>OZ010787.1:437589812-438879669 GCA_963932465.1 Maratus speciosus
ATTTTAACTACCAATTTTGAACCTTCAAATAAATAACTATAACATATCTTATTTTTTTATATTGTATGAAATATTTGACAGCTTCAAATTTTTAAAAAAGTTACTTTAAGCAGGGTTTCAAAAAATGCAACTTTGCAAAAAAAAAAAATGAAAAGAGCTATGTGGTTTTGCTTTTGGTTCTAAAACATACTATGGCAGGGCTATAGGGGAGCTAAGGGATGAATGGGACAAGGGATGGATGGGGCATTCTCAATATTTCAGGCAATAAACATTTATTTTAAATTACTTCCTAACCCATAGAAGGCACTACCACAGTGTGCTTCAGAACTAAAAGTAGGACCACATTGCTGTTTTCATTTTCCTTCAAAGTTGCATTTTCTGAAATCTCTGCTTAAAAGTAAGTTTTTTTTTTTTTTTTTTTTTTTTTACATTTGAAGATGTGAAATATCTTTTACAATATAAAAAAATTAAGCTATGTCGTAGTTATTTATTTTAAGGTTCAATATCGATAATTAAAATGAATGAATAGTAACCATTGTGACAAAATAATTTTTGAGGCAAAATGGCTGAGAATTGAATATATGCATCATGGGGATGATTGGGACATTTCAAATGGGGATGAATGGGATATTCTCGTTCATCCCTACAGATGCTGAAAATTTTATTTATTAACTAAATAGTATTATATAGGTTGGTAAATTAATAATTAACGTTAATTAATAGTATTAAATAGTATTATATGAGTTGTTATTGTTTAAAATTTCTGAGTGTTATTTATTGTATTGTAATAATTATTAATATGTTATGAAAAATTTGGTACTAAAAGTTAATCAAAATAGATAAAATTGTTAAAAATAGTATGTTTATTGATGAAATGGGGAAAATTATATTGAATTTTGAAATGTTGCACAAATAAATCCCCACCCGGAAAGTCGGAGAACGGAAAATCGTGTCGTGTTGGGAAAATGAATTCGTACCAGAAAATTCTATAATTTAATTATTAGACATTGATTCCGATATCTAACGTCTAATAATTACCGGGCAGAATTTTTTTGTCCAATACGACACGACTTTCCGACAATGGAGTTATGAATAAAAAGGAGGAGACATATAGTGTATTGTCTACCAGTTGCGAGTGAAGTAACTGAGGAGGTTGTCACAATATGGCGGCTGCTTTTTTAAAATCGGTTCTTCAGTTTCTGACTACCGATAGGTCAAGCATCCCACCAGTAAAATTGAATAGAAGATTTCGTCTTAAAGAAGCGTCCTATTCATGGAATTTTTTTTCAAAAATGTCATAAAAATTTCTATTTGTTTTTACCGGTGTCAGTATGCCTTATAAAACTGTCAGTTTGTATCCATGGTTGTCACAATATGGCGGAAACTCAGGGCCTAACTACCACCAAAGAAAATTCCTACCAGTAAAAATGAAAATTTGTTTCTACCACTATTTATGACTGAGATTTTGTAAAAATAAGGCGTTTAAATAAGTTTAAAATATCTATATAAACCTACTGGTGGGAGCTTCCACCGTCGATAAACAACCCCTTTGATAGCGGTTACAGTTGAAGCTTCACTATTTTAAGGATATGTCAGTTCCTCTTTATTAATAGTTCCATGTTTCCGACTGACCCAATAATTTCCGTTCTGCATGTTTCTAAGAAACATTTAATTAATATTAATTAATAAGTTATGATTGAAAATTATTAGCTATGCCATATTTAAAAGACATTTTGCACTTTCACTTCAAATCTAAAATTCCTCATAAGTGGGAAAAAAGTACAGATTGATAGCCGAAGTCTGCATTAAAAGTTAAAACTGCTATAAAAGAAGTTATTGAAAAAAAAACATATCGATTCGTGCTGTAAAATCATATATTACAAAAATAATGATATATAAGCTTATAATTATAAATTTTAATTTGATAAAATTGAATACAGGGAGGAATATCTTTGTGTCCCATCCATCCCTATTAGTGTCCCATTCATCCCTACTGTGGGGATGATTGGGACAGGGAGGAACGTTTTTTTGATTTCATAATATTTATCTCAATAAATCATAATCTAGAATAAATATTGTTCATATATGTTGTCAAATACCTAATGTATGAAATGTGATATGTAATATTGATAATAACTTAAATAAAAAAATTTAAAAAAAATATTTTTGTGAAAATGTCCCTATATGAGAATAGAAATCAACTAAAAAAACGTTCATTGCATGAGATATTGAGAATGTCCCATCCCTCCCTTGTCCCATTCATTCCCCAGCTCCCCTATGCGATATATAGGCTTTTTCTTATTTACAAGTAAATCTTTTGGCAAATTCCGGTGCCAATCATATATGTCAACACTACAGAATTGAAAATGCTTTGCCCCTGAAAGGGTAAAAAAAACCCTATTTTTTTTCTAAGTTTCGATCTTGTTAGCAGCCCTTTAGTTATGCGACGTCTATATTCCAGAGACAACATGTTCTCTCGCACCTCCAAATATACAATATATGAATTTACATATAGGGTGATATCATTTAAAATAGTGTGATATCATTAAAATGCAGAGCGAACTATTTTTTCCCGTAGATCATAATGTAAGGGAATTCTTTTGTGTGTCTCTGTAAATGAACCGTAAATGCTATAGACTTCATTTACAATACGAAACATGCGATCGTGATAACCAACAACATCTCAGAATTCCAAGGCAATCGCATTATATTTACACAGAAAAATATTCTTAGCGAGGATTTCCGTCAAATACTCCACTGTGCGTTGCTGCGCAAAAGGCTGCGAAGATGTTTTTTTTTTTTTTTTTTTTTTTTTTTTCATTTTATAATAAAATTTTCCCAAATTTCCGGTGGGAATTCAACAGTTTGGAAACACATTTGCTTGCCCGTCAAAGGAATATTCGACATTTTAGTTGATACCGGAAAAAAATGGTTTAGGATATAGAGGCTATAGGATATTTCATACAGACGGTACTCGTGTTCCGTGTTTCCTAAACATTGTTGCGTGCCAAGGAAGAATGCGACCTTGATAGGCCGTTCTCGGCATTGAAAAATCATTGATCGCTCCATAATACTGCCCCTAATCGTTTGCAGCAATGTGATTGTGACCAGGGTTGCCAGTTGGCTACTTTTTCTTATTTCAGATATCTTGATTGGCACCACTTTTTTGAAACGGTAAAATTTCTTTTGCGTTTGCCTTAATTAATATGTCGTTAAATAAGGCGCATTTTACCATTTCAAAAAAGTGGTACCAATCAAGAAATCTGAATTTCAAAAAAGTAGCCCATCTGGCAACACTGATTGTGACCAGTCGAGTAGCAATGATGTCTACTGACTAATGACATGACAAAAATATACTTAGAGCATAGCTGCCAAGTTTTACGCTTTTTCCCTACCACAATTATTTAACAGCGAAATTTGTGTTTTTTAATCATCGAAAACATATGATTAAATACGCCAATTTTTTCAGATTAAAAATAGTGGTGGGAGAAAAGAATAAAAGTTGGCAGCTATGACTTAGAGGAATCATCTATATCTAGAAATTGTCCCAAAATTAAACATTTTCGGTAATAAGGCATCAGTTCGACGAAATATTTAATCCTTAAGGGAAGACCCGACTGGATCGCCACTCAAATTAATTTTATTTTAAAATTTTATAATCATTTACTATATGTGACTAAATTTTATCCAAGTGTTTATATATACTTTAATTCATATGTTTGATAAAACTGTGCAAGAACATCGCACAAGTTAGAAGTGTCTAAGTTTTTTATCTCTTCGAAAAATTGTACTTTTCAGCTAAAAACCAAATTGACTCCCAAAATAATTGAGAGATTTCGATAAAAAAATTTTTGGGGCTCGTGTATAAATATAAAATTATATATGGCTGGCAGTTTTAAGAAACTTTAATTAGTTTCAGAAAAAAAAACATTTCTGAAAATAGGAAATTTCTGAAAATTGCCATTGCTCTAAAGCAGTGTTGCCAGTGGGCTATTTTTAAAAAATTCAGAATTCTTGATTGGCACCATTTTTTCAAATAGTAAAATTCGCCTTATTTAATGACATATTAATTAAGAAGAAGACAGGGGGAATTTTAACATTTCAGAATAGTTGGGCCAATCAAGAAATCGGAATTTTAAAAAGTAGCCCACTGGAAACACTTCTAAAATTAAAAGTTTTAGTCAAAGAAAAAATATGTCTGTCGTTAGTCTTGAAAGTAATCCACTGAATATGGATTCCAAATTTCATCAAAATCGGTCGCATATTTCCCATAGGATCGCACGCAGTCTTGTCTTCACTTAACACATTCACGACGGAAAACGAGAATTCTCGTTTTCATTCAAAAACATCATCGACAAATGGCGTGGCTTCTACCTTACAGAAAATACATTTATATCATGTTGTCCATAGTTTGTAGATTGTAAGATATTTTATATTAAATTCTGAAAAATTGTCATTGTTCCAAAATAAATGGGTTTAGTCGCAGAATAAAATGGTCTGCAATAAGTCTTGCGCATAATCCAGTGAATACGGATTCCAAATTTCATAAAAATCAGTCGGGTAGCTTCCGAGAAAACTGGTCTTAAAATCGCATTTTTCCAATAGGATTGCACCCAGTTTTGTTTTCCCTTAACCCCTTGGGGACGAGCGACACGTATACGTGCCGGAAATAGGCCTAAGGATCCTCGTTTATCCTCACCAGTAAAATTTTACTGTAAAATTTGCCTTATTTAACCCTCTGTCTACCAGAAGGGTCCAATGGACCCGACATGTACATTCAAAATATTTATTCAAACCAGAAATTTCTTCAAAACAAACTAAATGTATAAATCAGACAATAATAAGTTAAATAAACAAATTAAATAGTTTTAAGTAAAAATTCTGGTGTAGAATGTTTTTATAAAACTTGAGTAAAATTTCCGGTAGTTCTAGTTTAATCCGAGCATTTTCCCGATTTGAATAGGCACAAACTTCGCGAAGGGGTTAACGGCCAAAGTACTCCTCCCAGGTACAGGCAAAGTTTTGTTTTTTTAATTCTCATTTGTCACAGAGGGACTAGAATTTAAGATCATATTTATTTGTAGATAAGTAAAGGCACTTATTCGTGTACATAAGAAATCGACAATTTTGCTTAAAAATACTGGTGTCAATGTGACATTTGTGTATTAAAATTAGATTCCACCACTGTGGCGACATCGATCGCAAAAATATAAATTATTAGGTAAAATTGCCCTTACAGGGCCCCCAAATGGTCCGCCAACTGAATACCAATAAATTTTAACAGAAAGTGTTTTGGTAGGTTTGCGCTAGAATTAACTTTCACATGTGATTCCGCGACGGATTGTAAGATAAATCTAAAAAGAAAATTTTTCTAAAATAATATTGGTATTCAGTTGGCAGACCATTTGGGAGCCCTGCCCTTAGAAAACGAAATACAGAACTCCCACTCGGTTCGTTTTTTGGACACTGCTTTTATTTAAAAAAAAAATCTTCTTTATCAATTTCGTAGAAACATAGCGCTAAGGGCGTTTTTATTGTAATTGTTGCATAAACCTACCACGAATTCCTTTCTAAAAAATTACAGTGGAACCCCACTAATTCGGACCCCGTTAATTCGGATCTCCGGATAAACCGGATCGGTCTGGTCGATTTTTTTTTTAAAGTTTGAGACGCGATCGGCAAATTTCCGTAACATCCATTTATTTCAACCACGTATTCTGAATAAAAAACTCTTTTCTGAAATCTTTAGAAGAATACCTTAAGCATTCTTATTTAATCTCTTTGATGCTATCCTTCAAAGAAACAACAATGTATCACTTTAAGTTTGGCAATATTATGGTTCCGGGTGTTACAAAATATTTAAAATCGTGCAGCGTACCCAGCAAAGCTGTCCTCCTAATTGGTAATGCTCAGACACACCCCGAAGAAAGTCAACTGAGAAAAGGAAACATAACGGTAAAGTTTTTAACACTTAATGTGACAGCGCTGGTACAGCCAATGGATCAAGGGGTTCTTCGGAACATTAAGCAATTTTGTAAACGACAAATGCTGAATGAACTCTTAGAAGATGATGGAGAACATGGTGTGGTAGAGATTCTCAAATCAATCAATATCAAGAAAGTAATCTATATGATTGCTGAATCTTGGGATCATGGTGCTTGAGAGTACTCTCCGAAAGTCGTGGAAGGATTTATGTCCTGCAAATTGTGATTTCTCGAATAATAAGCTTGAAACGGAAGGAGGAATAAGCGAGATTGAAAGAGAAATTACACCTGAAGATTTTGTGAGCATGTTAAAAAAAAATTATGGTTGCTCAGAGTTGATATCAGCGACATTAGCAATTGGTTAGAAGAAGAAAATATTGAAGGTTACGCCTCACTTATAGTTTTATTTTATTTCATTTTTTCTCATTCTCTGGATAATCCGGATTTTCGATAATTCGGATTCGGTCTGGTCCCAATTAATCCGAATTATCGGGGGTTTTCTGTACTGGTTTTCAAAAACGGACCAGTGGGAGTCCTGTAAACAGAAAGTCATTTTGTCCTATAGTGACAGAATTTTAGAGGTTTAAAGTTTGGGACTACTAACGTTAAATTGATTTTTAATTTTTGCAAAACATGTTACATTGCCGGTAGTCTTATAAGCATAACTCGTGAACTACTTCGCCGAATGAGCTGTCATTTTGGATTTGCATTTTCGAAATTTCTAAAAAATATATTTCTATTAAATATTTCACAAGTTATGATTCTTATTTTTTTTTTCGAAATTGTATTTTGGAAATAATACCGAGTGTCCCATAAATTCGTTAATACTTTAAAAATTCCTAAAAGTTGAAAAATTGGTTTATTTGAATGCGGTTTGCAGAAAAAGTTTTCTCGTGCAGGGGGATATTGTTGGAGAAAAAAAAATAATGATTCGTCAATACAGGGCGCTTTAACATCCAAATCCTAAAATGGAAAATTACATTTATTATGGAAGGATACGGAATACCGATGTCTTTGGTATGCAGCATATTCTCTGTACTTCTCTTGAGCTGCTTATCCCACCCGTGGACTGTTTACTGAAAGTGTCCATTTACAAAGTTATAGCCGAGGTACGGGTTTCTGATAAACCTGATGCGCCGCTGCGAGGTCATTCCCACAAACTTCCCGTTTTCTCGAAACGTTGAAGGAGGAACAGATGTCCTGAAGCCTTTATTAGATATTTTCCCTCCTTCATTCCTTTTTGTATTCGAAACCGTCGTAAGGCATAGATCGGCGACTCCTGACTGAGGTAAAACAGCTTCACAACAAAGCCTTATACACCAACGTCAACAATGCTTTATCCACCAGCGTCAACAACACGCGGAGAAACGCACGTCTGCGTTAGTATGAAAGAAATTTGAAATAATCTGTTAAATATGCACTCGGTATTTTATAATTTGCATATTTCTTGTAAATGAAATGCGAAAAGCACTGTCTATGCACAAAAATGTTCACTAAATTTTCTAATTTACCAAAAAAAAAAAAAAAGGGGGGGGGGATAACAAAAATTTTGTCGCAAACCGCATTCAAATAAACTAATTTTCCAACATTTTATGAATATTTAAAGTATTAAGGTATTTATGGGACACCCGGTATATACAGTGTTTTATTGTGGGAAACATACAAATTTTAACCAATGAATTTTTTAACAGATATCAATTTCTAGAAGCCTCAAAAATGCTAATCTAAAATCACACATACTTCCGTCAAGTAGTTTCGCTTTAAAATCCATCCGCATTGCAATGTGTTTGCAACTATTAATAATGAATTTAATATTAAGAGCTCAAAACTTTAAACCTGCACGTTTTAGAAAACCATTTGACCGTGTCACATGTTCAAGAAATTTTAATTAGTGGGTCCTTTTGGGTCATTACGCATAAGGGTCAAGCTAGTTTTATACAAAAAACCGCTCAAACGATTCTCATAAAATTTTGAGTCCTACCGTTCTAGATTAAAAGAAGACCATTGGGCTAAGTCACATGTTCGTGAAAATTCTAGTAGTACGTTATTTTTGGGTCACTATGGTCAAGCTACTATTATCTAAAAAAAGGCTCTAACGATTTTGACTAAATTTTGTATCTTACCGTTTTGGATTCAGAGAAGACAATTGGGCTGAGTCGGATGATCGAGATAATTTGATTAGTGGGTCATTATTGGGTCACTATGGTTATAGCTAACCCTATCTAAAAAACGGCTCTAATGATTTTGACTAAATTTTGCATCTTACCGTTTTGGATTATGAGAACACCATTGCGCTAGGTCACATGTTCGAGAAAATTCGATTAGTGGTTCATATCGGGGTCACTACGGGTCAGTGCGTTAAATGAGAACAACGGTTGAAACTGCTATTATTTTTTAAATACTGGGCATTAAATGAAAGCGCGATGTTGGCAACATTTCGCCAAATGTGGTGATATAGAACAAAATGTTAGCGACATTAGCGAGATTTGGGCGGAAAAATCCACTTTCTACCAATGTCAAATTACATGCTTGGTGCCAAATGAAAGAATGTGGCCAAGTTTGCAGGTTTTTGCCAAATTTTGACGACACTTGGGGAAAAGGTTGTCTTTCAGAATCTGAAGGAATTTTCCAAAAAAATCTCAATGTGAGCCGATATACATGATTCAACTAATCAGAGTTCACGGAACGTTCTTGAAAAACAGTGACGCTGTTCACCACAAGCATATCTGCTGATTAACCCCTTGAGGGGCGGGGGGGGATATACACCTAAGTTAAATTAAGATCTGAGCCTGAAACTTTTAATTAAATTTTACTTTTATGAATTTGGGAGAAAATCGTTGAAAAATCGATTTTCCTTACTTTGAAATAAAAAAATTCCAATTTTACGGTGGGAATTCAGCATTACACAAACGCAATTGCTTGCCCCTCAAAGGATTAAATGCAACTGTCCCATCAGTGTCGATTTATTTTCGATTTGATCACAATTTTTTTAAATCGATCTTAGCTCGTCTTCCCCGCTGGTTACTATAACCACTTGAAGGGGTTTGATTCATTTGCTCATCACTTAATTTTAATGCCTAAATGTTGCATTTGCATTAAAATTTTAGAATGAAAATTTTCCTTTCAGTTGTAAGCGAAGAATACCGTTTAGTTTTCTCCAAAGAAATCTGTTTATAAATTCTGGTGTCATTCAATAAATTCAGTATTTTACGAATAGAAGTACTTTGCCTCCGGAATGGTTAAAATAGGAAGATTTGGCCTGTTTTCCTGGGAGAAAAAAATGAAAAAGCGGGATACGAATAAAACAGGTATGTAAATATTTTAATTTTGTAAAACGCTTTTCTGATAGTATGTGAAATCAAAACTTGCTTGGCATTCTGTTTTTTTTCTTTTTTAGATTTCAAAAATTCTGCGAATTTCTGCATTTTAAATTAGGGAATGTTTTACGCACAATCCTATTTTATGTTATAGATTAAGATTAAAAGTTGAGCGTTGAATATTTAATATTGGTCACTTTTTCAGTAAGTAGAATTTTTTTCTTTTACCGTGTACGTCTTCATTAACCTCTTAATCGTCGCGTAATTTTCGGAGAATGCCTTGAAAAATCGTCGTTATTTTATTGCCCGATTTTATTATTCATAAAATTCTGAGGTCATTAGTACAGGAAACAGAGCAATTTTTCCACATTTAACCCTTTCAAGGGTGGTTGTAAGTTTACGAAATACCTTAATTTTAATACCCAAAAGTCCATTCGCACCAGAATTTTAATACAAATGTTTTCATTTACGAAATATACGAAAAGTGGCTTTTCATTATTTGGAAATAAATTCTGGTGTCAATAATTTATTTCAAGCTTTTATCAATAAAAAATCTTTACCTCTGAAGGTGTAAAATTGTTCAGGATGGATAAATTTTTAAAACTCACAGTTTTACTTATTCATGTTTGCTTTTTTTGTACACACATGACGTACAGGAAGGCTTCAATGCAAAGCTGTAACTTGTGGTTTCACTTTAAGTAAAGGTAAAGGCATATATAAATCAAATAATTTGTTATATTACTACAGAGACTTTAATTTTATTCAAATTTAATTTCAAAATTGGCATTCGATATATTTTTCAAAATTTTAGTAAATTTTCAATGTATGTAAAACTATGAAACATGGTATGCGTACCCTACATTACAGTTCTTGCAGTCATAACTGGTTTCTTTTATAATTTTGTTTCCATTTTTATTCACATGGGATGAACAAAATTTTTATTCTCTGTAAGGTCTTTCTTTTTGTCCGTAGGGATCATAACAGCCAGAAAATGGCATTCATACATATGACTTGATGTTGATAATTGTAGTTCTGTACAAATTATTCAGATGCGCACAAACAGTCAAAATTTTTTACAGTTTTGTATTAAAAGGATTTTGAGGATCGTGAGCTTCATTATTCCGAAAATGTAAATATATTTTTTAATTTGCTGTACCTATTGTATGTCATAATATCGCGAAAAAAGGGTGTCTTAGCAGATAATGTTTAGTCCAATATGTACTTTCTTACCTTTTTTTTTTTTTTTTTTTTTTTTTTTTTTTTTTTTACAAATCCCCAGACAGTAGTAATAGCAAGTAACAATAGCATTTCATTTCGAGAGACATGTTGCCATTCCAGTTTGCCTTTATCTCTTTTTTCTCAAATTTCCCCATTGCTCATAGCGATTAGTTTCGATTACAATATTATCCACAAATTCATCATTTATAAAATGCTCATAGTACTACAGAATACCCGAAACGGCATCAAACGAAACGTTAATCTTAGGTTCTGATTAGAATTGTAAGCATGGAGGTGCGTAATCGGGAACACTTGAAGAAATTTTAGACCACTGACGTGATGGTAAAGATATTTTGGCGTCATCATCACTATCTTCAATATCCGATTTTTCGGAGTCAAAAACATTTGTTAAAAAAGGAATCTCCTGATTTCTTTCCAGATATCTCAACACTAAAATCTTTCTCTTTACTTCAGCTACTCAACATTGAAATTTATAAAACGGTTGGTTGGTTGGTTGATTTTGTGACGGCCGATTATCTACACTAGGGATATAGGCCCGAGGGGGAGTGCCCTTCGTGGGGGGTCTTTCTAAGGGAACCTAACCCGTATTAACGCATGGAAATGCACGGTTCGAAGAAAACCACGAAAACTCCGAACGATTAGGCCGACGGGCGCGATTGGGATCGAACCCAGCACTTCCCGTCTACCAGTTTCGAGAGCAGAACCTCTCAGCCGCTGGTGGGGCCTTTATAAAACGGTAACCCAGATGTATTCAGATTTGAAACCAGTAAAGCACGCGTTTCAACTGCTGCAATTTCTTAAAATTAAGCATACTGATCTTAAAAATTAATTGGTCAATTCAGAGTTTCCATCTTTTAAGCGCATAAGCATCCCTTAACGGACCGATGCCGCTATATTGGCATAAGACAATTTATTTGCTGCGCACCACTATTTGTTTAAGGAACACTTGTACATGATTTCTGACAACATGTGCAAGAGAAATTTACTAAAAACTTTACTTTTAAAATATAGTGGTGCGAATATAATATAAAAATAGAATAATGTATTTAACCCTCTGTCTACCAGAAGGGTCCAATGGACCCGACATGTACATTCAAAATATTTATTCAAACCAGAAATTTCTTCAAAACAAACTAAATGTATAAATCAGACAATAATAAGTTAAATAAACAAATTAAATAGTTTTAAGTAAAAATTCTGGTGTAGAATGTTTTTATAAAACTTGAGTAAAATTTCCGGTAGTTCTAGGGTTAAGGCTTAAAATAATTTCGGGAGCGAAAAATGCAAAGTAGATAGCAGAAAATTTAGCTAAAGTCATGAGACGTCCAGCCCATGAGGGCCACAACGAAATTTGTTCATACATGACTCCCCGTGAATGTATCGGGCGCGACGGTAAAGGGGTTAGGTTGGGAAAAATCTATTAACGATTCAAATATTGTCATAAAAATTAATTTTTATTAAATTCATGTTTACTAACCCATTAGTGCACAGCTTTGCATATATGCAAACAACACTGTTCTGAATTTAATAGATTTTTTTTATTCGCATATACCTAATTCACACAAGAAAATTAAAATAGCAATATTTGCTTTAATTAAAAAAAAAAAACTGACATTCCGTCTTTAAATAAAGCGAAATTGACCATTGAAACTTTCTGGTGTATAGTCAGATTCTCTGAACTACGTAATGTCTAGAAAGTAATCTATTATGGGAATCAAAGGGTTAAAGGTTAAGTTTTATAAAATAAATAATTATATAAAATAAGGTATTTGGAGACATACTTATTAAAGTATTTACTAATTTGCATTCTTTTACCGTAAAACAGCTACACGACCAAAAAAAGATTGACGTATTATATGAAAAATACATCTCTGATTTTTTTCATTATTTTTCCTACGTTATAAACATTTCAAAGTATCATATATATTTTTTTCGAAACAAAATAAAAAAATCGCGCATTTAAGGGTTAAATTTAACAATATGTTTAATTTAATGTTATAGCCTCCTTACTTTCCATAAGTAGACGCTACAATCTTTAAAAATGGACTCATCACTCCAAAATTAGATCCGCAACGCTAAGATTTAGTACAAAACTTTTAATAGAGCATATTAAAGATAAAAGGACACGTCATTTACACGCCTATGTAAAACTATAATACATATGTACAGACTTTAGGAAATTCAGAAGAAATCCACTGATTCGAAAAAAACAGTTCATCATTTCCCGCCTGTCAAAAACTCCGGGGAAAAAAAACAAGCAAGCAGCTTGTATTTCGAACACCTCTACATTGTGCGTCTAAAAACACTCTGCGGGAAAGCTAATCCGCAATGAATCATGGGGGAAAATCTATTTGGCAGCCCGCTAAAATTAGGGACCAAAGCGTTATAAGTAAGCGAACAAGCTTAATGCTGGAATCAGGCGTAAACTAACTCAGTTGCGCCACCTTGTGGACGGAGTGATAATTCACATACGCGGACTTTTAGTGTGGCGCGTATTCTCTAAATCTTTAGTTACTCATGGAAATGAATTTTGTTTGCCACATCTATTGCAAAATAATGGCGTAGCGAGAGGGGCATCTACATGTACTTTCCACCGCGAACATTTTCTTCGCCTTCCCAAAAGCACTTTAGTTATTAATCAATTTAGTTATGAAAAAACTTTATAATTTTAGTGGTGTGAGTAAGAAAACAGTTAGGTATCTACTTGTAGTTCAAACTCCATCCGCTACGTGGCGCATGACATTGATTGATGTGACCTCGCTTTTAATCTTGCTGTTATTTCTCCCATTTAAGATAGGACGCTTACTTATATCGCTTTGTTAGGGACTGTCGTGTGCTGCCATCTAGTGTAGCAATATTTAAATATTTGTTACAATGTGTATTTAATAAAACTGAAATAAGTATGTGTATTGTGTATTGTTTTAACCCATTAATTCTCGCTCCCGTCATATTCACGGGCTGTGTCTTTTACTCAGATTGTTTGATTCTCACCAGTTTTATAAAATAGTGTAATTGGCTTTATTTTAGTATCGTTTTACCTGACATTAAATAAGGTGGATATTTCTTTTTCAAAAAAGTGCTGCCAATAAGCAATTTGAATTTTTAAACCGCAATTTAATTCGAGCGTTAAGGGGTTAACTTCAGCTTCAGGTTGAATATTTTCAGGGGATTGTATACTTTCAAATAAGAAAAATCAATCAAAAATACGATTTTTTGTATGATCATTATTCACAAATTTTAACCCGTATCGGATGCTCTTTTCTTGTACATGATTCAATTTTTATATTCTATTCGCACCACTATCATAGTAATAAAAAATATTGTAGTACATTTCTCTTCCACATGCTGTCAAAGTACGGGTAAATGTTTTCTTTTAAAAAAAGTGGTGGCAACTGAACAACATTTGTGTAAAAGTTGGTGGTCTCGATGCCACGTGAAAAGTGGCATAGGGCAGATGAGGTTTAAATTATCAAAGTACACATCAGAGTTGCCAGTTTGGTCTTCAATTTCAATCCGAAATTTCAAATGTATGCATGGAATTTCGAAAGAAGCATCTTTTACTTTATACCTAGAACGCCCGGAAATTTTACTAAGTTTCATAAAAATATTTCATACCAGAATTTTTATTTAAATTATTTAACTGATTTATTTAACGCATTTTTGTGCGATCTTAATTTAACTTATTTAATTTTAAAATTTCTGGCTCCAATGGATATTTAACCATTTGGTCGGAGTTGAATTGACTCCTTCCAGGCGTTCTAGTGTTACTTGATTGGTATATGTCTCGCATAAGATAAAGCATAAAATACTATTCTTTATTTCTGGTGTAAGCTCAAAATTCCTGAATAAAAATGGAGACCAATCTGGCAACCCTAGTACAGATCCTTACTTTTGAGCATTTTTCTTACCTCTGAAACTTAAAAGCAAATCTTGATTCATTTAATCGCCGAAATCAGCTATTAAATTAATCGAAAAATTATCTTAAACTTCAGTGGTATTAGAAAAGCATATAAGTTGGAATCTACGTCAATGTATTGCAATATACAGGGCATACATAAAAGAATGCACCAGTTAAAACTTTTAATAGCATCAACTGTAAGCGCTGTAGAGTGTTGGTTCAAGGTCACAAATATAGGGTAACTCAAACAGTTTTAGATCAGAGCTTACGCGTGTACTGCGCTGACACTTTTACTAATTTTCACAGCCAAAAACGCAAATTAGCGACTCCTGAGCGTAAAGTGTTCTTGATGGGCTGAAGGTTTAAAATCTGTTAGAGCATTGCGATTTTTTACTTTGGGGCTTTTTCTTTTGGGTCATTTCTACGTTCCGTCGCTACCTAATAATTTGTCAGAGTTGAGACACAGAATTGAAGAGGTTATTGATTCCATTACTCCGGACTTGTTAACCGAAGTGGGGAGGAATTGGACTTTAGGTTGGATATGTGCAGTTTAACTAAAGGTGCAGATATTGAACATTTGTAAGAAAAACTAGATTAGTTTACCTTCAATTTGGTTTATGATTTGTTGTACATAGTCTCAATTAAACGGCTTTAATGTTGCATTGAAACTGGGACATTGTTTTTTTTTTTTTTGATACCCTGTATTTTAACTCTTTAGTGCGCAGCTTTACATATATGCAAACAACACTGTTTTGAATTTAATAGGTTTTTTTTTTTTTTAATTAGCTTATAAAGAATACACGCCTGAAAAGTAAAATAGCAATATTTGCTTTAATTAAAAAAGCAGACATTCCGTATTGAAATAAAACGAAATTAACCATTGAAACTTTCTGGTGCAAAGTCAGATTCTCTGAACTACATATTTTCTAGAACGTATTTTGTTATTGGATATAAAGGGATGCATAGCTGCCATCTTTTACGCTTTTCTCTCACCAAAAAAATTTAATAGTGAATGTTGGGTTATTTAATCAACGAAATATGCCTATTAAATAATGCAAAAATTTCTGTTAAAATTTAGTGGTAAGAAAAAAGCGTAAAAGTTGGCAGCTACTGTTAAATGTTAAGTTTTATAAAATAAATAATTGTATAAAATGAGGTATTTGGAGACGTACTTATTAAAGTATTTACTAATTTGCATTATTTTACCATAAAACAGCCACACGACTGTAGATTTTACTTGTATACCAGATGTGCAACAGAAGAAAAGATTGACGTATTATATGAAAAATATATCTCTGAATTTTTTTTATTATTTTTCCTGTGTAATAAACCTTTCAAAGAATCATATATAATTTTTTCGAGACAAAATAAAAAATCGCGCATTTAAGGGTTAAAATACGCTTTGGCACTTCCTAAACATAAATATGAAAGGTAAAAATTTAAGTAACGTATAATAATATACTATTTCAAATTATTTTTTTCAAAACAAATTTTCCTAGTGTAGTCGTCGTTGAAATGTTTCATGTGTTAATTTTTTTTTTCATAAATTTTTAATATCTTTAGGGTATGATCTTGATACATAACTACAATATATCAGTACCTTCGTTTCAGAATGCAGGTATATTAAGAGGCTACTTCAGTCAAATGAAAAGACCCGTTCGCTAATGCTAATCCTATGGGAGAAATTTATAACGATATCTCGGTTGCATTTCAATATATTTAAATGATTTTTTTTTTGCATTTTATAGCTGAGATCGATCTGTATGCAAGCCGTTTTTTACTTGTTCGATTTTGATTACAGATTTTTTTATGAGCATGATTTCAGTATCAAAACCGGTTCCGAAAATGAAAGCGTCCTCAATA
Organism: Maratus speciosus; assembly: GCA_963932465.1. NCBI lineage: Eukaryota > Metazoa > Arthropoda > Arachnida > Araneae > Salticidae > Maratus > Maratus speciosus. The sequence continues at coordinate 437,606,114 of OZ010787.1, forward strand.
AAAATATCTCTAAACTAAATCGAAAAATTAAAAAACGGCCTTTGTACAGATCTATCCAGCTATCCAATACAAAAAAAAATCATTTAAAAATATTGAAATGAAACCGAGATATCGTTATAAATTTCTTGGTATTCAGTTGTCGGACTATTTGGGAGCCCTGCTTCCGGTACGAGTTGGTACAAATGTACAGTAATTTCCCGCGTATGCGCCACGGCTTAGTTAATTATTTTTCATACCGGAAATAGTATTTAATAAATGAAGTAAAATAAATGCTAAGCAAAATTAAAACAAATTTTAATTAAAACAAATTCTGGCAGTAAATCGAGTTATCTGAGCTGCGGCGCATACGCGCGAAATTACGGTACACGGTTTCCCGAAAGTCTCTGACACATTTTAAAATTCAAGATAAAATGAAGTAATTGTCGTACTAGAGTGTTGTTTGGACTAAAATACTTCTCACAATGAAAAGTTTTCTTCAAGGGAACGAAAATATTAGTTCCAAACTTTGATCATAGATAACGCCCCTTGTCCATATGTTTGATTTCAAACATGCGTTTTTTTTCTGATTTTCAAATTATTTTTGATACTGTGTCACATAAATGACGACTCCCATTCTTATTACCTTTCTCAGTCGTCATTTGTTTTGTCACAGCGTCTAAACTAACCTGAAAATCAGTAAAAACACATGTGTGAAACATGAAACTACGAATAAAGAGGAATTGACATATCCTCAAAATCGTGAATCTTCAACTGTAACCGTTTCGGCAATGGCTCATTACCGCCTGGCCAATCTTCCACCAGAAATTTTGAATAGAATTTTTCTTTTTATTTAAACACATTTATTAAGGTATACTTTCAGTCATAACTCTATCCAAAAACAGATATTTATTTTTACTGGTGGAAAGTTACTTCGTCGGCAGTCGGGTTCTGCATTTCTGCCATATTGTGGCAACCTAGACAACCTCCTGTCACTGTCAGTGAAAAAGATTATAATACCCGTAGCAACTTCCACCAACAAAAACTAAAAGAAAATTTTTACCATATTGCGAGACAATTTTTCCTATTTAAAAAAAATCAGTCGCCATCTTGTGACAACCTACTCAGTTATTTTACTCGAAACTGGTAGCCTCTGCATTATGAGTCCTCCTTTTTATTCTTAACTAAATTGTTTGAAACCAAACAGACAAGTGGCGCCATCTAGTCTCGAAGTCTGGAACTATTTATTTTCATCCGTCTGAGGAAAACTTTTCATCGTGAGAAGTATTTTAGTTGAAACCGCACTACTATACGACAATTACTTGATTTTATATTGAGTTTTAAAATGTGTCTGGTACTTTTTGTACACCCTGTATATCAGTTGATAATTTCATTCTACTCTTAACAATTTTTAATACCTAGTCACTGTAGTGCACTTATCCTTTAACGAGAAATCTACCACAAAGAAAACTGTCTTGTAAAATATGGTACTTCTAAATACAGAAATAGATGCCAATCGTGGTCCGTAACGAGGACTTGATTACCATTGAGGCAAATTTCCACCAGTAAATTTTAATAGAAATTGTTACTGTTGCCGTATTAATGTAAAATTACGGACATGAATAACTCAAAATTTTCTATTTTTTTTTTACTGGTGTGAGATTTCCCGTTGTTAATCAGGCACTGCCCGTCCGGGAAGCGTTAAATCCGAGTTGCTTTTCATAATAGTTTGTTTTATGTTTATTAAATATTAGGTTAGAGTATGAGTTACAGAAAATAAACCTTTGAATTATTTTCTAATGGAAAGGGAAATTCAGATGTTTGCTGTATGATGGGTTTTAAAAAACATATATGTATATAATTTTCAGTCTTTTTTTAGAAATAAATGTGATTGTTGTGACGAATCTGCGTCGGACGACTAAATTTTATCCCAACGTGACCCAGATTATTGAGTCGTCTGTTCTTTTTTTTCTGCTTTAGGCCGTATTAAGATTAAAATCTTGCATCGAATCGAATAACCACCTTTTAACAAAATAGAACCCGAGTTGAATTCGTATGATGATTATAGTCCAAGAGCCGACAGCACAAAAACCTATGTTATCAATCACAAGAAAAAAAACCTTTATTTTATGGAAAAGTTGAAGTAGGGGAATGTAATGATTCATGTTTGCCGGCAGTGAAGTAATGCATAATCCAAAAATTAATACCACCACTGGCTCACTCGTAGGTTTATCATTGTGTTTGTCCTACAAACAAAGGTATGAAAACAGGGAGGACTGGGAGCAGGAAAACACAATGATAAACCTACGAGTGAACCACTGGTGGTATTAATTTTTAGCTTATGCACCACTCCACTTCCAGCAGATTCGGATCATTAGATTCCCCTACTTCTACTCTCCTATAAAATAAAGGTTTCTATCTTGTGCTTGATAACATAGGTTTTTGTGCTGTCGGCTCTTGGACTATTAGATGTCCGACCCGATGCAAGATTCGGAATCCTAGCTACAAACAAAATAAAAAAGTAATCAGTCGTCACAATAAGTTCGTGTCGTGTTATATTAAAATCTGGCCACCCGACGTGATGTGGAATCGTTACAAATGTCACAATCACCGGCCCATGAATAACAGACCTGAGCACTGATACAAAAATGCAGCGGTCAATCGTAGGCGGTTTTTATTTAGCGCTTGTACTGTCCCTGGCATTTGAATATCCAATAATTTTTTTAAGTTTTTTCTGCTTCATTTTTCTGAGATTAAATAAGACAAATAAAACCCTTGGAAAATACTGGTGTCAATTCAGAGAAGCGTACAAACACTGAAAAATCCGCCTACGACAGCCACCATTTTTTACGCCAGTGCGCATGTCCACTCTTCAGTGAGCATAAACCATTAAAACGGCCTTATCCCTTTTAAGCCTGGCGTCCCATTTTTGGGACGCTTCGAATTTTAATAAATGTGCATGATTTTCTTCTTCTTTATAACATGAAAATTACATGAAATAATTATCTAGAAATGTCTTCATCTGTTACACAATGATGACAGCGTAAGATGGATATTTATTTGCTTAAATGAAGGATTTTTTCGGAGTTTATAGATATTTCATTTTCAAGATAGCGAAATGTAAAAAGTAAGTTTATTTGTATTTTTTATATCAAAGATCCAAATAAATAAGTCATAATCTTAGATTGTAGACTTCTATGAAATACGTAATTTTTAATTTTTAATTGTGAAATTATACGTTAGAGCCACTTTTTTACGCATTTTTGTTACGTACAAAATATTGGTTGCTATGCAGGAATGAGTACATATTTTTATTATCCATTTAGGAGACAGTATTTATGTAAAGTCCTTTTCAAGATGAGTATGAAATACATTGTTTTTAAGCCTCAAATACGGTTATTCTTAGTTTATTATTACTAATACTTATTTTGTTATCAGCCTATGTAAAGAAATAAATATATATTTTTTAGTATTTCATAAAAATACTTATTATAGTGTATAATATATAATTTAATAGCTCATTTTATATAAATTGATACAAATAATATAATTTTTCATATTGTACTATTACAAATATTATGCATATTCCCATATTTAGTACGTTAAAATTTCATCAAATAATTACAAAACATTTTAGCGTAATTTTTTTTTTTGTATTTTTCCAGTTCATTTCGCAACATTTTAAACTGAATTTACCAACCAATTTGAGAAAACAAAACTTCAGGCACAAATAGGTTAGCGGCTTTTAATCCACAATTTTGTAATTTCACGTGGCATCACATCAGCGGTTACAAAGTCAAAATGTGAAATCACAAAGCTATACGGGTAAAAATATAATTGTTAATTTAATACAATAATATTCAGCATAAGCAATTGGTTAAATAATAATGCGATTAAAATTGATCCATTTTTTTTCTTTTAAGCGTCATTAAAAATTGTTTTGTTGGAAAAGTAGTAGGAGGAAACATTTATGACTTTGATTATTTACAATTAGACTTTCATAGATGTCATATCTTAGATACAGTGGCGGTCAAAAGTTTCCGGCCAGTTAGTTTCTTTGATTTGTTTACCAGAACGTTTCAGCGAAGAAGCACAATTGGTCCAAAAGTTAGGGGTACGCAAATGACCTCTGACCACGTGATCATTTTGATTGGATACTGAAAATACTTGATGTAAAAGGGAGGAATTCAAATTCCGCGTGTGCAAAAGTTTCCGGCCATTCGTCGTTCATTAGTTTTTGCTATCGGTAAAGGGTTTTTTGAACGTGTTTATTAATTAATCAACATGAATAACGTATTTGAAATTCAAAAATTAAAAGTTCAACAATTATTGTTTGTAAACGAGTTTTTATTTGTCGCTAAAGAGCTAATGCCCTCGTGAGTTTGCGGCAAAGTTATTGATCGGAAAATTTACTGTTAACGATATATTTTTTTTTAAATTGAAAGATGGTCATGGCCGTCAGGATTTTCCACGGTCCGAGAAACCCCGGAAAACGATTATTCGTGTTGGCAGATTTATCAAGAGAAACACAGTTGGTGACCAGCATAAAAATGCCGCTGAAATTCCCCTCTATTTACGGTGTTGAAATATTGTTGAAATAAGTCGGTCTACCGTTTCAAAACGCTTACGTGACGTAGGACTTAACGGAAGAGTCAGTGCGGCCCGACTGTCGTTTTCCAAGGAACACAAAGACAGGTCAAACGTAAATTGGAAAAAGTACCATTTTCCGATGAATCGAAGTTCAACCTTTTTGGGAATGATGGCAGAGAGTATGTCCGGCGACCTAAAAATAAAATATAAGATTCTGGATATGTTATTTCTACAATGAAGCATGGCGGAGGACATGTTATGCTGTGGGGAGCCTTTTTTGGAAAATGTGTCGGTCCGTTAGTTGAAATTCGCTGCAAGATGAATAGTGCAATTTATAAAGATATCTTGCAAGATCATTTGCTGCCTTATTGGAGGAAAAATTATGGTCGCATATATTTGTTTCAGCATGATAACGACCCAAATCACACATGCAAGCTCGTCAAGCAGTGGTGTTCGGTCGAAAAAATTCCGCTTTTGAAATGGACAGCCCAATCACCCTATCAGAAAACAACAGAAAATCTTTGGAACGAACTTGAAAACGCGTGCAGAATTATAAATGTTCCAATTCAGCAGAATTTCCCCAAAAATTGCAAAAACCGTAGAAAAAACTTACCATAGACAATTTTCAACCGTTCTTTGAATCGATGCCACGTCGCTGCGCCACAGTACTTATTCTTAAATGTACGAAGACAAAATACTAATTGTAAATGCTGTTGATCACTGTCATTTTCTGTTATAACACCATATTTTTCCAAACTTGCAAGATGGCCGGAAACTTTCGAGAACATGCTTTTTCTTTTGCAATTAATTTTGTCGATTAAATTTATTGATATTTATTTTTTATTCCATAAATATGTTCCTAACTGTTATCTGAATAAAGTGCATAAGTATCACTTTAAGATTCCTCTTCGTATGGGTATACTTACAAATTAACCAAAACTTTTATGCTGGCTGGAAACTTTTGACCGGCACTGTATTTGTGTATAACTTTCTGAATAGCAATCTTCGTATTATTTAAAAGCAGTTTTCATTCATTTAATAACAAAAAATATTTCTATTTGGAAATAGCGGAACGAAAATTCAGAATGTTCAGCTATTTCTTTAAATGAACGAAAAATAGTTATCCAGAAAACATTATTATTTTTTTAATTACTCGATGAATAAAGAAATTCTTTATCTAATATTGATCCAGAAACATAGAATTACTCACTAACAAACTCTCTTATATTTTTTTTTTTGTCTAGAATGATGTTGAAATCAGGTACAAGCTCTTTGAAAAAGCTAAAATATTTACGCAATATTTGAAAGATTTCTTTATCGACTTGCTTTCAAAAAATGTCTGTAATTGCTTGAATTACTCTGATGACAAAAAGCTAACGAGTGATGACGCTCGAGTTCCTTTAAGTGGAGTTGATGTTTTGTTTACTAAGAAACGGGGGAAAAAATTCTATTCTTTGTGAGGAACAAAATCGGTCAATTCCTTTGAGGTATTTTCTCTTTCACATGTATTTTTTTTTTTTTTGATGAATTGTAGCAACTTGTCTTGTCAAAAACTACTTATTATTTTAGTAAGATATTCTGTGCAGAAAATAGAAGAATTTAAAGCAAAACGATTCTTTTGTTCTCATATACTTTGAATTGGAAATGTCCGACATTTTTGCATGAAAAGCGTTAGTTACCAGTTTCTCAAAATAAAAATCATCCCCTTATTTAATTGCAAACTTTCTGAAATCAAATAAGACTACGTGGTTTTATTTTTCAAAAATACTTGTACGTGTGCGCACCTCAAACCGCATGTTCGAGTAATAACTGAGAACGTTGTCACAAGATGGCGGCTGCTTTTTTTTTTAAATTCTATCTTCAGTTTCCGAATAGTGCAGGGGAATGTTTATCTCCAGTAAAATTGAATGGAAAATGTTGACTTATTATTGCGTCTTACTGATGTAAATATTTTCTCACATATATGGTAAAAATTTCTATTTGTTTTTACTGGTGTCAGTTTGCCAGTTAAAACTGTCAGTTGGTCTTACAAGTTGTCACAATATGGCGAAACGCAGGGCCTGACTACAGCAAAAGTAAACTTCCACCAGTAAAAATGAAAATCTTTTTCTACCATTTTTATGACTGAAATTTTGCATTAATAAAGCCCTTAGATACTGAAAAAAATTCTATATAAATTTTCTGGTAGGAATTTTCACCGGATGCAATCAGTCCTTGCGAAAGCGGTTACAGTTGAAGCTTCACAATTTTAAATATATGCCAGCTCCTCTTTATTAATAGTTCCAAGCTTTAACTCCTTAACCCCTTGAGGGGCTGTATGATATATTGTAATCTACCAAATTTTAATCAAGATTTGTAACAGAAACTTTTAATTGAATTTTACATTTACAGCTTCGAAGGAAAAATTTTCTAAAATTGCCTTTCATTATTTTGAAATAAAATTTTTCGAAAATTCCGGTGGAAATTCATCATTACAGAAACGCAATCTCTGACCCTTGAAAGAGTTGATTATAGCTCCCGTGCAGTGTTGCCAGTGGGCTACTTTTTTAAAATTCAGATTTCTTGATTGGCACCACGTTTTTGAAATAGAAAAATTCGCCTTATTTAACGGCACATTAATTAAGGCGAAAACAAAGGAAATCTTACCATTTCAAAAAAGTGGTGCCAATCTAGAGATCTGAATTTAAAAAAAGTAGCCAACTGGCAACACTGCTCTCGTGATATTCACGGGCTGTCTTTTAGTCAGATTGTTTGCTTCCCACCAGCTTTAAACAGTATTCTAACACTACACCATTTTAGTGTAAATTGTTTCATTATGGTATCATTTTATCTGTCATTCAATAAGGTCAATTTTTTTTCCAAAAAGTTGTGCCAATAAGCAATTTAAATCTTTAAACCGTAAATTGGTGAGACCGTTAAGGGGTTGAACAATAAATGCTAACATAAGGGCTGAAACTATAAACTGTGAGACTTAACTAAAATATGCAATACTATTGGCATGATCAGCACAAAGAAACCAGGACTATACTTATTAGGTAACATGGTGGTGGTTATGTAATGGTATTGGTGGCTATTTCTTTCAATGTTCAGACATCAGCAGCATAGATGCCAGAATCTCAAAACCTCTTAACCCACAACAATGTGGGAGACCGCTGCCATAGAAATACTCAAGAGCAGAGGATACGAGTTGTGACGTCATCACTAATCGACCGACTTCTCACAAGTGTTGGAATTCACACCGGCAAATTTTGAATAGCATTTTTCTTTTATTTTATTTGGGAATATCTATCATCTTATAAAACAATAATAACTATTTAAACTTACTGGTGAGGGTTTGGAATTCCCCAATAAAAAATCAGTCAGATGCAGCAACACTGTGGAATTCCGCATGTGATGAATTTTTATTTAGGGATTCCGAATTCTCACCAGTAAGTTTCAGTAGTTATTTTTGTTTTATCAGATGATAGATATTCCACAAACAAAATAAAAGAAAATTGCTTTTCAAAACTTTCCAGTGTGAATTCCAACACCAGTGAGAAGTCGGTGGATTAGTGATGACGTCACAACTCGTGTCCTTTGGCCTTGAGCATTTCGATGGCAACGGTGAGACTCGTGGTCTTGTATTCGATCCAAAACTGATTATCACGGGCTTGGCCCGTAGGCAATGATCGAGCCAAATGAAAATACTTCTTACCACTAAAATTTTATAATAAATATTGTCTTACTTAATCATCGTAATCTCATGATTAAACAAGGCAAATATCTCCATTAAATTTTAGTAGTAAATGTGGATTTGCCGAACCACTGAATGGCACGAAAGTTGCTTAATCCTGTTTACATTTTGGGCCCAGGCTGTTGAGACATAAATCGTAGGTTAAGGGGTTAATTATTCCGGAGTCGGATCCAATACAAACATGTTTTCAACCGGAAATATTATTTAATAAAAATACAAAATAAAATCTAAAATGTACCTTATAAAAATAAGACACGTTTCCTTATATCTATTTTCCGGTTTAAAAACACTTGTCTTGCATGAGACTCCGGATTAATTAATAAATGTTGGTATCTATGCAATGGTTTTCATGAGTGGTCATGAAAACTCTGACGACTATCAGGAGACACTTGCTAATCATTTGCACCCAGCTGGCGAGATTTTAGGCAAAAAAAAAAAAAATAGATTTTTTTAACACAATACTTTTGCTATCCTTACCTCAAACTCAACATCAACTTGGCTTAATTTGAACAAAGTATCGGGTTTCAAATGCCCCGCAATTAACACTAGAACGCCCAGAAGGAATTTATCCGACTCCGACCATATGATTAAATGTCAACTGTAAACAGAATTTTTTTCATAAAGTAAGTTAAATTTAAACCACGCAGATTTACGTTAAATAAAACAGTAAAATAATTTTAAATAAAAATTAAGGTGTCAAGTATTTTTTATAAAACTTGAGCAAAATTTCCGGGCGTTCTAGTGTTAAAATGGTTTAAGGTAGTATTTAACCTTCTTTTTCTTTGTGTCTTTTAAATTTATTTATATAAAGATATTTCGGATTCGTACCGACATATATTCATTTGGTAGGGGTTAAAATTACCCCTTGCAGTCCTTCTTGTGTTAACCCTCTCGCTGCGTAATTTTTTTTATTAAAATATCCACAAAAATTGCGCATTTTTAGTTGCATATTTCAAATATATATATATATATTAGAGTTTAAATATGTAAACATTTTTTGTAAAAGAATTCGGGATCTTAGATGGGATAGGATATTAAAAATCAAGTTAAATCAAGGCTGTCACTGGAGACTATTTTTATATTTTCGCACCACAATTAAAAAAAAATCAATTTTGTGGTATATTTCTCGTGTAGATGTTGTTAAAGTCTATATGGAATATTTTGTATTTAAAAAGTGGTCCGAGTTGAATTAAAAAACAGTCGCCAGTGGAAAAAATGTATCCCCGAGGAGATCTCTGGTTGCGCAAATTTTGCTACTTTTACTTTGCCAGAGGTGTTCTCGGGTTGCGCAGCCAGAGGATTAAGTCATCCACCGCTAGCGCTTTTTTCAGACAAAGTTCGATCTCGGTACAGTTTACTGTGTGATTTCTATATTTTTATCTGCATTTACTGGTATGATAATGAATTAACATAATGTTAACTTTAGCATAAATGTAAAATCAGAAATACATTTAACCCTAGATCTACCGGGAATTTTATTCAAGTTTTAATAAAACGTTCTACACCAGAATTTTTATTTAAAACTATTTAACTTATTTATTTACCTTATTTTTGTCTGGTTTATATACTTAGTTTATTTTAAAGACATTTCTGGTTTGAATGAATATTTTGTATGTACCTTTCGGGTCCAATGGACCCGTCTGGTAGACGGAGGGTTAAATGAAAATATGAAATTTCGTTATTTAACAACACCTTTAAATTATAGTACTTATTTATTTAGTATCTCGAATACTGTAAGGTTTGACATCCATATTAACACATTCGGAGATTCTGACACCCAATTTATACCCTCATGCGAAAACGTTAGACAGGTGTTTCTTGAAAGAAATCGTCCATGCGTTTAATGAAGCTACGCGTTCTGGGTTTTATTTATATATATACAACCTTGTACCTTTCAAAAATTTACGGGATGAAAAGAATTTTTTGTTTGAAAAAAAATTGTGTTCGTTTTTGCATAGTTCTTTTGTTGCCAAATGCACTACTTCGAAAAAGAAACAGCTGATAAATGGAAATACCGTAATTTCCGGACTATAATCCGCGGATCAAACAATCATGTTTCGACCCAGAAATTTTATTTATTAATTGAAGTTAAATATTTACCATGATTTAATAAGTTACGTTTTATGATACAACATTTCTTGAACCGAACAAAATTCCTTGATCCGCGTATTATGTGCCGGAAATTATGGTACATACGTGGACAAGTTTTTGAAATAAAAATAAATTATAAACGCTGGTTGCGAAAGCTAATTAAATCCACTTTTTTAGAAATGCATTTTTTTGTTTAAAAAGTGACCTAGAGAGCAGACTCACTTGCGTAAACAAATTTACACAGGTTCATTTACCAGTTGTAACTCATAATTATCTTTCATAGCTCAAATAATATTTGACAATGGCAGTACCGAGATATGTTTTAATGGTCAATAATAGAACAAAGAATAATGTGATTGAACACGACGGTTAATATGATATGTGCCATAATAAAAATGTTCCAAGGATTGCAGATTTGGAATACGTATATTTTTAACTTCGATTAAAACGATATACAAAATATGTGGGTTATTCTCACACATGCAGTTTATCCAAATGCATATTTGCCAATATCACACGCTTTTTCGTACCACAAACATTCAATAGGAGTTTTTGCATTATTCAATCGTTAGATTACGCCAATTTGAAAAGCTAAAATATACTATTAAATTTTTTGGTACAAAAAAAGCGGAAATGGTGGGAGCTTTGCAAATGGAAAGCAGTATTCGTCAGTTATTTACTTGAAAGATGACATTGAGAAAGATTGGTTCAAATTTAACCGCTTTCGCAGAGTTTAATTACCGCCGGTAGAAACTTCGCACAGTAAATTTATACAGACATTTTCTCCTTATTTAATCGCCTTATTAATACAAAAATTTCAGCCAGGGATAATGGCAGAAACGGATTTTCATTTTAACTGATGGAAATTGATTTTGAAGGTAGTCAGACTCTGCATTTTCGCCATATTATAACAACCAGTGAAATAGAATGACTGTTTTAACAGGCAAACTACCACCAGAAAAAAATAAATAGAAAACTTACAACATTTGTGAAAAAATAGCTCAATAAATAAGACGCTTAAATAAGACGAAATTTTCTATTCAATTTAAGAGGTGGGAAATTTGCCCCGGCGCAATCAGAAACTGCAGGTCCAATTTTAAAAAAGCAGCCGCCATCTTGTGACAACCTCCTCAGTCATTTCACTCGCAACCGGTAGACAGTACACTATATGTCTCCTCCTCTATAGTATTCATAACTCTATTACCGTTAGAGTCATTCAACAAAATGGAGCATTAATAAAGTATTTTTTTATTATTATTTATTTATCCTCGTGCTACTACAGACTAAAAAACTACTGTGCTTAAACTTTTGACACGCTCATTTTTGTTCTTTTGAAAAATTCTATTGTTTGAGATAAATTTTAACCCTTTCAGGGGCAAGCTACTTGTATTTCAGTGGTGGAAAATTGGCGCAGAGGTGGAGTTTATTGACACCACTAAATTATAGTAGTATTTTGCCTCTTAACTAATGATCAAATTTCTGAGTTTTTATTAAACTGAATAATACCATAAAAATTTAGTGGTGTCAATAGGCTCCACCTCTGCGCCAATTTTCCACCATTGGTATTTAGAAAATGTTGAAATAATTTATTGACACCAGTATTTATAAGTGAATTTATTTGTAAACAAGTAAAAGCATATTTTCGTGTACTAAATAAAGGGGAAATTTTCACTATAAAATTCTGCTGCTAATATGGCATTTAGGGATTAAAATTATGTGATGGCGTGACGGCATCACCGCCCTTCACGGGGTTAAAGCATAATTCTCTGAAATATATTTTTTAAATTACAATTTGTAGCTCATATGAAAAAATGTTACTGGCAGTCAATAATTAAATTTAATATTGAAATTTGCTGTTGTTCTTGAACTTACACTGTACAAACACACACTGCATAATTACAAAAATTAAAAACGTCAGTGTCCGAAGATTTACCACAATTTTTCAATAGCGTTTTTTGTCTTTTTTAATGGCAGAAAATTATAAATAAGCAATATTATAACATATATAACAAATATGACAAATAAACTACAAAAGCATAATTTTAATTAAAAATTCTGATACAATTTTTAATAAAAGTTAAGTGGCTTAGATAATAACAATGGCCATTAAAAGGGTTAACCATTTTAAATAAGGGAACGTATTATTTATACTGTTTAATTTTAATTACAAACAGTCAAATGGCATCCAGAAAATTTGAATAAAATTTTTCTTTTATAACAAACTTGAAGAAACGTATTTATTTAATTTCAAATCAATTTGTCCATAAATTCTTTTAACATTCTGCAGGGGTCATATGCTTCAGGGAATTTTTCAGGAGAAATATCAGTATTTTTTTATAGAAAAATAAATCTAGGTTAAACGCAAGAAGTTTCGCACTATTTAAGAAGATATATTCTATAAGAAAATACTGGTACGGAAAAATTTCTTGTTCTTCAAATTTCAGGACAAGTACGACCCCTGCATTCTGTCATTTTAACATTTTAGTATTGGGTGAGTGCAAAAGTTCTACCCGTTTTTTAGTGAAAACAGAAACACGGAGAACACAAAAAGTTAAGCACCTATGAATTAACGCAAGCACCATAATTATGTATGACCTCTTGCCATCTGTGTGGCAGTAAGTGAATACCACGCCGATGAAACTCTTCTGTTTTACTGTCAAAATACTTTTTCAACGCCGTTTTTATAGTCTCCACAACATTGAAAGTTTAGCGAGCGAAGGCGTAGTATAGCGATCAAAAAAGGTGATAAATCGCAGGTGCAGGGTGAGGTCTATACGCCTGGTGAGGTAAAACTTTCCAACCAAAGTCCAGTAAATTTTCCCAATTCCTTAAAGCAACATGATGCCTGGCTTTACTGCGATGAAAGATAACCCAACTGAGAATAATGAGTGCTGTTCGCTCAGACATGAGTTTTGCTCACAGTCTGTCCAATCGTTGGGAATAGAGGTCTGCATTCATCGTTTGGTTTGGTGCGAGGACCTCCTACTTGGTTATTTTCTTAACATTCCACCATACATTGAGCAAAGCATTTTCGGGATGAAGTCCTGCTGTTTAGGATGATGAAGTACCCTCTGCAACATCGGCACACAGCCCCCCGACGCTTCACATTACAGTACTGTATCCACTTCTCATCATCCGTTACAATTTGGCTCAAAAATTGTTCCCTATTGTTCCAGGAAAACAAAGAGGCACAGGTGCTGATCCCTTCTTCTCGTTGCATTACTGTAAGCTGGTGTGGTACCCACTAATCTAGCTTGGTGATGAAGCCAAGCGCATGCATCAGTCTTTCGACTGTTATTCTGTGTACCGAAAACGTTTCTGCTAATTTTTAGACTGTTGGGTGCGGTGAATTTGTTATGCATGTGTCCAGATCCTCGTCAGAAACCTCTGACGGGCGTCCAGAATGGGAAAGACTTTTACAGCTCCTGTCTCCGTCCCGGAATTTCCTAAGCCATCAGCAGCAGGTGCTATCGTCCTTGATATCCTCCCCACACACTTGACAAATGCTGCGGCAAGCTGCGGCTGCTGTAACGGCTTTGACATACTCGTACAGTAAACAATGTCCGATTTGGTCTTTCTTACTTGTAATGTTGTTTCCCGTTCGGCATTAGTTCTTCTGACAAACGTTGTGCCTATGCATATTCTACTACTCTACGCGTTATGGGTCACTTTCCTGCCCTCGAAACGTCAGCTCTAACGTCTGTACTCCACTGGACTAATACATAACTTCAAAACGGTTAGAACTTTTGCACTCACCCAATAACATAATAAAATGTGTCTCTGAAAGGATAACCCTTTGCACTTGAGAAGTGAAACTCCCTCACCACCAGTGTTGTAAGGTCTCCCACGTAAATCGAGGCTCCAAACAGTGTTGCCAGTGGGCTACTTTTTTTAATTCAGATTTCTTGATTGACACCACTTTTTTTGAAATAGTAAAATTCGCCCTATTTAATGACACATTAATTAAAGCGAAAACAAAGAAAATTTTACCTTTTCAAAAAAGTGGTGCCAAACAAGAAATCTGAATTTAAGAAAAGTAGCCCACTGGCAACACTGGCTCCAAATGCTCTGTACAACAGTACTTTAAAGTAATTTTCTTCGCCTTATCTAATGGCAGGATTATTAGCGATAAAAGATGGAGATATAGACTGCAAGTAATTAGTGGTGTCCAGAATATTTGAAGCCCTGATTTTCGCAGGAAACCTGGCAAAACAAGTGGAGAGTGAGATACACCTCTTGAGTGCAAAAGGTTAACAAGGTATACTCGCAAAATCTACAAGGACGTAAATGACTCTTTTAGACATAAATTAGATTTGTACTTAACACGGTGAGTGCCACGGTGACTGACACTGACGCTTTGAAAAAATTACAATGTTTTAAGTAATTTTGAGAAAGTATAAATGTGTCGTAAATAAAAGGTAGGTAAATTTTAAATACATTTTCAGTAATTATTTAAAACAATATATATTTTTTTAGTTTTATATCACATTTTAGACGTCAATCATCGGTGAATGACGCGTTTTAAACGGAAAATTCAACGTTAGTCACCGTTGACCGACGTGGCGTTTAACTTGTTAACGTGTATAGACCTAAAATATTTAAATGTTTAAATTATTTTTATGTTTACCCAACATTTGTTTATTGTAAAGAAAGTATCATCAGATTTTTACAAGAGTCGTGCTCTTCAGAGAATTTTTCAGGACAAATATCAGTATCTTTTTCATAGAAAAAAAAATGTAGGTTATACGCGCGAAATTTTAACTTATTTAACGATAGATTTTCTATAAAAAAAAATAAATAAATAATAAAAAAATACTGGTACTGAAGAATTTCCTGGTCTTGAAATTTCAGGACAAGTACGACACCTGACTTTTTACCTTGGAACTATTAATAAAGTGTTACTGACATATACTTAAAATAGTTAAGCTTCAACTACAACTGCTTTCGCAGGTGTTGATTACCACCCGTAGAAACCTTCATCAGTAAATTTATACAGAAAATTTTTCCTTATTTAAACATCTTATTAATGAACAATTTCAGTCATAAAAAATCGCTGAAACAGATTTTAAATTTTACTAGTTTAAGTTTACTTTGGCGATAGACAGGCCCTGCATTTCCACCATATTGTGACATCCAGTGAAACAAACTGAGAGTTTTACCAGGCAAATTGACACCAGTAAAAACAAATAGAAATTTTTACCACATTTGTGAGAAAGTATTTCTATCCAAAGAAGCTTAACCCTTAAATGCGCGATTTGTTTTTGTTTCAAAAAATTACATATGATACTCGGATAGGTTTATAACACAGAAAACTAATGAAAGAAATCAGAGATGTATTTTTCATATCATAGGTCAATCTGTTCTTCTGTTCCACATCTGCAATATAAGTAAAAACTACTGTCTTGTGGCTGTTTTACGCTACAGCAATGCAAATTAGTAAATACTTTAATAAGTATGTCTCCAAATACCTTATTATATATAATTATTTATTTTACAAAACTTAACCTTAAACCCTTTAATCCCAATAATAGAATACGTTCGAGAAATTATGTAGTTCAGAGAATCTGACTCTACACCAGAAAGTTTCAATTTTTAATTTCGCTTTATTTAAATACGGAATGTCTGTTTTTAATTAAAGCAAATATCGCTATTTTTAATTTTCTGGTGTAAATTAGATACATGCGAATAAAAAAAATCTATTAAATTCAAAACAGTGTTGTTTGCATATATGCAAAGCAGCGCACTAAAAGGTTAAATAAGACAAAGTTTTCTATTCAATTTTACAAGTGGGAAATTTGCCCCGGCTGTAATCAGAAACTGTAGATCCTATTTAAAAAAGGCAGCCATTCTCTTGTGACAATCTCTTCAGTTACTTCACTCTCAACTGGTAGACAGTACTCTATATGTCTCCTCCTCTTTATTCATAACTCCATTTTCTTTATATGATCATTTTTCATGCTTTAACCCTTTCGACTCCAGAGTCTCTTACACAAATTTTATTCCGTTGGCAACAATGTTTAAAAGAAGTTACCTACAAAATGGAGTTATGAATAAAAAGGAGGAGACATATAGTGTATTGTCTACCAGTTGCGAGTGAAGTAACTGAGAAGGTTGTCACAATATGGCGGCTGCTTTTTTTAAATCGGTTCTTCAGTTTCTGACTACCGATAGGTCAAGCATCCCACCAGTAAAATTGAATAGAAGATTTCGTCTTAAAGAAGCGTCTTATTCATGGAATTTTTTTTCAAAAATGTCATAAAAATTTCTATTTGTTTTTACCGGTGTCAGTATGCCTTATAAAACTGTCAGTTTGTATCCATGGTTGTCACAATATGGCGGAAACTCAGGGCCTAACTACCAACAAAGAAAACTCCTACCAGTAAAAATGAAAATTTGTTTCTACCACTATTTATGACTGAGATTCTGTAAAAATAAGGCGTTTAAGTAAGTTTAAAATATCTGTATAAACCTACTGGTGGGAGCTTCCACTGTCGATAAACAACCCCTTTGATAGCGGTTACAGTTGAAGCTTCACTATTTTAAGGATATGTCAGTTCCTCTTTATTAATAGTTCCATGACCTACAATTACACAATCTAAAAAAATATTTAAATTCCGCAAATTTTATTTTACTTTATTACTGGTGCCAAAAACAAATTTAGCAAGGAATATGATGTCGAGTCAGACTCGACATAGGGGTGTAAAGGGTTAACAATAGAACGTACCAGCAATAGCCGATTCGACTCTGACCAAATGATTAAACGCCATTTCGAACCAGATATTTCCTTATAAAAAACGTTAAAAAGAAAAAAACAGGAATCGACGGTCAGATTCGGCATAAGATTGCAAAGGGCTAACAAAAGAACGTAGCAGCAGGGGTCTATTTGACTCTGCCCAAATGATTAAAAGCCGATTCAAACCAGAAATATCTTCATAAAACGTTTAATAGAAAAAAAAATAGAAATGAGTAAAATAAATAAATTAAATAGTTTAAAATAAAAATTCTTTTGTGAAATATATATATATTTTTTTAAGTTGGAGTTGCCATCTGTTATAGTGTTAAAGAAATAAATCTTTCTACATAAAAGAAATATTTTTTAAAGTTTGAAAATTATGGTTCAAAAACTCTATGATACTCTATTTCGATACACAAATTATTGGTAAACATAAAAATATTTAATTTAAATATGTTTTAAACAACGGAAGTGCAAAACAACTTTATTTGTCAGATGCGCCCACACCCGTCCGCATGGATTAAGAATTCTATTGAATAATTTTAAAAATCTATGTTTCAAGGAATGTGTATATGAAGGAACGCTAATTTCTTCATACTTTTAAACAAACATCATATCAGAATTCTTATAATTAGGCTAATTATGTCTAGAAACATATCAGTTGATTCCTGTGTAAGCAATTTTTAAAAGAAAACTTTTTAGCCGTTTATTCCAAAATGTTGACAATGCGCTTTTGTTAAGTTTTAAACAAGATTTCTTTTGAACGGCTTAATATTTTTAAATACAATCTTCATTGATTTTTATATTATAGCTATAGCTTAAAACCGAATCTTAACATGCGTATATTTTAGGAAAATTAATTATAAAAATTAAAGCCAAAACGTCACATATCGGAGATTATCTATGCAAACTTTTTTGTAAGTTAAACGTTAAACATAATTTGGTTCACTCTTAAGGTATGGATATATGAAGTACTACGTTTAATAATATCATGTAAATATTTTCAGCAGTTCCAGAGATATATATAATGTGGTACACAAAAAAAACTTCATTTTCAGTTAATTTAAAACATGAAATATGCAATGTTTTAGTATACTTGTATTTGATCATTTTTGAAATAATATTAAATATGTACTTTTTGTAACATATCCTTTTAAAAAATTAAGCAATTCTAAATATATCTGACATGAAATATTGTTGACCGGCTAACGTCTATGAAAACGATAAAAATCCCACTGTCTTTTTTTTTAAACATTATGATCTTTGATCGATTTCCAAGGTCCACGCATGCATAAGAATATTTCATTAGAGAGATTTATTATAAAATTTGCTACAAGTCTAATTAAAGATGGTCAAATACTTGATTTAAATACATATATGTTCTGTCAAAAGCTTACAAACGTTTTATGAAAGAAATATTACGTAGATAGAACTGAAGATTCATAGCACGCGTTTGCCTGACGTGATTGCTCATAAAATGACCTGTCAAGTGCGAGTATTACTCAATCATAGAGGATTCCGTACAATAAATATGGTTAATTTCATGAAAACTTGTCACGTCTGTCACATACTACGATTTTTGTCTACCAGTATTTTAGAACGGAAAAATGTGACATTTTATCGGAGATTCCTCATCAACTGAGTAACGCAAAACAAACTTTTCGAAAATAACGGTAACCAACAAGCATAGCGATTTTCAACTGTGTGACAGACAATACAAGTTTTCATGGAATTAGCCATATATGAATTGGTAACTGGGCATTGAATTACACAAATATATCATTAAAAGTTGTTATTTAGGCTTCAACCTTTTCAGCAGTGTTGACAGTAGGCTACTTTTTTTTAAATTCAGATTTCTTGATTGGCACCACTTTTCTGAAATGGTGAAATTCCCCTTGCTTTTGCCTTAATTTATATTTCATTAAATAAGGCGAATTTTACTATTTCAAAAAATTGGTGTCAATCAAGAAATCTGAATTTAAAAAAGTAGCCCACTGGCAACACTGCTTTTCAGGGGCAATTAATTGTGTTTCTGTAATGTTAAATTTCCACAGGAATTTTTGAAAATTTTTGTTTAAAAATAAGGAAAAGCAATTTTTCAACTTTTTTCCACCAAAGGTATAAAAGCAAATTTTAACTAAAAGTTTCTGTTGCAAATCATAATTAAAGTTAAGTGGGATATCATATATTCCACTGCCCCTCAAGGGGTTAAAAGCCAACAGCTCGTGTATTTATATGTGTCCAAACCTGTCCTTAACGGTTAGTACATTGACTAACTACTGAAAGTTTTTTTTAAAAAATCATTATCAACAAATTTTTCATATTCAGTGACGATAGTTACCTCCAGCGCTCCTCAACTACTTTGCTGGACGCTCGCAAATCGAAGTTTGTGTATAAAGGAAAAATGCAATTTTCTCAAAAACTACGTAACCTAGGGTAATCGCTATAGTTTTCCTGCAAGATTTAAATTAACATCTACTACACCTTATTTTTTCATAATTTTAGTTTCATTATATTCGGAAATAGATAGGGGAACATATTTTTGCATTACATTTTCGGCAATATCTCTGGAAATATAATACCTAACATTAAAGGAAATGTATTTTTCAGTTCGGCGTTAGGAAAGCTTTCACACAATGCCCCACACGATATAGAAAGAAAATATTTTTTTTCAAGTAAGGTAATTTACCCCTCTACATTTTCCTTAAATATATTTGCGAATGATTAATAATCTATAAACATGCGGGCCAATAGCCTGTATTACTTCAGCCAATTTGAACTGTCCACGTTCCATAATTTATGAGTAAAATGGATGTGGCAGACGGACAGACAGACGCAGGAGTGATCTTATAAGGGTTTAGTTTTTACTTTTTAAGTACGGAACCCTGAAAAGATTATACCGTACACCCTGACGCAAAAAGCATCATAATATTAAAGAGTTAATCAATTTTCCTTTGTCAGGAATGCAAAATTTAAATCAAAATCAATACTAAGAGTTTTCTATAATTAGTCTAGCTATAGGTACAGTTGAATATTCACATGAACACAAATAGAAAACAATAAAATATCATCATTCATTGGCTTTTAAAAGGCATCGTTTGGTAAGAAATCTTGTATCTGTATAACAGAATACATACCATAGTAATTGTTGAATTAACGAAAAAAAAATTAACCCCTTGAAAGGCGGTAGGATATGTTATATCCCACCTAATTTTAATCAAGATTTACACCAAAAAAAATTATTAAATTTTACTTTTATAACTTTTGTGGAAAAAAGGTTGCAAAATTTTCTTTTATTTATTTTGAAATGAAATTTTTCGAAAATTTCGGTGTGAGTATACATTGTTACCTGCCTTGAAAGGGTTAAAGCAGTTATTTAAAAAAAAAGCAGTATTTAACTTTCATGAAGGCCATGTATCAGAAAATTATTACGCTTCCTGCAAAAAACTTCATTAACATCACCATTTTCCTGCATGAATAGTCTCAAAAGTAAAAGAGAAAATCATCTGTTTGGTTCCTCCCCATTTATTAGATGATTGATTGCTTTATTTATCATCAAACAGGACAAATTTAAAGTTAAAGAATCTTTAAGGCTCTTTGGAGACGACGAAGAAAAGTAGAAATTTTAGCGGAGAGGAAATAGTAATTTGGATGAGAGTTTTTGTTATCACAAAGGAAACAAGTAATATAAAAATTTTGTTTATAAAGTCAATTCCTACTTAGGTCATCAAAGAAAAATTTAATATCCTTTAAGCTAATATTAGTTTTTGTTGCATTAAAATATCTCAATTTGTTGATTTTCTATAAGCAAGTAGGTTTACAATGGAAGTCTATGGGAATTTGGCGAAATATTAGAAATATCGCCAAGTTGGCGTCACTTTTGGCAACTTATTTTGGTCGCCAAATTTGGCGATATATCGCCAAGTTGGCGACAAACTTGGCGGTATTTGGCGACAGAACAGGGTCCCCTCTATGGTAACCCCCTTATAGATATGAAGATGCATTAAATGCTTCAAAAACCAATAGCCGCAATTTTGTCTCCCATGTAAAACTAATATTAATTAATTAAAATTTAATTAATGAATTAATATTTGAAAAAAAAAGGATGAATAATCAGTATTTTATTAACGATTGAAAATTTTAACAAGATATATAAATAAATAAAGAAATAAATATAGGGAGAGTGTGAACTAATAATAGGAATTGAAAAATAAGACAGAAAATGTACCGTAATTTATGGCGTGTAAGCCGCGGCTCAAAAAACTTTGTTTACTACAAGATTTTTTTTTCATTAAAAATTAGGAGAGACTGGGGTACAATGGACCACTTTTGTAAATTTTAACTATTTATTCTCAAAGCACTGTTTTTTGGTCTTTGAAAAAATACATGCGTATTATCTTTATATTAAGGATTAACTTGCACTCACTCAAATCCAATAATTATGCATACGTATATGTATATATACATATTTTTAATTTCTAGTGACAAAGTGGACTACAATGGTCCACAAATTAATTTTTAAAAATGCATCTATGCAGTACATTCTTTAATAGCATGAAAGATAGAATATATTATATTTGTTTATTCATGTCCTCAATTAATTCATATAATGTAAGATTAATTAATATTGAAGTATGGAAATACTAAAAGATTTTTGTGTCTAGTCTGTTTTCTTGTAAATCAGTAGTGTTAGGCAAATTCATTGCAATTTTTCAAGAATTTCACAAGAACATTCACAAGAAATTCAAGAAAAATATCGGAAAAAATGAGAACATTTTCATTTGGTTTTCACCGCATTAATCTAAAAATTAATCACTCTTTTATCCTATTTTCAAACTATCTACAACATCAAAACGAAACTCTGTATTTTTTGTCATAAATTTGATCAAAATATAAATTTCTTCTCCGTTACGAAAATTAGCATTACGCTGTGAAATAATTTCCTCATTAATTTATTCTGTATTACCAAATCTGCCAACTTTTACTCTTTTTCGCACCATAAAAATTTTACAGTAAATTTTACCGTTTTAAATCGTCGGAATCTATCGATTAAGACATAAAATTCTATTAACTTTTTGTGGTGCAAAAAAGCGGAACTGTTGGCAGCTATGTGTATTTCTATAAACAAATAGTCGCTCGTAATTTCTGATACATAATTTTACTTTCTTTTGCCTTGAAACCATGGGAACTACAAATAAAGAGGAACTGACATATCCTTAAAATAGTGAAGCTTCAACTGTAACCGCTATCGCAGGAGTTGTTTGCAGCCGGTGGAAACTTCCACTAGTACATTTATATAGAAATATTCTCCTTATTTAAATGCTTTATTATTGCAAAATTTCAGTCATAAATAATGGTAGAAAGAGATTTTCATTTTTATTGGTAGAAGATTACTTTGGCGGTAGTAATGCCCTGTGTTTCCGCCATATTGTGCAACCAGGGAAGCAAACTGTCAGTTTTACAAGGCAAACTGACACCAGTAAAAACATATAGAAATTTTTACGACATATGCAAGAAAAAAAATCCATGAATAAGACGCTCAAATAAGACGAAATTTTTTTTTCAATTTTACTGGTGGGACGTTTGACCTGGCGGTAATCAGAAAATAAAGATCCGATTTTAAAAAAGCCGCCGCCATGTCCTCAGTTACTTCACTCGATACTCGTAGACTGTACACTATATGTCTACTCATCTTTATTAATAACTCCATTCTTGAAACATGTGATGTGGCCTTCAATTTTATCATCTTTCTCTGTAACAGAAATTTACATTGTTTATAAATTCTTTTTAGCTCTAAATGAAGCAGATAAAAAAAAAAAAAAAAAAAAAAAAAAAAAAAAAAAAAAACGACCGATAAAAAAATGGATATTCAGATGTCAAAATATTTCTACACTTGCTCTGTTATTTTCGTATCGATATCGTGATTAGGGTTATTAATTTTACCCAATTAATGAAAATTGTCATTATTTTTATTGTCATTCTACAAAGATAGCTTCGCCGTCGAAATCCGGAGAAAGTGCGTTTTTATTGGACCGTCACGCGAGCATCGCTGCGGGGTTAAAATTTGCCCAGCTTGCTGTTTTCAGGGAAATAAATGTTTTTTTAAGGAGTCTCAGGACTCTTAAAGCTTTAAGATTTTCGAAATTTTAATTTTTTTAGATGTTAAACTCCTATCTTTTCTGAACATTTTGATGTAATTCTTTCCTTGAAATTCCTATTAGAACTGAAGTTATGTCTTTTACATTAAAACACGTTCAATAGCTGAAGCGTCGTTTCGGAAACTTTGAAGCCATTTTCCTCCAAATAACGTTTTTGCGCATAACGCGCACGATATCTCAAAAACTTATGAATATTTTTTCATGAAATTTTCAAAACATATGTTTCATGTTAATCTGTATAAACTGAACCTAAAATTTCCTTTTTATTGCTCAAAACAATATTTTTTTAGGTGATTATACTGTTGAAATTTTCTTAATTTTGCATTAGCTAAACACAACTTTGTATTAAAAATATAAAAAAGCTTTAAATGCAAATTTATTTAGGTTCAGGGAAATTATTTCAATCTGAAGTATAAGTAAGCACCAAAATTTTCATTCTAGTTGCAATACTTATTTTGTAATCGTGCACGTAATCTGTTATGCCGATTTTTCTGCTCGCCAAATGTCTAACTGTTTGGAGCCCCCTGTAAATGCTAATTCTGTATCTTATAATTTTTTTAATACATGGAATGAAAGAAATCAGTTATATATTTTATTCCAATTAAAATTGTGTCTTAAAATTAAATACATTTTAAGATATTAAATGTTGAAAATGGTCTTTTTTTTTCTTTTTTTCCAATTTTAAGAGTCCTGAGACCCCTTAATGGGGTCGTTTGATGAGATTTTAATTAATATCTCGGCTAAGTATAAAAAAATAAAATAAAAACCTGAGCCCTAGGTCCATTAGGACAATGGAATTATGAATAAAGAGGAGGAGACATATAGTGTACTGTCTACCAGTTGCGAGTGAAGTAACTGAGGAGTTTATCACAAGATGGAAGCTGCTTTTTTTTAAATCGTATCTTCATTTCTGATTACAGCCGGGCCAAACGTCCCACCAGTAAAATTGAATAGAAAATTTCGTCTTATTCATGGAATTTTTTTTCTCACAAATGTGGCAAAAATTTCTATCTGTTCTTTCTGGTGTCGGTTTGCCTTGTAAAACTGCCAGTTTGTTTCCTTGATTGTCACAATACGGCAAAACAGCAAGGCGTGACTACCGACAAAGTAAACTTCTACCAATAAAAATTAAAATCCGTTTATACGATTATTTATGACTGAAATTTCGCAATATTAAGATGTCTAAACAAGCAGAAATTTTCTATATAAATTTACTAGTGGAAATTCCTCCCGGCGGTAAACAACACCTGCAGTAGCGGTTACAGTTGAACTGTTTAAATGATTCACTATTTAAAGGATATGCCAGTTCCACTTTATTAATAGTTCCATGATTAGGACCTACCTTCGTCTACCCTCGACCACATTTTCAGTATTGTACGTGGGGTAGATTTTGCTAGCCATCGAAGACAGACAGAGCATAACTTTCTTTTGTCAATATAGATATAACTGTCTTATTTCAATTTTTGAATTACAGTTAAATGGTACAAGCTAAACTAGTAAAAATATTATTCTATATTTTATATTACAAACGTTATTTCTATAAATTCATTTCTATTGCAATAAACATTACGCTTTTATAGCCGTATTAACAGCACTAACCTGATCCTCGTAATTATGGCATCTGGAGTGTTATCTGAGACAGCTCAACAGAATATTGGCATACAGATTTTTTCAATAAATTTTTGTTGTCACAATCAGGATTGCCAGTTTGTCCTCCACTGTTATTTCGAATTTTCATATTCACACCAAAAATTTTGAAAGATGAATCTTTACTTTATGTAAACACAAAATGTTTGCTATTAACCCTTTCTAGCGTGAAGAAATTCCGTTTCTAAAACCATGAAAAGATGGACTGACCCCGGAATTTACAATGGAACTATTAAGAAAGAGGAACTGACATATGCTTAACCCTCTCGCTGCGTAAGTAATTCTTCGCGATGAGCGTCTTTTACAGAATTTTTATCACCGGTTCGTAAAAGCAGAAATTTTTGACTACCGTAATCAGGGAAAATGTCCTGTGTAAATCAGACAAAGTTTTCGCTAAAAAATAACTGGTGGGAACAACCAAATAGTATTAATTAGACGGGAAAATGCATGCCCGAGTATTTTTCGGGTTGCGCAGCGAGAGGGTAAAAATAGTGAAGCTTGAACTGTAACCGCTTTTGCAGGAACTCACTGCCGACGGAACAAACTTCAACCAGTAAATTTATGAAGAAATTTTCTCTTTAGTCAAAAACATTGTTAATGAAAAATTTCAGTCAAAAATAATTGCAAAAACTGCTATTCATTTTTCTTGGTACAACTTTACTTCAGCGGTAGCAGTTGCTCTATATTGTAACAACCAAGACAACCTCCTGTCGGTGTCAGGGAAAAGATTATAATACCTGGAAAACTGACATCAGTAAACAGAAATATAAATCTTTTGCCACATTTCTGAGAGAAATCTTCCATGAATAAGTAACGTAAATAAGACGAGCTTTTCTATACAAGTTTACTGGTGGAACTTTTCATCTACAGAAATAAAAAAAACTGTAGATCCGATTAAAAATACAGCAGCCATCTTGTGACAACCTCCTAAGTTACTTCACTCTCAACTACTAGACAACACACTATATGTCTCCTCCTCTGTATTCATAACTCCATTGAATTTACAAACGGATTTATTAGAAAATATAAACTTGCTTATTTTCAAGTATTTTATAAGTTTTAATTACATTTTCAGGGTGGCAGTACTCTTAAAATTAGGTGTCCTTTTTGTGGACACTACCCGCTAAAGGTCTAAACAAAGCAAAAAGTACTATTTTTATTTTCCGACGTGAATTCTGATTTTATTAACCCCTTAACTGTTTTGCCCGAACTGAGTTCAGCAAGGAGTGTTTGCTTATTTCGTTACTAAAAGCTTTTGGATACCACTAATTTTTAACTGTAATCTTCGGTTTATTAATTTATAGATTACTTTTCTATTATTTGAGGCAAGTACTCCAGTACGCAAAAAAAGTGGTGTTTCCTATCTGTTTTTAATTTATGGTGTCAAAAAATGACACAGTTAAGGGGTTAATAAAAGCGGAAGCGGAACAGGCAACCCTGGTAAAACATACCTGACAAAAATATATATTTTCTTTTTTTTTTAAATATATATATAATAAATTCTGATATCAATCAATTATTTCAATGTTTAAACAACAGAAGTATTTTGTCCCAAAAGTGTTAATGGATATTCTCATTAAAATGAAATGAAATTTAAATTACCTTTTTTAAGGGGGCTCAGGGCTTGATCGATACCGAAAAACATGTAAACAGAGCTCTCGCTTCGAATCCCTATAAAAACAGAAGTATCCAATGCAACTAATTTAAACTTTTTGATATTTTTAAGGTACGTCTGTAGTCTTATAAAATTATAAAATGAAGTACTTCAATGTAATAAAATAAAAAAAAATATAGCAAAATTTATAGAACACAATTTTCTAAAAAAAATTAGGTGTCATATCACCATCCGTAAGATATTTTAACGTTAAATTGACATAAGAACCTCATTTTTGTTTTAAAATGATCAGGAAACTTTACTCTATAGAATGAATTAAGGATATAACTATCATTCAAAGGAAACCTTATTAAAAAAACTCTCAAATTTGAAAATTTATAAAACCCTAAAAACCCTAAAGTTTTTTTCCCCCCTTAAAAATACTCAAAATATCAAGCTATCTAAAATATATTAATTCATTCTATAAATAATGATGTTATATCCATGCAAAAAAAAAATTTAATCCATTCCATCAAATAGTTTTTTTTTTTTTTTTTTTTTTTTTTTTTTTTTTTTTTTAATCTTACGGATAGTCGTCAAAAATCAAGTTTTGAGAAAACGCGACTTAAAGTTGCAATTAGATGGGTGCGGCTATGAAGTGATTGTTACATAAATGCTTATAACTCCGTTAAAAATGCAAATATTTTTATGCGGTTTTTCGCACTGTGTTCAGAACTAATTGAATAATCAAAATAGATAAAAAAAAAATCAATTTTTTGAAAAGTTTTCAAGCCCTGAGCCCCCTTAAGACTGAAATGTGATTCGCACTGACATTTTTTGACTTGTTAATTTTTCCCTACCCGGTAAAAAAAGAAGCATAAACTTGTTGTAGGATAGAATTAGTTTCCTAAATGTAGACATCAGACATGCACCTGGTTTATATAGTTGAATCATATTTATGCTTGTTTAAAAATATTATGGGTAGAAATTCGTTTTCTAAGAATATTCATTACAGCCTGCATATAGAATAATGTAATTTCATAATCATGTACCAGTTATCTCCACGTAGGTGCAATGACTTGCATTTTTATGCTTATATATATACATTTTTTTTTCCTTTTCATTTATAACAGGAATACATGCGTTAAAACTAGTATTGCCATTTGGGTAGGTTTTTTCTCATTTTTTTTTTGTTCATGTTGCATAATTCTTACCAGCTTTCTGAAATATTAACACTCGCATTACGTAATCGGTCATTAAGTAGAGCAAATATTACTATTTTCAAAAATGCGGTGGAAATCATGGAACTATTAATAAAGAGGAACTGACATATCCTTAAAATAGTGAAGCTTCAACTGTAACCGCTATCACAGGGGTTGTTTATCGACGGTGGAAACTCCCACCAGTAGGTTTATATAGATATTTTCAACTTATTTAAACGCCTTGTTATTACAAAATTTCAGTCATAAATAATGGTAGAAACGGATTTTCACTTTTACTGGTAGGAGTTTTCTTTGGTGGTAGTTAGGCCCTGCGTTTCCGCCATATTGTGACAACCATGGAAACAAATTGACAGCTTTATAAGGCATACTGACACCAGTAAAAACAAACAGAAATGTTTACGACATTTTTGAAAAAAAAAAATGCCATGAATAAGATGCTTATTTTAGGCGAAATCATCTGTTCAATTTTACAGGTGTGATGTTTGACCTATCAGTAATCAGAAACTGAAGAACCGATTTTAAAAAAGCAGCCGCCATCTTATGACAACCTCCTCAGTTACTTCACTCGCAACTGGTAGACAATACACTATATGTCTCCTCCTTTTTATTCATATCTCCATTGTGGAAATCGAGAAACATTAGAGAAAAAAACTCATGTAACTCGCAACACTGCTTCGAAACAAGTCTAATAATAGTTATAAGACATGCAGGGTGTATCTGAACTGCTTCAACAAACTTAGGGAATATCAGTACACTGTAAAAAAAATCTGTAATTTTTACAGAAAATAATTGTATTTTTTACAGAAAAAAACTGTTATGAAGAAAAACGGTATTTTTCTCTAAAAGATACTGAATTTTGTAATTTTTGCAAAACAAATCTGTATTTTTTACAGAAAACAACTGTTTTAATGAAAAATTACAGCTTTTTTCTGTAAATTAAACGGTTTTTTACTGGCGCCAAAATTGACAGTTTTTTCCTGTCAATTTGACAGATTTTTTTTTTCTTTTTTACAGTGTTCTCATGAAGACGAACAAAAAATGCAATGGAACATGGGGTCGCAAATGACGTTTAAAAGGTGAAAATAGCAAAACTAATAAAAATATCGAAACTCGCATGCTGCTTTACTGCAGACTTGGCTAGAAACGAAGGTGGTTTTCCTTTCACCTTGTGCATATCCGGCCAGAAAGAGATAACAAAACTTGGAAGAAAGCCAAACAAGTAGTAGCGCATATTGTGTCCGCTGCAGGAGAAATCCAGGAAACTCCCGAAGTCTTCGATTGTGTCCGCCAGTCCTTCCTCCGTGGATGTGATCTGTGTAATAATGTCCACGCTCGACACTTTGAACAATTGTTGCGAAATATTTGTTTTATCTGGACATCACAAGCTGTATTGTACCTATTCTGTGCAAGAAGGTCAGTGTGCCTAAATGTGATGAGCCCTAAATGCGAAAATGTTCTTTTCCCTGTAATCTTAATGCAAAAATTATAAATAAATGCTGTATAATGAGGCATCCGATCTTAACGAAGAAAACCCGAAATATTTATTTACATTTAAAACGTTTTATAGTAAACAAATTCCCATTCCAATGGACGTGACAAATTTTATAGCCCCTTAAAGTCTCCTAAATGTAATAAAAAATCCCGAAATTGGTTCAAGTTTTTTTTTCTGTTTTTTTTTTTAAGGTCAAATAAAATTACGGACGTATATGGCTACAATGTGTGTTTCATTTACCAGCAAAGTCAGGTCGGGAAAACGCGAAAAGTTTTCAGATTTAAATTCTAAAGTTTTCCACGCATTTAGGTATCTTGTTTTCTTCAGTGGACTATTAGTGACAAAGATAATATCCTAAATGCGGGGAGACGTTTAGGATATTAACTAAGGTATATTTATATGGCATTTTCATAAATAGCGTTATAATTGTGTTTAAAGCAGAAATTGTGTTTAAATAAGCTGTGTTGAGAAAATAAAGAATTACAACATAATCATCCAATAGTGTTTTCTTTTACTGCGCACTTAAACATGTATTCGAAATGATCAAAATAGAAAATTACTGAACTTTAAAATTTTAAATTTAAAAAATGGCTTTTCCCAATTCAGTGAGTGCACCGTAAAAAAATGGTAACGTTCCGCGTATATTTCGGCATCGTTTTACCTTTTCATAAGTTTTTATAACAGCATGTTATAATTTTATTTTATGAAATATTCCTACTACTCGTATGTACTAATGACAATTAACTCGCTAGCACGCGCATTCTTCACCAATGTACTGTTCAAGTTCATTCCACAGGAAGTTTACATATTTCTCAGTACAACATTCCAGAATAATTTAGCAAATTTTTAGTTAGTTTAACCCCTTGAGGGGCAAGCAAAAATGTCTCTAAATATTGAATTCTCACCGGAATAATCGAAAAATTTGATTTTTAAATAAGGACATTTTTTCAACGATTTTCCTGAGAAGTTAAAATAATAAAATTTAGTTAAAATTTTCTGTTGAGAATCTTGTTTAACCCTTAAATGCATAGTGATGTAAATTTCCATCACCTTTCTATTTAATTTTTAATACATAAATTAAGTTCTTACAACCACTATATTTATATAAAAATATTAATCATCTAAAAATTACAAAAATATGCTACTGAATAAAGTTAAAAATCTATCTTAAGATTTCTGGTGTCTAATCACTAATGTAAAAAATAAAAAACACAATTCTAAAAGAATAATTGATGCAGTTGAGGGTTAAATTAGGTGAGATATATTTTATCCCACCGCCCCTCAAGGGGTTAAAAAAATCTTGAGCGTTTATCAAATATGTACATAACGCGTAGCGAAAACACACTCGCAGGAAACACAATTCGCAACGAAAACTAAGGTTCCGCGGACTACAGGGTTTTTTTTCCCTTCACCTTTTACTAGCTCTCAGTAAAGAACACAGGAGAAATATATACCTGAACAATGCTTTTAGTGTAAACTGGTAGGAATATACATTTTTATTTGTTAGTCAAATCTGGGCAAAATTATTACATCGTAAACAATTTTAAAAATTGTTAAATTTTTTTAATTTCATAAAACGAATCTGTATTTTGTAAGGCAGGGGTGGCGAAGACGTTGCCAGTGGACAAACTGCCGTCACTACTCCTGAAGAGCAATTCATTTAATGACAGAAATTATGAAACTAAAATTTTAAAATGAAAAAAATAAAAACATAATATTTAAGAAATGCTGCAATTGTTATAAAAAGTTTCAAAAGAACAAACCTCTTTGGAATATACATGGAACTTTATCATTTGTTTTCGAGTCTAAAGGTTGAAAAGTTTATCTGCTTTGAGATATGCTTGCGATGTTATGTTTTGAATCTGCTTATGTAGAATTTTATCGCCACTAACAAAACATAACAGTTGTTAACCAAATGTAACAGTTTCCACTAAAAGCAACGTGGAAATATAAATTTACATGCTTAGTTTTGCACTTGCTAGGTTCTCGTGTGTTCTTTGAACGTAAACGGTATCTTTCCGAGCAGTGGTTTGCTATTGCGTGCTAAAAATGTATGCAATGTTGCGTTGTTATTACCAAAGGTCGTTTGAAAATGACGTTATTTTCTATGGACGTTCCTGCATTTCCGTACTTTGCGGAAGCTAATCCATGTTCTACGTTTGGAAGCCACTTGTTAAAAACAGTTTCGCAAACAATTTAAAATCTTGCGGAAAGCCGTAGCGTCAACATCTGATCCATGTTTAAAAATTGTAGCGTATATTGAAAAATAAAATAGGACACTGAAAAAACAAAAGCAGCGTCAAAATATGAAAAAGAGAGAATAATTAAAAAAAAATCAAAAACAGCATTTCAAAAACAAAATTCGTTAGAAACGTGAAGTCAGTTACTAAAACAACCTGGAAGTAAAGCTGCAAAAATCTAAACTTTAATCTATATAGATCCACACCATTTAGAAATCAAAAAGAACAATTGAGGCCTAGAAGGAAGGTGAAAATCAAAAATGAGTTAAAAGCAAACTGAAAAGGAAAAGATGTGATAAAATTTGTTGTATCAGTCTTTTATTATTTATTTCTTGTTTTATCAATGGTCAAAGTTAAATGTCTGTTAAATATGGATTTTGAAGTATTCATTATTTAAGTATAATGTATGCAATGATTACATACATTATTTAAGTATAATGTATGCAAGATAACGTTCCGTTATGATTTTTTTTTAAATTTAAATTAATAGTTTATTTAATTGTTCAATAATAAGTTATTCAACTTTCTATTTTATGTATTTTAATACTTTATTAAGTAATTAAAATATGTATAGCAATTAAATGAATATTTTAAGATGAACTGACATGTATAAAACGCATTGTCACATTTAGGACATTATCATTAGGATGTATCATTTAGGATTTAACTTCCGTAAATGCGACAAAAATGACCTAAATATGACAATGGAATATTATTTGCTTATAGCAAAAATTACGATTCAATTTTTACGAAAGTAGATAGTTTTGAACTAAAGGTACATTATTCAATAATTTTCAGCTTCATAAAATATATATTTATTTAACCCTCCGTCTACCAGACGGGTCCATTGGACCCGACAGGTACATACAAAATATTCATTCAAACCAGAAATTTCTTTAAAATAAACTAAGTATATAAACCAGACAAAAATAAGGTAAATAAATAAGTTAAATAGTTTTAAATAAAAATTCTGGTGTAGAACGTTTTATTAAAACTTGAATAAAATTCCCGGTAGATCTAGGGTTAACGGATTGCCTAGTATACTCTAAATTCCACAAAACTATGGGGAATTGCGTCTCATTTAGGCAAAATGACCTTAAATAATTTCTCGGAGTGTTTCTTTCTTGTCTCAGTTTGTCCATTGCCATACGCATAGCTGCCAACTTGTACGGATTTTTACTACCACTAAAATTTAATAGAAAATTTTGCCTAATTCAATCGACGAATTGCAGTGAATGTTGATAATTAAATAAGGCTGAAATTTCTGTTAAATTTTAGTGGTAGCAAAAATCCGTACACGTTGGCAGCTATGCATACGCATTTTCTCGATTTTCATCATTTAAAAGTCATTTGCGACCTCACGTTCCCTATTGTATTTTTTGTTCGTCTTTATGAGTACTATCATTCTCTAAATCTGTTGAAGCATTTCAGATACACCCTGTATATTTGCGTTAGAACATTGTCCTCTGAAAACTAGGCCTACGCGCTGACGCAAAAATGGCGGCTGTGAATGGTAAATTTTTCAGCGTTGTGCAGTTTCTTTAATTTGGAAAACAGTATTTTCTTAAAGTATTATTTACCCATATCTGACAACTTTTACGCATTTTACTTATAACTAAACTTTAAAAGAAAATTTTGTCTTATTTAATTGCAGATTTCGCCAATTAAAAATGGGTAAATATTCTTTTACATTTTAGTGGTAAGAAAA
The DNA here is from genome assembly GCA_963932465.1 of Maratus speciosus. Lineage (NCBI taxonomy): Eukaryota > Metazoa > Arthropoda > Arachnida > Araneae > Salticidae > Maratus > Maratus speciosus. The sequence continues at coordinate 437,639,299 of OZ010787.1, forward strand.
AAGCGTAAAGTTTGACGGGTATGTATTTATTTTTATTTAATTATAAAATATAAGGCAAAGTATGGTAATCTCCGGCCCATAGTCCTCGGATCAAACAGTTATATTTGGACACAAAAATCTTATTTCATAAAATGTAACATATTAAATAGTGGTCAACCAAAGATTTCTCAACCCAGAAATTTTATTTTATAAAATTTATTTCATTAGATAGTAATAAATATTTGACTTCAAATATTAAGTAAAATTTCTGGGTCAAAACATGATTGTTTGACCCGCGGATTATAGGCCGGAAATTACGGTATATGTTTGGAGATTGTTGATATTAAAATAAAGGGATCGTACATACGCTAAAATAAATCGACCTACTATAGCTCCATTTTGGTATCAGCGCATATGCCTATTATTCAAAAGGCTGCGGTAAGAAGTTCTGCTTGATAATCTAAATTTTTTATCATTTAAAATAATTTAATATAAATTACGTCCATTGACATTTTTGTTTATTTCTACAGAGTTGAATATTATTTTTTTGTCTAGTATTTTGCCATTCTCTATATGTTTTTCTGTTTAACCCTTTCAGAGGCAAAGAACTTACTCAGCTAAAATGTTGAAAATTTTATATACAAATTTATTTAAAAATACGAAAAGCCGTTTTCCAGGTGCATGATAAACGGAAAAAATATATACGAAAATTCTGGTGCCATTGTAGGATTTGGGAATTAAAACTAAGTGGTTTCATAAACATATCACCGCCCTAGAAAACGTTAAAGATAGAGAAAAAATATTAAATATACGTTTAAACTAAATTGGAATTAAGGGAATTAAAACGTATCGCAAGTTATTATTATTATTTATTTTTTATTTTTTATTTTTTTTCACAAAATACTGTTTTGTTCAAAACGTATGAAATAAAGAAAATCAAAGTAATTTGATTACAAAGTTTGTTTTGTAAAATTAAAAACACATTTCTTTCTAAAAACTTTAAATTAAATCACTATGTGATGTATCGCCCCTTACATACTTTAACTCCTTAATTCTCGCTCCCGTCATATTCACGGGCTGTGCCTTTTACTCAGATTGTTTGATTCCCACCAGTTTTATAAAATAGTGAAATAGGCTATATTTTAGTATCTTTTTACCTGTCATTAAATAGATTGAATATTTGTTTTTCATAAAAGTGGTGCCAATAAGCAATTTGAATTTTTAAACCGTAATTTAATTCGAGCGTTAAGGGTTTGAAACTCAAATGTAAAATTCAAATTGCTTAAAAATGGAATACACGCTGAATAACCAACGGAATGATTTGTGATAAATTCTCAGAATGATAAAGAAATATTGGAATTAAAATTAATTTATTCTTTTCAGAGTTATTGACATCCGAAGGCGAGGTGTGTATCCGTTGAAAGAAATAATTTAATGCCTCAATTAATTCAAATAGATTTGGAATTCCGAAAAGCTTTCACAAGCTATTCTTCAAAATCTATTGAATTCTGATAATTTATAGAACGTATTTAATCAAGTTAATTACGTAAATGATCTCTCAATTTTTCTCATAAATTATTATGGACAACATAATTTTACAAGAATTAACCTGTTATATTTTCATCTACGGCCATGTAAAAATATTTTTTTTTTATTATGACATTTCATTTATTGATATATATTCAATCTCCAGTAATTCCTTCCTCATATAGTAACATCTCTTCTTATTTATTTCAAGATATAAATAGTTTTAAATTATTGATCTTATTAGCTGAATTCTATTGAGTAATTAAATTTAAAATTAAATCATCCTTTACAAATCGTTTGAAAGTGACAAAAAACTTATAGGCTCATATTTTTTACCTTTTTAAAACTACTAACTTTCTCGCTGTATAAGTTTAATTCTCCGCGATGAGCGTCTTTTACAGAATTTTTAATCGTTTATCACCGGTTCTTTAAAGCAGAATTTTTGACCGTCGTTAATCAGGGAAAATGTCCTGATTAAATCAGACAAAGTTTTCGCTAAAAAATAACTGGTGGGAATAACCAAATAGTATTAATTTGATGGAAAAATGCATGCCAGGGCATATCTCGGGCCGCGCAGTGAGAGGGTTAATAATACACAAACAGAGAAACAACAAATCCGATCTTAATGAATTACCGTAATTTCCGGTGTATAGCCCGCGGATCAAACAATCGTGTTTCGACCCAAAAATTTTTAAAAATAAAATGTAACTTTCAGATCACGGTAAATATGGTCTTCAAATACTGAATAAAATTTCTGGGTCCAATCTGAACTGTTTGATCTGCGGGCTATACACCCGAAATTATGGTACTTTATTATTATCAACTCATTCATACTGTCTGGTAAAGATATCAAACGAAAAGAAATTTTACCACAGAATGAAAAAATGTACAGGTCGGATTCGATCCAGTGTTGCCAGAATGGGGACTTTTTTAAATCAGATTATTGGACTTTCACCCCTTTTTTAAAGTAGTATAATTCGCCTTATTTTTCAGAATTTTAATCTATTTTAACCCTTTCCGGCACGGGCAATTTATGATGTAAAATGATGAAATGATTCACTGACACCGGAATTTTAAAACGACTTTTTTAGGAATTAAAAACATGTTATTTTAACTATTCATTGTAAAAGCAAAATTTTACTAAAATCTTCTTGGTGCCGTTCGTAAGTTTGGAATTAAAATTAGGTATCCCGACCCGGGCACGCTGTGCCGGAAAGGGTTAAATAGGCCGAATGTTTCTGTAAAAAAAAAAAAAAAAAAACGGTGAAAATCAACAATCTGGGGACGAAAAAGTGCCCAATTTGGCAACACTGATTCGATCTATATGTATATGACATAAATTGCAGGGCTCCCAAATGGTCCGCCAACTGAATACCAATAATGTTTTAGAAAAATTTTCTTTTTAGATTTTTCTTACAAACCGCCCCGGAATCACCTTTGAAAGTTAATCCTAGCGCAAACCTACCATACAATTTTCTGTTAAAATTTATTGTTATTCAGTTGGCGGACCATTTGGGAGCCCTGAAATTGCCAACGCTATATCCAGAGTTGTCAAGTCTCCGACATTTTGCATACCAATATCATTTTACAGAAAATGTACTTCTTGTTATATCGCGCAATGATCAGATTATGTAAAACAATATTTTTTGTACTAAAAACAGGTATCCATAAAAACGGAGACTTAGAACCTATGATTATACCTATTGAGCTAACTGGGCTCACGTGTGGTGGACAAATTTTACTCAGTTAATCATATTGGCAATAGAAACTGGTCCGCCATATAGGCAGCTCAATACAATATCTCTTTCAGGGTCAGTGTTGCCAGTGGGCTACTTTTTTAAATTCAGATTTCTTGATTGGCACCACTTTTCTGAGATGCTAAAATCCTCATTGTTTTCGCCTTAATTAATATGTCATTAAATTAGGTAAATTTTATTATTTCTAAAGTTTTGAAATGATTTAATAATAGTAGGATTTACCAAACATTTTTTGAAAGTATGTAAATGCTTTTCTTCACGTACGTTATAAAACCAAATTATATTTAAAAATTCCGGTGTCTGTTTGGAATTTCGGATTTTAAATTAAGTGGCATACATTATATCCCACTCACCTTCAAGGGGTTAACCCTTTAGCGGACGGTGTCCACAAAAAAGTGACATCTAATTTTAAGAGTACTGGCACCAGGAATAATTAATTTAAAAAAATTAACCCTTAAATGCCTGATTTTTCAAAAATCATTGTAATAATGTTTTTCGGCTTTCATTTTTTAAGTAAATCATGAGAAAATACTTTAAAAAATCATATTTTGTTTTAAGTATAGTTTATGGCTAAAAAACTGTTTGTTACTCAACGGCAATACTGGTGTTTAATTGAAAAAATAATTTCCCTTAATAAAATTCTATAATATTAAACACACAAGAATTTTAGGAACTATAATAAGAAATAAATTTTAGTTGCTCACTGCAGGTCAAAATAGGGTATTTCGCTCGCTTCCGAACAACAACAACAAAAAGAACAAGTAGCAGCAATTGAAAAAATAAATTTATCTTTATTCTTAAACAGCACAAGTGTTGCCATCTACATGTTGAAAATAGATTTAATAATATCTTCAGAATGTATTTTATTGGCAACATTAGGCATTATAGCTTCAATATTACTCTAATAGTATTTTAGAGCCTAAATTGGTTATGTTGCCAAAAAGCAACACCAGGAATTTAAGGGTTAAGTATGCAAAAGTAAGCTTTAATTTTCTAATAAATTCATTTGTAAATTCCGGTGTCACACCATCATTTCATCATTTTACAAACATAATTTTATTCCGCCATGGGCGAAAATTTTTATTTAGATTTACTGCTGGTGACTTGCTCCGATGGTAATCAATCACTGCGAAAGCGGTTACAGTTGAAGCTTCACGTTTTTTAGGATGTGTCAGTTGCTCTTTATTAATAGTTCGTCGGGTAATTAAACTCCATTAAACAGTGAAAAAGTAGAAACTCTTCTTTATTTTTAGTGCAACCATAATTGATTGGCAAAAAGCCTGACTTTCTCCAAATGAGTGAAAAAAATAAACTATTCGATGTCGAATCCAAGACCCTTTTCCTCCCAGTTGTAAAAATTGAGTTCGTATAATATCTTTACCGATAAGAATGATTTAATTAGAAATAATAAAGTATTTCTGCGTTTGCATCGATTAATGGAGTTACAATAAGTACGCTTTATCCCACTGAGTCTTTTACAAGCAGACCAGATACTATTGCCACCAATGTTGTCTGACTGTCCGGTTATCGGAAAAAAAGTGTTTGCAATTTAAGGCAAAGACCTTGGATTCGACTGCCGTCTAAGTATTTTTTCACTCACTTGGGTTAACCCTTTCGAGGGTGGTGACCTTAAAAAAGGACACCTAATTTTAATTCCAAAACTGACAAACGGCACCAAGAATGTTTAATTAAAATTTTCGTATTATAATGTACGTGAAAATAAGCAAAAAATTTCTTATAAATTCCAGTGTCAGTCCATTATTTCATCAGTTTATAAACAGAATTACTCCGCACCGGTAAGGGTAAATTCAGCCCCTATGAATGAATTACTACCATTTTTAATAAATGCTGAAATTGTTTTTTTCCAAAATTGTAAGTTAATGATATGTTTGTGTCATTGTAATAAGGACTGAATTCGTAATTTTTCTATAATTTAACCACTGGAGAACGAATGCCACTGTATTCGCGAAAACAGATACTTATTGCCCAAATAATGTTATTTCCAATTATTATTGGTCTGGCACCACTTCTTGTGACAAATTTTATTTTTGCACTATTTAACACTAAAATAACTGTAAAATTTACTCAAGTGTTATAAAAGCATTTACACCAGAATTTTTATATAAAATTATTTAACTTATTTCTCTGCGGAAGATATTTAACTTATTTTATGAAGAAATTTCTGATTCGAATCAAAATATGTTTATATAGTAGATGTCAAAATCACTGCTATGGTCGTTCTACTGTCAGCCAATGGAGTTACGAATAAAAAGGAGGAGACATATAGTGTATTGTCTACCAGTTGCGAGTGAAGTAACTGAGGAGGTTGTCACAATATGGCGGCTACTTTTTTGAAATCGGTTCTTCAGTTTCTGTCTACCGATAGGTCAAGCATCCCACCAGTAAAATTGAATAGAAGATTTCGTCTTAAAGAAGCGTCTTATTCATGGAATTTTTTTTTCAAAAATGTCATAAAAATTTCTATTTGTTTTTACCGGTGTCAGTATGCCTTATAAAACTGTCGGTTTGTATCCATGGTTGTCATAATATGGCGGAAACTCAGGGCCTAACTACCACCAAAGAAAACTCCTACCAGTAAAAATGAAAAATTTTTTCTTCCACTATTTATGACTGAAATTTTGTAAAAATAAGGCGTTTAAATAAGTTTAAAATATCTATATAAACCTATTGCGGGAGTTCCCACCGTCGATAAACAACCCGTTTGCTAGCGGTTACAGTTGAAGCTTCACTATTTTAAGGATATGTCAGTTCCTCTTTATTAATAGTTCCATGTGTCAGCCCATTAACCCTTTCAGGGCAAACAGTTGCATTTCTGAAATGTTGAACTCACACCGGAATATTCGAAAAAAAATTTCAAAATAAGAAAAGCAATCTTTTAGCTTTTTCCCGCCAAAGTTAGAAAGGTAAATTTTAATTTAAACTTTCTGCTGCAAATCTTGACTAAAATTAGGTGGATTAAAATATATTCCACCGCCCCTCAAGGAGTGAAAGCCTAGCAGTACCATACGGTACCAGAAAAGCTTCAAGCATCTTTTGTTTGTTTGTTTTAGTACCAGTATTTTTGAACGAAAACATTAGATTTATTTGATGACATAAACAGTGTGATAACTTTAAACAAAAATTGCTATTTAAAAAAAAAATCTCGTGGGAAATGAAAGTTTTGCATTTTAAAGAGAAAAATAATTTCGGCTTAAACCCCTTGACTACCACTTTTTTTTTTTTTTTTTTTTTTTTTTTTTTTGGGGGGGGGGGATATTTTAAATCAAATTTAGCACATTGTTTAAATAAGGTCTAAAAGACACAGAACTGGTCCAGTTATATTTTTCTGATGAACAGGGGGAGTGTGGGGGGATACGGGTGTCCCACTGGCACAAGAAGACTGGGACAAAATGCCCCACTAGTATTTTACGAGTGGGACGATTCGGTCGAAGTGGTACTGTATTACTGGGACGCTTGTCCCAGTAGTGCTGTCATCACTAAAATCAGCTTGAAATCACCTCTAGAACCAGCTTGAATAAAGTTGTGATGCACAACATAAACAAAAGGCAACACACCAAACCCCGCTTTGGGATCACAGTCAACAGCCAACCACAAGAAAACAGTCAACCACGATTTCAAATGAAGGTGAGAGATCAGTGTGACAAGCATCCATGGTTTTCCAAGCGTTTCATTGACTGCTGTGTCCAGTGGTAATTTTTGAAGATGCACTGGGACATAGTGTCCCACTGTGAGTCTAACGGTTAATGGATTATTTACTGCAATTTTGAAATTAGATAAGGCGAAACTTCATGGGAAAAAAACTGCTATATAAATAGTAACAACCCATTTAACACTAGAACTGCCACAGCGGGCATTTTGACCGGTATCAAATAAAAATACTTCGATTCGGACCAGAAGTTTCCTTGTAAAATTAGTTAAATATGTACCACTGAGAAATAGGTTAAATAAATAAGTTAGATAGTTTTTAATAAAATTCCTGGTTTAAGATATTTTTATAACTCTTGAGCAAATTTTCCGGCAGTTCTAGTGTTAATCAACAAAAAATTAGTTTTTGCGAATGTGACGGCATTTGCAAGTTAGCCTTTCAAGTGTGGCTGTCACAAATATGATCATTTAACCCTTAAATGCAGAGTCTTTTGGTGAACTATTATGTGTTACTTACGTGTGATAACATGAATTTAAGGTCGTGAAGTTTTTTTGTTGTGATTTGTTATCACAAGGAGGTTATACTCAGTGTTGCCAGATTGGGGACTATTTTAATTCACATTATTTGACTGCCACCACTTTTTTAAAATAGTATAATTCGACGTAGTTTTCAGAACTATTAATCTATTTTTTAAGAGGCCGAATATTTCTATTTCAGAAAAGCGGTGACAATCAACAATCTGGGGACAAAAAAGTCCCCAATCTGGCAACACTGGTTATACCATCTATTGTTGAAATTGCTTGCAATGTTCTCGACTGGCGTTTTTTCTCTATTTTTAAAAGGTTAAAATTATTAATTCTGCAAACTATTAAAAGCATTATAAAAATTATTATATAGTTTAATACTTCTTATTGTGCAGTGTAAACACTTTAAAGGAAGGATATAATTTAAAATTATCATTTTTTAGACAATTTTTATTGTGTAACTCCGGAGTGGAAATGTGGCATCGAGTCCAACAGAAATATAAATAATTTTTTAACTAATTTTCCGGTGGATAATTAACGAAAATAGACTCAAATATAATGTTTTCCGAACAAAATAAAAAATGATGCATTAAAGAGTTAATTCTTTGAGGGGTGAAGTACTTTTTTTGCTAAAATTTTAAAATGTTTGAATGACATCGGGATTTTCCAACAAATTTATATGAAAGTAAGTAAAAGCTCTTCCTCGCGTACAACATAAAAAGTAAAAATTAATTTAAAAAAATTCTGATGTCGATCTGGCATTTAAAAATTAAAATTAAGTGGTCTATATAATGGGGGGGGGGGGGGTATCGTAAAGTTTCAGTTGCAGGCTACTAATTTTCTATTCTATTCGCAACATTATTTAAAAAAAAAAAAAATTTCGTAGTATATTTCTCTTGCAAATGTTCTCAAAGCGTATGATAAAAATTTTTGTTTTGAAAAAGTGGTGAGAGGTAGCACAAAAAAATATTCGCCTGTAATTGAAACTTTACGATACCCCCTCGTATACCACCGCCCTTCAAGGGGTTAAATTTAATTCCAAATTGCCAACTCGCACCCAGTACATATTAATAAATTTTTCTTTCTTAATATATGCAAAAAAAGCAAGTATTTATTTTCTAATAAATCCGTTTGTAAATTCTGGTGTCAATCTATCATTTCACCATTTTACGAACAGTATTAATGGATAATGTATAATAAATTTCGTAGATTTATTTCCTATAAAATGGTTAACCAAAATAAAATGTCAACCAAATGAAATAAACAAATAATAATACATTTACCATTTCCATGAACAACAACAACAACAAAAATAAACTCTACTTGCGCACTTTTAAATTCAGTCATTTCGTCGAAAAACGATAAAAATTTCATAAAACCCGTTTTTTAATAATGGGCGAAAAATCTGTGGGATTCATTCAAATAAAAGGTTTAATAATTCTTATTTTTCCCAGAAACATTATTTCAAGATTTTTCATTCAAAATTGGAATGCATCAAAAGAGCACAAGAATAGAGAAAATCTTACACTAATCATTCTGGGAAAACCTTCAAGTTTTATCAAAATATCTCCCACCAGAATTTGTTTAAAAATTATTTAACATTTTTATTTAATTTATTTCTTCGTGGTATATATTTTATTTTTTTATGAACGAATTTCTTGTTCAAATTGGCATTTTTGCATTTCCTACCGGTCAAATAACAGGTTGTCCGTATGTTTAGTGTTAATAATATCTCAGAAAAAAAAATGCAAAAAATCTCTGGAAAAAAATCCATCTCTATTCATGTCAGTTCTTTTTATGTATTTCCTGTGTTTGCAGATTTGATAGTTTTTTTTTTTTTTTTTTTTTTTTTTTTTTATTAAAAAATTTCGATTTCATACTGGAAATTTTCAAAGAACTATTTTTCTTTATGTAATCATGAAATATTTGTTTTAATAAAGCAAAGAATGGTAAAGGAATTTTCTGGTAGAGAAAATTCCTTCAGTGACAAATTTTTAAATAAAAAAAGAACCAAATTGGACCCCTGGAGTTTGTACCTCAACCTTGTGTCAGTTGCGCCCATACATTCCTATAAAATAAATGATTGTTATAGTGTCCAGTGCCTACCCATAAACTTGGTAACATGAATTTAGAATCACCCTGTATACATATATATAATTATTAAATAAACATTACCGACCACCAACAAAAACTGTGAAATTATGAATAAAATGACGTTAACAAACACAGTTCCCCCAACACACATAACATAGATTCCAAAATCATAGTAAAAAACAGCAGAAATTGAATAAACTAAATGGTTGGTTGGTTGGTTGTATTTATGTCGGCCAATTATCTGCACGTGGGATATAGGCCCTAAAGGGGGGGAGTGCCTTCCGTGGAGGTCTTTCTAAGGGAACCTAACCCGTATTAACGCTTGGAGAACCAAGGTTCGAATAAAACCACGAAAACTCCGAACGATTAGGCCGACGGGCGCGATTGGGATCGAACCCAGCACCTCCCGTCTACCAGCTTCGAGAGCAGAACCTCTCGGCCACTGAATAATAAACTAAATGGAATGATGGATATTTGTAGAACTTAGACAGAATCATCAGGTCCCAAATGCCTTAAGTTCCACAAATAAAATGTGTGGTTTCATCTTCATATTAGCCATAAAGTAGCTAAAGAATATGAATATATATATATATATATATATATATATATATAAGAGTTGGATCCAGGGCTGACGAAAAATCATGCGACTAAGATTCGTTCTGGTGGCAGCAGAGAAGCTGAGAAGTACATTTTCTTTTTGTGCCTACCAAGACAGCCTTTTTGCCCGCTAAGGAAATTCTGAGAATTTCACTGGGCAACTCTCAGAAAGCAGTAAAACATTGCGGACTGCCCGTCTAATGCTTCATCCAGAAAGGACCCGGTCTAATGCATCCAGAAAAAGGCCCGGTCTAATGCTTCATACAGAAAGTGCTCTGAAGAGTGTGTTATTGTGACAAAGCTCTGCAGAATATATGCTGACTGTGAATTAAAAAAAAAAAAAAAAAAAAAAAAAAAAACTTCATGCGCTGATTGAACTACTAAATCTACAATGGGTGAGCTGCATATTTTCATCTTAAATTTGCCTGGATAGTTAAAAATGTTTAATACTTTGCATTCCGTTGTCGCCGTTGTGGCGACTTTGTCAGGTAAGTCGAAAACTCCGTTGTCGCCGCTGCGGTGACATGGTAAGGTAAGTTGAAAACTCCGTTGTCGCCATTGCGGCGACATCATCTTCCCTTGCAAAATTTGTTTTCGACACCACTAATAAGGGAAAATAAAATCTTCCTTATTTAATCATAGAATTTTTGAAATTATGTACAAGAAGGAAACTTCTTTTTAAAAAATGTTGCCGACCGATTAAAATTTTGTGTAATGACGCGGAGTTGCTAGTAGCCCACAGTCAAGATGACGCGGAGTTGCTTTTAGCTCATACTCAATATGACACGGAGTGCGAAGGGTTAACATATATTTTATTCGATTAATACAAATTTTAATACAATAAAAGATAAGTGATAAATTTAACGAAAATATATTAGTAAAATTTTCCATTTTTATTCGGCGAACTCTGCGGTTCAATAAATCAAATATCTCTCTTAAATTTCAGTGGTAATAAAAAAGCGTAAAAGTTGGCAGCTATGGTTTACCGAATTTTATGCCATCAACACAGGATTTAGAGATACTAAATACCCATAACTCGGAATTCTTCTGTTGTTTTCTGTTAAAAACTGTTTGAAATAATGATAAACAAATAAAAATACCATCTACACCAAAATCAACATTTTGTTTTGTAAAAAATTCTTCATTAGTTCCTGTATAATATATATATCATATGAACATTTATAAATAAACGTACAAAATGCATAAAAGTAATATGAAGGGGTTATTTCGGAGCGAGGTGAACTACACATATTCTGAGTTTGGAGGTTGTCATTTTTGCCACCATTTGTACTGGAAATTCTAAAAGAAGAATTTCAACTTTAGTTTATGAAGAAATGTCTGTCATTAAATCTAGCAAAAGCTATTATTCGCATTTTCTGGTATGAATGTTTATATAAAGAATAAAAATAGTGGTCAACCTGGGATCCTGATTCCGAGAATATTTCAAATACAATCAGCCATAGTTTGTTAACTGCATGGAACTATTAACCCTAGAACTACCGGATATTTTACTCAAGTTTTATAAAAACATTCTACACCAGAATTTTTACTTAAAACTATTTAATTTGTTTATTTAACTTATTATTGTCTGATTTATACATTTAGTTTGTTTTGAAGAAATTTCTGGTTTGAATAAATATTTTGAATGTACATGTCGGGTCCAATGGACCCGTCTGGTAGACGGAAGGTTAATATGAACATTACTGATATATCCTTAAAATAATGAAGCTTCAAATGTAACCGCTTTCGCACTGGTTGATTACGGCAGGTGGAAACTTCCACCAGTAAATTTATATATAAATTTTCATCTTATTTAATCGCATTTTAAATTTTAAATTTCAATCATAAATAATGGTAGAAACAGATTTTAATATTTACTGGTGGAAGTTTACGTTGGCGGAAGTCAGGCCCTGTGTTTATGCCATATCGTGACAACCAGTAAATCAAACTGGCTGTTTTACCAGGAACGCTGACACCAGTAAAAGCAAATGGAAAAATTTACCATATTTGTGATAAAAGATTCCATGAATAAGACTAAATTTTCTATTCAGTTTTACTGGTAGAAAGTTTGCCCCGGCAGTAATCAGAAACTGTAGGTCCGATTTTTTAAAAGCAGGCGCCATCTTGTGACAATCTTTTTAGTTACTTCACTTGCAACTCGTAGCATGTACACTATACGTCTCCTCCTCTTTGCGCGTAACTCCATTGCATATTCATATTTTGTCTCCCCCATGCAGAAAGTATTCTACACAAGTTTCTTGATCGTAATAAATGCTCTCAAAATTTCGCTTAAAGCGAGTATCATTCCTTTTAGTATATATGCGTCACTTTCTAATATTTACGGGATAAAATGAATTTTTATTCTGTAAATCTAATAAACCTATTTTACTTTTGCAAATAATAATATATGCATGATTTTAGGCACAAGTAGCATGATTAACAAATGCATCATTTAATTCAAGATAAATTTGTAGTTTTTTAAGAAATTGAATATTTTGCTAATAATTTTATTAACATTTTCCATGATTCTTTCCATAATTTTTTAGATGCTGATTCCATTGCTGTCAACTTTTTCGCTTTTCACTTACCACTAAAATTTTAAAGAAAATTTTGACTTATTTAATTGTGGTCTTCTCCGATTAAATTAGTGAAAATATTATTTTACATTTTAGTGGTAAGTAAGAAGCGTAAAAGTTGCCAGATATGTCATTGGACGTATTTCGCATAAAGATCTGAAAGTGAAAAAATAATGATAAAGATAAAAAATCATGGATTTTTTTATCTATATTAACAGTAACACCAACTTTTCGGTTTTATGTTAAGTTTAGGAAGAAAGAAAAAAAAATAACAGTAATAAATTTTATTAAAGGTACGAAATATTACTACAGTTTGTCGAACCATAGCTTCATAAGGGAATTTTCAAAATTTGTATTATTTATATGATAAGTTTCCACTAGTATGATATAAACATATCGGTCTTAAGCAGCAGCCATACACTCGTTATCTAACTAGACCGAGAAATCAAAGTTTTGCAGTCATAAAATCATGGTTAAGAGTGGAAGATCAGGCCGACGTCTATTGGTAGTTTCCCATAAATAATAACTGAAGCCTTTAAATTCATCAAATATTTATCAGATGATCATAAAATGCACCAAACTCCACTAGCAATATGCTACCCATATTCGGGCCGTTGTGACGTCGTAAATAGAAAACCACTAGATGTTAAATATTAGAAAAGCATGACGAAGAAACAGTAAGCAAAGCTCTCCAGGTGACATGGGTTATTTAAGCAAATCAATAATCGTAATCGTCTTCGTCTTTCAGCCAATGCAACAGGTTAAATACTTGCAAAAAATACGCGTACGAATACACTACAAGTGAAAGAACCAACCCCGTAAAAATAACCGGGAGGACGCAACGAGACGTAGGCTACGATAAGACTTAACTCCGGAGGAAGGGAGGTGGGAAATACGCGTGACGTCGATGATGAACTATTTAGTCTGGGCGTCAGATTAATAACGTAAACAAATGTTGTCGGGCTAGGCAAGGAATTGAGGGAAATAAAACAAATAGAATAAATGATATTAAGAGACATTATTTTGAAAATCAGACAAGTGTGATAGTTGTATGTTTTGTTTTACTTGATTTTTTTTATGTGGAAGTAGATCACATTTAATGAATAATGTGAAATTTTGAAGCCCTGAAAAAATTTTCCCTTCACTGTAAAAAATGTCAAAGTTCAAGTTTGTGACCGCCATTTTTCACGAAAAGTGAAATGCGAGTATGTTTGCAGTGCTAAAGCTTGGGAAAGCAACGACATCCCAAAATTCTTTTGTGGTGATATGTTAATATAACACTACCTGCTTAGTAAACTGTATTCGTTTCCATGGGGCATTGTTATTTTACATTGTTATGTTGCCTCAAAATGCAATGAAAATGACGTTTTTGTCCATTTTCCGCACGTATTTTCTTATTTAAGCAATAGTACCCTAAGCTTTTTCGTATAGAATATCAATGTGAACTACTAGGACAAGCTAAATAATATAAAACTGTACCGGAATAATGCTGCTGTTAGCAGGAATAGTCTATTAAATATTCAAAAATTTCAAAATAGGCAGCATTTCAATTAGTCTTTTCTCAAAACAGCGTCACGGTTCAATAAAACAAAATATATCATGTAGTATTTGGACGTATGTACAAATACATGGAAACGAAAAAAAATGTGGGGCCTCGTCATATTTAAAGAAAAAAAAATGTCAAAAGTCACAAAAAAGACTGTCATTTATCATACTTTTTCCCTATCAGAAAACGAAACATCCCGTTTCTCTTTCCTCTAGCTATGTTTTTCCCTATGAGAAAATGAAATATCCCTTTTTCTTTCCCCTTCCTTGTTCTAAATGGAAAAAAGGATAATTTAAACGGGATATTTTGACTGTGAATTTTTGTAAATTTTGTTATTTTTTTTTCTAAAAATATGACGAGGCCCCACTTTTTTTTCTTTTCCATGTGTTTGTACATACTTCCAACTACTACACGATATATTTTGTTTTATTTAACCGTGATGCTGTTTTGAGAAAAAAGTAATTGAAATGCTGCATATTTTGAAATTTTTTAATATTTAACAGACTATTCCTGCTAACAGCAGCAATATTCCGGTAAAGTTTTATGTTATTTAGCTTGTCCTAATAGTACACTTTGATATTCTATAAGAAAAAGTTTGGGGTACTATTGCTTAACCCCTTAACGGTCGTATTAAATTGCGGTTAAAAAATTCAAATTGCTTATTGATACCACTTTATTGAAAAAGAAATATTTACTTTATTTAATGACTGGTAAAAGGACCCCATGATAAAGCCAATTACTCTATTTTATAAAACTGGAGGGAATAAAACAATCTGAATAAAATACACAGCTCTTGAATATCACGGGAGCGAGAATTAAGAATTAAATAAGAAAATACGTGCCGAAAACGGACAGAAACGTCCTTTTCATTGCATTTTGAGGCAACATAACAATGTAAAATAACAATGCCCCATGAAAACGAATACAGTTTACTAAGCAGGTAGTGTATACACATATACCACATATACACATATACCTAACATATCACCACAAAATAATTTTGGGATGTCGTTGCTTTCTCAAGCTTTAGCACTGCAAACATACTCGCATTTCACTTTTCATGAAAAAAGGCGGTCACAACCGGGCCACACTTTGACATTTTTTACAGTGAAGGGAAAATTTTTTCAGGGATCCAAAATTTCACATTATTCATTAAATGTGATCTACTTCCACATAAAAAAAAATCAAGCAAAACAAAAAATACAACTATCGCACTTGTCTGATTTTCAAAATAATGGCTCTTAAAACATTCGAAACAAAAAGAATTTAGTTCCAGAATAAAATGAAAAAAAGTAATTTAATGGGTTTTTATAAGATTAGACGAATGGATTTAAGGTTTTTAGAATAATAAAAGAATACGCATTTAAAGCATGGAAAAATGATAAAAGATATTTAAGATAGTATTAAAGCAAAGTATAAAAGGTAGATATTATAATAATTTGGAATAGATTAATTAAGATAAAAGGCGAAAATTTTTATTATTACATACCTCCTACTCAAAGGGACTGTATGAACTGGTAGGTCCTACGACCTGCAAATTCATAGAAGGAAAATGTTACATGGACTTGGATTACAATTTTGTCAACTGGAGTAGGCTTAAAATAAATTTTCTAAAATATTAATAATGCCAATTGAATTTAAATTTTGAAGTTATAACGCGAACTAGTGGAATTGGCAATGAAAATACAAGGACAAGAGGTTAATCTTGTTTACAGTTTACAAAGATAATCTTAGTAATTTGAATATAGAATAAAGTAAATGTGAAATTTAAGAGTAATCGTTAAACAATCGTTAGGTTATTACAGAGGAATGTTTTTATGGAACATTCATGGCTCATATTCACGAGCAAGTATTAGATCATTCACCGTAGTTCCTTCATAATAGTTCAGTAATAAAGTTTTACTACCTACCTCACTATGAGTATTGAGTTGAATCGAGCTAGTATAATAGGAGTTGGCTAGTGAAATTACTTCTGTCAAATGTCCCCAAAAGTGAATTTCAAATTGGGATTTAAAAGAATAATGTTCTTCTAAAAAACAGACTTATCACTATATAATATCAACTCAATCTTTAAGTCTGCTTTACCTTTCAGTTTATATAAATAAATTAAATATATCACAATAATATTAACATATTAATAATATCAAATTTAATAATAATAACAATAAAAATACAAGACAATTATTTTAACAAACCTATTTGCAGCATACTTTATTGTATTACCTTTAATGCTATGATCTCTGTCTGAAATGCCAGAAAAATCTTTAATATGATATATCATATAGTCATACAGTACTGTTGTTATAGTATTATTTACCATATGGCCATCATAAGATTTCTAAAACTCTAAAATTCTTTCAAAAAATCTGAAAAATCCATTGGGGTTTCCCCGCGCAGGCTCGAATCCTGCAGGGTAATTGATACATTTGCACTAGTATGATATAAACATATCAGTCTTAAGCAGCAGCCATACACTCTTTATCTAACTCAACCGAGAAATCAAAGTTTTGCAGCCGTAAAATCATGGTTAAGAGTGTAAGATCAGGCCGTCAGACGTCCATTGGTGGTTTCCCGTAAATAATAACTGAAGCCTTTAGATTCATCAAGTATTTGTTAGATGACCATAAAATGCACCAAACTCCACTAGCAATATGCTACCCATATTCGGCCCGTTGTTACGTCGTAAATAGAAAACCACTAGATGTTAAATATTAGAACAGCATGATGAAGAAATAGTAAACAAAGCTCTCCTGGTGACATGGATTATTTAAGCAAATATATAATCGTAATCTTCTTCGTCGCACTGACAATGCAACAGGTTAAATATATGCGAAAAAATACGCGTACGAATACATTAAAAGTGATAGAACCAACCCCGTAAAAATAGCCGGGAGGACACCACGAGAGGCAGGCTACAATAGGATTTAGCTCGGGGGGAAGGATGGAAGTACGCGTGACGTCGAGGATGAACTATTTAGTCTCGGCGTCAGATTAATCGCGTAAACAAATGTTGGCGGGCTAGGCAAGGAATTATGGGAAATAGAACAGATAGAATAAATGATATTAAAAACATTCGAACGAAAAAAAATTTAGTTTCAGAATAAAAAAAAATAATTTAATGGGTTTTATAAGATTAGACGAATGGATTTAAAGATTTTTAGAATATTAACCCATCAAAGACTGACGTTGCGTTTTCACAACAGTATAATTATGATTTTTTTAATTTTTTTGATACCAGTAAAAGAGAAAAGTAAAATGATCCTTTCTAAATTAACGCATTTCGGTGATTCTTAAAGTAAAAGTAAGTGTTTAACAAAAAGTGGTGTGAACTGAACAAAACTCCTGCAATACATGCTGGTCCTTAATGGGTTAAGAGAATATAGGCGCATTTAAAACACGGATAAAAAGATAAAAGATATTTAAGATAGTATTGAAGATAAGTAAAAAAGGTAGATATTATAATAATTTGGAATAGTTTTACTAAGATAAAAGGGCAAAAATTTTTATTATTACGTATATATATGTAATAATAAAAATTTTCTCCCTTTTATCTTAGTAAAACTATTCCAAATTCTTAACATTTTTCCTTTTTTACCTATCTTTAACCCTTAAAGCTCCGGCGTCTCTTACACAAATTTTATTCGATCGGCACCACTTTTTTAAAAGAAGTGTCCTTCAAATACACAATTCCAAAAATGCTCTGATTAAATAATGTAAATTTTATTTTCCTTTATTACTGGCGCTGGAAACAAATTTTCCAAGACAAATTATGTCTCCGCAACGGAGCCAATAGAGTGGTAAGGGTTAATAATATCTTAATTTCTTTTGTCTTTTATTTCACACATTTAAACCTGCGTATTCTTTATTAGTCTAAAAATCTTAATCCATTCGACTCATCTCATAAAACCCATTAAATTACTTTTTTCATTTTATTCTAAAAATAAATTCTTCTTCTTTCGAATGTTTTTTAATAGAATTGTTCGATGATGTTCTTTTTTCCCACAATTCCTTGCAAATCCCGCCAACCATTGTTTGCGCAATAATTCTAACGCCGAAGCTAAAGAGATCGCATCGTCGTCAGGCGTGCTTTTCCCCCTTCCCCCTGCAGCTACTGCTATCGTATTCTGCTCTCATCACGTCCTTTCGGCTACGTGTACGGGATTTGTCATTTATCGAGTATTGTATTCATACGCATGCAGTTTTCGCAAGTATATAACCCGTTGCATGGGCTAGGAGAGGTGGAATTTTACGATTATTGAGTTGCTTAATTAAACCACGCCACCTGGAGTGTTTTTTCCTGAATTTGGCCATTTGGTTCTGAATACGTAACATCTAGTTTTACATTTTACTACGTAGCAACTGCCCGCAAAAGGATCACCTATAACTAGTGGAATTTGGTGCATTATATGGTCGATTAATAAACGTTTTGATGCATCTATAGGCTTCGATTATTATGCTTCGGAAAACATTCCAATGGACGACAGCCTGACCTTCCACTCTTCCATCACGATTGTACGACTGCAAAAAACCATGATTTCTTCATTGGGTACATAACGTGGGTATGCTGGTGCTTAAGATCTACATGTTTATATGATACGAGTGAAATCGTTTCACATATATATATATACATATAAACAACATTGTTCCGGCTAATTAGAGAAACAGATAATTAGCTACCGCCCATGTGCCATTTGAACTCTCTAGTTCCGAACTGAAGCAAAGCCATTAACTTCTGAATTCTTGCGTCCGGGACTTTGAAGGGAAGTATGGGCTACTTTTTTAAAATACAGATAGTTTTATTCCCACCAGTTTTTAAAATGAGTGTAATTGGCTTTATTCTCGCATCATTTTATCTGCCATTAAAAAAGGAAAACATTTGTACTTCAAAATATCGTAGCAATCAAACATTCTGAATTTAAAAAAAGTAGCCTAACACTTATCGAGACACGAGTGAAATTTTTTTTTAAAAATATTTTTGTTTTATTGCTTAAATGTTTTTTGAACCTTCCTGAATCCATTGGTCTGCCCGTTTTTTTCTAACCATTAGAAATAATCGTAAAAATTAAAGGGAATACACCGACTAGTACGCCATGCCCATTCACATTAATTTGACGCTAACATTTTGTACTTACCGTAATTTCCGGTGTATAGCCCGCGGAACAAACAATCGTGTTTCGACCCAGAATTTTTTTTTAAATAAAATGTACCTATTTAGATCACGGTAAATATTGGTCTTCAAATATTGAATAAAATTTCTGGGTCCAAACTGAATTGTTTGATCTGCGGGCTATGCACCCGAAATTACGGTATTTCTATTTTTAATTTCTACTCGCACTACTATATTTTAAAGATGAATTCTGTAGCATGCACATGTTGTCAAAGTGCAAGTAAAAGGCTTTATTTAAAAAAAAAAAAAAAAAAAAAGGTGGTGCTAACCGAATAAAATTCGTGAGATTCTGGTCGGGTAGTTAAGTAGGAAGTGACATAGAACCGTTAAGGGTTAAAACATTATCTCATTTATTCTATGAAACTAAATTTTATCCCAGTGTTTATGTACACTTTAATTCATGTGTTTGATAAAACACACAAGTTAGAAGTGTCTAAGATTTTTTTTCTCTTGAAAAATCGTACTTTTCAGGTAAAAATCCCATTATCTCTTAAAGTACTCGAGCAATTTTAATAGTTTGTTTGGTATTAGAGCATAAATATGAGATCAGTTATAGCAGATCTCATATTTTAATTAATTAGTTAATTTTTTTTAATTAATTAGTTTCAGAATTTTTTTTTCTTTTGAAAATTGGAAATTTTCTTAAAAATTGACATTCCTCTAATATAAAAAGTTTTAGTCGCAGAAAAGAAAACTGTCTGCCATAAATCTTGACCATAATACAGTGAATATAGATTTCAAATTTCACCAAAATCGGTTGGTTAGTTTTCGAGGAAACGTGTCTTAAATCTTGCATATCTTCCATAGGATTGCACCCAGTCTTGCCTTCCCTTCACCCCTTAATTCTCGCACCGTGATTTTCACGGGCTGTATCTTTTATTCAGATTGTTTGATTCCCACCCCTTTTACATAACATGTAATTGGCTTTATTATGGTATCATTTTTCCTGTCATTAAATACGGTGAATATTTACTTTTCAAAAAAGTGCTGGCAATAAGTAGTCTGAATTTTTAAACCCTAATTTAATTCGACCGTTAAGGGGCTAAGGGGTTAACCCTTTCGAGATCAACCCTTACACAAATTTTATTTGGTTGGCATTGCTTTATTTTTAAACAGTTCCCTTTACTTGTGATAATCCAAAAAATGCTCTAATTAAAAAGATAAATATTACATTTATTTATTAATGATACCAAAAACAAATTCCACATGCACCTTTTGATGATGCATAAATGCGTCACCCGTCCCAAAAGGTTTAAATAAAAAGCCTGATCAGATGAATGGAAGATAGTTCGCTAGTTGACAATAGCGCCCTCTAAAGTCCGGTGTTCTTTTTGCATACTGAAAAATAAAAAGTTGCCACCAGGGAAATTAAAAAGAGAAATTTTGAAATATTAATCCGTATATAATTTGGTAACAAGTGGATCAATCGTGGAACATAGACCGGAAACTCACGATTAATGAAATGTTCTTATTTATAAAATGTGGGCAAGGTCTCGATTTAATATTTTTAAATGCTTACTTCGTGGATAATATCTCGATATGAAGCCTGAACCCAAGCGTTCGTATATTTCAGAGAAAATATATTTTTAAAATACTGTCGAAAGTTTTGCAGTCTGATTTTTCAGGGATCATCTATGCATGATATGTTTTTGTATGAAAACAATTAACATATTTAGGTTCAGTGTTAAGGTACAGATATTACTTTGTCATCTAAAAATAACATGAAGTATTTACAAATTTTTCCAGATTTATCTTGCACACATTTCTGAAAAAAGAAAACTAATGTTAAGGTAAATCATTTAAAAATACATTTTTTAAACTTTAAATATCCTGTGTTCCAGTATATATTTATTGAATATTTTTTTAGTCAAAAATAAATTTATACTATAAAGTATATTAATAAATTTCACATATGAGTCATTCTCTGAAAAGTGGCAATTTTATGTCCCAGGGGTCTTGAAGACATATTTTAAAATTACAAAAAGAAAAAGCGATTTAAACTATCAATATTAATCAGTTATACATATAAACTGTAATAACTGTAATTATTTGCTTATTGAAATTGAAATTTGATAAATTTAATGTATTTTTTAATGCAAATATCATTCCCTCACTATGTCCCCATTCACATATGTAGGAAAGAAAATTCTTTCGCTGCCATTGCAGTACGTATATTTATAATTATTTTTTTGTCAATTCATTAAACACACTTAAATACATATTGAGCCATTTAATAATATTTATATTTTATATAATGAATGAATTAGGGCACTTTTTAATCATGTCCCTAGCATTTGTCGTTATTCCCTCACATAACTATAAATTTGCCATTATTTACTTAGTAGAAAGCAGCACTTTATTTATATATGTCTAGGACAGATTGTACCAGAGTAAAGTGAAGCATCCATCATGTTGTTTGCTCAGAAACGTTCTTGAATAGTTACTATATGGCTTTGAAGTACTAGATCAATGTAAGTATTTTTATTACGCGTCATTCCCTCATCTATTATAAATTTAATAAAATCTAATGAAATGTCTTTTTATGTTGTTATATTATTAGAAATGTGTTTCAAAGATATTTAGTAACTGAAAATATACCTAAGACTAATCACTTTTGTATTACATGTTTTTCAGAAGTATTTCGTCATTCCCTCATAACTTTAATATGAGGGATTTATTTAAATTGTGAGGGAATGATCTGAATCTATTTATATATGTACTAAACAGTAAAATAAGAAAATCTAATGCAATAAAATACACAATACAAAACTCATAAGACTTTAAATTACCGTAAGTAAAGATAAAACATTTTTAATTTTTAATATTTTACAGGGAGATAAGTTAAAAATAAATCAAACAAAATTTTTGTACTAATTCCAATAAACATTACCTCTTCTATATATTAATGCTTTATCTTTATTTTTTTCAAATGACATAGAGTAAAAAAAAATATTATTTATTGACAGCATGACTTTTAATTATAATTTCTTTTCTTTTTTAACCCTTTCAAGGGTGGTGGTATGTTTATGAAACCACTTAATTTTAATTCCCAAGAGCCACAATGGCACCAGAGATTTTATAAACTTTTATTTATTTAACATGTATGTGAAATATAGCATTTTTCTTATTGGCGAATAAATTTGTTCTTAAATTCCGGTGTCAATCATTTATTTGAACATTTTAACAATGGAAGTGCTTTGAAATTAAAATATCAGAAGAACTATGAGATACAGTTTGGTTCATATTATTTTTTGATAAATATAGCATTTAGGTACTTGTAGGCTATGTTTTGATATTTTTGAGGCAATTTTATTGGGTCGCAATTTTCTTTTAAAAAAACAGCCACTTTTCAGAGAATGACCCATATATCTTACATGAAATATTGTTGACCGGTGAATTTTTATGAAAGTGGTAGAAGATCCACCTTCTTTAACCCTTTCAAGAGCGGTGGTTCAGATTTGGACCACTTAATTTTATTCCCTGAATGCCAGAGTGGCACCGGAATATAGAAATGGAAATTTTCTTTTTAATAACTACGTGAACAAAAACATTTGCTTATTTAGAAATAAATTTGTTTTCATATTCTGGTGCTAATCACTGATTTCAGCATTTTACGAATAGAAGTACCATGCCCTTGAAAGGGTTCATTAGTACATTACAGGCATACATATGTTTTCTAAGTTCACGTATCTATAAAATACCGCATCATATGGATTAACCCGAGAATGCTCGCGCATATCCAGGATATGAACGATTAACACTTTGCCACCAATAAATTCAAACAAAAATCGCATTTTATTTAATCGTTGACATTGCTCACAAAAATAACTTGACGATTACTTTTCGAAAATTAGTGGTGAGAAATGTAACCGTGTCCAGCCTGGGTATGACATACCCTGCGCGAGCAATCTCGGATTAAGTGCAGAATAGGCATATATTTCTTTATACAAATTTTAAATTTCTGTTATAAATATGCACTTACTTCGATATTTTAAAAAGTGCCAATTATATTATTTAAAAGTCTATTATTTCTGTCAAAAGCTTATAAACGTACTGTGCAAGTGATATTACATGAGTTAAACTATTACCATACGTTGCCCTTGAAAAGTTTAATTAGTACATAACAGGCATACACATGTTTTCTAAGTTCACGTATCAACAGAATACCACAATATATATGGATTGAGTGTAGAGTAGGCATATACACTATATAGTCAAAGGTGACCGGCCACTGGCGATTTCACACGTTTGGTTAAATATCTAGAAAACTACATGAGAAATTATCCTGAAACTCCATGTGTGTAAACAGAATAGTGCCGGCCATACATTTACGTTAGGATTTTTTCCCGAAACCCCATAGCGGACCGCCAACAAACTGAAAAAGAACGAATATCTTTTGGATAACCCTGTAAAAACTAATGAAGCAAAAGCGTTCAAATTGTAGATTCTGATTAAGTGTCTTATTGTAATATACTGTGTTCATTTTTATGAGGATAGCATGTATACTCGTAAAGAAATTAAAGTTTTTATAAAAAGAGTAACAAATTTTGCCAAGTTTTTTTTTTTTTTTTTTTTTTTTTTTTTTTTTTTTTTTTTTTTTTTGCTTATAATTTGTAGAATTCTTAATGTAAAAAAAAAGTTCTTTTTAGAAAATATGACAAACAACGTTGAACACAATACCCTGCAATCATAATTAAAAAATAATAAAAATTGTATGAAAAATGAGCACGTTTACTAAATAATGATTCACTGCGCATGCCCGAATGTAATCAAAATATAATATGCATAATGTGTTATCTAAATGTATGGAGCAACTTTTAGAAAGTCTCAAAGACATAGTTTGAAAAGCCTGAAAATTACCGTTGATAGAATAAGCTCAAAATCAGTTATTCTCAAAAGGAAGCAAAAAGATGAGGGGTTGTATCCAAATACAGTAGTGCGTGCGATATTGTGTATGCTATATTGGCACTAATCAATGGATATATGGAATCAACCCCTCATGTTTTTGCTTCATTTCGGGAACAACGGATTTTTAGCTTATTCTATACACGATTATTATCAGACTTTTCAAACTATGTTTTTGAGACTTTTACAAAAGTTGCTCCATACATTTAGCTAACACATTATGCGCATTTTATTTTTTAGTAAACCTGCTCATTTTTCATACAATTTTTACTATATTTTAATTCTGATTGCAAGGTATTGTCAACAATGTTCTTTGGCATACTTTTTGAAAAGAAATTTTTTTAATAATAAGAATTCTGCAAATTATAAGCAAAACACTTGACAAAATTTGAGACTGTTTTTATGAAATCTGAACTTCTGTTCGAGTATACATGCTATTCTCATAAAAATGAACACATATTATTACGAAAAGCCACTTAATCATAATATACAGTTTGAACGCTTTTGCTACATTAGTCTTGACTGGGTTATCCAAAAGATATTCGTTATTTTTCAATTCGTTGACAGTCCCCTATGGAGTTTCCGGAAAAAAATCTTCGCGGAAATATATGACCTATACTATACTGTTTACACACCTGGAGTTTTAGGTTAAAACCTCATGTATTTTTCTAGATATTTAACAACACGTCTAAATTCGCATGTGACCGGTAACCTTTGGCTATATAGTGTATTTCTATATGCAAATTTTATATTTCTATTCTAAATATGCATTTACTTCGATTTTTTTAAAAGTGTCAATTATGTTATTTAAATGCCTATTGTTTCTGTTAAAACTTATAATCGTGTTGTGCAAGCGATATTACATAAGTTGAACCATTCCCTGCTATCGTTGTGTTTTTGCAAGTTTAAAAATAAATGCGTATTTCTTAAACGAACTATCGAAGTACCATTATTTTTTAACTGAATTTTTTTTTCTTATTTAAAAATAGAAACTTTGACCATTAAATAGAACGAAGATTATCTTTAAAAGTTTGTAGTGTAAAAAGCTTTTTTCAGCAAAAAAATTGAAATCCCTTTCGTATCGTTTCGGCAGTTAACCCTGTGTTGCTCAGTGATCCGTTATAGGGAGCACCCAACTTCATTTAAAACCTAAATTTGAAACTTGATGCAGCTGACGGTTTATAATATATATTTTTTGGTACTTGAATTTTATTTTACATTTTTAAAATATTAAACCTGGGTATCAAGGTAATTTCTTTTATGCGAATATTTTTCTTTATTTCCGTTTTATTTTTTACGGAAAAGAATAACAAACTTTTCTTTCTGACACACACACATATATATTCTTGATAATGGTCAGAAAATATAACAAAAATTGTATATCAGCTGAATTTATTTAATTGATAATTACATGCAAAATATTTTAGCTTAAATATTTTAATATAAATCATTATTTTTTCAAAATATTATTGAGTGTTAAATTTTATTTTACTATAAAGCATTCAAATAATAAAATTAAAATACTAAAACTTCTCTTCCTAATAAAATATGTCATTACAGAAATGAATTATCGACAAAAATATTCCTTTTTGCCAGGCTTGGGTTAGAACCTGCACACGCTACAAAAATTCTGAGCTTTAGACTATTGCGTTAACCCACTACGCTAGCCGGAACGCGTTGTCGTTCCTTCTAAATTGAAGAGGTTCGAAAAACAGTTAACGCATTTGAGATTTGATATTACAGAAATAGTTTTGCGTTTTAATATTTGATACTTTTTCAAAGAAGCAGCTACAACTTATACTTAACATACTAATTTCCCAATTTTCGTGTGTAACTACTGGCAATTTATAAGACGGATATAACTTTTAGCCTCAGATCACTGTGTTTATCTTCTGTATGTAATATGACCAAAACAATATGGCACTCCCGAAATAAACCGTATCTAACTCTTAATATCGACGCAGTAAATTTTTCAATTGTTAATAATGCTGAAAGAGCCAAATAATATTAACTTTGTGAAAAAAAGAAAAGCTACTTTACAGTAAGATCGAATAGCAGACGAACTTAAAATAATGTCTGCCTCTGATGTGATACTCCAACCTCAACT
Organism: Maratus speciosus; assembly: GCA_963932465.1. Lineage (NCBI taxonomy): Eukaryota > Metazoa > Arthropoda > Arachnida > Araneae > Salticidae > Maratus > Maratus speciosus. Next base: position 437,665,745 of record OZ010787.1, read on the forward strand.
GAGCGAGCATCTTTGCGCATGTGCAGCGCGTCACTCCAAAGGCAGACTTGTACTTTTATGCTGCGCATGCGCAATTGTAGAATTTTAATTTAAAATTACGGCTAATTAATAAAATAATTGAACAAACGAATGTACGATAACAAATCTGGGGCCAAATATCTTTCATTTGAAAAAAGATTGGTGTAATTTGATGCAGTAGTTTCTTCTCACGGACTGTCGAAGGAAAACGCTTAGCGTTTTAAATATATAGATTTTTGTTTCAAAATAATCTCAATGTAATCATAATCAAGAAATTTCACTCCGATTGCAATCATAATCTAATCATAATCGCAATATAATGAAATTCCATTGTAATCTGTATCGAAAAGCTCTGTAATCGTAATCTCGCACAAACATACGATTACGTTCTACGATTACACCATTTTTTCTTCCTTTTGCTTAAAAACTAAGAAATACTTGGTTTGTTAGTTAAACATTGTACTATACTACTTACTCCCTGTAGGAAAAATTGGCTTTTCAAGGACAACAGTTTTCTTTTCATTATCCCTTCGTTGGTCACTCCTCGGCCCTTATCTTAGGTTAGTAACTATGGTAACGAAGGGAAAATGAAAAGAGGACATTTGTCCTTGAAAAGCCGATTTTTCCTACAGGGGGTATAGGAAAAGAAAAGATCTGTCCATGTTATCAAATCATTAAATTACCCCTTAAAGTGGGAGTGTAAGAGGTCAGAGATCATTGGGGACAGTCAGAAAGCTTTTGGGTGAAACAGAATCTATGGACATGAAAAAGCATGGAATAAGGAACATACATGTGAACTGGGAAAAGGAACTCATCATGTGAGCATTCCAGGGTTCATGGGTCATTGAGTGGCAGTAATGAAGGATAAAAAATAAAAAAAAGGAAAGAAAGAAAAATATTATGTTTGCGGTTTTATTATGGCAAATGGAGGGAAATGGGAGGAACACCGTCCACTTATTCGATTATCTACAACCTCGTTTTAGCCCTAATTACTACTATGGAGAGATGGCTAATATTGTTGGTGGTAACTGCGCCGCCGAAATATGTTCTAATAAAGTGCTGAGCTGATATTATGTGTTGTTTCAATTTATTCTGGGGAAACTTCACGGAAAGATGTATTCCATAGCCTTCATTCGACGACTGCAATACAACTAATTGTTATACTAATATAACAGAATCGAATTACCTGTTCTGACCACTTCTATTACGCTATTACTGCTGGATATGATCCACAACTGCTATCGAGACAGCCAGTACTACATTTTCAACGATAAATTAATCCAATGTTACTATAATGCAACATATATATATATATATCAATATATATATATATATACCGGGTGCAATATGTTATCTATCGCCGACCTTTAATTTTTCAACAGTTGGTCGTAGACATATAATTCCAATTACAAAAACGTTTCAGATGAGGTAAATATTCATGTTGTGGTATTATTTAAAGTAAAAAATCAATTTTACAAAAATTACGAAATCTAACTTTTTATACGGTCCCCCAGTTCCTATAGTTATATTTAGTAAAAGTTTACACATATCATAACAGATATAACACAAAAAGTTTGACATCTGTACTACAAAAATTGACAGAGTTATTAAATTTCAAATTTTGAGATTTTTGAACATGATTTTCTCTTTGATTGAGGGATGAGTTAAATGATAAATTAAAGTCATTTGAGATCAAAATCAGGGTGCAATTCCACTGCCATTTATCTAGTCCTTAGTGGGTATGTTTTATTTTCCGGTTATCGATTATACCTACTTTGACGTTTGAATATTGTTCGACCCATAAAAAGCTAAAGTTTTTAGATGAAATAAACCTCTTTGATGATTCCTCGATTTGGCGATGCCGGCTAAAGGTGGTTTCCCCGTAAAAATAACATTACACCTTCATTTTGATCTCGGATTACTTTAATTCATCTTTTAACTGATCCCTCAATGAAAGACAAAATCATGTGCAAAAATCTCAAACTTTGAAATTTAATAACTGTGTCAATTTTTGCAGTACAGGTGTCAAACTTTTTGTATTATATCTGTTATGATATGTGTAAACTTTTACTAAATATAACTATAGGGACTGGGGGACCGTATAAAAAGTTAGATTTCGTAATTTTTATAAAATTGATTTTTTTACTTTAAATAATGCCGCAACATGAATATTTATCTCATTTGAAACGTTTTTGCGATTGGAACAATATGTCTACGGCCAACTGTTGAGAAATTAAAGGTTGGCGATAGATAACATATTGCACCCTGTATATTACCTGCATAGAAAATTCAGATGATCATTAGGCAAATTCGCCTGACAGAAGACCAATTGTCATAACTATTCCGTAAAAATATTCTTCGACTTATCTACTGAAGAACCTCACACTCTTATACGGTGCAGACAGTAATAAATAGTAGTGGGCTATTTCCTTGAGTCCCTATAGTGTAAGTCGCGTGCTACGATTTTTATATACCAGTATTTTAGAACGGTAAAATGTAACTTATTTTATAGAAGGTATCGTATTAATTGGTTAAGGCCAAGCAAATTTTTCGAAAATAACGGTGACCAACAAAGATAACAGTTATTAGCTATGTGACTTACACTACAAAAATCTGTGGAACAAACCTTTGGCAACTGGTCTTCTGGCAAGAGGATTTGCCGTCCTTGCCTTATACCAAAATGCAGGTTTCGTGATTGTTATTCCTTTTTATTGCAACTATTTCCGTAGAGTGTATTTCCCTTTCTTAAATGACAGAATCTTTCAAGTAAATAAGGAGATAAATACTTTTTCGAAATATTGGTATTAAAATATAATCACCTGTTCAAAACCTGAAACATTATTCTTCTTATTTAACCCTTTCAGGGGCGATGATGCCGTGAGGTCATCACATATTCAAAAATTTTTAAATAAATATATTTCCGTTCAAAAAGCATCGTTAAATAGAGAAAATGCAGCTAATATCTTCTAGAATCGGCTATAGATGGCAGTACCAAAAAAATATAATTATTTAGCAGGTCAAAAAATTTTTTTAACACTAGAACGGCGGCTAGGGGTCATTTTGACCCTTGCTAAATGAATACATGTTGATTTGAACCAGAAAACTTTTTTAATATAAGATTAATATAAGCTGCACAAAAATAACGTGAATAAATAAGTTAAATGGTTTTATGCAAAAATTCTGATGTGAAATATTTTTATAAAACTTGAGTAAAATTTCCCGCCGTTCTAGTGTTAATCGACACCATGTTTCACATCTGTGTCTTTTATTCATTTTAAAATAAAATAAAAACTTAATAATAAAAAAAAAGTACCAGAAATCAAAGTTGACTAATCATTTAATGTGATAATAACTGGTGTATTTTACAGAAAGAGCATTTATGTGATGACCTCACGACATCACCGCCCTATTAGGGAAGGAAAATCCCCTCCCCTTTAGACACTTAACCCCTTAAGGGGCAAGCAATTACGTTTGTGAAATGCTGAATTCCCACCGGAATCTTTGAAAAATTCTATTTCGAAATAAGTAAAAGCAATTTTACGGCTTTTTTCCACCAAAGTTAGAAAAGTAAAATTTAATAAAATTTTTCTGGTGTAAAAATTCATTAATCGTATGTGGTATATAATATATACCGGTGCCCCTCAAGGGGTTAATACTTCTGTTTTATTTGGATTCTGTTGGATTTGTTTTCTGTAAGGAGTGTAGGATTTTTTTTTCTGTAAGGAGTGTAATATGATATGCCAAGCAGCTGTGTCTTCTTATCTTGGATTTAGTACCTTATTCAATTTATATTTCTGAAAAAATTAAAAATATATATATATTTAATTTTTAAATCTGAAAAAAAAATATTTTTAGCATATTTTATTAAAATTGCTTCATAAAAATTGAAGTCTAATAGCATTTAATGCAAATTTTGCGACTTTGAAAATGGCAACAACGCTTTTCCTGGATACATTTTCACTGGTTTGAATTGTCCTAGAATGGCGACGGCATCACCTAGGAAACACCCTAAGAGGTAAGTGGAATTATTTTTAACATAAAAATATTTCTTTTGGGGTCCAATAGATCTCAATTTTAATGTTATCTTGTTAAAATTTAGCTATTTTTATATAGTGCCCCTCATGAGTTAAAAAAAAAAACCCAACATATTTTGTATTAATCATAGAATGTTCATATTAAAAATTTGATGCAATTCCCTACATTTTTATTTATTGCGGAATAAATTTTTTATTTTTTTTTTTCAACAGTAGTATCCTTGCGCCAACTTAACGGAGGAGAAATAGGCAATATACTACCTTCACCACCAATTTTAAAATGTTTTTTTAATACTATTTAATCTCTGTGTTTATATAAGCAGGGATGAGATTTCCGACTTTTTGCACACCAGTATAATATTAGAAAAAATGTTGTTCCCTTAAATCGCAAAAATTTTCTGATTATATAAAATAAGATTTTCTCTAAGATTATGCTGGTATGCAAAAAGACGGAAATCTCACCCCTGTTTAACCCTCTGTCTACCAGAAGGGTCCAATGGACCCGACATGTATATTCAAAATATCTATTCAAACTAGAACTTTCTTCAAAACAAACTAAATGTATAAATCAGACAATAATAAGTTAAATAAACAAATTAAATAGTTTTAAGTAAAAATTCTGGTGTAGAATGTTTTTATAAAACTTGAGTAAAATTTCCGGTAGTTCTAGGTTAAGACAAAAATAAAATTTTAATATTATTGTTTGAAGTTGGTCTGATTTACCCGCGTTAAGTCGGTGCCTATGGTGTTGTAAACTAATTGTTGAGATAATACTTTACTTACTACTCGAATGATAGAAATTATGTGAATAAATAAGGTGATGATTCTATTTCTTTTAAGTGGTAAATCTGCGGCCTAAGAACCGCATCGCTGTTTTAACCCTTTGAGGGACGGTGGTATGTTTATGAAGCCACTTAATTTTTATTATCGAATGCCACAATGGCACCAGGAATTTTGTAAAGAAAATCCGGTTTGTCATGTGAAATATAGTTTTATCTTATTTTCAAATAAATATATTTGTAAATTCCAGCGCCATTCATTCATTTCAACATACTACCAATAAAATTGTTTTACTCCTGAAAGGGTTAACAATATCTACTTGCATTGATTTTGTATTTATATTTATCTTGGTGATTATATGTTTAAAAAATATATAATGAACATGAGAGGTGTCCAACCAGAGCTACGACTATATCCGCTGCCATCGAAATACTCAAGGCCAAAGGACACGAGGACTGCCACAATGTTACTGCATCTGACTGAAGTTTATTTAGGGATTCCGAATTCTGACCAGTGAGATTAAATAGTTATTAATGTTTTATAACATGATAGATATTCCACAAATAAAAACAAAAAAAAACTGCTATTCATAAAATTTCCGGTGTGGATTCCAACACCAGTAAGAAGTCAGTCGATTGGTGATGACGTCAGAATTCATGTCTTCAGGTCTTGAGCATTTCGATGGCAGCGCTATATCACAATAGTATGTATCTTGTTTAGAAACAATAGGATTTAACAAAATGCAGTTTCTTTTTCAAAAACAGTGGTGAGAGCGGCCTATAGGAAAAATGTTTTATAAATTATGCTATGGGTGTCGCCTATGTATTTGAGTAGTGGATTATTTCAATATATAGCATAGCTGCCAACTCTTGCGCTTTTTGGACCACAAAAAATTTACAGCATACTTAAACTCTTTCAATTGCCGTAATCTTCCAATTAACCCCTTAATTCTCGCTTTCGTGATATTCACGGACTGTGTCTTTTCTTCTGATTGTTTGATTCCCACCAGTTTTATAAAATAGTGTAATTGGCTTTGTTATGGTATCACTTTACCTGTCATTAAATAAGGCGAATATTTCTTTTTCAAAAAAGTGGTGCCAATAAGCAATATGAATTTTGTAACCGTAATTTAATGCGACCGTCAAGGGGTTTAATAAGGCAAAATTTTATTATAATTAATAATAAAGTATATTAATTGCATAAAGACAATATTAGAATTTTAAATCATGGATGTCTAAGTTGCGGCGAGTTTTTTCGTAGCTTTGAGTGTTTTATTATACAGGGTGTTGACGAATTCGACCAAACAATTCAGAGGGGTGATAGTAGGAATCATGGTGATGAAAAATTATCATAGAACATTGAGTCGCAAACCATTTATTTAAACAAAATACACGTTGTTCCACCCAAACGCAATTTGGATTGGCGGTAGTCTATCCAGCTCTCCAGCGTAAATTAGAGCTGCAAATACTCTTGACACCACTAATTTCTTACAGGATATTTTGCCATATGTAATCTCAGGTAATTCTGCCATTAGATAAGGCGAAGACATTTTCTTTAAAATACTGGTGTCCCGAGCATTTGGAACTCTGATTTACGCGGAACACCTAGCAACACTAGTTGACGGTAATAACTTTCAGAAAACTGTAATATATTATAATGAAACTTATAATAGGCATGCTCACCTTTCTGGTAAATGTGATATAATTTTAAAAAGGGGTGTAAATTTACACTGCATACGCCTGCAGTATGCACTTGACTCTCCACATTTTGGACTATCGTTTGGCTCCATATAAACAATGTGTAATTTACAATGATTTTTAATATTTGTGAAAAATACCAGGGTTTCTACGCTTCAAAAACCTTCAAGCACATTTTATCAGAATTTTTGTAAAGATTTGCCTTATTTAAAGGAAAAAAAAATGTCTTAAGATATACCGACCGGTACTTTACGAAATTTCTCGTACTAAAACACATAAAATCCCTCGAATCCCTTGATACGCACAAACCCTGAATACGTCAATTTGTTGCTGTATTTTAAATGAAACTTAATCTACAATCAAGCTAAAAAATTGCTCTCAAATTGTACATTTTTGTCGCCAATATTTCCAAACAGTTATCTTAGCCTTCTTTACTCGAATACACAATCCTTTACATGCTGCCTTACGCTTCTTTATTTTAATCTATGATTATGAAAGCCAAAAGTTACTATTCATAAATAGTACCGTCAAAATATTGTGGCAATTGGCAGCTATAAGCTAAGAGTAAATTTATAAAATATGTTATTTACCGTATCAAAGAATTTAATAATGTTTCATCTTTTATTAATGTTGAAATAATTTCATGTCATGGAAAAAATCAATGTGGCTTTCCTTTTAATTACATTTAACAATACTGTAATGAAATCACTGAGTTCATAAATAGGATTATAAACATTAATCAACTGTCTGATGTTTAACATCTTTTATTACGCAGATGTTTACTTCATATGCAAAGGAGAATCTTACATAAGAAGTAATGAATCTATTTGTCATTCAGTAAGTTGCTTTTTATGTTCCAAATATTGTATTCCAGAAATTACTTTAATTTATCAAAATTTTGAATATATGCTTGTGCTTTGAATATATTTAAACAGTATGAAAGGAATAAATAATTAGCAAGATACAGTAGAAACTAATTTGTTCAGACAAGCATAATTTGTTAAATTTTTATTTTGCATGTGAAGCAATCATCAATCAGACAAATGAAACAACATGCTAAACAGATTTTCAATTATTTTTGTCTAAAATGTTTCACTATATATATATTGGAATATTTTCCTTGAACTTTAGTATTTTCTGTTTATAGGATATTGAGTTGTCTAAAACTTACAATTTTTTATACAACTGCGCCAAATCAGAGAAGCTTTCTCACAGAAGAATAACAAGGAATATACAAAAATTCTAAAAAGGGACAAATGCTAATGAAAAGCGTGAAACAAAACGCGTTTTTTTTTTCTTACGCACTTATTAGTATAAAGCGGTAGGCGGAAGTGTAAAGCGCTAATTGAACAACCAGCCCAATTTCGCCACAAAGAATATCTTTACAGCTTTCTAAGGAGACAGGATCAAATTACCGTAATTCTGTGGCTAGATTAAGTCTGTTGCAAACAGTAAATTTTATTTAACCCCTTAACGGCCGCATTATATTACGATTTTAAAATTCAAATTGCTTATTGGCACCACTTTTTAAAAAAAGAAATATTCACCTTATTTACTGACAGGTAAAATGATGCTATAATAAAGCCAATTACACTATTTTACAAAACTGGTGGGAATCAAACAATCTGAATAAAAGACGCAGACAGTGAGTATCACGAGAGCCAGAATTAAGACCAATGTCAGACGGGCGTCATTTTTGCTTAGGTATTATCCATTCACAGTGCTATAGCATTGTGAATGGATAATACCTAAGCAAAAAAGCAGCAAAAAAGACTCCCGTCTGACATTGGTCTAAGGGGTGAAAAAAAATGAAGTTAAATAAAACTATTCAGAATTAAGTAACATTTTATATGAAAAAAAATTCTGGTAGGAAACAGAGTTATCGCAGCCGCCGGTTATACATTGGCATAGCTGGCATGATTTACGCTTTTTTACTACCACTATTTTTTATCAGAAAAAATTATCTTATTTAATCAGTGAAAACATAGGATTAACTAAGAAAATTTTTTTGAACAAAAATAATGGTAGTCAAAAAGCATAAATGTTGGCAGCAATGCGCCGGAAATTAAGGTAAATGCTCAAGAGGCTGAAGTTGAGAAATTTGTAAGATATATATATATTTTTTAAATTTGTATTCAATAATAAAATTTAAAGACCACAAATCTTCAGCCAGTGGCCCACGGTTCAACAAGGTTCCTCAATTATGGTATACTTAATTTTGTCCTACTTTAAGGATATTCACTAGTTTTTTAAAAAAGTATTCTCGCATCGCTATTTGAGTAAAATGGTATTCCGCTTATTTAACCCTAGAACTACCGAAAATTTTACTCAAGTTTTATAAAAATATTGCACATCAGAATTCTTATTTAAAACTATGGAACTTATTTACTTAACTCATTATTGTCTGGTTTACACATTTAGTTTATTTTAAAGAAATTTCTGGTTAGAATAAATATTTCGAATGTACCCATCGGGCCCATTGGACCCGTCTGGTAGACGGAGGTTTAAAGACAGACATTTTTGGATACATCAAGTTGAAGAATTCTATTTAAAAGTTGTACACTGCGGCTCGCCGGCCGTGCAGCGAGTATTACGGACGTCCTTAGTGACAGGTAATATTTATCGAGACGACGTTTTTCATTCGGTATCCATAGTTCCAAAATAAAAAAAGACCAACAATGCAGAGCTGTGTTACATTAATCAGTAGCATCACTACGCCAAGAATATTACAAAGGTGGAATCATGTATTTGTCGGCCTGTCAGTTTCCGACCAATAATGTAGTACAGGTACGATTATTTGGTAAAAAAGTTCTAAATAATAATTTTTGCCGTATCCAGGGCTACCAATAGTCTTTTTTTTTTTAAACTAGTATTTTTTAAGAACGATATTCTTGGTAGGCTTCTACCAAAATTGCAAGGAAAAAGTCATTCCAGGTAAGTTTCTACGAACAATTTATATAGATTTATTTTTATTATTTATTTATTTATTATTATTATTTTTAAAATTATTTAATTTAAATTATCTTCAATTTATATAGATTTATTTTTATTATTTATTTATTTATTATTATTATTTTTAAAGGGGTGTTGAAAAAACGGACTGCGTGCGAACACTGCTTATTTGCCATTCCTGCGATTAAATAAGATGAATATTATTTTACTCTAATAGTGGCGACAAAAACTCGGGCAGCTATGATGTGGTGCGCTGCATGCATCAGGAACATTGCTGCCAACTCTTTTATGTGCCACAAAAATATAATAGAAATTTGTGCCTTATTTAATCGGCCGATTACGGCGATGTAAAAATGTAAAACTTACCATAAACGATTTGTGGTACATAAAAACGTAAAAGTTGGCAGATACGATCAAGCGTGTAGCTGTCGAAATTTTTCGGCCAGAAAAATTATAAAGGCGGATCTATAGTTACATAAGAGATGATTTCCGCCCAAATCTGATACTTTAAGTACGCAACTGCTAATAACATTTTAAAATTCTTTCAATACTAATTTTCTTAATTAAAAACCTTTTCTTACGTAGAAATAAGTTTACGTTCTAAATAATTCTTCATGACAACGTTTCGTGATTTTCATGTCCCTGAAAATCTGTTTAGAATAGCCAAATTTTATTTATATACAGCAAATAAAAGAAATCTATATACTCACATTTCTTATTATTTTAACATATCCTTATACACATATGGCAGAAAGCTAAGAATTCTGTTTTGCAGCAATTCAGGAAAAATTCTTCAAACATAAAACGAGGCTAGACAAGGGATATCCCAAGGCTTCTTTATGTTACTAACACTGACCGTACAAAAGCTAGAACATTTCTCCTTATATCTTATCCATAATAATTCACATCCGTTTCAAACTGATTTACAAAGGCTTGTACAAATCATTAATAATCACATTGTTTTGTCTGAAACAGAATTTTTCCTGTTTTCAATTTGCAAAAAAATAAAATTTTCACTTTGAGCTGAAGCCCGAAGACTGATATAAAAATTGAACCCAAACCCATTCCGTGACCAAAATCAGTGTAGCTAGTGGGCTACTTTTTTAGAATACAAATTTCATGATTGGCACCACTTTTTTTAAATAGTAAAATTCATCTTATTTAATTTCATATTAATTAGGGCAAAAACAAGAGAAATTTTATCATTTCAGAAAAGTAGTGCCAATTATGAAATCTGAATTTTAAAAAAGTGGCCAACTGGCAACACTGGTACATTCCACCTCTCTTTTTTTTACAGACCGAAAGAGTGACGTGATGCTCTTTTCGCACACATTCATTGGTGCATTCGAGCATCACGTGACTCCAGCTGCCTGTAGAAAAAGATACGTGGAATGCACCGCGGTAGCCTGTCTTTATAGGGCATTTTGGTATGACGTCAAAAACATGGACACCAAAATCTCCTATCTGCGCAATCTACTGCCCATCTTGTGACGTCTTGTGAGCATCTTTTTAGTGTATTTCTGTTTACCATATTGGCTTCTTTATCTCACTTGATATCATTGCCAAGTGTGCTATAATTTATCCACATTTTACGCATGCTTAAAATTGTCTTGTCATTGTTATCATGAAGGTAGAGTTCATGTTGTTATATTGTCAGCGTTTTTAGTAAATATCGCGTTTCTCGACTCCTTTCAAGGCAGATGTGGAAGACTATTCAAGAGTTATGAAATTCGGATAAGTATGGTAAATAATCGGATAACAATGGTAAGGTATTGTAAAGTTGTTGGGTGTAATAATAATACTGAAAATAATGTTTTTTTTTGCTTTTCCTGGGATTAGAAAAAGTCACTATGAAATAACGTACAGCAGACATTAAAAGTGGTTGGCTGCCTTGAAAATAGATGCTTTAACAGAATCAAAAAGAAAAAATTTCTGGATATGCAAAGATCATTTTATTTCTCGTTTGTTTTAATCTTTTTGTTAGTATTTAATGTGTTATGAAGATACTAAATTGCTGTTGTGCTTAAATGACGACAATTGTCATTAATTTATCATGTGTTACACATTAAAGTGGAACACTTTTTTGAAGATCACCATAAAAAAAAAAATTAGAACACTATGGACCGTTTCGTATTATGTAAAATTGATAAATTTTCTCCGTATCTTCAAATTCCCGCATTGTTTTTAGTTTTATAAATATTCCTTGTGCTTTTTTGAATAATTGTTTGAGTTTTTTCCCTCTTAAATTTTTTTTTATGATCTCTCGCCAGTAAAATGGTGTGAAAGAAACAACAACTCTTAATAGTTTGACCAGTTTTTTATTCTTGAAAAAATTTAATGTGTTCAATCCTTCTCTGTACACTGCACTATTATTTAGCTTTCGTGGTATGCTAACTTAAATAAAATATTAAGGCCTAAAATAAATAAAACAATTTTTTAATGTGTTTGATTTTATAATTTTCATTGCAATGTAAAATTGATGGAAAAATTCATTACTAAAACTCTCACTTTGATCAGATTTAGGAACTTTTTCAGTGTGCTTACCAGCAGTGAGTAGTTTTTCTAAAAAGGCTGGTGGAATTTTACATAGCCTTTATAAAACTGCAGGGTATAGCAGTAAACAGAAGAAAATTGTTAATTTCCATTTTAAAAATGTAACCATGGCTTTAAGTTCTATATTAAACTTTCCTTTGCTGTATAATGTATAGCTATCAATCTTAATTTTTTATTAAAATGTTTCCCTGAAAATGCGTTGTAGTAAGTGAATTATATTTACTGTTAGGGTTGGCACATTCGTCAGGCAAAAAGGGTGGTTGCCCAGGGCCCTGTGCGTATTGGAGTCTTGTTAGGGGCCTCAAATAATGTTTCATCTGTATAAAATAATAGTTTTGCTCTAAATTTGCTTTTAAATCTTTCTTCATCGGAAAAAAGTGAGTATTAACTTTTATTTCTTACAGTCAAAGTTGATTTTATTGATGGGAAATGTATCAATTTGATGATTCTAAAATTAACCGTGAGTTATTTAATTAGAAATGCAGATGTTATTAAATAATGAGACATTAAATAAATAAATGTGTAATCCTCCCCCCCCCCAAAAAAAAAAAAATAAATAAAATAAAAATAAATTGATGAGATATAAAATTTAACTTGGGTTAAAATGAACAAACCTGTTTTTAAAATAAACAGTTTTTACTATTAGTTATTATTAGGTACTATTAATAAACCCCTTACTATTCTTTTTAAAAATTTGAGATGCTATTTTTCTGAAATTTTCTTTAATAATTGTTCAGTAGTAGTATAATTAAAACTGTAAAATCTAGAATATGAATTTTTTTCACCCCTCCCCGCCTTTTTCCAGACCAAGGGTGGCTTAAATTGGAAAAATTCATAATTTTTTTTTTCAGAATGAGTTTGAAAAACTTTCAAAATCCATAAAAGTTTTAATACAGAGTGTCTGGAGAATCTGCTGGTGTCAGGATAGATGCACATTTTACGATGTTTTTTGCTCTCAGGGGAACACAGGTGTGTAGTTCTGTATAATAAGCGACTACCATTTGTGGTCTTCTGCAAGAAAGTGGAATTTCTTCCAATGCCCTTCAATTATGTGCTATTTTTGAAACTCGTCAATCAGGAACAGTCATAAATGTTTACTCGACCAGTAAGTATTAACTTATTATGACTGACTGTAAGTATGTAATTTTTTAATACATTTTCTGTTCCCTAAGCAAAGGGAATTTTAAAATGCATTCTGCATTGTTTATGTTGTTTTAATCTGTTTATTATGATTCTTATAATTTATTTATTTAAATTATAGAATGTTTTCAATGGGACTTTTTCAAGAATTATGCGTATGCTTGTTGATTACTACCTGTTGACCCCGCTTTCACTTTTGTAAATATCCTGTTAAGGGACTTTTTCATGCTTGTTTTTGATGATATGAGTTTTCAGTAATAGGTACTTGTAAGTATGATGCTTGTAAGTAAGTTACTTTTCTAAACACTACATTGTATATTTATAAATGTTGTTTTACATAAAGTCATGTTGTTTTATATAAAGTCATTTTTCCCATAAAATGGATCTGCATCTTAGAGAATCACTTAAAGCTATGTCAATTTGTAACACAATAATTATAATTTATTAAATTAATTTTTTAACGAAGGTTTCTTTCGTATTAGCTTTCAGATTTATAAAATTGTGTTAAATGATCTTTTTTTTTTTTTAAAGCATGTAGTTATGTCTAAGCAAGCTATATTTTATAAAACCATTAAGTGTCAAGGTCAAAATTAGCACTAGCTACAGGGCCAGTAAATGAGAAAAAGTGGCTATTAAAAAATCGGCTGTCATCGGCCACCTTATGGCCACTTTCCTACAAGGAGAGAGTAAAATTTTTTTGCATTTCATCATGTTATTCTATTTTTTCTGGTTGCAGTATGTTTATATTAGCATATTTATTTGTGCTATTCAATTTTAGATTAATACTAATAAAAATTTTAACAAAAGTTTACTGTTTAGTATTTTTAAATAAAAAAGTGGCCGCTAGTTTAAAGAAAGTGGCCACTTATAAAACTGGTACTACTGGCCACTGGCCAGTAATGAAATTTCCCAGTTTTGACCTTTAATTAAGTGTATGAGTATCATATTAGAGAGGAGCAGCAGAATCTCTTCTTGTAAATTTTTTCTGCTGACTTGAGCAGAGTCAGATAAAGCTCTGGAAGGTTTTGGTGGGGCTAATTCTGAATGCTTTTAAGATATTACATAATGAAATAACTGTACTAAAATATATCTTAGTTTTTGTGATTTTGGTGTGTTTCTGCACCTGAATAGTTTTACATTGTGTTTGCAATCAAACAATTTAAAGTTTTATTATTAATTATCAAAATATTATGAAGGTTAAAGATAGCAATAAGTTGCATGGGGTATTAAATTTGGTACTTCTTAGTTATCCCATCGACCAAATTACTGTCATCAAATTGTAAGATTAAATGTCAATAATGGCCATTAAAACCATTCATTCAATGCTTTATTTGTATTTTTACTAATGTTTTACTAATTTATTTGTTCTTTCGTTATTTAAAATAAAAATTATGTCAATGTGTATAATTTTGACGAGTGGTTTGGCGATTTATATAATTTGGCGAAATTGGTCGACGGGATAATTAAGAAGTACCTAAAATTTTTAAGTAAACTTTAAACATGGTAATATTTTGAATTTCATAATAAATAAAAGAGAAAAAAAAATGTGTGACAAAATGAATATCTTTTCAAAAATTCTGATTTTTTAAGGACCTATTAAAAAATAATAGTAACTCTTTCATAATTTAAAAAAAAAAATTAAATGTCTAGTCTGGGAGGGGTTTCAGCTCTCTCGTGTGTGCATCAATGATATCCAGTGCCATAAAAGACTATAGTTTGAAAAGAGTCTTCTAAATTTTTGCATCACTGAATTCTTTAAAATTCGTTACAGAAAAATTCAATGAAATCGGAAGCCATGCTTTTAGATTTAGCTTACTGAATTTATATTTTCCCTATAATATATTTTGCAAGTAAATGGTAACTTCATACTTTATTTTAAATATATGAATTAACTAAGAAATTTTAAGTATATCACATGACGTTTTTTTTAGCTCAGAAGATTGATTTTGAGATGTTAATGCTAATAGTTATTGAATCAGAATTTAGTTCGAAAGTGTGTGGAAAAATTTAAGTGACCATAGTTGCCACAGATATTCATATAGTTTGGTTATTTTCTTAAGTTGTAATTAGTACACAGTTTATAAGCTAAGTTCAGCATAGAAAATAATGATTCTTATTTGTAACACATATTGCACATCAGTTATCCCATCTACCAAATTACTGTCATCAAATTGTAAGATTAAATGTCAATAATGGCCATTAAAACCATTCATTCAATGCTTTATTTGTATTTTTACTAATGTTTTACTAATTTATTTGTTCTTTCGTTATTTAAAATAAAAATTATGTCAATGTGTATAATTTTGACGAGTGGTTTGGCGATTTATATAATTTGGCGAAATTGGTCGACGGGATAATTAAGAAGTACCTAAAATTTTTAAGTAAACTTTAAACATGGTAATATTTTGAATTTCATAATAAATAAAAGAGAAAAAAAATTGTGTGACAAAATGAATATCTTTTCAAAAATTCTGATTTTTTAAGGACCTATTAAAAAATAATAGTAACTCTTTCATAATTAAAAAAAAAAAAATTAAATGTCTAGTCTGGGAGGGGTTTCAGCTCTCTCGTGTGTGCATCAATGATATCCAGTGCCATAAAAGACTATAGTTTGAAAAGAGTCTTCTAAATTTTTGCATCACTGAATTCTTTAAAATTCGTTACAGAAAAATTCAATGAAATCGGAAGCCATGCTTTTAGATTTAGCTTACTGAATTTATATTTTCCCTATAATATATTTTGCAAGTAAATGGTAACTTCATACTTTATTTTAAATATATGAATTAACTAAGAAATTTTAAGTATATCACATGACGTTTTTTTTAGCTCAGAAGATTAATTTTGAGATGTTAATGCTAATAGTTATTGAATCAGAATTTAGTTCGAAAGTGTGTGGAAAAATTTAAGTGACCATAGTTGCCACAGATATTCATATAGTTTAGTTATTTTCTTAAGTTGTAATTAGTACACAGTTTATAAGCTAAGTTCAGCATAGAAAATAATGATTCTTATTTGTAACACATATTGCACATCAGCTGTATTATCTCTTCCTACTCCTTAAAAGAAAAAAAAAAAACCTTTATAAATAATTGCATTTTATTCAAGCCTTCCATTTGTGGAAAGCATATTCTCATATTTTTTCAATTTAAATTATTCTACAATGACTATTATACTCATGCTGGCTAAACTATTTAATGCTTATTAACAACTTTAGAGTATTTTTGGTACTTTTATGTTAGTCATACACAAATCTTGCCAATAACAGCTTTTTTTTTACTAAATTAGAAACAATATTTTGATGATAATTTTATGGTATTTCTTTTTCTCTGTGTTTTAATTGAAATGGGTGAAAGGCATATATATTTTAAATGTATGCAACATGTATTTTAAATGAAATGAGTGAATGACTTATATTTAAAATTAAATGGATGCAATGCGAATGATGCTAGTCATGCAACGATGCTCGCAAACTAATATTAAACCAATGGCAACTTTCTTTATAAATTTCTTGTTTACATTTCAATATTTTAAAATGATTTTTGTTTTGCATGGGATATTTGAGGTCAATGTCTAATTTGGTATCTTTTTACTCTTTATTTTAGGTACAGTTTTTCAGAGGAGAATTTCAGTTTCAGATCCTGTTCCAAAATTAAAAGTGCCCTCAGAGAAAAAAAAACTGCACATAAAAAAAATAAAGATATTTAATGAGATATTAGCCTCAGGTAACTAAGGTAACCTAGGCCTAAAAAAAAATTCAAAGTATCGAAATGCTGATAAGAATTTTGAAAAGAACACTGCCATTGGTTTAACATTTAGTTTGTGTTCTCTCGTTACTACTATCATAGGCTCTTATTGTGAGGCGACTCATAGCCATTTTAACATGAAAACTAGCCTCACTTATGATTTTTCTTATTTGCATTACATTGTTTATTCAGATGTAGCCCTCTTTTTATTCACGATCTCTCTCCTGCCTGAAAAAAAAGTAAGATGTACCCGTTAATACTTTTAAATAATTTTTACTTTTTATTTGTACTTCTTTGTAATTTTTACTGTTTATTTGTACTTTATAATAATTTTCTGATTACAATAAATGAGTCTGTGTTCTTAATTTTGCTTTAAAAAGTTGCAACATGCATTTAAACAATGTTCTGGAGGCAAATGTAGGACATTTACTTCTATCTTTCTTCTTATTTTTTAAAAAATGTCTTCAGGTTATATTACACTTTCAAATACAGTCGGACCTCGTTATCCCGACACCTGGTTTTCACGTCACTCTGCTTATTACATCAGTTTTTCAAAGTCCTGATTTTCTGTATATGATTTTAATGTAAATAAACTCCGGATTTTACGTCGTCGTATAATGTTCAACTCCGGATATCCCGACGATTTTGAAAAATTGTCCATTTTTCATAATCCATCTTATAAGCACGGAAATTAAGCGGTAAGAAATATCTTAACCAAACTTTTCACAAAAGTGTTTAAAATACCCATTGAGACAAATTAGAAATTTTACTTCAATCCTTTATCTGAATGAATGACCCACTTAAGCTCCAGATAGACATATCAGTCTACTCACGGTCTTTTTGTTCTGGTCAGGTAGCGCTTTCTTTTGGATACAAGGCATTTTTCATCAGACTAAAACCGAAGAATTGCATTGCATTGAAACGATCAGAAATTATCTAACATCCGTTTCTGAAACAACAAATATTGATTACAATTCATTGTATAATATTGAAAAAAGAATTGTAGAATGCACATCTAAGGATAAGCAAACTTTAATTCATTATTATTTCATGTAACAATGAAAAAACAAGTCAGCATAAATATGATTTTTATTCTTTAATTTTGTTTTTATTTTGTTTAATAATAATGTTTTATTGCTTAAAACTGCAAGACCAATTATGAATTTCAAATGGTCTTAAATTACTTAAAAATACAGCTTTTTATAAGCATTTTTCTCCAACTCAGGTTACGGCAACACCCCGCTTATGACGACACTTTGCTCTGGTCCTTAGAGTGTCAGCATAATGAGGTTCGACTGTATATCATACATTTTGTTATCTCTTGGCATGCGATATAATGAGATATCATCATCAACAACAACAACCGTACAACAACTGCTGGATGTAGGTCCCCCCCAGATTTTTCCAATGTTTCCTCTTCCCTGTGTAGTGCATTAGTCATCCAATTTACACCGGCTACTTTTCTGATTTCATCACTCCATCTTACTTGAGTAAATACAGATACTGAATAATTTTAAGCTCTGTTTAGATGTGTTTCTAATTATATAAATATTTAGCACCAATAGTCCAAAGCTATTTTGTCTTGCCTATATTCTGCCCATACAGTAAGTTTCTCTTATTTGTGAGTAGTAAATACAGTATTCTAAATGTATTATTGTAATGTTTTTAGAAATTTTGATGTGTAAACCATAAAGGTTTTCTTTTTAATAGAACAGGAGTGTAAATCACTTGCATTTCTGATGTCTTCAAATCTGCTGATATTCTTAGCAGTTTGAATGAGGCTTATTTCATTTTGTCTCACTAAATATTATTTACCAATTATTGTTTATTTCAATTGATCAACTGAAATTTTCTTTCTTTCCTTTTTTTTTTTTTTTTTTTTTTTTTTTTTTGTTTGTTTAAGTATGTCAAGAAACATGCTTTTTAATTTTGATGTACTATTTATTACTTTTTAATTATTATACGAACTGAAAATTATTAATTGATTATCCCACTTCTTTATAAAATAAAACCTGTCTTAATAGTTCACAATTTCGCTAGTTATACAGTCTATTTGGTACTTAATGTGCCAATTATTTCTATCCTGATCTTTGATCAATGAAATGTTTACTGCAATGCTAAAAGATATTTTTAATTTTATACCAGTAGTTTAATATGAGTTTTATTTTATTACTTTATTGTATAACAGTTATTTGTTCATTTATTTTAAGTATATATTGGTGATTTAATAAAATAGTTCTTAAAAGTCTGTAATTTTCAAATGTTATATTTTTAAAAAAGCTCACTTTACTATTGACAATGTTTTTCTTTTATTTTTCAAATGTTTCAATTTACGTGATTTTCATTTTGTGTCAACTATTATGCTTGGCAACAATGGTGTCCATATAACAGAAAAGTACCGTCTATTTTTACTCAATTTTTACAAATGCTTTATCTTTCTGTTAAATTAAAATATAAATATCTGTTTCTGCAGATCAATAAAGTTTTCTGCAAAGTATTGTGTCAATGTTATTTTATTTATTATACGTAGTAATCATTATATTCAATAATAAATTTTATTATGTAATAATATTTATAATATAAAGAAGTTTTATTTTGTTTCTGTAACTTGTACTGTCAAATAAAAGAAATTTATTAAAAATTTGTTGTTTTCATTTGACTATATGATTTTATTATAAATGGTATTTCAATCACTCAAGCAATTATATTTTTGCTTTGTTTATCATGTAAGAAATAGTTTTAATTATCTATTTATTTTTAATAACAAAATGGCTAAGATATAAAACAATGAGAAAATATTCTCATTTTTAACACTTTCAACATGGTTGAAAAGTGTTTATTCAGTAAGTTGAATAGTTTTGATTTGTCTATTTTCCCACTTTCTAACTCTCATAAATATACTAAGATTGCCATGTAATTATTTAATGTTAATGAGGTCCATTGTGTGCTATTTAAATGCAAAATTCAATAAATATAATGCATCAAAAAGTGTTATGGGACCAACAAGTGCTGAAAATGGATTTTTACTCAGTTATGTTTTTTTAAATGGCTCATTAATATATTTCATTTCATTGTATGAAAAAAATAAAGTTCTTATTAGCTATTGTTGGTGAGAATTTCATAATCTGTGCCTAATTTTTTATAATTATTATTTTTGTGTATATTCCTTATACCAGTGATGCAGCCAATATTGGAAGAGGTTTTGGAGAATTGTTACTCCTTGCACGATACAATATCTGACAAATAAAAACCAATGTGGGCTATTTCGAAAATAAATATGTGCATATTTTCTAACATTCACCCAAGTACAAGGAAGAAAACATAGTACTAGACCTAAACTGAAGGGATTAAAACAATTTCCAGTTTTCTCCTATTTAATTCTGAATTCAACCCCCTGACCACAGGTCTAAAACTTTAAACTGGAATTGGGACCTTAATGTTCAACAAAAATATTAAGTGTAGGTACTCATTTTACTCAGAATTTTAAGCTGTACAACATTTGTATTGACAATGTTTTTGACAGAGCTAGTTGTTTGGAGATACTGTTATGATATGTAAAAAAATGTGTTTTTTGACTGTAAATCTATACATATTTCCTAACGCTCACCTAGTATGAGGAGGAAAACATAGCACATTCATTCTAGACCTAAACTGAAGGGACTAAAATAATTTCCAGCCTTCCCCTAATTAATTCCGAATTCAACCTCCTAACCACTGGACTAAAAGCAGAAACAAACAAAATAAGTTTAGCATTAATGTGTTTAAAGGCTTCATAGAAAAGCCGCTGTAATCTTCAAAGAGAAAAAAAAAAGAGAGTGGGAAAGAACAATAGAGTAGTAACATATAAAAATAAAAAATATTTTTAAACATTGATAATGATATCATTATGGAGGGGGGAGGGGGGTGAGGAATGATAACATATGATACTGTAAGTGAGGGGGGGGGCTAAAATTACCTAAATATTGCTAACGTTATACATGTACAACCCCGTACACATTAAGGTACCATTTGATTATCCCGTCCACCAAAAAATTGTCATCAAACTATAAGATTAAATGCCAATAATGAATGATCGTAAATGTCATATTCACTGGACATTAAACATGATACAAGTGTTTGTTATGCCATCAAGTGATTTTTAATTCTACTTTTTTTTGTTTTTTATTAATGTTTTACTAATTTATTTTTTCTTTCGTTATTTAAAATAAAATTATGTAAATTTGTATAATTTGGTGAAATTGGTCGACGGGATAATCAAGTAGTACCCACATTAATAACACACTGATAATTACTCCTCACATTAGCCATATTGCTCTTAACTTTTTCTTTCATTAAATTTGTGTTGAAATAAAGATTCCTTTTATAAAGCCTTGAAACAAATGATAAACGTTTTGTGCTACGTATGCTTTTCTTTACATTGGTTTTTACATATTTTTATCGTAACATAAGGTATTTTTAATACATCTTATCAGTTTTTTAAATACTCTGGGAGAAATTTTAATTTTGAAATTCAATCCCCTTTTGCTGCTGCAGTGTTTATACAAATCTACATTTTTTGGCTGATTTGCATGATACAACTTGATATAAGGGCTGTGCATTATACAATCATTTTAGGTTGGGGGTCTGACACTTGGTTGTCATAAGTTATTCCTGGGGAAAAGGGTATTGTTTTTTGAAATTGTTATTTATTTATCCAAACAATATATTTTTCTGTTATTTATTTTTTTTTCTTTGCATCAAAATAGTCATACCTTTTAAATAGCAACTATCTCTTTTAGATGTTAATTGATATAAAGTTATTTAAATGTAAAATCATATCTTTATATCGCTGCAAACATACAAAAGTAAAAAGAACCCCCGTTTAAAGTAATTGTTGAACACTTAAATCAAAAAGAAAAATAGTCTCTGCCCTCCTGGACACCCGTTTAAGGTAATTTTTACACACAAAAAGAAAAAGCAAATTTTATTTTATTTAAATAACTGTTATACAAAATAGAAACATTTGATAGAATTTAGGCTTCATATCTCTCTGAACATTTACAGTATACCCATTCATACTTTTCTAGTATATATACAGCTATACCAAACCCTATGTTGTATAGTTTTTTACAAAGCTTTATTTTTCTTTTCGTAATGATTTTTTTTACTAATAGAGTTAATAATTCATAGATTTATTGAACAGAATCCTCTGAGCGCGAGTAGTACTCGCACTTGATTGTTTATTTTTGAATAAAATAAGTGAAAGATTTATATTTTAAATGAAATGCAGTACAAATGATTGTGACGAGAACACTATTTGTCAATTTATCAACTGTGCCTAACTAACAAAAAATACAGTTTTTCTCAAAGAACTATTATTATAGTAATAAAATACAGTCAAGGATCTATAATCCACAATTTTCTATAATTCGCATTGCTTAATGAGTGTAAACAAATTTACAAATTCTGGGTCCAAAAATGATTTTTTTAAAGAAATATCTAAAACTTTAAATATAAGTAAATAACAATCAATTTTTTAATAAAAGAATTTGAAAAATGCATTTTTTGAGATAGCATATTAAATTATTATATTTTCCATTTTTATTTTCATGTTATACTGAATACGGAATTAAAACAGTGCCCAGAAGAAAGAAAATGATATATACCGTATTTTTGGGAATACCCGCCGCACCAATGAAAATCTGTTAAAAAGTTTATCGGCGTAAGTGCCGCACCCAAGGAACTGATATTTGTACAATCTAAATTCCAGAATCATTTCAGCCGTGGCTTTTCTGGATTTTAGAAGTCTGCCCGACTCGCAGAAAAAATTCGGCACGGACCAGCCAAATACAAAAATTAAAAGTTCGATCCGGCCCGTACAAAAGAAATATTGGCCCGACCCGGTAAAAAATTTAAAAGTTCGGCCCAAGACTGGCTCGGAAAAGTTAAAATCTCGGCCCAGCCCAACTGAATTTCTACAAAACATTGATGAAGTGCCGCAGGCTGTGATATTTATTTTTTTAATGAATCTCTATTTCTTGTATGTAAATGTTTCAGTTATCATTACTTTTGTTAATCCATATTCTATGTATTGAAGTGTTAAAAATCTGAAAAATGTTATACAGTAAAATCTGCTAAGACGGAATTATATAAAAAAGTGTTATAGATAAGATCCTAAACACGTTGTTCAGTTTAAAACGGGATTCCGTCATAGGTAGGCTCTTTTCACTCGTTTTACTATATTTTAATAAGCGTATGAAATCTACTACTCTTTAAAAAGAATATAAATTTTAATGTTTAATTGTAGAATAATGGAGATTTAAAAATGTATGCATTTTTTGCAAACATTTTTGGGTCAGGCCTAATTTTACTGACCTTTGAACGGACCAGGCCACGACAAGACAATGATTTTCATACGGGCTTTGTCAAAACTAGGACTGAAAATTTTGAATCGTGAAGACTAGGAATGAAACCAGTCTGGTCTCTGTACAGAAAAAATAAGTTAGGTCCGGCCCGGCCCAATCTTTCAGGAAAAAAGTAATGCCTTAACCCGGCCCGGACAGAACCTTCAGAAAAGAGTATGGCCCGGGCCGAAAAGCCGGCCCGTGCAGATCTCACAATGCCGAAAACACTTTAGGATAACTAGAAACGCTCCTTTTTTCTTTCTTTCTTTTTTTTTAGCAGTTCACCTATTGATAACTGTTTCATTGATTCTGTTTGTGGCAGATTTTATTTTTTATTTGCTACATACGCATCTTTTCTTGTTCATTTTTAAAAATAATTTTGTAAGTTTTAAAAATATTTCTTTCTCAGAATTTAGACTTTCATTTTCATCATAAGTTATTATGATAATTATTATGAAGATATATATCATAAGTTTAAGGAAAGAGAAGAAAATTCACAAATCCACTTTGCATTAAAAAAATCTCTTATCTCGTTACCTCTTTTTTCTACTGTATTCAAAGTTCTTTTCAAAGAAACGAAACAGAAACTATTAGCCAACTACACGTCAAGGTCATAGGGTAATGTGTCAGAACGTCCGGTCCGAGGAGCGAGGAGATGGAGTGAATTTGAAATCAAGTGTGTTTATCTTTTAGTTGCGTCAAGAGATAACAAAATTATGTTTGTTTATTAGTTATAAATGAGTACTTTGAGTGATTTTATTAAGTGCTTCTTTAAAAATAAAGGTTATAAACATAAAAAAAATAAGTATTTTTGTTGAGAACTCTTTGTACGGAACAATTTTTAACCATATCAGCATAAAAATCAATGTTTTGAAGAAATTCAGTCGGGTCGGGCTGAGATTTTAAATGTTTTCTGGGCCAGGCCAAACTTTTAGCTTTTATGCCGGGCCATTAATTAATTAATTTATTTTTTGTACGGGCCAGGCCGATTTTTTTCCCCTATGGATCAGATACTTCACTCAAGGGTAAACGGCCGTTCGCTAATGTTAATCCTATGGAAGAATTTTTTTTAAATACATGGTTCACATTTCAATATGCTTAAATGATTTTTTTTTTTTTGCGTCGAATAGCTGAGGTCGAACTCGACCCTTTTTCGATTTTGTTTACAGATGTTTTTTCGTAGCAGACTTAGATAAAATGTAAAACTGCCTGCGAACTCAAATAATTTCTTAAAAATTTTCTGCAAAAAAATACTGCGCCCCACCCGAGTTCTAAATCGTCGCTAACAGCAAAAAGGAAAAATTATATGCGAGTGGAGTGCCACTAAGCAACACCACTAAAAGAAAAATATTAATTTACAAGCATTATTAAAACTTAGTCAATAAATGTAGAATTGAATGGTATGCTTAATACAGACAACTAATGAATGAATGAAAAATTTAAAAAATATATTTATTAAAATGTGAAATATTTTAATCATTAACTTATATAACATATCAATTTATGATTGCTCAACAAAACTGTTATTTTATTAATCTATATAAAATAACTGAAATATGAATAAATGAATGTTAAAATAAAAAAAAGTTATTAATCCATGAATGGAAGAGATGAACTCTTACTCAAAAGTTTATCTACTGTTTTTGAGACAAACCATTCCTTAATATTGACAATTTCTTAAGAATTTTCAAAAGTTTTTTTTTTTTTTTTTCCAGTTGAAAAATAGTCTGCAAACCTTCTCAAGAGTCTGCAACGAGCATCACACCGATTCTCAGCTCAGGGACTTGATAATTTTTTTTTTTTATTATAAAGAAATTTGTTTAAAAAAAAAACAAGCATCAAAACTATCTGCAAAATTTGAAAATTACAGTGTTCGCGTGTTCGTCTATATTATCTGACTCTGCTTCGTAGTATACTTTGATTTTCAGAATCAGTTTCGTAAGTGAAAGTATTCTAGTAAAAAAAAAAAAAAAAAACCTATAAACACAATCGAAAAAGTAAAAATGACTTTTTGTAGAGACCAACCTGAGCTATCCAATGCAAAAAAGATCATTTAAAAATAATGGAATGCGAACGACATATTTAAAAAAAATATCTTTCTTAGGATTTACATTAACGAGCCGGTGTTTTTGCGTGAGCAAAATGGCCCAATATTTATGTTGCAGAAGTCGTCCCACTTAATTTGTTATATTGGTCAGGACCGTTTATTTTGTTTATCTCCCAATCTGGCTCAGCAAAAAAACTGTACTAATTCTGCTTACCCGGCCGATTTCAAAGTTAGGATTCATTTTGTCTGGTCGAGTCGGATACGGCCTCTATTTTAGGGGCCGAGTTTATAGAGTCCGGTACTGAAAAAAAAAAAATAAAGAAAGAAAAAATCTTGCTCTCCAGTGTTTTTATTGTGTATTAGGAGACCCATTCTACAAAAGTTCTATGCCTTGATTTGAGATTTCTCTAGTTAGAGACCAGTAATTTCACTGAGTGAGCACTCTATGAGCAGTTTTGCTTTGCAAGAGGAAGGAAAGGGGGTTTATTAGAAGAAAAGTTCACGACAGCTGGACATTCCAGTATCCGGAGGGTAACGTAAAAGTTTTGCTTTAGACAGATATTAATTTAAGCATGTTTAATGTTATGGTATTATTTTCGTTGGGGTTTGTGATATTCTTTCATTAGTGCAGGATTTTGGTAAAGACAGTCTTTTCATTACATACAAAAATTTCATGGCTCTGGTGAAAGAAATACCATATAATTATATTTGCTGAGTGAAATCTATCTAAAATGAAAATTTTCCTTCGTCTCTAGCGATTTTGCCTTAACAAGTTTTAATACACTAGTTTTCTACTACTAACTTAACAATTAATAATGAACTTTAAAGTAAAATAAATCTGTGAAAACACAACAAACATAATCTGTAAAAACTTTCAAAACATTTTTCCGAGTTTCAAATGTGCCATCAGATTTATTTTAAGAAACATCTACAGCACACATTCAATTTATCAATGTTAATTAATATTAAAAGAATGCTTAATTTTTTAGAGCAGTGATGAGTGCTGTAATGTAAAAGCTAAAAAGCTGACATTTTATGACTTGTGAATATTGCTAATGAATATTAATATATGCTCAATTTCTTGAATTATATCATTTATTTTAAGTATTGATTTTACATTAGTATTTAATTAGTTTTGTAATTTGATAAATTCTAATACAGTAAAATAAAGAAATAACAAGAAATTTAAATACAATACAATTTCTGTGCGTCATGCTTTTATTATTATTAATAATAAAAAATGAATTCTGGTTTGACATTACAGCCTAGTATATTAAAATACGGTTATATATATATATATATATATATATATAATACATATATACAATAGGCGTTACGATTGAAACATTTAATAAATATGGAAGTTTCCGTTCACAATATGTCAATCAATCGTTATATTTTTTGTAACTACAAATTTTCATTTACTTCATAATAAATAATCTTGAGTGAAAAATCATTTTTTTATTATATGGTTATAGCTGCTAATGGAACCTTTTTATCCATTGTATATTTAATAAATATTTAGGTGATAATTTGTAACACTGATTTTATTAATATTCTTAAATATATTATCTTATATAATGTTTTTTATAAGTTATCATCCTGGTTAACAGCTTCTTGTTTACAATTTTAGCGTGTCAACAAAAGTATACGAGGTTGCCAGAAAATCGCCAAGAAAATCACCAAATCTCCCGCTCCTTTAGCGGTGATGACGTCAAAAACATGGAAAAATATGGACATCACATGACTCGTTGCCACCTAACGAATTGGTCTATGGTTAGCCTCGTAATCGACCGACTTCTCACTAGCGTTGGAATTCACACATGATAATTTTGAATAGCAATTTTCTTTTATTTTATTTATGGAATATCTATCACCTTATAAAACAGTAATAACTATTTAAATTTACTGGTGAGAATTTGGAATCTCTCCCCAAAAAACGAGCCTCAAATTTTATCGCCCAGCTGCTTGTAGTTGACTAAAATAAATAAACCAATTTTTTTTTTGTTAATACCAAATTTTTTGGTTAAAAGATTTGACCGCTACCAAATGAATACATTTCGGTTTGAACCAGAAATATAACTTTAAAAATAGTTTAAAAGTTACAGAGGGAAAAAAAAACTAGTTAAATAAATCAAAGTGAATAATTTAAAATAAATATTCTGGTGTGAATTTTTTTTATAAAATTTAAATAAAATTCCCCGTCTTTCTAGTGTTAAAGTAAGTCCTTAAGCTCAGCATGAACCTAAATGTAGCAAAAAATTAAAAAAAAATGATAAATTGAGGACGTTATGAAAATAAAATCCCTTTTTTTAATAAAAAAAAAAAACATTTATATAATTTTTATTTTAATAAATTTTTAGGTTTGTGCTGAGCGTAAGGACTTACTTTAACCGTTCCATGGGCAAAGAAATTCAGTTGCTAAAATGTTGAAATGATTGAATGACACCAGGTTTTTCAAACAAATTTGTTTCAATAAGTAGAAGCTTTTTCTTCAAATACATTATAAATGTCAAATTCTCTTTCAAACTTCTGGTGCTATTGTTGCGTTTGGTAATTTTAATTAAATGGGACATATGTATCCCATCGCCCAAGGAGGGGTTAATAAAAAAAAAATTTGGTTTATTGATTTTAGTCATCTACAATGATCTGAGCGTTCCCCGGCGCAAATCGTAGGATCCAAGTTTGCCTAGCTACAGCGCGCATTTTGTTTTGCTCTTTCAACAATATTTTTTTTCTTATAGATTTAAACGTCAATATTATTTTGTACTTTATTTTGATTGAATAAACGTTTTAATTTTTTTAAAAAATCTCGAAAAGAACAACATTTTACACGATTCTCCCCCCTTAACCAGTCAATAAAGTGCTAAATAATGTTTTCCCTTTCACAATTTTGCAAAAATAAGTAATAATTTTAAATATATTTCAAGTACTTGTTATACCACAGTTTCCGAACGGTAATCTTCACCTTAAAAACTTATAATATGGCTGTATCAACAGTTAACAGTCTCATTTCTATGACTTAGCAAGTAATTTTAGTTGCTAAAAATGTTCTTAAAGGTGTTTCCAACAGATCGATGCCATCATATTAATAATATTTTTTTCCAGTGAAAGCAAACTCAGAACCTACCCTAAATCCATTAAAGACGAGCCTCCAGTATATGTCTTTTAACACTAGAACCACGGCAACGGGTCATTTTGACCCGTACCAAATGAATAGACGTCGATTTCAACTAGAAAATTCTTTCTGAAATAAGTTAAATATAAGCTGCAAAAAAAATAATTTAAATAATTAAGTTAAATATTTTTTAAATAAAAATTCTAATTTGAAATATTTTTATAAAACTTGGGTAAAATTTCCCGCGGTTCTAGTGTTAATTCTTCGACACCAGTTTTCGAGACTTTCCAATTTTGATTTATTTAATCGCTCAAAATCTGAGATAGATAACATGAAAATTTCCGAACTCAAATAGTGGTATTCAAATTTAAAAATTTTGTTTGCCTTGCATGGCGTGTTTTCTTGCCAACCGTCTTTAACACTAGAACCGCCAGCAAAAACATATAGGAGAGCTGGGGGATGAATGGGACAAGGGACTGATGGGAAATTCTCAATATTTCATGCAATGAACGTTTTTTTTAGTTGATTTCTATTCTCATATATGGCTCTACCATAGTGTGCTTTAGAACCAAAAGCAAAACCACATGGCTCTTTTCATTTTTTTGCAAAGTTGCATTTTTTGAAACTCTGCTTAAAAGTAACTTTTTTAAAAATTTTAAGTTGTCAAATATTTTATACAATATAAACAAATAAGATATGTTGTAGTTATTTATTTGAAGGTTCAATATTGGTAATTAAAAAGAGTGCATATTAACCAATGTGACAAATTAATTCCTGAGGCAAAATAGCGGACAATTGAATCCATGTATCATAGGGATGATTGGCACAATTTAAATGGGGATGAAATGAACAGTCTTTTTCATTCCGAGAGGAGTTAAAACATTTATTTATTAACTAAAAAATATTATATAGGTTTATAAATTAAAGATTTATGTTAATTATTAGTATTAAACTATACTCGTTTTATACAGGTT
The DNA here is from genome assembly GCA_963932465.1 of Maratus speciosus. NCBI lineage: Eukaryota > Metazoa > Arthropoda > Arachnida > Araneae > Salticidae > Maratus > Maratus speciosus. Next base: position 437,695,184 of record OZ010787.1, read on the forward strand.
GTTTATTATTAAAAATTATATTGAATCTTAATTATTATATTGTAATAAAGGTTAAATAGTTTATAAAAAAATTGCTATTGAAACATTATTAAAATAGGTGAAATTGCTAAAAGTAGTATATGTTTATTGATCAGATGTGGTAAATTATATTGAATTTGAAACTTGTGCTTAAATAAATTCCCATTCGCACCTCCCCTAACACAATTTCATTTGCAGGGTTCGCACGCTTAAGGAATTTTTTTTCAGATCAAGTATCACTATTTGTTTATAGAAAAATAATTCTACGTTAAACACGCAAATTTCCACCTTTTTTAACCCTTTCCGGCACAGTGTGCCCGGGTCGGGATACTTAATTTTAATTCCAAACTTTCGAATGGCACCAATAATATTTTTGTAAAACTTTGCTTTTACAATGAATAGTTAAAGTAACAAGTTTTTAATTTCTAAAAAAGTCGTACTAAAATTCCGGTGTCAGTCAATCATTTCATCATTTTACAACAAAAATTGCCCATGCCGGAAAGGGTTAAGAAGAGATTTTTCGATAAGAAAGTACTGGTACCGAAGAACTCTCCGGTCGTGAAATTTCAGGACAAGTACGACTCCTGCATTTGTGCATGATATCTAAGATACATTGAATTAATAATTATTAATAAGTTGTGAATGAAAAATATTGGCTATGCCGTATTTCAAAAACATTTTTCACTTTAATTTCATATCTAAAAGGACTTGTAAGTGGGAAAGGGGAACGGATAGACAGTCGAAGTTTGCATTACAAGTTAAAACTGCAGTAAAAGAAGTGATTAGCAACCCTGAGATAAAATAGCTATATAATAAGATCATATATTACAAATATAAATACATAAATGTTTATAATTATACATTTTAACTAGGTAACATTGAATACAGGGAGAAAAATATTGGTGTCCGATCCATCCCTATTAGTGTCCCATTCATCCCTGCTATAGAGATGATTGGGACTGAGAGTAACGTTTTTTAAATTTTATAATATTTTACTGTATAACAATAATCTAGACTAAATACGGTGCTTAGATGTAGTCATATACCTAATGTATGAAATGTGATATATAATATTGATAATAACTTATATATATTGATAATAGTTAATAAAAAGTATTAAAAATAAACATTTTTGTAAAAATGTCTCATTCATCCCCCACCTCCCCTACTCATAACCGCCAAAGCGGTCATTTTGACCGATGTAGATTACCATGCTCAAATATTGTTTACTTGCCCTTTTTTTACTCTTAGTATCGTTTATTACTATTATTACCATCATTGCCCATATAATAATATATATTTCTTATTTTTTTATATATATTTTTGTATATTTTATTGTGTTATAAATATATTATATTGATATATATATATATATATATATATATTACCATTAATTAAACATAACCTGCCACCGTCAATTATTATGAATTAAAGCTGTAAGTATTAAAAAAAAAAATATTATAAGAATTATTATGGAAGAAAAAAGAAAAAAGTGGACACCGACAAAAATTGAAAAGCTTATACATTGAATTACGTTATCGAGGGCACATAATTCAATGATATAAGCAAAATGGTTGTTTTCTGTGGGAAAAAATAAGCTAAAGCTAAAATTATTTTTCCCCTGTGCCCGAACAACCACTAAAATCAAGTGAATTGATTAAAAATGAAAGCAGAATAGAAACAAATAATATGAAATGGAAGAATCAATAAAACGTATTTAAATATTTATAGGATATAAAATAGAAATAATAAACACCATACCGATTAATATTTCAGTATTTTACAAAAATCCATGTGCACATGTCTTCCAGTATATCAAAAAGATTAAGGTGAATAAAACAGTTAAGAAATCACAGTAAATGATACCAAAGGATGCAGTTAATACATTTTGAAATAAAATTTGAAATACCTTGTAAAACAAATTTAATCTAATATAAAATAAATAGAAATTAATTACATTATTTAAAATGCACAATTAAATTAATAGATAACAGTTTAACAATATCGTCAAAATTTAGCTAAAAATACACCCTGGTGTATAAATTATAACTGAAATGGAGCTAGAAAAATTAAAAAATAAGAGCAATCTGAAAGATACAATTTTAGTGCTGCCATCTAATAATAATTATATTAAACATCTATCGCAAGATAAAAATTTGCAAGCTTTTGAATGTATATAACTGTTTAAACAGTAAAACCAAACAAATCCTTATATATAGAGAATTATAGAACAACCACTAAAATCAAGTGAATTGATTAAAAATGAAAGCAGAATAGAAACAAATAATATGAAATGGAAGAATCAATAAAACGTATTTAAATATTTATAGGATATAAAATAGAAATAATAAACACCATACCGATTAATATTTCAGTATTTTACAAAAATCCATGTGCACATGTCTTCCAGTATATCAAAAAGATTAAGGTGAATAAAACAGTTAAGAAAACACAGTATATGATACCAAAGGATGCAGTTAATACATTTTGAAATAAAATTTGAAATACCTTGTAAAACAAATTTAATCTAATATAAAATAGATAGATAATAATTACATTATTTAAAATGCACTATTAAATTAATAGATAACAGTTTAACAATATCGTCAAAATTTAGCTAAAAATACACCCTGGTGTATAAATTATAACTGAAATGGAGCTAGAAAAATTAAAAATTTGAGCAATCTGAAAGATACAATTTTAGTGCTGACATCTATTAATAATTATATTAAACATCTATCGCAAGATAAAAATTTGCATGCTTTTGAATGTAAATAACTGTTTAAACAGCAAAACCAAACAAATCCTTATATATAGAGAATTATAAACCTAATATAAATCACACAAAGTATTTAAAACTATTGTTAATAAAATTTAAAAGCATACAATATGTTCTATTAGCTAAATTATTTAAACTAAACTAAGAGTTTAAATAATGTTAGAACATTGATAATATATAGCATATATCTATATGCTATAAAACAAAATAAATTCAGTAATAATTAATATAAATAATTATTAAAAATTATCTAAAAATTATTTTTTAATGAATTATATATAAGATATTTATAAAATGAACAGGAAATATCAAACATGTGGAAGTATATAGAAGGTTAATTAATACTTAAAATCCCATTACTTAAAACGCACAAATATAGAATGTGGATTATTTTCAGACATCCATAAAAATCCATAAAGTATGAATATGGGACATTCAAAAACATTAAACTAAGAGTGGCATACTATTAGTAATTAATATGATATTGTCCGTAGTAAATTAAAATTTAATAACAAATAATTGTAAATTAGATTAATGAATAATTAAGCTAATTATAATATTAATGAAAATCTCCAACTTACATATAAAATATCAAATCAACATCCACATAAAATACATAACAAAAAAAAAATAGTAATAATACAAGAGCCCCGCTTTTTTTTTTTTTTTTTTTTTAATAAATAATTAACCATTGCGTATTATCCAGACAACAACACCCTCCTCCGTACTCTAACATCTACCCACCCAACCAACCTATAATATTTTTTTATATTATTTTACAATTTTTAATTTTTTATAGATATTTTTTTATTTTATAATTTTTTTTGTAATTTTGTTTACGCATGTGTTAATTTGTGTTTATAGATCATGTAAGAAAAGTACTAATTGTATATTAAAGAATATATGAATTTTTTTGGAAAACCATGATTTAATGCATCATAAATTAGTTTTTTAATATTATTGTTAATTAGAGGAGAAGAACATAAACATTTTATTCTATATAAATGATTAAGTATTATATTACGAAATACAGAATGATGTAGACAAGATTTAAAATTTGTAAATGTATTAACTGTGAATTTAAATTCTTTACGTTTGTCATACAAATCTGTGATTGTTTTATTGTCTTTTATTGTAATTTTAAGATCTAAGAAGTTAGTTGTATTGTTAGATAAAAGGTTTTCCGTTAATTCCAAATTAGTGGGATAATCAACTGGAAATCGAGTAATTGCAGATTGATCAGTTTCAATTAAAATGATGTCATCAATATAACGATATAAATGTAGATTATTATTAGTAAAATTGCGTTCATAATGAGATAAGTATAAGTCTGAGAGTAAACTGGAAGTACAACCTCCTTGTGGTATACCGACATGCTGTAAATATAAAGTATTATCTTGCAATATATAATTATTATAGATAATGAAGTTAGTTAAAGATTTAAAATATGCAATATCTATATAAGATGGTAATTCCAGTTTTTTATAATACTTTTTAAATAATGCATTTATAATTTTATGTAAATCTAATAGGTCTACATTATTAAAAAGATCTTTGAAGTCATATGTCGTTATATTGCAAACAGAATGAAGATTTTTTAAAATCTTAACAAGTTGATAGCTATTTTTTATACAATGTGTATTATCATTGTTTGTCGTAAGTTCATATATTTGATTAAGAATTTTTAAGAGAAGTGTATTGGCTTTATTATTATATGTATTACAACCAATAGTAACAGTCCTAAATTTAATAGGAGTTTTATGAAATTTGGGAATAAGAACTAAATATGGATAATTAAAATTAGTAGATAAAATATTTAAAAGTTTATAATAACTTCGAATTTTACGATTATTTACAATAACATTTTCATTAGTTTTTTGAAAAGACTTATTAGAAGAAATAGAATTTGTAAGTAGTTGGTGATAATATGATTTACATATAATAGCATAATTGTTAGGAGATTTGTCTACATATGTAATAACGAAGTTTTTTTGTAATTTAGTAATTTGTTGGAAATAATGCTGTGTATTAATAGAAACCAAATCAGCAATATTATTTTTTAAAGCCATAGTTAATTTTTCAATTACTAATATCTTCCATTGATTAAAATATTCAATAGGCTTATTATAAGAGATAGAAATTTTATAAATAAAAATATCAATATCATATGTAAACTGTTTGATAATAGATTTAACATTAAATTTAGATGGAAGTCTATATTTAGTACCATAACCCATTAGTTGTTTCAATTTAAAATCATGAACAATATCAAGATTTCCAGTGATTATATGTCCATGATCATTGTTTATGTATTTTTTTAGAGTGGTTTCTTTGCAGTTACACGGAAAAGTACTTGTAGCAGATGTATTTTTTGAAAATGTATTATAGTTAAAAATTTTTCTCCCAATTGTATTCGGATATTTAAAGGTTTTTGATATATGAAGATTATTGATAGGAAAAAAACAATTTTTATCATTAATTATAGAATTGATATTAATTTTATTAAAAATGTGATTTGAAAAAGTAATTATCATTTGAGTATTCATGTTCTGAATTTTGTGTTTTTTTTTGTATATTAATATTTAAAAGATTAACCCTACTCATAATAAGGTCAAAGTAAATATCATAGAAATGTTTAGAGAAAGATTTACTTAGAAAGACATTTAAATGTTGTACCAGCTGTTTCTTTTTAATAGCAAAGATGTTTTTACGAATTAACAACCAGTTATAATTCTCTAAGTAATTTCGTTGAAGATCATTAATTTGTTTTGTGATAGATTTTTTGGAAACTACAACTGATGATGAACCCTTTCCGCGTTTATTACGTGTTGTTTTAGCATTTAAATTATGATTAAGAGTAGGATAAATTGGAGAATAATCAATATTGTTATTTATAGATGTGAAGACTTTGACAGGTCTGTTAAATACTTCACTGTTAAGTCCATAAGGATATATTGTGTTATAATATTTCATATATGATGATTCCATATAAAGACGTTCTGATTTATTTTTTAGAATTTGAAGGATTTCAATTGTCGTATTTTTAAATAGATGTTTATGAAAATGTTGAATTTCAGCTGTAGATTGTATATTTTTTGCCTTGTTATTATTAGAGTCTGATCGATGATGATTGATTCGTTTATGAATTGGACCTGATGTTTCACCAATATATTTCATATTACATAAGTTGCACTTTATACTATAAATAACATTAAATGCTTTACAAAAACTTGAATAGTTAGGATCTGAGACAATTTGTGTCTGAGCAGCGTATGGACATGTCTTGCACCGAGAATCATAGCACTTACGAAAAAATAAAGGACGAGGGGGAGAGTATAAATGGTCACTGGATGACGATCCAGGAACAACCCAATTATTATTCCTGTACCGGGCACTACACTGCATAGATGCTAAGTGTATCTTGCCAGTATCGAGATGTTTACTAAGAACTGCCATATAAAAATTATGTATGGAAAGTGCAATAATTGCCATAAAAATAAGAAATTTTAATAATAAAAATTAATATTTTAATTAAATTAGCCTTGATTAAATAATAAAACTTGAGTATGAAAAAATATATATATACAATATTTACAATCATAGAAGCAGAACGCAGAAACAATCTTCAAATTATCCAAAACCAAATTATGATAACCTAAATAACGTAGATGAATAATATCAAGCAACCACTAGACTATTTTATAACAAATAAGTCTAAAAAGATCCGCATAACATCCAAATCCTAGAACAACTATAACCATGCAAAGACAACCAAAACGCTTACCCAACTAACTACTCAGATCAAAGTAATATGAATTTAAACTAAAGCAAATTAACATTAAATCTTTGAATAGAAATAATTATTGCTACCATATTAATGTATATATAAAATGATTATCTCTACAGAATTATGTAAAGCTATAGCACAAATAGAAAATATATAGGACAATAACATACACTAACCACAAGATAATTCAGATAAAATCATAGCTAGAAAATTAAAAAACATTAAATAAATCGTTGCAATGATAGGAATGAAAAAATTAATGGAATCCTAAAATAGGTATCAGATAACTACATGGTAGAAATCTTATTGATAATACACATAGATTGTGCGCTAATTGCAGCAATGATCTAAGCGTATAATATTTAAAAGTTTGCTAAATAATTTAGCGACCTGGGAATATATAAAAATATATATAAGATACCTTAAGGAAAAAATACATCAAAATGAATTGTTGACATTCAAAATGAAAAGATATTTAAAATATCGTAAAAAGCATACATTCATAGTTACTTGCGCAAATGCATCATAGTAATTTGAATGCTAATATATTACCATTAATTAAACATAACCTGCCACCGTCAATTATTATGAATTAAAGCTGTAAGTATTAAAAAAAAAAAATATTATAAGAATTATTATGGAAGAAAAAAGAAAAAAGTGGACACCGACAAAAATTGAAAAGCTTATACATTGAATTACGTTATCGAGGGCACAGAATTCAATGATATAAGCAAAATGGTTGTTTTCTGTGGGAAAAAATAAGCTAAAGCTAAAATTATTTTTCCCCTGTGCCCGAACAACCACTAAAATCAAGTGAATTGATTAAAAATGAAAGCAGAATAGAAACAAATAATATGAAATGGAAGAATCAATAAAACGTATTTAAATATTTATAGGATATAAAATAGAAATAATAAACACCATACCGATTAATATTTCAGTATTTTACAAAAATCCATGTGCACATGTCTTCCAGTATATCAAAAAGATTAAGGTGAATAAAACAGTTAAGAAATCACAGTAAATGATACCAAAGGATGCAGTTAATACATTTTGAAATAAAATTTGAAATACCTTGTAAAACAAATTTAATCTAATATAAAATAAATAGAAATTAATTACATTATTTAAAATGCACAATTAAATTAATAGATAACAGTTTAACAATATCGTCAAAATTTAGCTAAAAATACACCCTGGTGTATAAATTATAACTGAAATGGAGCTAGAAAAATTAAAAAATAAGAGCAATCTGAAAGATACAATTTTAGTGCTGCCATCTAATAATAATTATATTAAACATCTATCGCAAGATAAAAATTTGCAAGCTTTTGAATGTATATAACTGTTTAAACAGTAAAACCAAACAAATCCTTATATATAGAGAATTATAGAACAACCACTAAAATCAAGTGAATTGATTAAAAATGAAAGCAGAATAGAAACAAATAATATGAAATGGAAGAATCAATAAAACGTATTTAAATATTTATAGGATATAAAATAGAAATAATAAACACCATACCGATTAATATTTCAGTATTTTACAAAAATCCATGTGCACATGTCTTCCAGTATATCAAAAAGATTAAGGTGAATAAAACAGTTAAGAAAACACAGTATATGATACCAAAGGATGCAGTTAATACATTTTGAAATAAAATTTGAAATACCTTGTAAAACAAATTTAATCTAATATAAAATAGATAGATAATAATTACATTATTTAAAATGCACTATTAAATTAATAGATAACAGTTTAACAATATCGTCAAAATTTAGCTAAAAATACACCCTGGTGTATAAATTATAACTGAAATGGAGCTAGAAAAATTAAAAATTTGAGCAATCTGAAAGATACAATTTTAGTGCTGCCATCTATTAATAATTATATTAAACATCTATCGCAAGATAAAAATTTGCATGCTTTTGAATGTAAATAACTGTTTAAACAGCAAAACCAAACAAATCCTTATATATAGAGAATTATAAACCTAATATAAATCACACAAAGTATTTAAAACTATTGTTAATAAAATTTAAAAGCATACAATATGTTCTATTAGCTAAATTATTTAAACTAAACTAAGAGTTTAAATAATGTTAGAACATTGATAATATATAGCATATATCTATATGCTATAAAACAAAATAAATTCAGTAATAATTAATATAAATAATTATTAAAAATTATCTAAAAATTATTTTTTAATGAATTATATATAAGATATTTATAAAATGAACAGGAAATATCAAACATGTGGAAGTATATAGAAGGTTAATTAATACTTAAAATCCCATTACTTAAAACGCACAAATATAGAATGTGGATTATTTTCAGACATCCATAAAAATCCATAAAGTATGAATATGGGACATTCAAAAACATTAAACTAAGAGTGGCATACTATTAGTAATTAATATGATATTGTCCGTAGTAAATTAAAATTTAATAACAAATAATTGTAAATTAGATTAATGAATAATTAAGCTAATTATAATATTAATGAAAATCTCCAACTTACATATAAAATATCAAATCAACATCCACATAAAATACATAACAAAAAAAAAATAGTAATAATACAAGAGCCCCGCTTTTTTTTTTTTTTTTTAATAAATAATTAACCATTGCGTATTATCCAGACAACACCACCCTCCTCCGTACTCTAACATCTACCCACCAAACCAACCTATAATATTTTTTTATATTATTTTACAATTTTTAATTTTTTATAGATATTTTTTTATTTTATAATTTTTTTTGTAATTTTGTTTACGCATGTGTTAATTTGTGTTTATAGATCATGTAAGAAAAGTACTAATTGTATATTAAAGAATATATGAATTTTTTTGGAAAACCATGATTTAATGCATCATAAATTAGTTTTTTAATATTATTGTTAATTAGAGGAGAAGAACATAAACATTTTATTCTATATAAATGATTAAGTATTATATTACGAAATACAGAATGATGTAGACAAGATTTAAAATTTGTAAATGTATTAACTGTGAATTTAAATTCTTTACGTTTGTCATACATATATATATATATATATATATATAATTTATATTTTTAATTTTAAGAATATTTTTATAGTAAAAAATATTTTTTAGCAGAAATCGAAATTGCTGAAAACAAGAATAAACTTGGTGAAAACAAACATTTATATTTATCCCCTGAGCAATAAAATATTCTGGGTGGCGAGTGGTCAGGAAAAACACTTTCAATAAAACAAGTAACTACTAGTCTTTCATCTAGAAAATACTACCAATAATATAAAGGGATTAAAGAAAGCGGATTTTTCTTTAACAAAATATTGGTATTTAACACCTTTTTTGACTGTGTTTTTTAGAGTTGATGCCCGCTAGATCAAGAAACTTATAAAACACTTGTAGAGGTCATCGTCTAGAACTAGCTTTTGTAGAATATTTTCGTGCAATTTCGTCGAACACGTCGACGCCAAATTTTCTAGAATTATGTACTTTACAGTTTTTTGTAAGTGTTTATCACAAGTTTCAAATGTAACTGATGGATGTCGGAAACTTAGAATTAAAACATATTTATTTTTCTTACCTTTATAAACTCAATGTAATATCATCTTTGGCAAGAATTTGGCTACTGTACATACTTTTTTTCAGATTTTATGGACTGTGGAATTTTGTTTTTCGTCCGCAATTGACTGTGCCAACAATGCTTATTTTTAATGACTTCAGCTTTTCTACAAGGGGCAGTGAAGTAGAGAAGTTATCTGTGGTAATGTTGTAAACTTTGTTGAAGTATGGGTGTATGAAGTATGGACTGTTGCGACATCTACTAGATAAAATGTGCATTAAAATTGATGGCGGTCATTTTGACCATTTCGGCGGTTCTTGGTATACTACTGCAATACTTCATAAATTTTGGATGACTGGAAAATTTATCACTGGCATATCATAGCTTTTCGAATTGTAGGAAATGTCACGGAAACTGAAAGTTATACTCTAAATAGAAAGAAAAAAATGGTACGGAATGAAAGTTTCGAAACGGTCAAAATGGCCGCCTTGGCGGTTCTAGTGTTAAAGAGTTAAATGCACGATTTCATATTTTGTTTAGAAAAAAATATATGTGTTTCTCAGAAAGGTCTGTTGCACAAGAAAAATAATGAAAAATTGTCAGAGATCCATATTTCGTATAATACGTTAATCTTTTCTTATGTCGCACTTGTGAAATATAAGTAAAAGCTACTGCCGTAACTAAAATAATGCAAATTAGTAAATATTTTAATAAGTATGAATCTATATACCTTATTTCATATAAATTTTTATTTTGGCTTATTTTGTAAGTACTTGTAGCGTAAGTCACATTGTACGACTTTTGTCTACCATTATTTTAGAACGGAAAGTGTGTCTTATTTTATCGGAGATATCTCATTAATTGAATTATGTAACACAAACATTTTGAAATTAACGTTTGCCACAAGCATAACTGTTATTAGTTGTGTGACTTACACTACAAATACCCATGGAAATAGCCCTTTGTAAAACTTAACCCTCAAATGCATGAATTATTCTTTTAGAATTGTGCTTTTATTCTTTTATTAAGGATTGGACACCATAAATTTTAAGATAGATCTTTAACTTTATTTAGTAGCATATTTTTGTAATTTTTACAGGATGAATATTTCTATATAAATATAGTGGTTGCAAAGAGTTAAATAGTAAGTGGTGGAGAAATTCATCACGGTGTATTTAATCCACTTCAAAGACGGTGATTCATTTTTGGACCACTTAATTTTAATCCCTAAATGCCACTTTGGCACCAGAAAATTTGAATGAAACATTTCCTTTTATTAAGTACGTGAACGAAAATTTTTGCTTATTTTGAAATAAATTAGTTTGTAAATTCTGGTCTCAATCACTCATTTCAGAATTTTGCAAATAGAAGTAACTTGCCCCTGAAAGGGTTAAGTGTTGAATCTCCATGTTTTTTTTTTTTTTTTCAAATTGCTCCTGATCCTACTTTACTGAATGTTTTTAATCTATTTATTTCCAGTGGCTCGTGATAGCAACTAAAAATGTTTAATTATATGCCGTTTTAATTAAACGAAAGAAGAGAAATTTTGTTCACAAAGAGATTTTATTAAGCATAAATTGTTCATTTGAAAACATTGAAAGTTACATTCAAATACACCTCTGAAAAAATAGATCGTTTCTAATATTTCAACAGGGGTGTCCAATCTGATGCTCGAGGAAAAAAGGGATAGCACGCTTTTCATATGTAATAATTTTCTTTATCAAATTAGAAAAAAAATTTCCAATCATTAAGATGAATATTTTTTTCAGTAATAGTTGTGACAAACAGTTTTCTGACAAAAAGCTTGGCCACCTCTCTATTGAAATACAGGTGTTAAGATTACGGATTTAAAATACCTCTCTTTCTGATTGTAATATTGAACGCCTTTAATCCGTGAATTCAGCGATTGTATTTCAAATTCCGTAATATTTGATACTAGCGTTAGACTCTAAGTTAGCACGTAGTTATTGTTTCGTGTTGGGCGGGGATTATTATCCTCAGAATTCCAGCACGTTATCTGAATTCGCCTACTTTAATAATACATTAAAGAAGGTGAATAGTTTTATTCAAAAATAATATATATGTACAGTTTATATGAATATTTTTAGTCTATTAACCCTTTCAGGGCAAAGCACTTCCATCGCGAAAATGTTGAAAGAATAAATGACACCGCAATTTGCGTACAAATTTATTTGAAAATTAGAAAAAGCTACTTTTCACAGACATAATGATGGGTAAAAATATACCAAATTCTGGTGCAATTGTGACATCTGGGAATTATAATTAAGTGGTTTTATAAACCTACCACCGCCCTTGAAATGGTTAAAAATGCATTGTCTCCTACTTTTTTAAAATTCAGATTCCTCGATTGGCAGCACAATTTTAAAATGTTAATATTCTAATTATTTTCGATTTACTTAATCTCTCATTAAATAAAAGGTATATTTCTATTTGAAAAACCTGGTAGCAATCAAGCAATCTCAATTTTAAAAAAATAGCGGAGTGCCAATACTATAAAGATAAGAAAAATTGCAATTATGTACGTTCTTTAATTTTACTATTTTAATACGATTTGCGAATTCAATAATGAAAAAAGTTATTGATTTTAAATAAATTTTTTTGTATAGTGTTACAATCCCCTTATTTAATATTCAGAATCTGGAATTAAATAAGGTGAAATTTACTATACCCATAGCTGCCAACTTTTACGCATTTTTACTACCACTATTTTTTAGCAGAAAAATTTGACTTATTCAATCCTATGTTTTCGATAATTAAATAAGACAAATTTTACAGATTAAAAATAGGAGTAGGAAAAAGCGTAAAAGTTGGTAACTATGATTATACCTAAAAGTGAAAATAAAAATACGTAACTCTTAACATCGATGTCAATCAACGAATTCTCTGATCTGGTCCGAGAAAACAAATTATGTTAACATGCAGATATCTACTTTATATTATAAAAGATTTTCCATGTTTACTAAACTAACAAGAAATGTGTTGATAAGATATATTCATATATATTTTTTCTCTTACTAGAGTTTAGGCAAAAGAAATATGGGTCATTCTTTATTTTATTCGATTGTCATTGAGATATAATAAAATAATATGTGGTTAAGTTGTCCAACATCTATTGGCTGCTTTCTTTGAAATGTTCTATAGACTGTCTGAAACAAACACTGCAAAAAGACAAAATAAATTAACTCATTTGTATCGATCGCGCATATATACGCGATTTCTGAATTTATTCTTTCTTTAGAAATTCCGAATCCATTCGAGAAATTCCAATAGAAGAATTTTTACTTTGTGTAATAATGAAACATCTGTCGTTTAACCCTTAAATGCATGATTTTTTTATTTTGTTTCGAAAAATTTATATATGATCAGTGGTGGAAAATTGGCGCAGAGGAGGAGCCTATTGACACCACTAATATTTTGAAGTATTCTTGAACTTAATAAAAACTCAGAAATCCTAACATTAGATAAGCCGAAAAAGGCTACTAAAATTTAGTGGTGTCAATAGGCTCCTCCTCTGCGCCAATTTTCCACCACTGTATGATTCTCAGAAAGGTTTATTACACAGGAAAAATAATGAAAAAAGATCACAGATACATTTTTCGTATAATACGTCACACTTTTCATATGCTGCACATCTGCAATACAAGTAAAAACTAAAATATTGCAAATTAGTAAATATTTCAATAAGTATGAATATAAAAAGCCTTTTTTATATAATTTTTTCTTTTGTAAAAATTAACCTTTAAATGCACGAAATATTTTTTTTAGAATTCTGTTTTTTATCTTTATATTAAAGATTTGACACCAGAAATTTTAAGACAGATTTTTAACTTTATTTAGTCGCATATTTTTGTAATTTTTAGAGTATTAATATTTCTATATAAATATTGTGGTTGCTGAGAGTTAAATAATAAGTGATGCAGATATACATCACTATGCATCTAAGGGTTAACCTGGGATTACACGCGCAGTGTATGACATACCCAGGGTGGAGACCGTTATTACATTTATCACCACTAATTTCTGAAAGGTAATCTTCAAATTGTTTTAGCGCAGAATTTGTGTGCAATGTCAATGATAAGTAAAATGACGATTTTTGTTCGAATTTATTGGTAGAAAAATATGAAACGTACAGATCATGGATATGCGCGAGAATTCTCGGGTTAATAAAACAAGAATTACTAATCACATTTTCTGAATAAATAATAAATTTCTGAAATTCATGCTATTGATGCAGAAGAGTTAAGGAAGTGCTGCGCAAACCTTTTATCTGAAAGATCTTTGCCATCACCATATTTGAAACGTAATTACCAACGTATTTAAAAGCAAATTTTATGTCAATAAATAAAGCCATTTATTGTGTGTAAATAGTGGTAATTAAGGTGCTCGAGGGCCAGCGGTAGTACAGCTCTAGTTTAAGTGAGCGAAACTTTAAGAATCAGGAGTCAAGAGAACGACTAAATATACACTAGAATCGAAATATTTTTGACCAAATAAATATATTGCGGCTTGTACCATAAAAGGAAAAAAAAAGCAAATCTCAATGAAACAGCAATTTATTTACTTAAGTTAAACGGACTTCAATTCAAATTCTTATGTAAAATAGGTTTATAGGGCTTGATTATAATTCGCGACCGTTCCTGTGTTTAATGTGTAAAAACTATCGTTTCACACTTTGAAACTTTACATTAACGGTTCGTTGTCCAGCAATTTTATATGAAATCACTTTCCCATCAGGCGTTTATTGTTATCAATATATTTGAATAATAATTTTCGTCTTACTAACCCCAGAATTCTCGCTCCCGTCAATATCTCGGGCTGAGGTGTCGTTCGTTATTTCTTGTGCCCGTCATATTTCCGGGCTGAAGATTTAATTGCTTAGAAACACTTCTGCAACCAGGAAACAATAACTGTAATTTCAGTGTGAAGTCTTTGAGTATTGACGTTTGAGTTGCGTTATTGGCGCTGATTAATGGAGTTATGAATAAAAGGAGGAGACGTAAAGTGTACTGTCTACCAGTTGCGAGTGAAGTAACTGAGGAGGTTGTCATTATATGGCGGCTGCTTTATTTTAATCGTATCTTCAGTTTCTGATTACTGCCAGAACAAACATCCCATCAGTAAAATTAAATAGAAAAATTTCTTCCTATTTAAGCGTCTTTTATCATGGAAAGTTTTACTCACAAATCTGGCCAAAATTTCTATTGGTTCTTTCTGGTTTCAGTTCGCCTTGTAAGACTGTCAGTTAGTTTCCCTGGTTGTCACAACACTACGGAAATGTAGGGCGTGACTGCCGCCAAAGTAAACTGCTACCAGTAAAAATGAAAATCTGTTTCTACCAATATTTATGAATGAAATTATGCTATAGTAAGGCGTTTAAATACGCAGCAAATTT
This sequence comes from Maratus speciosus, assembly GCA_963932465.1. Lineage (NCBI taxonomy): Eukaryota > Metazoa > Arthropoda > Arachnida > Araneae > Salticidae > Maratus > Maratus speciosus. Next base: position 437,710,740 of record OZ010787.1, read on the forward strand.
CTATATAAATTTAGTAGTGGAAGCTTCCACCGTCAGTAAACAAACCCTGCAATAGCGGCTACAGTTGAAGCTTCACGATTTTAAGGATATGTCAGTTCCTTTTTATTAATAGTTCCATGTGCTGGTTGTGGTGTTGGCCTTTGTATTGCATGTTTCGAAATCACACTCAAGAAAATTATTAATAATCACAATTTAATGTGTATATATATTAATTCAAATATTTTTTCTTTGTAAAATTTTGTGTGATGATGATAAAATAAAGATCTAAAATTTGAAAAATAAAGAAATTATTCGCATTAATTTGTATGGTGTAAAACAAACATTAAGGCACAGAATTCTCGCATGAGGGCTTTTGTACAAATGTGAATTTGTTCTGTAACATCTCTTTTTTCGCCTTACAAAAATTTAATTGCATATTTTATTTAGAAACCTTATAATTATTCAATTTCTCTAATAAAAAATTAGGTACTGTTTTGATGATTTTTTGAAATATTAATCGATCCTTAAAGGTTTAAGTGATAGGCAGGGTCTGGTTATCAACGGGCGAAACTTCCACTAGAAAAACAGGAATAGAAAATTCTTCCTTATTCTTGGCAGTCATTTTGCTTTAATACGTTGTGGCGTTTAAACAAGGCAAATCCTTCTATTAAAATTTACTGGTGGATTCTTGCCCCATTGGTAATCAGGCGCTGAGAAGAGCAGAGTTTATAATTCAACTTACACTGTTAAAAATCTGTAGCTTTTACTGCATAGTCCCACCACCACTATTATAGAAAACGATTACTTGATTATAATATGCAGCGTTCTCATTGGTCAGAATGGAGATATTCTATAAAAGCGGTGGATTGACTATGCAGCAAATGATGAAGATTTTTAACAGTGTGGGGAAAATAAATGTAAATAACAAAAAATCGTACAGATTCGTCATAGGGCATTCACAAATACAGGTTCCCTTCGACTAGTGTGTTTACATGATCCGAAGTCATACATTTTAAAAGATCATGTACCGTGGAGACTCTAATCGCCGAAAAAATTGCCATATCTCACGATTTTCTGTTATGATACTATGATCTTTAAAAGTTGTGTTACTCCTCCAAATTAACAGGAATTCTTATTGCTCTTATTTTTGGGATAAAATGACAAAAAGCAGTAAGCAAAGCCCAATTATCAAGGGAGCAAATTATTACCAGTAAATTTAAACCCTAGAATGGTATCGTGAATATCAGCACAATAATGGTACATATACGCCTCCTAGGCGTGTTCTCTAAAATTATGCATTATATAACCCGTTTTAATGGTTTTTAGACCCTCTTCGAAGCACTCCTAGATGGTGAGGTCGAGCCTCTAAGGTCAAATAAAATGGCACCTGTTTATTTCTACATCCACGCCTCAAAAACGTATAAATAATGGAACTATTAATAAAGAGTAATTGACATATCCTTCAAATAGTGAAGCTTCAACTGTAACCGCTTACGTAGGGGTTAATTTTCGAAGGAAAAAAATTGTGACAAACAAACTTGTGAAAACAACTTGTGAAAACAAAAGAGTGCTGATTCCACCATGGAACTATTAATAAGAAGGAGCTGATTTATCCTTAAAATAATGAAGCTTCAACTGTAACCGCTTTCGAGGGGGTTGATTACCACAGGAGGAACTTCCACCAGTAAATTTGAATAGAAAGTTTCGCCCTATTTAAACGCTTTAATAATGCGAAATTTCATTCATAAATAATGGAAGAAGCACTTATTCATTTTAACTGGTGGAAGTTTGTTTTGGCGGTAGTCAGGCCCTGCGTTTCCGCGCATTGGGACAACCGAGACAACCTCCCGTCAGAGTCAGTGAAAAAGATTATAATACCTGGGCAAACTGGCACCAGTAAAAACAAATAGAAATTTATATCATGCTTGAGATAGAATATTTCCATGAATAAGGCACCAAAATAAGACGAAATTTTCTATTCAAATTTACTGGTGCGAAGTTTCCCCAGCGGTCAGCATAAACTGATGATTCAAAATAAAACAGCTGCCATCTTGTGACAACCTCCTCAGTTTCTTCACTCGCAACTGATATATAATATACTATATGTCTGCTCCTCTTTATTCATCACTCCATTGTATAAATACCGTTCTAGGGTTAACAGAAATGTTTGTTTTAATTAAACACCCTTTTCATGAAAAATTACTGCCATGAATTACACACACAAAAAAAATTATTCTCTATCTCTGGTGGAATTTTGCGCCGTTGGTAATCGGTCAGTGGCAGTAATTCTCAAATTTATATTATGAATATTAAATTAAATTTAATGTGGAATTGATATTTCTAAAATTTCGAATGTTTTATTATTTTTGGTTGCTGTGATGTGATTTTGAACTTCTATGCCACTCAAAGGTGGCATGTACTTTTTGAAAAATTGTATTTTTTTCTTTAAGTGTTTATAGTGAAAACAATACAATACAATACAACCAATGAAATTGAAAACAAAAATAAAGTTTAATTAAGAGCGTTGGAGTCTTCCCGTTTTTTCTGAAGTAAAAAAATATATATATTGAAACAGAAATATTAATTAATAAAAGAAATAATATCAGTATCAGAATGAAACAACACACACTTTATTAAATACATTTTCTTTATTTATTTTATTTGAATATATACACAGATAAGCTTTATTTATCAATTAACCCATTAACCGCCATAACTATAACATAGAGATCTTCAACGTTTTTGCAGAAAAAAATTTGCTACAAATAATTTTGAAAGATAATTTTCGCTTTATTTAATGATCAAAGTTTCAGTTATTAAATAAGGCATTTTTTTCAAATTAAAAATTAGTGGAACTACGAGAGTTATTTTAAACATACGCATTAATTTTTACCGAAGCGTCAACGCAACACCAGCCACCGGCTCCTGAATAATATGCCTGAGCGCTGACACAAAAATGGTGGCTGTCGTCGAAATTTTTTTTAGCATTTAACCCTTTGAGGGGAAAGTAATTGTGTTTCAGTAATGTCGAATTCAAAATTTAAAAAAAAAAAAAAGTTTATTGAAAAATAAGGAAAATCAATTTTACAACATTTTCCACCAAAGTTAAAGAAGTAAATTAAAAAAAAAAAAAATCTGGTGCAAACCATTATCAATTGTAAGTGGGTAATATATCCCACCGCCCGTCAAAGGGTTAACAGTTTCTTTGGAAGTAGTGATGCCAGGCGTCCCGCGTAAATCAGGGCTGCAAATGCTCTGGACACCACTAATTTCGCACAGTTTATTTCCCCATCATTAATCGCCGATGATTCCGTCATTATATAAGGCGGAAAAAATTACTTTGAAATAGTGGTGTCCAGAGCTTTTGTCGCCCCGATTTACGCGGGGCATCTGGATACTCTACTTGGAAGTAAATACTAGTAATTTCAAGAATTTTTTCTGGCTTATATTTCTGAGATTCAATAAGTCAAATAAAAATTTTATAAAATACTTTTCTGTAAATTGAGGGGAACGTGCAAACGTTTAAAAGATTCCGCCTAAGACCAGTGTTGCCAGTGTGCTACTTTTTTTCTAAAATTCAGATACCTTGATCGGTACCACTTTTTTGAAATGGCAAAATTCCTCTTGCATTCGCCTTAATTAATATGCCATTAAATAAGACGAATTTTAAGATTTTAAAAAAGTGGTGCCAATCAAGAAATCTGAATTTTTAAAAAGTAGCCCACTGGCAACACTGCGGATTACACCCGTTCTTTATGTGTCAGCGCTATGGCCTAGTATTCAGGGCGCGGCGCCCCAGCTAGTAGTGGGTTAAAGTAGAAGTCTTCAGCAGGATTGCCAGTTTGGCCTCCAATTTTAATCAGCCATTTCAATTTCACATCCGAAATTACAAAAGAAAAGTTTTTGCTTTATGTGATTGGTAAATGTTTCTCATTAAATAAGCATAAATTATTATACTTTATTTCGGTTATGAACTCGTAATTTCTGAATAAAAATGTAGGACAAATTGGCAACGCTGGTCTTCAAACTTTTTGCCTATAAATTTATCACAAAACAAACCGAAAGCTGATCTTAGCCTTATTTAATCGCTGGCCTCGTCAACACCGTTATTCCCGGCACCTTTTTCTTTCTGTCTCTTACCTCAAACGCCTCTGCCCATTCTACTCTCTGTATCTCTTTCTTATTAGAAACTGCCTCCCCTCATTCTTCTCTCTGTCTCTCTTTCTTATTGGAAATTAAAAGATTTATGATCACAAAAATCATATATAGTAAAATAATTCGCATACAATAAATTCTCCATGGCAAATATTTTCCGTTAAAAATGTTTAAATAAAATCATTTTAAATTTTCCATTTGATGTTACATAGAGATCAATACAAAAGCTTTTTTTCTCCGTGATTTACTTTATTTTTCGTCATTTTGTGAATACTGGAAAAAAAATTTGATCTATCCTTTTCTTGCTTATATGCGTGTCTTATCAAGCATAATTTGAAATTCAAAGGAGAAGTCATCTGTGAAAATATGTTTTTGTTTATCTTATTATTGATAAGAACTCAGGTCCCAGGTTTTTTGATATGCTATAAAGTCAAATTTTATCACTTTTTTTTTTCTCAATTGTGCCGAGATATTTCGTATCAAAACTCGTAGAGATTTATAAGATGCATGATTGCGCTATGCTTTATCATTCAGATGTTTTCAGCAGATTTATTCGATCTGAAAAAGAAGGAGCTTTGAAAGTATGATGCATTTTTTATTTAGAATGTATTTCTTAGGAAAGTCTTGATAAGATTATTATTACGCGTAATATAAAATAAGTCTATTTTATTTACACAATATTTAGTAAGATTACTGTTTTTAATATTTTTGTCGATATCATTACTGAACTTTTTCTAAACGTGTTTTTTTTTCGTATAAGCCTTTTCAGGGGCAAGATAATTCTATTTTTAAACTGTTGAAATAATTGAATAAAAAAGTATTTACAAGAAAATTTATTTGTAAAGAAGTAAAGGTATATTTTCGCTTATTTAATAAAAGTGAAGTTTTCATTCAAAGAATCTGCTCCCAATGTGGCAATTATGGATTAAAATTATGTGATGCTGTGACGACTTCACCGCCTCTCAAGGGATTAAAATGCCGCATTTGTAAGGGTGAGGGAATTTACACATCAGGAAATTCTTCAGTACCAGTATTTTCTTATAGAATATCTCACCTTAAATAAAGCGAAATTTTGCGCGTTTGAACTAGATTTATTTTTGTATAAAAACTCCTATTTTACCTGGAAAATTACCTGAAATGTAGGAACCATGAAATCTCAGATATATTCGGATTTTCAAGAGCTACCGTTATATCCAAAACAGGGACTGTGGCACGCCGGACACCACTAAAATTTTATAGTAATCATTGCCTTATCTAATAATTGAATCTCTGCAAATCAAGAATTAATCTATTTCTTTAAATAATTAGTGGTATGTGAGTGCCACAGTTGACCACCCCTCATCGAAAACATTTCTTTGAAAACTATTGTACCTACTAGTACAAAACTTTAAAAGAGGGATGTTCAAAATATTGCCTTAACAAATCTTTTCACAGTTATTCTCCATTAAACCTCTACGCTCTATTAAATCACAATTTAATTTTTCTGTCATTAAATGAGGAGAATTATTCTATACGAAAAGAGTGATAGCCTTGTATTCCTATGGTGCTAACGTTATGGTGGATGGATTATAGTCCTTTATTCCTTCCAGGGAAAAAGTAATTCAGTTTCAAAAGTATTGATGTTATTGAATATTGTCAGAATATAAGAACAAATTGATTAAAAATAAGTAAATACAAGGTGGTTGCCATAATTAAAGAGCACTTTTTTGAAGGCTTCAAGAAGCTTAACTGTTAAAAATATGTTAAAAAGCTTTTTTATTTATGCTTTTTAGAATATGCGGAAACGAGCTTTGCAAAAAAATAAATAAATAAATAAATAAATAAATAAATAAAATTAAATTTAAAAAAAAAAAAAAAAGAGAATTTCAATTATTTTACCGACAAGTGGCATTTAAATGTTACTTTTTTTAGAAATATTTAACCAAAATAACTCCTTTTAAATCCAGATTTGATTTTTCAAAAAACAAATATTATAAAATACGAAAATTCTTATAATAAATGCTCAATGATTGAGCCTTCGTGTTCAATTTCATGCTGCAAATGCAACATTGCGTGATGCACCATAGCATTTAATGGATCTGGTTGAATGTATTAATCATGTCATTGGACATTATATTTTTCTTTGTAAACACAGCTTTTAGATACTCCATAATCAAAAATCACAAAGATTCAAGTCGGGGAATCGGGGAGAGGGGGGGTTGAGAAGGTACAAGAATTTTTCAAGCGTTTGCTTATAACATTGTCCTCACGAAAAGTTTGGCGGTGAAGTTGTTTTACTGGCGCATCAATGTGTAGAGGAACTTCATCTTGAATGAAAACCGTTGTTTTTAAACAACTTCTATACTTCAAAGCAAGAATTACATGGTTTTGTAAAATTGCATTATAACTTGAAATTTATACAGTGGTACGGCGGTACTAACCAGTCCTTTAGAAGTAGAGATTTCAAATAAAAATGGTACTATAACAAACACCACTGTCATTGCGCGCCAAGCTATTAAGTACTCTGAATCCAACGAATTTCATGCAAAGATGAAGGATTAGACGAGCCGTATATCCTATAAGTCTGTGCAATGACTTGTCCTGATAAAGAAGGAGAAATGCGCTTTATCAGACTAAAAATTCTTACGTATTAACAGTTCGTCATGATCAGTTTCTGAAATAATAAAATTGGCGAAATCAATCCTTTGATAGTGAAGCTTCAACTGTAACCCCTATCGGAGGTGTTGATTACCGTCGGTGGAAACTTCCACCAGTAAATTTATATATAATTTTTCTCCTTATTTAAACGCATTATTAATGGAAAATTTCAGTCATAAATAATGGTAGAAACATATTTTCAATTTTCCAGGTGGAAGTTTAATTTAGTGAATGTCAGACCCTGCGTTTTCGACATATTCTGACAACCAGTGAAACAAACTAACTGTTTTGCCAGGCAAACTGATACCAGTAAATGCAATTAGAAAATTTTGCGAAATTTGTGAGAAAATATTTCCATGAATAAGACGCGTAAGCAAAACGAAATTTTCTATTAAATTTTACTGATGGAAGTTTTCCCCGGCCGTAATCAGAAACTTTTGATCTGATTTTAAAAAAGTGGCCGCCACCTTGTGACAACCTCCTCATTTACTTCATCCACAACAAATATACAGTAAACTATATGTCTATCCCTAGTACCTGAATGAATTGTTTCTTCAACAGTTTGATCATCTGTGAAGTTTCAATGCCCTCTAGTTCAAGGGATCACTGCAATTTTTCCTGTAGCTTCAAAAACTTTTATCATGTTTTTTAGACCATTGACTCACATTGGTAATATTCTCAATCGTTAGGACAACGATATTATTTAAAAGCGGCTCCATGTTTACTTCCATTTTCATAGCTGCCAAATCTTCCGCTTTTTTGTACCAAAAAACTACTATAGAAAATTTTACCTATTTAAATCGCCGTAATTGGCCGATTGAAAAAGGCAAAGATTAATATTGAATTTTTGTTGTACAAAAAAAAGGGAACAGTTGGCAGCTATGCTAATTTAATACAAACATTTTATTGTTATATTTTCTTTCAGAATTTCTGATGTGAATTCGAATTTCGTCATCTGAAAGTAGAGGCCAAGCTGGCAACCCAATGGTATCAATTATAAAGTTTTATATATATTTTTTAATTTAGCTGGTGGGAACTTCTTTCTTTAATTTTTTACAGCACCATCTATTAAAAAATGATAAACGAATTTTTTTTTGCAGACCTTCTATCTGCATGTTCCAAATAGTATAAATACCAAATCATTTTAAAATATACCAAATAGTTTAGATTGTAGGGCCCTTAAAACACCTACACTTTAATTATGTCCACTCTGCATTTTATATCACGTACATTATAAAAGCAAAATTTTATTCAAAAATTGTGAGTGCCAACATGCAGTAATGTTGCCAAATACGGACATTTTGCCATAAATTCCGAATTTTTACTAAAAATTTCGAATGGTTAATTTTCCTCTATGCATTTTCCGTGAGTAATATAAAAGAAAATTATTATTAAAAATTCAAAATTCTCAGACGAAAGCATAAATGGTATTCACGATTAACCTGATAGGACTTCGATTATGTTAAAAAATGTTAATGATTGTTGTAATGATTAATATAATGATTTATGTTCAATAATATTAATACTATTTGAGAGTTTAGGTAATTGGGGTAATTGGGAAATATGAACGTTAGATGTACTTAGATAGTACCAGTAACGTAGCGTCAGGAGATTCTCCATGACTTTATTTCCAGTATAATTATATACTAATAGCAATAGAGGCAGCATCCCATGATATTACGCCAATTGACAAAACAGAAATTATCGACCAGCGATATGAAAGATTTATGGTGCAACGTCTTAAAAGAAATTGTTTTCTCCAGAAAATTCATTTGTATATAATAAATTTACAAACATACTTAGAATTACATATTCAAGTTCCAAAAATTCTTATGATTCTCACGAAATTAACGTTCTGACTACGTTATGACTACTGTTATCGTAATATAAATGACGTTTCAGAAAAGTAAAGTAGAGGTCCTCAACTTGTGACACGCGGGCCACTAAGCCACAATTATTTTAGCATAGTAAAATTTCTCTTATTTAATTACATAAACTTTGCCATTAAATAAACCGTCATTTATCTTTCCAAATTTGTCTTTGCAAACAAATTTCATGAAAAAATTATGAAGACCACTGAGATACAATGACGGTGTAACATAAATACTAATAATAAAACTTTTGTTTTGACACCTGATATGGCGCGAAATATGCAGCGCGAAATTAAAACAAAAGTCCAGATATGACACTTAGATAGTACCAGTAACGTAGCGTCAGGAGATTCTCCATGACTTTCTTTCCAGTATAATTATATACTAATAGCAATAGAGGCAGCATCCCATGATATTACGCCAATTGACAAAACAGAAATTATCGACCAGCGATATGAAAGATTTATGGTGCAACGTCTTAAAAGAAATTGTTTTCTCCAGAAAATTCATTTGTATATAATAAATTTACAAACATACTTAGAATTACATATTCAAGTTCCAAAAATTCTTATGATTCTCACGAAATTAACGTTCTGACTACGTTATGACTACTGTTATCGTAATATAAATGACGTTTCAGAAAAGTAAAGTAGAGGTTCTCAACTTGTGACACGCGGGCCACTAAGCCACAATTATTTTAGCATAGTAAAATTTCTCTTATTTAATTACATAAACTTTGCCATTAAATAAACCGTCATTTATCTTTCCAAATTTGTCTTTGCAAACAAATTTCATGAAAAAATTATGAAGACCACTGAGATACAATGACGGTGTAACATAAATACTAATAATAAAACTTTTGTTTTGACACCTGATATGGCGCGAAATATGCAGCGCGAAATTAAAACAAAAGTCCAGATATGACACAGAGCAGATATAAAACTGGCAATAAATTTATCTTGTGGGAACTTGTTGTTCTTTTCTCTTTTTAGCACCTTTCGTGTTACGTATTGCAGTAGCGTAGCGCCAATGGATGCTGTGTCAGTTTACTATACTGTTAAAAGTTTTGCAGCATTCTGGCAGGTCATTCCACCGTTTTTTGAAAAAACGGTTTCATAACCATAATTTAACTATATTCTGACCATAAAATGGCCAATAATATGGTCAGAATAGTGTTAAATTACGGTTGTGTAACCGTTTTCGGAAAAAACGGTGAAATGACCTGTCAGAATGCTGCAAATTTTTAACATTGTACCTGTCTTATTATATACTGAATTAGGCCTTATTTAATCATATTACATACAAGGATTAAACAAGGCCAAATTTAATATATAATAATCCTGGTAGTAAAATGATTCAGTATCTCTTGACGCTATGAAACACAGCCGGACGATAAGCGTGTTTCGTTCATATGGATGTAGAATTAGACGTCGCCTGAAAAACCTCGAAATGGCTTCATATTTTGTAACTTTATGTTGTTAGAGGGGGAAAATGAAAACATCAAGACAGAATTGAAAAATTTCTATGACAAAATGCATAACTGCCAAATCTTACGCTTTTTGTGCCACAAAAATTTAACAGAAATCTTTGACTTATTTAACCGGTAGATTAAAAAAAGGTAAAATTTTCTGTTGTACTTTAGGGGTACAAAAAAGCCTAAGAGTGGGCAATTATGCAAAATGGAGCAAACTATAAATTGTAATCTCAACCCTTTGTGGCTCAGTCTTCTATTATATGGAATACCCAACTAGATTTCCAAATGCCACAATGACACCAGAATTTTAGTACAAATATTTTCTCTTCATTATGCATGTGAAATAAATCTTTTTTTTATTTCCAAATAAATCTGTTCATAAATTCCGATGAAACTTATTCATGTAATCATTTTAGCAATGGAAGTGATCTGCGCCGGAAAGGGTTAAATGTGGTACCTTCAGAATTCGACAACAAAATCAATTTCAAACGTGTAAAGAAATTCAATTAGTTTTTACTCCTAATAAATACGGACGGATTGCGCCGAATGTGATTATCATGAATGTCTCTCACCTAATACCGAAGGAAAAAGAGAACAAATCCCGTTTCCCGGAATAATTTTTGAATCGCTGTCTTTTTAAAAATTCTATTTTAAAAAAAAGTTACTTTTATAAAGAAAAGATAAAAAAGCTAAAACACATGTTTTAGAACTAAATTGTGTTTTATTAAATGACATAGAAAAACAAAAAAAATCTTCTTAAATTTTTAAAGAGAAATATCAGCTGCCAGCTCGAGCAAAAGAGAGCTGGTTCCAGCCGAATACAAAAGTGAAAGTGTTCGCATATAAGAAAACTGTATGGAAAATTGGATAAGTACAAACGCACAACGCTAGCTATTGACCTTAGGTATCCTAGGCAAAAAATCGTTTAAAAATAATAAAATACTAATTAGAAATCTGTAAAGATTTCTCTCATAGGTTTAACACGATTGTTCGAGTTTTTCCGCGAGACTAGTGCAGGTTCTTAACTAAGATAATTTTTTCTATATCAAAATTGTATCTTGGTGACCCGGGGTTAGTGCTGCCAGGTATCCCTCGTAAATCGGGACTCCAAATGCTCTGTACACCACTAATTTCTTAAATATTTTTCGCCATCTTTAATCGCTAGTAAATCTTCCGTTACATAACGCGAAGAAAATTACTTTAACCCCTTGAAGGGCGGTGATGCCGTCACGGTATGACATAATTTTAATCCCAAATTGCCACATTTGTACCGAAATGTTATGATGAAAATGTAAAATGCATATTCATTAAATGCGAGAAAATTTACTTTTACTTGTTTACAAATAAAATCTCTTGTTAATACTGGTGTCATTAAATTATTTGAGCATTTTACGGATACAAGTACCTTGCCCGTGAAAGGGTTAAAATATTGATGTCCAGAGCATTTGGAGACCCGTTTTACGCGGGACACCTGGCAACACTACCCGAGTGTTATAGTCTGACCACCATAGCTGCCTTTTCACCTACCACTATTATTTAGCAGAAAATTTTGTGGTATTTAATCATCGAAAACATATGATTAAACAAAGCAATTTTTTCTAAATAAAATTAGTGGTAGGAAAAAAGCATAATTGTTGGCAGCTATGTAACCCCCTTTATGTTATTTTCTTGAATTGTACATGGCATGTTGTAAAGATGATAATTAGCAATATATATATATATATATATATATTTACATATGTTATGCTTTTATATAAACCCGTTAATTTTTTTTTTAATTTATGAAATTCAATATATCTAGTACCAATTAGTAACCCATACAGGTTTTCTGGACACATATACGGGTAATGGAGGGTTAAATAAAGCGAGTTATTCCATATGAACACTCTAGAGTCCCTGTGGCTGGCAGGCGGGTGGCGGTTGCATAGCCGTGAAGGGGTCCAGAGACTCTGAATGCCACTATTTTATAGAAATTCTCTTCGCCTTATATAATCAGCGAATTTTCAAAGATTAACCTATTCCGGCGCGGAGTAGTTCTGTTTATAAACTGATGAAATGATGGACTGATACCAGCATTTATAAATGAATTTATTAGAAAATACGAACCTGCTTATTTTTAAGTACGTTTTAAAACAAATTAACACTAGAACGCCCGGAAATTTTACACAAGCTTCATAAAAGTATTTTGCACCAGAATTTTTATTTAAATTTATTAAATAGATTTATTTAACGTATTTCTGTGTGGCTTAAATTTAATTTATTTTATGAAAAAAAATTCTGATTCCAATTGATGTTTAACAATTTGGTCGGAGTCGAATCGACTCCTTCCGGGCGTTCTAGTGTTAATTAAATATTTTTGTACCAGTGAAATAAAAATAAGGTGTCCTTTTTTAAGTACACCGCCCGCGAAAGGGTTAAACAAGGCTAAAATAACTTTTTGAAATTCGTTCTAATCATATCATCCCTACCCACACTTAGATACGCCACTGGTTGTAAAACACCCCTGTTTTTAATATTTTTGCTGTGAGATAGGGCGGAAAATTGCAATTTATCCAATCTTATAATTATTTCAAATATATTTGCTTTTTCGCGAAAAATATTGTAATTCGCTTTTGTTTAAAACAATTCGAGAATAACGTTTTCTAAGTTGTGATATCCGGAATAGTTTTTATATTTAAATTATGTATTCAAAATATGTTTCGCAACAAAAATTTAAATTTCTAGTTGTCTTATTTGGATATAATATGAGAAACAGATAATTTCTACAGAATATTTCGCAAGCGATGCAAAATAAAACCTTTTTAAGGTTTAAACAGTAGTTTTTCCTCGTAACAGAATATATTTATTTATTAAAAGTTATATTTCCTGGAAAAGGACAATTTTTAAACAAACGTATATTTTTATGTATTTACAAGACTAAAGTTTCGTCATGAAATGCAATTTAGAAAAACATATTTTAAATTTTCTGGAAAATAGATGTTAAAGTACTATTTTATGTTGCGTAAAATACGTAAAATTACTTTAATTTCAAAGATATGTTCACGCAAGTAGAATGAGAAGGTAATAATAATAATACCCGAATATCTTTGTCACAGTTGCAAAATAATTTTTCAATGTGTATTGCAATTTATTGTAATTATCACTAATAGTATTCTTCACAATTTTTATCGCAAGAATTATTAAAAATTCTGTAACAGTGGCACACAAAAGTTTGGACAGTAAGCAAAAGGTTTTAAATCTACTAACAGTAATAGTAAATGTAATCCCATTTGATATCCAAAATAATCAAAAAGCGCTTTTATATATAGATAAGTTTGTACAGTCGTGGAAAAAAAAAAGTAAACACCCCCTACTAACTCCACAACAAATTGTCGTAGAAGAAAGTTACTGGTACCGAACGATTGGATAAAAAGTCTGCTTTTAACCCCTTGAAGGGCAAGCAATTACGTTTGTGAAATGCTGAATTTCCACCATAATCTTTGAAAAATTCTATTTCAGAATAAGTAAAAGCAATTTTATGGCTTTTTTCCACCAAAGTTAGAAAAGTAAAATTTAATAAAATTTTTCTGGTACAAAACTTCATTATCGTAGGTGGTATATAATATATACCAGTGCCCCTCAAGGGGTTATTTGATGTATATAAAACTTAGGGGGCCATCTGCATATTGAAACAAACCATAACTTTGTTTTTTTCAATAGCAGTACACAATTCTGACAGCATAAATGAACTCTATACCCTTCAATAAGTCTAAAAACAAATTTTTATGCAATTCGTACCATAAATTTCCAAGGAATTAATTATTTTAAAACGAGCGTATTTTAAGTGCTGTATCAAAATTGAAGTTCGGTACTCTATTGCTAGACTCTATTCTATTGCTAGGTACTCTATTCGATACTCTATTGAGAGCTCCCTTCTTAATCAAGGCACCTTAAGCAGTCAATTAAGCCTGTTAGATTACAGGATAGCATAAGAAATTTCAAAATATTTAGTCACTTCTATAATAGACGGCCTCTTAAACCACCATTTTGCCGTTTTCTAAGCATAATTTGAAAACTACTTGGAAGAAAAATGTGAAATTTCGGATTTCTATAAAGCAGGACTTAATAAATCTGAATCCATCAAAAAAATTGTAGGTTACAATTCATATTTTTTTTTAATATAATTTCATAATTCATAATTCATATCAGAAAATTATAAAATTTGGAAATTAAACGTATTTATGTTTGGGTGTATTAGTATTATTGCTACACAAAAAAATAGAACATTAGGATCATAATTTCAGAAGTTATAAATAAAAATATGAAAATGTAATTTAACATTAGAAGCACTAAATTTTGAATGTTTATAATTCAAAAACTTATCATTCAAATGACTTGAAATTTGGTGTCTAGGCATAATTTGATCCAAAGATTTGAAATATCTCGTTAAAGTTAGGTATTGCCTTTGAAAAAATTGAAGTTTGGATTCGTTTTAATATGTAGATGGCCCCCTATGCAAATTTTAAACACGTCATTTAAAAGTAGACATTATTTGCAATCGTTTGGTACCAGTAACTTTCGTCTGCGATAATTTGTTGAGGAGTTAGTAGGGGGTGTTTACTTTTTTTTCCACGACTGTACATCTTCGATTTCACTAACTAATGACAGAAAGCGGCTTTCGTTACCACTATTTTAAAGAAATATTCTTCACCTTATCTAAACGCAAAACTTTCACAGATTAAATAAGGCAAAAATAGCTTTACGAAATTAGTGTCATCCACAGCATCTTCAATCACAGTGTGGCTACTCCCATGATGACAACATTTTCATAATTTTCATATGCCGAATATTATTATAAATGACAAAGAGCAGTGTTTTTTTAAAAAAAAATGATTTGATTATAATTAAATATGGAAAACTTCTAAAACGCCAAATCTATAAGGGCGTGTCTGTCATTTTTCCCCTAAGTCAATTCATGGAACTGTTAATGCAGAGAAACTAACATACCGTATATACTCGCGTATAAGTCGACCCCTAAATTCGTGAAAAAAATATGTTGCATACCAGTATTTTCTTGTAGCCATCTTCAACTTATTTAATATCAGCAAATTCTGCATTTAGATAAAACGAAGATTACTTTTTTTAAATACTGATATTCAATCTGTTATTCCTCCCGAATTTGGGGTCGACTTATACGCGAGTATAAACGGTATCCTTAACCCCTTAATTTTCCCTGTCTCGTCTGATATTCACGAGCTGTGTATTTTATTCAGATTATTTGATTCTCACCAGTTTTATAAAGTAGTGTAATTGGCTTTATTATGGTATTATTTTACTTGTCGTTAAATATGGTGAATATTTCTTTTTCAAAAAAGTGGTGCAAATAAGCAATTTGGATTTTTAAACCGTAATTTAATGCAACCGTTAAGTGGTTAAAATAGTGAAGCTTCAACTGTAACTGCTTTTGCAACATTTGGTTATATCCGGTGGAAACTTCCACCAATAAATTTTTATAGAAGTTATGTCCATATTTTGAGACCTCATTAATGCAGAATTTCAGTCATAAATAATAGCAGAAACAGATTTTCATTTTTACTGATGAAAGTTTACTTTTGCGGTAGTCACGTCCTGCGTTTCCGTCATACTGTGACAACCGGTGAAACAAATTGTCTGTTTTACCAGGCAAACAGACACCAGTAAAAACAAATAAAAGTTTTTACCACATTTGTGAGAGTAATATTTTCATGAATAGGACTCTTAAATATGACAAAAGTTCAATTTTACTGGTCAGAAGTTTGCCCCGGTGGTATTCAGAAAAAGTAGATCCGATTAAAAAAAAAAAAAAAAAAAAAAAAAAAAAAAAGCAGCCGTCATCTTGTGACACCCTCCTCAGATACATCACTCGCAACTCGTAGACAGTACACTACGTTTTTTCTCCTCTTTATGCATAACTCCTTTAGTCAATGTTAGCGTTTGAGAGTTTTTAGTTTTTTTAGATTAATTGATTGCTGTTACGTTTTAGGAAAGTATTACTTTTCTTATTTAAAGAATGATTAGTAACATAATTAACACGTTCACGCCGGCGCGGTGAGTCACACTCGACTGTCTCAGAGTTGTCAAGTCTCCGACTTTTTGCACACCACTATTATTTTAGATAAAATGTTGTTCCTTTAATTTACCCAATTGTTCTAATTAAATAAAACAACATTTTCTGTATTAAAATACTGGTATCCAAAAAGCCGGAGACTTTGCATCTCTGAGACTGTCGAGTGTGACCCACCGCGCCGGCGTGAACGTGTTAATAAGGCGAAAAAAACTTTACGAAACTTTACGAAATTAGTGGTATCCTGAGCATCTTCACCCTCACTCTGGCTACGCCACTAATGATAACTTTTTTATAAGTTTCACGTCGCAAATATTATTTTAAAAAACAATGACCAGTATTTTCTACAAAATGATTTGATTGTTATTTAATATGAAAAGAATCTCAATAGCCAAATCTATGAAAGAGCGTGTGTCACTGAAACATAGCTGCTAATTTGTACGTGTTTTTGCTACCGCTAAAATGTGACAGAGGTTTCTGCCTTGTTTAATTGTATGCGTTTGCTAAACTTGGGCGATTGAATTAGCCAAAATTTTCTATTAAATTTTAGTGGTAGCAAAAATCCGCACAAGTTGGCAGCTATGCTGTTAGATCAAAATCAGTGCTGCCGTTTGAGTATTTTTTTCCCAGCTTGGTGGATTGCCACCACGTGTTTGGGAAAGTATTATTTGAATTATTTAAAGAACGATTAAGAGCAGTATTTTGTAAAAAGTATGATTTGATTGTAATTGAATATGTAAAACTTGTAAAACGCCAAATCTGTGAGGTCGTGTCTATAACTTTTACATGAAAGTGAGTGTTGTCATTTGCGTGGTTCTTTTTTTCGAGATTGGTGGATGGCTACCATGTTTTTGGGAAAGTATTATTTGCCTTATTAAAGAGTGATTAATAACGGGTTAAATGAGGCGAAAATTACTTTTCGAAATTAGCGGCATCCCGAGCATCTTCAACCACACTCTGGCTTAACATTTTCTTACACCACTGGTGTTACCATTTTCTTAAGTTTCATGTGCCGAAAATAGTTATAAAAACAAAGAATAGCATTTTCTAAAAAAAAAAAAATGATTTGTTTGTAATTGAATATGAAAAACCTCTAAAACGCCAAATCTATATTGTCTGTCTGTCATTTTTCAACCTAAATCAGTGTTGCCGTTTAAGTGTTTTTAGTTTTTTTTTTCAGATTGGATGATTGCTACCACGTTTTTTCGAAAAATATTGCTTGCCTTATTTAACCTTCTAATTCCCAGGGTAGAATGCGTTCCAGAAATTGCGTACTTTAGAGAATCGGAATTCATACCAGAAAATCTAATAGCAACTTTCGTTTTCAAAATGTCTGCGATTAATTAAACAAAAAAATTTCTTTTTAAAATTCCTATTTTAAATTTCTGGTGTGAATACGGAATATCTGAATAAAAGGATCCACTAAATCGTGAACGCTGGTGGTAGCAAATATCCTACGAAGGGCAATAGAAGGTTAAAGAATGATTAATAACAGATTTCGTAATGCGAAAAATACTTTTCATAAAGTAAAACTATGTAAATTAAAACTATATAGTTTATGAAATCAGTAATATGCAGAGTATCTTCACCCCCAACTTGGCTACGCCATGACCTGAATATTATTGTTTCATGACCTGAATATTATTGTAAAGGACAATAAATAGTATTTACTACAAAATGTTTTGATTGTACCGTATTTTCTGTCTTATAATCCGCGGACCAAACACTCATTTTTTGACCCAGAATTTTTTAAAAATAAAATGTAACTTTTTAAATCGCGGTAAATATTCGGCTTCAATAACTAAATAAAATTTCTGTGTGTAAACAAAATTGTTTTATACGCAGATTATACACCCGATATTACGGTAATTGAAAATGAAAAACTTCTAAAACTCCAAATCTAAGAGTTGTGTCAACTTAAGCCTAACAGTCTGTTCTTTTACATCGTAGTCTGGTTATTTTATTAAGTAGGGGTTTTTTTTTTGTTCTGTTTCGGATTGCCGGATAGCTTCCAAGTTTTTGGAAGAGCATTGTTTGGCTCATTTAAAGAATTATAAATAACAGATTAAATAAGACGATAATTACTATTTCAAAAAGCGATAAAAATTAAGTATTCTAAATTGAAAGTATTGAAAGCTTAACCCCATAATTCTCGCTCCCGTCATATTCCCGGGCTGTGTCTTTTACTCAGATTGTTTGATTCCCACCAGTTTTATAAAATAGTGTAATTGGCTTTACTTTAGTATCGTTTTACCTGTCATTAAATAAGGCGAATATTTCTTTTTTAAAAAAGTGATGCCAATAAGCAATTTGAATTTGTAAACCGTAATTTAATTCGAGCATTAAGGGGTTAAGGGAGGCAGCTCGTCGAGGTTTCCCAAGATTTCAAGCTTTAGTGCATCAACCTGAATACTCCCCCAAATAGAAATACCCCATTTAACCCTTTCCGGCAAAGAAAAATTGTATTCGTAAAATGATGAAATGATTGACTGTCACCAGAATTTATAAACTAACTTCTTAGAAACTATAAACCTGTTGTTTTAAACTTCAATTACAAAAGAAATTTTTTATAAAAATATACTCGGTGCCGTTTTAAAATTCTCAATTCAAATTAGGTGATTCCGCAGTGGGACCACTCAGTGGTGGAAAATTGGTGCAGAGGAGGAGCCTATTGACACCACTAAATATTAGTAGTATTTTTCGGCTTATCTAATGACAGAATTTCTGA
This sequence comes from Maratus speciosus, assembly GCA_963932465.1. Classification (NCBI taxonomy): domain Eukaryota; kingdom Metazoa; phylum Arthropoda; class Arachnida; order Araneae; family Salticidae; genus Maratus; species Maratus speciosus. The sequence goes on from OZ010787.1 coordinate 437,729,666, forward strand.
GTTTTTATTAAAGTGAAGAATACCATAAACTATTAGTGGCGTCAATAGGCTCCTCCTCTGCGCCAATTTTCCACCACTGGACCACTGTACCGGAAAGAAACCTTTCAAGAGTGGTGATTCATTTTTGGAGTACTTAATTTTAATTCCTAAATGCCACATTGGCACCAGAATAATCGAAAGCACATTTTCCTTATATTAAGTACGTGCACAAAAGCTTTTGCTTATTTTGAAATAAATTTGTTTGTAAATTCTGGTGCATAGTAAATAAAAATGTCTGAAATTCAAACACTTAAGTGTCTGAAACGGAGTGTTCAATTTTCAGACATTTTAAAATGTCTTAATATTTTCAGACACTTTTTGCGCCTGAATTTCAGACACTTTTTGCGTCTGAATTTCAGACACTTCAAGCTCCTGAATCGCATCCATTTTTTTGTAAGCATCATACGTAGCCATGTTTGAACACGTTGAATCCTGGAAAAATAATTGGCTGTGGTCCTGCTCCTTCCACACCATACAGCCTGACTTTTATTTTATTTATTTTTTTTGTGTGTGCTTCCAATTTTTGTATGCAGTTTTCGTTAAACTGATAATTTAAGACATTGTGCTGATTTTAATCAATTCTTGAACTTCAGGAGTAGAACAAGATTAAAGACAAAAAATATTTATCTAAATATTAGATTTTTTTAATTCATTTTTTTGTAATCTTATTTTACTTTAAATTTTCAAAATATTGATTATAATCAGTACAATTTTGAAACAGATTTAAAATATAAGGTTTACAAATATTGCACATAAAATTTGGGTTCACTACAGTCGTAAGGGGACGTGGCACTACCCAGTATACCCATGATTTAATCGAGAAGTTTTTTTTGCAAAAAATGCAACTCTGCATTATGGTTATCTAAATTGAGATGTCTGGTATTCGGGAGTATCCGTTGTGGAGGTTAATGGACATTCCCGAATAGCGGACACCTCTATTTAACGAATACTTTTTTAATCCGCAAGACATACATATTTGTTATTTTTACCTCACAAAAGCTGATACCTCCGTTTATCGGAGAAATTCCGCGGTTCCGATGTGTGCGCCATTAAGGGCTTTTAAGGTACATGGATATATATTATAATCTTGTCCTACTCTAAAAGTTCAAAATATTTATTATACTTGGTTGGATGTCGAAAAAGATTTAAAATATCAGGTGTACAGAATTTGCAAAAATCCCCCCCCCCCCTAAAAAAAATGAAAATTCATATAATTTAAAAATTAGATTTAAAAAAATTATATTGCCACATAGGCAATTTTACATATATATCAAGTGATACAGCTATTTATACAACAACTATTTAACTACGAATAAAAAAATAAATATTCTACTTTAATAACATCGAGAAAAATAATTCTTCGGTATTTTGTTAAATATATTTGCATTTTTAATTTTGTCTTACTCTAAAAGTTCAAAACTTTCAATATAATAATCAGTGTAAGATTTAAAATATAAGCTTTACGGAAATATCATACAAAATACCATCCCCCTCCCCGAAAAAAAAATGAAAATCCTTATCATTTAAAATTAGATTTTTTAAAAATTTATATATTGTCACATGGGCAACTTTTTATGGAGATCAGAGGGTAATCACAAAAGCTATTCAACTATCAATAAAAATAATTAAATACATATTTTATATTAATAACATGAAGAAAAAATAACTTATAGTTTCCAAACTTCTTTCGCCTTAAACATATATAGTAACATCTGTCATTTTTGTATTTTTCGTATTGCATATAAATAAAGTTATTTTAAGTGCGAAATCTAGTTAAAGCTTTTTACTTTTTCCCATTATAAATTTCAAATATACTTTTTTTATTAAAAATAATCAAAAAATCAATATTAGAGTGTATTGCAAATCAAATACATATGTATATTTTCACTGGCAGCTTCACATAATAGACGAGTCTCATGTACATTGTTTATTATTTTTTAATCTGCGGTTTTATTCCAGGAAGTAAGAAAGCATTTGGTGATCTTTCAAAGCTTTTTTTTTTCTTTATTGCCTTGTGGTCTTCGTTTACTGTGAGATAAGAATTAGCTATTGAAACTAAAAACTGCCATTGAATATATAGTTTGTAATAAAAGACAGCATCATAAGTTTAAAAATATATACTTCTAGAATTAGTGGTTTTTTTACGAACAGATTCAAAACTAATGGAATTGCGTGCAAGATTTTGTTTAGTACAATAAATAAAATTATAAAAGGCACTAATTTTAGTACTATAAAGAAATTATGGCACTTACTTCAAACGCTGTTTGCAAGAGGTAAAAAATTACTCGATTAGGAATTTTAAAAACTACCACCGTGCGGGAGAAAGACTTGCATCATTTTAGAAGAAAATCCCATAACGTATCCGACTAGCCATATTTAAAGAATGAATTGTTTCATCCTCAAAATATAACCCGCCAGACAAAAGTTTTTTTTTCTTGCCAGCTTTGACAGGATGAAGACGAATAACACAATATTATTGATACAATACAAATTAGCACTAAGTCCATTGCTCACGCTTTGTAGAGTTCCCGGGTGTAATCTTCAACTTGTTGTTTACTTTATCACACCCTTATATCGACGACAGCTTATAAAGACATTTGGTGTCAAGCACACACGTTAGATGTATGTGTTCAATTTATAAATAAACTAAGTGAATACGAATTAAAATCACAGTACTTCACATTCCGCAAAAAACGAATTAAAATACACGCGTACATAAAAACAAACTTTCCGTTTGAATTAAAACGTATACTAATTCGAACGAAACACATCTAAAACGATGCGCAACTGAGAGTGCCCCCTGGTGGTTATTGCGTTGGAAGAATCAAAACATCTTAGCCTTTTGCCCGCCAACGTTCCACAAGTGAAATATAAGCTATGTGTTGCTGTATCTTTTTAAAGATTTGTTTAATCTGTTTGAATTTTTTAAATATATCTTTTTAAAGATATGTTTTAATGGATTAAAAAGTATTATTTAATATTTTTTTTGTGGTTTACATCTTGGAGCTTTTTGAAATGTAACAAAAAACGTAAATGTAGTAGGCTGTGCTTTTACTCTATCTATAACTCTAGAATTCAAATGTGACTGCTGTGATGATTATTATTGTAATGCTTAGTGTTGTTTATTAAGTTTTCTGCATAAATGAATGTTTTATCTTATTTTGTTTTTGTTTTATGATCATTTGAATGCCAATGTTCCACATATGGAACGTTGGGTGTTCAGAGTACAAAATTATCTTATTGTTATTTTTTTTAGGATCTTGATCATTTTTACTGGGCTCCCTCGGGAGATCATTATTATTTTTTTCGTACAAGTATTATTAAAGAATAAATTTTATGATATATGTCTCTTGCACCTGTCTCCAAAGTGTCTGAATTATTTTTGAACCAATATGACAATGAAATATACAAAAGAATTGTAAAAACAAGAAAGAGGAGATTTTGATTATTATAGCGATGACAAAGTTGTTTGTGTACGATGGAGTGACAACAGTGTTGTTACTGTTATATCCAATTGGTAAGGAACATTGCTTACTCAAAATGTAGCATGATATACTTGAAAATTGAAGCGAGAAGTTTCAATCAAATAACCTCGATTGATTAGATTGTATAATTAGAATATGTTTGGTGTAGATGTTTTAGATTATTTGCTTGGAACATAGATGATTTCGATGATAAAAATGGTGATGAAATCTGTTTGCAAATGAACTAAATATGGCTGTTCTTGATTTTTCAGCAGTAGGCTCAAAAGAAACCCTAAGCCATTTGGAGTTTAGTCGTGAAATTACAACTGTTGCCATAAAAGTTGGATTTCATGTTCGAAAAAGAGAATAGGGGGTTAGTATTATAAGTATGGACATCGTCACCTCATTCAGTAGCTATTGCTTTTCGTCTACTACTCAAGGCAGATTCTCAAATCAACAGAAAAACATAAAGAAATGATGCTGTGAATATTATGGAAAGCCTATGCATGAAAAATGTTTTCACGCCTTTCGTAGACATTTTACTTTTAGTGATTAGTTAACATGTTCCTAAAATAGAAAACATTTTTTACTTTACCTGGTTTTCTTTGTTTTGTTATATGTGCAGTGCTGGTATGATTTCGAAAAAAAAAAATCGCCAAAATGTACAAATGTTATTCGTACCGCCAACGTTCCACAAGTGGAACATACCTGTAACTCCACTTCTATTTTTCATAACATCCCCAAATTTGGCAAGCAACCTTATAATTAATTTAAATCGTCTCAAAAAGTTTTTCAAATTAATTTGCGAAGCAATTCATCGTGCGGCGTATAAAAGGTTAAATTAAGACACGTTTGAAGCAACGAAGTGTCTTAAAATAAGACGTTTGCGGATATTTTAGACACTATTCTCATTTCGTTTATATCATGATCATAGAAAGACACTTATGTATCTTAAATTAAGACATGTATAATGTCTTAATTTTCAGATTAAGACACTTAAGTCTCTAAAATTCTTTTTCAGTCACATATGTGTCTAATTTTAAGAGGCCTCTATTTGCATTGTGTCATTCACTCATTTCAGCATTTTACGAATCGAATCTGACAACATTAACCCTAGATCTACCGGGAATTTTATTCAAGTTTTAATAAAACGTTCTACACCAGAATTTTTATTTAAAACTATTTAACTTATTTATTTACCTTATTTTTGTCTGGTTTATATACTTAGTTTATTTTAAAGAAATTTCTGGTTTGAATGAATATTTTGTATGTACCTGTCGGGGCCAATGGACCCGTCTGGTAGACGGAGGGTTAATTTGAATTGCCTTCGTACTAATTGTGTGCACAGGTTGTCATACAAAGATTGGCACGACATTGATTTTTTCACGTGTTACAGATACGCAGGCAATGTAAATTCCGAAAGGTTTCAAAATAAGGGAAGAATAAACAATCTGTAAATTAAATGCGCTTGCTTAAATTTTTAAAAGCAATATTTCTTTAAAACTTTTACGGTCCATAGGACTTATATTATTTAGAAAAAATGCTATTTAAGTTTCAACGTAGAATGGTAACTAATTCCATTTTTCCACAGCCAAATTTCTCCAAATTATTATAGATTGGATTTTACAAAGTTTAATAGCTTTCTGTCACGCAAAACCGGCAAAGGATTTTTTAGTGCTGAAAACCCCCAAAATTTCCCAAACTTGAAAGTACCATATTCGGATGAGCTTTGATAACAGTAGAATGGAATTTTTATTGTTGTACTTGCCAGAGTATGGAGAAAGATTTTCAAAATATAACTTTGGGGACAACGGTGGCGCTGTAGGGTTGATAAACTAGATAAATTATCTTTCGATATCTCGAATTATTTAAATAAACTCGCATATAAATCAAACTTTTATCATTGTACCATACACCGAGCCTGCTGACAGAAAGCTTAAGAGGCAACATTAGTCGCGAAAAAACCCTCAGAAACTAATGTTTAAACTATGGAAGCATTCTTTTCAAATTTCTCGCCTGCATTTTAATATTTTTAAATGATTCGTTTTTGCATAGGACAGCTGAGGTCGATCTTTAATGTTGTTTGTAATTTAATACGAGATTTATCACATTGCTAACTAAGCGTAAAACCAAGAGAGTGAAAAATCTCCAAGCCGGGAATTGAACCCAGAACCCTTGGAATAGCGCTCCACGTGCTCTACAATTTAAGCTACGAGAACGATACCCAGCTTTGCATCTCTCACTCACATATATTGGTAAGGCTGCAACTGCAGCAAATGATGGAATAGTCTTCATGAGAACACAATCCTGCGCAGAACTCACTCTGCTGGTTCTCCGCTTAGTTAGCAATGTGATAAATCACGTATTAAATATTCGATAATTTCGAGCTTAATGTCCCTGCTAAAACTTAATTGAAAAATTAATTAAAATTATATATGTTTGTAATTTGTTGACTTTGTCTGCATTTTCTATGGGGCTACTTTCTTTTCGAAACCGATTCCAAAAGTAGCTTTAAGAAGAAAAAAAATTATAACGTTAGAGATCGAAGTATTTGATTGGCATATTTATAAAGTAAAATATATGATTGAAAATATGTTTATTAGCCAAAAAGCACCGAATGGTTGACAGCTATGGAAATGATACTGTGATTACCGTAAAGTTCAACAGGATCAAAAAGTGCGTACATAATTTCTTTAAAATGGGTATTTTATCTTATAATAAACTTTTAAAAATATAAATAAATAATTAAAGAAATATCTTCCCTTTAACGATGCTTAACAATAGAATACCTGGAAATTTTACTCAAGTTTCATAAAAATATTTCATACCAGAATTTTTATTTTAAATTATTTAACTGATTTATTTAACGCATTTCTGTGTGAATTTAATTTAACTTATTTTATTTAAAAATATCTGGCTGCAATGGGAATTTAACCATTTGGTCGGAGTCTGATCGACTCCATCCGGGCGTTCTAGTGCAAAACGTTATAAGTAAGCGAACGAACTTAATGCTGGAATCAGGCGTAAATTAACACAGTTGCGCCACCTTGTGGACGGAGTGATAATTCACATACGCGGGCTTTTAGTGTGGTGCGTATTTTCTAAACCTTCAGTCACTCAAGGAAATGAATTTTGTTTGCCATATTTATTGCAAAAATAATTGCGTAGCGAGAGGGGTATCCAGGCGCACCACGACATTTTCTTCGCCTTACCAGTAACACTTCAGTTATTAATCAAGGTGAACTTTACAATTTTAGTGGTGTCAGTAAGAAAACAGTTAGGTATCTACCTGTAGTTCACACTCCATCCGTTACGTGGCGCATGACCTTGATTGATGTGACCTCGCTTTTAATCTTGCGGTTACTTCTCCCATTTAAGATAGGACACTTACTTATATCGCTTTGTTCTAGTGTTAAATAAAAGTCCCACGTTTTAGCATTGGTGCAAGAATGAGCAAATCGAATTCATGACAAACACAAAAGACGAAGGTTATTTACAACAAAAATCATAATGATAAATGAAAAAAAGTCTGTAGAACAAAATAGACATTATTTTTAACACTAGAACCGACATTAGGGGTTATTATGACCAACTGTCAAGTTGATAATTGTAGATTCGAACCAGAAATTTCTTCATAAGCTATGTTAAATGTATGCAGCACAAAAGTAGGCTAATTAAATAAGTTAAATAGTTTCAAATAAAAATTCTGGTGTGAAATATTTTTTTATAAAACTTGAGTAAAATAGCCGGCGCTTCTAGTGTTAACCCTTTATATACTCACGGTACTTACAAGTACTACTCGCTTTAAACTTTCATCTCATAATAAATATTACTAATATTCTAATAGTACTTTGCAAAAATACTCATTTAACTTCACTTTATCCGGATACAAGTCAGCAGTATTTCTAGGTTTGTTACTTTAGCGAGGAAGGGCGGTATCTTTGAAACAGTCGATGTGTTTTGTGCCGACATTTTGTACAGATTGTCAAGCTCGTCTTTTTTATTGCTGCAAACACAGTAAAGGATATAAGATAAGTTGATTTTTTATATATATTCATTATGCTCTTAGAATACAATCTGACTAGCAATTTTAGGTAAACGGTGTATGTATTTGATTTAACGGTTGATTTACTCGGTGGTGCTTATAAGTACCATCGGTACACTGGGTATTGGAGAAAAATTCTAGTTCACTTTTCGTCTGTGTAGTTATCTATCGTTTTCATCTGCTTTAAAATGTAATTACTAAAATGTAGTGTAGTAATAATTGTCCTAGTATTTATTTTCTGATTCATTATTATTTTGCATAGGAAATCGAAAAAGTTGTAGCACCGACTTTTTTTTTTTTTTTGTTTTTTTTTTTGTTTTTTTTTTGTTTTTTTTTTTGCTGTGCTAGAAATGGCTTATGTAAATTCGTATGTTGAATATGTGGAGATGTGAGAGAACATGTTTTCACTGGAATATATACGTCGCATAACTAAAGGACTGCTAACAAGATCGAAACCTAGAAAAAAAAAGTTTTTTTAACCCTTTCAGGGTCAAAACATTTTTAATGCTAAAGTGTTGAAATAAATGATTGGCACCGGAATTTGCCAAAAGAATTATTATATAAACATGAAAAAGGCTATGTTTCACTTACTTATCAAATCGAAACTACTTTACCACAATTCTAGTGCCATTTGAAATACCTTGTGGGTTGTCAGTTATAATAATTTAGTCATCGTGTACTGACGGTACTTTAAGTACCACTTTAATTAATTACGTCTAATTAATTAAATATCTCACTTTGAGTATTTTTTATGTTTATCCTTTAATTTTCATTGTTGTAACTGAAAAAAAAAATATTACATGAAAAAAATTGCAGTAGATCATAATGCAGTAGATAAAGGGTTAAGGTATTTTATAAATCAGGATTCTTATGCATCAAGGGATTTAGGGGATTTTAGGTGTTTTAGTATCAGAAATTTCTTAAAGTACTGGTTGGTATATCTCAAGATATATATTATTTTATTATGCAAGACAAATATTACTTTAAGAAAATTCTGATACCACGTCTTTGAAATATTCGAAAACAGTAAATATAAAGCTATAGGCAATTTATTAATTTAATGTAATGCATCTTAACCCTTAATTGCGCGATTTTTTATTTTGTTTCGAAAAAATTATATATGAATCTCTGAACGGTTATTACACAGGAAAAATAATGAAAAAAAAAATTAGAGATAAAATTTTCATATAATACGTCAATCTTTTCTTCTGTTGCAAGTAAAAACTATTGTCGTGTGACTGTTCTACGCTAAAATATTGCAAATTAACAAATATTTTAAGAAGTATGTCTCCAAAAACCTTATTTTTTATAATTATTTATTTTATAAAACTTAACCTTTAAGCCTTTAATTCCCAAAATGAAATACGTTCTGGAAATTACGTAGTACAGGGAATCTGACTTTACACCAGAAAGTTTCAATGGTAATTTTTACTTTATATAAATATGGAATGTCTGTTATTAATTAAAGCATATATTGCTATTTTAATTTCCTGATGTGAATTAGGTATATACGAATGAAAAAATCTATTCAATTGAAAACACTGTTGTTTGCATAAATGCAAAGCTGTGCACTAAAGAGTTAACCCTTTGCACTCGAGAGGTGACTCTCACTCACCTCTAGGCTCCCGTGTAAATACAGGCTCCAAATAATCTGGACACCAGTTTTTTTAAAGTAATTCTTTTCGCCTTACCTAATGGCAGAATTATTGGCGATTAAAGATAGCTAAATAAACAGTAAGAAATTAGTGGTGTCCACAGCATTCGGTGCCCTGATTTCCGCGCGACACCTGGAAACACTCTCGAGTGAAAAGGGTTAAGTTACAAGATTTGATTTCTTAGCAATCAGTTAAATCCTTGATCTGAATATAACACTTTTAAAATGTTTCAAAAATAGATCGTTCAAAATATAGAAATTGTTTTTTGGCCAAATCATAATTAACGATTTTTACTTCATTTCCTTCAATTTTACTTAAGATATTAAAACACATTTCTCAATTAATATTACAATGACCAGGAGTAATTAGATTTCATAAATCTTTTTAAGAAAACAAAATGATGCAGAATAATGAATAACACAAATTCAAATTCACAAAAGACATGATCTAAAACCAAGTTACAGATAAGATCGTAATACATGTTTTTAACTCGAAAACTAAATAACAAATTCTATATGAAAGTTCGCATGTACATCATCACATTGTGAGAATCGAACTCCAGGCATCACAATATTTTTTTTTTTACCAGTGTGTGAGGAAAGCTTTTTCCTGCTGGGTTGTTACAACATATAGAACGAAAGTTACACTTCTTGTCCGTGCCTGCGAAATTTTTAGGAAAATTCTAAAAAGAAAATTTTTCGTAGAAAAAATCGGTATTCAGAAAAAGGACTGAGTGGGAGGCCTGAAACCCTGATTGGAAATCTGAATAGATGGAAGGATTACCCAAAAGTGTTGACGTAAAAAACAGGTGTTGGGATAAACCAATCATTTAAGTGAACAATATATTCAAGTGCGAGATTTAATTTAAAATTTGAGAATTAAAGAATTTAGATGCCAAATTGGCGAAACAATAAAAAAAAATAGAAACCCTAAACATAAATTCCAGAATTTGACTCATATAAAGAGGTGATAAAAAAGGATAGAGATAAAACTTTATTTCTACTATTTTAGCTTTTGAAAATCTTTATTTCTTTAATTCTAAAAGAAGGAAAAAAGCTTTTCACTATTGAATAGGAGGTCAAATAAAGGAACTATGACTAATTTAAAAAGGTAATGAAAATAATAATATGCATGAAAATTTATGATAGTGGTATTGTTCTTAATCCATGTATTTATATGCGAAATATTCTGATTTTATAAATGGAAATATTTTGTGTATTATTGAGAATTAATGTATCCATTAACACTAGAAAGCCCGCGTGCAGTCATTTTGACTGCTACCAAATAAATATATCTCCGTTTGAACCAGATTTTTTTTTTTTATAAAACTAGTTTAAAAGACGCAAAGGAAAAAAAACCCTAGTTAAATGGATAAGTTAATAATTTAAAATAAAAAAACATGGTGTGAAATATTTTCTAAAATTTGAGTAAAATTCTCGGTCTTTCTAGTGTTAAAATAAAATGTGTCGAGAAAAGTACAATTGCGATTTCCAAATGATGTAGATTCCCGACCACTGTCACGAATTTATTCTAACGGATTTAAATGGCAATCTAACTTTTTTGAGTTTCAGGTTGTATTTTTGATTGGGTCGTATTTTCATTCAAGAATCCCCCACTATGTCAAAATACTAATATTGTCCTTATTTTATCTATCATTAAATAAGTTAAATATTAATATTTTTAAATAAATGTCGATGTCTGAATATAAAAACCTGCTCAATTGGCAACAGTGGTTAAGTTTAGTGCGTGTAGTACTTCTAGTATTATTTCAAATTACTTCCATTTAGCTAAAGTATCCCATAATTGATTATTATACATCAAGATGTTCAGATAATTTTGTAAGCATTTAAGGGGTCTCAGGAGTCTTACTTTTCATTGATGGTGCAGTTTAGCGACGTCTCGCATTTAATTTTATTTCACATTTCGTATTGAACCGAAATACATAATTTTTTTGCAACTGACAGCTTAATATCTGTTCTGTGTAGCATAATAATTTCAATGTTCTACAACTATTATTTTACACTTTTTAAAATGTTTACTTTTGAGGAAAGTTTTAAAATTGTTAGCTCACAGGCTATCAAAGCCTGAGAGCTAATGTGCCCGCCCGTTCTGTATGTATGTACGTACGTACGTACGTACGTATGTATGTATGTATGTATGTATGTACGTAACGCGATAACTCTTGATAGAAATATCCGATTTGCTTCAAAATTTTTTCCTAGGTTCATTGTGATAAGGCGCTTCCTTGATTAGTTTTGGGAGTTCATTGGTTAAGGATAAAGGGGGGAAAACGGGGTTAGTCCACACCCCTTAATTCAGATAAATGGGTTTTTCATGCAGAATGATTCGATTTGCTCCGAATTTGGTATACCGGTTTATTATGTTAAGGAACATCCCTGATTAGTTTTGGGGGTTCATTGGTTAAGGATAAAGGGGGGAAAACGGGGTTAGTCCACCCCGCTTAATTCAGATAAATGTATTTTTCATGCAGAATGATTCGATTTGCTCCGAATTTGGTATACCGGTTTATTATGTTAAGGAACTTCCCTGATTAGTTTTGGGGGTTCATTGGTTAAGGATAAAGGGGGGAAAACAGGGTTAGTCCACCCCCCCCCCCCTAATTCAGATAAATGTGTTTTTCATGCAGAATGATTCGATTTGCTCCGATTTATGTATACCGGTTTATTATGTTAAGGAACTTCCCTGATTAGTTTTGGGGGATCATTGGTTAAGTGTAAAGGGGGAAAAGGAGGTTAACCCGCCCCTCTTAATTTAGATAAATGGGTTTTTCATGCAGAATGATTCGATTTGCTCCGAAGTTGGTATACCGGTTTATTATGTTAAGGAGCTTCCCTGATTCGTTTTGGCGATTCATTGGTTAAGGATAAAGGGGGGCTAGTCCACTCCCTTAATTTAGATAAATGTTTTTTTTTTTTTTTTTTTTTTTTTTGCAAGATTATTCGATTTGCCCCAAATTTAGTATACCGGTTTATTATGATAAGGAGCTTCCCTGATTAGATTTGGAGGTTCACTGGTTAAGTATAAAGGGGGAAACGGGGGCTAATTCCTCTTCATTTATTTTTTTGAGTGGCATTATTCTTTAAAATAAGGGCATAATATACAATTAGTGTGAATAGTCTGGGAGCTCAATGCCATTAGTTTAGCTGGGCACTTTTCTTTTTTATTTTTTGACTTGCATTCATTGCGCGCAACATTTCTCAAGAACTAATGAAGCAATTTGTACAAAACTTGAAACATTTATTCACTTTGATACAAGGAATTATTTTTACCTCAAATTTATTAATACAATTGTATTGAACATTTAAAATTAGCATTTTTTTTAACAAAAAAGTATTTTTTTTTCAAACTTTTATAATTTAAATTTATATATTTAAAGAAAATAAAATTTTAATTGCTTTGAATTGAAGTATACGTTCAAAGTACATTAGTTTTACATCATTATCAATATTATTTGGGGCTCTTGAAATAATAGTTTCGCTACAATCTTGCACGTAGTAGATGCAGGTAAAAATGCAATTTTAATTTTTTTTATAATAAATAAATATTTAAAAAATAGTGAAATATCAGATGTATAATATTGAAATAATTATGCTACATAGAACAGATATCTAGCAATTAGTGGTAAAATTTTATGTATTTGTGTTTCATAGGGGATCAGAAATAAAATTAAATGTGACAAGATTCTAAAATGCACCTTCAGTGAAAAATTAAGACTCCTGAGACCCCTTAATGAAAATTGTGTAATACCTTAAACTGGTGAGAAACATGATTAAAGTAATTTATGCCGCTAGTATTAATCAGCCTACGGAAAATAGTTATTTCGGAACAAACTGAGTAGGGCAAATTTATTTGACATTTCTATTACCATAGTTGCCAACTTTTGCGCTTTTTTCTTACCACTAAAATTTTATAGTAAATGTTTTCTTATTTAATCACCTAAATCTCATGATTAGACAAGAGGAATATCTCAGTTAAATTTTACTGGTAGAAAAAAAGCGTAAAAGTTGGCAGCTATATATTACCCGTTTCCAGAAATGTCAACATACTGAATTGTAAATCAGTCTATCTAATACTACTATTAATATACAGGGTGTCCGGTCTCAACGGTGTCCAATGGTTAATTCCTAAACCGTTAGTCATAGACATATAGTTCCAATTACAAAAATGTTTAAAATAAGGAAAAGAAATATTTTAAAAGCGATTTGGGTCAATAAAAATATTTCTTAAAAAATTACGAAATTTAAATTTTTATATGGTCCCCCGGTTCTACCAGTTATATTTAGTAAAATTTTCCTTTTACACTGACAAGTATTAATACACAAAAAGTTCTGTTATTCTACGATTAAAATTGACCGAGTAATAGCTGTTTAAAGTTGGAGCATATTTTTTTGCAGCAAATTGGGGGTCATTCACAAATTTAGTCGAAATACAATTTCGTCAGATATATTAAAAAAATGGTTGCGGCGTAAAATTAACATTGCAATATAAATTTGAAATCTTTAATCATTCTGACCTATTAATGCAAAATATACAATTTGTAATAAACATTTAACAAGGAAGGAAACAGATTTTTTGTTAAATAAAATTATGCTAAATTAACAGCCTCAATTCTTTACAAAATGATACGTATATTCAAATATTATTAGATTACACTAGCCTGCAAAAGTTGGGTTATGTCAGGTGTTTTAGCTTTTGATAATTGTTTCTTATGTATTCTGTACCGTTGAATCTGAAATTGACCTTCATTTTTAACCATCACATCAGGATTTTTCGCAAATTTCAAAGTTAAAAAGTTAAAAGTTAAAATTGAATCTCCTCTCACATCTCATCGAACCACTCAGCTATTTAGCTGTAAGAATCCTAGGATAAGCAAAAATATCGAATAAATTATTGAATAAAATAAAATAAAATAAAACAAAAAAAGTTTTACATACGTTTTATAGTATGAGATTTTCGCTATATTTTAACTTACACATTTTGCAAAAAAATTCTAACGTGATGGTTAAAAACGAAGGTCATTTTCAGATTCAGTGCTAAAAAGTACGTAAAAATCAATTATAAAAAGTTAAAAAACACAGCCATCTCCTCTACTTTATAGTATCCAATTTTTGGTATTCTTTAAATTTGACAATTTATGATTTGCGAAATATCTTGACATGATCGTTAAAAATTAATGTAATTTTCGGATTCAGCGCTAAAAAATAAATAAAAGTTTAAAAAAAAATAATCGCAGTCGTATATTATCTAATCTAAAACTTTTTCTTAAACTTCTTGGCGGTAATCTATCCGAAATATCTTGTGTTATCCTGTAAAATAAGTAAAAATGGTAACCACCGAAAATCATAATAATATTAGATTGTTATCGGATTTGTGCCAGTATGTTAAATGTACTCTCGGTCGGATATTTAAAAGTGAGTTAAAGTTAGAGTACAAATTTTAAACTGGAAAAATATACATACGTTCGTTGAAGTAACATAAAAACTTATAAAAATAACATAATTTTTGTTAAAACAAAAGAAACAGTCTCGAATCCTGACAAAATAAAACACGTTATTTTAGCCAATCTGAAACTTAATAAATGTTAGCTTAATCGTAATACTTGTGCGATTTTTTTCAAAGCGCAGATACACATGAAATAAGATCTTCGACTACTTTAAGCACTTGATATGTGACCCCTCAAGGCCAAGCCGAACTCATTTGTTTTCAGAGCAGAAAAATGGCATAAGTCATGCATTTTTAAAGTTTATTAACTCGCTCATTTTTAGTGTTATATGAATGGGGCTTTGTTTGTCTTACTCGTCAGTGTAATAGGAAAATTTTACTAAATATAACTTATAGGACCGGGGGACCGTATAAAAATTTAAATTTCGTAATTTTTTAAGAAATATTTTTATTGACCCAAATCGCTTTTAAAATATTTCTTTACCTGAATTAAAACATTTTTGTAATTGGAACTATATATCTATGACTAATGGTTTAGGAATTAGCCATTGGACACCGTTGAGAACGGACACCCTGTATATTTATACAATTATTATTATACATTTGAATACCACTATGCATTTTATTTAATGAAGAAATTCTAAGATTAAACACGACTGAATTTACTATTTAGAATATAGGTGTTATTAAGAATTCCAGAGGGATGGTAGCTATGTATATGTGATTGATACTTTAGATACGGTAATTGCTTACTTCATGAAAGCGAAATTTTATAGCTTTCAAACCGTAGAGCAAGCATGGTTGTAGTGACGTCAGTGCAAGTCACAGTGGTTATGTCACAACTGTAACCAAAATACCACGTACTCACATTGTAATTATTATGCGAACTTCTTCAAAAATTTTTAAAAAGTACATGAATACTTCAAAATATTAAAAAAAAAATCTAACAATTTAAAATTTTTATGACGTCACTTCAAATCACGTCACCGGAAACCTAAATACAAGGTCTGAGCGCTGACACAAAAATGGCGGCTGCCGAAAGCGTTTTTTTTTTTTTTTTTTTTTTTTTTTTTTTTTTTTTTTTTTTTTTTTTTTACGCATGTACAGCCTCTATATTTAGACACCAGTATTTTATCAAACATTTCTGTGACTTTCTTTTATCTCAGAAAAATAAAGCTGAAAAAACTATTACAAATTATTGGCACCAAAATTCAAGAGACCGTACGCACGCTGAAAATTTTGCCTTCTGTAGCCGCCATTTTTGTGTCAGCGCTTAGGCCTACTATTCAGGGGGTGGTGGTCACGCACGTCTCGTAACATATATGTGCGCAGAAAGACAAGTGTGCACGACCATATTGTGACCGTACAACACTTTTAAAACTTTTTATTTCAAAATAAGGCAAAGCAATGTTAGAACTTTTTTCCGACAAACCAATTTGAATTTTTAAACCGTAATTTAATGCGACCGTTAACCTTTTGAGCTCTGATGGGTGAATTGCTTAAAAGTACCCAAATGTCATAATGACACCAGTATTTTGTAAACAAAAAATTCGGTTTATTATATACACGAAAAAATGCGTTAATATATTTTCAAATAAATTTAGTCGAGTATTCCGGTTTCATCGTAACATTTGGAGATTGAAATTATGTGGGAAGAAATTCACCCAACAGAGCTTAAAGGTTAAGGGATTAAAAAGGCCTGGGTCCATGAAAATGTAACGCATTCACTGCCGATCCCGCGCCAGCGCGAGATGACATCATACGCTGATCGGTAGCGAAAGTGATCAGATATTTTAAATTGATACCTGAAATTTCGAAAGAAGATATTTTACTTTATGTTATCGCTAAATGTCTTTTATAAAATACAGCATAAGATACTATTCTTTATTTCTGGTATGAACACTAAATTTCTGGTTAAAAATGGACGCCAAACTTGCAAATCTGTATGATGGCACTCAACGTGTTAACCCTTAAATGCATACTGATGTAAATTTCCATCACCTTTTTATTTAATTTTTAATACATAAATTAAGTTCCTTCAACCACTATATTTATATAAAAATATTAATCCTCTAAAAATTACAAAAATATGCTACTAAATAAATTTAAAAATCTATCTTAAGATTTCTGGTGTCTAATCCTTAATGTAAAAATAAAAAACAGATTTCTAAAAGAATAATTCATGCAGTTAAGGGTTAAGGCCCTAAATTATCTTGTATTAAACAAAATATAACAGTCAGATTACTGCCAACGTGTAAGTTTTTTCTTATACTAATTTTAAAAGTAAAGCTGGTCTGAATGCAGTATATTTTACCAGTAATATAGAAACGAGTTGCAATATTGTATGTAAGGATCTTGGTAGGAAACTATTTAAAAATTATACAAAGAATTAAATATTGTAAAGCCCTGAAAATCATTAAAGTGCAATCATGAAAGATTAACCCCTTACCTCCTGATAAATGTCGAATACTCTTTAAAAATTCAGATTGTTTGATTGCCACCACTTTTTTCAAGTTGAAATATTTTCTTCATTTAATGGCAGATAAAATGTCGGGAGAATAAAGCCAATTGCATTATTTAAAAAAACTGGTGGGAATAAGACAATCTGAATAAAAGAAAAGAAGCCTACACTGCCCGTGAAAGTCACGGGCGCGACGATTAAGGGGTTAATAAGAACATTTATAACTTTAAACTATTTATCATCTCAAGAGCTATTTAAAAACGCAGTATATAATCGCAAGCATTTCATGAAAGATAAAATGAAGAAATACAAACAGTGGGTTTCATGAAAATACGTTGACTATGCAGGTGGGATAATGCTGAGTTCGGTAAAAGTGTCTTACAGAGAGGAAGTAGTTTCTTTAGTTAGTTCTTCCTACAAGATTTTTCTCTAAAAACACCGGTCGGAAAAACATGGAAATTGTATCCACTGCCAAACAAATCAGTGAACATTTTAGATGATTTGACATTCCCAAAGGGAAATTTGCATCCAAACTGTTCCAAAACGGACCATTTTTCCGAGAAAAAGTTTTATAATAATAGCAAATAATGACGGATTGTTATATAAATTAAGAAAAAGAGATATAATGGAAAACACGAAAGGCTATATTCACTGCTATAGATTATAAATTAATAAACTGTATCGTGACAAAAAATATTTTTTAATATTTGTCTTGTGCATTGTTCATTTGGTATCGTCCACATTTTTGTGTCCCTGACATATTTTAGCGCCTTCTGCCACTCTATCTTCGCTAACTTTTATGTACATTTTCATAAAGTTTACTTACATACTGACACAATGTTTCTACAGGTCCGGGAATGTCCCTGACTATAGGAAAGCCAAACACCAGCATTTAATTAGAAAAAAATCGCTATATCCAAATTACGATTTGATAAGTAGACATTTTCTACATAAAGAGGTGGTATATTTGCCTGAAACATTCAAAAACCATGTAACATATACTTATTATTTCTTACGCAATTTTATCTTATGCTATTTTAAAACAGAAATTACCTTAATTTAAAAAATAAATTAACCTACCCAAAGATAAAATAATTTCAATCAAATGTTCTGATTTAGCTAACAAAATCTATAAAGACCAATCATTAAATATATAATACGTGATTTATCACATTGCCAAAGAAGCGTAGAAGCAACAATGTGAAAAATGTCCAAGCCGGGAATCGAACACGGAACCCTTAGTATATCGAACCAAGTTCTCTACCAATTAAGCTACGAGGACGATGCTCAGCTTGGTGTTTCTCACCACATATGTTGTTAAGGCTTCACCTGCAGCACAAAATGGAATAGTCTTCATGAGCACACAATCCTGCGGCGAAACATGAGAAACACATAAATCCAGCATCGGTGAACACATATATCATTTTTAATTAATCTTTCAATTAATTTTCAGCAGTGAAATTACGCTCGAAATTATTGAATATATAATACGTGATTTATCACATTGCAAACGAAGCGTAGAACCAACAATATGAAAAATGCCCAAACCCGGAACCCTTGGATAGCGATCCAAATGCTCTACAATTTAAGTTACGAGGACGATGCCCAGCTTGGCATTTATCACCACATATGTTGGTATGGCTGCAACTGCAGCACAAGATGGAATAGTCATGGGCACACAATTCTGTGGAGAAACATGAGACAGACATAAACCCAGCATCTGTGAACACATATATAATTTTTAATTTATCTTTCAATTAATTTTCAGCAGTGAAATTACACTCAAAATTATTGAATATATAATACGTGATTTATCACATTGCTAACGAAGCGTAGATCCAACAATGTGAAAAATGTCCAAGCCAGGAATCGAACCCAAAACCCTTGGAACAACGATCCAAGTGCAAGATGGAATAGTCTTCATGAGCAGGGCTCGATTCCCGGCTTTGACATTTTTCACATTGTTGGTTCTGCGCTTCGTTAGTAATTTGATAAATTACGTATATTATGTTCAATAATTTGGAGCGTAATTTCACTGCTGAAAATTAATTGAAAGATTAATTAAAAATTACACATGTGTTCACCGATACTGTATTTATGTCTGTCTCATGTTTCGCCGAAGGATTGTGTGCTCATGAAGACTATTCCATCTTGTGCTGCAGTTGCAGCTTTACCAACATATGTGGTGAGAAAAGCCAAGCTGGGCATCTTCCTCGTAGCTTAACCCTTTCAGGGGCAAGGTACTTCTATTCGTAAAATGCTGAAACGAGTGATTGACACCAAAATCTACAAACAAATTTATTTCAAAATAAGCAAAAGCTTTTGTTCGCGTATTTAATGAAAGGGAAAATTCCATTCTAATTTTCTGGTGACAATGTGGCATTTAGAAATAAAAATTAAGTGGTCCAAAATTGAACCACCGGCCTTGAAGGGGTTAAATGGTAGAGCACGTGGATCGCTATTCCAAGGGTTCCGGGTTCGATTCCCGGCTTGGACATTTTTGGTTCTACGTTTCGTTAGCAATGTGATAAATCAGGTATTATATATTCAATAATTTCGATCGTAATTTCACTGCTGAAAATTACCGTATTTTCCCGCGTATCAGCCGCGGCTTAGTTAAGTTTTTTCAAACCGGAAATTTTATTGAGAAAAAGAAGTCAAACAAGTGCTAAGCAGAAGCAAGTCACATTTCATTTAAAATAAATTCTGGTCGGAAATCGAGTTATCTGAGGTGCGGCGGGTACGCTCGAAATTACGGTAATTGAAAGATTAATTAAAAATTATAAATGTGTTCACCGATGCTGGGTTTGTGTGTGTTTCATGTTTCGCCGCAGTATTGTGTGCTCATGAAGACTATTCCATCTTGTGCTTCAGTTGAAGTCTTACCAACATATGTGGTCAGAAACACCAAGCTGGGCATCGTCCCCGTAGCTTAAATGGTAGAGCACTTGGATCGATATTCCAAGGGTTCCGGGTACGATTCCCGGCTTGGACATTTTTCACATTGTTGGTTCTACGCTTCGTTAGCAATGCGATAAATCATGTATTTCAAATTCAATAATTTCGAGCATAATTTCACTGTTGAAAATTAATTGAAAGATTAATTTTAAATTATGTATCAATCATTTTTACACGGAGGATTTTGGTGCGGACATGTAAAAGTCTTTTCCCAGTTTTAACTATTTAAGTGTTTGTTAACAGTAAATATATATATATATATATATATATATTCAAATAGTTATTGAATTTATGGAACGGAACACTTCTTTAAAGAATTTTTTGTTTAAATAAAATAAAAAAAAAAATTGTGAAGTTCACAGGCCATTTAAACTTTATGAGAAATGAGATGTAAATTAACTCTTACTACATCTTAATTTAGTATTAAGTATGAAAAAATTTTCAAGTTTGAATCGGAGTTGCCATTACTAACATTTTGTTTTATGTTTATTAAATATCAGACAATGGGTTAAACAAAACATTTTGTCTGATATTTAATAAACATAAAACAAAACTGTTAGCTACATAGCAACTCCGATTCAAAACTATGAAAACAAATGCCATGTCCATGCTTGATTAATACAGGATTTTACCACTTAAACAAGATTTAAATTGGAAACTTTTAATAAAATTTTATTTCTATAACTTTTGTGGAAAAAAAAATTGTAAAATTGCTTTTTGTTATTTTGAAATAAATTTTTTGAAGATTCCGATGTTAGTTCAACATTACAGGAACACAATCACATGCCCCTCAAAGGGTTAAATCTGTATCCTACTTTAAAATAATAGCCGACCCAATAATATCCGGTGGGATTCGGTATAACGTGGACACAAAATCCGGTGCAGAATCGTCATAAATCGGTTACACTGTGACTTTACAACGGTTCACAGTGTGACCTAAGAGATGCGCTTAAAAAGAGTCAACAATGACTTCATATCCTCATCAGTGACACTTTAAATGGACGTTAGGAGACATCATATCGACGGTCAAAAAGTCACATTGTGGTTTTACTGATATGTTGCCATGACATCACAATGCTATACAGGAACTATCGAATAGAAAATAATAAAGCATTTACAAATCAAGATGTGAAAGCTTACATTTCGGCTTATAATAATACAAGAGATAATCTTCATCCAGAAAAATATTGTTTTGAGAGGTATCCTCGTAAAATGTGTAAGACAATTAACCGTGAAAAGTGACAAAATTCTAATTTTATATATTAATAATTTTTACATTGGCATTAAAATTATATGTGGTAAAAGACATTTTACTAATTAAAACTGATCTTTCTCAATTAACAAATTCAAGTAATGAAAAATTAAACGCCCATTTCTTAAAGATATCGTGTGATATCAGTGGCGCATACAAGGAAGTGCGGTCCAGGCTGTCATTATATTCAAATAAAATTTTCAGATTTATTTAATAGCAAAACTCTGCTATTTAATAAAGCAAAAATTTATATTCGAAAATTGTTTTAGACTGAAAATCCGCCTCCAATTTTGTGCTCTATATTGCATTATTGTTTATAGAAATTTTGTAAAGTAATTCCGATTTTCAATCAAGTCTTTGAGAGAAAACTCATTTGAATTTTCTCAATTATACAACAGCGCAATTTGATACAAGCAAATTAGAAGGTATAAATGTGTTTCCATTTTTGGAAAAGACTACTAATACATATCGTTTGTTCAATACTGTTTGCATTTATAGATTTTCATAATTAGAGTCAAAATGTTGTTATGTCAAACTTTGTCTCAGAAAGCAAATTAAGGTAAATTATCTCCCTTTATTCCATCAATATAGAGACTAGTTATGTTCTCAATTTTGAAAGCTTATCCGATTCGACATAAAACTCAATTTCTTTTTTATTTTAGTTATAATAAATACAGTACTTTTAAAGGATTTACTTAACCCTTTAAAGTTTGGTGGTAGATATTTGTATCACTTAATTTTAATCTTGGCTGCAGAAATTGGATTAGAATTTTTGAATAAAATGTTTGCTTTTATAATGCGCATGAAGAAAACATTCATTTATTTTCAAATATATTTGTTTGCAAATTCTGACCCCATCCAATCATTTCAACATTTTAGTACTGTAATTTTTTTTGTCGCTGACATGTTTACATAGCTGCCAACTTGTACGGATTTTTGCTACCAGTAAAATTTAATAGAAAACTTTGCCTAATTCAATCGCCGAATTGCAGTGAATTTTGATAATTAAATAAGGAAGAAATTTCTCTTAAATTTTAGTGGTAGCAAAAATCCATGCAAGTTGGCAGCTATGTGTTTAATATACGTAGTTTATTTGTGTAGATAAGAAAGTATTGGATATATAAATTTAAGACCAAGCATTTTCATAAGCGTTAGATAACTCCAAAGATAAAGTTTAAAAATGCTATATCGTTGAAGTAACTTTCGTTTTTCAGAATAAATACCTTCGTAATATTTAGAAAAAATGTTTTTTGAAAAAAAAAAAAAACTTACAAGCTGTCCATTGGTTTGTTTTGTAGATACCAGAGTTAACAAACAAAAACTATACCGTAATTTCGCGTGTATTCGCCGCACCTCAGATAACTCAATTTTCTGACAGAATTTATTTTATATAAAATGTGACTTACTTCTGCTTAGTACTTATTTGACTTCTTTTTTTCAATAAAATTTCCGGTTTGAAAAAGACTTAAATAAGCCGCGGCGCATACGTGGGAAATAATGGTAGTTTTAAGTTCCTACATTTTCTCCAACAGAAAATTGCAACAAACAATTTTTTTAGTAATGCCCGTATTCAATTGGGATACCAGTGGGACACTCATTATACTGAAGGGGCGACAGTAAGTTTTGTCATCGTTAACTTTAACACCTTAACCCTTGCCGGCTCAAGGTACTTCTATTCTAAAATATTGAAATAATTCAATGACACCGGGACTTGCAAAGAAATTTATTTGAAAATAAGTATAACATTTTGTTCAAATCCAATCTAAAAGGCAAAAAAGAATTTCAAAATAATGGTGTCGTTGTTACATTTGCGGATTAAACTTAAGTGATACAGAATTTAACCCACCATGCCGTAAAGGATTAATTCTCGCGCTCGTGACTTTCACGGGCAGTGTAGGCTATTTTTCCTTAATTCAGATTGTTTGATTCCCACCAAGTTTTTTTTAATAGTGTTATTGGCTTTGTTCTCGCATCATGTTATCTGCCATTAAATAAAATTACTATAGCTAATTCAAAAAAGTGGTGGAAACCAAACAATCTTAGTTTTAAAAAAAGTAGCCCACACTTATCGAGCGCGACGATTAAGAGTTAAAATATATTTCTGCTTTTATTTTATACTTACTCTGTAGTCTGAAAAGTGCGGAAAATATTGCACTTTAAAATTTACCTATTTTCTGTAGTGAAGGTTGAGTCCTTTGAAAAGAACCTATGCCAATGACGGATAACATTTAAAGAAAACATAAGGACAATTAGAAGTCAAAAAGCTAAAAAATATCAATTTGGTATTTTTTAAAGTTTTGAATCGTTTATTTCTCCACTTCCTAACGTATATTGCTTTTATTTTTACGGCAAAGAAAAGTGTCGAAATTAAAAGAATATTCTGTTTGTTTACATTGTTATACTCCTTGATTGCGCCCATTTCAAGAGCGGACAAGGTTTATATATACTATTTGTAAAGCGCAACAAGCTTTCCAATGGGAAAGTAGCTGAAACTTACCAACTGTTTTTAAATATATTGAATGTACTTGATAGATTGACAAAATGTGCAAAATATAACTCACTGCTTTTGAAAAGAGTGGGAGAAATTATAAAATACTGGAAAAAAAGCTTGTTTTAAATGGCTAGTTATTTACATTAAATTCACCTTACTCGAAATGCTGTTTGTGAGTTTCGATACATCATTTTCAAGAAACTGCTACAAATTAACCCTTTTAGGGGCAAGTAATTGTGTTTCTATAATGTCAAATTCACAACGAAATCTTGCAAAAATTTTATTGCAAAATATGGAAAAGCAATTTTACTACTTTTTTTCACCAAAGTTAGAAAAGTAAAATTGGATAAAATTTTTCTGGTGCTATTCTTCATTAATCGTAGGTGGAATATAATATATCCTACCGCCCCTGAAGGGTTAACTCTTTTCAGACGATATCTTTTTATACATGAGCCTATTTTTATATTCTATTCGCACCACTATATTTAAAAATAAATTTTGTAGTACATTTCTCTTGCACATGCTGTCAAAGTACAAGTAAACGTGTTTCTTTAAAAAAAAAAAAAAAAAAAAGGTGGTGCCAACTGAATAAAATTCATATAAGAGATGCTGGCCCTGGTGTCACGTGGGAAGTGACATATTACCGATAAGCGTTAAACTTTGTATTTTTGCCTAAAAATGCTACAGATACCGTAATTTCCGGCGTATAATCCGCGGATCAAACATTCATGTTTTTAACGCAGAAATTTTATTTCATACTTGGAGTCAAATACTTACCACTATCTAATGAAATACATTTTATTAAATAAAAGTTCTGGGTGCAGACATCATTGGTTGATTCACGGATTATATGCCGGAAATTACGTACCTCTATTTAATCTAAACTGTAGCTATATTATTATTACTTTTTTACATTTTGATCGAAAACATGCAATTTTTTGAAAGATTATTTAACCCCTTCACGGTCGCTTAATATTTGAAAAAACCATCAAAAGTGTACCTATTTTTTTTATTACAGAAATCGAATAATTATAAGGTTTCTAAATAAAATATGCAATTAGTTTATTTTTAAGCCGAAAAAACAATATTTTATAGCCATACTCATATTTGTATAAAAGCCATCATGCGAGAATTATGTGTCTTAACCTCTTAAGCTCCGCCTCCGATAAATGTAGGTTACTTTTTTTTTGTTATTCAGATTGTTTGATTCCCACCACCGTAGTTTACGGTAGATAAATTGATGCAAAAATAAAGCCATTTACACAATTTAAAAAAAACTGGTGGGAGTCAAACAAGCTGAATTAAAAGATAGTAGCCTACATTTATCGGCGGCGGAGCTTAAGAGGTTAAGACACATAATTCTCGCATGATGGCTTTTATACAAATATGAATACGGCTATAAAATATTGTTTTTTCGCCTTAAAAATAAACTAATTGCATATTTTATTTAGAAAAATTATAATTATTCAATTTCTGTAATAAAAAAAATAGGTACACTTTTGATGTTTTTTTTCAAATATTAAGCGACCGTGAAGGGGCTAATATTCCAGTTATCATCAGAAAAGCTTGATTCATCAGAATCCATATCAAAATGACAAAAATATTACAAATCTATGGCAAATTATAGATCGTGCAAATCAAACCAGAGTGCTAATACTCAAAGACTTCAAATGGAAATTCCAGCTCAATTTTTCTGGTTTCAGAAGTTTTTCCAGCCATTAAATCTCCAGCCCGAGAATATGACGGGCACGAGAAATAACGAACGACACCTCAGCCCGAGATATTGACGGGAGCAAGAATTAAGGGGTTAAACAAATTTTACATATAATAGTTACAACAATTTACTTCAGATCACGCCTCTTTTTATAGTCGTTTTGATTTAGATTGAAGAGTGATTCTTATATCATCTTCTTCACATCCGTGTTCGTTGACAACGAAATATTAACGCACTACTGTTTTCTAGAATTTTTTTCTCCGAACCATGGAATTGAAGTGATATCTATTTTAGTAGAGGACAGTATATTCTACTTGAATATTGCTTTTATTTAATTTGGTTAACATTAACAGTGCTGCCATAGGCGATTATTTTTTAATTCTACCTCGCAGTCGCACCATTTACGCAAACAAAAATCTTTCATATACTGTTTGACAACTATTGTAAGAGAAGTATACTACGAAATTTACTTCTTTAAATTAGTGGTGCGAATAGAATAGAAAAATAGTGGACTGTGGCAGCCCTGCATTAAGCATACGTTTTGCATTTTTATATATTTTCCATAGAGCTGCCAGTCAAAGCAAAAACACATTTCTTCACAGCCGGACTATCATCTGGATTTAAAATCCATTGCAATAGAAAATTTTATTATGTCCTGATTTATAATACGGGAGAATTGATTTTCTAGGGGCGAAGAAGATACTCTAGCTTTGACGTAAAAGAACCACCATTAAGGTAACGTGGACCGCTCAGGCGGTCTCAAGAAGAACGAATTGGAGGTCGTAAATCTAGGAGTCAATTGCTGAAAGGAGTTAACAGAGTGGCAACAGATCAGGGGGAAAAATGTCAAAAAAAGTGGGAAGCACCAGTATTTTCTTACTCAGAAATTCACAATATTTAATGGAACGATAGTGTAACGCGAATTTTTTTATAAGAAAACACTGGAACATATCCTTTTTTAACTATATTGCCCCCTGATATGTGGTCACCCTGGTTAAATATGAGTACTCGTTAAGTGATTTTATGTATATAGGAACACATAACTACTGAATATAATCAGACACAATTACAAATATCTGCGAAAGATTTGTTTTAAGCTCCAAAGTTTGACCGGTGGACTTGGGAGATAATTTTTCATAGAAATAGTTACTTTTTCTTAATCTCTACTAACAAAGAGTTTCTACTCTAGGAGATGAGGTTTCTGTCCAGGTGTTTCCAGGATTTGATCATCTCGGGCTTAATTTTATGTTTTACCCCTTCAAGTGTAGTGGCTCATTTTTGGACCACTTACATTAAACCCCTAAATGCGAGATTGCCACCAGATATTTGGAAGGAATTTTTTTCTTTTATTAAGTACGCAAAGAAATGCTTTTATTTATTTTCAAATAAATTTGTTTGTGAATTCTAGTGCCAGTCAATCATTTCAGCATTTTTCTAAAAGAAATACTTTGTCCTTGAAAGTGTTAAATGTACCGTCTTCTCATACACGGTTAACCTCTTAACTGTTTTGCCCGAGTGCGGTTCGGGAAAAAAATTTTTTCTGTCTTCGATACTACAAGCTTTTGGATAGCACTTAATTTTAACTGTAATCTTTGGTTTGTTAAACGACATAACTTTTTCGATTGTACGAAGCCAAATATTTTAGTAAAAAAACAGTGGGGCCAAGTCCTTATTTTTAATTTATTGTGTCAAAAACAGGAAACAGTTAAGGGGGTAATGGTTTTTAAGAAATAATGAACATAGGTTGTGTCATAAGGAGCCTATAACACTGCTTATAATAATGAGCGTGTGAATTATGATACATGATGACTTGACGAACGAGCAATTTTCTGGAGTCCAGAATGGATGTGTTTTCTTTAGCTGATATACCAGGTATTTCGTACACACAATTTAAGTTCAAGTGAATTGTTTTTTTTAACTAATAGTACTTATGACTGCGGTATGGCTCTGAAGATTAACCCATTACCTGCTAATGGTGCGTTTTCGCACCGTTAAAAATAAATTTAAATTAACTATCTAGATACCACTAATTCTTAATTTAAAAATATTGCCTTGATTAATTACGGAAAGTTTGAACATTAAATAAAGTGGAGATGATCTTTTAATATTCGTGGTGGCAAACGTAAAAAAGTTGAAGACCGCTATCTTAGAGTTTCGGCAGTTAATGGGTTAACCCTTAACACTAGAACGGCGGGAAAATCTTACCTACTGGAACGGCGGGAAGGGGTCATTTTGACCCCTCGATGAAACTATTGAAATAACAACGCTAAAATAATTTTAAAAGCCATACATTGGCAAAAATATGTTATTTACGTGTATTTCATAATTTATATTAAATATTAAATTATTTGAAAACAACGTTTAAACACACAATAAAAACAAGCAGATTTGACCATACGTATACGTTTCGTGAGTACTAGGACTCACATCCTCAGTGTAAAAACTATAAAAACTTTAAAAACTTTAAAAACAATATCCCCCCCAAACTACATGTACGGTGGAAAAAACCCAAATGTCAAAACATGATACCAAAAGACCATCAAGTTCTAACAGCCAATGAAATTAATGCGGAAGTGAAGTGTCGTGACACAACAAATCCATCACAACAAATCCAAATGTGTCACGACACTTCACTTCCGCATTAATTTCATTGGCTGTTAGAACTTGATGGTCTTTTGGTATCATGTTTTGACATTTGGGTTTTTTCCACCGTACATGTAGTTTGAGGGGGATATTGTTTTTAAAGTTTTTAAAGTTTTTATAGTTTTTACACTGAGGATGTGAGTCCTAGTACTCACGAAACGTATACGTATGGTCAAATCTGCTTGTTTTTATTGTGTGTTTAAACGTTGTTTTCAAATAATTTATAGTTTCACACAAGTTCTGTACTTATTATGTTTAATATTATTCGATAATTTATTGAATTTTTAAAGTACGCCTACAGGGCGATTAATTGGATCATACTACGACTACTCAAAAAACTCATTAATTTGATATAAAAATCGATTTAAAATTAATGTTTTCACAAATTAAATCTAATGTTAACTAAAATAAAACGCAATTTATAAAATAATATATATTTATATTTTCATCTACTTACTCGCCGAATGATTCACTCTCTAAATCCATAAATGAGAAATATGTTCTGTTGTTTCCGTTATTTCATTATAAGTGTAGCTGAATGGTTAATATGTTAAGCATTCTGTTTCAATTTTATTTAATGCTTATAATACTCCAAATTGTACGCACGTATTAGGAATTAATTCAGTTGTATCAAAAAAAATATATATATAGCAATTTTTCCAGTACATTTTCCGCACACAACTTTGAAACATGGTGAGCAAAATTCTTGAGATTTCTTGAGATTTGTTTCCATTGCATGTCTGTACTTGACATTTTTTCTCTTGATATCTATTTTATTTTCGTGGTTTTTTTTTCTGAAAGAAGATCTTTGGGAGATTTGAAACCATAAGATCCATTCTGAACACATCTCCTAAATTTAATAGAAAATCTCTTCTGCTGATAGGCTTGCCTCTTACACTTTTATAAATTATCCAGGCGTTTAAAGCTCAATGATCCAAAATATTGAAAAAGATATGTACAGGCCATCGTCTAGAAGCCGATTTCACGGAGTATTTTCGGCACATCTGATCATGGATATCCACACCATACTTCGTTGCGTTGTAATATTCTATTGAATCGGGCAACTTCTTGAGACCGTCTTCAGTTTTTACAGTAGAATGTAATGAGCTAAGTAGAAAAACACTTTTTTTTTCTTTTGGCTTGATAGATGGTAAGTGTCATATTATCACATTCCACTATCTTCGATGAATAAAGAGTACTGCGAATATTTTTCAATGATATAGGAATTTCTCTTCTGTTCTTTTTCATTGTGCAACCAAAGTTGTATTTTTAGCTTTTAACATTTCTGCTAATTTGATATTAGTAAAATAGCTATCTGTCGTAATATTCCTCCCTTCGTTTAGATGGGGATCTGTTAATTTCATGACAACATTTTCCGATAAACGTAATTAAGGATTGGCTGCTTCATCCTTTTCTAGATAAATAAATTCATTCAAGAGGTATTTAGTATCAACGTCAACAGATCAACCAAAATTTTATTCCAAATTTATCCGATTCATTTGGCGTATATTGCGTAAATTTATATCTATCCTGAGATGGGAACAATTGTTCATCAACTGTAATATTTTGTCCTGGTCGGTAGCATGTTTTGCAATTTTCAATAAATTTATTCCACATTTTAGATGCAAGAGCAAATTTAACAGTCTGTAGTCTGCTAGATCTTGTTGTCTTTTCATCAAACCTAAAAAATCTTTTTCTTTCTTTGAATCTATCTCTTGAGGTAGTTTCTTTGCAAAATAGTATTCCTCATGCCTTGGACGACAATGAATATAAATCTAAACCCCCTTTTTTATTGCTCCTCGAACATATAGTATAGCAACAAAAGCAGCTTCGAGTACAAAGAGTATTTTATTAAAGGGGTCAAAATGACCCCCGTCCACCGTTCTAGGAATACAAGCCCATATTTCAAAAACTATCAAATCTAGAAAGCTGAATTTTTCTGTAGAAATATATGTTATCTATTTAGGAAAAGTCAAAAAATTTCAAACGATTTCGCCCAAGCAAACAAAAGTAATCAACGGACGAAAGCACTCAGGTGTCAAAATGACCCCTACCGCCGTTCTAGTGTTAAATGCGCGATTTTTTTATTTTGTTTTGAAAAAAATATGTATGATTCTCTGAAAGATTTATTACACGTGAAAAATAATGAAAAAGTCAGAGATACATTTTTCATATAATACGTCAATCTTTTCTTCTGTTGCACATCTGCAATACAAGTAACAACTACTGTCGTGTGGCGGTTTTAGTCTAAAATATTGCAAATTAGTAAATATTTTAATAAGTATGTCTTCAAATACCTTATTTCATATAATTATTTATTTTATAAAACTTAACATTTAACACTTTAATTCATGCGACAGAATGCGTTCAAGATATTACGTAGTTCGAACAGTCTGACTTTACAAAAGAAAGTTTCAATGATATTGCTATTTTAATTTTCTGGCGTGAATTATGTCTATACGAATAAAAAAAAAAAGGTTAAATTCAAAACATTGTTCTTTGCGTATATGCAAAGCTGCTCACTAAAGGGTTAAAGGATTTAAATTTAATCTATTGATTTACTATAAATTCCTGAATTGAGTAAAACATAATTAAAAGAATCTTAAGTTTAATTTTCAGATATATAAAAGTGAATTAAAAAATTAATTACTATTTGAAATTTACGGTTTAAACATAGGTATCAAATTCCCACTAATATGCCATAATATGTTGGTTAATTTGACACATGATAAATACGGTTTGAACCATAAATTATTTTTAAGAATTGAAATTAAATAAATTCCACGTAAAACCCTAAAATTAAATAAAAAAATATTCATCAAATAAATTTTCTTGTTCAAAACGTCGGTAACCTGGGTCGAACTAATCCACATATTACTGAGGATTAGAGTGAGCTGAGCCCCAGTATTTAACAATAAAAAAATGTAATGATAATAATAAGAATATAACTTAAATTTGTAAATGTCATAAATACTGTGATGAAAGATATCCAAAACTATGAAGATAAAGTTGACATAGCTTCTAAGTCTCTGGATTTTGGAAAACCAGTATTTACATAGAGGAAACGTTGTTCTTTTAAATCGCAAAATGCTCCGATTAAATAAAATATCATTTTCTGTACCAAAATACTGGTATTCTAAAAGCCGCAAACTAAGCAGCGTTGAGTTTAATAATGTTGACTTGGAAGTTTGCTGCTACATATGTGTTGTAATTTGAATAAAATAGAAAAACAATCATTTAACCCTTTAATTAGGATACTGAGACATAGAGGAGCTGGGGGATGAATGGGACAAGGAATGGATGGGACATTCTCAATATTTCATGCAATGAACGATTTTTTTATTGATTTCTACTATCATATATGGCCCTACCATAGCGTGCTTTAAAGCCAAAAGCAAAACCACATGGCTCTTTTAATTTTTTTGCAAAGTCTCATTTTTTGAAACTCTGCTTAAAAGTACTTTTTTTTTTTAATTTGAAGTTGACAAATATTTTATACAATATAAGCAAATAAGAGACATTGTAGTTATTTATTTGAAGATTCAATATTGGTAATTAAAATGAGTGCATATTAACCAATGTGACAAAATAATTTCTAAGGCAAAATAGCGGACAATTGAATCTATGTATTATGGGGATGAATGGGACAATTTAAAGGGATGAATGGACCTTCTCATCCCTAGAGATGTTAAAACATTTATTTATTAACTAAAAAATATTATATAGGCTTATAAATTAATGATTTATGTTAATTATTAGTAATAAACTGTACTCGTATTATATAGGTTGTTTATTATTAAAAATTATATTGAGTCTTAATTATTGTATTGTTATAAAGGTTAAATAGTGTATCAAAAAATTTCTATTGAAACATTATCAAAATAGATAAAATTGTTAAAAGTAGTATATGTTTATTGATCATATGGGGTAAATTATATTGAATTTGAAACTTGTGCTTAAATAAATTCCCACTCGCATCTCCCTTAACATAATTTCATTTGTAGGGGTCATGCGCTTAAGGGATTTTTCAGGACATGTATCACTATTTGTTTATAGAGAAATAAATCTAGGTTAAACGTGCGAAATTTCGTCTTATTTAAGAAGAGATTTTTCCATAAGAAAGTACTGGCACCGAAGAATTTCCCGGTCTTAAAATTTAATGACAAGTACGACCCCTGAATTTGTGCATGATATCTAAGATACATTAAGTTAATATTTATTAATAAGTTGTGAATGAAAAATATTGGCTATGCCGTATTTCAAAGACATTTTTCACTTTCATTTCATATCTAAATTGTCTCGTAAGTAGGAAAGGGGAACAGATAGACAGTCGAAGTTTGCAATACAAGTTAAAACTGCAGTAAAAGAAGTGATTAGCAACGCTGAGATATTATAGCCATATTATAAATTCATATATTACAAATACAAATACATACAAATTTATAATTATACATTTTAACTAACATTGAATACCAGGAGAAATATATTGGTGTCCCATCCATCCCTATTAGTGTTCCATTCATCCCTGCTATAGGGATGATTGGGACAGAGAGTAACGTTTTTTAAATTTTATAATATTTTACTGTATAAGAATAATCTAGACTAAATATGGTGCATAGATGTAGTCAAAAATCTAATGTATGAAATGTGATATATAATACTGATAATAACTTTAAAAAAGTATTAAAAATAAACATTTTTGTAAAAATATCCCATTCATCCCTCACCTCCTTTATGTCGTCCCAGTAATTATTTCTTTATTCTGTTACAAAAACTTTTTGAAAAATAATTTTTGCCATACACTTATAATAGGATATTTTGGGGATAAATATACCATAAAGAAATATTTTGTAAATTGTTGAAAGATTAAATATAAAAATAGTCACCAGTCCTAGTTCGTAATCAAAGGGTTAAATATTGTGTCCACATTTATTTCACCATTATTTTCACTATATTTAATGTTTATATTCCAATATTTCTGCAGTTTAAGTTAATGTCAACTTAGTTAGAAATTTGTGACAATAATTTAACGGTTCATAAGTTCGGATTTCCTCAAAAATGACATGTTAAATTCCAGCCAGAACTAACGACCAAGTTTATGTTAAGCTATATATTTTTATGCCGAAAACGGTAGATTAAATGTACTCCAAGTAGATGTCTGAAAGGATTTTTAAATCGTAACTAAACTTTTATTGAATGCAGAGATATTCACAGCATCTACTATAATGCATATTGGCTGCCTATTAACATTTTCAGAAATGATCCGGGGTTCCATTAATTTAATATATAAGTATAGTAATTTAAGTTTACAATTTTATTCATGTATTTAAATTTTATGATGTATGATGTGCTTAAAAATGATTGCAAGAAACCTAATCAGAATAATTTATATTTCAGTTTATTACTACTATTATCCCTATTATATTTATATATAATACCAAAGTCAAAATATCCAACTTTTAAAAATGAGCGTTGAAAATAATATCGTCGAATACTATAGATCCCCAAAATAAGACAACGTTTTAGCAATCCTTAAATTGGAGAGTTTTAGTTACTAAAATCTTTAGTGATCTCTATTTGGAAACATGAAAAGTGATTATGAGATTCAAGTCGAAAATAAGAATGTCTCAACCACTTTAAGATCCTAACGTACATGTGACTGCCTCCCTTAATCGCCGAAAGTCTGTCATTAAATTGAACAAACAAATTTTATTCTTAAATTATGGTAGATTTTTAACCCCTTCAGGTGCGGTAGGATATGTTATATTCCACTTAATTTTAATGAAGATTTGCCTTAGAAACTTTTAATTAAGTTTTACTTTTATAACTTTGATGAAAAAAAAGGTTGTAAAATTGCATTTGCTTCTTTTGAAATATTTTTTTTTTTGGAAATTTGAGGTGAGGATTCAACGTTACAGTGAAAAACAATTGCTTGCCCCTGGAAGTGTTGAACAAAAACGCCGGTTGAGGGATTTGACGGCTTGCGGTATTGCAGTCCCTAAATACAGGGTGTCCCTGCTAAGATGTTACAGACTTCGAGAGGAGGTGGAGTACACCTAGCGGATTCGCAATCACACAGGAATGCTGGGTCGAAACGCTTTCCTAACCCAGTAAGGGCATTGACAGTGTTGCTAGTGGGCTACATTTTTTTAAATTCCGATTTTTTGATTGGCACCACTTTTTTGAAATGGTAAAATTCCCTTTGTTTTCAACTTTGTGTCATTAAATAAGAGAATATGTCATTAAATATGTCATCAATATGTCATTAAATAAGAGAAATTTTACCATTTCAAAATAGTGGTACAAATAAAGAAATCGCAATTTTAAAAAAGGTAGCCCACTGGCAACAGTACCAGGGGCAAAGATCAGCTTTGTGTGATACAGCCTTTTCAATGCCCAATTTTGTCAGTGGCCCACTTTTTAAAAATTCAGATTTCTTGATTGGCACCATTTTTTGAAATAGTAAAATACGACTTATTCAATGACATGTTAATTAAGGCTAAAAGAAGCGGGGGTTTACCATTGCAGAAAAGTGGTGCCAATCAAGAAATCTGAATTTAGAAAAATAGCCCACTATCAACACTGTCAATGCCCTCACTGGGTCAGGAAGGCGTTTCCGACCCGGCATTCCTATGTGATTCCGAGTCGTCTAGATGTACCTTAAATCCCCTCGAAGTTTGTAACATCTTAGCAGGGACACCCTGTATATAACATTTTATCATGAAAAATGACTACTAAATAGACACATTTCATACGTTCAATGAATTTTTAAACTGATGGTATTTGATTGCTATTCGCTGGAATAAACATTATGCTAAATCATATAGAAGTAACAGGCATGCAAGTCCTGCGCCACAAATGGATGATTTTCACCACTAAATTTTAGTAGTGTTCTTCGCCTTATTAAATCTCAGAAATTCTGTCATTAAATAAGGTGAGGAATGCTATAAAATTTTAATGGTAGCAATCAGACATTTGTAGCGCAGGCTTGCATCCCTGAAATAAATTCATCACTTTTAATCATTGTTTTTTATGTTTCATATATGCAGCTGGGAATATATCCATAGACCATTTAAAAAATTATGGCAGATTTTTTAAGATGTAAAATCTGCAAATACTGCAGAATATATTATACATGAATGTTTTGTAGCTATCAAGCAAAATTAAAAAACTCTTCCTTATAGGTGTAGTATCCTGTTGCATTTCTAATATAAATTTTTATAAGGAATTTGTATAGGGTCAATCCATTCTAAATCACCCAGATGGCTCGCTCGACATTTTTAATTTTCCTAATCTTTAAAAAATGTTCTTCATAGTTTTTGAGTTTAAAAACCCGATTATTTTTTTTTTATCATATAGATTTTTGGCGGTGTCCATTTTTAACAAGCTACTAGCCATTTTTGGACGAAAAACGTGTTTTACGGAAAATGCTGTAACTGCTTCATTTTCATACCTATCAAGATGAATGTAAACCCAAAATGTTCAGCATAAAATTGTCTACATTTTATGTCATTATAAAATTTTCCTTTGATTTAAGGATGTAGGTCAAAAACATGTATAAAATCTGGAGGAATTAAAAGGTCAAACACCACATTTCGCTGACATTATTTATTATGAAGGAGATCAGAATCTCCTTAAATATTTTTTTCTGACACAGATCTGTTATAGGACTACTTCTTTTTATAAAGTGGATTTCTGAAAACGCTTTTTTTTTTTTTAACCGCTCATCAAAAACTGCGTTAAGTCTGATTTTGGCAATATTCGCTAATTAATATCTCAAAAGGGACTGAATAAAAAATTTTGAAAATTTGGGATAATAAACGTCTTTGCAATGTAAAGTTAAATTGCAAATTTTGTGATTGATACTTAATTGGGTTTTGAATAACAGTTTACTAAAAATGCACCAAAAACACCGCCCACTTTCCTTTTTCTTTTTTTTTTTTTTCCTTCAGATACATAGCATTACAGATTCTTTTTGCTTAGGTACGCTCAAATTGACGATAAAGCGAAATTTTGCCAAAAATTTTACCTTGGTGATTTGAAATGGATTGACCCTATAACCCAAAATGCTAGGGTTTTTATTTGAGAAGGAAGTAGGGGGCGGTGGGGGTGGGGTAAATTGTGAAATAAACTCTGAATACAAATTAATATAAAATTAAATTATTTGAGTTTATTAAAAAATCATTTTAAAAAAATGTGACTTTTACAAATACGAACGAAAAGTTTATTTTCAAAAATTAAAATGAAGCAAATATGATACTGGGCATTAATTTTAGTGAAAGGGCCGGGCACCTTTTGAAAACTTTCTTGAAGAGGTGCTGCTTTTGATTTTATTGTGCACAGCTGAGGAGTACCGATATAGTTTTATTCTGCCATATGTTTTACAAATTAGCCTAAGTTAAGAAGCTACGTTATTCAAGCGAATACACCAGCTCGCTAATGAAATTTTATAAAATATCTCGTTTGCAGACGCTCCGCCCCTTGCCTTAATCCTTGCCAACTATCATATTTTCCCTTTTGATATTTGAAAATGCACCTTTTATTTGAATCAACATTTTTCCTTCTTCTTCGTCTTCTTTTAACGTTCTGTTGAATATTTAATGTAACAGAAGAAATTTAATTGCATATCAAATAGTATTGAGAGCTTATTTTACGTCTTAAACTTTCGCCCCCAAAATTTATTTATTTTAACCATGAATCATAATGTTTTTTAATTAGAATGTTCCGTTCATCTTTTAGAAAATTTGAACATTTCTTAATTTTATATTTACTAAGCAATAATACGTAAAATTTGTCTTTATCGTCATTTTGAACGTACCTAAGCAGAAAGTACCTTTAATGCTATGTATTTGGAATAAAAGAAAAAGTAAAGGGGGCCGAGTTTCTGGCGCATTTTTAGTAAACTGTAATTCAAAAACCAGTCATGTCTCAATCGTATAATTTATAATTTAACATTATATTACAAAGATGTTTATTATCCTACGTTTTCAAAATTTTTTACTCAGTCCCTTTTGAGATGTTAATTAATGAAAATTGCCAAAAACTGACTTAACCCCTTAATTCTCGCTCCTTAATTCTCGCTCCTCAGGGGCTGGGGTGTCGTTCCTTATTTCCCGCGCCCGTCATATTTCCGGGCTGGAGATTTGTTGTTAGAAAAAACCTCTGAAATCAGAAAAAATTATCTGGCATTTTCATGTGAATTGTTTGAATATTAGCGGTTGGGTTTGGTTTCTGACGCTGACTGTGATGTTGGACTTAGTAATGCATGTTTCCTATGGTGACTATATCACATGAACTCATGGAAAGGTACGACTAAGTAGTTGCATATATTACCTTCATTAAAATTTATTACTGATTTTCTGCCTATTTTACTAAACTAAACATCATGAAAAATCACTTTGCTCAATGTGAAATGGTTAATAGCATTTTTAGTAACATTTTTCAATTTTCTGAAATTTCAATTTTTTTCTCAAATTAAATCATGCATGCTACATGTGGATAAATTACAAACGCATTTTTTATTATTTGAATGTCTAACTTGGAGGCGTTTAAAGATTACACACT
Source organism: Maratus speciosus (assembly GCA_963932465.1). NCBI lineage: Eukaryota > Metazoa > Arthropoda > Arachnida > Araneae > Salticidae > Maratus > Maratus speciosus. The sequence continues at coordinate 437,767,415 of OZ010787.1, forward strand.
GAAAATTATTTTTATCCCGTAAATTTTTGAATGGAATACATGTATATTACAAAAATGATTCCCGAGGTTCTGTGCATTGTAGATTTCAGTTGTGTCGATCAAGTAACTCATGTAAAATTTTCGCTGCGTCAGAGTGCTTAAGATTGGGACTCACTCGGCAAAGTAAGTGTGAGTTATTTTTATTTGAGAAGGAAGTAGGGGGGGGGGGGTGGGGTAAACTGTGAAATAAACTCTGAATACAAATTAATATAAAATTAAATTATTTGTATTTATTAAAAAATCATTTTAAAAAATGTGACTTTTACAAATACGAACGAAAAGTTTATTTTCAAAAATTAAAATGAAGCAAATATGATACTGGGCATTAATTTTAGTGAAAGAGCCGGGCACCTTTTGAAAACTTTCTTGAAGAGGTGCTGCTTTTGATTTTATTGTGCACAGCTGAGGAGTACCGATATAGTTTTATTCTGCCATATGTTTTACAAATTAGCCTAAGTACTCATTAAGAAGCTACGTTATTCAAGCGAATACACCAGCTTGCTAATGAAATTTTATAAAATATCTCGTTTGCAGACGCTCCGCCCCTTGCCTTAACCCTTGTCAACTATCATATTTGCCCTTTTGATATTTGAAAATACACCTTTTATTTGAATCAACATTTTTCCTTCTTCTTCGTCTTCTTTTAACGTTCTGTTGAATATTTAATGTAACAGAAGAAATTTAATTGCATATCAAATAGTATTGAGAGCTTATTTTACGTCTTAAACCTTCGCCCCCAAAATTTATTTATTTTAACCATGAATCATAATGTTTTTTAATTAGAATGTTCCGTTCATCTTTTAGAAAATTTGAACATTTCTTAATTTTATATTTACTAAGCAATAATACGTAAAATTTGTCTTTATCGTCATTTTGAACGTACCTAAGCAGAAAGTACCTTTAATGCTATGTATTTGGAATATAAGAAAAAGTAAAGGGGGCCGAGTTTCTGGCGCATTTTTAGTAAACTGTTATTCAAAAACCAGTCATGTCTCAATCGTAAAATTTATAATTTAACATTATATTACAAAGATGTTTATTATCCTACGTTTTCAAAATTTTTTAGTCAGTCCCTTTTGAGATGTTAATTAATGAAAATTGCCAAAAACTGACTTAACTCCTTAATTCTCGATCCTGTCAAGATCAGAGGCTGGGGTGTCGTTCGTTATTTCCCGCATCCGTCATATTTCTGGGCTGGAGATTTATTGCTAGAAAAAAACTCTGAAATCAGAAAAATTTATCTGGCATTTTCGTTTGAAGTGTTTGAATATTGGCGGTTGGGTTTGGTTTCTGACGATGATTGTGATGTTGGACTTAGTATTGCCTGTTTCGAAATATATCGCCCTCAAAAAAATTATTAGTAAACAAAATTTAATGTATATTATATTATTTCAAATATTATTTGTAAAAATTTGTTTGATGATGATAAATAAAGATCTAAGATGTGAAAAATAAAGGTCTTATTCGCATTAATTTGTATGGTGTAAAAGAAACATTAAAACACAGAATTCCCGCATGATGGCTTTTCCACAAATGTGAATTTGTTCGTTAACATCTTTTTTTCGCCTTAGAAAAAAAAAACTAATTGCATATTTTATATAGAAACTTTATAATTATACAATTTCTGTAATAATAAAATAAGTACTTTTTATGTTTATTTCCAAATATTAAACGACCGTTAAGGGGTTAACACAGTTTTTGATGAGCTGTGCAAAAAAAAGGAAAATGTTTTAGGATTGAATTTTGTAAAAATAAGTAGTTCTATAAGAGATGTAAGAAAAAAATATTTAACCCTAGAACTACCGGAAATTTTACTCAAGTTTTATAAAAACATTCTACACCAGAATTTTTACTTAAAACTATTTAATTTGTTTATTTAACTTATTATTGTCTGATTTATACATTTAGTTTGTTTTGAAGAAATTTGTGGTTTGAATAAATATTTTGAATGTACATGTCGGGTCCAATGGACCCGTCTGGTAGACGGAAGGTTAATATAAGTTTGATCTCCTTCATAAAAAAATGGCAGCGAAATGTTGTGTTTCACGTTTTATTTCTCCGGTTTTTAAGCATGTTTTTGGTCTAGATCCTTAAGGCTAATGAAAATTTTATAATTACATAAGAAGTCGACAATTTTATTCTGAACATTGGGGTATTTTATTCACCTTGATAGTTAGAAAAACAACGCAGTTATAGCATTTTCCGAAAAACACGTTATCCACCCAAAAATGGCTGCGTAGCTCGTTAAAAATGGCCACTCCTTAAAAACTATACGATCAAAAAAAAATGTTATCATGTTTTTAAACTCAGAAAACTATAAAGAAAATTTGTTTAAAAGATTTGGAAAATTAAAAATGTTGAGCGCAACCACCTGGGTGATTTGGAATGGATTAGCAGTATATTTTTCTTTAATAATATACTCCATGAATCAATAAATATTCAAGACTAGCATATGGCCCCTTTAAAAATGATTGGTTGGTTGATTTGTGACGGCCGATTATCTACACTAGGGATATAGGCCCGAGGGGGAGTGCCCTTCGTGGGGGTCTTTCTAAGGGAACCTAACCCGTATTAACGCATGGGAATCCATGGCTCGAAGAAAACCACGAAAACTCCGAACGATTAGGCCGACGGGCGCGATTGGGTTCGAACCAAGCACTTCCCGTCTACCAGTTTCGAGAGCAGAACCTCCCAGCCACTGGTGGGGCCCCTTTAAAAATGACGGGAAAGTGTTATTGTAAGTTTACAACATTAAGTCAGACTCAATTAAACCGGTGATTGATATGCATGAATATTCAGATAGTGGCAAGTCCTCAAAAGCATTAAAAAAAATAGTGTTTGTAAAAGTCAACCTTCAAATGAAGAAAATATGAACCACCTCATGCGGGGGGGAAATAAAGAGCTTTTTCCAACAACCCTATGGCAAAATTCTCATTTTTTCTGCACATCTTTGATGAAATTCGTGTTTTTTTCGCAGCCTTTTGACGAAATGAGTGTTTTTATCAGGATTTGTTGAAAAATTTGCTTTTTTCTGCGCCCTTTTGACGAATTACACCTCTCGCGTTTCTTTGACAAAATTCAGGGAAGAGTGCCACTTGGCAAAAAAAAATTGTTCAAAATCTTGCCAAAAATCTTTTCAAGATGGCAGAAAAACATCATTTTTAAATCTTTGTTATTTATAAATCAATGATTTTGCCCAAAAAATAGAAAATGATGTAAAAACATGGATTTATAAATAACAGATTTAAAACCGAAGTTTTTCCGCCATCTTGAAAAATTTGTTACGAATGCCGGTAAAATCTTGCTCACAACTACCAAAAAACTTACTAATATAAAATAAAAAGGTAAATATAAATAAATACCAATAAATGAGACGGCAATTCAGGAAAAAGGGGAGTTTCATACAGAAAAAAATATATTAAAAAAAACTAAAAATACTTACACAAAAAACAAACAATCAGTTAAAATTTACAAACAAAAAAAAATCAATAATTTAATGTTTATGGTGAAATTCTCGTTTTTTCTGCAAATCTCTGATGAAATTCATGTTTTTTTCGCAGCCTTTTAAAAAAATGACTGTTTTTACCACAATCCTTTCACGAAATGAGTGTTTTTATCGGGATTTGTTGCAAAATTCACGTATTTCCCGCGCCTTTTTGATGAATTACACCTCTCACGTTTCTTTGACAAAATTCAGAGAAGAGTTTCGCATCCTGTGCCGCTTGACGAAAAAAATTGTGCCAAAAATCTTTTCAAGGTGACGGAAAAACTCAATTTTTAAATCTTTATGTTATTTATAAATCAATGATTTGCACAAAAAAATAGAAAATGATGTAAAAACATGGATTTATAAGTAACATAAAGATTTAAAAACGAAGTTTTACTGCCATCTTGAAAAATTTGTTACGAATGCAGGTAAAATCTTGCTCACAACTGCCAAAAAATTTATGAAACATAAAATAAAAGTAAAAGGATAAATATAAAGAAATACCAATAAATGAGACGGCGATTCATAAAAAAAAGGGGGAGTTTCATACAAAAAAAATTTCAAATATTTACATAAAAAACAAACAATCAGTTAAAATTTTAAACAAAATCAATAATTTAATGTTTAGAAAAAGGGATCCTAGTCAGGGTCTGAAACATCGTCAAGGTATGGTACTTCTCTTCTAACTGAATTAAATTTAAATTTTGATGGATGTTTGGTAATACACCCTCGATGTTTTCAGACTCTGAATTTTTTCGGCAGCCGTTGGCTGAATCGTCTGTCTCTAAAACGGTAAACAATGTAAAAATCGATATATTTACCAATAAAGGGTGCATTTTAAACAGCTAATGCAAAAATCCTAATAAAAAAAAAGAAATAAACAGCAGAGCAAGCGAGACTTACCTTACAATCAAAATAAGTTGACAGAAGCACAGGTGCATCCGAATGTATGCAGCAAATTAGTTACGTAACAGAAAATTTCGCTGACTAACGGTTCACCTGATACTGATGAACCAATAAGCTTCAAGATCCCCCGATTTCAAAATTTACATTTTTTTTTAGGTTCTTATGTTGAAACTTACACTTTTGCAACCTTTCGATGAAAATCTCGTTTTCTCTGTGATCCTCTAATCAAAACATATTTTTTCTGTGATTATTTGACAAAATTCACGTTTTTCGCGATACTTTGATCAAATAATGCATTTTTTCTGCAGTCATCTGATGAAATTCATGTTTTTTCCACGATTATTTGGCAACATTCACATATTCCATGATCCTTAGACGAAACATGCATACTAAAGGACCCTTTGGGAAAAATTGTGCTTTTTTTCTGCGATCCTTTGATGGAATTCATATTCGTTTGATGACACCACCCTTTTTCTACGATATTTTGATGATTTTTGCAATCCTTCGGGGAAAGCAGACAGATGATAGTTGCAAGCTCCTGGCTCTGTTTTTTTCATCCTGTTTGTTTCTATACATGGACTAAATGCACAGGTCATGGGAAAGGATTAGAAATAAACTCAAATTGCAGTTGCTTGTACTCGCATTTTTATTTTGTCAAATTCTGCTACCCCCCCCCCCCCTTCTCGTCCTAAAAATGTCAACAAATTTTAATACTGATTTGCATCAATCCCAGGGATGATAAATTGTGCCGAAAAAATGGAATTCCCTGTTTTCGCTGGAAAGTGGCATGTCTGTAAATGCTTTTAAAAATATATGCATAGTTGAAAAAAAAAAAAAAAAGCTGTTGCATTTTTCAAACAGCAAAAAATAATTCACAGAAATATATTAAATTCAGCTTAAAAAATGCAGCATAGGTGAAATAAGAAACTTAAAAATAAAACAAAAAACATATGGCATTTCTTTAAAAAATCAATGTTTATTTTTTAATTTTAGATGAAACTTTAAAATTTGATTCATATATTTGGCCAAAACTAAAACACCATTATGTGCATCATTGAAAGTAATACACATACAAAAAGCTATGTTTTTTAACGGTACAAAAATTTAGTAAAATTTAAAAAAAATGTAATTTTGATTTTTAAATCTCTATTATAATGAAACGTTCCTGTGAGTGATAAACACTTTATGAACATGAACTTAAAATATGCATAGTTTAGATAAAAAATAAACAAAAAATTGTGCATATGGGTGTTTAATTCTGTTCGGTGTAAACTCAGCTGAGTTTATCAGGCAAACTGAGAAATCCGTTGATTGCCGCGATCGCGCAATTCTTTTCCTGGTCAATTGGCGCCTTCTTTCCGAAAGTCCATAATAAAAATTAAAAAAACTTTTAAAACATTCAAAAATAACTATTGACAGATGAAAGCGAGTAGTGGCGAAAAATCAGCACGTTTATCCCTCTGTTGTTTTTCCTAAAGAAACAGCGTTTCACTGTTGCCACTACAGAAGAGTGAAATACATGAATCATTGATATGAATCAATATTCATATGAATGATTCATATGAATAATGATGAATAATCATTAAATAATGTTTTTTAAAATATTTATTCAATAAATTACGTAATATTTCATATGTATGTCGTAAACTGACTGCTTGTAAATGTAAACAGTCGTAAATAAAATTGCTGCTTATAAATGTATACGCATTGAAAAACGCATTTCAAAAAAGAAAAACGCATTTCAAAAAACTTAAAGGCTTTAATATGCTTTAAAAAATATATTTAAAGCAGAATCAGATGTTAGCCGTTTTTTTTTTTTTTTTTTTTTTTTTTTTTTTGATGAATCGTCAAAGAGTCATTCATTTGTTTCTTAATTTGCTGGAATTTGAATCTGAATGGCAACAGTATCGTTTGTTTAGATTTGATTGCTTAATTTTAATTTAGAACTTAATACATTATAAATGGATATGATACACATGTTTTATATGAAAATATGCTGAACAGACATGATTTTAAGTAGAAAAAATTATCATTTAGCTGTCATATGTTAAGATATGTTTTTCATTAAGCCTAACATGGCGTTTAGCTACGGTCGTTTCGCAGACCAGAGTGGTTCGCACCGGCATCGTTCCGTCGGTCACGTGCACTCAGCTTTTATAATAAGTGGATTACAAAAAGGCCATTGAGCCTGCAAAAATTACATTCGCAAGTGGAATAAATGCGCAGCTCTATCAATGGGTTTTTTTAAATGAGCTTGTTTTGAACAGTCTCTACCTGCGATCACTTAAAAATGATAATAACCATTTTTTTCTTTTTATTTAATTTTCTTTTCTTTCTTTTCTTTTTTTCTTCCAATTAGAAGCTTTCCAATTAGTCAAAAGTAGTATTGTGCAAAAAACTAAAAATCTCTTGTTTGAAACAATTCTTCGAACTTGAAAGCCCACTATACCCTCTTATAGAATACCGAACTGTTGTCATCTATGAGTGTTCAATTATCAGCGTTTTCGTACTCGAAAATCTTTCCATGATTTTGGAATATATCGTCATGTACCAAGTCAAACTATCCAATAGGAAAACAGTGTTTCCAGTGGACATTTTTTTTCTCAATTCAGATTTCTTGATTGGCACCAATTTTCTGTAATGGTAAAATTCCCCTTGTTTTCTTCCTAATTAATGTGTCATTACATAAGGCGAATTTTACTATTTCAAAAAAGTGGTGCTAATCAACAAATCTGAATTTAAAAAAAAAAATAGCCTCATGGGAGCACTAATTTCATATTGGAAATTTTGACATGGTACCGACAATACATCTAAACTTTACTTAACAACAGACTTCCCGTGGTAAATTAAATCTAACATTACTATTAGAAAATTATTGTAGATATTTCGAATTGCTGGGGTGAAAATTAGTTGTTGGCAATATTGTGGAAAGCAACTGCAATTTAATGCGTTCTTTTCATTCATATGTTCTTAACGGAATTTCCGAATAGTTATTCTTGGCTTCCAAATTACGCATTTTTCTTAGAATAATTTTTCAACGGGAAAGAAAGTTTTATTTGATTCTAAGAATTCGACTATTACATAAGACAAATATTTTATTTAAAAAAGTGTTATTAGAAATGAGTAAATGTTTGCAGCAGTGAAAACTATTTCTATATTTAACCAGCGAAAATCAGTCATTCAGCTGACGGAAAAAAAATGGATTCGTAAAAATTGGGCGGTATTTCGGAATAAAATAACGCTGGTTGAGGATTGTGACAGCTTGGAGGATTGTAATGCCTATGGTGACTATATCACATGATCTCATGGAAAGGTAGACTAAGTAGTTGCATATATTACCTTCATTAAAATTTATTACTGATTTTTTGCCTATTTTACTAAACTAAACGTCATGAAAAATCACTTTGCTCAATGTGAAATGGTTAATAGCATTTTTAGTAACATTTTTCAATTTTCTGAAATTTCAATTTTTTTCTCAAATTAAATCATGCATGCTACATGTGGATAAATTACAAACGCATTTTTTATTATTTGAATGTCTAACTTGGAGGCGTTAAAAGATTACACACTGAAAATTATTTTCATCCCGTAAATTTTAGAATGGAATACATGTATATTACAAAAATGATTCCCGAGGTTCTGTGCATTGTAGTTTTCAGTTGTGTCGATCAAGTAACTCATGTAAAATTTTCGCTGCGTGAGAGTGCTTAAGATTGGAACTCACTCGGCAAAGTAAGTGTGAGTTATTTTTATTTGAGAAGGAAGTAGCGGGGGGGTGGGGTAAACTGTGAATTAAACTCTGAATACAAATTAATATAAAATTAAATTATTTGTATTTATTAAAAATCATTTTAAAAAATGTGACTTTTACAAATACGAACGAAAAGTTTATTTTCAAAAATTAAAATGAAGCAAATATGATACTGGGCATTAATTTTAGTGAAAGGGCCGGGCAACTTTTGAAAACTTTCTTGAAGAGGTGCTGCTTTTGATTTTATTGTGCACAGCTGAGGAGTACCGATATAGTTTTATTCTGCCATATGTTTTACAAATTAGCCTAAGTACTCATTAAGAAGCTACGTTATTCAAGCGAATACACCAGCTCGCTAATGAAATTTTATAAAATATCTCGTTTGCAGACGCTCCGCCCCTTGCCTTAACCCTTGTCAACTATCATATTTGCCCTTTTGATATTTGAAAATGCACCTTTTATTTGAATCAACATTTTTCCTTCTTCTTCGTCTTCTTTTAACGTTCTGTTGAATATTTAATGTAACAGAAGAAATTTAATTGCATATCAAATAGTATTGAGAGCTTATTTTACGTCTTAAACTTTCGCCCCCAAAATTTATTTATTTTAACCATGAATCATAATGTTTTTTAATTAGAATGTTCCGTTCATCTTTTAGAAAATTTGAACATTTCTTAATTTTATATTTACTAAGCAATAATACGTAAAATTTGTCTTTATCGTCATTTTGAACGTACCTAAGCAGAAAGTACCTTTAATGCTATGTATTTGGAATAAAAGAAAAAGTAAAGGGGGCCGAGTTTCTGGCGCATTTTTAGTAAACTGTTATTCAAAAACCAGTCATGTCTCAATCGTAAAATTTATAATTTAACATTATATTACAAAGATGTGTATTATCCTACGTTTTCAAAAATTTTTAGTCAGTCCCTTTTGAGATGTTAATTAATGAAAATTGCCAAAAACTGACTTAACCCCTTAATTCTCGCTCCTGTCAAGATCAGAGGCTGGGGTGTCGTTCGTTATTTCCCGCGCCCGTCATATTTCCGGGCTGGATATTTATTGCTAGAAATAAACTCTGAAATCAGAAAAATTTATCTGGCATTTTCTTTTGAAGTGTTTGAACATTGGCGGTTGGGTTTGGTTTCTGACGATGATTGTGATGTTGGACTTAGTATTGCCTGTTTCGAAATATATCGCCCTCAAAAAAATTATTAGTAAACAAAATTTAATGTATATTATATTATTTCAAATATTATTTGTAAAAATTTGTTTGATGATGATAAATAAAGATCTAAGATGTGAGAAATAAAGGTCTTATTCGCATTAATTTGTATGGTGTAAAAGAAACATTAAAACACAGAATTCCCGCATGATGGCTTTTCCACAAATGTGAATTTGTTCAGTAACATCTTTTTTTCGCCTTAGAAAAAAAAACTAATTGCATATTTTATATAGAAACTTTATAATTATACAATTTCTGTAATAATAAAATAAGTACTTTTTATGTTTATTTCCAAATATTAAACGACCGTTAAGGGGTTAACACAGTTTTTGATTGCAAAGAAAAGGAAAATGTTTTAGGATTGAATTTTGTAAAAATAAGTAGTTCTATAAGAGATGTAAGAAAAAAATATTTAATATAAGTTTGATCTCCTTCATAAAAAAATGGCAGCGAAATGTTGTGTTTCACGTTTTATTTCTCCGGTTTTTAAGCATGTTTTTGGTCTAGATCCTTAAGGCTAATGAAAATTTTATAATTACATAAAAAGTCGACAATTTTATTCTGAACATTGGGGTATTTTATTCACCTTGATAGTTAGAAAAAAAACGCAGTTATAGCATTTTCCGAAAAACACGTTTTCCACCCAAAAATGGCTGCGTAGCTCGTTAAAAATGGCCACTCCTTAAAAACTATACGATAAAAAAAAATGTTATCACGTTTTTAAACTCAGAAAACTATAAAGAAAATTTGTTTAAAAGATTTGGAAAATTAGAAATGTTGAGCGCAACCACCTGGGTGATTTGGAATGGATTAGCAGTATATTTTTCTTTAATAATATACTCCATGAATCAATAAATATTCAAGATTACAAAAAGGCCATTGAGCCTGCAAAAATTACATTCGCAAGTGGAATAAATGCGCAGCTCTGTCAATGGGTTTTTTAAATGAGCTTGTTTGGAACAATCTCTACCTGTGATCACTTAAAAATGATAATAATCATTTTTTTCTTTTTATTTAATTTTCTTTTCTTTTTTTTTCCAATTAGAAGCTTTCCAATTAGTCAAAAGTAGTATTGTGCAAAAAACTAAAAATCCTTTGTTTGAAACAATTCTTCGAACTTGAAAGCCCACTATACCTTCTTATAGAATACCGAACTGTTGTCATCTATGAGTGTTCAATTATCAGCGTTTTCGTAATCGAAATTTTTTCCATGATTTTGGAATATATCGTCATGTACCAAGTCAAACTATCCAATAGGAAAACAGCGTTACCAGTGGGCAATTTTTTTTCAATTCAGATTTCTTGATTGGCACCAATTTTCTGTAATGGTAAAATTCCCCTTGTTTTCTTCCTAATTAATTTGTCATTACACAAGGCGAATTTTACTATTTCAAAAAAGTGGTGCTAATCAACAAATCTGAATTTTAAAAAAATAGCCTCATGGGAACACTGTTTTCATATTGGATATTTTGACATGGTACCGACAATACATCTAAACTTTACTTAACAACAGACTTTCCGTGAAAAATTAAAGCTAACATTACTATTAGAAAATTATTGTACATATTTCGAATTGCTGGGGTGAAAATTAGTTGTTGGCAATATTGTGGAAAGCAACTGCAATTTAATGCCTTCTTTTCATTCACATGTTCTTAACGGAATTTCCGAATATTTATTCTTGGCTGCCAAATTACGCATTTTTCTTACAATAATTTTTCAACGGGAAAGAAAGTTTTATTTGATTCTAAGAATTCGACTATTACATAAGACAAATATTTTATTTAAAAAAGTGTTATTAGAAACGAGTAAATGTTTGCAGCAGTGAAAATTATTTCTATATTTAACCAGCGAAAGTCAGTCATTCAGCTGACGGAAAAAAATGGATTCGTAAAAATTGGGCGGTATTTCGGAATAAAATAACGCTGGTTGAGGATTGTGACAGCTTGCAGGATTGTAATGCCTATGGTGACTATATCACATGAACTCATGGAAAGGTACGACTAAGTAGTTGCATATATTACCTTCATTAAAATTTATTACTGATTTTCTGCCTATTTTACTAAACTAAACATCATGCAAAATCACTTTGCTCAATGTGAAATGGTTAATAGTATTTTTAGTAACATTTTTCATTTTCTGAAATTTCATTTTTTTTCTCAAATTAAATCATGCATGCTACATGTGGATACATTACAAACGCATTTATTATTATTTGAATGTCTAACTTGGAGGCGTTTAAATATTACACACTGAAAATTATTTTCATCCCGTAAATTTTAGAATGGAATACATGTATATTACAAAAATAATTCTCGAAGTTCTGTGCATTGTAGGTCTCAGTAGTGTCGACCATGTAACTCATGTAAAATTTTCGCTGCGCGAGAGTGCTTAAAATTGGGAGTCACTCGGCAATGTAAGTGTAAGTCACCATTTTTGACGAGAGTGCTATCCCTGGAACTATCTCTCGCGGTGTGTAAAAATCTCAGTGGAACTACCCGTCGCAAAGGAACCGTTTTCGAGATTTCCGACAATTTATGTCACACAATATGTTTGTCTATTTTTAATTTATAATGTATTAACTCTTTCAGGGGCAAAGCATTTAGCTAAAATGATGAAATGAATGACTGATACCGGAATTTACGAACGAATTCGTTTAGAAATAAAAATTAGGCTATATTGCACATACATAATAAACGGGAAAAATATACAAAAATTCTGGTATCACAGTGACATTTTGGAATAAAAATAAGTGGTTTCATAAATATACCACCACTCTTGAAAGGGTTGTTGCAGTAACATTTTTTATATTGTTAAATTAAGAATTTTAGCTGTTAAATGGCTTCCTGCACACATATATATAGCTGACCACAAACACAAGTGAACACAGCAAATGTCCAGCATCAACAAACACACACACAGCACACAAAACAATACATTTACAAGGTTGAAACTGGAGATTATTTTTAATCCTACCTCGCAAAACTTACAAAAATAAAAATCTTTCACATGTACTTTGACACCATGTACAATAGAAATATACAACATTAAAAAAAATAATAATAGAGCGAATGGAATAGAAAAATGTCCTCCTTGGCAGGCCTGCATTTACATCCTTTGACTTCCCCTCATTTTCGTTAGCGTCTTTTCTTTGTATACAGAGCTGCCAAGTCTCCGGCTTTTTGGATACCAGTATTTTAATACAGAAAATGTTCTTTTATTTAATTGAAACATTTAAACGATTTAAAATAACAGCACTTTCTCTAAGATAATAGTGGTATGCATAAAGCCGGTGACTTGGTAACTCTGTGTATACGTAATTTCCAAACATAACTAACATAATTATAGTTAACAGGAAGCCGTTTAACAGCAAAAATAATAAATGTAACGATATGGAAAATGTAACTGCATAAATACATTATAATAAATAAATAAAAAAACGAATTGTGTGACATAAATTTTTGGATATCTCAAAAAGGGCTCATTTGCGACGGGTAGTTCTATTGGGTTTTTACTCCCCACTATGTTGCAACTATAGTCTATAACTATACTCGTCAAAGTACGCGACTTACACTTCTTGCAGTTCCCTAGTGAGACTTGACTATTTAAGCTCCTTATTTATTCTTATATTTTACTTTCGCACCAGAGATTATGAAAGAAGAGTTTTGTCTTTGTGTTAAATCACTGCCATCGAAATACTCAAGGCCAGAGGACACGAGTTGCGACGTCATCACTAATCGAGCGGCTTCTCACTAGTGTTCGAATTCGCACCGGAAAATTTTATATAGCAATTTTCTTTTATTTTATTTGTGGAATATCTATTATCTCATGAAACAATAATAACTGTTTAAACTTACTGGTGAGATTTCGGAATCCCTAAATAAAAATTCAGCCTGACGCGGAATGCCCGAGTGTTGCCATATCTGGCTGATTTTTTATTGGGGGATTCCAAATTCTCACCAGTAAGTTTAAATAGTTATTAATTTTTTACAAGATCATACATATTCCGCAAATAAAAAAAAATAGCTATTCAAAATTTTCGGATGTGAATTCTAAAACTAGTGAGAAATCGGTCTATTACAGATGACGTCACCAACTCTGTCAATAGTTTCTGAATCTGTCAATAGTTTAATCCTCTATAAGTAAAGAAAATCTAGATAAAAATAATACATTTTGTGAGATAAGAAAAATGAAAAATCGGTCTTTTTAAAATCGTTAGTATAATATTGAAAACAAGCATTTTTTGAGAAAAAAGATTTTTTGAAGGAAATAATTGGAATTATAGAAAAAATGCACAAAAAATTTCCGTTCAGAAAATTACTCTGGGAATTATATGTAATAGCCAAATATGTAATTTTAATGGTGTGCAGGTGCATACCACTATGCACAATTTTGATCAGCGAAATTTTCAACGGGATATTGTTCAACCTTTGTTTTTCACAGGTAATAATTTCAATGCCCAAATGCTAAATGTGCAGGTAATGCAAAGTGGAAATAATGCTATCCAAATTATAAATTCTATCAAACTAGTTAAAGTTGTTATGAAAATCCAAAGGATCGACATTATCACAGATAAGATGAAAAATCTAGGCATAGTAAGCAAAGGGATAAGTAAGAGACCATGCCAAAATTACAATAAATTATAGATTGTGTTAAATTAAACGAAGATTTTAATTTATCTATGCTAAAATTTAAAATAAATAATGTATATGTTTGATACATTACAAACTACAACGACGCCGTGTTATGTTCCAATATTTATTTATTTTTTTTATTAACCCATTAACCGCGGAAAGAATAAGATAGGAATTTTCAACATTTTTTTTTTTCTGAAAACACTTCGTCACCACAAATTTTGAAAGATAATCTTCGCTTTATATAATGCTCAAAGTTTCTGTTATTAAATTAGGCAATTTTTTATGTTGAAATAAAGTGATAGCGTGATGGTTAATTTAAGCATGGACATTTATTTTTAGCGTTGCGTTTACGCAACACGATGGGTAATGGTTTGACCCTTTCCGGTGCAGAGCACTTCCACTGATAAACTTATTACATGAATGACTGACACCGGAATTTAAGAAAAGAATTATTTGAAAATAAGGAAAAGCTTTATTTCACATACATGATGAACGGAAAATACTTGTTCTAAAATGCTGGTGCCACAGAAGCATTTGGGAATAAAGTTGGGTGTCCATGTAATGGAACACTGAGCCACAAATGGTTAAAAGATACAGATGTTGAACTAAAGTATCGAGGAAAGCAAGATGTCCGCGTAAACCAGGGCTCAAAATGCTCTGGACACCATTATTTTAAATACCGCCCCTTGAATACTAGGTCTCAGCGCTGACACAAAAATAGCAGAAGGCGGATTTATTTTAACCTTTGACACCAGTATTTTATAAAAGGTTTCTTTCTCTTGTTTAATCTCCTATAATTAAAGCTGAAAACTTTTAAAAAAATTAATAGTACAAAAATTCAAGGGACCGTACACATGCTGAAGAAATCCGCGTCCCGCAGCCGCCATTTTTGTATCTGCGATCATGCCACTGCCATCGAAATACTCAAGGCATAAGGACACAAGTTATGACGTCATCACTAATGGACCAACTTCTAACTAATGTTGGAATTCACACATGAAAATTTTGAATAGCAATTTTCTTTTATTTTATTTATGGATACCTACAATCTTATCAAACAATAAAAACTACTTAATCTTACTGGTGAGAATTTAGAATCCCCAATAAAAAATCAGCCAAATGCGCCAACACTGTGGTATTCCGCATCTGGATGAATTTTTATTTAGGGATTCCGAATTCTCACCAGTAAGTTTAAATAGTTATTATTGTTTAACCCTAGATCTACCGGGAATTTTATTCAAGTTTTAATAAAACGTTCTACACCAGAATTTTTATTTAAAACTATTTAACTTATTTATTAACCTTATTTTTGTCTGGTTTATATACTTAGTTTATTTTAAAGAAATTTCTGGTTTGAATGAATATTTTGTATGTACCTGTCGGGTCCAATGGACCCGTCTGGTAGACGGAGGGTTAATAATCTATCACCTTATAAAGATGCTAGATATTCCATAAATAAAATGAAATAACATTATTATTCAAAATTTTCCGGTGTGAACTCCAACACTAGTGAGAAGTCGGTCGATTAGTGATGACGTCACAACTCGTGTCCTCTTGCCTTGAGTATTTATGGTAGCGATCAGGCCCATTATTCAGGATGTGGTGATTCAAAAGTGACATCCGTCGCCTTTTCTAATGGCAGAAATATCTGCGATTACAGATGGCGAAAAAATGTAAGAAATTAGTGGTGTGTAGAGCATTTTGAGCCACGCGGAACACTTGGTAGCACTACATCGCAAGGAAGTAGGTTTGCAGTTTGACCTCCATTTTTATTCAGTAATTTTGCCTTCATACCAGAAATAAAGAATAATATTTTATGCTTTATTTAATGAGATACATATAGCAATCACATAAAGTAAAAATTTTATTCGAAATTTTCTGTGTGAATTTGAAATTTCGATTCAAATTTGAGGCCAAATTGTCAACCCTGCAAGGATGTAAAATTAAAATACAGACCATAAAAAATTCAGCAATTCCCATTCAGCAGTGTGTTAAAATGAGCTTTAAAATTAGAAATTTATTCACGTCTGGTACATTTTACGTGGCTTAAAGAAAATTTTAATTGGAATATACAATAAATAGTACTGGGCTCCAACTTGAAAAAAATAGCGTGATTTTTGATTTTAAGGATATCGCGTTGAAATTTAAAATAGCTATCACGGATTTCATTGTAAGTTAAGAATGCTTGGTTGAGTGGCATTTTACGGCGCAAAGTTCCTTTATTGAAATGGGCCAAGGAAAAGTTAAAATCAAAACATTGAATTATAATTTAAAGGGTAAAAAAAAGTAAAAAATGGTCATAATAATAAGATGAGGAAGACGATGTACTTAAGTGAAATCAGTAATGATATGATAAGTACAATTAAAAACCATTTCATAAAGTAGAAAGACCACAGTTAAAAGACACAAAGGAAATTATTACAATTAAAATCTGTAAAAGTTAAAGTAACGATTGTTAAAAAAAAAAAAGAAGTATAAAGTGTTGTATAAACACTGCATAAAAATAAGCTCAAAAACCACAGATTATTAAACGACAATATAAAATCATTTAGGCACAAACTCTTCAAAAACTGTATTTTCTTCATATGCACTTGAGTCATATGACTGCAATTCCATAGCCTCTTCCGCATTGTTTTGACCACACAGCACAACATGACATTGCACAACACGAGTCGTTACACACGGCAAACACGTGGGTGGTTTATAATTCTCCATAAGTCCATATACACAGAATAATATCGGCTTATGCAGAATTGCTCCCACCTCCAAAGAGGATACGACAATGAGAGTTAAACAAAGAGGAAAGAACAGACAAGAGAAGAAGAGGAAAAGGAAAAGAGAAAGATCGCTCAGGTGCCAGGCGTTGCGAAGCACTTTATTACCTAAAGAAAGTATCCCACCGTGGGCGTTAGGAAATGGAACACAAATATATAAATGACTTACGCTTAGTGCAGACTGTTAGTGAATATCAACAACCTGAATAAATACTTAACCTCTTAGCCCCTGAAGATTAGTACGATTCTGTGAAAAATAAACTATTATTTTATTTAGATATTTTGATATCATGGATAATAAAAAAATATTCGTACTGTTATGTGTATTAAGGGGCCAATAATTTTAGATACAAATATGTGTACCAGAGTTTTCAATTAGCAAAAATAGCACAATATTTTTAAGTGAAAAAAAGTCTATAAATTAATTACTAATCCCACGGTTCGCAATGTGTTACCACTAAATTTTAACAGAATTTTCAAAGAACTTCACTGCAGAAAAATAGTCCAAAATCTGTGAATAAAGGCGCTGGTTGCGAATTCTGTGTTTTAAAAATTAAATGTAAATTTTCTTATCATTAATAGTGGTGTCAGAGCCTTTGGAAATTCCAAGGAGTGTGCGATCCTTCTATTCCACATATTGTAGAGCTCTTATGTAAAGCCAAAATATATTTTTTCACTATGGTTTCACAGAGACAACAGTGTGTTTTTAAAACACAACACATGAACTTTATTGCATCCTTATTTTTAACAAGGGGAAATGTCTTTCTTTGGACTATGAAGATGCTCTGAGTTGAGGATGAAGGTCCACCATTCAGGTAACATGACCCACGCAAGCGGATGTTAAGAGGCACGATTCGTAGGCCGTAAAAGAAAGAGCGCATTTCTGAGAGTGGGGGGGGGGTATACCCGAGTGCTCCCAAAATAATTTTATATATATGGGAGCACACAAGTTACAGGGCAGAATAAAACACAATTAGAATTTCTATTACTCGGTTAAAGAAATTTGTTAAAAGTTCACAAGTGTGCTTGATGAACGCTAACGTCCTTGGTGATTTTCTTAAAACACAGCTGTAATCTCTTAATTTATGCTAACAGAGATTTTCTTGTTTAGAAGATGAGGGTTATCTGCAGAAGTTACTTTAAGGTGGTCTAAAGTTAACGTAAGTTTCCCACTATTCTTGTATTATGGCAAAAATTCCCAAGTTTGCTTGATGGACGCTAAAGTCCTTGATGATTTCGCTAAGACATTATTGTCTTTTCTGTATTTATGCTAACGAAGTGTTTCTAGTCTAGAAGATGAGAGTTCTCTCCAGAGGTTACCACGATTTGATTATCTCCGGCATATGTTTAAGCTTGTAAAGGCATGGTGTGTTTATACTCTTTTAGTAGATGAAAAAAAAATTAGCATATGTTTGGCCGCCGCACAGTAGGACGTTTTGACGATCTAGGAGGACAAAATTTTTTAGTTGAAATTTAATTAGTTTTTGCTGTTTTTTTAATGCATCACTAATATAATACTCAAACAGTGATAAATATTTGGTTATTTAACAACAATGCCTTAAAATAAAAATACAGGGTGCCGACTAAAGTCCGTTTCCCCCCTCTTAACTGCCGAACGACTGCATCTACATACATAAACGTCGTGTCTAGTTGTAATACAGAGGCTATGCGCTACTAGATGAGACCACATACAGAGCCACCTGGTGCAAAATGGCGGTATTAGCGCTCCTATCGCGAAAACGGTTCGAAATATGGGATAAAAGTGAATGACAAATTTGTAGAGCATCATCGATTTAGTTAGATAGGACACCTTGTGAACATGAATGCAAAATGAATCTCGTTCTGAGCATGAATCTCGTTTTCGAGATATGAATACTAACTCAGGTGTTTTGCACCAGCTGATACTGGATCCGGTGTCACCTGATAGAGCATAGCCACTTTACTATACCTAGACACGAATTTTTAGGAGTATAGCTGCAACCGTTCAGAAATAACCGTTCAGAAATAACCGTTCAGAAAGAGCGTTGGAAAGACTTTAGTGGGCACCCTGTATAATGCTTTACAAATAATGCGTTAAATATACTTATTTTACAATTAAGTAAAAAACAATTTAATGCACACTTGTAAGTTAACATTCATTTATTTTTTGTATTTTTGTCTATTCAGAATTTCTCGAGAAATTTGTGTAGTCATCCTGAAAAATAATTTTTTTTTAAATAAAATCATATTAAAGAAACCTTTAGTGTTTTGTGGTGCCCTGTAAAACATATAAATGCTACCAAAATTATTTTCGGTTGAAAAAGTACTGTTGTTTGAATAAGTAACCTATACAAATTTTATTCAGTTTGAAATAAAATTTCTGCATATAGAAGGTAATGTATTCGAATTTTTATGTGTCCCTGTAAAAGAAATACAACTGCTACGCACTTTGTTTTCCATTTTAAAAATGCTATTGTGTATCTCAATAACCTATAGTAATTTTGTAGAAATTTAATTAAAATTTCTGCTTTTTAGCAACAATCTTTCCGCGATTTTTTGTGTGGCCCTGTTTAAAATACATAATTTGTACGTTCGTCAAATTATAATTTAATTGAATTGTGATCGAAAAAACACATGTAGGCAATGTTTCAGCTCAATCAGATAATTGAAAGTGGTTTAAAATTGTTTTGAAGGATTTGAACTTATCTTTTATGTGGCCCTGTAAATAAAAGCGTAACTGCTACGTTCCATAAATTATAATAATATTGTATTGTCATCACAATTACATATCCTGACCAAAGTTTCCACTGAATCAGATTATTGAAATTGGTTTAAAATGAACTTGCAAGTTTTAATCTAAATTTCCGTGAAGTCCAGTAGAAACAGCATTCTAAAGAAACCTCTACGTTCATTAAATCATAATAATATTGCATTGTCATTCAAATTACACCTGTATTCATTGTTTCGGCACAATAGGATATTTAAAAGGGGTATAAATTTGACTTGCAAGATTTGAACTAAACATATATACATGCACTGGAATTTAACATGATTCTTGTTTATTAATAAAACTTACTGATCTGCAGCTGTCTGTAGGAGTTTGTTTAACTTTTCCATACTTTAGGAATGGTACTTTGATTTAAAAAAATGCTTATTGCTGAATAAAGCTAAATAATTTGTTAAAAGTCAAGATGAAATTTGTAAACAACATCAAGGATCATCCAGAATTTCAGCCTTTAAAAAAATCGGTAAAGCGGGTTTAATATCGCTTATTTTCAAACAAAAATGGGTTAAATCTGACCGCGACAAAGCTGTGACATTAGATCAGCAAACTCGTGCTTTCAAACAACACAGAATAGTCACGACGTGTTTTCAAACTTAGAGCAAGCTAGTGCAACTTTTGAAACTCCCCCAAACCAACTGCGCAAATGGCTACTTTACGGTCACATTTAATCAACATCTCTGATTTTTTACGCCAAAACTAGTGCAGATCTCAAAAATACAGACATTCAGCTACCAGTACACGCGATTTTGTCAAATTCCGAGAAAATCGGAAAAATGGATTTTGTCCACCTAAATCATCAAAGCGTCCCACCGTGCGCCGTGGGGGAGCAGATCACCGCTCATAATATTGAGTGGAGGCCTTGTAATGTAAGACGACTTGGCGAAGGAGCCACCACCTGGAGTCAAAATCAGAGAGGCTTGTCTTAAAAGGTATCACAGGTATATTTGCATCCTTTTTATTTTCAAGTCAATTCTTATTTAGATATGTATAACTGATAGTACTTTTGTCTGTGGTACGGATCTCTTGGTTAAAGGATTGAGATTTATTGTTATGATTAATTGTAAATTACACAAATGAGTAAAAGATAAAAGAATGTCAAATTTAATTGTCAGAAATGTAAATGTGAGGTCATTAATAATAACTCATTTGAAATTTAATTCTTTATAACTATTAAACATAAAAATGTTTTTAATGATAACAATCAGAATAAAAGTTACATTTATGTATGCCATAAATACTACGATCAATGAGTTCTAAAACCACGAAGTGAAATTTTAATTACGTATTTTGTAATTTTTCTCATATATATATGCGTGTTTAAATGTAAATAAAATTCTAAACAACTATTTTAATATAATTTACTCGATTTTTTTTTCAGTATCGTATTTTACTTCGTTGATTAGAATAATTCTACATTATATTACGTTGAGTAAAAAGTTTTCTGCCAATTTTTTTTATTGTAAAATGATAAATACATACGAAATCATCAAAACTAATGAGGATAGTAATCTTCGTTTAAATCTACAATCGTCTGCCAACGTTTTGGCAAATTTTCAATCCCTTCTGCAAAAAATTGAGGCGTGCGCGAGTCCAGAAAGAGATCGACCTCATTTACGACCTCCTCATTTGAATCGAAGATTGTGCCATCAAGATGCAGTTGCAGATTAGAAAACAGATAGAAATATGAAGGGACCATGTCTGGTCTGTATGGTGGATGTTTCATTAAATTCCACTCTAGCTTCTAGAGCGTCCAGCAGGTCATCGTACTAACGTGTGGCCGGGCGTTATCTTGATGAAAGAGAACCACCTTCTTTCTGAAGTCGTTTCTTCATTATTCGTAAATGGCCTTGCGAACTTTGATTAGCATGTTGCTATATATTGCACCATTTATAATCTGTCCGCTTTTCAGGTACTCTTTGTGCAGAATACCGCGATTACCCTGCCAGATGGTGAGAAGCACCTTCTTGTTAGAGCAGGTCTTGCAATCGAGCCTGCTGATTCCCCAGGTGCTGACCACCCTCCTGTACGCTTGTATTGTTGTAATACACTCATTTTTCATCACAGGTTACAATTATGTACAGAATGTTCTCTTTCCCTTGATCTCTGAGCCGAACTAAACAACAGCTTTTTCTCTTGTCCTTGTCTTAAGAAGCCAGTTCGTGAGGCACACAGCGGTTGAACTTAAATATTAGATTTGTGAGTTTCAAAGCGTTAACTATAGTGTTTTGGGAAACGTTAAGCTCTAACACAATAGTTCGTGTTAAAACATTTCTGTCTTGGTCAGTGATTTGCTTTAACTTCTCCCAATCAACTTCAATAGGGCGGCCAGAACATGGTTCATCTTCAATGTAGAAATTTACAGCTTTAACCCTCCGTCTACCAGACGGGTCCATTGGACCCGACAGGTACATACAAAATATTCATTCAAACCAGAAATTTCTTTAAAATAAACTAAGTATATAAACCAGACAAAAATAAGGTAAATAAATAAGTTAAATAGTTTTAAATAAAAATTCTGGTGTAGAACGTTTTATTAAAACTTGAATAAAATTCCCGGTAGATCTAGGGTTAAACTTCCGCAACCAAACTTGGACTATATCATAAGAAACAGTATTGATGCCTAAACGTTCACACATTTTTCTGTGGCATTCAATCGCACTGAGTTTATTACGGAACTCATAGTACATAATCGTTCTGAGCTGCTAACGTGATAGCTCCATTTTAAACACTTTTTTGAAGCACAAGATAATAAATTTTTAACAAAAAAATTACACAGTCATGCAGTTCCTATGCTCTGCTTTCTAATGCAAAAATTGGTTGGTTGAAAAAATAACAACCGCACAAATGATAGCTGTTGGCGTGAAGGTATCTCCTCTTGGTGGAAAACTTTTTACTCAAAGTAATAAATTAATGTTAAATTGAAAAATAAACCTGTGTCATTAATTAATTGTTCAGAAGTTGGGATTTCCTTGAATATGACACCCCACGATAAATTTATTAAATTATATTTACTTCTTGCAAGTTAGATTTATTTAAATTAATATGTAGAAATCCCAGCCAGAACAGACATCACGCTTACTGTACGCAATTATATGTAGCCAAAATCGGTTGATGAAATGTTTGCGAAGTAGATGTACGCGAGGATTAATCGCAGTCAAAATTTTATTAAACCCCTTGACGGGCGGTGGTATTTCTACGAAACCACTTAATTTTAATTCACAAATGCCATAATGGCACCAGAAAAATAAAATTCCAGAAAAAAATGGTAAAAAAAAAAAATTCCATTTACTATTTATGCGAAATATGGCTTTTTCTTATTTACAAATAAATTTGTTTTCAAATTCCGGTGTCATTCATTAATTTCAACAGTTTAGCAACGGAATTGCTTTGCCCCTGAAAGGGTTAAGTGCTTCGGGACTGGTGGCTGTTACTCAAATTTTATTTGGTTGTCACACCTTTTTTTTTAAGTTAAATTTACTTAAACAATCACAAATATGCTCTAAATAAAGAAACTAAATATTAGATTTCTCATTGGTGTATAAAACAAATTCTGTATGCTCTTTTTCAGGGTGCATATATTAGTCATTCTCTGAAAAGTGGCAATTTTATGTCCCAGAGGTCTTGAAGATATATTTTTAAAATTACAAAAGGAAAAGTGATTTAAATTATCAATATTAATCAGTTAGACATATAAACTGTAATTATGTGGTTATTAAAATTGAAATATGATAAATTAAATGTATTTTTTAATGCAAATATCATTCCTTCAATATGTTCCCATTCACATATGTAGTATAGGAAAGAAAATGCTTTGTCTGCAATTGCAGCTCATATGTTTATATTTATTTTTTTCACAATCCATTAACACTAGAACCGCCATAGCGGTCATTTTGACCGGTACCAAATAAAAATACTTCGATTCGAACCAGAAATTTCTTTCTAAAATACGTTAAATATAAACACGGAGAAATAATTTAAATAAATAAGTTAGATAGTTTTTAATGAAAATTCTGGTGTGAAATATTTTTATAACACTTTAGTAAAATTTCCGGCGGTTCTAGTGTTAAACATACTTAAATAAATATTTAGCCATTTAATTATATTTGTATTTTATATAATGAAAGAATTAGGGCACTTTTTAATGATGTCCCTAGTATTTGTCATCATTCCCTCACATAACTATAAATTTCCCTTTATTTACTTAGTAGAAAGCAGCACATGCTTTATATATGTCTATGACAGTTTGTACATGAGTAAAGTGAAGCAGCTATCTTGTTGTTTGCTCAAAAACATTCCTGAATTGCTAGCACGTGGCTTTCAAGTTCTAGATCAAAGTAAGTATTTTTATTAGCCATCATTCCCTCATCTATTATAAATTTATTGAAAACAAATGAAATATCTTTTTATGTTGTTATATTATTAAAAATGTGTTTCTAAAGATATTTAGGAACTGAAAATATACATTAGACTAATCATTTTCGTATAAAATGGTTTTCAGAAGTATTTGATCATTCCCTCACAATCATTCCCTCATAATTTTAATTTATGAGGGAATGATATAAATCCATTTATATATGTACTAAACATTAAAATAAGAAAATCTAATGCAATAAAATACACATTAAAAAACTCATAAGACTTTTAATTAGCGTAAGTAAAGATAATACACTTTTATTTTTTATTATTTTACTGGGAGAAGTTAAATATATATATATATATAAAATGTGTACTAATTCAAATAAACATTAACTCTCTTAATGTTAATGCTTTATCTTTATTTTTTCAATTGACATAGAGTAAAAAAAATATATATTTTTATTGACAGTACGACTTTTAATTATAATTTATTTTCTTTTTTAATCCTTTCAAGGGCGATGGTATGTTTACGAAACCAATTAATTTTAATTCCAAGCGCCACAGTCGCACCAGACTTTTATAAAAAAAAAATTTATTTATCATGTTGCGAAATATAGCATTTTTCTTATTTATAAATAAATTTTTTTTTAAATTCTGGTGCCAATCATTTATTTGAACATTTTAGCAATGGAAGTGCTTTGAATTTAAAATTTCAGAAAGTCTATCAGGTACAGTTTGGTTAATATTATTCTTTGATAAATATAGCAATAATGTACCTGTAGGCTAAATTTTGAGACTTTTGAGGCAATTTTATTGGGACGCATTTTTTTTTTTTTTTTTTTTTTTTTTTTTTTTTTTTTTTTTTTTTTTTTTTTTTTTTAACAGCCACGTTTCCGAGAATGACCCATATGCACCCATGGTCCCGAACGGTTTAATACATACAACGTCCAAGCAATTTAGACAGATTGAAACTGTGAATCCTTTTAATGCACATTTAACCCTTAAATGTGTGATTTTTTATTTTGTTTCGAAAAAATTATGTATGATTCACTGAAAGGTTTATAACACAGGGAAAAGAATGAAAAAAATCACAGATACATTTTTTGTATAATACGTCAACCACTTCTTATGTTGCACATCTGCGATACAAGTAAAAACTAAAATATTGCAAATTAGTAAATATCTTAATAAGTATGAATCTAAATACCTTATTTTATATAATTTTTTTTTATTTTGTAAAACTTAACCCTTAAATGCATAATTATTTTTGTAGAATTATGTTTTTTACTCTTATATTAAATATTAGACACCAGAAATTTCAAAATAGATTTTTAATTTTATATTTATGTAATGTTTACAGGATTACTATTTCTATATAAATATACTGGTTGCAAAGAATAAAATAAAACGTGATGTGGATATGCATCACTATGCATTTAAGGGTTAAAAAATTATAAAGCTTTGCGAAATTCTGACTGCCTACATGCTAAAACTATATACCACATTTTTCTATCTGTAATCAGTGGATCAAAGAATTATGTTTAGACCCAGAAATTTTATTTCATAAAATGTAACTTATTAAATCGCGGTAAATATTTAACTTCAAATACTAAATAAAATTCCTGGGCCGAAACATGATTGATTGAACAGCGGATTATAGGCAGGAAATTGCGGTATGAAGAAAAGCAGTCAACGTGGTAATTTACAGGATAGCGATTCATAAGTTTAGCCCCTTAATGGTCGCATTAAATTACTGTTAAAAATTTCAAATTGTTCTTTGGCACGACTTTTTAGGAAAAGAAATATTCATCTTATTTAATGACAGGTAAAATGATACCATAATAAAGTCATTTACACTATTTTATAAAACTGGTTGGAATCAAACAATCTGGGAATTTTATTCACATTGACACAGCCCTTGAATATCACGGGAGCGAGAATTAAGGGATTAAAGTTACAATAAATAAAAAAAAAATTCACGTATAAACAAATTTATTCAAATATATTCAGTGACATTTTCCAACAAAGGATGCAGAAAACGCTTTTGGAATGGGCTTGCCACAAGAGAACATGTTTTGCATGTTAAATGAACACGTTGTAAATTTTACAAGTATTTAAGAATTAATGTAGAGAAAGAAATTAGTTAATAATTTATCTGATATCGCTTACTTAAATACATTCATAGTATGCACGTTTGTACAATGTCTTGTGGAATACCTATATTTGTAAAAGATAAACTTAAAAATATGAAGAAAATCATATTATATGCAAAATGTTTCGAATACTATTAAAGTTGGTTTCCTATTTTCACGTGAAGTAATAATGCACCTAATTAAACATTAAAACAAGTAACAGTTATTTAAAAAAGGCAATCCGCATTTATAAAATTTACACTTTCGTTAAAAGCAGTATAATTTAACTAAAGGTACAATAATGTTTTAGAGAGCCCTAATAAAGCTTAACATTAACAAATTATGAAGCCAAAAAATATGATATCTGCCAACTGGTACGACTTTTTCGCAACTCTTTTTCACAATTATGAATGCAATTAATTTTTATTTTGTGCACCTTGAAATAATGAAATAATCTTTTTAAGGAATATAATCTTCAAGATTTAAGTAATATTACGCATATCAACCTATATATAAAAAACTGTGTGACAAAACTAAATTATTTGTAAATGAGCCGAATAAAATAATTTGTTTTAAAAATTAATCCTTCCCTACTTGATTAACATTATAGAAAATGAAAAAAAATGTATGGGAAAAATCCACAATGCTTATATTAAAATAAAGTTCAGTTCCGATTGTTTCTGAACAAGATTGGACTAATTCAATCTTAACTCATAAAAGCCGGCTGGCAAGAGAAAATTCCATGCAAGACGAACAAAAATTTTGAATTTCAAGACCAGTATTTTAGTTTTGAGCGACTAAATAATTCAAAATTACAAAATCTTAAAAACGGGTGTCGAAGAATTTAAAGAAGGGTAAGGAGGCTCTCCGTTAATGGGTACACGATTTAATGGGAAATTAGTTCTCTTTCTAAAATGCAGAAATTATTGACTGCCACCAGAATTTACAAACAAATTGATCTGGTAATAAATAAATAAATTTCTTCACGGAATACTCAGAATGCTAATTGTTTTTCATGTATTCTGTTTCGATTTCAGCAGATAGAATTATAATTAAGTTGTGCATATAATGTACTACGGACTTCGAAATGGTTCAGTCGGTTATTTGTAATTTTCAGAACAAAAAGCAGGAGCAATTCCTATTCCTTTTTTTCTTTATTCATTTGTCCACAAAAATGCGATTTTTCATTGCCTTATCAAATTAGATTTTTTTTTATGGCTGTAGTTGCCAGGTCATCCACAACGTCCTCTACCAAAGGGATATAAGTAAGCGTACAAACTTAATAGTGGAATCGGGGTAAATTAACACAGTTGCGCCATCTTGTGGACGGGGTGATAATCCACATACGCGGGCTTTTAGTGTGACGTCATATATGACAGGATCGAGGCTAACGAAAAAGACAGGCTATCGCGGTGTATCCCACGGGTCTTTTTTTAGAGACAGCTAGAGCGACGTGATGCGCTTTTCGCACCACTTCAGTGGTGCATTCGAGCAACACGTGAGTCCAACGGTCTGTAAAAAAAGATATGTGGAATGCACCGCGGTAGCCTGTCTTTCTAGTTAGCCTCGTGACAGGATATCTACTATCTGCTATATTCTCTATTATTCTCAGGATATCTACTATATTCTCTACATATTTTGTCACTCATGAAACAGAAACGTGTTTACCACATTTATTGAAAAATAACGGCGTAGCGAGAGTTGCGTCTAGATGCATTTGACACATTTGACAAAGTTTTCTTCGTCTTGCCAGGAACTCTTCAGCTATTAATCAAAGTGAAAACAACTTTACAATTTTAGTGGTGTGAAGTACGTAAAGAGTTATGCATCTTCCTGTAGTTTAACCCCGTCCGCTATGTGGCGAGCGACCTTGATTGATGTGACCTCGCCTTTAATCTTGCGGTTACCTATCCCATTTAAGATAGGACGCTTACTTATATCGCTTTGTTCTCTACTGTCTATGTAAAGTCCCATTTCGAAAAAAAAAAAAATACCATTGCGGTCTGTCTTAGTTTATACTATGTAGGATCTACCTACTCTGCAGGGTGAATAAGATATTACATATACCAATTATCTTTTAACCCTCTCGCTGCGCAACCCGAGAGTTTCTCGGGCAACGTAAAAGTAGCAAAATCTGCGCATCCCGAGATTTCATCGGGATGCATTTTTTCCGTCTAATTAACCCTCCTTGATCATTCCCACCAGTTACTTTTTACTGTAAATTTTGCCTTATCTAATGGGAGCATTTTCCCGATTAAGTCAGAAGAAAATTTTTGTTTTGAAAAACCGGTGACAAAAGATTAAAAATTCTTAAAAGACGCTCTCGCGAAGGAATTAAATGCGCAATTTTTGAAGCTACTTTGATAAAACAGTTACGCAGTGAGAGGGTTAATTCTAAAATTCCCAAATGATATAATGTGATTATAATCACAGCATCAAATAGAAAAATCTCGATTGAAACCAGTAATTTGGACCACTGCTATGCTTTTACGAATTCTCGGAAATATCCCCCATGAGAAGAATTTATGGTTCATAGGAAAAAGTCGCCAAGTTGGACAAGAGGTGTTTTGTTAAAGTAAACAGAAATTTATTGCAAACTGGCAGAAGACAGTAACAATTTACAAAGTCTGCAATTGGGATCCAGGACACAAATTAAATAAGGACAAATTAAAATATTGCAATAAAAATATAACGACAGGTCACCCGCTGACGAAAGGTTACCCGCCGACAACAGGTCACCAGGGGCGGTCATCCGCTTCGATGTCAGGTACTAAACCCGTTAAGCTGGGGCAACCCGGCAGGTAGGGGCCTGGTCATCGGTTAGAAAGAAAGAAATAAGGAGGCGAAAACAAGATTTTTTTATATTGGCGATTGATTTTTTTTGTGTTACGAGTTTTGTGTCCAGGAGTATGGATTACAACCCAAAGAATCGTGGCCGAGGTCCATCTTTTAAGTAGAAATAAGGTATGAGTGAAACATTTTCTCTATTCCATTTTATAATTTATGAATTTATATATTAGGTAGGGAACAACTTGCCTAGCCAAGGATCGATTAGGATATGCATACAGAGTTCCCACTTGTCCGTTTTTGGAAAACCAGTTTTCTTTTCAGAAAATTATTCATGGTGGGTTTTCACAACAATTGCCAGAAAAACGTGTTTCTAGGTAAGTTTATACGAAATTTATAAGGAAATTTTTCTTTGTAAAAAAGTGTTGTTCAGAAAACGGAACGATTGGGAGCCCTGTACATACAGGATGTACCTGATATGCTTCAACAAATTTGGGGGGATGATAGTACTCATCAACACGAAAAAAATTGCAAGGAACGTGGGATCGCAAACCACTTATTGAGTCACAAATACAGCGTGTTTCACCCTAACTGAAGTCGGCTTGTCGGTAATAATTTTGCTAAAACTTAAAATATTGCAATAAAAATGTAACGATATGTACCTTATTTTGTATGAAATGTGATAACGTCACAAAAAATTGATAGAAGTTTCCATTATATGCGCCAGCAGTATGTATTAAACGCTCCCCAATTTGGACTGTGATTATCAGTACATACGGTATCATCGATTGTGTGAGTACCCTGTTTTTCCAGAACTTTTTGTGATGTTATCAAATTTCATACAAAATAAGGTACATATCGTTACATCTTTATTACAATATTTTAATTTTTCGCAAAATTATCACCGACAAGCTGACTTCAGTTAGGGTGAAACACCCTATATTTGTGACTCAATAAGTGGTTTGCGACCCCATCATCCATTTCATTTTTACTTCGTCTTGATGAGTACTACCATCCCCCTAATTTTGTTGAAGCCTTTCAGATGCACTCTATATAAATAAGCTGAAATACCAGTATTTATTGTAAAGAATCAGTAATAATATGTTACTGATATTTAGATTAACCCTCTGATTCCCATGGTAGAATACGCTCTAAAAATTCTGTAGATCAGATAACGCGAATTCACACCAGAAAATTTCAATAATAAATTTCGCTCCATTTATATACGGGATATCAATTATTAAATCAAGACAGTATTGCTATTTTAAATTTCTGGTGGGAATTTGGAATATCCGAATTAAAAAACGCACCATATTCGAAACACTGATGGTGTTTCGAATATATACTACAATGATATATAGTATATATACTACCATGAGCATTAGATGCTTAACAAAACCATATTAAAATTGTAATCAGTAAAAAATTAATATGTGGAATTCAAAGAAATTACTGAATATTTAAAAACGGAAACAGTCTTTGACAAAGCTATTTCTATGTAAATATTTCCTTTTTAATGTTCTTTATTGTGTTTTATTTTAATGTTCTGTAAATAAATTGTATATGTTCCCATTCTATAATTCTAATATTCGTGGAATTATGTGCAGGAGTGTAAAAATCTAAGCGCCAGCGGGCTCTTTCTCACTACTAAATTTTATTTGAAATTTTTTGTTTTATATTTCGTCTAATTTTTTGTATGAATGCTAATAAAATTTAAACGAAGAAATCTAATAAAATTTAGTGGTGAGAGACTGCCAGCTGGCGCCTAGATTTTTACACCCTGATTATGTGTAATTTAATTTTTAATTAAAATTAAAAAAAATATATTGAAATGCGAGTTGACCGCCTCATAAGGAATCTTAGGATTAAAAAATTGCACAGCGAAATTTTTATTTTTATCATGGCTAAATTTCAATAGATTCATTAATTAAATTTTTTATGCTTATCTCCAAGTTGATTTATCCTACGACAGGAAATAGAAGCCAAGCATGGGACATATTTCTCCATTATAAGATTCCCGTAAACTTCATACGATCACGCTATAAATATTTTAATTTTTAATTATCTGGTTAACTCCATTTTTGCACAAGGGCCAATGGGGGTTGAGAAAGAATCAGAGAAAGGGGTATCTGGACATAACAATTTGTCTATAATTGAAGAGCTGAGTGGATGAACATGTTATGCAACACTTTCTAAAAAATTTGTTTATCTTTTGGATGAAAGCGTTATGAGGTATCCTATCACATGGTGAAGATAAAATACTAAGATTCTATTTAGTCTTGAAGATTTAAGGCATTATTCATTAATATTTAATATTTTAATATATAATAATGTCAATAATATTAATAATTTTTAATATTTGAGAATTAAATATGAATAAGTTATTCTGAGAGAGTTTAGTACCATACTTGTTAATATTTTAAACACATGGTATTAAACAGAAAATAAATCATTAAAATGTGCAGCAAAAACTTCACTTCAAATTTCGTCAAATGTAATTTTTGTTACTTAACATGTTCTTCCACTTAGCTCTTCAATTAACATACATACAAAAAATTTTCCATCAGGTTACCAGAATTTTTTAACTAAGATTTTATTTTTATAATGTACATGAAAAACTTATTTATTTATTTCCATAGCAATTTGTTCAAGTGACACTCTATCGTTTAACCCTTTCAGGGGCAAGCAATTAGGTTTGTGTAATGTTGAACTCACACCAGAATTATTGGAAAAAAATTGCCTCAAAAGGAGGAAAGGGAATTTTTCAACATTTTTCCACCAAAGTTAAAAAAGTAAAATTTAATTAAATGTTTCTGGTGCAAATCGTCATCAAAATTAGGTGGGATATAATATATCCCACTGCTCCTCAAGGGGTTAAATGCATTCTGAAGCATATCTACATCACTTTTTATGTAATTCTTAGCAACCAGTATATTTATATAGAAATATTAATCCTCTAAAATTTCCAAAAATATAAAGTTAAAAATTAATCTTCAAATTCCTGGTGTCTAATCTTTAAAAAAGAGTGAAAACATAATTCTAAAAAAATAATTCATACATTTAACCCTAGAACTACCGAAAATTTTACTCAAGTTTTATAAAAATATTGCACATCAGAATTCTTATTTAAAACTATGGAACTTATTTACTTAACTCATTATTGTCTGGTTTACACATTTAGTTTATTTTAAAGAAATTTCTGGTTAGAATAAATATTTCGAATGTACCCATCGGGGCCATTGGACCCGTCTGGTAGACGGAGGGTTAAGGGTTAAGTTTTACAAAATAAAAAATTATATAAAATAAGGTATTTAGGTTCATACATATTAAAATATTTACTGATTTGAAATATTTCAGTTTTTACTTGTATTGCAGATGTGCAACATAAAAAAAAGGTTGACGTATTATACGAAAAATGTATCTCTGATTTTTTTTTCATTATTTTTCCTGTGTTACAAACCTTTCAAAGAATCATATATAATTTTTTCGAAGCAAAATAAAAAAACATGCATTTAAGGGTTAAAGATTTTAGCAAAAAAATTTCATTTTTCTGAAAAGTGTTAAAAAAAAAAAAAAAAAAAAAAAAAAACAATATGGGTTTTTCATGTCGATAATCACAATGAAGCATCTAGTACGATTTAATTCAATGGTATACAAACTGGTGCCCGTGGAATACTAAAATTTTCAAATAGTGCCTTTTTTTATCTCCAAATTTCTGCGAATTAAAAAGCGAAACTTAGGAGTACTATACGAAATTAGTATTTTTCCGCGGGTATGAGATTGGATAGCTCTGCTAAAATTCAATGCATCAGATCCTTTGCATTATATCTATTACTTATATCTATTACTTATACTTATTACTTACATCTATTACAACTATTACTTATTTATTATTTTAAAAATATAAGATTGCCATCCATTTAATATATGAGGCTTTAAGAACAGAAGTGGATCAAGTCCACAATTTTAAATTTAGAATCAAATTGCTTTTTTTTTTTTTTTTTTTTTTTTTGCTATCATTATAATTTTTTAGATCTAATACTAATATTTTAGTTAGACTTTCCATGCCGACTTTTCGCCAAAAACAATTAGTCAAATCGAAAAATTACAATCAAGGAGAAACTTTAACTCGATGTATCTCGAAAGTGTGAAAAATGGACACGACCCACTTCAGTTCTGAACTACTCATATGTATATATGGGTGACTAGGGAGGGTTGACCATACGAGAATATTAACCTACACATCAGTTTTCATATTGAAAAGAATTTCAGAGTTTTATAAATAGATGTTAACCAAAGCTACTGGAATGCTCAGAAAACAGTCTTTCTTTTATTCAGTTAATCGAAATAGGTGTGGAAAAAATCAATTGTGAAGAGTTTTCAACCTAAAGTTGTGTTTATTAGAAATATTTTGTAAGCTTTCTTGATATAAAATATACAGTAGCACTCAAAATTATTTTGACAACCTTATATTCTCTCTTATTTTATTTAATATAAAAATGTAAAAGAAAATATATTCCCTGTAATTGAGAACACTATGACTGCAGTTATTCAAATGTATCAAGTTTCAACTTGTTTGTTTATATTCGGCGCCACCGAAGAAATATGACTCTTCCTTAGCTCAAAAGTATTTTGACAATTAGTTTGCATTTAATTGTTGAAGGTGTCAGTTGCGCTATAGCTTCGATTAGTGTTTATATTGACTTATTGTGATTATTTTTAAATGCCGAATCTTAAAAAATATTGAAGTGATTCTAGAAAAGCCGCTGTAAATGCACTTATGAAAGGTAGACTGCAACCAGAATTAGCTCGTTCTTTTAACGTGTCTCCGCAACTTGTTATTACATGGAATAAAGTTTTTAATAAAAAGAAATACATCGAAAATAAACTTCAAAGTGGCATCCGAAAAAAAGAACTTGCAATGTTGACTGTATATCTACAAGTGATTGTTGTAAGTCCGCTGTAATAAAAAAAATGAATTGAAAGAAAATTACGGCATAGACATACACGTTTTATCAGTCAAACGACCCCT
This sequence comes from Maratus speciosus, assembly GCA_963932465.1. Lineage (NCBI taxonomy): Eukaryota > Metazoa > Arthropoda > Arachnida > Araneae > Salticidae > Maratus > Maratus speciosus. Next base: position 437,801,299 of record OZ010787.1, read on the forward strand.
AAACTTCTATGGTTTACATGGCAAAAGATCAGCAACAACACGTTTGTTATCTACTAAGAATAGGAAGGCAAGAGTTGCATTTGTAAAATGGCATAACCCTTTCAGGGGAAAAGCAATTCCATTGCTAAAGTGTTGAAATTAATGATTGACACCGGAATTTGAAAACAAGTTTATTTATAAATAAGAAAAAAGCTATATTTCACACACATATTAAATCGATTTTTTTAAAAAACAAAATTCTGGTGTCAATCATTAATTTCAACACTTCAGCAATGGAATTGCTTTGCCCCTGAAAGGGTTATGCCATTTTACAAATGCAACTCTAGCCTTCCTATTCTTAGTAAATAACAAACGTGTTTTTGCTGGTCTTCTGCCATGTAAAGCACAGAGGTTTAGGCGTTGTTTGACTGATGAAACATGTATGTCTATGCCGTAATTTTCTTTCAATTCATTTTTTATTATTACAGCGGACTTACTACAATCAGTTGTAGATATCCTTTTTATAATACAGTCAACATTTTAAGTTGTTTTTTTCGGATGGCCACTTTGAGGCTTATTTTCGATGTATTTCTGTTTATTAAAAACTTTATTTCATGTAATAACAAGTTGCCGAGACACGTTAAAAGAACGAGCTAATTCTGCTTGCAGTCTACCTTTCTTAGGTGCTTTTACAGCGGCTTTTCTAGAATCCCTTAAATATTTTTTTTTACATTTCGGCATTTAAAAATAATCATAATAAGTCAATATACACATTAATCGAAGCTATAGCGCCACTGACACCTTCAATAATTAAATGCAAACTAATTGTCAAAATACTTTTGAGCTAAGGAGGAGTCATATTTCTTCGGTGGCGTCGAATGTAAACAAACAAGTTGAAACTTGATACATTTGAATAACTGCAGTCATAGTGTTCTCAATTATAGGGAATATATTTTCTTTTACATTTTCATATTAAATAAAATAAGAGAGAATATAAGGTTGTCAAAATACTTTTGAGCGCTACTGTGTCATAGAAAATTAAGTAAGTAGGTTTTAAGTAATGTATCGAGCTTTCATTCCAGGAATAAAGATTGTACAGTAAGTTACTTTTAACTTAACAATGTGCTATTCTTTTGTAAAGGACTGTGTGGGGAGCCTAGACCCATTCATTGGGAGGGAGGGTTGACCAGATGCTCAAGGCTCCCTTAATTAAGTGGTTTGGGAAATCTTTTTATTATACACTGTGAATAATGAAAGGTTAATGGTTATATATAAAAAAATAATGTAAATTTATTCTGTAAAGCTACAATAAAGTGGGGTAATGGAAAAGAAAATGTTTAAAACTGATTAAGAAAGATGTGAAAATTTGCTATAGTATCCACTACAAGATAAAATGTAATGAGATGTAAAAGGGAAAGTTGATAGGAACTTTTTTCCATTTAAATATTTCTTACAATAGGTAAATAGAAACAGTCGGAAAGACTTGAGAGGACTAGAAAGTATGAAAGCATCAGTCTTAAACCTTTCAGGGGCAGTGGTACGCTTATGAAACGGCTTAATTTTAATCCCTAAACGTCACAATGGCACATGAATTTTGCTAAATTCTTTTCCATATAATATGTATGTGAGATATACCCTTTTTTATTCCCAAATAAATTTTCTCGAAAATTCCGGTGCCAGTCATTCATTTCAATATTTTAGTACTGAAAGTACTTTGCCCCTGAAAGAGTTAACCCTTAAGTGCATAGTGATACATATCTACATCAATTTATTTAATTTTCAGCAACCAGTTTATATATATATATATATATATATATATATATAATATTAATCCAGAAAAATTACAAAAACATAAAGTTAAAAATCTATCTTCAAATTTCTGGTATCTAATCTTTAATATAAGAGTAAAAAATATAATTCTAAAACAAATAATTTGTGCATTTAAGGGTTAAGATTTAGAAAATATAAAATTACATAAAATAAGGTATATAGATTAATACTTATTAAAATATTTACTAACTCGCATTATTTTAGTTTTTACTTTTATTGCAGATGTGCAACATAAAAAAAGGTTGCCGTATTATACGAAAAATGTGTCTCTGAATTTTTTCATTATTCTCCCTGTGTTATAAGCCTTTCGGAGTATCGCATATAATTTTTTCGATACAAAATTTTAAAAAAATCATACATTTAAGTTTTAAAAGATGTTAATGATAAGTTAAGTCCTCATGCGCCTGCGGAAGAACATAGAATTGATCGAGAAACTTTAGGAAGGTATGTAGACAAATTTCACCAGGATGAATACAGTGAGATAAGAGACAAAAAACAAGCGGGACAGTGGCTCTTAATTCTGGAAATAATAATACATGTGACCCGGTGAAAACGGAACCTGTCTCCAACGGAATACCGTCTTAAATGTCAAAATTTCATTTCCCCTGCTGTACAATTATACTTGGTCAGATATTATTCATCTTTATTCATCGTATTATGCAATTAAAAACAATTCTGAGAATATTCAGAGCGCAATAAACTATTCATGAAAAGTGATGGCAATTAGAATACCGGCACGCGATTTCACCGTTGCTGTGTTATCAGTTAATACAGAAGTATATCCTAATACAGTCTACGTTGCAAATTAAAAAAAATAAATTAACACGGCTCCCATTGGTCCATTTTTTGAAAACCAGTATTTGTGAAGAAACATTTTTGTTCCATCTCTTTACACAGGGTTCGTACGGGTACCGTTATTTTCAAGGCAACATATCAGTATTTTTTAACATCTACTTTAGGCAAAATTTCGACTTACTTAAGGAGAGATTTTCTACAAGAAAATACTGGTACTGATGAATTTCTTAGTCTTTAAACTCAAGGACCCCTACGAACACTGTTCAACATTCGCAACTAAAAATACGTTTTTGGCCAGTGGCAACGATGTTTGTGAAAAGTATATAAAAATTAGATTTTTTAAAGAAAAAAGCGGTAAACCAAAAACTACTGACTTGATTGCATGAATTATGTTTGAATGGGGCTGAATAATTTATTTTATACAGGGTTTCAATAAAAGAATGTCACAGTTTCAATGATATACTATAACAGTTTAATTTAGACAATTTACAACAAATCATACATCAAATTGAAGATAAACTAACTTAGTTTTTATTACAAATGTTCAATATGTGCACTTTTAACTATACGGCATACATCCAACTCTGGCAAATGTTAGGTAGCTGTGGAACTTAGACACGATCTTTTATAAAGGTCCCCCCAAAAAAGCGCATGGCTCTATCGGCTTTTATCTGTTTGAGTTCTGGGGGTGAATTTCTTCAAAATGCCGAAATATCGTATTGGTACCAGTATTTTGTAAACGACATATTCCGCTTATAATATATACAAAAAAAAAAAAAAAAAAAAAAAAAAAAAAACGCAATAATCTGTTTTCAGATAAATTTGATTGAATATTCCGGTGCAAATGTGACATTTGGAGATTAAGATTAAGTGGGAAGAAATTCACCCATCAGAGCTCAAAGGGTTTTAAACCCTTGAGGGGACTACCTAAGATTAATCAAGATTACATATCGGAAACATTTAATTAAATTTTATTTTCATAATTTTGGTTGAAAAAAGTTTTAAAATTGCTTTTCCTTTTTTTGAAATAAAATTTTCCAATGATTCCAGTGTCAATTCAACATTTCAGGAACACAATCATATGCCCGTCAAAGGGTTAAATCATCATCTCAGAAATAACACTTTACGCTCAGGAGTCGCTATTTTATGTATGTGGTACTTCAAGCTGGTAAAAAATATGTCAGTACCCGCGCATGCGCTTATCTAAAACTGTTTAACCCCTTGAAAGGCACCAGTATATGTTATATACCACTTATTTTTAATTCCCAAATGCCAGATTCACACTAGAATTTAGAAACTAATTTTCGTTTCATAAAATTCACGCGAAGAAAAGCTTTTGTTACTTTCATGTAAAGTTGTTCATAAATACCGGTGTCAATCCATCATTTTAACATTTTAATAAGAAAAGTGCTTTGCCCCTGAAGGGGTTAAGTTACTCTTTATTTATGACCTGGAACCAACAATGTACAACTCTTACAATTTATATTAGGTTGTAACGAAAGTTTTTCGCCAGATCACCATTGCATAATATTAATTATAATATATATAATTAACTGTAATATTATATATAACCACCATTCCGCCAAAACATCACAGTGTCATATGATACAACACGAGTACCTAAAGCTGTAAACTTTATTCGGTGACATTCTGTAGCTGAATTTTTGCAACAGAACTGGAAGTAAAATATGGATCTAATCTCGTAGCGTGATAGTTACATTTCAGACACTTTGTACTTAATGATAACGATATTTTTTTTTTTTTTCAAATTTCACAACACAGTGTTATAAAGCAAGTAAGTCTCTTTCTTTCAAATGCCAAAAATCGTTTCACAAAATATGAGCAAACACGACAACGTGAACTGTTTGCACAGACCGTATTAGCTGTGGCGGGAAACTTTCGTTACAACCTGATATTAATAAAATTTATAACTGGGACATTCCTTTATGGACACCCTGTATATTAAATATTTCAAAATAAAAAGAATCTCAAAACCAGACACGATAGATAAGTAGTCACTTTTGAAAATTTCTTATTAAAAACAACCCCAAAATATATTAGCCTGATAACCAATATTTTTCCGATAAAAAGATTTAACCCTTAAATGCATAGTGATGCATATCTAAATTACTTTTTATTTATTTTCTTGCAACCAGTATATATATATAGAAATATTAATGCTGTAACAATAACACAAATATAAATTAAAAAATCTATCTTGAAATTTCTGATGTCTAATCTTCAATATGAGAGTAAAAAAGGAATTCGTAAAAAATAATTTATGCATTTAACCCCTTGAGGGGCGGTGGGATAAAATATATCCCACCTAATTTAAACAAGATTCTCAACAGAAAAATTTTACGAAATTTTATATTTTTAACTTTGGAGAAACATCGTTGAAAAATTTCTTTTCCTTATTTAAAAATAAAATTTTTCGATTATTCCGGTGCGAATTCAATATTTAAAGTCATTTTTGCTTGCCCCTGAAGGGGTTAAGGGCGTTTAAAACTATAATTTACGCATTTAATAGTTTTACAACATAAAAAATTATATAAATTAGGGTATTTCAATTCATACTTATTAAAATATTTACTTACTTGCAATATTTTAGTTTTTACTTGTATTGCAGATGTGCAACATACACGGAAAAAACTGTTTTGTTGAAATTACTAAATTTTGGTTAATATAGCTCCATCCAAATATTTTGGTTGGAATGACCAAATTTTAGGTAGACTAGCTAAGCGAATTGTTGAATTAACAAAATAATTTGGTTAATCTAACCAAAATTTAATCACTCCAACCAAAATATTTGGATGGAGCGATATGCACCAAAATTTAGTAATTTCAACAAAACAGTTTTTTCCGTGTAGGAAAAAGGTTGACGAAAAAAGTATCTCTGATATCTTTTGTTTGTTTTTTCCGCGTTGTAAACCATTCAGAGAATAACATATTTTTCTTTTTCGAAACAAAATAAAAAATCATGCATTTAAGGGTTAAGACAAACTTTGTCATAGGGAATTTTTGTGCTTCAACAGGAAAATTCCATTGACAAGAAAGTGAACAGTGTCATTTTCGGTCGGTTTCAAAAGATTATTACCTGCTTCCAGCAGTCATTTGTCAACCTATGTCTAAATATTTAAAGAGAAATATTTAGTCGAAATTAAATTTTCAATGCAGCCATAGGGGGCATATTTATTGGAGATTTTGAAAAAAAAAAGCATTTTAGGAAATAATTATGCAGCCTATCGAGATAATGGAGTTATGAATAAAGAGGATGAGACATACAGTATACTGTCTACCAGTTGCGAGCAGGTATGCCAGTGGGCTACTTTTTTAAAATTCAGACTTCTTGATTGGCACCACTTTTTTGAAATGGTAAAATTCGTCTTATTTAATAACATATTTATTAAGGCGAAAACAAGGGGAATATTACCATTCCAAAAAAGTGGGGCCAATCAAGAAATCTGAATTTAAACAAACTTGCACACTGGCAACTCTGGTTGCGAGTGATGTAACTGAGAAGGATGTCACTATATGGCGGCTGCATTTAAAAAATAAGATCTGCAGTTTCTGATTATAGTCGGGGCAAACTTCCCACCAGTAAAATTGAATAGAAAACTTTGTCTTATTTAAGCATCTTATTCATAGAAGTACTTTCTCACAATTGTGGTAAAAATTTCTATTTGCTTTCAATGGTGTCAGATTGCCTGGTAAAATTGTCAGTTCGTTTCACTGGTTATCACAATTTGGTGGAAATGTAGGGCCTGACTATCGCCAAAGTAAACTTCCACCAGTAAAAATTAAAATATGTTTCAGCCATTATTTATAACTGTAAATTTTAATTAATAAGACGTTTAAATAAGGAGAAAATTTCTATATAAATTTACAGGTGGAAGTTTCTACGGGTGGTAATAACACCTGCGAAAGCTGTTACAGCTGAAGCTTCACAAAAAAAGCGATATAAGTAAGCGTACAAACTTAATACTGGAATCGGGCGTAAATTAACACAGTTGTGCCATCTTGTGGACGTGGTGATAATCCACATACGCGGGCTTTTAGTGCAACGTCATATATGACAGTATATCTACCATCTGCGAATATTTTCTAAATGTTTAGTCACTCATGAAACTGAATTTTGATTACCAAATTTATTGCAAGATAATGGCGTAACGACAAAGGCGTCCAGATGCACTTGACGCCACGAAGTTTTCGGCCCGCTTGTCTGAAACATTTCAGCTATTAATCAAGGTTAAAAAATCTATACAATTATAGTGGTGTGAAGTAAGAAAACAGTTAGGCATCTTCCTGTAGTTTAACCCCGTCCGCTACGTGGCGTGCGATCTTCATTGATGTGACCTCGACTTTAATCTTGCAGTTACCTTTCCCATTTAAGATAGGACGCTTACTTATATTGCTTTGCTTCACTATTTTAAAGATATGTCATTTCCTCTTTATTAATAGTTCCATGATCGACACTCCTAAATAGAAGGCTAGTTCCTTGAGTACTTGTAGTGTAAGTCACATTCTACGATTTTTGGCTACCAGTACTTTAGAATGGAAAATGTGACTTATTTTGTCAGATATATCTCATTAATTGAATAAGGCGAAGCAAACTTTTCGAAAATAACGGAGGCCAAGAAGCATAGCAGTTATCAGCTATGTGACTTACACTACCAAAACCCATGAAACTAGCCAGAATAGACGTTTTTCTTCAAAATAACGTTTAATATTCCTAACTTAAAATATTCCCATAAACAGAAAAATTATTAAATAACGCAGTTTTTAAAACTTTATATTAAAAATGACATACCAAAAGCAAAATTATTGGCTGTATCATCAATATTTTCTTTCCAAAGGGACTTAAAACAAAAGTTATTACAGAGAATTTCTGTCCTTCTAAAAATAAATACCAATGACAGGCAAACGAATGGTATCACTTCCGCTTGATTTGATGCATCTGAAAGATTATTCTCCGAATCCAGAAGTCATTAAATGACAGGTTTTTTTTCTAAATTTATTAAAACCCAGTATTTAGTCGAAATTGATTTCCCAATACATTTATAGGGAGTTATATGTATTGTGATGTTAGAAATTTAGGATAAAGTTTAAGAATACAGAACATTTATGCGTAACTTTTTAATAATTATTACTCCATTATTTAAACGGAATATCTGCGATTGAACAAGCAAAGATTGGTAGTACCAAAAAATCCGTACTAAAAAGAAATTTCATTTTTAATTGCCTGTCAAAAACGCGTTAACTACATCTTTAAAAATATTAACATTGATGTAAAACAGTTTTTCAGACTACATATTATAAATTAAGTACCAAAATCCAAAATATGGCTGCATGGCATATTTATATGCCAAAGCGACAAAAGAAAAAAAATATCCCATACACTAGAACGCCCGGAAATTTTGCTCAAGTTTCATGAAAATATTTGACACCAGAATTTTTATTTAAAATTATTTAATTGATTTATTTAACGTAGATCTGCATGGTTTAAATTTAACTTATTTTATGAAAAAATTTCTGGTTCCAGTTGACGTTTAATCACATGGTCGGAGTCGAATCGACTCCTACCGGGCGTTCTAGTGTTAATGTCCATGTACCGGTCAATTAGAGCAACAAGGGTAAGAATACTATCAAATTTGGTTTGTTTGGTGTATCTGAATTATCCCAGTCATCCAGCAGTTATTTAGTGGGAGTTTTAGTTAAAATATATGTAAACTAATATAATTTTCCATTACATTTAAAATACATATTGCAATGTTAATGATTTTGGGAAAATGGAATAACGTGTAAATTAACGAAAATGCAAAATAAAATGGCCATTTTATATTCAAATCTCAGAGTATCGGATATTTACACCACCAAAAAATATTAATATAAGACACTTTTAATAATTCAGTGATAATATTATTTTTTATTAAACAGATAGATGCCACATATTACGGATTTTGAAAAAAAAAGTTAACAGCAAATTTTACGTGTTTCCTGCCATTCAATAAGGCAGATATTAATCTTATATTTTTATGGTATTGAAAATCGATAACACTTGACACCTATGGATACATATCAAAGGGTCAGAAATACCCAGGTTATTAATTTTTTATTTTCATTTTTTAAAATGCACTGATGTCCAAAAATTAAGGGGCAATGAATTGTCGCTTTCGATTTTACACGTTTTGTTGAATATCTACTGAAACTCTTGATAAATTTTCCCTGAACTTTAATGATATAAAGAACATGCTTGACTTCATTCTTTTCAGTGAAGATTTAGCCGCGAGGACAATTAGAGGGTAATAATTAATTTAATAATATAATAATATTTGCAATAACCCATGCAACACAAAATTGTCAAAATGGTCTGTAACTGTATTAACACTAGAACGCCCGGAAATTTTACTCAAGTTTCATAAAAATATTTTATACCAGAATATTTATTTAAAATTATTTGACTGATTTATTTAACGTAAATCTTTATTTTTTAAATTTAAATCTTTTTGTGAAAGAATTTCTGGTTCCAATTGACATTTAGTCGTAAGTAATGACAGAAACTGATTTCCGATTTTCCTGGTGGAAATTTACTTTCGCGGATGTCAGGCCCTGCGTTTCCTCCATATTGTGACAACTAGTGAAACAAACTGACTGTTTTGCCAGGCTAACTGCCTCCAATAAAAACGAATGGAAAATTTTACCATATTTGTAAGAAAATATTTCCATGAATAAGACGTTTAAATAAAGATAATGTTTTCTATTCATTTTTACTGGTGGGAAGATTGCCCCGGCGGTATTCAGTAAGGGTAGATCCGATTTTTTACAAAAGCAACCGCCATCTTGTTACCACCTCCTCAGTTACTTCACTCCCAACTGGTAGACAGTGCACTTTATGTGCCCTTTTCTTTATTCACAACTGCATTCTACTCCTAATAGAGTCTCTCTATGACTAAGACCGGTCGAAAGATTAAAGCAGCACAATTTAGTGGGGTTTGGCGTGAGAAAATTGTGAGATTTAGGCAATAGCGTAGCGCGTAAGCAATCCTAAACAAAATAAGAAAAATATTTAGTTAACCCTTAGTGCTCTGATGATTGAATTTCTTCTCACTTAATTCTAATCTCCAAATGTCACATTGGCACTGGAATATTCAACCAAATTTATTTGAAAATAGATTAATGCATTTTTTCTTGTAATTATAAGCCGAATCTTTAGTTTACAAAATACTGGTGCCAATGTGACATTTGGGCATTTTGAAGAAATTTACCCACAGAGCTCAAAGGGTTGACATAAACATTAATTATTAATAAAATTACTAGTTAAGATTAGTGGTATAGAAAAATTGAAATAAAAATATTATTCAAGATATTTCTTACAACAACTGCTACAAATGCTTCAGTCGTGTGCTTCGACCTTTCTGCGAGACCATGCAATCAGGATATCCTTTTTCATTCGACGATTCTGAATGCTTGCCTGAAATTCTGAATAGTAATTTTCGCTTTAAATAATGACAGATATTTCGTGATCACAAAACCCAAGTAGAAAAAATGGGTGTACCAATGCTGGCTAATTGTTAGCAAGTTTTTCTACGAAGTTGACTCGCACTCAGAAAAGCTCGCCTTGCAGTGCTGTTGCCCACCTAATCATTGGCCAATAAAATCTCATCTGTGGTCTAACAGTTAGCTGCTCAGATATTCTACAAATAAGATGATTCTCTGTACCCATCGATTCACAACCCTACCATTCCCAATTCTACCATTTCCCACCGGTTTCCACACATTGCCAACGGTGTGCAAACAATCTGTCATACTTGGGAAAAAAATTCCTTCGGAATTTCCTGTATAAATTCGGAACACCTCAGTAAAAAAATTCGTCCGTCCACTTGTTTCATTGAAGAGTCCAGGGAAAATAGATTATACTTAGAGCATCGCAGTACGTGTTGAATTTCTTATCGCACACTAGCGTAAGTGGTGTAACGTTAGGGGGGGGGCGCTGAATCAATTTACTACCAGCGCTGTTATATAGAAAATTTGACTTTATTTAATCATTAAACGTTATACGATTAAAAAAGAAAAATTTAGCATACAATAATACCGGTAGAAAATTATACAGATCCCCCCCCCCCCCAACTGGTGCTATGCCACTCAATAGCGCCAGTTTTTGCCCTGCGGCCGGTTGTTAAACCAAACCGTTGCGGGCGCACCATATCTAAATTTTATTCCCGTAAATGAGCGTCCCTGTCCACGCCTACGCCGACATTTTAAAGCAAAAATTCGTTGCAAAAAATAACTACTAGCAAATTATCATGGAACTATGAATAAATAGGAATGGAAATATCCTCAAAATGGTGAAGCTTCAACTGTAACCTGTCATTTTGTCTAAATGTGATAACCCTTAAACGCGACAATGTACTTGTACTTAAAATCTTACGGCAAGAATCGTACATAAATGCTATATAATGAGACATCCGAAATTCAGGAACAAAACGCGAAGTATTCATCCACATTTAAAGTGTTTTCTATTTTAAAATATCTCATTCCAAAGGACGTCGTTTATTATGAAGCGCCCAATGTTTCCTAAATGCGATTAAAAATCCCGAAATTTGTCAAGTTTTTTTCTGTTAACTTTGAAGATCAAATAAAATTACTGACGTCAATGGCTACATTGTGTGTTTCATTTACTAGCAAAGTTAGCTCGGTAAAACGCGAAAAGTTTTCAGATTTGAGTTCTAAAGTTTTCTGAGCACTTAGATAACTTGTTTTATTCAGTGCTTTTTATTAGCGACAAATATAATGTCCTAAATGCTCATAGCTGCCAACATCTTACTCTTTTCTGTACCACAAATTTTAATAGTAAATTTTACCTTTTTAAATCGATGTAAATTGCCAATTAAGTAAGGTAAAATTTCTTTTCAAATTTGTGGTACGAAAAAGCAGAAGGATTGGCAGCTATGAATGCTGAGAGACTTTTAAGCCATAAACTAAGGTACATTTATATGGTATTTTCATAAACTGCATTAAAATTATGTTTAAAGCAGAATTGTGTTTAAATAATCTGTGTTGAGTCAATAAATTAAGAATTTCAAGATGATCCTTCAATAGTGTCTTCTTTTACTGCGTACTTAAACATGTATTTGAAATGATCAAAATAGAAAAATACTCATCTTTAACATTTTTAATTTAAAAAATGGCATTTTCCAATTCAGTCAGTTCACCGTAAAAAAATGGTAACGTTTCGCGTTTATTCCGGGATCGTTTTCCCTTTTTATAAGTTTTTATGACAGGAAGTTATAATTTTCTTTTCTGAAATATTCCTACTACTCGTATGTACTGGTGACAATTATCTCGCTAGCAAGTGCATTCGGCATCTATATATCTATTCATTTCACAGCAAGTTTACAGATTTTTCAGTAGAACGTTCCAGAATAATTTAGAAAATTTTAAGTTAGTTTAAAATATTTCTAGCTATATTCAAATAAAGACACACAGCGGAACACAAATGCATTTGTTAAATAATACGCTATTCAGCATTGAATTTTAGGTATTTCAACTCTTTATTAAGTAATTAAAATATCTATAGCAGTTAAATGAATATTTTAAGATCAAATGATATGTGTAAAACGGATTGTCGCATTTAGGACATTGGACGTCTCATTTAGGATTTAACTACCGCAAATGCGACAAAAATTACGTAAATACGACAATGGTATATTGTTGGCTTATAGTAAAAATAACGATTCAATTTCATCGAAACATGTTAATTTTGAATTAAAGGCACAGTATTCAACAATTTTCTACTTATTAAAATATACATTTATTAAAATATGCCAAATATTCCCTAAATGCGACAAAACTATGGGGAATCGCGTCGCATTTAGGCACAATGACCTTACAAAAAATTATGTACATTCACTACTATTTTCAAGCATATTGTTAAGTTATCGGTTTTTTTATAAATGATTGTTCACTTATCAGATAATCATCTCATAAAATATATGCTTCAGGAATTTTTAACCAGATAGATGGAGATGCGTAAATTTCTGTTCGACTGCTAATTAATTATTCTTTCCGAATACGGATGTACATTTTAAAATGTCTATATAACACTAAATGAACAGACTTTAAAATTTTAAATAGTAATATCCTTTTTTGACATTTTAATTAGGTTTGAAAGGACAACCCTCCCCTCACCCCCCCCAAAAAAGAAAATGTATAGTTTATGTACAGTGAGTAAAAACAAGATAAAGTAAAAAAACTAAAACCCAACTACGACAAAAAACTACGCTGAAAAAGTATAAAAGTACCCCATGAATACAGGTAAAGTCACAAGCAAATGCTAGTAATATATAGATATATTCAAAATGTACAAGTAAAGCGCTTTTGAATGATACCAAACACGGCATATTTATCTTAACTTTATTTTTTGACGTGAACGTTAATAGAATAACGTTCACGCTGCTCTACATTACAGTTCCCGTGATCCGCGCTTTACTCTTATCGCTCATTTTTTTTAAACATCTTCAAAGCAGTCTTGTAATTATGTATAAGCATATAAATACTGGTGAAGCTCTTTCAAGTAATACCAAACACATTACATATATTTTTATTTTATACTTTTTGTCCGCTAGAGGGCATAATAGTAAATTTGGTGACAAACTTTATAGCTCACAACCAACAGAATATCAAGATCAAGACCCTTCTAATGGCACTGCAGTGGTCTTATTCTGATTACTAAGTACCAAAGAAATTAAGAACGAAAAGATGTGAATTATATGCAATTAGCCCATAAATGCAAGTAAAGTCACAAGCAAATGCTAGTAATATATATATATTCGAAATGTACAAGTGAAGCGCTTTAAAATGATACCAAACACGGCATATCTAGCTTAACTTTATTTTTTTACTCTGTATATTTTGTCCGCTAGAAGGCGCCACATTGAATTTGGTGAAAATCTATATAGCCTATAACCAGCGGACAATTAAGACGCTTCTAATGATATGTCATTTGTCGAATTCTGATTAGTGGTTTAGAAGTTACGAGGGAACAGATGAACATACATACATACATACATACATACATACATACATACATACATACATAGCCTGTCAAAATCATAACCCTCCTTTGGCTTTGCCGTAGTCGGGTAAAAAGAGACAAAACAAGTTTTATTCGGAGATAATATACGACAAAAATCACATCCAAGTTGTCTTTAGACTAGGTATGTTGTCTTCTTCCTTAATATGTGCTGGAGAGATCCAGGTCAAATTAGTACTGATTATGATTTTTCCGTCTGCATAATCCCCAAAACCTAATGGCTATGTCAGCATAATTTTACTTTTGACGATTACATTGGACAAAGAATTAATTAAAAAATATCTTCAAATTCTAATTGGAATACAAAGTGTAAACAAAACCTATACTCGAAGTTAGTAATATCTGCTGTATGTGATTTCGAAGAAACTTATGTATATGAATTTTTAGTTGGTAAATAGTCAACTAATTAATGAAATCACAATGGAGTTATGAATAACAAGGAGGAGACATATAGTGTATTGTCTACCAGTTGCGAGTGAAGTAACTGAGGAGGTTGTCACAATATGGCGGCTGCTTTTTTTTAAATCGGTTCTTCAGTTTCTAACTACCGATAGGTCAAGCATCCCACCAGTAAAATTGAATAGAATATTTCGTCTTAAAGAAGCGTCTTAGTCATGGAATTTTTTTTCAAAAATGTCATAAAAATTTCTATTTGTTTTTACCGGTGTCAGTATGCCTTATAAAACTGTCGGTTTGTATCCATGGTTGTCACAATATGGCGGAAACTCAGGGCCTAACTACCACCAAAGAAAACTCCTACCAGTAAAAATGAAAAATTGTTTCTTCCACTATTTATGACTGAAATTTTGTAAAAATAAGGCGTTTAAAATATCTATATAAACGTACTGGTGGGAGTTTCCACCGTCGATAAACAACCCCTTTGCTAGCGGTTACAGTTGAAGCTTCACTATTTTAAGGATATGTCAGTTCCTCTTTATTAATAGTTCCATGGAAATCACACCTGCCCTTTAAACCTGTCCTAAACCTATCAAATAAATAATGAGTCAAATTATGCTTAAATAAAATCAAGAGAGAATTAAATTAATAACATGCAATTTTATTTAGAGAATTTGAGAAAAACAAACAATAAACAATAACGATTATTCATCTACTACGTAGCTCAATAAAAAATCTTTTGATGAAAATATTCTTTAACATAGAAAAACCCCCAATTGGGATTATTCGCAAATAACAGCATTTTTAATTAGTTATTTATGAATCTTAGAAAAGTAACATTTTTTGCCTTAGACCTTTAAATAATGTGTAAACAAAACGTATACTCCTAGATTAATAGCATCAGTCATATCTGATTTGTGTGATTTCATAGAAACTTCTGTTTATGAATTTTTAATTGGTAAATTGTCAACTAGTAATTAATGAAATGACTCCAGCCTTTTATACCTGCACTAATCATACCTCAAATAAAAAGAGACTCAAATGGTGCTTAACACTAGAACGCCCGGAAGAAGTCGATCCGACTCCGACCATATGATTGAATGTCAACTGGGACCAGAAATTATTTCATAAAATAAGTTAAATTTAAATGACGCAGATTTACGTTAAATAAATCAGTCACATAATTTTCACTAAAAATTCTGGTGTCAAATATTTTTATGATACTTGAGTAAAATTTCCGGGTGTTCTAGTGTTAAATAAAATTAACAGAGAAATAAAAGTAATAACATTCAATTTTATTTACAAAAAATAAGAACGAAAAAAGGATTAAACAATAACGATTATTATTCTACTACGTAGCTCAATCAAAAAATAATTTCATAAAAATATTCTCTAACATATAAAAATACCGAATTGTGATTATTTGCAAACGGCATTTTTACTTTATTATTTATGAACATTACAAAAAATAACATTTGTTGCCTTAGACCAGGGGTGGTCACCTATGGCACGCCTGATACCACTAATTTTTTAAAGAAATAGCCGACTTCCTGAAACACAGAGATTCAAGGATTAGATAAGGCAATGATTGCTATAAAATTTTAGTGGCGTCCAACGTGCCATAGTTGGCCACCGCTGCCTTAGACTTTTAAATAATAAATTACCGATTATAAAATAATTAATTATGTATATTCCAAGTCTTTTGGTACAATACGCTAACTTTATAAATAATTCTTAATGCATGAACGGAAATAATACTGATAATAACGTGTAACGATGGACTGCAACTGTGTGGTCGTTTCAGGCATATCGGTATTCATTGGGCACGTGGGTACTTCACACAAAAATATATAAAAATAATTGTCAAAATAGGACTCAGATATCAAACTTCCTATGATCAATGAGAGCCAATAATCATTTTCATTTTTTTACTAGGTTGAGCAAAAAGTTCTGGGAAATTTGTGAAAGTTGCGTTGTTATGCGCAAATTAACAACAAAAGCAACAAGGACTATTGTTTAAAGTAGAGACCATCATAGCCCACGACGTTCTGCCACCGTTCTGCCAGATTCCGGATTTACTGGCTAAGTTTGTCGCCGTTATCAGCACCTTCATCCTCATTAACCCCTTGAGGGGCAAGCAATTACGTTTGTGAAATGCTGAATTCCCACCGGAATCTTTGACAAATTCTATTTCAAAATAAGTAAAAGCAATTTTATGGCTTTTTACCACCAAAGTTAGAAAAGTATAATTTAATAAAATTTTTCTGGTGTAAAACTTCATTAATCGTAGGTGGTATGTAATATATACCGGTGCCCCTCAAGGGGTTAATCTCCTCTACGGTTTACAGAAACGTTAGATATTTTCTCTAATAATGCCGGATTAACAAACGCAAATCATACTGTTCAACAGGCATTTTGGAGCCAAAGTTCCTGAACTACTGTAAATATTCCAGTAGTACTCCTATATACGATACAAATTCTGGTAACTATTAGATTAAAAATTTCCCAGAACTTTTTGCTCAACCTAATATAATGTGAAGTAATTTTAATTTAGAAGAAAGCATGACTGGGTCATTAAAGACCAAATGCATTTCGAGACTTAATTATTCAGAGTATATGAGCGAATAAAAAACCACGACTTAAAACCACGTCATATTTCTTCATGCCACGAATTATGATCTATAACGACTATCCCATTATATATGTGTGCCTTCGACCCCCCCCCCCCCCTCCGAAGTTTCATTTAAAATTCTGTTTAATACTTTATTTATTTTAGTGTACTACAGTCACACAGTGCAGCCCCCTAATTTAAATTTATCATTTAAAAACTATATCGCTTGTATTAATAGCCCTTCACATTTAAATTAAATTATTGTAGTTACTCATTTTTTAATAAAATAAAATCAGCGATTCGGTCTTCAATTTTACTTTGAGATTTTCTCACACATACGATTTAACCTTGTAGAAAAACGTTACTGCCGACTGTTAGTAACAAAAGCATTTTAACTTCGGTCAATTCTTTATTTGGGCATGAATATAACTTATCATTTAAAATCACTTAACATGCAATCTATTCATTAGAATTATTTTCGCACTGCACTTTAACATTCACACCCTTTTATTCATACGTAAGTTAATGCTGCATTTTTGTAGCAATGCACGTTGCTAATCTTTGCCCATCGCATCTGTTTTAGAAAAATACATTCTCATGGCTTTTCGCCTAAGAACTCAATCATTTTTTTCAACCCTCTGTATTTATCCAGAAATATTTCTATTTTTACACTTAACCGCACTTGCATCAAAGTACAGTCTAGCTTTGCACTTCCTACGATTCAGGTATTTTAGTAACCCACGATCTGGGTACCCTACCCAATTCAAATGTCATAAGTCTACCGCATGTATTTGGCGAATTCATACTAGCCAATGTTTTCCTCGGTCCCTTGTGCATGCGCAAATACTTTTAGATTGGCGATATTGTATTCCGCTAACCAAGTAAGTTGTAGCTGCGTATTCAACGCACTTCTGCCCTGACGCTCGTATCTGAATGAGACACTAGGAAGTGTCTTGTTGCTTCCCCTTTTGTACCTATCCCCTATGCTCTACTGGACGTAATAAACGTATAACATCGTAGTCAACTTTGGAGTTTTTTTTTTAGCTTGTCCTGGTTATTTAATCACTTTACGTAATGTAAATACGGCCAATGGAGTTATGAATAAAAAGGAGGAGACATGTAGTGTATTGTCTACCAGTTGCGAGTGAAGTAACTGAGGAGGTTGTCACAATATGGCGGCTGCATTTTTAAAATCGGTTCTTCAGTTTCCGACTACCGATAGGTCAAGCATCCCACCAGTAACATTGAATAGAAGATTTCGTCTTAAAGAAGCGTCTTATTCATGGAATTTTTTTTCAAAAATGTCATAAAAGTTTCTATTTGTTTTTACCGGTGTCAGTATGCCTTATAAAACTGTCAGTTTGTATCCATGGTTGTCACAATATGGCGGAAACTCAGGGCCTAACTACCACAAAAGAAAACTCCTACCAGTAAAAATCAAAATTTGTTTCTACCACAATTTATGACTGAAATTTTGTAAAAATAAGGCGTTTAAATAAGTTTAAAATATCTATATAAACCTACTGGTGGGAGCTTCCGCCGTCGATAAACAACCCCTTTGATAGCGGTTACAGTTGAAGCTTCACTATTTTAAGGATATGTCAGTTCCCCTTTATTAATAGTTCCATGATACGGCCATCTCTACATATAACAAAAAAACGTCTTCACATGCTCTGAGTTTAAGGAAGCTTTCAGCTACTGGAAGCATGTGCAGGCAAGACAACAGCATTAATGTAGATCAGGGGTGGCCAACCTTTTTGTATAAAATTCACTTGACACCGTTTTCTAAGAATTGTATTTTTATCCTTTTTAAATTGCAGACATTCTGTCATTAACCCTCCGTCTACCAGACGGGTCCATTGGACCCGACAGGTACATACAAAATATTCATTCAAACCAGAAATTTCTTTAAAATAAACTAAGTATATAAACCAGACAAAACTAAGGTAAATAAATAAGTTAAATAGTTTTAAATAAAAATTCTGGTGTAGAACGTTTTATTAAAACTTGAATAAAATTCCCGGTAGATCTAGGGTTAAACAATGCATTTTTTCTGTATATAAATACTGGTATCTCTGTGGCACGCGTGCCGCACGTTGGCCATCCCTGATGGAGATATATGTGGGAGAGAACGTTTGAATTATACTGCAAAAATTTGGAAAGTCTATGTTATAACAGCATACTTGCCAACATTCAATTTCACTTCCGAAAAATGTCGGTTTAATTGATCAAAGGTAAAAACGTTTCTAACCAGAAGTTTTATTTTTTATAACATTATATATTTCCAGTCATGTTTCCACGAGTAATTTATTTGATATTAGGTCTTTAAAACATTTCTGGTTTGGAACGTCTTTAAACTGGATCAAACTGATCGACATTTTACGAAGGTTAAGTTGAAGCTTGGCAAGTATGTAAGAGGGGTATTAAAAAATCAGAACCTTTTAACACATTCACGACAGGAAACGAGAATTCTCGTTTTCATTCGAAAAACATCATTGATTAAGGGTGTGGCTTCTACTTTACAGAAAATGCATTTATATCGTGGTGTCCATATTTTTTTAGATTGTAAGATTTTTTATATTAAATTCGTACATTGAAAGCTATTTACCGATGTATAAACTTGGGTAACTTAGCTAGAACACCAATTTATAAAAGACTTTAAGAACGGGGTGAGCTTCTACCCACATAGCAATTTTTGTTTGCAGAAAATCTGCAGGAGTCTTTTTTTGCAAACCTGAAAAATTGCAACAAGTTCAGCATGACAAGACTGAAAGTTCATAACAAGACTGCAGCAAGATAACGCAAACGCCGAAGTCACCACACTTTGAACTTGCAGCTAACTTGTCGAGTAAGTTATATTCTTGCTGTATCAAATTTATTGCAAATTAACGTCAAACAAGTAGAAAATTTTGTTATGTCATGACTAAAATACTGAAATTCTTTGCAAGCTAGTAAAAAACATACCTTTGTCTTGTCAAAAATACTGCAAACTTACTGCATAGTAAAAAACTTGTCATGCCACACTATCTATTTACAACGAACTGCAAATAGAGGCGTCTTAATTTAAGACACATATGTGTCTGGAAAAGTTTTTCAGACACTTAAGTGTCTAAATTTGAAATTTCAGACATCACAGATGTCTAAATTTAAGATACATAAGTGTCTTACTATGATAATTGTATAAATGGACTGATAAAAATGTCTGAACAATGGCGATATGTCTGAAATTAAAACATTTAGATATTCAGACACTTAAGTGTCAATTCAGCGATACAATTCAGCGATCAGCGATACAATGTTATCATATGTGTGATGATTGTATGAATAACTGTATTACCGTAAATTCCCGCGTATACGCAGCGGCTTAGTTAAGTCTTTTTCATACCGGAAATTTTATTTAAAAAATGAAGTCAAATAAATGCTAAGCAAAAGCAAGTCACATTTCATTTAAAACAAATTCTGGTAGGAAATCGAATCTGCGCTGAGGCGTATACGCGGGAAAATAACGGTACAATATGTATGCCAGCACCACCAGAAAATTGTTTTCGAATGGATAACAGATGTTTAAAATATTTTTATCCGTTAAATTTGGTATTATTTTGTAAAAAAAGTAATTTGATTAGATTATGGGACGTTTTGGAATATTGAAATAGTTATCTTACTAAAGTTTTGGGACTAAGTTACTTTTGGCGCAAGAAATAAATCAGTAATTGCTTTTTACAAAATGTATTTATTTTCAAAAATTACTCACTATCATGACGTATGCAAGTGGTTCCAAGGAAGGGTACCACCCTCCGTAAATACTAATAGATGTACCGGTAGAAAGAAATTTAGGGAGGGACAAGATTTTAGAAGAGTTGTGCCTGGGTTCAACAGCGTAATCCGTTATTCTAATATGCAGAACATAAACATGAAATAGGCAAACTAAGTATATTTTTTCAGAACTCCTCGTGCAAGAAATTGTTAAAGATATCAACATAGAAAAAGATATATAAATTTATCAATTAAGAAATAGTAATCGTTCAAAAATAAGCTTCAAACGACATTTTTGAAAATAGAAAACTTTTTTTTCTCAATGGACTCTCCCACTCCCTCCTCTTAGCTACCCCTCCCCCCCACACACCGTTTGAGATAAATTTGAAATATATGAACATCAATTGTTATTGTTATTAACACATACATCTGACTTGTGTGCTTGACATCTAGGTCCGCTTATAAGTCGTCGTCAATATACAAGGACGAGATAGCACAAATGAAATTTACAACACAGAGAAATTACATCCGGGAGATCCACAAAGAATGTGCAATGGAGTCAGCGAGAGTCGAACTCGCAGACCTCTGCCGCTTTCCATGCTTGGCGGCTGGCAGCGCAGTGTCCTAACCGCTCGGTCACCGAGGCCCCATGAACATCAAAAGAAGAAAAGAAAAATATCTTCTACGAAGTGTTCAAAGGAGGTGGGTTTCTCTGAAGTAAAATTCTTAGTAAAATTTTCCTTTAATGCAAAAGTATTCTATAGCCATTTATAAGAAAAGAAAGATAATTTATTTTAAATTATCAGAAATAAAGAAAACGTAATTGATTAAATTTCATTATACTGAGAGGTAGAATATTTTTTCCGTTCTTCGTATGTAATAACCACCAGGGGGCACTCTCAGTTGCGCATGCGTTTTTTAGATGTCTTTCGTTCGAACGTAGATGTAATTCATCCGGAAAGTTTGTTTTTATGTACGCGTATTTCGTTTTTTGCGAAAACTGAAGTTCTGCGATTTTAATTCGTATTCACTTAGCTCAGGGGTGGCCAACCTTTTTGTCTAAAATTCACTTGACACCGTTTTCTAAGAATTGTATTTTTGTCCTTTTTAAATTGCAGACATTCTGTCATTAAACAATGCATTTTTTCTGTATATAAATACTGGTATCTCTGTGGCACGCGTGCCGCAGGTTGGCCATCCCTGACTTAGCTATTTGTGTATTGAATATGTACAGTCGTGAAAAAAAAAGTAAACACCCTTACTAACTCCCCAACAAATTACCGTAGAAGAACGTTACTGCTACCAAACGATTGGAAATAAAGCCTACTTTTAAATGATGTACATAAAATTTGCTTAGGGGAGCATCTACATACTAAAACGAACCATAACTTTGTTTTTTTTCAATAGCAGTGCAATTTTCTGACAGCATAAATGAACTCTACACCCCTCAATTAGCCTAAAAACAAATTTGTATGCAATTAATACCATAAGTTTCCGAGAAATTAATTATTTTAAAGCGAATGTATTTTAAGGGCTATATCCAAATTGAAGTTCGGTACTCTATAGTTAACCCAGGGAGCCCCCTACTTGATCAAGGCACCTTAAGCGCCACTCAAGTAGTCAATGAAGCCAGCTAGATTACAGGACATCAGAAGAAATTTCAAAATATCTAGTCACTTCTATCACAGACGGCCCCTTAACCCATAACTGCATGAATTATTCATTTAGAGTTGTGTTTTTTATTCTTATATTAAGGATTAGACACCAGAAATTTTAAGATGGATTTTTAAATTTATTTACTAGCACATTTATGTGAATTTTACAGGATCAATATTTCTATATAAATATAGTGATAGCAAAGAACTTGATTTATTTATTAAAAGTTAAATAACAAGTGATGTAAATTTGCATCACTATGCATTTAAGGGTTAATACTAGAACCGCCGGAAATTTTGCCCAAGTGTTATAAAAATATTTCTCACCAGAATTTTTATTTAAAATTATCTAACATATTTATTTAAGTTATTTTTCCGTGGTACATATTTAACTTATTTTAGGAAGAAATTTCTGGTGCAAATAGAAGTATTCTTATTTGTTACCGGTCAAAATGACCGCTATGGCGGTTCTAGTGTTAAACCATCATTTTGCCTTTTTTAAAGCATAATTTGAAAACTACTTGGAAGAAAAATGTGAAATTTTGGATTTTCATAAAGCAGGAATTAATTAATCTAAATCCATAAAAAAATAGTAGGTTGCAAATCATAATTTTTTCGAATATTAATTTCATGATTCATAATTCATATCATAAAATTATAAAAATTGCAAATTCAACGTATTTACGTTTGGGTATAATTAGCTTATTAGGAGCATAATTTTAGGAGATATAAATAAAAATATGAAAATGTAATTTAACATTAGAAGCACTGAATTTTGAATGTTTATAATTCAAAAACTTATGTTTCAAATGACTTGAAATTAAGTGTCTAGGCATAGTTTGAACCGAAGATTTGAAATATCCCGTTAAAATTGGGTATTGCCATTGAAAAAAATTAAATTTGGATTCGTTTTAATATGTAGATGGCCGCCTAAGCAAATTTTATATACATCATTTAAAAGTAGACTTTATTTCCAGTCGTTTGGTACCAGTAACGTTCTTCTACAATAATTTGTTGAGGAGTTAGTAGGGGTGTTTACTTTTTTTCCCACGACTGTCTAGTCCATAATTAGTCACAATTTATGTAGGGAGTTTCATAACAATAGTTTGATAAATGACTCATAAGTGTTAAGCGGCCTGTATAATGTGAATAAATGATTTGAAGGTAATTTTATTTCAGATTCTTTAATACATTCTCTGCCAAAACTATAAAGTAAGAAATTTCAAATTCATTGTTGAAAGTCTTTTGCCACCACAAATTCAGAATGTTAAATTTCGCTTTATTAATACAGTGAAATTTCTGCCAATAATTAAGGCAATTATTTTAATTCTGAATTAGTGTTGACAAAATGATTAATAAATTAAAGACACGAGTATACTCGTCGTTGGCAGCGAATGGATTAAATGTTAAATATCCAGCGTATATTATCCAGCTGTTTAGTGCAAAATCTGTGTAAAATATGTTTAGTGCAATCAACGGGCATTATAGTAATTAATAGTGTTGTTATTTAGTTTCATGTGTTTTGGATTTCATGAGCGATTCGTTTCATGTAAGGATATCATAGCTGTCGAATAGACAAGAGGAAGACTACTGTTAAAAAATAGTGGAATGTATGGCATTAAATAAAGCGATGACCACCAACCAGTCTGAAACTGTAGTAGAAATTCTCTAAATTCCCTTTCCCCAAGTTCAGAAAACTGATCCCCTTGGGTATTTCAGCTATACGCCGGTTTTTAAACTACACTCGCGCAGCAACATTATCACGCAAGTTCCTTGATCTTCGACAATCTACAATTTCAACCACGCAAACCAAAACATAAATTTTAATTATATACCTGCTTTCCTTACTAAAATTTACGGTAAGAAAATAATATATTTTGTGTAAATATCAATCTCAACACTTTATTGTTGAAAAAAAAAATGCATGTAAAATAAATGCCATCCGTTTAAACTGAGATCTTTGGTTAATAAATACAAGCACAGATAGCTGCTAGATGGAAATATGTACGCGCTAATTTTTTCGAAGCGAAAATAAATTTTAATTGGTCATTCAAACAATACTTAAATCCAGTTTCATTGAAATGCAATTTGTTGTTTCAACTGCGCTGATGGTGGTCTCACATAAATAAAAAAAATTACATAATTTTATTTATCCTTTGCTACTCTAAGCTGCCTCTTATAGCACAAACAATATTTGTCAATGTTCAAAGATGAAAATTTGTTGAAAGAGACGCACCTTGATCGCACTCAATACCCGATAGAGTTACCAGATAGGAGAATGATTTTCTTCAAAATATCTAGCACTTTTTCCGATTAATATTCTTCAATTTATTTAATCCCAGAATGTCTGCCATTAAATAAATCAAAGATTACCTGTCTGAAACAGCGGTAGAAATTCTCCATATACCATAGCTGCCAACAATTACGCTTGTTTCTTACCACTAAAATTTAAAAGAACATTTTCTTTTATTTAATCTGCGAAATCTGTAATTAACCCGGGATGCCGCGTTCCGGGCAGGATTGACCCAGAGTGCGAAGGTATTTACAATTGTCACCGCTATTTTTTAAATTAATCTTCAACGTATGTAATCGCAGAATTTGTACCAATTGCCTGGGACTAAATAAGATGACGATTATTATTTGTGTTTATTGGTGACAAAGTAAAAACCATTCATGTCCTGGGTATGCGCGCGTTCTCCCGGGTTAAAAAAGACAAATTTTTCTTTTAAAATTTAGTAATAAGACTGAAAAAAGAGTAAAAGTTTGATGGTATGATACACGCCTTCCCTAACTCGACAAAACCCGCTTGAGCACTCCCGCATCAAAGTTACCGGCACGAGTTACTTGGGAAATTAACTGTAACTTACACAATAACGAAAATTAATTTTTATTTATACACCCGTATTCCTTTCTAAAATTTACGGTAACAAAGGAATATATTTTGAGTAAATTTCCAACACAACGTTTCAATTTTTCAAATAGAAAAATTAGTTTAAAACAAATGGCGTCCTTATTCTTCGAGATCTTTCGTTATGAAAGGAAATCAGGAATAGCTGTTGGATATAAATACGTACGCGCAAAATTTTTTGAGGTGAAACAAAATTTGAATTGGTCATTTAACACTAGAACACCCGGAAGAAGTCGATCCGACTCCGACCATATGATTTAATGTCAACTGGGACCAGAAATTATTTCATAAAATAAGTTAAATTTAAATGACGCAGATTTACGTTAAATAAATCAGTCACATAATTTTCACTAAAAATTCTGGTGTCAAATATTTTTATGATACTTGAGTAAAATTTCCGGGTGTTCTAGTGTTAAACACCACTTAACACTAGAACAGCCATAGCGGTCATTTTGACCGGTGCAAGATAAAAATATTTCGATTCGACCTAGAAATTGCTTTCTAAAATAATTCAAATGTGTACCGCAGAGAAATACGTTAAATAGATAAATTAAATTGTTTTAAATAATAATTCTGGTGTAAAATATTTTTATACTACTTGCATAAAATTTCCGGCGGTTCTAGTGTTAAACCCAGATTATTAGAAATGCATTTTGTTGTTCCAACTACGCCCTTGACACAGGGCTCATATGCATAAACAAATTTACATTGTGTTATTAACCTTTGCAACTGAAAATTGTCCTTTATAGAACAAACAACATTTGTCAATGAATATACTAAAATTAATTCCAATGACCAATAACAGATCAAGAAGGAAATGTGATCGAACAGGATGTTGGATATGGATATACGGCATAAAAAGTAAGTTCAAATGAATACATCTATTTTTAAAAAGTAAAATTCTCATTTTTTATTCGCAGAATTTTACGATTTAATGAGGCATAAATTGCTATTGTGAAATAATGATATTCAGCATTCGTGAAATTTAAATTCAACGCATTTGATGCAAATTCTTAGTACTTAAATACTCGCATTGGTGTATTTTGCATATCACTGAAGGTTACAAATTTAAATATGGATAAAACGAATTTACATTGTTGGAAAAATGTTTCACATATGTATATGTAATATTTTACTTTATAATATTTACAACATGCTATTTGTATTTCATTTTAAAATAATCTTACAAAACATTAATTTATTTTCCTAGAAATTTGGAAATATATAGAGTTTATAACATAAGGCGAGGCAAGTTTTTCTGTGTTAATTTACACTAATACGTAAAATACACAGATACACACATAAATGGTTATTTTTTTTAAATAATTAAAAGTACATGATTAATATATTTTTAATAAAAAGTAAGGCACTACATGTTATTTACTACAAAACAATGTTTTTCCACAGAATTTAGTTTTTTTTTTAATTTTCTTTCTTATAAAATAAATAATTGATAGCCAACCTACACCTTTAAATGTTATGTAAATGATAAACTCGGGCTTCTCTTGTTACAGAATTATAGGTGAAAACTATCATATATATTATTTCTGATGTTGACATCCTTTTTTCTTTGCCCTTACAAAATGCATAGCGGTGAACGAGGTATTTATCGAAAGATTCTGTAAGCAGCGTCTCACGTAGTACACTTATATATAGTTAAAACACGTTGTTTGAAAAAAAAAATGGCAGTTAACCCTTTCCGGCGAGGACTAATTCTGTTTATAAACCGATTAAATGATGAACAGACAACAGAAATTATGAACTAATTTATCAGAAAATAGGAATTTGCTTCTTTTCAAGTACGTTATAAAAGAAAATTTTTAATTAAATATTCTAGGTGCCAGTAAAATAAAAATTAGGTGTCCTTTTTTTAAGACTACCGCCTTCGACAGGGTTAATACAGAAAACGTTGTTTTATTTAATTGGAACGTTTGAGCGATTTAAAGAACAACATTTTCTGTAAATTAAAAGTGCTGGGCAAAATGCCGGAGATTTGGCAACTCTGTATTAACCCTTTCCGGCGAGGAGTATGTCTGTTTGTAAAATGATGAAATGGTGGACTGACAACATAATTTACAAACGAATTTATTAAAAAATAAAAATGTGATTGTTTACTCGCTCTTTATAAAAGTAAAAATTTAATTAAATACTCTTGGTGCCGTTTGCCAGTTTTGGAATTAAAATTAGGAGTCCTTTTTTGTGGACATCGCCCAATAAAGGGTTAACCTTTAATGCGCAGATTTGTAAGTATGCAAACAACAAAGTTTTGAATTTAATAGATTTTTTTATTCGTATATACATAATTCACACCAGAAAATTAAAATAGCAATATTTGGTATAATTAATAACATACATTCTGTATTTAAATAAAGCAAATTAACCACTGAAACTATTTGGTGTAAAGTCAGATTATCTGAACTACTTAATTTCTAGAACATATTCTATCATGAGAAGAAAAGATAGACATATTATGCAGAGGTGCCAAGCTCGCACTGATATTCTGTAATGCGTGGATTAATTTAACCCAGTTTTCACAAAGTTTCGAACCAGAAAAATTATTTGATGAATCTTTATTTATTTAGTTCCAATTTCCTACGTGGAACTTATTTAATTTCATCTCTGAAAAAAATTCTGGTGCGAAATGTATTGAATGAGGGTTAAATTAACCCACTTATTACGGAGGATTTGTGGCAACTTGGCACCTCTGATTATATGAAAAATGTATCTCTGATTTTTTTTCATTATTTTTCCTGAGACCTTTCAGAGAATCATATACACCGAAGAGCCATTACATTATGACCACCTGTTTAATACGACGTAGGATCACCTTTCGCCCTCAAAACCGCCAACACCCGACCTGGTATCAACTCGTCAAAGTTCTTATAGGTAGTCTGAGGTATCTGGTGCCAAGCGCTCACCAACTGGTCCTGCAATTCTCGAATATTGCGAGGTGGTAGCGTTGGGATTTCCAGGTGGAGCCACAAATGTTCTTTCAGATTCATGTCAGGTGAATTTGGAGGCCAGAACATGTCTTGAAACTCACTAGAATGTTCCTCGAACCAATCCCTGACTATTCAACCCGTATGACATTTTGCATTATACTGTTAGTAAATGCAGTTACCCACCGGAATCATTGTTAACATTAATGGGTGTATCTGGTCTGCAACAATGTTCCGGTTACGGAAAGACGTCAGGGAGTTTTCTGTGGGGATGTTGGGTCCTACTCTGCTCCATAAAAACATCGCTCACATGATAATATAGTATCCACAGCCTTGTCTCCGATCAAATGTGGGTCAGGGGACCAGAGTTACCGTTGGAAATGGGAGTATTCGCACTCGCACGTCAATGTGAGGAATCAGAGAACGTGATTCTTCGGATCATGCAACATTCGTCCATTATTCTAGGGTCCAATTCCGATGTTCATGGGCCGATTGCAAGCGCTGACGTGAAGAGCTGGCGTCACACGTGGCGATGACGTGTTGTCAGCGCAGAAACGTGCTTAGGCCGCCGGCTGCGTAGGCCTATACGCAATAGTGCATGCGGCACTGCGTGTTGGGAAACAATGTCTGCGTCGCCACTGTTGTGGCTGTTGGTGATTTCGGTTGTTGAAACTCTTCGGTCACGACGAATAAAGCGCAACAATATCCGCTCTCCTCTGGAATCAATGCGCCGCGGGCGACGCACCGCTCGCCGGAGCCTTGTCGTTTCACCATCCATACACCACTCGGTACATGCTCACAATGATCGCACGTGTACAGCCCACCATACGCGCCGTTTCTGATATCGACGTTTCCAGCCGCCGAGCCATAACGATTTGACCTTTATCAAAGTGTGATAAATCTGCAGCTTTTCCCATTAACCCTCCGTCTACCAGACGGGTCCAATGGGCCCGATGGGTACATTCGAAGTATTTATTCTAACCAGAAATTTCTTTAAAATAAACTAAATGTGTAAACCAGACAATAATGAGTTAAGTAAATAAGTTCATAGTTTTAAATAAGAATTCTGATGTGCAATGTTTTTATAAAACTTGAGTAAAATTTTCGGTAGTTCTAGGGTTAAGTGGCTAATCACGCAATGTTTTGAAATACAATGCATAGACGCTTTATATACTCCAATATCAACAGCTCACGCGCCGTGATTTTGTTTCTGGGCGAGCACATTGTTATAGATGGAGGATGGTCATAATGTAATGGCTCTTCGGGGTATATTTTTTTCGAAACAAAATAAAAAATCGCGCATTTAAGGGTTAAAATGCTGGTATCCAAAAAGCCGGAGACTTTGCCGCTCTGTTAATGGCTAGTTCCGTGGGTTTTTGTAGTGTAAGTCACATAGCCGATAACTGCTATGCTTGTTGACCACCGTGTTTTTCGAAAAATTTGTTTGACCTTATTCAATTAAATGAGATATAGTCCATAAAATAAATCATATTTTTTCGCCCGAATATACTGGTAGCCAAAAATCGTGGCATGTTACTTACACTACAAGTACTCATGTAAATAGCCTTAATATATATTTTTTAGAATGTCCACTAATAATACGATAAATCATATTTATATGCAAAATAGAAATAATGCGTTCAAATAAAGTTTTGAAACGTATTAAAAGCCATATTTTCATATCAGCCTTCCGTCAGGAAGAACTCTATACCAGTTGCAAATTAAGTAACTGAGGAGATTGTCACAAGATGACGTCAGCTTTTTTAAAGTCAGATCTACAGTTCCGATTACCGTCAAGGCAAACTTCCTACCAGTAAAATTGAACAGAAAATTCCGTCTTATTTAAGCGTCTTATTCATGGAAATATTTTATCGCAAATATCCTAAAAGTTTTTATTTCTTTTTCTGGTGTCAGTTTGCCTAGTAAAACAGTCATTTTGTTTTCCTAGTTATATAAATATGGCAGAAACACAGGCCCTGACAATCGTGAAAGAAAACTTCCTCCAGTAAAAATTAAAATATGTTTCAGCCACTCTTTTGACTGAAATTTAACATTAATAAGACTTTCAGCTACGAAACCTAATCTATATATCTTTGCTGGTGCAAATTTCCACCGGCGGTATTCAACAACAGGGTTAACAATAAAGCGTCGGAGACATATTATGTACTGTCTACCACGAGTCGTTAATTCCCAAATTGGCTCAGCCGAGCTTAGCAATCTGATTGGATAAAACTGATATTTATATAGTAGAAAATTATATTTATTTTCTTATGAAGTAGTGTAATGTAAAATAGAATGCAATTATAATGATTTAAATTGATTTATTTTGTTAAATTTGATCGAAATCACAGTAAAGTAATCCAAAATTTTAATATTAACGAACAATCAAATTGCTGAGTTCGGCTGAGCCAATTTGGGAATTAACGGCTCGTCTGTCTACCAGATCCGAGTGAATTAACTGAGGAGATTGTCACAAGATGGCGGGTACTTTTTAAAAAACGCATCGACAGTTTCTTATTACCGCCGGGGCAAACTTCCCACCAGTAAAACAGAATAGAAAATTTCTTCTTCTTTAAGCACCTTATTCTTGGAAATATGTTATCACAAGTATGCTTAAAATTTATCTTTGTTTTTACTGGTGTAAGTTTGCGAGATATTATAATATTTTTCACTTTCACTGACAGGTGGTTGTCTAGGTTGTCACAATATGGCGGAAATGCAGAACCTGACTACGGCGAAAATAAACTTCCACCAGTAAAATTGGATATGTGTTTCTGCCATTATTTGTGATTGAAAATTTGGATTAAAAAGGCATTTAAATAAGGGGAAAACTTCTATATAAGTTTACTGGTAGCACTTTCCCCGGCGTTAACAAGCCACTGAATAGCGGTTACGTTTGAAGCTTCACTATTTTAAGGATATGTCAGTTATTCTTTATTAATAGTTCCCTGTATTCAACCCCTGCAAAAGCGGTTACAGTTGACTGTTCAATATTTTAAGGATATGCCATTTCCTATTTATTAATACTTCCATGTAATATATATCAAATTCAATGAAATATTCAAAATCATTAAAATACCCAGAAAATGATTTTTTCCCGTAGATAATAATGCAGTGGAAATACTTTTGTGCGTCCCCGTAAACCAACTATAATTGATACTTATTATAAACTCAACAGAAAACTTGTTGTCATTCACCTCAGTAACGCATATCGATTTAAATATTTTTGAAACAGAGTAAACTTTGCAAAACGCACTGAACATTATTTTCCTCCATTGACAGTAATGTAACGAAATATTTTTAAGACCATAAAGGATATACAGTTCATTTTCAATACCAAATATGCCAAGGTAAACCTCATTAACATATTTCCAATTACACGGAGATTCGAGTATATATACGGGCGTTAGAACATTGGCAGAAAAAAGAAATAATGAACACCTTTAACCCTTTGCGCTCGGCGTCTCTTACACAAATTTTATTCGAGCGGTACCAAGTTTCGTTCAAGTACACAATTTCAAAATGCTCTGATTAACCCCTTAATTCTCGCTACCGTCAATATCAGGGGCTGAGGTATCGTTCGTTATTTCCCGCTCCCGTCATATTTCCGGTTTGGAGATTTATTGCTGGAAAAAACTTCTGAAACCAGAAAAATTTAACTGGCATTTCGGTGTGAAGTCTTTGAATATCGCCCCGTGGGTTTGGCTTTTGCACTGATTGTAATGTTGGGCCTTGTATTGCATATTTCGAAATATGTAACACTAAAAGAAATATTAATAATCAACATTTAATGTATATATATTATTTCAAATATTATTTGTAAAAATGTGTGTGATGATGATAAATAAAGATCTAAGATGTGAAAAATAAAGGTTTTATTCGCATTAATTTGTACGGTGTAAAACAAAAATTAAGACACAGAATTCTGGCATGATGGCTTTTCTACAAATATGAATTTGTTCTGTAACATCTTTTTTTTTCCCTTAAAAAAAACTAATTGCATATTTTATTTAGAAACATTATAATTATTCAATTTCTGTAATAAATACATAGGTACTTTTTTGATGATTTTTCCAAATATTAAGCGACCGTGAAGGGGTTAAATAAGGTACATTTTATTTTTCTTTATTACTAGTGCCAAAACCAAATTTTGCAAATAAAGATTATGTCTCTGTTCCAGAACCCTCGAGTGCAAAGGATTAAATTATGTTGGAAGATGTTCAAAAGTAAAAATCATTCCAAAATTTCGTACAAATTATAATTGAAATTAAATGATCTAAATAACATAAAATCTCCCTACAAAGTATTAACACTGAAGTACCGAGAATTTTACTCGAGTTTTATAAATATATTTCAAATCCGAATTTTTATTTAAAATCATCTAACTTTGTTATTTAATGTAATTTTGTGTTATATTTATTTTATTTATCTTATTTATTATATGAAGAAATTTCTTGTTCGAATACGAATATCTTTATTTTTATGGGGAAATCACCGATTTTTGGTATGTTTAGTGTTAGGTAAGGTGGAAATTAGTTTTAGCAAAAAATATCTTGTTAATAAATTATACAAATAATATTGGGTACCACTAAAGTAAATTAAGGGATTATTCTACTAATAAATACGGAAAAGAAATATGCTAATAAATAAGACAAAGATTATTATTCAAAATAGTGGTAAAACGTAAAATAATAATTTCCATAGGCGCCAACCTTAACGCTTTCTTCTGACCACTAAAATTTTATAGTAAGTGTTGTTTTATTTAATCGGCAAAATCTCACGATTAAAGAAGGCGAAAAGCTCTATTAAATTTTAGTGGTAACAAAAAAGCGTAAAATTTGTCAACTATGAATTTCAGTTTAAATTACCGATCAATAAATTTTGACAGTGTGCGTTCAGTTTTACAGAAATCATTCAAACGAGTTTTCTCCTTCATCAAACGAAGAAAAAATTTACAACATCTACTACTAAATTTGGTGATTGAAAATTATACTTTTAAAATATTAAATCAAAATTTTATTATTTTAAATAACGTTGTGCTGCTGGTGGATACCCACCAACATTTTGAAGAATAAAACAATATACTGTATACGTGAAATTATTATTTACAGAAATTTATTAATTATAGATGATTATCTTAATTAATTACTGTTTTGTATAAAAAAAATTCCTTATTTAAAAGCCTTATGAATTCATAATTTCAGTCATAATTGTGGCCAAAAACAAATATTTATTTTTACTAGTGCAAGTTTACTTTGGCAGTAGTCAAGCTCTCTATAATGTGACAACCTAAACAACCTCCTGCCGTGTCATTGAAAGAGATTATAATACATGGGCTTACTTCCACCAGTAAAAACGAATAGAAAATTTTACCGTATTTGTGAGCGAAATTTTGTATGAATAAGCAGCTAAAATTAGGCGAAAATTTCTAATCAAAGACTACTGTTGGAACTTTGCTCCGGCGGTAATCAGTAACTGTTGATCCAATGTAAAAAATCAGAATCCACCTTATGACAACACCATCAGTTATTTCATTTGCAGCTTTTTGACTCTATACTATGTCCTGCTCCTGCTTATTCTTAACTCAATTGACTCGGTACACAAGGAATAGGAGTATCCCTTTCTTACTGAATTTCTCTCTCAAGCTATAAGTATCTTCCAAAACTACCATTCACCACAATAATTCTCCAGAAATTGTTCCTTAATAAATTTTTATACTATTGTTACTCCATGGGATCTCTTCGTATTTACTCCTTGATGAACTCACACCTTAAAGAACACAAATCACTTCAATTTATAACGTATTAATAAAATTATTTTCACATGTATTTTATTCATGTGGGGAATTCTTAAAATAACTTTGTAAGAAGTCAGCTCAAAGGTCATTTTAAACGTAATTGGTTCTTCAATGAACACTTCGAATTTAAAATGAAGTTGCAAAATTAGTGGTGTGCACGCTAAAACTAGGACAAATGTGTATGTTCGTCATCTTCAATTATGACAGTTTCTTCTTTTTCCGCGCAGTATGCCAAACCCAGTTATGGAGGTAACACTTATAGTACAGTGTGGCGCAAAAGTTAAAGCAAAACGCAAATATTTTAATAGAAATATAATTGTACAACGGAATGCTTTCAAATATCCACTGTAGGTGAATACTATGATCATAAATGTATACCTCAAATTTGGAAAAATTTCATGGTTACAAAAATCAAAAATTACAAAAAAAATAAATAAATAAATAAATAAAAATAAAAAAAAAGTTATATCGAAAAGGTTTATGCACAAATGAGATTTTATGAAAATATATCTTTAAACAGGATAGCTGGAGGATTGGCGAGACTTGTTTCCAAGAGTATAAAGTGTGGTGTTCGCTGTACGAGTTATCAAAATGCCGAAATCTCTGCTGTTGAATCTCTACGCCTGAAGAAGTTCTGGAAGTTTGGAAGTTGAAAGCTGAAGGTAAATACGTTTTGCAAATTTCACTTACTTTAAATCAATCTAAACGTGGTATTTATAGAGTTTTGCACAGTGGAAAATAATTCAAAAATGCGTATCGCTCAGGAAGGCCGAGAAAAACCACATTTCGTGAGGATAGAAGAAATAAAAGGATTGCTGTAACTGGCAATTTTTCTCTTAATCAGATAAAAGATCCACCTGGATAAAAAAAATATCACGTGATAACCATACGCAGACGAATAATCGAATGAGGATTCATCTAAAAACAAACATTAACTCCTAAGCCTTTTCTAAAACAGTGCCACAAACAAGCGATACTTGTTTGTAACTCGCGACGAATGGATTAGTGTTATTTTTTTCTGATGAAAAAGGAAAATGGAATTTGGATGGCCCAGGTGGGTTCTTGTACTACTGGTGTGACTTGAGGAAAGATCCGATGAGCATATTCAAAAGGCAACAACGTGGTGGTTCGCTCAAGTATGGGGCGATTTTGGCTAAAACAGACAAACGTATCTTTGCTTCCTAAATGGCAATATTTACAATAAATTTTGCTTTATGAATTGGCAGATTTTTCGGTTTGTACAAGGAAAATATTTTAGTATGGAAAAAGTGGTATTTCTTAACTATTTTAAGTTTACTGTAAAAAAATTAAATGAAACAGTTAAGTGATTAAGAATATGCTCATTTTGCATAGGGTGTTATCGACGGATTGAGGAATACTTCCTTCTTGTATTTTATAAACATTTTCGAGTTTCAAATTAGATGTAAACAATTCTTATCTGTGGTTTTATTTATCAACCTGAATTATTAGTTATGCAGGAAGAAAAAGTAATTTTTTCAGCCCATAAATTTTTTATATTTAAATAATATTTAGATTTCAAATTTGAGTTATGCGCTGGCACATCATTCTTCCTACATGTATAATATTTTGAATATTCCAAGATGTGATTTTAAAAATAACAATTTCGCTAAAAGGTTAAAAAGTATAATTTTCTTTTAATTCAATTTTTAAATGTCTTTTTTTTTAATTTTATGTTTATAAATATCTTTGTAAATAAATCATTGTTTGTTAATTTTAACTCCTTGTCTGTTTTATTTTTAATATGTTAATTTCCTTCATTTAACACTATATGCTTCGACGGTACTTTAAAGTGCCATTAAAATAACTTGTTATAAAATTTTTTTGATACATCGATTAGTAGTAATAGAGTTTAGAATGAGTTACAGATACTTTACTTTATTTTGTTTCAAAAGTATTATCGCTTGCACAAAACAAAAATATTTTTAAAAGGATGCTTGCTTTTTTATTTGCATCTTTTCAGCTTTCTAGACGTTGAAATGTTAGGCGGGGAGGGGTGGGTGTGTGATTTCAGATCGGAAATATTTCTATATTTCTACTGTAAGAGCATTATATTTGTACTTTTTCTAATTCTACAAAATACAAAAAAAAGTATTTTAAATAAAATATTTGAGCGGAGTTATATTATAAATATTGCACAAAATCCCTATAAATTCAAATTTAATTGACTAATTTTAATTGGCAAAATCCTTCTAAAATTTATAAAATGATTATGTAAATCTTCTAACGTAGCTTCAAAAATTCACGAAAACTTCTTTAGATGATGAAATTTTCATGAATTCATAATTTGGGACATAAAAGGTTAAGCATCGTTCAACAAGAGTATATTACTATCTCGTCTTTAGAAGCTGGTCTGACGTTACTGCTAACTTTCCTCGATATTTATTTTATGTTTACTTAACCCTTTTGACTCGGGCGTCTCTTACACAATTTTTATTCGGTAGACACCACAATTTTTAAAAGAACGGTACAATTTCAAAAATGCTCTAATTAAATAAAGATTTTTTATTCCTTTATTACTGCTGTCAAAAACGAATTTTGCAAAGAAATATGATGTCTAGTCAGACTGGACATACGAGTGCAGAGAGTTAAAACAATTCTAAAAGTTGGGGGGGGGGGTTCCTAAACCTTCACAGCGCACTTTTAATTACCAATAGCACAATAATTAGAGTGACGACATACCATTATCTTTATTTTTTCTAGTTATCCGCGAACAGGAATTATTTCATGTACGTTCTGTACATGGTGTACACCTAGTATTTACAGGGAGATGTACCATTGAACGACCCCTGAGTACTAGGCATGGTCGCTGAAATGAAAATGGAGTTCTACCATAGGCGGATTTTTTTTTAACGTTTATACGATGCACTGTATTTATCCAGCAGTTTCTCCAAAAGTTTTCTTTGGTTTATTTAACTCAGAAAACTGAAAAAAAAATTATTGGTATTCAAATTCAAGGAAAAAAGCTGAAAAAAGATCTGCCTACGGTAGTCGCCATTTTTGTGTCATAGCTCAGGCCTAGTATTCAGGGGCGGCATTTGGTCATGGAACTATTAAAAAAAGAGGACCTGACATATCCTTCAAATAGTGAAGCTTCAACTGTAACCGCTATCGCAGGGGTTGTTTACCGCCGGAGGAAACTGCCACCAGTAAATTTATATAGAAATTTTCGTCTTATTTAAACGCTTATTATTGCAAAATTTCAGTCATAAATAATGGTAGAAACAGATTTTCATTTTTACCGGTAGCAGTTTACTTTGGCGGTAGTCACGCCCTGCGTTTCTGCCATATTGTGACAACCAGAGTACAGCGCTTAGAAGATACAGTGTGGAAAACGGCTACAAAACAGTGCTAAAAAATTGAATCCCATAAATGTACAGCGATGCTGAATAACAAGATGTCGACCGTAACGCCATCGTAGGGATTTAAAAACGATAGTCATTCTAAAAGAGACTCTTTAATCTATTTCACGTCATTCCTTAACTAAATTAGCTTATAACAGACTAATATATCTTATATTTATAGTTTCCGATATTTAACATTCTATAATTTTTGAAAACACAGGGTTTATATTGAAAAGAGTTACGAGATGGCGCTCGTATCAGCATATTGCCGCTGAGCATTGTTGGAGATTTATGGGATACAAGTTTTTAGCACTTTTTAAAGCATTATAAGAATAGCCGTTTGCCACACTGTATCTTCTAGGCGCTGTAACCAGAGAAACAAATTGACAGTTTTAGAAGGCAAACTGACACCAGTAAGAACAAATAGAAATTTTGGCCACATTTGTGAAAACAGATTCTATGAATAAGACGATTAAATAAGATGAAATTTTCTATTCAATTTTACTGGTGGAATGTTTGCAACGGGCGTAATCAAAAACTGAAGATACGATTTTAAAAAAAAGTTGCCGCCATATTGTGACAACCTCCTCAGTCACTTCGCTCGTAACTCGTAGACAGTAGACTATATGTCTCCACCTCTTTATTCCTAACTCCATTCTTTTGGTTTGTGAATTATTTTTATCTCTGTATTTGACAGAACCAAGAATATGAGGGAGGAGCTTACCCTTCGTCTGATTTAATCTAATGTGAGATAGTTCATAACCAGGTTACTTATTTAACTTGTGTAGAACTTTCCGGCAGTGGCAAACCCCTTGGAAATTCCAAAGGATGTACTCATCAAGATAAAGGCTATTCAACCTGTCGCCGCGCATACCAGAAAAATCTTACAGAAATCAATACCTTACTCAATCGGAGATGTAGAGAGATTAACCCATTAAGGGCCAGCATGTATTACCGGAGTTTTGTTCAGTTCACACCACTTTTTGTTAAACACTTACTTTTACTTTAAGAATCACTGAAATGCGTTAATTAAATAAGGAAAATTTTACTTTTCTCTTTTACTGCTATCAAATATATTTAAAAAAACACCTTTAATGGGTTAAATAAGGCAAATATTTCTCTAAGAATTTTCTGTTGTTTCGCGGCCGCCTTATTGGACAGCCCTGAAATAAATCACAATTCAATACACGTCTGAATTACAAGATAGCAGAGTTATTTTTATCAATATATCTGCCACATTTTCTGACTACAGGGTGTTTCATAAAAGATGGGAAAAACTTTAAAACTTTAGGAGGTGATAGTACTCGTCCAAACAAACAGCTTTCATCAAATAATGCATTGTCGGAAATAAAACGCAAATTTGGTAGAGGGCACCAAAAGTGATGTTGAGGTTATACACCAATTTTATTCATAAAATCAGAATTCGTGCCAGAAATTAAAAATAGTATTTTTTGCTTTATTTAAATTGACAGAAATTTTGTGATTACATATAGTACAGATTATTATTTTTTTTTAATTTTTCGGTATGAATGCGAAATTTCGAAATTAATATTGAGACCAATCTCGCAACCCTCTTATTCAAGGCAAAAACACAAAAAGAACGATTAAGTGGTAAAAACAAGGTGGAAACCGCTCTATGTACAATCGTTGAGCGTCTGAGCCATTTTCCTTTGTAGATAAAATGCAAATCAGCATTTTTCCTATTAGTGAAGGGCAACATCTTTCAACACCTTCCTACCGCGATTGACGGTTGCGCAGTCCGATCAGCAGCTGTTATGTATTAATCGAGGCGAAATTTTTCATACGCGTTCTTCTTCTTCCCCATATCACCTTTTCATGCTATTAGTATCGTTCTTCTCCCGATAACTTGCAACAGGAATGGAGCTTTTACGTTTGCATCGACCAAGTTCCCAAATGCACAAGAACAGTTGCGACTTATTTCCGACTACAAATAAAAATGGCTCAGGGGCTCAACGATTGTACAGAGAGCGGTTTCCATGCTTGCTTTTGCCGCTTAATAGTTTTTTCTGTGTTTTTGCCTCGTGCAACAGGGTTGTTAATTTGGTCTCCATTTTTATCTCAAAATTTCACATTAATACCAGAAAATTAAAAAAAAGGATCTGTACTATATATAATCACACAATTCCTGTCCTTACATAAAGCAAAAAATACTATTTTTAATTTCTGGCACAAATTCGCATTTTTTCATTAAAAATGGAGCCCAAGCTGGTAATCCTGTCGTATAACAACATAACCTTTGGTGCCCTCTAGCACATTTGCTGTTTATTTCCGATCATGCATTCTTTGATGAAACTAGTATGATTGGATGTGTATTATCACCTCTTAAAGTTTTGCCCATCTTTTATGAAACACCCTGTATATGTTTTCACATTATTTAGTCACCGGATGTCTCTCATTATACAAAGTTCAGATTACAATTCTGAAATATGAGCAGATATTTTAAATATATTAATTTTTCAATTTGGAAATTCTAATCCCAGTCTGCAGTCCTCCCAATGACCGTGCATCTCTGCTCCATCAGAGGTTTAACCCTTTAGCGGGTGATCTCCACTAAAAAAGACACCTAATTTTAAGAGTACCGGCACCCAGGACCAAAGCGATATAAGTAAGCGTCCTATCTTAAATGGGAGGGTTAACCGCAAGATTAAAGGCGAGGTCACACCAATCAAGGTCGCACGCCACGTAGCGGACGGGGTTAAACTACAGGAAGATGCCTCACTGTTTTCTTACTTCACACCACTAAAATTATAAAGTTTTTTTTCACCTTGATTAATAGCTGAAATGTTTCAGACAAGGCGCAGAAAACTTCGTGGTGTCAAGTGAAACAGGACGCCCCTCTCGCTACGCCATTATTTTGCAATAAATGTGCTAAAAAAATTCAGGTCTATGAGCGACTAAATATTTAGAAAATACGCGCAGATGGTAGATAACCTGTCATATATGACGTCACAGTACAAGCCCGCGTATGTGGATTATCACCCAGTCCACAAGATGGCACAACTGTGTTAATTTACGCCCGATTCCAGTATTAAGTTTGTACGCTTAATTATATCGCTTTGCCCAGAACGTTTAATTAAAATTTCCTCTCTATAAAGTACGGGAAAAAACGCCAATTTTTTTCTAATAAATTCTGATTTCAATCCACCCTTCGACACACAGAATTACATCGCGCCAGTAACGGTTAAACCTCATGCTGCTTCTGAGGCTTAATTTCTCTCATGTAAGAAAAGTATACATGAGTTTCTTGAACGATTATCGATGAGAAAAACCTCGTACGTTAAACGCAAAATTTCTTTTTGATACACCTGTATTCCTGTCTAATATTTACGGGATGAAAAGAATTTTTAGTGTGCAAATTTTATTGGCCCGAGTTACTTTTTCCATTAATAATAAATCACTTTAAGTTTTTACAGGCATAGTATAGATTAAGAAATGCAACATTTAATTAGGCATTTTTTTTATTTTAGAAGAATCTAATTAAGTTTTTAATAAACCATATTCCATGCAGCATTCCATGGCATCCATAATTTTTCAGAAACTCATTAAATCTATTAATGTCTAATTTGCAAATCTCAAACTTAAAAAATAATGATAAAAAGACAAGAATTTATTTCTATATTTCTATCCGCATTGACTGAAATGATAATGATTTAAAAGAATGTTTAATACAGCAAAAAAAAAATCAGACATAAATGTTTTAGAAGATGTAAAATGTTACTATTTAGCAGTAACTTTTCATGACATTATACGATATTTTTAGTAATTTCAATCCCTCAGGCTGTGACATCGTAGTAATCCACAAAATCCATTCGCGGATTCTGACACTTAATCACTCATGCAACAAAGATTCTACACGAGTTTCTTGACAAACCGTTGATATCGTCGGTATCATGTCAAACTATACAATATGCAAACAGTGTTGCCAGTGGGCTACTTTTTTAAAATTTAGATTTCTTTACTGGCACCACTTTTCTGAAATGGTAAAATTCCCCTGGTTTTCGCATTAATTAATATGTATTTAAAAAGAAATTTTACTATTTGAAAAAAGTGGTGCCAATCAAGAAATCTGAATTTTAAAATAGTAGCCCACTGTTTTCATATTTTGACATGGATAGTTTAACATGGAGCCCAACATATTCCTCTGTTACACAAATACGCTGTTTTATTTCTGTTTATTTTCTTTTAACCCTAGAACTACCGGAAATTTTACTCAAGTTTTATAAAAACATTCTACACCAGAATTTTTACTTAAAACTATTTAATTTGTTTATTTAACTTATTATTGTCTGATTTATACATTTAGTTTGTTTTGAAGAAATTTCTGGTTTGAATAAATATTTTGAATGTACATGTCGGGTCCAATGGACCCGTCTGGTAGACGGAAGGTTAATATAGCTATATTCCTTTTATTCCAAGAGCCGACAGCACAGAAACCTATGTTATCAAGCAGAAGAAAAAAACCTTTATTTTGTGGAAGAGTAGAAGTAGGGGAACCTAATTATCCCCCTCTGCCGGAAGTGAAGTGGTGCATAAGCCAAAAATCAATACCATCATTGGCGGACTCGTAGGTTTATCATTGTGTTTTCCTGCTCCAAGTCCTCTATGTTTTCATAACTTTGTTTGTAGGACAAACAAAATGATAAACCTACGAGTCAACCACTGGTGGTATTAATTTTTGGCTTAAGCACCACTTCACTTCCGGCAGACATGGATCATTAGATTACCCTATTTCTACTCTCCCATAAAATAAAGTTTTTTTTTTGTGCTTGATAACATAGGTTTTTGTGCTGTCGGCTCTTGGACTATTTCTAAATATACGGAATGAAAAGAATTTTTAGTGTGTAAATTTTAAACACTGCTTTTTACATTTCCAGTTAATAAAAAACGAGGTTGAAATAAAAGCCATCAGTTTTTTTCAGATTTCTTCCGTTAAGCAATGCATCACTTCGAGAAAGAAACATACACGTATACAAATTTACATTGGCTTATTTATCCGTTGCCACTAAGAATTGTGTTTTATGGCACAAACAACATTTGCAACGCCAATTCAAAGATATTTTTCAAAGGAAGGGATATTTTCCAAGGGAAGGATATCATCCAATATTTAACCATTAACAGAAAAAAGAAAAAAAAAGTCTTCGAACACGATGGTAAATATGAATATGTGGCATTATAAATAGCTTCCGAAGATTACAGATTTAAAATACGAGTATTTTCAAATGACAATATTATATTATTTAAACGAAGAACTTTGCGATTTAATAAGGCATATGTTATTATTCGGATCTAATGGTATTTATCAATCGTAAGAGTTAACATTTGTGCACTTATTACCAATCATTTACAGTTAAATACTCGCACTGTTTTATTTAACATATCATTGAATGCTACAAATTTATACATGCATAATACAAATTTACATGGTTTTGAAAAACTCTCCCATGTGCCTTTGTTAACGGTTTTCTTGCAATATTGTATTAGATGGCAAATATATAATTTAAAACTAATCTCTCAAAACATTAATTTATTTTCTTACAAATTTAGAAATATGTAGCGTTTATAGTACTGCACACGGCAAGTTTTGCTAGGGGAATTTACTCTTTCAGATAAGGGTTAATATACTCAAAAAATGGTAATTTTTTCAAATACCTAAAAGTGTATAATAAATATCCTTTTTGGTAGCATATGTAGAGCATTAAATCCCTTTGACTGCAAAAACAGCGTAATTCTAAAGAATCGTAATTTATTTTTAATTTTTATTTCTTATCAAATAAGTGACTGATAAATTACATACATATTTAAAGATTTAAAAAATATACAGAAGACACAGAAAAGTTATTTAAATATCTAACATTTGGGTGTATCACAGATTTAATTCATTCCTAAAACTACCACAAGTCTTTAAATTGCATAGCTTTAAAATACCCGATTCATTTATTGCTATTACTACTCTTTCTAAACATTTATATTTATCATACACTTTTTTAACAGCACATGTTAAAAACATAAACCCCGAAGAATCTTGTTTTTAGGCGGGTAAGATAATATTTTTCTCTTTAACCCCTTAACGGTCGCATTAAATTACGATTTAAAAATTCAAATTGCTCATTGGCACCACTTTTTTGAAAATTTTGAAAAATTCACCTTAATTAATGACAGGTAAAATGGTACCGTAATAAAGCCAATTAAACTATTTTAAAAACTAGCGGGAATCAAACAATCTGACTAAAAGACACAGCCAGTGGATATCACGGGAGCGAGAATTAAGGGGTTAACCCATTATCTGCTAATGGTGCGTTTTTGTACCGTTAAAAATAAATTTAAATTAACTATCTAGATACCGCTATTTTTTAATTTAAAAAATTGCCTTTATTAGTTACAGAAAGGTTGAACATTAAATAAAGCGAAGATTATCTTTTCATATTTGTGGTGGCGAACGTAATAAAATTGAAGACACCTATATTACAGTTTCGTCAGTTAAAAGGTTAAATCCTTGTCTTGCATTAAAAATTCAACGTACATTTCCAATATGTCAATTGCAGGCCGCCGGACTTCCAGTATAACCGTAGAATTTCTTCGCCTTTTTGCAGGATGTTACCGAATATATTACGATTAAATAATGTGAATATTATTTTATAAAAGAAATGGTAAGCATGCGGCCCGTGTTTCAGAAATTTGAAAAATGTATTTACAAATGAACTCTTAAATTTCACAATTTATATAAATTTACGATTCCACACTAAAAATTTGATCAGTGATTTCAAAATTCATATGAATATTTTCAGTTATCTCCAGATTATATTTTTTAATTTAGCATTAATTTTTTTATTTTAAATTGTACAATTTAATTTATATTCTACAAAACATGTAAGTATTTTTGCTTTAAATTAAGGAATATTAAACATTTCACTCATTGAACACTAAATATATCTAGAATTTTTGTGAAGTTCCATTTCCATTAATTCTCTAAAATATTTCAAACCATGGTCTTACCACTATAATATAGCTAATTCTATTTTCTCCTACCAATGTTTTCAAAACGATTATCATAATGATTTTTTTTTTTTCATATTATAGACTTTTAATTTATAGAAGAAATATTTACAGAGTAACACTTGTTTTGAGTGTAACACTTGTTTACAGAGTAACACTTAAATTTCACTTTTAATATAAATTATACGATTCCACACTCCAAATTTTACCAATTAAATAAATTTCATATAGGGTAAGGTGCCCTATCATCGTCCCCCAGTCACTTTTAGGCCCGTGGAAGTTGTAATTTTCAGTGAAAATCTACCAAATTTGCATTTTACATAGACTAACTACACACGCACATAGAAACAGAGGCAAATATCGTACAAAAAATTTTTAACAAT
Organism: Maratus speciosus; assembly: GCA_963932465.1. Classification (NCBI taxonomy): domain Eukaryota; kingdom Metazoa; phylum Arthropoda; class Arachnida; order Araneae; family Salticidae; genus Maratus; species Maratus speciosus. The sequence goes on from OZ010787.1 coordinate 437,845,813, forward strand.
GCGAAAAACTGTTTTTCAAAAGTATCTAAAAAATACAAAAGAAAAAAATTGGTCCCAATTTCGTCCCCCCAAAAAATCCAACACGCCGAGGTTTAACTTATAACAAAATCAAAATTTATTTCTAAATGAGCAAGTAATTTAATTGACATTAAAGTAAGGCACAGAGTACTAATTATCAGTGGAATAATAACATAACGAAACATTAGCCATCCAAACATGAGGAAAAAATTGAAAAAAAAAAATAATGAAAAAGCATTCCTAATTTCCTCCCCGGGACGAAAATAAGAAATGCAAGGGAGACGAAATTGGAACCACGCTACTTTCCAATATGACGGAGCTTCAGTTCCCTTAAGATGAACTGAGCGTCCTAAAACTCACTGTATGCAACTGACAGCATCTTACGAACGTAAAATACATGCTATGAATAAGAAATAAATACTTACAGTACAGTAAATAACGTTCTACAAACGACGTAATAAGAACTCAGGTCTTCTAAAAATAGGAAATTCGCCGTCTTTAATTTATGTATGCGTCTTGGCGAACGAAACTTTCAAAACTAACCCCCTTTTACCACCTGTCCCCTGTACCCTGTCATGAGTGACGCCTCTTTTGCAGAAGCGGAGAAGGTAAAGGGGACGATATATGGACACTTTTCCCTATATATAAAACAAAATTCACTCACATATTACAATTTTGAAGTTGGTAATCTATTTTCAAGGTAAGAAAATAGAATGTAACATATATGTATATAACAAAATCTGTAAATATTTTTAACATACAAAACTTGATCATAAAAAACATGAACTCATGAAAGAATACCAGACAAACAGCAAAGTAAATATCAAAAACATATCATGAACAAAAAATATCCGCCTGAGAAATACGTTTGGACCTGTTACGAGGCGCTCTCTATCATTTATGCTGCTTTAATTGTTAACCAAGTTTATAACAATTAAATTAAAAAAATCAAAAACCCGACTGTGGAAAAAGCGAACTAATTAATTATTTCTCATCAATGTGAAACTATTTTTTTTTTTCAATTCCTACTATTAGCTCACACTCTCGCTATATACAGGGTGTATCTAAACTCTTGGGCAAAACTTTAAGGAATGATAGTACACATCAAGACAAAATATATTAAATAGGAAACTAAGGGTCCCAAACGTCTTCTGAAGGTGATAGGCGCCTTTAAAGTTTAGGGACCAAAATTTCAAATGATTATAAAAAACGGAAAAATTGGTCGATTCGTTTGCGGTTTTCACTAAAACTATTCTTTATGTCAGTATTTTCTTGAAAATAAATTTTAAAGATACAGTTCAAAAAATGCCGATAGAGGGCGCTTTAAACTTTGGAGTAACCAACAACTATTTTTTACCGTTATTTTTTTGTATCTCATTACATGCTTTCAAAAGCTTAGACTTAAACTTAAATTTTGAGCTCAAAATCTGAATCGTTGAGAGTGGTTAAGTACCGCAAACTGAACTGTGTTCAGGAGTTAAAATTTTAAATGATTATAAAAAACGGAAAAATTGGTTGAATCGTTTGCGGCTTTCACTAAAACTATTCTTTAAGTCAGTATTGTCTTGAAAATAAACTTTAAAGATAAATTTAAAAAAATACCGATAGAGGGCGCTTTAGACTTTGGAGTAACAAAAAACTATTTTTACCGTTATTTTTTGTATCTCATTGCACGCTTTCAAAAGCTTAAACTTAAACTTAAATTTTGAACTCAAAATTTGAATCATTGGGAGTGGTTAAGTAGCGCAAACTGAACTGTATTCAGGAGGGGGGTTCAAATTTCAACTCATGAACACAGTTCAGTTTGCGCTACTTAACCACTCCCACCGATTCAGATTTTGAGCTCAAAATTTAAGTCTAAGCTTTTGAAAGCATGTAATGAGATACAAAAAATAACGGTAAAAATAATTGTTCGTTACTCCAAAGTCTAAAGCGCCCCCTATCGGTATTTTTTTAACTTTATCTTTAAAGTTTATTTTCAAGACAATACTGACATAAAGAATAGTTTTAGCGAAAACCGCAAACGAATCGACCAATTTTTCCCGTTTTTTATAATCATTTGAAATTTTAACTACTAAACACAGTTCAGTTGCGCTACTTAACCACTCCCAACGATTCAAATTTGAGCTGAAAATTTATGTTTAAGTCTAATTTTTTGAAAGCATGTAATGAGATACACAAAATAACGGTAAAAAATAGTTGATGATTACTCCAAAGTCTAAAGCGCCCTCTATAGGCATTTTCTGAACTGTATCTTAAAAATTTATTTTCAAGAAAATACTGACATAAAGATAGGTTTTAGTGAAAACCGCAAACAAATCGACCAATTTTTCCGTTTTTTATAATAATTTGAAATTTTGCACCCTAAACTTTAAAGGCGCCTATCTCCTCCGGAAGACGTTTGGGACCCTTAGTTTCCTATTTAATATTGTTTGTCTTGATGTGTACTATCACCCCTTAAAGTTTTGCCCAAGAGTTTAGATACACCCTGTATATCTTGTTCAAATATTCAATCGTTAATAAAATACTTATCATTCATCCAATCAAGATCAAATAATTTTTTTTTAAGTTGTAGTGGATGACACTTGGTGTTAATCCATTTTTTTCAAATATTAATTAATTAATTTAATTTAATTAATTTATTTTCAATAATCGTGAGAGCCCTCTTCTTGATCAAGGTATTTTAAGACCGAGAGAGCCCTCTTCTTGATCAAGGCGCCACTCAAGAGGAAAGAAGAATGGGAGAAAAAAATTCTCTTATTGACCTAAGTAGGAATTGACTTAAAATATTTGTTTTTATATTACTTGTTTATATTACTTACCTATTTTTTAATTACTTATATTGATGACTTTTAAGTTGTGTTTAACACGTTCACGCCGGCGCGGTGTCTCACACTCGACTGTCTCACAGTTTTCAAGTCTCCGGCTTTTTGCACACCACTGTTATTTTAGAGAAAATGTTGTTTCTTTTAAATCGCCCAATTGTTCTAATTAAATAAAACAACATTTTCTGTATTAAAATACTGGTATCCAAAAGGCTGGAGACTTGCCAGCTCTGAGACAGTCGAGTGTGACCCACCGCGCCGGCGTGAACGTGTTAAGTGTTAGTTCCTATCTATAAACACTGTTTTGATAATGGAGTTATGAATAAAAAGGAGGAGACATATAGTGTATTGTCTACCAGTTGTGAGTGAAGTAACTGAGGAAGTTGTCACAATATGGCGGCTGCTTTTTTAAAAATCGGTTCTTCAGTTTCTGATTACCGATAGGTCAAACGTCCCACCAGTAAAATTGAATAAAAGATTTCGTCTTAAAGAAACGTCTTATTCATGGAATTTTTTTTCAAAAATGTCGTAAAAATTTCTATTTGTTTTTACTGGTGTCAGTATGCCTTATAAAACTGTCAGTGTTTTTCCATGGTTGTCACAATATGGCGGAAACGCCGGGCCTAACTACCACCAAAGAAAATTCCCACCAGTAAAAATGAAAATCTGTTTCTACCACTATTTATGACTGAAATTTTGTAATAATAAGGCGTTTAAATAAGATGAAGATATCTATATGAGCCTACTGGTGGGAGTTTCCACCGTCGATAAACAACTCCTGTGATAGCGGTTACAGTTGAAGCTTCACTATTTTAAGGATATGTTAGTTCCTCTTTATTAATAGTTCCATGGTTTTGATAAGGTCCATAGATTTCTATGATGGTTAGAGTTACAGTAAAGCTAGAGATCCTACATATACAACTTGCAGGTTGTATAATATTTTAACGGAGCTTCTGACTGTAAAATAGTCAATGAAACATCGTCTTCATTTTGGAAGACCTATCCAATAATATGCCACTCAATAGGGTGCGTAAATTTGTTTCTTCGTCTCTACCGCTATTTTGTATTTTACGGCCGCCATTTTGAATTTATAAAAAAACCTAGCCTATAACCACCGGGCCATTAAGACGAATTGATAGAGATCTCATTCATTAAAATCCATCCAGCCGTTGAGATGTTTCGAGGGTATAAAGAAATCCACATACACAGTTGCGCGTGAAACACATAACCCTTCTTTTCAGTCGGGCAACAAGTTATTCGGAAATTATCCACTGAAAGGAAGCCATAGTCCAACTTGGCAGTCACAGAATACCACTAACTTTTAAAAGAAATCTTCATCTCATTTAATATTCAAAATTATTCATTTAAATAAAGTGAAGGAATTGTTTGTCACCACTTTTTTCAAATATATTAAAATTTGCCTTATTTAATGACATATTAATTAAGGCGAAAACAATGGACATTTTACCGTTTCAGAAAAGTTGTGCTGTAACAAAATGACTGCCTTCCCTTATTTTTATAGCATATAGATGGCGCTGTTGCCACTGTCGGCAAAATATCCTGAGATATTTTGCCAAACATGAAGTGATGAAGTGAAGTGAAGGTATGTAATTATGATTGCGCGGGTTTAAGTAAAGTTTCGGCGTGTGTTCGAAATGTATCTCCCCTAGAGATGTTTGTATGGAAATATGTATGTTCCAAAGTTATTTTGCGCTTTTCGCGAATCTGTATATATTTTGTGTGTGATTCTTATTAAAATGTGATTGTTTAAGTGTCGCACGAGTTAATCCTAACCCACAACGACACAAAATGACGCCCAACGTGAAAAAAATCTCCTTCTTCAAAAACGAAATTAAAAGGAACCGCTATACCAGGTTCAAAATATTGTCATCCGGACAATAATGACAGTGGATTATTGTGTATTTGTCATCCTGACAAAGTAAGTTTGAGAAATCATTCTCAATTCTGTGAATGTTCAAGCATAATTTCAAGAAAGTGCTTTTGTTCTATAGTGTATTGCCGCCCTGCAAGTGAATAAAAAGAATCAACTAGATTCTTAATTGTGAGAAATCGTCATTTCAAGAATACTTTTAAAAAGAACCACTTCGGTTCTAATGTGTGCATTCTTTTTTGATAATAAATCAAGTAATTAGTGTTATCCTTATGGAATAATTATTTGTGGGGTATGCTTCAAGCTTCAAAGTCCTCAAGGCGAAAGTGTGCTGTTAAAAGTGAGAAAAAAAAATCTTTGAGTTTGTTACATAATTGCTGTTTGTGATCGTCGAAAATTCTTTACGCAGTTTAAAATGTTTTCGGACTGATATTATTTTAGTGACCTTGATCCCAAGCGTTACTGCTCTGAATGAATTCGGTGTATTTTATGCATGCATCATTTTAATCAATTTCCTACACCAAAGAAATCTCAAACCGCCATATGAATCATCGAAAAGTGATTAGCTAAAGAAAGATAAATCTTATTTTATTTGTTTTGTTACCGGTAAAAAGTTGAATTTTTTTTTTGTTTTTCTGTTTATTGCTGGCCAGCTGGTGGTTTATTTATTTTTAAATGCTGTTTTATGTATGTGGGTTTTTTTTTGTTTTTGTTCTTTTGAGTATTATGAAAGATTAATTTTCTGAAAAAGAGATTTATATAATTTCTTTTGGTAATATTTTTTTCTTTTCTTTTTTCAATGCAATATTATTTGAGTAAGTCAATTTTATGATTATTTGTTCTAACTGTGCACAGCGTAGTATATTAGAAAAGAAAAGTGATTTCAGTAATCGTCAATAATTATTTAGAATGTTGTTTATTTTAAAGAAGTAAGTAAGTACTTTATTTTGATATTTTTGTTGCTTTCATATTTATTTGTGAATGAACATTTTTTTCACATCAAATTATCAATGGTATTTCATATACTTAAAATTTTATGATTTAAATATTTCTGACAGTTTTATACGGTAAGTTATATTAGAAAAAAAAAGTTGCATATTAACTGATTATAATATTTTTGCATTAATATTTACATGAGCTCATGTTTAATTAGAGATAGATTTTTGTATGGTATTAAATTATTTTTGTATGTTTCATCAATTGTTTATGAAAGTTTATGCATATTTACCTGTAAGGGGAAGGTAGTTATTTTGTTATTTGATTATTTAATGGGTCAAGTATTGCATATAATTTTGTAATTTAAGTATAAATTTAACTGATTTGAGGAGAAATGGCATTTCTTTCTAAAGAAAAAAAAATCGATTTATATAATTTGGCTACCGAATTAGAGCTTCAGGTAGATGCAGATGATAAAATAGTAGTCTTGCGTGAAAAAATTATGAAGTGCGCCCTTTTTAAAGACGATGAACAATTTGTAAAAGAGGCATTGATTGCTATCGTGGAAGATAGAAAAAAACAAGAGAGCATGAGAAGAACAAAATAGGAAAAAACAAGAGAGCATAGAAGAACAAAGGGTTGAGGACAAACGTATCCCAGAGGAAAGAGCTTATGAGTTAGAAAAACTTAAGTTGCCAGCTCAAAACAATACCGCGACAACTGTCCCACAAAATCAAATGGACCAGATGCGTATAGATATTAAAAACATCCTACCACCATTTAATCCGGAAAAAGATAATATGTCGTTGTTCTTGACAATGTTTGAACGTCAAATGAAAATGTTAAATGTCTCCAAAGATTTTTGGGTCTCACAATTATTCGCCGTACTTCCGAATGACATTGCTAAACTTATAGCAAGAGAGCCTGAAGAAATGTTCAAAAACTATGCAAATATTCGTGACACATTGTTAAAAAGATTTAAATTAACAGCGGAGAAGTTTTGGGTATTATTTAGCCGACATCAAAAAAGAGAGAATTCTACTTGGAAAGATTTTTACTCTGAAATTAGAAATTATTTTGAAGGTTGGTTATTCGAATTAGAAGTTAATTCATTTGAAAAGCTCTTAGAACTAATAATCGCTGATCAGATTAAAAAAAAAGTGCCCACCGGAACATAAAAATCATTATTTAGATGGTTGGGACAAACTAAATGAGCCTGTCTTGTTGACCGAAAAGCTTGACATATATGAAAATATTAGACCCCCTTTTCAAAAATCAGCAAGTAATTCAAAATCGCGTGAAACACAGAAACATGTTTTATCTAAAAATTCAAATGGTCAGGAATTCTGGAAAAATCAGATAACCAAAAATGAAGCTAGCAAACAATTTGGAAATTTCAAAAATACTTCGACCTCAAAATATACGAATTCACGCTTTGTAAACGATGAAAAGCGTCCAGTTATAAGCTGCTATGGCTGTGGGAAACAAGGTTTTGTCAAAGCAAAATGTCCTAATTGTTCCCCATCTACGCAAGTAAAATCAGCAAATTTTAGTTCCCTACATCTCCAATCTTTTTATATTAATACACAGGCAACACCTATGTTGTATATTAAGCTAAATGGTATTACAGGGTAGCTTGCGCAGATACCGGAGCTACTCATTCCATTGCTGGGGAAATGTTGTTCAAGCTTCTCCGTGACGAAGGAACTTCGTACGAAGAGACCAGTGTAAACATAACGCTCGCTGATGGCATACGAAAAGAAACTAACATTCTTCAAGCAACAATCACTGTTGAAATAGAAGGTCGTAGAACTAATACAACGATTTTTGCGTTACCCGGAGCCACCGGAAATAGAACATTGTTAGGCATAGATTTTTTGAATAAAATGGGGATTGTGTTGGATATGCGAAGCCAAAGTTGGTATTTCCAGAACAATCCAAGATATAAATTTACTTTTGTTGATGATCCTTTCAAAACGACGTCTGAAATCTCAACACCAAATGTCAAAGCTAACACAGTTATGTTAAGAGAAAATGAAGGTCAAAACCTATCTGCAATACAACGAAAGAGACTTAATGACTTGCTTGAAAAATTTTCCAATACCTTTCAACCAGGGGGAGAAGGAACACCCGTCGTTGAACATCACATAAACACTAGAGAACATCGTCCTATATCATTACCACCTTACAGATTATCCCCGGCAAAGAAAGAGTTGTTGAAAACGCAAATTGATGATCTTCTTGCCAAAGGAATTATTGAGCAATGCGAATCTCCATATTCTGCACCATTCGTGCTCATTCCTAAGCTAAATGGTAGTGTACGTCTATGTGTAGACTACAGGAAGCTCAATGAGGTGACTATACCGGATACCTATCCACTTCCTCGTATGGACGATCTTCTACATCAGGCAAAGACTGCCCAGTTCATGACCACTCTGGATCTGAATGCTGGCTACCATCAGGTGAGTGTCTATGGGCCTGATTGTGATAAAACTGCTTTTGTATGTCCTCTCGGAACATACCGCTTTCGAAGAATGCCTTTTGGACTCCGTAACGCTTCTGCAACGTTTCAGAGGACGATGGATAACTTTCGTAACGGACTCCCAGATGTAAATATTCTCTCTTACCTTGATGACCTGATTATTTTATCATCAAGTTTTGAACAACATCTATCTGATCTTGAAGCTGTTTTTCAAAGATTAGACAAATGGAAACTTTCTGCAAATCGAGAAAAATGCAACTTTGCATGTTCCAGAGTAAAGTACTTAGGACACTGGATAACTCCAAATGGCCTAGAAGTTGATCCTGGGAAAATTGATGCTACTGTGAGGATCCCGCCTCCCAAGAATATAAAACAACTGCAATCGTTTCTGCAGACATGTTCATGGTATCGCCGTTTTATACAAGATTTTGCAGGAATATCCAGACCGCTTAGTAACCTCACTAAGAAGAATGTGCAATGGCATTGGGGTGCCGATGAAGAAAATGCATTTCAAGCCTTGAATCAATGCCTGGTTTCATCACCAATATTGAAACAGGCTGATGAAACAAAACCCTTCATCATTCGAACCGATGCAAGCAATTATGCTCTTGGAGCAGTACTTCTCCAGGGTAAAGGTGCGGAAGAGCATCCGATTGAGTACGCCAGTAGATTACTGACTCCTGCAGAACGCAACTATCACACCACGGAACGGGAAGCTCTTGCTGTTGTCTGGGCTCTTAATAAATTCAGAGGATACATTGACGGAACAGAAGTTAGTGTGGCATCCGACCACCAGCCTCTCCGATGGCTCATGAGCTTAAAGTCCCCTTCTGGAAGACTTGCTAGATGGGCTTTACAGTTGCAAGAATTTAATGTGAAAATAGAATACATTCCAGGTAAAGCGAACGTCATAGCTGACATGCTTTCTCGTCCTGCGTGTGATCATATCAGTAAAGAAGATTGTGATATTTGCACCATAATGATTGATATCCCTGCTAAAATGCCTACTGATCTACGGGATGAACAAATGAAAGATGAAGAATTAAAGAAAATTATTAAAAGTTTCGAAGATGAAGAAAAAACACTAGACTACACAAACTGGACTGAACGTGGTTATATTATGAACCAAGGAGTTTTATACAGGTATTCCCCAACTTCGGAATCTGAAGAATCACAACTAGTAGTCCCCTCACATGAAAGGGAGAAAATTTTAAAAGAACACCATGACTCACCTACGGCTGATCACTACGGTGCTGAAGGTACATTAAATAGAATATCCAAAAGATATTATTGGACTGGAATGCGTTCATACATTGCAGATTACGTCAAACATTGTGCTGAATGTAATAGGTATAAACTTTCTAATCAAAAACCATCCGGTTTGTTACAAACACCAGTGTATTCACAACGATTTGAAGTTCTATCAATTGATCTTTTTGGCCCTTTACCAAAAAGTAAGAATTGTAAAAGATGGATATTCATAGTAGAAGACTGTGCAACAAGATGGGTTGAACTATTTGCCCTTACAGAAGCTACTGCAGCACAGTGTGCAACTACGTTGCTCGAAGAAGTTATCCTTGGATATGGTCTACCCAGACGTATAATATGTGATAACGGACCACAATTTGTTAGTAGTGTAATGCAACAACTTTATTTTCTTTTAGGTATCAAACAAAACCCAACTCCCATATATCATCCTCAGGCAAACCCTGTGGAGAGAAAAAATAGAGATCTCAAGCCGAGATTGGCTATATTAGTAGAGAATGACCACTGTTCATGGGAAGAGAAACTTCCAACAATACGTTTTGCAATGAATACTGCTAGTGTGACACCACTGGAGAAACAGCAGCATTTTTACAATTTGGGAGAGAATTAAGAACGACAGACGATGTTCAACACGACATTCGTGCTGTAATTCACAATGACAACTTTGTACCTGAAATTATACCATACCTCAAGAAATTTGCAAACTTCACCAAAGAAATTAAAGACAAAGTTGAAGCTAAGCAAGATCAAAGAAAGAAATACGCTGACTGTAAAAGAAAATCAGGACATTGTTTTGCTCCAGGAGACAAGGTTTGGGTTGACTTACATCCAGTAAGTAAAGCCTCTAGCAATAAGACTGCAAAGTGCATGCCTAAACGTGACGGACCATACATTATTTTAACTCAAAAATCGTCCACCACATTTGTTATAGCAAGCATGGACAATCCAAATGAACCTCTTGCTACATGTCATACTTCAGCTTTGAAACTGTGTAATGACTCTGACATTGTGCCTGTTGCACATATTTGGAAACGCGGCAGACCACCTAAAAAAGGTTACTGGTTCCTCACCGGGACGTCCGCGGAACCAGAGGGGGAGGTTGTAACAAAATGACTGCCTTCCCTTATTTTTGTAGCATATAGATGGCGCTGTTGCCACTGTCGGCAAAATATCCTTAGATATTTTGCCAAACTTGAAGTGATGAAGTGAAGTGAAGGTATGTAATTATGATTGCGCGGGTTTAAGTAAAGTTTCGGCGTGTGTTAGAAATGTATCTCCCCTAGAGATGTTTGTATGGAAATATGTATGTTCCAAAGTTATTTTGCGCTTTTCGCGAATCTGTATATATTTTGTGTGTGATTCTTATTAAAATGTGATTGTTTAAGTGTCGCACGAGTTAATCCTAACCCACAACGACACAGTGCCAATCAAGAAATCTGAATTTAAAAGAATTAGCCCACTGGCAACACAGTTTTCATATTATATACTTTGACATGGTATCGGTGATATCTATACAAGATCATTAATCCTTTCTTTGGCAATATAGTTTTGTAACTAAAAGATCTGGAGTTACGAACGATATGACTTGGAAGCAAATAAATTGCATGTACCTTAACCCTAGATCTACCGGGAATTTTATTCAAGTTTTAATAAAACGTTCTACACCAGAATTTTTATTTAAAACTATTTAACTTATTTATTTACCTTATTTTTGTCTGGTTTATATACTTAGTTTATTTTAAAGAAATTTCTGGTTTGAATGAATATTTTGTATGTACCTGTCGGGTCCAATGGACCCGTCTGGTAGACGGAGGGTTAAAAAAGGAAAAATTTATATATATATATATATATATATAGGGTAGATGTGCCAGTAATGGGCACCCTTCCAGTAATGGACACCCCTTGATGTTTTTGGTTCATAAAAAAATAACTAATAAATATTTAGCTTTAATTATTTTTTTAATAATTCCCCCTTGTATGTTTTATAAAACTATGTTATTGTTGACACTTTTAATCAAAGCAATCAGGAAGCAGAAAATAATGTTTCAAAGTTTTGCTGTTTTTCTGTGAAAATCTTAATGAAGAGGTTAAGAGCTGGCTTCGTTTAATTAATTTATATATTATTTATTTTCTTACAAAATTTGAATGTTTTTGTTTGAGTAGCAATAGAAAACTTTGAAATTTATATACTAATGGCTATTTACAAATTTTCATTTCTTTTTAAGGTTTTAAGAGGGGGTGTCCATTACTGGGATGGTTAATTAGTCATTTTCCAGTAATGGACACCCCATGTAGACATTGCTAAAAATGCAATTTTAGTAATGTTTATAGTGCATAAAATACTTTGGCTTAACTGCAAACCTAAATAATCAAATTTAATTTTTAAATTATACTTACCAAAATGTAATAACACCAAAACTTTTATAAATAGCTGCTTTTAAGTTATTTTATGTGATTAATAAAATTTTGATATTTTATTTTATTTATTATTTTTTTGTGTAGTACATATATATACCTCACATATTTTATAATCTGGCAATCAAACCAGCCAGGAAGCAGAAAATACTGTTTAAGAGAGGCGTCAAAGAGGGGCTCATAGGGCTTAATCCCTCTCCGTTTAAATAAAAACAATTAAGTTGCAGAAGCTATTAAAAATCCATTTTCTGTCTTAAATGTTTCCTTATTAAAAAAATAAATAAAAATGTAATACTATTAATGAAAGTTATTTGTAATATTCATGAAACTAGTAAATCTGCAGATCAGTGGCCTCAAACATCAGTTCTACAGTTTTATTTTGAAATTATTTTATTTAGTATTTAAAATATTCAACTCACAATATCATTTCTTTCATATTTGTAATATTAATTATTATAAATGATATATCAAGTAATCTCTAGAAGATTGTTAACAATAGTGACACAAAACTAAACATTAATATTCCAAAACTTTTTTTTAATTACCTTTTAAATCAACCACTGTTTCAATAATTTGATAGCTGTTATTGTCTGATATTTAGTATTTTAAACTATCCATCTAAAATAATTAAAACATCAGTCTTCTGATAATTACAATAATTGATGCAAACAGTAAATGATTATCACAAATATTTTATTAATTACTGGTATCCTAATTGTAAATTTATTTAAAAATAACTATTTTGTTTCATTAGTATGTATTCATTAAATTCTGGTTCTAAATACAGTCATAAAAACAATTATATTCATTAGTTTTTATGGGGTGTCCATTACTGGAACAGAGGGTGTCCACTACTGGGCCAGAGGGTGTCCATTACTGGGCTTTTGGGTGTTTTGGTATATTTCTGTTATTTAAAATTAAATTGCTATTCATATGAGGAAATGAGGCTATAAGAATGGTTAAATATTGTTGATAGATTAATATAATATTGAAAAAACTGGAATATAATAATTATAACTATTAATAAAAAAATAATTTTTACAGAAATTCCTTAAGGGTGTCCATTACTGGCGCATCTACCCTATATATATATATGTGTGTGTGTGTGTGTGTGTGTGTGTGTGTGTGTGTGGAGATGAAAGATAAGACTCAATGGCTAAATGAACGTGATATATCAAGCGAGACTCGTAAAAGGTGAACCGAAAAATTGCTGAGCGAGATGTTGTGGTTCTATAGATATTCAGCAGTGGTATCGGTTGGTAATTTTAAAAGCAAGGCTCAAGGAAGCTCTTGGAAGTTGTACGATGTTATTTTGAATGTTAAGCTGTATCTTTGGTAATATATTAAACCTTTTTATACCTAGTCACAGTTTGTAGAGCATTAGTTTCAATTAAGCAATACATTATTCACGTTTAAACCCACAGTTTTGGGGGGTCGGACCGAAATTTGGACTATTTTGACTATTTGGATGATTTGAAAGATTTGAATTTGAATAACGAAGCTATTTTTTCCTTGATTCAAAAAAGAAAATTATATTTCTGAACTGATATTTATAATACAAAAAAATGACCTGTTCCTCTGATGTATAATGATTAGAGATGATCCGTAACCAAGCCTACGAGATAGTGTCATATTTTGTTCTGTTGAAGAGTTAGCAAAATGAACAATGTATGTCCTGAATAAAGCTAGAAAAGCAGATTTGTTTACATTGTGTGATGACCTAGGTATAGTTGCGCCTCAGAGTTCAAGAATTATTGAATTGACTAAGTTGGTGACTGAATCAAACGATTATGAAGAAAATTTTGTTAAAGCTCGACTTGAAGTCATTGCTGCTGAGACAGCAGAAAGGCAGAAAGAAGGCTAGAAGCAGAAAAAGATGAAAGAAGTCTAGAAGCAGAAAAAGATGAAAGAAGTCTAGAAGCAGAAAGGAGATTGGAGGAAAAGAAATTAGCGATAGAGTCAGAAAGAGAAATAAAGAAATTGTAAATGGAATATGAATTAAGAAAAATTGAGCTTCAAGGCAATATGACAAGTGTAAGTGACAGTTCGGCAGTAACTGGTCCAGGTAAGCAACCAGATTTGTTTAAATGAATGCCGCATTTTGACGGGAAGGGTGATATTAGTATCTATTTATCTTTGTTTGAACGACAAATTTCTAGGATGAATATAGTAAAAGTAAATTGGGTAATGCATTTATTAATTTTAATTCCGTTAGAAATTGCTAATGTTACAGCTAGAGAACCAGAAACATTGACAAATGACTACGATTTTGTAAAAAACCTGCTTCTTAAAAGATTCAAAATAACGCCAGAACAGTTTAGGCAAAAATTAATGCCGCATAAGAAAGAATATTCAGCCACTTGGCGCGATCTAGCATTTGAGTTAAGAAATTATTTGGAAGAGTGGATAGGTGGTCTTGGTGTATCTAATTTTGAAGATCTGAAAGTACTGATAGTAGTAGATCAAATCAAGCAAAGATTACCTATAGAAATGAAAGAACATTTTATTGATGATCTTCCAAAAATTAAAAACGCTGAGGTATTAGTAAATAAATTAGACTATTATCAAACAGCAAGACGTAATGTTAAAACCATGGATAGAAATTCACACCAATTTGAAGATAGGAAGTCGAAAATGCGTGAAAATAATAATTCAAAACCATTGTTACCAGCTCAAACTTATGATAGTTTAACAAAACAACAATTTATAAATAATAGCAGCTAAAATCATAGGAGCCAAAACCCGCGATTATCCAATCACAAAGAAGTAAATTGCGCAGTAATCGAAGGAAAAAACAGCGCCAAGCCGGATTGCATGATAGATATTGATATTAACGGGAAAAATGCACATGTCTTCTTTGATACTGGAAGTGATATAAGTTTGCTGAGTTATGAATATGGGGGGGATGGATCACCAAAATTATGTTCAAATAATATATCTTTGTCAGGCATAGATGAAGTAGTTGTTTATCCTAAAGGATACCTTCCTTATGAATTTAATATTGATGGATTTCTAATCACAGCAAATTTGTATGTTTTAAAATCTCTTGCATATCATATTTTATTAGGATCTGATGTGATTAGCAGATTAAATTTGGCGATAGACGAGAACGGAATTAAAATCGTTGGCGAGCGCAAAAATGCTCAAGTAGGTTGCACTGAAGTTTTGAAGAATTCTATTATAAAATTGAATCTTGCTGCCAGAAGTAAAAATGAAATGAAAGCATCATCGTTGGATAATTCACGTGATGAAAATATTATAGTTGCAAATAATAATAATGCACGGGATAATGTCTTGATTAATTTAGCGAGCATCATAGATGATAATGAACTTGATTTGAATCACGTGAGAAATTTTAAAATAATAAAAAAATAAATTAGTCAAGGGATATAAACCAAATAAATCAAAAGATACAGGATCACGGATGGGCAAAATTTTATCTGATGAAATTGATAGTCCTGCACATGATAGAAAAGGCTATGTAAAAGATTGCCGTAGGAATTTCGATTATAGGGGAAAGAACAGAAATTTTAATAGACCAATGGATAACAGAAGCAATAATAGATATGGCCAAAAATATGTTAAACAGTTATTTAACCATGGAAATTACAATAAATATACATATGGAAAACAGAGTTCAGAGAATTCTTACTAAGATGAATCAGAGATTCCCCACAATTTTGAGATTAACGATTCTTTGATACCTCAAGATATGGCAGAAAGTGAAGGTTTGATGAATAGTTCATCGGATATGGTTGAACCTAATGATGCATTTGAAATGCTAGAAAGTGCTTCACCTACTTCAAAAGCAAAGTATAATTCAAATTTTTCTCCTAGGTACAAAAATATAGCCTACTATAATGGTCGAAATAATTATAATTATGATGGTCGACGATCAGACAGAGGTAGCTATTAGGAGCAAAGAAATTCCCAACCATCACACAGGTATAGTACACAGCGAATTGCAGATTCGTCTAGAAAATTTGAAAAGAGATATGAAAATGATCTTAGAGCTCATGATCAGGATAATTACAAATTGTATTATAGGTCTGGAAGTTACAGACATGATAATGGTTACTATGGAAAACAAAGGTATAACGACAGTAGAAATAGTTCTCATCATGGATTTAAAAGAGCTTATAGTGGAAGAGATGCTTATTCCAATTATATAATTCTAGAGGTAATAGGTATACAGCTTCTATAGATAGAGGTCAATATACAGAAAGAAATTACAGGGAAAATATGTATGCTGATTCTAAAGATAGAGATCAATATACAGAATATATGAAGCCATGGGATAACGCATCTGTATAACGTGATAAGTTTATGTTTTATGTTTATCTGTTTATTTGTCTAAATTTATGTGCCTAAATTGTTGTAAGAAGTAACTGAAAAAGTCGCCAGAAACGTCACGATGACCGAAAATGTGGGGATGAAAAAAAAGATTAAATGGTTAAATGAACGTGATATCTCAAGCGAGACTCGTGAAAGGTGAACTCAAAAATTGCTGAGCGAGATGTTGTTGTTCTATAGATATTCAGCAATGGAATCGGTTGATAATTTTAAAAGCAAGGCTCAGGGAAGCTCTTGCAAGTTGTACGATGTTATTTTGAATGTTAAGCTGTATGTTTGTTAATATATTAAACCTTTTTATACCTATTCACAGTTTGTAGAGCATTAGTTTCAATTAAGCAATACATTATTCACGTTTAAACCCACATATACATACATATATATATATATATATATATATATTGGTGCCAATTAATGTTGACAGGTACCCCGCGTAAATCGATGCTCCAAACGCTCTGGAAACCAGTATTTTAAAGTAGTTCTTCGCCTTATCTAATGCCTCAATTATCTATGACGAACCCCTTCAGGAGTGTTTCAGTTGTGTTTCTCTAATGTTGAATTCATACCGGAATTTTCGAAAAAATCTATTTTTATATAAGGAAAAAAAAATTACGACTTTTTGTCTACAAAAGGTATCAAAGTAAAATTTAATAAAATGTTCCTGGTACAAAACTTCGCTAAAATTATGTGGCATATAACTTAACCCCCACCCCCCTAATCGATTAAAGGATGCGAAAAAAACTGTGTGAAATTAGAGATGTTTAAGAGCATTTGTACGCCCTGATTTACGCGGGACGCCTGGCAACACTAGTGCCAATTGACTGTTGGGAATTAGAAATAAATAATGTATATAATGTACCATCCCTCTTCATAGGGTTAAAGCACAATATAAATGTTTTGCAATCGCAATTTTTATTTCCACCATTAAAGTACTGTTTAGCCACGCTTCTGGGAGCTCCGACTGGCAGAAAGCTATGCCGATTCCTTTCGCTCTGTAGGGAGAGTTGCCTCGGGAAAAAAGGCGGAGATTTCCACTTTTTATCCATGATTATAAGGAAACAGCGTTCAATGATGCTTGCTATTTTCTGTTCTGAGTAAAATTTTATTTAAAATTAAATGGATCGTGCACCTTCTACTAGTTCAAGGATTAAAACGAAAGCCAATTTTAATACACCTCCATTTTTTTTAATATATATATATATATATGGCAAGAAACAGTTTTTCATAAATACTATATCTAGTATGTTTTGTGTGTGTACTAAAATTTGTAGTATCATTGATTTATGTTATGAGTATAATTAAAGTTTTACATGATGAATTAACAAGTTGCAAATAAAGTAACTGAAGAGGTAGTAAAAAGATTGCAGCTGTTCTTTTACACTAGAATAAAAGCTTCTCATAACCGCCCGGGCAAACTTCCACCAGTAAATTTGAATAAAACTATCGCCTCATTTAATCACCTTATTCATGCAAATTTTTTCTCGCAAACATGGCAAACATAGATGTTGTCCCCGTTATTTTAATCCCATTCTCTGATACAAACAGGAGGTTTAGGTTGCACGAGCATGGCGGAAACGAAGAGTTTGATTACCGCGCCGGAGGAAACATTGACCACTAAAAATGAATATGTATTTTTTACATAATTATGACTGAAATTCTGCATGAATTTGTTGTTAAAATAAGGATAAATTTTCTATTTAAATTTAATAGTGCAAGTTTGCCTCGGCGGTAATCTGACCCTGCATATATGGTTACCGTTGAAGCTTCACCATTTTGAGAACATGCCAATACCTTTTTATTTATAGTTCCAAGTATAATGCAAAGATCACGTTTTAAATATAATTTTTCAAAAAAAAAATAACAATAATGACCACGCGTGCTCTCTGTGGGACGTATACGTTCGAACCGTCTTGGGTTAAACCTTTCCGATGCAGAGCACTTCCATTGCTAAAGTGATTACAGAATGAATGATACCGGAAATTTCGAACAAATTTATTTGGAAATAAGAAAAAGCTTTATTTCACATACATAATCAACGGAAAATACTTGTATAAAAATTCTGGTGCCATTGTGGCATTTGGGGATTAAGGTGGGTGTTCCATGTAATGGAACACTGTGCCACAAAGGGTTAGACAACCTCAGTGGTCTCTTTGAACTGAAAGTTTGCGGCAACCTTGACTCAGTTGCATCCATTGAATGTCAATCGATAAAAACAACAATCTGGAAATTTGATGTCGAAAAAATGAACTTACGTGCTAGATTAGTGAAAACGACGCTTGTGCGACGAATTTATATTATGAAATTGGCCAAATGCAGCTAATATTGACACAGATCTGATAATATATATGTGACATTTGCTATTTTATTGAATCTTATTATTACAATTTAGTTTGTGGTCCGTCTGGATTTGATTTCTGATTTATTTCATGTAAATTATTCGTAGCTAAGAGACATTCTAATTTTGAATAAAAAAAATTTTTGTCAATAATTATTTTCACCTTCATTTATCTCAAATTTCTGACATTTAATTATTGATTGTCATTATGCTTCCATCAGGCAACAGAGATACTAAATTTCAGAACAAATATAGTCAATATTAATATGTAGTTGGAAATTTTTCCAGAGTGAAGCAATCGCCTTGCATACAATATTTCAAATGAAAATAAGATTTCAAATTAATTGCTTAAAAGACGCAAAGGCCAACATAGTGAAAAAGATTCCATGCCGAGACTCGCACCCGGACCATCAGTACAGCGCACTGACATTCTACCGACTAAACCAAATGGAAAGATACACAGCCTGAAAATTACTCACTATTACATGTTGGCAAGCCTACAAATGCAGCACAGGATGGAATATTTTTTCGTGGGCCACCGACATCGGATTTGTCTGGAACTTTTTTCAAGTATTAATGTAGTTTCAATCGATGCTGTATTTAATTCAGTTTCGTGTTTGCCCCATGTCGGTGGCTCACGAAAAATGGTTTATCTTTTGCTGCGTTTGTAGCCTTGCCAACATGTAATAATGAGACATTTTCCAGGCTTGGTATCGTTCCATGTGGTTTAGTCGGTAGAATGCCAGGGCGATATACTGATGGCCCGGGTTCGAGTCCCGGCATGGAATCTTTTTCACTATGCCTATGCCTTTTTATGCCTTTGCGCCTTTTAAGCAATTAATTTGAAATCATATTTTCATTTGAAACAAATATAGCCACCTTTTTCTATCCCATAATTTCTGTTAGTATCAATTTTAGGGTTGTGAGTTTCTCTAATGTTGATTTCACACCAGATTGTTCAAAATTTTTTAACCATTTCCGGCGCAGTGGTCCCACGTCGAGACCATCTAATTTTAATTCCAAACTTACAAACGGCACCAAGAATATTTTAATAAAATTCTGCTTTTACAATGAAATTTTAATATAACGAGTTTTTAATATCTGTAAAAAGTCGTCCTGTATCAATCGATCCCTTAATCATTTTACGAACAGAAGAGTTGTTCTGCGCCAGCTCTGTTGGGTGAATTTCTTCCCGCTTAATTTTAATCTCCAAATGTCACAAACATGGTATTAATCATGCTAAAATTATTTCTAACAAAACTTCACAGGGGTAAGAACGCACTTCACGCATAATGTTGTGTACCACTACATTAAATGAAATGATTTTTCCAAAGAAATCTGCGACTAAATAAGACGAAGTCTATTATTAAACAAAAATGGTAAAAATAGAAGTTGCCATTAAAAAACTATTTCAATTTAAATTCAAGACATATAAATTTTTACAAGGTGGCGTACAGTTCTACAACAATTTTTAACAGAATTTTCGGCTTACTGGGAAACATTTTTACAGATTATTATTAAACAAATTTATTTATTAAACAAATGCGGTGTCTATAAAGTTTTATTTTGAAATATTCAACAGAAATTTTCTAATGTTAAGTAGCTGTGAGACAACTTGGACATTTCAAATAGAATAAGCACCTTGATCATTCTTAAATATCAGTCAGAGTTACCAGATAGGAGAATTTTTCAAATAAACTATCTACAATTTTTTCGAATAGCAGCCTTCGCTATATTAAATTCCGGAATGACTGTCATTAAATAACGAGAAAATTACTATGCGGATCTAATCTAATAGTACACCGTATGGCCAAACGTGACCGGTCACTTGCGATTTTTGACATTTTGTTAAATATCTAGAAAAAAACATGAGGAATTAAACTGAAACTGCAGGTGTGTTACAGTATAGTATAAGTCATATATTTCCGCAAAGATTTTTTCCCGAAACCCCATAGGGGACCGTCAACAAATTAAAAAATTACGAATATCTTTTGGATAAAACTGTAAAAACTAATATAACAAAAGCGTTCAAACTCGAGATTATTAGTAAGTGGTTTATTTTAATATACTGTATTCATTTTTATGAGAATAGCATGTATACTTGTAGAGAAATTAAGGTTTTTATAAAAACAGTTCCAAATTTCGCCAAGTTTTTTGCTTATAATTTGCAAAGTTCTTAATATAAAAAAAGTTCTTTTCAGAAAATATGACAAACAGCATTGTACACAATACTCTGCAATCAGAATTAAAAAATAATAAAAATTGGATGAAAAATGTGCAGATTTACTAAAAAATGTTTCATTGCGCATGCGCGAATGAAATCGAAATATAATGTGCTAAGTACATAGAACATTTTTTGTGAAAGTCTCAAAATCATAGCTTGAAAGTTCTGAAAGTCTACGTCGATAGAATAAGCTCGAAATCCGTTGTTCCCAAAAGGAAGCAAAAAGATGAGGGGTTGTATCCAAATATAGTAGTAAGTGCAATTATGTGTACGCTATCTTCAAACTAATGAACAGATATTTGATAGAACCCCTCATCTCTTTGTTTCTTTTTGGGAACAACGAATTTCGAGCATATTCTATCGACGATATTTTTCAAAATTTTCATGCTATGATTTTGAGACTTTCACAAAAGCTGCTCTATATACTTAGCTAATACATTATGCATATTATATTTTGATTGCATGCGCGCATGCGCAGTGAAACATGTTTTAGTAAACCTGCTCATTTTTCATCCATTTTTTATTATATTTTAATTCTGATTGCAGAGTATTGTGTACAAAGTTGTTTGTCATATTTTCTGAAAATAACTTTTTTTTATATTAAGAACTCTGCAAATTATAAGCAAATAACTTAGCGAAATTTGGGACCGTTTTTATAAAAACCTTAACACTAGAACGCCCGGAAGGAGTCGATTCGACTCCGACCATATGAGTAAATGTCAATTCGGACCAGAAATTATTTCACAAAATAAGTTAAATCATAAAAACGCAGATTTATGATAATTAAATCAGTCAAATTATTTTAAATAAAAATTCTGGTATAAAATATTTTTATGACACTTGAGTAAAATTCCCGGGCGTTCTAGTGTTAATTTATCTACGAGTATACTTGCTATCCTCATAAAGATGAACACTGTATATCACAATAAGCCACTTATTAATAATCTCGAATTTGAAAGCTTTTGCTACATTAGTTTTTACAGGGTTATCCAAAATATATTCGTTTTTTTTTCAATTTGTTGATGGTCCCCTATGGGGTTTGGGGAAAAAATCTTCACGGAAATATATTACCTATACTGTACTGTTTACACACCTGCAATTTCAGGTTAATTCCTCATGTATTTTTCTAGAAATTTAACAAAACGTCTAAAATCGAAAGTGACCGGTCACCTCTGGCCGTATAGTGTATATACATTCAATATACCGTAATTTTGGGTGTATCAGCCGCGGCTCAAATAATTCTGTTTCTGTTGGGAAGATATGGGTCCATAATACGGTACCGACTTAAACTACCCAAACATACAGCTAAATTGGGGGGAGAGGGTAACCCCCAATAGTAATGTAGGTTAACTACACCTAATTACTTATACCTGAAACGTCATAGTGGTAAATTAAACACATTTTAATTAAATCATTGTGATCGTAAATAATGGTCCTGGCTAGCTTCTGATAATTTAAACATAATTATCTTAAGTTAGAGGGCAGGAAACACATCTCCTAAACTTCCCCATGTTGCGTTGTGATTTTTTACGCGAAAAAGTAGCGTTTAGACCACGCAAATTGCCTAAAACAAACCTACAAATTTTACGCATAAAATAAAATAAAAGAACATGAAATAAATCTAAAATAAAATATTAATGTTAAAGTAAATTAACAGACTCATGGATAAATGACGTTTGCCAAAATTTAACATTTAACATTATTTCTTTACAGTAGCAAAAACATATGTACAATTTAAGTAAAAGGGTGTCACATGACACAGATGTTCCAAAGAACAAATCGAAATTCTCATTATGTATTATATTTCATTTACTCTGATTACTTATCAAAACATTTGGGTACTTAGATACCAGCTGAAGGTAAATCCCTGGTTATACAATAATACATATATAAACATAAATTGGAAAACAAAATATCATAACATCACATACCTCTTTACACTGTCTATTCGGGAGATACTCATCGCATACTGAGTAGAACACTAGGCAATCTACAGAACTGTAGATACACCATATCTCGTAGAAGTCGCGCTCTTCAATCAGAGCGCGCGCTGAAAAGGTTTGCAACGACCAATATTGGCATTATACCCTCAACGGGCAAGAAGATACGAAGAAAACATTATTCGTTGAATAACTGCCTGTAAGCAGTAAGACTCCACGTCTGTTAAACATCATTAAGTCTTATATCAATGTCGATATAAATACGACTAACTTCTATAAATGCATGACTTATGCGAATGAGAAAATAACTCTAACTGTAGCCTTCATCCTTTGCTAACGAGAATAAGTATACATCTCTCTGAGACTATATAATACTCTGAAAACTCTCTATAATAATAATAATGTAATATTATTTTACTCCTTACGTAAAAAGACTTCGTACAACAATAGAAGGTTGGGCTTTCAGCCCCCTGTTCAATCGTAAGGAAGCTTGGCTGGACCCCCTCATTAAAGACACCCCCGCAACTGTGCGATTCGTTACCTCAAATCTTGGGGATGCTAAAACTCCCCGCCTCTGAAAGGGGCTCGTGTAATCATGAACAGCTGGGTCTGTCCGTGCGTGTGGTCCGTCTGTGACTCTTTTATGGTCTCTCATAAATTTTAGTGGAACCAGCAATAAATAAACTTTTGACTGTACGTCAAAACTTTTGTTAAAGAGCAGACCCAGTGTCTGCCTGGAAAAGATCCCCTCCTTAGATAACTGAAGATCTGTGGATACATTTCCATACCTGTTGCCTTTACTACATAAATATATATAAAACACATTATATTTAAAAACACAGTTTATATAAAATAATAATAAATATAATAATAATAATAAATTTGCAAAATATGTTAATAATTGTATTTTTATAGTATTAAAAATATCTAAAAACCCTGCTGAAACGACATCAGTGGCGTTTACATTTTTGACACGATATCAATTCCAGCAGTTTCCGACCAGAAATTTTAGTTCTCAAAATGTAACTTATTCAAACTTCGAACTTATTTGACAATGTATATTAAATAAAATTTCTGGTTTCAAAACAGACTTATTTTATCCGCGGCTTAAACACCCAAAATTACGGTATATACATTCCCCAACGTTACAGCACTTATCACCGTAGCCAATTCAGCCAGAATTGATTACTCCATAGCAATTGGCGGAACAACAAATATTAAAAACCTATTTCGTATCATTCTCTCGCGCAGCAATTGCCCTACACGAGTTTCATGATCGACGGACAAGACGGGAATTGTGAACCGACAACACAGAAAAATAATTTTTAATATACCTGTATTCTTTTCAAATATTTACGGGAATAATACAATTTTTAAAGTAAGAACAAAAGAACTTCTTAAAACACCATCAAAAATTATTAAATGCGCTAGGCCTTTCGAAAGATCCGAGTCTTTCTTCGTCAGGCTCAAAGAAGACGTCCTTCTACTATGAAAGCAGCAGGAAGACTGAAATGAGAGATAAGGGAAAGGAAATAAGCTGAAGAAACAGCCAATAGGAAGTTAGAAATGAACGGCCAATAGGAAAGTAGAAGACAACAGCCAATCACAAAAGAGTATAATCAAAACAAAAGAACACAGAGAAGGAGGGGCACAAATTGGTAGGGGGGAATATTTAAATACAAATAATTAGAAATGGGAACACATGAAAAAAAATAAAAAAAGTAAATAAAATATAAAAAAAACAGACTAATATTAAATAACACAAAAATAAATTAAATGATAGTACTGAAATTTTTTTCCAAGCTGCAGAGAGCATTGTGGAATCAGATTTACCATTACAATGACATCACGATTAAGATAAATAGCTAGATTTTCAAGGAAGTCCAATTAAGAGACACTATTGGCATTAGAAATAATTTTAGCATTTTGAAAATTAAAACTATGGGCAGAATCCCAAGAGTGCTTGGCAATAGAAGATTTAGAAAATTCTTTATTGATTACATAACGAACGTGTTCTTTTAAGCGGATTTCGAGATTTCTTTTAGTTTGGCCAATATAAGATAAATCACAACCATTACAAGGAACTTTATAAATTCCCCATTTACGAAGATCAGGCACAGGAGATTTAGTGGAGGAGAATATGAATTTATTTACAGGTTTAAAGATAATGTTAAAATTGAAACGTCGTAAAACTTTAGCTAACTTGAAACATAAAGGAGGATAAAAGGGGACGACAGCCAAATTATCAGGTTTGCTTTTGACAGATTTGGAAAGATCAGATTTATTAGATGGTCTATTGGATTTCTTCACAGCATTATTGATAACAGAAGAATTAAAACATCTTTTGACAGCAACAGTTTTTAAGTAATTAAGTTCTTCCTTAAGGGATACAGAATCTGAACAAATTTTGAGAGCACAATTTACATACGTGTAAAAAACACCGATTTTTTGGTTGACAGGATGATTTGAGAGAGCATGAGGTGGGTTAGAAACAGAAAGGGGTTTTCTATAATCATAAGTTTTGAAAGAAGAATCAAATTTGGTAACTAAAACATCAAGGAAAGAAAGTTTATTACAATTTTCTAATTCAAAAGTAAACTGAATATGTGGGTCGATAGAATTGACAGTATGAAGAATGGTAGAAATATCAAAAGGATTCTCAACTAAAACAAAAGTATCGTCGACATAACGCATCCAACATTTAAAATTAACCAGATTTAATAATTTTTTCTCAAAATAATGCATATAAATATCACAAAGAATTGGAGATAAAGGATTACCCATACTTAAGCCATCTGACTGTTTGAAAAATTTATAATCAAATTCAAAAGTAGTTTGAGTGATGCAAATTTTATTTAAATTAACAAAATCTTGGAGTTCAATATCAGAGAAATGAAATTCACGTAACCTTTTTTTCCAAGCAAGAAAGAGCACCTTCAATCGGAACATTCCTAAATAAAGATTTGACATCAAGAGAAAGCATAGAACTATTAGATGGGTTAATATTTTTTAATTTACTAACAAAATCATAAGAATTTTTTATCGTATGAGAATTAGAAATATATAACGGAGAAAAAATGGATGTTAAAAATTTGGAAAGAGGATAAGAAACAGTACCAATATTAGAAACGATAGGTCTTAAGGGGACATTGGTTTTATGAACTTTAGGCAAAGCGTAATAACGAGCACAAATGGCTGAAGAAGGAATAACACTATGTTTAGTATTGTCATTTAAAATAACAGAATTCTTAACAGCTTTTTTGAGAGTGGAAAGATGCGAATTAGTAGTATCTTTTTTAACTTCAACATAAGGACCTTCAGATAAGAGAGCATAAACTGTATCAGAATAATCTTTTTTATCCATAAGAACAATTTGACCACCTTTATCAGCTTTAGTAATAATAAGATTATCATTGGACTTAAGCTCATTCAGAGCGATATTTTGAGAACGTAATAAAGTGCGAGTTTTTTAAAGTGTGAATTTTAAACACCTTATTTCACTTTGTTTATATAACAGTAAATCAGTTTTAAATAAACCGTTTCCGTTTTACATTGGTTAACCCTTTCTAGGGCAAATTACTTCAGTTGCTAAAATTTTGAAATGATTGAATGCATAGCTGCCAAGATCTTACGTTTTTTTGTACCACAAAAACAATAAAAGTATTGTAAATTTACCTTTTCAAATCGCTGCAATCAGCCGATTAAATTGGGTAAAAATTTCTATTAAATTTTTGTTGCTCAAAAAAGTGGAAGAGTTGGCATCTATGTGAATAAACGGGGTTTTACGAACAAATTTGTTTAAAAAAAATAACAGTTTTTACTTCGCTTAAAAATGCAAAATTTTCTTTAAAAATTCTGGTGCAAATACGTCATTTGGTAATTAACATTAAGTTGGACGTATACTTTCCACCGTCTTATAAACTGGCTTCGTACACTTCAAGGACATTTTTCCACAATTCTTTCAAAGTAATATTTTCCTAATTTATTGAAAAAAATTCTATGTTCAGCTAAAGCGACCAGTACTTTACAAACTTTCTGGTACTAAAACATTCAAAATCCTCTGAATCCCTTTATGAGTACTAACCCTGATAAATTGTTAACCCTTAAATGCATGATTTTTTTATTTTGTTTCGAAATATATATATATGATTCTCTGAAAGGTTTATTACACAAGAAAAATAATGAAAAAATCATAGATACATTTTCGTATAACACGTCAACCTTTTGTTATGCTGCACGTGTGCAATACAAGTAAAAACTAAAATATGGCAAATTAGTAAATATTTTAATAAGTATGAATCTAAATACCTTATTTTATATAATTTTTTATTTCATAAAACTTAACCCTTAACCCTTTCAGGGGCAAGCCATTTATGCTCCAAAACTGTTCAAATAATTAATTAACACCGCAATTAACGAACAAATAAATTTGAAAATGATCAAAAGCTCTTTTTCACGTATATTATGAGATCGAAATTGCACTAAAATATTACTGGTGCCATTTGGCAATTTGGGCGTTAAAATTAGCCGTTTGCAGACTGCAAACGGCGCCTCTCAAGGGGTTAACCCCTTGAGGGGCACCGGTATATATTATATACCACATACGAGTAATGAAGTTTTACACAACAAAAATTTTATTACATTTTACTTTTCTAACTTTGGTGGAAAAAAAGCCGTAAAATTGCTTTTACTTATTTTGAAATAGAATTTTTCAAAGATTCCGGTGGGAATTCAGCATTTCACAAACGTAATTGCTTGCCCCTCAAGGGGTTAACCCTTTGAGGGGCACCGGTATAAATTATATACAACCTACGATTAATGAAGTTTTATACCAGAAAAATTTTATTAAATTTTACTTTTCTAACTTTGGTGGAAAAAAGCCGTAAAATTGCTTTTACTTATTTTGAAATAGAATTTTTCAAAGATTCCGGTGAGAGTTCAACATTAAAGGAATGC
Organism: Maratus speciosus; assembly: GCA_963932465.1. NCBI lineage: Eukaryota > Metazoa > Arthropoda > Arachnida > Araneae > Salticidae > Maratus > Maratus speciosus. The sequence goes on from OZ010787.1 coordinate 437,873,454, forward strand.
AATCACTTGCCCCTCAAGGGGTTAAATGCATGAATTTCTTTTTAGAATTATGTTTTTTGCTCTTATATTAATGCTCAGACACCAGGAATTTTACGATAGATTTTATGTTTTTACAGGATTAATAATTCTATATAAATATACTGGTTGCTAAGATTTAAATAAAAAGTAATGCAGATACGAATCACTATGCGTTTAATCCCTTGAAGTGCAGTCGGATAAAATCATGGAACTATTAATAAAGGTTGGGTTGATTGTTGACGGCCGATTATCTACTCGAGGGATATAGGCCCTAGGGAGAGTGCCCTTCGTGGGGGTCTTTCTAAGGGAACCTAACCCGTATTTACGCATGGAAAATCCAAGGCTTCGAAGAAAACCACGAAAACTCCGAAACGGTTAGGCCGACGGGCGCGATTGGGTTCGAACCCAGCACCTCCCGTCTACCAGCTTCGAGAGCAGAACCTCTCAGCCACTGGTGGGGCAACTATTAATAAAGAGGAACTGACATATCCTTAAAATAGTGAAACTTCAACTGTAACCGCTATCGCAGGGGTTGTTTACCACCGGTGGAAATTTCCACCAGTAAATTTTTATAGAAAATTTCTGCTTATTTAAGCGCCTTATTATTGAGAAATTTTCAGTCAAAAATAAAGGTAGAAACAGATTCTCATTTTTACAGGTAGAAATTTACTTTGGCGTAGTCACGCCTTGAGTTTCCACCATATTGTGACAACCAGGGTAACAAACTGGCAGTTTTACAAATCAAACTGACACCAGTAAGAGCAAATAGAAATTTTTGAGAAATTTGTGACTAAAAAGTTGCATGAATAAGACGCTTAAATAAGATGAAATTTTCTGTTTAATTTTTCTGGTGGGACGTTTGACCCGTCTGTAATCAGAAACTGAAGATAAGATTTTAAAAAAAGCAGCCGCCATCTTGTGACAACCTCCTCAGTTATTTCACTCGCAACTGGTATACAGTACGCTATATGTCACCTCCTTGCTGCTGCTAAGGTTTTGGTGTTAATCGTCCAGTATAAGGCGCTGCTATGCTGGATGTTTCATGATTTTTGCAATAGCTCTATCTCAAAAACTAATGAACGAATTTTCATAAAACTTTAGATCCAGTTAAACGTTGATATAAGTCGTTTCTGAACAGGTTTTAGTGTAAATCACACAATAGGTACGGTGCTATGCTGCATTTTGCAGGATTTACACGATTTTTGTGATATTCATTACTCAAGATTCTGTGATTACTCTGTGATTACTCAAGAAGTAATGCGCGGAATTTAATATATTTAGAATACTCGTGATTGGCATAGATTTCCATTTACTTTTGGCACTATGGTAGAGAATTTTGAAGTGTTAACATGCTTGAGATAGAAGAAAGTTTAGGGATTGGCATATCAGACTAGTTTACGTAGACTCAACAGTTCTTGATGGCCACCGAAACAGACTTCCACCAATAAATTTTGAATAGAAAATTTTGCCTTATTTTAGCGGCTTATTAAGTCAAAATTTCTCTCATAAATATATTAAAAATTTCTATTCATTTATGGAACTATTACGAAAGAGGAACTGCCATATTCTTAAAATATTGAAGCTTCAACTGTAACCGCTTTCGCAAGGATTAATTAACGTCGGGGAAAACTTCCACCAGTAAATTTAAGTAGAAATTTTTCTCTTTAGTCAAACGCCTTATTAACGAATATCAGTCAAAAATAATGGCAAAACTCACATTCGTTTTTACTGATGGAAGTTTACTTTAGCGGTAGTAGTTTCGCCATATTGTGACAGCCCGAGGCTAACGAGAAAGACAGGCTACCGCGGTGGGTCCGATTCTTCTTTTTTTACAGACCGCTGGAGTCAAATGGTGCTCTTTTCGCCCAATCCGTTGGTCGATTCGAGCATCATGTGACTCGAGCAGTCTGTAAAAAAAGAACAATCGGGCCCACCGCGGTAGCCTGTCTTTTTCGTTAGCCTCGATGACAGCCAAGACAACCTCGTGTCAGTTAAAACATTATAATACCTGGCAAACTAACACCAGTAAAAATAAATAGAAATCTTTCACCATATTTATGAGAGAAAATTTCTACGAATTAGTCGCTAAAATAAGAAAAACTTTCTATACATGTTTACTGGTGGAAGATTTCACCGGCGGTAATAAAAAACTGTGGATCTGATTAAAAAAACAGTAGCCATCTTGTGGCATCCTCCTCAGTTACTTCACTTGCAACTACTAGACAACACACTATATGTCTCCTCCTCTCTATTCATAACTCCATGGATATGGCGGAAACTCAGAACCTGACTATCACCGAAGTAAAATCTCACTACTAAAATTAAATATATGTTTTTGGCCATAATTATAACAATTTATACATTTATACGGCATTAAATTAAATAAATAAGGAGAAAATTTTCAATAAATCGTACTGTTGTAAGTTTGCCCCCGCGGTATTGAACCTCTGTGAAACCGTCTACAATTAAAGAGGATATCCCAGTTCCTCATTATTCGTGGTTCCATGCAGGTTTGTCAGTTTGCCCTCCGTTTTTATTCAGAAAATTTGAATTCGTGCCAGAAATTAAAAATAGTATTTTTTTTCTTTATTTAATGACAGAAATTTTGTGACTACATAAAATAATGATTCTTCTTTCAAAATTTTCGGTGTGAACTTGAAATTTTATAATAAAAGTGGTGGCTAAACTGGCAACCATGGTTCCATTCATGATAGACATAGTTTCTACTAAATTGGGAAGAAAAATCAGAAATTCAGATTACTGATTTATGAAAGTGATACTAAAAAGATGACCACTTAGGAGTACTGAGATTACTAATAAATAATTAGTGGCAATTCTTCAGAGACATGTTGGATAACCTTGTTGAACACATACCGGGTATTTTTGGATACCTCAGTATGACTTAGATATTCGTAGAATCTTTGTAAATAGAAAAATGCGCATAGTTATAAAAATAGTTATAAAAAAGTTAAGAAAATGACTTCTTACGTGCTAGATTATCGATAATGTAGTTTATGTGACGAATTTATGTTTTAAAATTAGCCATAATTTATTAACAGTAAAAAATTCAAATAAATTCGGGCAACATGTTCTAGCTAATATCAACACATATATGTTTAATGTCATATGGCCGCCACAGGGGACTATTTTTTTAATTATATTTTTTAAAACAAAACTTTTAATTACATTTTTTTAGAACCACTTTTTCAAAACAAAAATCTTTTAGATACTCTTTGACAACATTTTCAAGAGAAATATAATACAAAATGCATTTTTTTAGAATAGCGATGCGAAGAGAATATAAAAATAGTCGCCTGTTGCAGCCCTGGTGTTATCAACAGCTATCATTCCTTTAACCCTCTCGCTTCTCAACCCGAGAGTTTCTCGGGTAACGTAAAAGTAGCAAAATTTGCTCAACCCGAGATTTCATCGGGGAGGCATTTTCTCCGTCTAATTAACCCACCTTGATATTTCCCACCAGTTACTTTTTATTGTAAATTTTGCCTTATCTAATCGGAGCATTTTCCCGATTAAATCAAACGAAAATTTTTTATTCGAAAAACCGGTGGCAAAAGAGTAAAAATTCTTAAAAGACGCTCGTCTCGAAGGAATTAAGTGCGCAATTTTCGAAGCTATTTTGATAAAACAATACGCAGCTAGATGGTTAAGACCTGTCCTACACAATTATGTATAGGTGATCCTAAAGAAAAAGAAAAAACAATTTCTTATTTTTGAGCGATTTAATGTCGAGCCTGCACCTACAGAAAATCCAGCCTTGGCATAACCTGAATTGGATATTTGTTTTAAATATTTTTTGCAGTCCAATATGATACTATTAATTAGCGGAAACCACGCAAACTTTTCATTTCTGCCAAAAATATTCCGGTCTTAACCCTTTTAGGGTCAAAGCATTTCAATGCTAACGTGTTGAGGTAAATAAATAGCACCGGTATTTACCAACAAATTTATTTGAAAAAGTGGAAAAGTCTATATTTCACATAGATATTAAATGTAAAATATTTTACCAATATTCTGGTGCCGATCTGGCGTTTGGCAATTAAAATTAAGCGGTTTCATAAACATACCATTGCCCCTGTTAGGGTTAAAGAGATATGGCGAATATTGTTGTTCCAATTTACTTCGTGGTCTGTCTGGATTGGTATTGAAGTTTATTTTATGTAATGCACTCCTAACTACTCTAGATTTTGATTTTAGAATACCAGTTTTTTCAATTAATAATTTTCGTATTTGTTTTATGGAAATTTTTGACATTATATCCTTGTTATTCACTGTGTCGAATACAGGCCGCACCCATACCATTTTTCTCCATGTACAAATCTTCACTCAATTAATCGAACAATTTTCGCCGTTAACCTTAAGAGGTATCTTTCAACATTGCTAAATTTACACTAGAAAAACTTCATTTGAAAATATGGAAAAGTACTTTTTACAAATAATCTTCACGAAAGTTAAAAATTATAATTTATTGAAACATTCTGTGAGAAATTTTGATTAAAATTCAGTCCTGTATATCATACCACAACCATTTAATCCTTTGAAAGGCAAGGAATTGTGTTTCTGTAATGCTGAATTCGCACCAAAGTATTCAAAAATCTTTATTTGAAAATAAGGAAACGAAATTTTTTAATACTTTTTGTCAAAATTTTAAAAGTATAAATCTATTTAAAAATTCTGGTACAAATCTTGATTAAAATCAGGTGCACTAGATTAATTTTAACACAAAGGGTCAAAGCATTTTTTCTAATTGGTAAATAAATCATATCAGATGTAAATTTCCAACTATGCGAAAAATGTCCGGACCAGGATTCGAATCAGGGATCTCTTGACTGAAGCCGCCAATGCTCTACCATCTGAGCTATCCCGGACGAATCTGGTGGAACTTTTTTACCCAACTAACCTTATTGTTTATAGAATCTGGTCTGAAATCTGGTTCAGCTCAACAGAAAAAATCGCAGGTAATGGAACTCCAACAAACGTTGGATACGTAATTACACTAGATTAATTTTAACACAATTATTCTAACTGGTAAATAAATCGTATCAGATGTAAACTTTCAACTAGTCGAAAAATGTCCAGACTAGGATTCAAACCAGGGATCTCTTGCCTGAAGCCGCCAATGCTCATCCATCTGAGGTATCCCAGGACATTTTTCGCCCAGTCGAAAATTTACATCTGATAAAATCAGGTGTTATAAAATATATCCCACCGTCCTTCAGCTGGAATATAAAAGTGTAAGTCGTCACTTTAAAAAATATATTTTCTCTTTGACACATTGAGTGAAATGTGTACCGCCGACTATACAGTTCACACTTTACTTCTATTAAGGTACCGTGCGTACCGCCAGCTGCCACGCTACACATTATTTTAATTATTAGATTTTTATACATGACACTTAGATAATATTTATTCAAGTGTCATTTATAACGCCGTCTGTCACGTCCTATAACACTATAGAAAACATATATTTTACAAAGCATTTTTACACATTTAGTAAATATCACTAAACTTATTAGTTAACCTTCCAAGGGCGTCGCTTGCACAACGCAAACACTTTATTTGAATTGCAAACTGACAATCGGCACCATCTATTTTTTAAATAAGATTTTCCTTTTAGAATGTACGTGAAAATAAGCATTTGTTTAATTTCTAACAGAATCGCTCGTAAATTCTGATGTGAGTCAATCATTTCAGCGTTTTACAAACGGAATTACTCTTCCAAATACGTCAAACAATGGCAACGTTAGAGATGGGATTTCCGAATTTTTGCTTACCAGCTTACCAGCTTACTTAGATAAAATGTTATTTTATTTTATCGGAACATTTTTTTTCGATCTCATCCCTGCAACTAAAGAAACTTTATTTTATAAACAGAGTGTTTCATAAAAGATAGGGTAACCTTTAAAAAGTGATAGTGCACATCCAAACAAACAACTTTCATCACAGAATGCATGGTCAGAAATAAAACGAAAAGGTGCTGGCGCATTTGGAAACTTGTTCCAGTGTTGCCAGTGGCATACTTCTTTTTAATTCGGATTTATTGATTGCCACCATTTTTTGAAATAGCGAATTTCGCCTTATTTAATGACAGATTAAACGAGGTGAAAAAAAGGCGGATTATTAGTTTTAAAAAACTGATGGCAATAAAAAATTTGAATTTACAAAAAGTAGTCCACTCGCAACACTGACTTGCTTCATGCAAACGTTGAAGCTCCATTCCTATTGAGCGTTATCGAGAGAAGAATGACACTAATAGCATGCAAATGTGATATGGGGAAGAAGAAGACCGGGTATACAAAATTCCGCTTCGATTAATACATAAAAGTTTCTTATCCGAATGTGCAACTGTCAATCGCTGTAGGAACGTAACGGAAGATGTTGCCTTTCACTAATTGCGAAAAGGTGGATATGCATTTTGTCTGCGGAAATGCAAATATAAATGGCTCAGAGTCTCAACGACTGTACGGAGAGGGGTTTCCCACCTTGCTTTTATAACTTATCCGTGATTGCTTGTTTTTGCCTAGCATAACAACATATCCAGTGTTGCCAGTGCCACTACTTTTAAATTTAGATTTCTTGATTAGCACCACTTTTTTCGAAATTGTAAAATTTGCCTTATTTAATAACATATTAATTAAGGCTAAAACAAGGGGAAATTTACCATTTCAAAAAAATGGTGCCAATCAATAAATATGAATTTAAAAAAGTAGCCCACTGCCAACACTGAATATCTCCTTTGACTCCCTATAGCACCTTTGCGTTTTAATTCCGACTATACATTCTTTGTTGAAAATTGTTTGTTTTGATGTGTACTATCACCTCTAAAAGTTTCGCCCATCTTTTATTAAACTCCCTGTATGGTGGCACTCAACGTGCTAAAATATTTTTCGCTATTCTACCAATAAAATTTTTGAAATACATTGTCTTTGATAGGCTCATCGGCGCGGGGAGGGGTGGGGAGGGTGAGGAGCAAACTTCCCATGGTATTTTAGATTAGAATATTTCGCGTAATATAAGACAAAATTTTTGCTGTTTTTTTTTTTTTTCAAATAAAACAATGATTAATCTTCAGGTAAAATGTGGTGAAGTATCATATTTCCTCCCCCAACCCACTGATTTTACCCTTATTCTGCCGTTTCTGATTAATTTTAATATTCTCAGTATTTTTTATGCATTTTAGAAATTGTTTAATAATAAAGTTGCATATAGAATATCGAGAATATTCTAATATAACAATAATTCAAGCTTAAGTCCTTATGCAATATGGAAATTTCACAGTTTTTTTATTTGTTTCAGGGATATCTGTGTTTTTAAAATCAAACCTTTTTGTCTACTGGTAAGCAATATATATTTATTTTCCTCTTAGGCGGTTTTTCTTGTACAAAATACACGCAAGATTTTATTAGAAATAATAAGTAGTTTTTTAACAAAGAGGAAGTGGTTATTCATAGCACTAATTTTCAGCAAAAAATTTTCATTTTACTTGATCGCACAATTCTGATAATAAATAATACAAAAATTTTATTAACTCTATAGCACAGTGTTTCCAGTGGGCTACTTTTTAAAATTCAGATTTCTTGATTGGGACCACTTTTTTGAAATAGTAAAATTCGCCTTATTTAATGATATATTTATTAATGCGAAAACGAGGGTAGTTTTATCATTTCAGAAAAGTGGTGCCAATCAAAAAATCTCACTTCAAAAAATGTAGCCCGCTGGCAACACTGCTAGAACAGCGGGAAATTTCGCTCAAGTTGAATTAAAGAATTTGGGACATTTAGAACTAATGAGCTAATATATTTCACAATATTTAGTTGCCACCATTTTACAGCTTTGTTTCGTTTTCTTTTAACATTTGCTGTAGCATCCATTTAACTTATTTTTAAAGAAAATTCTGGTTCGAATCAACATTTATTCATTTGGCACGGGTCAAAATCATTGTTCCCAAATTTTGGACTTTTATAATTCAGATTATTTGACTGTCACCATTTTTTAAGAATAGTATAATTTTCTTATTTTTCAGAATTTTTAATCTATTTTTAAATAGGTCGAATATTTCTATTTCAAAAAAGCGGTGACAATCAACAATCTGTGGTCAAAAATTCCCCAATCTGGTAACACTGGTAAAAATGTACATGTATTGAGGTGTTGCCAGTGGGCTACTATTTTTAAATTCAGATTTCTTTATTGGCACCACTTTTTTGAAATAGTAAAATTCTCCTTATTTAATGACATATTAATTAATGCTAAAACAAGGGGGATTTCACCATTTCAGAAAAGTGGTGCCAATCAAGAAATATGAATTTAAAAAAAAAGTAGCTAATGGCAAAACTGGTCCTAATGTTAAGGAAAAGGAGCATCCTTAACCCCCAAACACCTGCGAAACCCAACTGCATCAATGCAAATCCGTTTGAAAAAAAAGTAACTACCTGGAATACGGATACCGAGTAAATGACATTTTACATACTAGATTAGCGAAAACGACCTTTGTGTGGCGAATTTATAATATGAAATTAGAAATATTTTATTAGGCGGTAAGAAATTTGAAGTAAAATTGATAAATTTTTAAACATTTACTGATGCGTAAATTTAAAAACTATGCACGCTACTACTTTTCTCAAGGCTTTATGGAAGGCGAGTATTCTATTGTTTTAACCCCTTGAGGAGCACCGGTATATATTATATACCACCTACGATTAATAAAGTTTTACACCCTAAAATTTTTATTAAATTTTACTTTTCTAACTTTGGTGGGAAAAAGGCCGTAAAATTGCTTTTACTTATTTTGAAATAGAATTTTTCAAAGATTCCGGTGGGAATTCAGCATTTCACAAACGTAATTGCTTGCCTTTCAAGGGGTTAAAACGTGGTTTTCATAGGAAATTGTGGATCAATAATATGTGAATAAAGGATTCGGTTGTAATTCATTTTAAAATATTTCAAACGTTAAGTAACCAACGCCAGTAACCAATTTCCAATTACTTTCGATATAAATCTTTTTAACACATTAAGCGTCATGTCAGTCACCGGTGACTGATACTGAACTTTCCATTTAAAACGGTCATTCACCGATGACTGACGGTCTAAAATATCATATAACTCTATATATATGTATATATATATTGTTTTAAGTAATTACTGAAAATTTAAATTTACTTACCTTTTATTTATTACAGGATTATTACTTTCTTAAAAATTACTTAAAACATTGTAATTTTTTCAGCTTCAGTGTCAGTCACCGTGGCACTCAACGTGTTAACCTTCCTTCCCTGTTGAAATTTTACTCAACCTTAATAAAAACATTTCACACCTTAATTTTCTTTAAAAACTATTTAATGCATTTATTTATATTAGTTTTCGGTGCCTTTTATTTATCTTACTTTACATAAAATATTCTGGTTCGAATCGAATGGAATGAATTATAGAAATGGGTTGATTAGACCCATTCAGGGTAGGAAGGTTAAGGGAAGACAAGCCTGGGTGCAATCCTATGGAAAATATGCCAGATTCAAGAACCTTTTCCTCTGAAACCACCCGACCGATATTTGTCAAATTTGAAATCCATATTCACTGGATTATGCTCAAGATTTACAGCACATAGTTTTTTTCTGCGACTAAAACTTTTTATTTTAGAGAAATGACAATTTTTCAGAAATTTTCTCTTTTTCAATTTTTTTTTCTGAAACTAATTAAAGTTTTTTTAAAACTGTCTGCCATATATGATCTTATATTTATGTTTTACAACCAAAAAAATACCTAAAACGCTCGAGTACTTTATGAGATTATAGGATTTTTACCTGAAAAGGACAACATATTAGACAGAGACAGACAGCTTAGACACATATAACTTGTATGAAGTTCTTGCACAATTATATCAAACACATGAATTAAAGAATACATAAACACTTGACTAAAATTTAATTTGATATAATAAATGAGGTAATGTTTGAACCCATATCGGTTTTATGCACTTTCCATGTGATCTCCGGGCTAGCATCTCTTACACGAATTTTATTCGTTTAGCACCACTTCTTTTATAAGAATTTTACTTGTAATTTGACAACATGTGGTGCATGCTACAAAATTTCTTTTAAAAATATAGTGGTGCGAGTAGAATTGAAAAATAGAATTTAGTATAAAATGTTAGCGTAAAATTAATGTGAATGGGCGTGGCGTCCGAATCAGTGTGTTCATTTGAATTTTTACGTTTATTTCTAATGGTCAGAAAAAAACGGGCATACGAATGTATTCAGGAAGGTTCAAAGACCTTTTTAAGCCAATAAATCAAAAAATCCATTTTTTTAACAAATTTCACTCATGCTTCCCTTGAAGTTATCGATGGTATTATAGTGAATATTGTTGTTACAATTTATTTTGTGGTCAGTCTGGATATCTTGTAAAGCATAGGAAATTGCGTTTTATTACTTGCAAAGAAATCATAGCTGCCAGGACTTCCGATTTTTTAATACCACTTTTTCAAATAGATATTTTGCCTTTCTTAACCCTTTGAGGGGCAAGCATTTGTGTTTCTGTAATGATGAATTTCCACACGAAATTTGGAAAATTTTTATTTCAAAATAAGCAAAAGCAATTTTTGGGCTTTTTTTCGCCAAAGCTGTAAAAGTGAAACTTAATCAAATTTTTCTGGCGCAGATTTTAATTAAAATTAAGTGGGATATAATATATCCCACCCCTCAAGGGATTAGCCCTCTCGCTGCGCAACCCGAGATTTCCTCGGGCATCGTAAAAGTAGCAAAATTTGCGCAACCCGAGATTTCCTCAGGGATTCATTTTCCACGGAAGACTATTTTTTAATTGAACTCGGACCACTTTTTAAATACAAAAAATTCCATGTATATTTTAACAACATCTACAAGAGAAGTATACTGCAAAATTTATTTACTTAAAGTTGTGGTGCGAGAATACAAATATAGTCTCCGGTGAGAGCCCTGATTTAGCGCAATTTTTGAACCTACTTTGATAAAAAAAAAAAAAAAAAAAAAAAAAAAAAAAAAAAAAAAAAAAAAATCACGCAGCGAGAGGGTTAATGGTAAATATGTGTCATTATATCATTAAACCTGACAAAGTTTTCCGAAGGCAACAGAGATATTATATTTTCCAAAAAGAAATCTTTACCGAAATTTATCGCAGAATTTCTATCATTTAGACTTTCTGCCGGGTAGGTTGCTGTAATGTCTAAGTCACACTAGAATTTAGTAAAAACATAATTTCAAAATAAACAATTGCTATCTTACAAAATCCTTCATCAGAGTTTTAAAAGTAATATTTATTAAAAAAGGTAGGCAAATTTTATTTAAAATTAAATGGTATAATTTTACACCGGGCACAGTTTTGGGGGATAAATAACACAAGAATTACCCTTAGCAAAACTTGGAGTGAGAATTATTTCACAAATAATATTGGGTTCCACTGTTAATGTTGCCCTTTTTAGATAATTAGTTTAACTATAGCAACGTTCTATTTTGCACAAATAACTTTTTATTCAAATTAGAGCTCTTTTCTTGCCCTGTTTTTTTTTTTTATTTTTATCTCTATTATTTTTGCTTTTATAAAACAAAATTTTCTTTTCTTCGTAGATTTTAAGTTGAATGCAACAAATTCTGCAACAATGCTACAAACAAATGCTCTGCATTTGTTTGTAGAATGGTATTGATCGAAGTTAGGTGAAATTGTTCCCATCAAATAGAATAGTGTTGTATTATATACTCGTATTTCATATATGTATGTATTTTTACCAGCATAGTGCTCTTGTTCTACCATTGTATTCTTGTATATATATTTTTTATTATCACTCTAGTACTGTAAAATTATGAGTAATATTAATCGTGGTGTCCTAGTGGTTCTAAAATTAAGACTTCTCTCTTAGGTGAAATTGCACTAATAAAATTAGCCAACTCAGTTCAGCCAAGAAAGTCATTTATTTTTGTATCTTGGGCATTACTAGGACTTCACGTTTTTTTCCTTCTCTTTCCCCTATCTATTGTATTAATGTTAAGAGGTATATCACAGATAATGTTTGTAAAACTTTCTTGGTACACCCAGAACAGATTGGGCTGCCACTTGTGAAATAATTGTATGATCATTGGTTTTGAAATAAATAGGAGTATCCCTGTTCGGCGGGGCATGTAGAGCTTAAGCCATACGTTAGGCCTCCCCGCCTGACCTGATCGGTTAGGGTTGCCAAGCAGGGTTGCCAGTGGGCTACTTTTTTTAAATTAGGATTTCTTGATTGCCACCAGTTTTTTTGAAACGGTAAAATTACCTTTGTTTTCGCCTTAATAAATATGCCATTAAATAAGCCGCATTTTACCATTTCAAAAAAGTGGTGTCAATCAAGAATCTGAATTTAAAAAAAGTAGCCCATCTGGCAACACTGTTGCCAAGTGTCTCGCGTAAATCAGGGTCGCAAATGCTCTGGACACCACTAAATTATTACAGTTTATTTAACAATTTTTAATCTCAGCTGGCACTGTCATGAGATACGATGAAGGAGATTATTTTAAAATTTTTGCGTCCACAGCATTTAGTACCCCGTTTTACGCGGTATAACCTGGCGGCAGTATCCTCTGCATTAACCCTTTCAGGATGTGTTGCCAGACGAATACTAAAATTTTATTTTGAATACCACTATTTTCATAGGGAGATAGTCGCCTTACTTACTTACAAAAGTTTTTCAATTATATCAAGTGAATAATACCGTACGAAATTAGTGGTATTCAAAATAAAATTTTAGTATTCGCCTGGCAACACTGCTTTCAGGGGCAGAGCATTTCTGTTCGTAAAATGATGAAATAATTGACTGACACCAAAATACTCAAACGAATTTCTTAGTAAATAATAAAACGCTAATTTGCACTTTAATTACAAAAGAAACATTTCATTAAAATATTCTTGGTGCCAGTAGTCAGTTTTGGAATTAAAATTAGGTGGCTAGACCCTCTAGCCACCGCCCCTGAAAGGGTTAAACGATGCAAATATAGAAGGAATAGATTTTTATTAAAAATTACTGGTAAAAAAGGTGTCAAGAAAAGGGTTACACTTGAATTGCCGATTATTAAAAAAATAATACATTTCACCATTTGTAGAAAGCAGAAATTAATCATGAAAACGAAGGGTCTTCAACTTGCGGCCAGTAAACTTCAACCTTTTGAGAATGAAAAAAAAAAATCCTCATTTTATGACATAAATTTTCTGATAAAATTAAGGACAAGAAAGCCTTTGGGAGTTTCTGGTGGTAAACACTTATGAGTAAAAAATTGTTGTGTCCAATGCATAATATAAACAAAGGCCTCTACCAACATTGCTTAAAATTGTTCAAACGGGAGGAAAAATCACATACTTACACCACGGCTATAACTCAGATTCACACTGATACAAAATTTTCCAACAGAAATTCCGCATAAAAATCTTCATTTCAATTAATTGCAGATAGTCTTAGACTAAATAATTGAAGATTTAATATTCGAAATTACTGGTGACCGAAAATTCTAAGGATTAGCATCTACTCAAAGTTTACCATTCAGTCTCGCTTGAGACCATGTGAGGAAGCGGCACCGAAACATAGTGTGGATTTGGGTATGTTGTTTAATCATTTGATTACGGTGTTGGGACACCACATGTCCCAGCGACTGATTTCTTATTCTATTTGCACCCCTTTTGAAAAGTAATTTCTGCCATACACTTATACTCTGACATTACGTAAACAGACTCTTAGTCGATGGCTCTAGTAAAAGAAATTTGCTGTATTCTGTATATAAACGTACAGCGTTTCTTAGCTGGGCTCTAAAGCTCAGCATTCATACGCATCAAGTGATTTATGGGATTATAGATGTTTTAGTACCAGGAATTTCGTAAAATACTGGTATCGCTATATCATCGGCACCATGTCAAACTTTCTAATGTAAAAAAAGTGAGCTACTTTTTAAAAATTCATATTTCTTGATTGGCACCACTTTTTTGAATATAGTAAAATTCGCCTTAATAAACCTTATTTAATGACATATTAATTAACTACTTAACAGTCACATTTTTTGACACCATAAACTAGAACAGGGAGTCGACACTACTTTTAAGTTCAAAAATATATGTCTTAACCCGTTGAGGGGCGGCGGTATATATTATATACCACCTACGATTAGTGAAATTTCACACAAGAAAGATTTTATTAAATTTTACTACTTTTCTAAATTTGGTGGAAAAAAGGCCGTAAAATTGCTTTTACTTATTTTAAAATAGAATTTTTCAAAAATTCCGTTGTGAGTTCAACATTATAAGAAAGCAATCACTTGCCCCTCAAGGGATTAAATAATCGAGAAAAGTCTGTCATTTAATGAACCAAAGATTTCAGGTATAAATTAGTGTTATGGAAAAGCTTTTAGTAACGAAGCAAGCTAACTGTTCTCACCCGAACCCTCTTCGGGCAAAACAATTAAGTGTTTAAGGCGAAAATAAGGGGAATTTTACCATTTCAGAAAAGTGGTGGCAATCAAGAAATGTGAATTTTAACCCTTTAGTGCGCAGCTTTGCATATATGCAAACAACAGTGTTTTGAATTTAAAGGATATTTTTATAGATATTATATTATGTATACCTAATTCACACCAGAAAATTAAAATAGCAATATTTGCTTTAATTAATAAGGGACATTCCATATTTAAATAAAGCGAAATTAACCATTGAAACTTTCTGATGTAAAGTCAGATTCTCTGAACTACGTAATTTCTTGAGCGTATTTTATCATGGGAATTAAGGGGTTAAAGTTTCAGTTTTAGAAAATAAATATTTATGTAAAATAATGTATTTGGAGAGATACTTATTAAGATATTTACTAATTTGTAATATTTTAGCGTGAAACAGCCACACGACAGTAGTTTTTATTTGTATTGCAGATATGCAACAGAATAAAAGGTTGACGTTTTATATGAAAAATGTATCTCTGATTTTTTTTCATTATTTTTCTTGTGTAATAAACATTTCAGAGAAACATATATATATATATATTTTCGAAACAAAATAAAAAATCGCGCATTTAAGGGTTAAAAAAGTAGTCCACTCTTTTCACTTTGGACATATTGACATAGTTCCGGCAGAAGAAGATAGAATTTTTTTTCGTTAAATAAGGCAAATATTACTTTACAAAAATTCTGTTAAAAGGTGCTCAAAAGTCCTTGAACAACCCTGATAGCTAATTACTAAACTGTTAATTTAAAATTATACTTGCCATTGCAAAATCCAATAACGTAATCTTTCCAAGTTAAGATAATTACAATTTTAGGAATTTTAAATATTTTTCATCACGTATCTTTTATTTTATAGTGCTAGAAAACATTACAAATTTTAATATTCAATAATAAACTATTAAGACATTTTTGGGATTAGATGCATATCTAGAAAAAGAGCTGTTTAGGAATAAGTTAACTTTTTGGGATTAATAAAGAATAAAAGAGATATAGAATGCCTTCAGTTGTTACCTATTTTCTTCTATACATTTATGTACTTGTAATTGGCTACTTTCAATGATTTAGCATACATAGAGATCAGGACTCCCACACGGTCCGTTTTTTGAACACAACTTTTATTTAAAGAAAAATCTTTATTAAAATTTTCGTAGAAATATACCATGAAGAGCGTTTTTCTTGCAATTGTTGCGGAAACCTACCACGAATTTCTTTCTAAAAATTTTTAACGTTCAAGAAAAATGAACATTCTAATTTCTTCAACAGGTTTTTAAAAATACGGACCAGTGTGAGCCCTGATAGAGGGGAATCATGTATATTTTTCCTAGCAAATTGGTTCTTAAATATATACAACCAAAGATCTATATATTTTTGAAAATGTTCACTCAGACTTGATAATTAATATTTCGCGATAATAAAATGTTTATAATGTAATTTAACAGTGACAAATACCTTAAAATTATTACAAATTATCTGTATGTGAAACCATCTAACCAGTGATCCATTGAATATTAATTTAATCAATTTCAGTATTTCTTTCATTTTTTCCTCCTGTAACATATACGTTGCAAATCCTTAAGAACGGAGACTCAGACGCAAAATTTCAGTTTATTATTTTAACTCGAGTGTTGAAAGCATAAAAAATGAAATAAAATAAAATTTCGTCCTCTAAAAGTTGTTTTTACAAGAACAAAATCTAAAAATAAAAAAGCCCAAAGCCCATTATTTTGCAATGTGCGCCAAACATTGCGCCATAAGTCGCCGTAAGTCGTGCTGATAAAAAATCACAAAAGCGTTGATTATGCCTTAAACCTTACCACTCCGTTGGCTCCTCTTCGGAGACATAATCTTTCTTTGCAAAATTTGTTTTGGGCACCAGTAATAAATGAAAATAAAATTTAACATATTTAATCAGAATATTTTTGAAATTTTGTACTTGAAAGAAACTTCTTTTAAAAAAGCGGTGCCGATCGATTAAAATTTGTTTAAGAGACCCCGGAGCGCAAAGGGTTAACCCATTAACGACCAGCATGTTTTACAGGAATTTTATTCAGTTCACACCACTTTTTGTTAAACACTTACTTTTACTTTATGAATCACTTAAATTTTGTTCATTAATATGGCAAATTTCACTTTATTTTTTTACTGGTATGAAAAAAAACATGCAAAAATCAAAAATATAATGTTGCGAAAACGCAACGTCAGTCTTTAATGGATTAACACTACAACCGCCAAGGCGGTCATTTTGACCGTTTAGAAACTTTCATTCCATACCAATTTGTTTCTATTTAGAGTTATAACTTCCAGTTTCTGTGACTTTTCCTATAATTCGAAAAGCTATGATATGCTAGCGATAAATTTTCCACTCAGACAAAATTTATGAAGTATTGTAGCAGTATACCTAGAACCGCCGAAACGGTCAAAATAACCGCCGTCAATTTTAATGCACATTTTATCTAGAAGATATCGGAACAGTCCATACTTCATACAACTATACTTCCACAAAGATTACAACATTACCGCAGATAACTTCTATACTTCACTGCCCGTTGCAGAAAAGCTGAAGTCACTAAAAATAAGCATTGTTGGCACGGTAAATCGCGGACGAAAAATAAAATTCCACAGACCATAAAATCTGAAAAAGTCTTTGTGCAGTAGCCATATTCTTCCCAAAGATGATATTACGCTCAGTTTATGAAGGGAAAAAAATAAATATGTTTTAACTCGAAGTTCCTGACATCCATCAGTTACATTTGAAACTAGTGATAAACACTTACCCAGTATTGCGAGATGGGCTATTTTTTTAAAAATCAGATTCTTGATTGGCACCACTTTTTTGAAATCGTAAAATGTGCCTTATTTAATGCCATATTAATTAAGTCAAAAACAAAGTGAATTTTACCGTTTCAAAAAAGTGGTGCCAATCAAGAAATCCGAATTTAAAGAAAAGTAGCCCACTGGCAACACTGCACTTACCAGAAACTGTAAAGTTCTATAATTCTACAAAATTTGGCGTCGACATACACGACCTAATGGTACGGAAGTATTCTACAAAAGCTAGTTGTAGACGATGACCTTTACAAGTTTTTTATAATTTTCTTGATCTAGCGGGTATCAATTCTGAAAAATACAGTCAAAAAAGGTGTCATATACCAGTATTTTGTTAAAGAGTAATCCTCTTCCTTTAATCCCTTTAGGTTATTCGTAGTATTTTTAGAAGAAATACTTGTAGGTACCTCTTTTTTTGACTGTGTTTTTTCCTGACCACTCGCCACCCTGAATATTGTATTGCTCAGCCGATAAATATATATGTTTGTTTTCACCAAGTTTATTCTTGTTTTTAGCAATTTCGATTTCTCATGAAAAATATTTTTTACTATAAAAATATTCTTAAAATAAAAAATATAAATAATATATATCTATATATATATATATATTTATGTATTTATAATATAATTATGACAAAATAAAGTACAAAAAAATATAATGAAAATTATAAAATATATATTATTATATGGAAAATGATGGTAATAATAGTAATAAACGATACTAACAGTAAAAAATGGCAATTAAACAATAACTGAGCATGGTAAACCCCATCGGTCAAAATGACCGCTTTTGCGGTTATATGTGTACGTTTTTGCCGGCGGTTCTAGTGTTAAGACATCAATCGCTAGCGCTTTATTTCCGGCGAAAATCGAAATTTATCGAAAATTATTTACTATGTGATTTCTATACATATTTTGATCTGCATTAACTGTTTCGATAATAAATTTGCAGAATGTTTAGTGTTGCAAAAATGTAAAATCAGATATACATTTCTGTGAAGATATTAAATGTCACTATTTAGCAGAAACATTCCATGCTTGTATTGATTTATTTAGTAAATTCAACCCTGCAAGCACATGCATCGTAATAATACATTCGAACATTCTGACACTTAACCAATTCTCTCGCTACGTGCAGTTATAGTTCTACACGAGTCTTTGAAAGACAAACTATGCTGAGTTATTAAAGCAAGCGTCATGCTTTTGTTTTTATTTATACACCTATATACCTTTCTAAAATTTACGGGATGAAAATATTCTTTTTTCTTTTTTAATTAAAAAAATGCCACCAGTTTTTGCAGCGTTCTTCCTTTAACACTAGAACGTCCAGCTGATGTCAATTCGACATTAACCAAATAAAAAAATGCCGGTTTGAGCCAGACATTTTTTTCGTAAAATTAATTAAATTGTAACTAGAGAAAACTCGGTTAAATAAATAAGGGAAATTGTTTTAAATAAAAATCCTGGTGTTAAAATTTTTTATTAAAATAGGTAACATTTGCGGACGTTCTAGTGTTAACCTTTTAATCCCAAATTATGAATTCTTGAAAATTTGATCTTCTAAACCATTTTTGTTGAATTTTGAAAACTGCGTTATAAGTTTTATGCAATAATTTATAAATTTTTGAATAATTTTGTCAATTGAAATTAATTAATTAATTTTGAATTTCTAGATATTTTATCCATTATTTATAACTCCGCTGAAACATCTTATTTAAAATATTTGTTTTAGTATTTTATAGAATTAAGAAATGTACAAATATAATGCTGTTACAATAGAAATAGAGAAATATTTCCTAACAGAATTTTCCCCCCAAAATCAGTCAACGCCAACAAAACTGGACAGATGCAAATGAAAAAAAAAAATCATATTTTTAAAAATATTTTTGTTTTGTGCGGGCAATAATGCTTTTGGAACTAGATAAAGTATGTATAAGTCATTCTAAGTTGTATTACCGCAAATCTATGTGTTAAATTAATTTTATAACAAGTTATTTTATAGGTACTTTAAATTACCGTCGGTGCATAAAGGGTTAACAAGTGAACTGCTTCAAGAAAACAGCTGATAAATGGAAATACATTCCTGGTAAATCTCCTGGTTTTCGCCTTAATTAATATGTCGTTAAATAAGGAGAATTTTACTATTTCAAAAAAGTGGTGCCAATCGAGAAATCTGAATTTAGAAAAAGTAGCCCACAGGCAACACTGATTACTGTCTATATTAGTTTATACTATGTTGGATCTCCCTGCTCTGTAGGGTGGATAATATATTACGTATACCACATATTTTTTAATTCCAAACTGCCCAACGGATATGATGTGATTCAAATCACAACATCAAATAGAGAAATTTCGATGGTAACCAGTAATTGGGGCCATTGATATGTGTTTACGAATTCTCGGAAAAAGCTCCCATGAGTATAATTTATGGTTCGTGAGGAAAAGTCGTCAAGTTATACAAGAGGGGGAACGTATGTGCACCCACTAGCAAAACTGGGCACACATACGTAAAAAAATTACATAGGTAAAAAAATTACATACGTGAAAAAATTACCCGTTGAAACTCAACATTATCTTTTATAGCACAAATAACATTTGCCAATGACAGTATAAAAAATGTTCCAATGGTCAATAAGAAAAAAAAAAAAAAAATGCCTTTCCAGTTGCCGAGAGGTTCTGCTCTCAAAGCTGATAGACGGGAGGTGGAAAGTTCGAACACAATCGCGCCCGCCAGCCTAATCCTTCGGAGTTTTCCGAGGTTTTCTTCGAACCTTGGTTTTTCTTGCGTAAACACGGGTTAGGTTCCCTTAGAAGGACCCCACGGAGGGCGCCGCCCCTCCCCCTTCGGGCCCATAGCCCTCGTGTAGAAAATTGGCAGTCATAAACAACAAAAGAACAAACAAATGTGAATGAACACGATCGTAAATATGAATATGTGCCATAAATAAAGGTTCCAAGGATTGTAGATTTAGAATCGTTGCCATCGAAATACTCAAGGCCAGAGGACACGAGTTGTGACGTCATCACTAATCGACCGACTTCTCATTAGTGTTACAATCCACATCGGAAATTTTTTAATAGCAATTTTCTTTTATTTGTTTTTTTTTGGAATATCTATCATCTTATAAAACAAGAATAACTATTTAAACTTACTGGTGAGAATTTGGAATCCCCTATTCCCCCCCAAAAATTAGACAGATGCGGCAACAATGTGGCATTCGGCATATGGCTGAATTTTTATTTAGGGATTCTGAATTCTCACCAGTAAGTTTAAATAGTTATTATTGTTTTTAATATAATAGCTATTTCACTAATAAATAAAAGAAAATTGCTATTCAAAATTTTCCGGTGCGAATTCGACACTAGTGAGAAGTCTGTCCATTATAGTGATGACGTCACAACTCGTGTCCTCTGATCTCGAGTATTTCCATGGCAGCGTTGGAATTCGTATATTTCCAAATAGCAGTATACGCATTATTTAAACAAAAAGTTTTGCAATTTCATAAAATACATATTATTATTCGGAAATAATGGTATTCAAGATTCGAAATACTTAACTTCTGTGAATTTAAGGCCAATCATTACTACTGAATTACTTGCACCATTGAATGATACAAATTTATATATGCTAAATAAAAATTTAGATTGTTCGAAGATATTCTTACATGTGCTTCAGTTAAGTGTTTTCCTATATTACCGTACTGCATAGTAACGTATTTGATTTAATGTTAATCTTATAAAAAATTAATTTTTCTATAAATTTTAAAATATGTAGTGATTATACTGTAGGTAGCGGCAAATTTTATCGTGAAATTTTACTCTAGCACAAAAAGGTTAAGATACACAAGTAAATGGTTATTTTGTAAAATAAACTGAAACCATAAGATTAATATGAATTTTTATATATATGTAGGGCACTAAATCCATTTTATTATGAAACAGAGTAATTTCGTAGAATTTAATTATTTTTTTATTATTTCTTTTGATATAAATAACTGATAACTGACATATATATTTAAAGATTTAAGAAATATTGTGAGAATACAAAATATTTTAAAATATCTAACATTTGGTGTATCGCAGAGTTTTAATTACTTCATGAAAATCTCATAACCCTTAAACGTAGCAAATTTTGAAATAACTGATTCATTTACTATTCCTACCACCAGAGTGCCCAACTTTTACAATTTTTTCTCAGCACGAAAATTTAATTGTAAATGTTGTCTTACTTAATCGTCGAAAACTGCCGATTAAATAATGCAAAAATTTCTGGTAAATTTTAGTGATAACAAAAAAGCGTAAAATTTGACAGCTATGCCTACCACTCTTTCTAAGCAATTTTATTCACGATACATTCTTTTTTAAACACCATTTGATTAATTAATTTACACCGAAAAATCGTGTGTGCGGATAGTGGTGGGACATTTTTTCTCTTTATATTCCTGTTCAGGGTTCGCACAGTTTCACCACTAAATTTTAACAGTATTTTGAAAGTATTTCACTGCAGGAAAATATTGCATAATCTGTGAATAAAGGCGGAGATTGTGACTTCTGTGTTTTAAAAATTAAATGTAAATTTTCTTATCATTAATAGTGGTGTCAGAGTCCTTGGAAATTCCAAGGAGTGTGCGAACCTTGCTGTTTATGTTTAATGCTTCTATTAACCCTTTCCGGCACGGACATTTTTCGCTGTAAAATGATGAAAAGATAGACTGACACCGGAGTTTTAAAACGACTTTTTTAGAAATTAAAAACATGTTACTTTAACTATTTATTATAAAAGCAAAATTTTACTAAAATATTCTTGGTGCCGTTCGTAAATTTGGAATTAAAATTATGTATCTCGACCCGGGCACGGAAAATGTGCCGGAAAGGATTAAATGGGATGTTAATTATTTTCTAAAATTATTGTTAAGTTTTCGGCCAGCGGTTGGAAGAATTGAAAAAAGTATTTGCAAATTAACCCTTAAATTTCCAGTTTATATAAATTTTATGATTCCACCCTCAAAATTTCTTCAATGGATTCAAATTTGAGACCAATATTTTAACTCCTTTCGCATATTATATTTTTATATTTGATATTCAATTTGCATTTTCATTTGTAAAATTTATTTTTATAGCAAAAAGTGTAGCTTTTTTTCTTTAAATAAAGGAACATTGAACATTTCACTGATGGCACACTAAATATATGTAGAATTTCTGTGCAGTGCTGTTTTGATTGAGTACATAAAAATATCTTAAATATTGGACTTACGCAGTTTTAGAAATATGTAATTCATCTAATGCTCCTACTACACTATCAAAGAATTATCAACATGATACATTTATTTTGCGTGTAATAAAAACATTTAATTGACATAAAATTTATTTACAAAGTAACTCTGAAATTTCACATTTTATATATATTTTACGATTCCAGGTTTTTATCAGAGGACGATAGTTTAATTGTTTAAAATGCAGATTGCGTAAATAATTTCCCATAAACAATGTTATAATAAAGGATTTGCGGTAATTTCATTTTAGATTGTTCAAAGCGTACATTATACGGCCGATATCGACAAAAATCCATTTCTTGTAATCAACGGATATTACAGCAGTGAATAGTGTTGTTACAATTTAGTTTGAGGTGTATCTTCATTTCATATGCGGTTCATTTTATGTAAAGTAATCATAAATTGTTAATAAACAACAGAAAGACGATTATTCAAATATACTGATAAATTTCATGATAAAAATGTGATTTCAATTTCAATTACCGCTCAATGAATATTTCCAACGTTCGTACTTTTTTACCACAATTTTAACAGAAATATTTAGATTTCGAAACGGTAAAAATGTTAAAATTTTTTGCTTAAACCTTTTGACATGAAATACTGCGTTTGAGATATTAAATTGAAATTTTGCGATCTGTAATATTGGTGGCAGACTCCTTGGCAATGCAAAGGAGGTCACTTCCATTGATCACAATTCAATTTTCATCAAAACTAACAAATTAGAAAACAAGATTAATCAAATTATCTACGATATATCAGGCTAGTACTTTTATTTAATTCTGGAATGTCTGTAATTAATTAAAACGAAAATTACTTTTGTATAACAGTGGTATACGATTTCTTATAGTTCCCCCAACTTGACAACAATGATCCCCTTCAGCATTTCAATTAAATGTCGGCTAAGCCTAGATAATTAATGAAGCAACAATTATGCACATACAGTTTCAGTTTCTTACTTTTTTATTCTCCTACGCAGCACAATTTATACAGGAGTGTTTTATACAGGGTGGTTCAATAGGTCATATTCAAACGGCACGTGTTGATGTGTCAGGTCATGAGGAGCAAGAATTTCATAGGAATTGGGGGTCGGAAACGCGATCGTGGCGGTGCAATTGCATCATGACCGTGACACAAAGAAAAGATAACAAAAGGTGTAAAAATACCTTTATTTTACAAAATACTTAATTGAAGTAGAAAATACAACTGAAAAATGTTACAACTCCTAACAAGTGCTCAAAATGTGCCCTATTCAGTGTCCCCAGATTGTTGGTTGTCACCGCTTTTTTCAGACAGAAATATTCGGCTTATTTAAAAATAGGTTAACAGTTCTGAAAAATAAGGCAAATTATACTGTTTTTTAAAAAGTGGTAACAGTCAAATAATCTGAATTAAAAAAGTCCTCAGTCTGGCAACACTGGCCCCATTAGCAGATATGCATGCTTTACATCGGCGTCGCATGGAATGGCAAAAGCGTTCCAATTGGCCCTGCACCGTGGCCAGTGTTATCCCTGAACCTAAACCTCCTGGATCTGGGGTTAACTTAAGTCTCTGGTGTACGAGACACCCCTTCCATTGGCCATGAACCTCATGGCACGGATCGTTGAAGCGGAGGCACGTGTCCGGGATAGTCCTGACCAGTTGGATCGTGTTCCAGATTCCATGCACCGCCAATGTGGAGCATGCATTACGGATAATGAGGCTCATTTTCAGCACTTGCTGTCAGTTGTAACTTTTGTATTTTGTACTTCGTATAACTTACGTTTTTTATAAAATAAAGGTCCTTTTACACAGTTTGTTATCTTTTCTTTGCGTTACTGTCACGATGCAATTGCACCGTCACGATCACGTTTTCAACTTCCAGTTCCTGTGTAATTCTTGCCCCTTATGACCTGACACACCCACAAGTACCGTTTGGACACGACCTTTAGATCAACCCTGTATATATGGAAGTCTAATGCACCAAAGACAACTGAAAAATATTTTGCTTTTTATACCTGCATTCCTTTCAAAAATTTAATTCATGAAAGGAATCTTCTGTTATTAACCCTTTCAACCATGTGTTTTTCTTTTAATGTCGAATTCTCGCGAGAATTTTCAAAAGATTCATTCGTAAATAAAGAAATGCAATTTTACAAATCCTTTCTCCAACGTTACACAATAACGAAAAATCATACATCACGGCAAAGATGATGAAACACTTTCCAACACTATCGGAATATGAAGAAAGAGAAACAACGTATAAAGACGCAAATATAAATATGTTTAAAAATGCATACAGCTGTTTTGAAACCTTTAAGATTTCATCATCATGCTTAATAATCAACTGTAAAATTAAAACTCTGAGTAAAAGGGGGCGGGGACAAAGAGTCAGAAAGGCGTACCTTATGGCGTGCGAAATGGCATTTCGCGGTTGACAGTAGAGCTATAAAGTATGCTTTTCAGGCTCTCTGTCTCCCCCCCCCCCCCCTTTTTTTCTCATAGTTTTAATTTTACTTTTGATTATTAAAGTAATTAAGTAGTTAAGAAATTATTAAGCACTGATGATGAAACCTTATAGGTTTCGAAACAGCTGTATGCCTTTTTAAACAGGGATGTAGTGGAGGGTATACCCTCTGGATTTTTTTAAGGAACACCGTATACCAGTGGTGGAAAATTGGCGCAGAGGTGGAGCCTATTGACACCACTAATTTTTTATAGAATTCTTCACAATATTAAAAACTCCGAAATTTTGTCATTAGACAAGCCGAAAATTGCTACTAAAATTTAGTGGTGTCAATAGGCTCCACCCCTGCGCCAATTTTCCACCACTGCGTATACCCTCTGTTTCTCAAGAAAGCTATAGTATATATAGACTAGGGTATACCCTCTGCTTTTTTACGACTACACCATTGTTTTTAAAAATATGTATATTTGTGTTTTTATACGTTTTTGCTCTTTCTTAATACATCGGCATAAAGTACAATCCTTCTCCACTTTTTACTATCGGAATACTCTTAGAAAATTTCATTTTCGGTTATAAAATAAAATGACATAGAATTATTTTGAAAAAAAAATACATCTTTATAAATTGCAGATATTAACCGGAAATATGTAAGAATTATTTTTCACAATCCCAAATATAGTCGACACACTTCGTAATACACAAAAACAAATTAAGATTTTAAATGCACATCTCAGCTGAAACGAACATCCAGCGGTTATGGCTGATAGTCCGTTCTGTAATCGAAATCATCTGGGTGTCTCAGTAAATGAATAATAAATTATACGTATTCATATATCTATAGAAAATATAGTGCAGTGCACCTCAGTAATATATATCAAATTCAATGAAATAACTAAATATCATTAACCCGAAGAACGCGCACATACCCAGGGTATGAATGGTTTTTACTTTGTCACCAATATATACAAATGATAATCGTCACCTTATTTAGTCGGAGACAATTTTGCAATAAAAGAAGTTGAAGATTACGTTTAAAAAGATAGTGGTGACAATTGTAAAAATCGTACGCACTCCGAGTCTATCAGGCCCGGCGCGAGTCCTCCCGGTTTAAAATACCCTGAAAATAATTTTGCCCCGTGGATAATAATGCAATGGAATACTTTTGTGCGTTCCTGTAAACCAACTATAACAGAGTTCGTACGGGTACCGTTATTTTCAAGGCCAAATATCAGTAATTTTTTTATAGAAAAATAAATCTATTAAAATAATCTTGCTGCGCAACCCGAGACAAAAAGAAATCATAAACACCATTCAAATATGTTGGTAAGTATACCAAAATAAAAATTATTAAAAAAAATTGATAGAAATTTTAATTGAAATTAAATAATATGAATAACCCTTCAAAATCTAAATAATATAAAGTCTAAATAATATAAAATCTCCTTTCAAAGGATTAACATTAACAACTCCCCTTACCAATTTTTTTTTTTTTTAAACTGAAAAAAGTAATCATTATTTAATTCCATTTTTAAATATAAGGAAATGAAACAAAACATAATATACAGGTTTTGAGTTGAATGTTTAATTTTTTACATGTGATAACCCTTACAGGGCTGGTAGGATGTTTATGCATAGGAGGCAACCTCAAACAAATTATCCGTATTAGGTGCGTTAATTTGAACCCTGGTTTAATACGTTTCGTACCCGAATTTTTTTTAAAAAACAAAATTAAACATGTTTCACGTAAAAACATTGGTTTAAATAAATAAGGATTCATGACATAAATTTTCCGCGTTTAAAGTGGATAACCCGAGTCAAAATAATCTAGATATTATGGAAGATTAACGGAAGATTGACAGCTATGTTAATGAAGCTATTTAATTTTAATTTCCAAACGCCACATTGGCATCAGTGTTGCCAGACGGGCTACTTTTTTTTAATTCAGATTCTTGATTGGCACCACCTTTTTGAAATGGTAAAATGCGGCTTATTTAATGACATATTTATTAAGTCGAAAACAAGGGTACCTTTACCGTTTCAAAAAAACTGGTGGTAATCATGAAATCTTAATTTAAAAAAAGTAGCCCACTGGCAACCCTGATTGGCACCAGAATTTTGGTAAAATATTTTGCAATTAGACCTATTTTTTTTGCAAATAAATTTGTCAGTAAATTCCGGTGCCAATCATTTATTTAAACACTTTAGCATTGAAAATGCTTTGCCCCTGAAAAGGTTAAAACATTTAGTTTATCATTAGTTTACTATCCCGACTGGCGAGTACTTTTTAATTCCTCGCACCACTCTCTCAACATGTACCTTGACAGCATATGCAACAGAAATATTCTTCAAAATTTATTTTTTAGAAATAGTGGCGCGAATACAATATAAAAATAGTAGCTAGCAGCAGCCGTGTATGCGCCAGTTTACTCGGGATAGTAATTAATTGTAATATAAATTAACCCAAGATAACTCTGGATAATCAGGGAAGCGGTTAATATTATCGAGAATTTTACTAATATTTATGAATATATTTCAGACCCGAATTTTATTTTAAATCATCAAAATTTAATATTTAACTTATTTCTGTTTTATATATATGTTATTCATTTTATGAATAAATTTTTTGCTCGAATACGAATATTTTTTATTTTTATGTGGAAATCGCTGATTTTCGGCATGTTTAGTGTTAAGTAAGGTGGAAACTGGATTTACCAAAAAAGATCTTGTGAATAAATTATACAAATAACATTGGGTACAACTGCATTAATTAAGCGATTGTTCGACTAATAAATACGACAAAGAAATATTCTAATAAATAAGGCAAAGACTATTATTCAAAAATAGTAGTATAAAATAAAACAGTCATTTCTATTTAAATTGTCGATGAATAAATTTTTGCAGTATGCGTACAGTTCTACCAAAATCATTTAAACGAAGTTTTCGCTTTCATTAATCGTAGAAAAATGTTACAATCTCTACTACTAAATGTGGTGATTAAAAATTTTACGATTAAAATAATAAATCGAAATTTTATTATTTTAAATAACAGAGGCTGTTGGTGGATAGTCACCAGCGTTTTTAACAATACTAACAATTGCGTTTTTAACAATAAAAGATGCTAAATGTATAAAATTATTACTTACAAAAATTTATTAATTATGGATGATTATCTTAATTACTGTTTTGTACAGAAATTTTCTCCTTATGTAAATGCCTTATGAATGCTTAATTTCAGTCATAATTGTGGCCAAAAACAAATATTTATTTTTATTAGTGGAAGTTTGCTTCGGCAGTAGTCCGGCCCTCCATAATGTGACAACTTAAAGAACTTCCTGCAGTGTCAGTGAAAGACATTATAATACGTGGGCCAACTCCCACCAGTAAAAACATATAAAAATTTTTACCATATTTGAAAGCCAACTTTGGCACGAATATACAGCAAAAATTTGGAGAAATTTTCTAATCAAAATGTACTGATGGAAGTTTGCTTCTGCGATAATCAGCAATTGTTGATATCCAATGTAAAAATAAGCCGCCATCTTGTGATAACATCCTCAGTTACTTCACTTGCAGCTTGTAGACTCCATGGAACTATTAATAAAGAGGAACTGACATATCCTTAAAATAGTGAAGCTTCAACTGTAACCGCTATCAAAGGGGTTGTTTATCGACGGTGGAAGCTCCCACCAGTAGGTTTATATAGATATTTTAAACTTATTTAAACGCCTTATTTTTACAAAATCTCAGTCATAAATAGTGGTAGAAACGAATTTTCCTTTTTACTGGTAGGAGTTTTCTTTGGTGGTAGTTAGGTCCTGAGTTTCCGCCATATTGTGACAACCATGGATACAAACTGACAGTTTTATAAGGCATACTGACACCGGTAAAAACAAATAGAAATTTTTATGACATTTTTGAAAAAAAATTCCATGAATAAGACGCTTCTTTAAGACGAAATCTTCTATTCAATTTTACTGGTGGGATGCTTGACCTATCGGTAGTCAGAAACAGAAGAACCGATTTTAAAAAAGCAGCCGCCATATTGTGACAACCTCCTCAGTTACTTCACTCGCAACTGGTAGACAATACACTATATGTCTCCTCCTTTTTATTCATAACTCCATTGTAGACTCTATACTATATCATCCTCCTATTTATTCATAACTCCATTGGTTTGGTCCATAAGAAATAAGAGTCTGATCATCATCGGGTCCTTGTATCCCCTCCTTACTGAATTTCTCTCTGAAGCAGTGTTGCCAGATAGGGCTACTTTTTAAAATTCAGATTTCTTGATTGGCACACTTCTTTGAAATGGTAAAATGCGCCTTATTTAATGACATATTAATTAAGGCAAAAACAAGAGGAATTTTACCGTTTCAAAAAAGTGGTTCCAATCAAGAAATCTGAATTTAAAAAAAGTACTCCTCTGGCAACTCTGCTCTGAAGAGATAAGTCTCTCCCAGGACTATCATTCACCGCAAAAATTCTTTAGAAATCGTTCCTTACTAAGTTTTTCTATTGCTGTTCCTCCATGGAATCGTTACGTATTCATTCCTTCATGAAATCACTTCAATTTATCTTGTTAAAAAATTATTTTCACATGACTTTTACTCATTTGGTGAATTCTTAACCCCTTAATTCACGCTCCCGTCAATATCACGGGCTGAGGTGTCGTTCGTTACTTCTCGCTCCCGTCATATTTCCGGGCTTGAGATTTATTGCTGGAAAAAACTTCTGAAACCAGAAAAATTTAACTGGCATTTTGGTGTGAAGTCTTTGAATACTGCCGCTTGGGTTTGGTTTTTGCGCTGACTGTAATATTGGGCTTTGTATTGCACGTTTCGAAATATGTAACACACAAAAATTTATTAATAATCAAAGTTTAATGTAGGGTAACATCCCCAGTGATTGGCAGGTCACCAGTGATTGGCATATCCTACAAAAATGTCCTAAAATAAGATTTACATCCAGTCTTTTAAAAATGCAAGACCATATTCCAGCTATATGTACATTTACTTTAAAGATTATAACTTTGATTTATGCTACTAGATGACAATAGTGCATAAGAAAGAGAAACAATTATGGCTTGTGTCAAATTAGCCATTTTCGTTGCAAATGCTTCTTCTCTGGCTTAAGGTAGCATGCATATCAATTCATTACTATCTGATTTATAATATGTTATAAATTTTGACTGACAAAAGTTTTGTTTAGTTGAAAGGGCTT
Organism: Maratus speciosus; assembly: GCA_963932465.1. Classification (NCBI taxonomy): domain Eukaryota; kingdom Metazoa; phylum Arthropoda; class Arachnida; order Araneae; family Salticidae; genus Maratus; species Maratus speciosus. Next base: position 437,903,734 of record OZ010787.1, read on the forward strand.
ACTTTAATTGTGTAAAAGTATTTTGACATAAATATTTGGATTTTTAAATTAATGATAGGTGCCATTTAATGGTGCTTCAGTTTTGCTAGTTCCAAGTAATTGGCACATGTACCAATTACTGGGGAATCATGAAATTTGGCATTAAACCACTTATTTTGGCAGTTCTTTTAAAGTTATAAACTAATTTTGTTTATCAATTGTTTTTATTTGGAAATATGAAATCTTACCAGTAATTGGCATGCATTAAAGCTTCATATGAAAATTACTGGGGATGGCATGACAATTATTGGGTATTAATATAAATATATTGTATTCTTTTAAAGTGTTCACATTTCGAACTAATTATGCTGCTTTCTTTCTCTCAAAAACCTGAAATATGGCATCTTCATCTACAGTAAATTCATTGAAAGGGATTAAACCCAAATTCTTGTATTATGAAGAAGCAGTGATGAATGCAATGCATGCTACACATACTCAAAACATGAGCTTTCATAAAGCCAATGTTACATTTGGTGTGCCTCATAATACTTTAGAAAACTAAGTTAATGGGAAAACTCCAAGAGAAAGAAGAATGAGAGCATCATCAGTTCTTACAGTAGCAGCAGAAGTTAACATAGTAAAATGAATTTTGAGCATTACCAAAGATGTCTTCCCTTTGATAAAAGAGGATTTATTGTGTACAGTTCAAATAATTATTGAACTGTCAAACAGGAAAACTCCATTCACAAATAATAAACCTAGGAAAAAATGGTTTAAATTATTGTTAGCTTATCATCCTGAAATTATTGTGAACGTTCCAGAAACAGAAACTCTAACTCAATCAATAGCCAAACTAACTGAGTTAGATTTGCGAATTATGTTTAAAGAAATGGTAGATTATTTTTGCAAAGAAAATCTCAAAGAGCTTTTCAAATATCCCCTGAGAATATACAATAATTGTGATGAGACTGCATTTTTGCTTTGTCCCAAAACTGGAAAAGAGGATGCAAAGATGTTTATAAAATTGTGCAAGGTTCAGACAAAGAATCTCTTACTGTACTGATGACACTTCGAGATGATGGAGTTGTTTGTCCACCATTTTTAATTTGTCTTTATCTGAGATTGCCATCAGATCTCGTCAATAATGCTCCTAAAATTTGGGGTTCAGGGAAAAGCAAAAGTGGCTAGATGAATGGTGAAACATTTTATAAATACGTAGCTAATATATTTTTTTCCATGGCTGCAGCAAAATCAGATTGATTTACCAATAATAATTTTTATGGATTTTCATCAGAGTCACCTTACATTGCATTTAAGTAATTATTATGCTGAAAAAGTTATAGTAATGATTTCTCTCCCCCAAATGCAACACATACAATGCAATGATGTGATGTTAGCTTGTTCAAAGTGATGAAATTGAAGTGGAAGCAGGTAGCTCATGAACGGAGAGTAACTTTCATGGAGTTATTATAAAAATTACGTTTGCAAAAATGTTTGAAGTGTTGTTGTTAGAAGCACTAGTTCTGAATGTATTTCACATGGCTTTAGACATTGTGGCCTATATCCCTTTAATCCAGATGGAGTTGATTACAGTTAATTTGAAAAATATAATCTTATTTTACTGCTCCTAATCATAATAATGTTTTTTATGATGAACAATATTATATGGGTCATATAATTGAATTGATCCTGCAGCACCTACTGTTAAATTTTTTACGAGGAACAATGTAAAACAAATATATTTGGTCATCAAAGTCAGATATTAGTGACTGTAGACAATCGTTTCTTTTTTTATTGTTCCTTGGAATTATCAGGAAATTTTCATTTTTCTCTGGAGTCATTCATTATTCGAAAAATCAAGACTCAATACTGACAGATAAAACAGCATTAATTTCAGTATTACTATTTTTCCATGTAACATTTCAAATTATGTTTTTATTTTATAACTATTTTAGACGAGTCTAAAACAGTTATAATATACTTCCAACATCAAGATGTGTGAATTAGCATTAATTTACTTATACGATGATTAATATTTTCAGCATAAAGTTGTTACAATTGATATTAACAAGCTAAGTTATCTCACAACCAAGATTTTCTGCTTATATTGTGTTATAATTAACGTTTCTATCATATGTTTCTCATAGCCATATTTTTCATATAATCTAAAAGTAAAAAATAGTGTGTTTTTTTTTGCTTATATACACATGTGCCAATCACTGGATCACAAGGTGTCATACATTGGTGTACTTGGTGCCAATTACTGGTGATTATAGTAGCTTTTTATAAATATATTTTTATAAAAATATCTATTCAAATATTTTTGATTTTAGTTGGCAAAATAGATGCACAGATATGCACTCTTTGATTTAAAAATATTTGCAAGTAAATATTTTTCCCTAAGTAGTGAAAACAGGGGTAAGTTTAAGGACAAATTCTTAAGGTGTCAATTACTGGGGAAGTTACCCTATATATATTATTTCAAATATTATTTGTAAAAATGTGTGTAATTATGATAAGTAAAGATCTAATATGTGAAAAATAAAGGTTTTATTCGCATTAATTTGTACGTGGTAAAACAAATATTAAGACACAGAATTCTCGCATGATGGCTTTTCTACAAATATGAATTTGTTCTATAACATCTTTTTTTCCGCCTTAAAAAAACTAATTGCATATTTTATTTAGAAACCTTATAATTATTCAATTTCTGTAATAAAATAAATAGGTACTTTTTTCATGGTTTTTCCAAATATTAAGCGACCGTGAAGGGGTTAAAATAACTTTGTAAGATCTCGACTCAAAGTTTACTTTAACGTTAGAATTAGATTATTAGAAACCGAAGATTACCGTTTTAAAATGCAAGTATTTTCAAATGGCAATACTCTCCTTATTTAAACCAAGAATTTTACGATTTAAAAAGGCATATGACATTATTCGGAAATAATTGTATTTATCAATCGTAAAAGTTAACTTCTGTGCACTTATTACAATCATTAACACTTAATTACTCGTACTGTTTTATTTAACACATCATTGAATGCTATAAACGTATACGTGCATAATACAAATTTTCACCGTTTCGATAAACTCTGCCATATGCCTTTGTTAAGGGTTTTTTGTAATATTTTATTACATGATAAATATTTAATTTAAAATTAATCTCGTAAAACATGAATTTATTTTTCTAGAAATTTAGAAATAGTAGTGTGCACAGGACGGCGCACGGCAAGTTTTGCTATCGGAAATTTACCCTAGTACATATTTGTTAAGATATCAAATAAATGGTAGTTTTTTTCAAATACGTAACTGTTTATATTAAATATCATTTTTGGTATCATATATAGAGCATTAAATCCCTTTGGCTGGAAAACCAACGCAATTTTGAAGAATTGAAATTTATTTTTAATTTTTATTTCTTATGAAAGAAGCAACTGGTAACTTACATACGTATTTAAAGATTAAAAAATATACAGAGAACACAGAAAAGTTATATAAATATCTAGCATTTGTGTTTATCGTAGCTTTAATTGGTTCCTGAAAATACAATGGAGTTATGAATAAAAAGGAGGAGACATATACTGTATTGTCTACCAGTTGCGAGTGAAGTAACTGAGGAGGTTGTCACAATATGGCGGCTGTTTTTTTAATCGGTTCTTCAGTTTCTGACTACCGATAGATCCAACATCCACCAGTAAAATTAAATAGAAGATTTCGTCTTAAAGAAGCGTCTTATTCATGGAATATTTTTCAAAAATGTCGTAAAAATTTCTATTTGTTTTTACCGGTGTCAGTATGCCTTATAAAACTGTCGGTTTGTATCCATGGTTGTCACAATATGGCGGAAACTCAGGGCCTAACCACCACCAAAGAAAACTCCTACCAGTAAAAATGAAAATTTGTTTCTACCAGTATTTATGACTGAAATTTTGTAAAAATAAGGTGTTTAAGTAAGTTTAAAATATCTATATACACCTACTGGTGGGAGCTTCCACCGTCGATAAACAACCCCTTTGATAGCGGTTACAGTTGAAGCTTCACTATTTTAAGGATATGCCAGTTCCTCTTTATTAATAGTTCAATGATTTCTCCTACCAATTTTTCGAAAACAATTATCATAATAAATTTTTTTTCATGTTATAAACTTTTAATTAATTGAAAAAAATGTTTTCAGAGTAAAACTTAAAATTCGCTTTGAATATAAATTTTACGATTCCACACTAAGAATTTGAACAATTAAATAAATTTCATATATATATATAAAACAAAATTCACTCACATATTACAATTTTGAAGTTGGTAATCTATTTTAGAGTTAAGAAAATAGAACTTAACATACATGTATATCAAAAAAAAAAATGTAAATATTTTTAACATACAAACGTTGATCATAAAAAAAATAAAATCAGGAACGAATACGAGACAAACAGCAAAGTAAATATCAAAAACATATCATGAACAAAAAAAAAGTCCTCCAAAGAAGCGTTACGGGGCGCTCTATATCATTTATATTTCTGTAATTGTTAACCCTCTCACTGCGTAATTGTTTTATCAAATTAGCTTCAAAAATTGCGTGTTTAATTCCTTCGCGACGAGCGTCTTTTAAGAATTTTTATTCTTTTGCCACCGGTTTTTTAACCCTCCGTCTACCAGACGGGTCCAATGGGCCCGATGGGTACATTCGAAATATTTATTCTAACCAGAAATTTCTTTAAAATAAACTAAATATCTAAACCAGACAATAATGAGTTAAGTAAATAAGTTCAATAGTTTTAAATAAGAATTCTGATGTGTAATATTTTTATAAAACTTGAGTAAAATTTTCGGTAGTTCTAGGGTTAAATCAAATAATTTCGTATGATTTAATCGGGAAAATACTCCAATTAGATAAGGCAAAATTTACAATAAAAAATAACTGGTGGGAATGATCAAGGAGGGTTAATTAGACGGAAAAAATGCATCCCCGATGAGATCTCGGGTTGCGCAAATGTTGCTACTTTTACGTTGCCCGAGAAACTCTCGGGTTGCACATGGAGAGAGTTAACCAAATTTACAAGTTATTCGGAAATTATTCACTGAAATGAAACCATGGTTCAACTTAGCAGCCACTATATACCACTAACTTTTAATAGAAATCTTCATTTCATTTAATATTTAAAATTGTTCATTTAAATAAAGCGAAGGAATACTACAAGGCACCAAAATGTTCCGTTTTTAGATTACCAGTAACTACAAAATTTAATATTTGCTGCAGCTTTCAACCAGCATTGCCAGTTTGGCCGGCATTTTTATTTAGGAAATCTGAATTCATACCGAAATTTCTGAAAGGAGAATTTCAACATACAGTAATCACTAAATGTCTTATATTAAATAAATCAAAAAAAAATTATTTTGAATTTCTGATATGGAATTTTCTAAAGATAAATGGAGGTCAAAGTGAAAACCCTGCTTTCAACAACATGTGCAACAGCATCAAGAAAATTTCTACAAAATTTGGAAGAAAAATCGTAACAGAAGAATATCCTTTAATAAAAGTTCCCACCAGTGGCTGAGAGGTTCTGCTCTCGAGGCTGGTAGACGGGAGGTGCTGGGTTCAAACCCAATCCCGCCCGTCGGCCTAACCGTTTCGGAGTTTTCGTGGTTTTCTTTGAAACCTTGGATTTTCCATACGGGTTAGGTTCCCTTCGAAACACCCCCACAGAGGGCACTCCACCATAGGGCCTATATTCCTCAAGTAGATAATCGGTCGTCAAAAATCAACTCAACTCAACCCCTTTAATAAAAGAGGTATTCAAAAAACGATCATATATGTGTCCTGATATTACTATTCAAAATAGGTTGTAATTTTAAGCAGGCACGTTTCACAGCTCTGCTAAAATATTTCGGGAACATTTTGGTATTCCCTTGTACTTTGGCTAATCACAGAATTTTTTAGATTAAATTCAGGGAGATTTACGCTAAAGATTTATAGTGTAAGATAAAAAAAAAAAAAAAAAAAAAAAAAAAAAAAGATAAGTCCATCATCATCACTCCTTTTTTGACATTCTTCCTTTTTCCCCCCTACATATTTTTCTGTTGTGTAATTTTTTAAATGTTTTTAACGACACGCACATTAGAAAGCTGCAAGAATATTGAAAATCATGGTGAAAACACTCTCTCAAAAATAGTATTCACCGAAGAGAAATTTTTAAATCTTTCTTTTGAATATAAGAATTGATTTCTTAGGCAGTATTTCTAAGTTTTTTCGGGAAAATTTTACATTTTATATACATCGTGAAAAAAATTTCGATTTATGCCATACCAGTCTTAACCCCTTAACCTTAACGGTCGCATTAAACTACGGTTTAAAAATCAAATTGCTTACTGGCACTACTTTTTTGAAAAATAAATATTCAGCTTCTTTAATGACAGGTAAAATGATACCATAATAAAGCCAATTACACTATTTTATAAAACTGGTGGTAATCAAACAATCTGAATAAAATACACAGCACATGAATTCACGGGAGCGAGAATTAGGGAGTTAACCTTCACGTTGCGTAATTTTTTTTCTTATGAAAATAGCTTCAAAAATTGCGTAATTCCCTTCGCAACGAGCGTCTTTTAAGAATTTTTATTCTTTTGTCAACGGTTTAGAAAACTACACGAATACTGAAAGCCATGGTGAAAACGTTTCCAAAAAATAGTATCCACCAAAGAGAAAATTTTAAATCTTTCTTTTGAATTTAAGAATTGATTTCCTAGGCAGTATTTTCAAGTTTCTTCGGGAAAACTTTATATTTTATGTATGTCGTGAAAAAAAATTTATTTATGCCATACCTGCCTCAATAACCCCTTGAGGGGCGATGGGATACATTATATCCAACTTAATTTTAATCATGGTTCCACCAGAATCTTTTAATATAATTTTACTTTTACAATTTTAGTAGGGAAAAAATGTAAAATAGCATTTAATTATTTTCAAATAAAATATTTCGAAAATTTTAGCGAGACTTAAATATTAAAATAACGTAATTCCTGGCCCTTTAATGTGTTAGGCGTATTGGCAAAGTTGCCAACTCTTCCGCTTTTTTGTACCATAAAACTTTTGTAGAAAAATTTGCCTTATTTTATCGGCAGATTACGGCAATTTAAAAGGCAAAATTTCTATAAAATTTTTGCGGTACAAAAAGCGTAAGATGGTGGCAGCTACATTAATTGGATATTCCAGTGAAAAGTCATCTATAGAAATTAGTTTTTGTCTTTGTCATTATTGCTAAGTACATATACTAAAGAATCGAAAACTATCATTTTCCTATATCGCATTTCTACAGCGAATTTTCTTAACAAAAAACATTATTGTGTATAAGAGGGATAACTACCTTATTTATTATTGATCTAGACTCTAAAGCAAATTTCTTTAAGAGATGCGTGTATTTTCAAATCGTGTTTATTATTTTATTAGACATTTCACAAAGATATTATCGTCGGTAGCATGTCAAATGATATCCAATATGATAACAGTGTTGCCAGTGGGCTACTTTTGTAATTTCAGATTTCTTGATTGACACCACTTTTGAGAAATAGTGAAATTCGCCTTATTTAGCCAATTAAACGCCAACGTTCCCGTTACGGGAACGAATATTTATTAATTTTTTCCTCAAAATATTTTTAATCTATTAAAAAAAAATAATTTTGTATTTAAAAGTTAATAGTATGGAGAATAATATATATATATATATATATATATTTTCCATTTAGTGCAGATTTTTTTAAAGGAGAATTTTTTGGGGTTTTCGACTATCGCATGTAAAAGAAGTAAAAACAAAGGAAAACATTCTTTATTTTTTACAAGTAAAGTGAATATTTAAAGTCAACATTTCAATTAACAATACATTCCTAACCAGAAGTAAATATATCCATTTAAATCTATATTAGACAGGTTTCTTTAAATTTTCCTACAAAGGGAGCATTGGCGGCTTGTGCTTACACTTACGTCCCTTTGTCTGCAAGCGCGCTTCCATAAAGAAAGAATGTGTTTCTAGGCAGTAAGTGAAAAGAAATCAGTTAACTGTTCGAGGGAAAAGGGTGATTTACAGACGATATGACTATTAGATATAGTGATTATAAATTGTTTTGAAGGGCATTTTCTATGTATTTTTATGAACAGCAATATATTTCAATTCACTTGAGTATGAATGTGTAATATTATATGAAAATAAACAAAAAAAAAAAAAAAAGAAAAAAATTAACCCCTTTGAACCAGATTACACTTAGTAAAAATCATCACTAACACCTTAAAACAAAAAAAGTTATATTTGTTATGTTTATCAGTTTCAAAAATTAAAAAAAAAAAAAAAAAAAAAAAAAAAAAAAAGATTGCTTTATGAGTGATTGTAAATTATTACTATAACATTAATAGAATTTTTTGCAATTTCTTGTAACAAAAAATGTGTGCATGAATGAAGGTGTAATAAAGTAGTACTTAACAGCTACTTTTGAAATAGACTCCCACAGGCAGATTCATATACCAAATACAAAAGAAAAATAACGAAAATTCAGAAATTTCATTTTATATTGATTTTACTAAAGGCGATACTCTTCTAGATCAATGTTTAGTTACCCGCAAGAATAATATCTTTTATTAAAAAAATTGAATAGTGCACTTCAAATAGAGGCGTCTTAAATTAAGACACATACGTGACTGAAAAAGTTATTCAGACACTTAAGTGTCTAAATTTGAAATTTAAGACATCACAGGTGTCTAAATTTAAGACACATAGGTGTCTTACTATGATCATGGCATAAATGAACTGATAAACATGTCTGAAAAATGGCGATATGTCTGAAATTAAGACATTTAGAAATTTAGACACTTAAGTGTCTAAATGCGATACAATTGTATCATATGTGTGATGAGTGTATGTATAACTGTATTGCAATATGTATGCCAGCACCACCAGAAAATTGTTTTCGAATGGATAACAGATGTTTAAAATATTTTTATCCATTAAATTTGGTATTTTATATTTTAAAAAAAGTAATTTGTTTAGATTATGGGACGTCTGGAAAATTGAAATAGTTAGCTTACTTGGGACTTAGTTATTTTTAGCGCAATAAATAAATCAGTAATTGCTTTTCATGAAAAATATTTATTTTCAAAAATTACTCGCAATCATGGACGTACGCACGTATGTCCAAGGAAGAGCCACACCCTCCCATTAAATACTAAGAGATGTACCGGTGGAAAGAAATTTAGAGAGGGACAAGATTTTGGAACAGTTGGGTCTGGCGTAATCCGCTTTTCTAAAATGCAGAACATAAACATGAAATAGGCAAACTAAGAATATTTTGACAGAACTCCTCGGGCAAGAAATTTTTAAAGATACAAACATAAAAATAAATATAAAAATTAATCGTTCAAAAATAAGTTTCAAACGACATTTTTGAAAATAAAACTTTTTTTTTCCTCAATGGTCTCTCCCCCCCTCCCCCCGACACACACACACACCGTTTTGAGATAAATTTGAAATATATCAATATCAAAAGAAGAAAAGAATTAAAATTGTCTTCTACAAAGTGTTCAAAGGAAGGTGGGTTTCTCTGAAATAAAATTTTTAGTAACATTTTCCCTTAACGTAAAATTATTCTATAGCCATTTATAGGAAAAGAAATATCATATATTTTTAATTATCAGACATAAAGAAAGCATAATTGATTACATTTCACAATACTGGGAGGGAGAATGTATCTTCTGGAATGTATCCACCAGGGGGCACTGTAGTTGCGCATGCGTTTTAGATGTCTTTCGTTGGAACGTACGTTATAGTAACTGAAAGTTTGTTTTATGTATGCGTATTTATTTTTTTACGAAATTTGAAGTTCTGTGATTTTAAGTCGTATTCACTTAGTTTATTTATGTATTGAATATATACATCTGACTTACGTGCTTGACACCCAATGACTCTTATAAGCTGTCGTCGATATAATTCGGGATAGAGACAACACTTGAAGATTACATCCGGGAACTCTACAAAGTGTGTGACAAGGTGTGTGTGGTGTGGAACGTACTTAGTGTTAATTTGTATCGAGATTTAGTGTTATTGTACTTCGTCTTTATCAAAGCTGGTAAAAAAGAACTTTTGTCTGGCGGAGTATATTTTGAGGATGAAGCATTTCATTCTCTGAATATGCTTAGCCGGATGTATTAACGTATTCCCTTTCCCTTCTAAAAAGATGCAAGTCTTTGCTCCTCACTGTAATAGTTTTTAAAATTTCAAATCGAGGAATTTATCTTACTTCTTGCAACAGGATTAAAGTAAGTGTTACCAATTTTCTTTTTATTACTAAAATTAGTGTTTTTTTATGATTTTCTAAATAGCACTGATCAAAATCTTGCATAAAATGGTATTAGTTTTGAATCTGTTTGCAAAAAGCCCGCTAATTCTAGAAGTATATATTTTTTAACTTATGACGTTGCCTTTTATTACAAATTATATATTTTAACCCTCCGTCTACCAGACGGGTCCATTGGACCCGACAGGTACATACAAAATATTCATTCAAACCAGAAATTTCTTTAAAATAAACTAAGTATATAAACCAGACAAAAATAAGGTAAATAAATAAGTTAAATAGTTTTAAATAAAAATTCTGGTGTAGAACGTTTTATTAAAACTTGAATAAAATTCCCGGTAGATCTAGGGTTAAATTCTCATATGTTTCCCCTAATTTAAAGTAATAATATCACATTTTAAGTTAAATTCATTCTCTTGTTTTCCATGGGAGTTCTTAGTTTCAATTCTTATCTGTTTCAATTCTAATTCTTATCTATCACTAAACGACCACAATGATATAAAGAAAAAAAAAACTTTGAAAGATTTTCTAAGGCTTTCTTACTTCCTACATAAGGATTACAATCCCGTATCCTGGATTCCGGGATCCCGCTCTATTTTTAATCCCGAAAATCAAGGATTTTTCTGTCAAATCCCGGGATTTTCGGAGTTGTCTTTTTTTTTTTTTTTAACAGAACAATATTCAACTGAAATCAAAAAATATATTTATAGACTTTTGCTTTTGGAATAAAAATCAATTTTTATAAATTTATGTTTATATGTATCATTGAAAAAGAATATATATCTCGAATATTTTTTACATATATTTATAAGCGATTAAACATTTTAACGTGTAAATCTTTTGACACTCTAACAGACGTCACAGCGATGAGTCAGGAAAAACGAAATCATTTGTTTATTTCGAATTCGCTGCGTGTAGAAATATCTCCCAAGTCATTTTGAGATTAACGTTTACTGATAAGCGTTTGTTTCTTTTCGTGCTTTTAAATTTATTTTTCTTTAAAGATATCTAATGAAAAGGATTTTCTATCGTAGAATTGTAATCTTTAATTACGTGGTTATGAGAATAATGTAAAATTTAATTTGTCATAATAATTACTTTTTAATATTGTAAATATTTAGTCATTCAAAAACTTTTTTAACAGGAAATAAAAGGAAGTATGTAGAAGATAAAACATAAACTTATACGAACAATACAAAAATGACAGATGTTAAGATATATATTTAAGACAAAAGAAGTTTGGAGACTATAAGTTATTTTTTCTTCATGTTAATAATATAGAATATTTATTTATTTATTTTTATTGATACTTGAATAGCTTTTGTGATTACCCTCTGATCTACATAAAAACTTGCCCATGTGGAAATATAATTTTTTTTTTTTAAATCTAATTTTTAAATGATAAGGATTTTAATTTTTTTTTTTTTCGGGGAGGGGGTCGGGATTTCTATGAAATTTTCGTAAAGCTGATATCTTAAATCTTGCACTGATTATAATTAAAGTTCTGAAGTTTTATAGAAGGACAAGATTAAAAACCCAATATATATTTAACAAAATACAGAAGTAATTTTTTTCTCAATGTTATTAAAGTAGAATACTTATTTTTTTATTCATAGTTAAATAGCTGTTGTGATTATCATCTGATGCATATGTAAAATTGCCTATGTGGCAATATGATTTTTAAAAAATCTAATTTAAAAATTATGAATATTCATTTTTTTTCTTGGGGGGGGGGTGGAATTTACTTGCAATTTTCTTACATCTGATATTTTAAATGTCTTTCGACATTCAACCGCCGAGTATATTAAATATTTTGAACTTTTAGAGTGGGACAAGATTATAAAATATATATGTATATATTTATCCGTGTACCTTAATAGAGACACTGCGGGGCAGCGGAATTTGCCCGATAGTCGAAGATGTCTGATTTGTGAGGTAAAAAAAAATATACAAATATCTATGCCTTGCGGATTAAAAAAAATATTCGCTAAATAGAGGTGTCCGCTATTCGGGAATGTCTATTAACATCCACAACGGATACTCCCGAATACCGGACATCTCAATTTAGATAACCATAATGCAGGGTTGCATTTTTTTCAAAAGAATTTCTTGATTAAAGCATGGGCATACTGGGCAGTGCCCCCCCCCCCCTACAATTTTAGTGCCACTAAATTTGATGTGCAATATTTGTAAAGCTTATATTTTAAATGTATTTCGAAATTGTACTGATATAATCAATATTTTGACCTTTCAAAGTAAAATAAGATTTAAAAAATTCTTAATATTTAAATAAATATTTTTTGTTTTAATTTTGTTCTACTCCTGAAGTTCAAAATATTGATTATAATAAATACAATGTGGTAAAAGATTTAAATTATCATCTTAACGAAAATTGCATACCAAAATTGGGAGCACAGAAAAAAATCAGGCTGTATGGGGGTGGAGGGTGTAGGACAACAGCCAAATATTTTTTCAGGATTCAACGTGGTCAAACATGGCTACGTATGATGCTTACAAAAAATGGGTGCGATTCAGACGTTTGAAGTGTCTGAAATTCAGACGCAAAAAGTGTCTGAATAAATTCAGACATTTTAAAATGTCTGAAAATTGAACACTGCGTTTCAGACACTTAAGTGTCTGAATTTCAGACATTTTAATTTGCAGTGTGTAGTGTGTTAATAGTAGCGTGAAAGCATTTTTTTTAAATGAAAGACGTCGTAATTACCATTTGTAAAACAACTGCATTTTTTGAAACAGATAAAAGAGAAAATTTAATACATCATTTAGGAATATATATATATATATATATATATATATATATATATATATATATATACATATATATATAATTAATTAACAGACAACGTGTCGATGTAATACAATCCTTTAATATAACTACATAGAATAAATCTAAATGTAAAACACATATATATATACATATATACCAGGGTTCGTACGGGTCCTTGAATTTCCAGACTAAGAAATTGTTCGGTAACAGTATTTTCTTATGGAAAATCTCTCCTTAAATAAGGCGAAATTTCGTCCGTTTATAAACTTGATTTGTTTTTCTATAACAAAAATACTCATATTTGGCCTTGAAAATAACGGTACCCATACGAACCCTGTATATATATGTGTGTGTGTGTGTGTCTGCGTAGTGTATAATGCAATATAATGTTACATCAGAGTTTTCCTTGAAGGTCTGTAGAAAACATGTAGGAAAATAATAAAAAAAAAATAAGAGTGGCTTTAAAGTTCTGGTATTTTGACCACTTGTTCAAAAAAATTTTAATGAAAGTGCTTTTCAGATATTAATATTAAATTTTTAATGTTTCTATTTTTAGTATTTATTTATATGTTTGTATAAAATTGTTTACAGCTTACCAAAAAATGAAGTTTTATTAAATTTTTTTAACCGCAATTGTATTGTGTCAGCAGAAAATGACGTGCGACTTTTTCCGATTAAGAGAGAAATTCAACTCCCGTTATACGTCAATGCTCCCGCTACGGGAACATGTTATATATTCTAAAGGGTTACATCTATTAAAAAAAAATTCAATTGCTTTATCATATATGCATCTTACATATAAAAAATATATGTAAACTTTATTTAGTTAATTAACGTGCTTAACCCATTAACCGCTGGTGTTGCGTGCACGCAACGGTCAAAATAAATGCACATATTTAAGTTATTTACTCACCCACTACTATTTGTTAATTAAAAAATTGGACTTGCTTAAGGACATAAAGTTTTAAGATCATTCAAAGCGAAAATTATCTTTCAGAGATTGTGGTGGCAAACAACCTTCAGCTAAAAAGTTGAAAACTTCAACTTTATAGTTTTGGTGGTTAAACCTCTCGCTGCGTAATTGTTTTATCAAAATAGCTTCAAAAATTGCGTACTTAAATCCTTCGCGACGAGCGTCTTATAAGAATTTTTATTCTTTTGTCACCGGTTTTTCAAAACAAAAATTTTTGTCTGATTAAATCGGGAAAATGCTCCGATTAAACAACACAAATTTTATACTACAAAAATAACTTGTGGGAATAACCAGGGAGGGTTAACTAGACGGAAGAAAAGCATGCCCGATGAAATCTCGGGCTGCACAGCGAGAGGGTTAACCCTTTCAGGGGCAAGACATTTCTGCTCAAAAATTGTTCAAATAATTAATTCACACCGCAATTAACGAACAAATTTATTTGTGAATAATCAAAAGCTTTTTTTTTCACATATATTATAAGATCGAAATTGTACTAAAAAATTACTGGTGCCAATTGGAAATTTAGGCATTAAAACTAACCGTTTGCAGACTGCAAACGGCGCCCCTCAAAGGGTTAATGGGTTAATATAGCGGCGCTTAATAGGTTAATGACATATTAATTAAGGCAAAAAATAAGGGAGATTTCACCATTGCAGAAAAGTGGTGCCAATAAAGAAATCTGAATTTTAAAAAAATTTAGCCCAGCGCAACACTGTTTTCATATCGGATAATTTGAGTACCAGCGATAGTTGGTACCAGCGATATCTATAGAAGATCATTAATCTTGTCATTGGCAATACAGTTTTGTTTCTAAAAGATAATCTAGGATTACGAACGAACTGATTTGGAAACAAATAAATGCTTTCTTCATGTACAGTCGTGAAAAAAAAAGTAAACACCCCCACTAACTCCTCAACAAATTATCGTAGAAGAAAGTTAGTTGTACCGAACGATCGGAAATAAAGTCTACTTTTAAATGATATAGATAAAATTTGCTTAGGGGGTCATCTATATATTAAAACGAACCATAATTCTGTTTTTTCAAAAGCAGTACACAATTCTGACATCATAAATGAACTCTACATCCTCCAATTAGCCTAAAAACAAATTCTTATGCAATTCGTACCATACGTTTTCGAGAAATTAATTATTTTAAAACGAGCGTATTTTAAGGGCTGTATCCAAATTGAAGTTCGGAAATCGATTATTAACCGAGAGAGTCCCCCAACTTGATCAAGGCACCTTAAGAAGTCAATGAAGCCTGCTAGATTACAATGCAGCAGAAGAAATTTCAAAATATTTAGTCACTTCTATCATAGACGGCCCCTTAAACCATCATTTTGCCGTTTTTTAAGCATAATTTTAAACTACTTGGAAGAAAAATGTGAAATTTTGAATTTCCATAAAGCAGGACTTAATAAATCTAAATCCATCAAAAAAATTATACGTTGCAATTCATAATTTTTTCGAATATTAATTTCATAATTCATAATTCATATCATAAAATTATAAAAATTGCAAATTCAGCATACTTATGTTTGGGTACATGAGTATTATTGCTACAAAAAATTTAGCACATTAGGAGCATAATTTCTGGCGATATTAATAAAAATATGAAAATGTAATTTAACATTAGAAGCACCCAATTTTGAATGTTTATAATTCAAAAACTTATCATTCTAATGTCTTGAAATTCGGTGTCTAGGCATAATTTGAACCGAAGATTTGAAATATCTTGTTAAAATTAGGTATTGTCATTGAAAAAAATAAAGTTTGGATTCGTTTTAATATGTAGATGGCCCCCTAAGCCAATTTTTTATACGTCATTTAAAAGTAGACTTTATTTCCAATCGTTCGGTCCCAGTACCTTTTTTCTACGATAATTTGTTGAGGAGTTAGTTGGGGATGTTTTCTTTTTTTTCCACGACTGTACCTTAAAAAAGGAAAATTTTTTGTATATAAAAAACATAACATATGTGTGCCAATTAATGTTGCCATGTACCCCACGCAAATCAGGGCTCCAAACGCTCTGGACACCAGTATTTTAAAGTACCTTTCTTCGCCTTATCTAATGCTTGAATTATCTATGATTAACCCTTTCAGGAGTGCTTCAATTGCGTTTTACTAATGTTGAATTCATAATGGAATTTTCGAAAAAATCTATTTTTAAATAATGAAAAGTAATTTTGCAACTTTTTTCTATCAAAGGTATCAAACGGGGATGAGATTTGCGCTTTTTTGCACACCAGTATTTTGTTACAGAAAATGTTGTTCTGTTAAATCGCAAAAAAGGTCTCATTACATCAAATAACATTTTCTCTAACAAAATACTGGTGCCCAAAAAAGCGGAAATCGCATCCCTGGTATCAAAGCCAGATTTAATAAAATGTTTCAGGTGGAAAACTTCATCAAAAAAAATGTGTGATATAACATACCCCACCGCCACCCAAGGGGTTAAAGGATGCGAATAAATCTGTATGTCCAGAGCATTTGAACTCCCTGATTTACGCGGGACGCCTGGGAACATTAGTTCCAACTGACTGTTGGGAATTAGAAATAATTAGTATATATAATACACCATTCTTCTTCATAGGTTTAAAAACACAATATAAATGTTTTGTAATCACACAATTTTTATTGCCACTTTTCTAAACCCCTTAATTCTCGCTCCCGTGATATTCACGGGCTGTGACTTTTATTCAGATTGTTTGATTCCCACCAGTTTTATAAAATAGTGCAATTGCCTTTATTATGGTATGATTGTACCTGCCATTAAATAAGGTGAATATTTCTTTTTCAAAAAAGTGGTGTCATAAAGCAATTTGAATTTTTAAACCGTAATTTAATGCGACTGTTAAAGGGTTCAAGTACTGTTTAACCAAGCTTTCTGGGGATCCGTTTGGCAGAAAGCCATGCTGATACCATTCGTACTGTAGGGAGAATAGCCTCTGCAAATGAGGTGGAGATTTACACTCTTTATCCATGATTGCAGGAAACAGCGTTCAATGTTGCTTCCTATTTTCTGTTCTGATTAAATTTTATTTAAAATTAAATGGATCGTGCGCCTTCTACTAGTTCTTTGATTAGATCTTTCCGAATAGATTATAAACGTATTTTGCATAATGTACCTCAATTTTGTGATAAGGACGATTTGCTTAACCTTCTCACCGCCGCCCTGAGAACTGATATATCTGCTGACTAAGCTGTAGGTTTCGCTTCAATAGAAGCATTACTTAAATTAATATAATTATACAGATATAACCAGGGGGTGAGATTTCCGCTTTTTTGCACACCAGTGTTTTGTTAGAGAAAATGTTATTTGATGTAATGGGAACTTTTTTGCGATTTAACAGAGCAACATTTTCTGTAATAAAATAGTGGTGTGCAAAAAAGCGGAAATCTCATTCCTGGATATAACCCAGTTTAAAAAAATGAAGTTATGTTTAATACTCTCATGGGTTATATGCCTATAAATAATAAAATAATTTATATCATGTTGGAGAAAACATCTTTTTTATGATTTTGAAAACTTTACAGAGAAAACAACGTTTAAATTTTGCCCTTTTGCTTTGCGGTCAGGATGTTAAAATGCTAAAGCTCCCGCTCGGTCCGTTTTTGAACACCACTTTTATATAAAGAAAAAACTTCTTTATAAATTTCGTAGAAACATAGCGGAAAGGGCGTTTTCTTTTCAATTGTTGCAGAAACCTACCATTATTTTTTTTTCTAACAAATTATTTGTTTTCAAAAAAACGGATTGGTGGGAGCCCTGGAATGCCTAAACATGCTGTGGTAATAATTGACAACTCTCTTTGTCATTCAGCTCGGCTAGCTACATTAACAAACTCATCGAATACAAAAAACAGGGGTCGGAGTATAAAGGAAAAATTTTATCAAAAATCTTCAAAAGACATTTTTGTAAGATATGCAATAGAAAAATACATAGCTGCCAACTTGTACAGATTTTTTTTACCACTAAAATATAAAAGAGAATTTTGCCTAGTTAAATCTTCGAAAACTAGCGATTTTTAATGATTCAGTATGGATAAAATTTCTCTTAAATTTTAGTGGTAAGGAAAATCCGTACAAGTTGGCAGCTATGAAAATATGATGAAGATTATTGATAAAAGATGCTCGTAAGAACAACAAAATTTGAGAATATGTCAATTCCTTTTTGTTTATATTTCCATGCATAATGCAAAAATCACGTTTCAAATATAATTGTACAAAGAAATTACAATAAGAACCACACGCACTCTCTATGGGACGTATACGTTCCCAGAGGTGCCAAGTTCGCACTAATCTTCGGTAATGCGTGGATTAATTTAACCCAGTTTAACAACGTTTCGAACCAGAAAAATTATTTGATGAATCTTTATTTATTTAATTCCAGTTTTCTATGTGGAATTTATTTAATTTCATCTCTGAAAAAAAATTCTGGTGCGAAATGTATTAAACCAGGGTTAAATTAGTCCACATATTACGGAGGATTAGTGGCAACTTGGCATCTATGCGTTCCACCCGTTTTGGGTTAACCCTTTGCAGCGCAGAGCATTCCCATTGTTAAATTGATTATATGCATGAATGACACCGGAATTTACGAACAAATTTATTTAGAACTATGTAAAAGATTTATTTCACATACATAATCAACGGGAAATACTTGTACCAAAATTCTAGTGCCACTGTGACATTTGGGAATCAAGGCGGGTGTTCCATGTAATGGAACTAAATTCCATGTAATGGAACACTGAGCCTAAAAGGATTAGACAACCTCAGTGGTGTCTTCGAACAGAAAGTTTGCAGCAACCTTCGCTCAATTTCATCCATGAAATGTCATTTGATAAAAAGCAACAATCTGGAAATTTGATGCCGAAAAAATGAATTTACGTCCTAGATTAATGAAAATAACGCTTGTTTGACGGATTTATATTATGAAATTGTCCAAATGAAGCTATTATTGACACAGATGGTATAACATATATGCAAATTTTTTTAGAAATTTTATAATGGATTTATTCATAAAATTTCCATTATAATGGATTTAGTCAGTGTTCCATGTAATGGAACACTGAGCCGAAAAGGATTAGACAAACTCAGTGGTGTCTTCGAAAAGAAAGTTTGCAGCAACCTTCGCTCAATTTCATCCATGAAATGTCATTCGATAAAAAGCAACAATCTGGAAATTTGATGCCGAAAAAATGAATTTATGTGCTAGATTAATGAAAATAACACTTGTTTGACGGATTTATATTATGAAATTGTCCAAATGTAGCTATTATTGACACAGATGTTATAACATACATGCAAAATTTGTTATTTTATTGAATCTTATTGTTACAATTTAGTTTGTGGTCCTTCTGGATTTGATTCTGATTTATTTCATGTAAATTATTCGTAGCTAAGAGACATTCTAATTTTGAATAAAAATGTTTGCTAATAATTATTTCAACCTTCATTTATCGCAAATTTTTGACATTTAATTATTGATACTCATTATGTGTCCCGCAGGCAACAGAGATACAAAATTTCAGAACAAATATCGTCACCTTTTTCTATCCCATAATTTCTGTTAGAATCAATTTTAGGGGGTGTTTCACTAAAGTTGATTTCACACCAGATTGTTCATAAAAAAATTTAACCATTTCCGGCTCAGTGGTCATATGTCGGGACCACCTGATTTTAATTCCAAAACAAACGTCACCAAGAATATTTTAATAGAATACTGCTTTCACAATGAAAGTTTAAAATAACGAGTATTTAATTTCTAAAGAAGTCTTTTGTAAGATCCGGTGTGAGTCAATCATTTCATCATCATTTTCTGAACAGAGTTGTTTTGTGCCAGAAAAGGTTAACCCTTTGACCTCTGGTGGGTGAATTTCTTCCCACTTAATTTCAATCTCCAAATGTCACAATGGCACCAGAGTATTCGATAAAATTTATTTGAAAATAAATTAGTGTATTTTTTCGTGTAGATAAAAAACCGAATTTTTTGTTTGCAAAATACTGGTGCCCATGTGGCATTTGTGTAATTATAATAAATTCGCCAACCAGAGCTTAAAGTGTTAAAGTACGGAAGTGCAATTTCATAAACACATATATCGAAGTTATAAAAATCGCATTTCGAAATTCTGGAACAAAATTTGATTAAAATTAGTGGTATAAATAATACACCACCCTCTTTCAAAGTATTAATAAGGCTAAAATCACTTCTAAGAAAACTCCACTGGGGTGAGAACGCAATTCACGAATAATGTTGTGTACCACTAAATTAAATGAAATGATTGTATCGAAGAAATCTGTGAATAAATAAGGCGAAGACTATTATTATACAAAAATGGTAAAAATAGATGTGGTCATTAAAAAGCTAATATAGTTTAAATTCAAGACATGTAAATTTTATCAAGGTGCGTACAGTTCTACAACAATTTTTAACAGAATTTTCGGCTTAGTAGAAAATTTTTTACAGATTCATTAACACTAGAAATACTCAAGTGTTACATAAATATTTTACACCAAAATTTTTATTTAAATTATTTCTCCTCGGATCATATTTAAACTTTTTTATGGAGAAATTTCTGGTTCGAAACGAAATAGTTTTATTTGAAAGCGGTTAAAATGATTGCTATGGTCGTTCTAGTGTTAAACAAAGTGTTGCGGTGTCCCTAAATTTTCGATTGAAATATTCAACAGAATTTTTTAACGTTAAGTAGCTGCCAGATACCTTTGACATTTGAACGAGTATAAGCACCTTGATCATTCTTAAATAGCAGTCAGAGCTATTACGTAGGAGAATTTTTGAAATAAACTATCTACAATTTGTTCGACTAATAGTCTTCCCTATATTAAATTCCGGAATGACTGTCATTAACCCCTTGAGGGGCAAGAAAAAATGCCTCTAAATATTGAATTCTCACCGGAATAATCGAAAAACTTTATTTTTAAATAAGGAAAAGCAATTTTTTTCAACGATTTTCCGCAAAGTTAAAAATATAAAATTTAGTTAAAATTCTCTGGTGGGAATCTTGTTTAACCTTCCGTCTACCAGACGGGTCCATTGGACCCGACATGTACATTCAAAATATTTATTCAAACCAGAAATTTCTTCAAAACAAACTAAATGTATAAATCAGACAATAATAAGTTAAATAAACAAATTAAATAGTTTTAAGTAAAAATTCTGGTGTAGAATGTTTTTATAAAACTTGAGTAAAATTTACGGTAGTTCTAGGGTTAAATTAGGTGGGATATATTTTATCCCACCGCCCCTCAAGGGGTTAAATAACGCGAAAATTACTCTGCTGATCTAATCTAATATATATATTCCCCAACTTTACAGCACGTACACCGTGGTAATTCAGCCAGAATCGCTTACTTCTTCGTCGTTTGCCAAGTAACGAAAGTTTAAAACCTATTTATTATTATTCTCTCGCGCAGCAGCTGCCCCACACGAGTTTCATGATCTGAAAAAGAACCCAATATTATACTCCGACAGATGATAATTAATTTTTATTACACCTGTATCCTTTAAAATATTTACGGGAATAAAAAAATTTTTAAAGTGTAAAATTTAAACACTTTATTTCAATTTTTGGATAAAACAGTAAATGAGTTTTAATTAAATCGTTTCCGTTTTACAGAGATCTTTGGTTAAACCTTTCTAGGGCAAATTACTTCATTTGCTAAAATTTTGAAATGACTGAATGCATAGCTGCCAAGGTCTTACGTTTTTGTACCACAAAAACAAACAAAAAAATATAGTAAATTAATGTTTTCAAATCGCTGCAATCATCCGATTAATTAAGGTAAAAATTTCTATTAAAATTTTGTTGCACAAAAAAGCGGATGATGTCATCACTAATCGACATGCTTCTGACGAGTGTTGGAATCTACACCGGAAATTTTTGAATAGCAATTTTCTTTTATTTTATTTTAGGAACATCCTTCACCTTATAAAACAATAATAACTATTTAAACTTAATGGTGAGTATTAGGAATCTATGCATAAAAATTCAGACAGATGCGGAATGCCACAGTGTTTCCGCATCTGGATGATTTTTTATTGGGGGTTTCCAAATTATTACCAGTAAATTTAACCCTTTAAGGGGCAAGGTAATTGTATTTGCAAACTGTTGAAATAATTGAATAATACTAGTATTTACAAGAAAATTTATTTGTAAAGGCGTAAATGTATATTTTCGCTTATTTAATGAAAGTTAAGTTTTCATTCAAAAAATATGGCGCCAATGTGCCAATTAGGGATTAAAATTATGTGATACCGTGACAGCATTACCGAACCTCATGGGGTTAAATAGTTGTTTTATAAGATGATATTTATTCCACGAATAATGTAAAAGAAAATTACTATTCAAAATTGTCCGGTGTGAATTCTAGCGCTAGAGAGAAGTCGGTCGATTAGCGATGACGTCACACTCGTGCCCTCTGGCCTTGAGTATTTCGATGACAGAATGGAGTTATGAATAAAAAGGAGGAGACATATAGTGTATTGTCTACCAGTTGCGAGTGAAGTAACTGAGGAGGTTGTCACAATATGGCGGCTGCTTTTTTAAAATCGGTTCTCCAGTTTTTGACTACCGGTAGGTCAAACATCCCACCAGTACAATTGAATAGAAGATTTCGTCTTAAAGAAGCGTCTTAATAGTGGATTTTTTTTTCAAAAATGTCGTAAAAATTTCTATGTGTTTTTACCGGTGTCAGTATGCCTTATAAAACTGTCAGTTTGTTTCCATGGTTGTCACAATATGGCGGAAACTCAGGGCCTAACTACCACCAAAGAAAACTCCTACCAGTAAAAATGAAAATCTGTTTCTATCACTTTTTATGACTGAAATTTTGCAAAAATATGGCGTTTAAATAAGTTGAAAAAATCTATATAAACCTACTGGTGGGAGTTTCCACCGTCGATAAACAAACACTTTGATAGCGGTTACAGATGAAGCTTCACTATTTTAAGGCTATGTCAGTTCCTCTTTATTAATAGTTCCATGGATGACAGCGTGTTTTACGAATAAATTTGCGTCAAAATAAACAGAAGTTTTTACTTCGGGTACAAATGCTAAATTTTCTTTAAAAATTCTGGTGCAAATGTGTCATTTGGCAATTAAAATTAAGTGGGACGCATACTTCCCACCCACTTATAAACATGGTTCGTATGCTTCAAGGACGTGTTACCATAATTTTTGTAAAGTAATATTTTCCTTGTTTATTGAAAAAAAAA
Source organism: Maratus speciosus (assembly GCA_963932465.1). Lineage (NCBI taxonomy): Eukaryota > Metazoa > Arthropoda > Arachnida > Araneae > Salticidae > Maratus > Maratus speciosus. The sequence goes on from OZ010787.1 coordinate 437,927,047, forward strand.
TCTATGTTCAGATATAGTGATTAGTACTTTACAAAATTTCTGTTACTAAAACACTCAAAATCCTCTGACCTCCTAGATGCGTACGAACCCTGATAAATTTATAACTCTTAATATAAACTCTTAAAAATAAACTCTTAAATGCATGATTTTTTATTTTGTTTCGAAATATATATATATATATATATATATATGATTTTCTGAAAGGTTTACTATACAAGAAAAATAATGGAAAAAATCAGAGATACATTTTTCGTACAATACGCCAATCTTTTCTTATGTCGCACGTGTGCAATACAAGTAAAGACTAAAATATTGCAAATTAGTCAATATTTTAATAAGTATGAATCTAAATACCTTCTTTTATATCTTTTTTTAATTTGTAAAACTTAACCCTTAAATGCATGAATTTCTTTTTAGAAATATGTTTTTTACTCTTATCCTCTTGAGACCCAAGCTCGCATTTTTCGCACAAATTTTACCATTTTTAGTGTTAAGGCTCTTTATGGGGTTAGAAAACTTTATATATATACAATTATTTTTAAAACTAAAAAATATATAGAGTTTTGGCTTGTCCAGTATAATGGACATTGGGTCTTAGTCCTGTAAAAACCATATTATTGAATTACGTGATTCTGAATGAAAAATTCTTAGTTGGAAAATATTCTTTCCCTATAAATGTGTTTTTATCGTTCATACATCACCTGTAAACATTGCGCAATTTTAATTTTTTTATTATGAAAGAGAAAAATTATTTTTGGATGAAATTTATTTGAAAAGTATATATCAATTTAGTGACTTTTGTGTGAAATTTGTTTATATTGAATTTAGTGTAAAATTTATTCGAAAAGTATAAATCAATTTGGTGACTTTTTAAATAGTTAAAAAAAAATCTATCACATCAATAGAAGTTTTTTCTAAAAAAAATATGAATAGTTAGTGGCACGGTTATCACAATTGACATTTGGATGCCAAAGGAAATTAAAAAGAAACAAAGCTCAGGTTATTTATAATCTTAAATTCTTATCTTCTATTATATTTTCTTTGAATTTTTATTTCTGTTTAAAAATTTTCTTTCATGATAAACGTGTGTTTATCGTTCATACATCACCTTTATGTATTGCACAAATTTAATTTTTTTATTATAAAAGAGAAAAAGTATTTTTGGATGAAATGTATTTGAAAAGTATAAATCAATTTAGTGACTTTTTAAAGAGTTTTTTAAAAAGGAATTTAAAAAAATCTATCATATAAATAATTTTTTTCCTTAAAAAAATTATAAATAGTTAGTTGCACGTTTATCACAATTGACATTTGGATGCCAAATGGAAATTAAAAAGAAATATGCATTTTTTTTTATAATCATAAATTATTATCTTCAGTTATATTTTCTTTAAATCTTTATTTCTGTTTAAATTAGATTAAATTAGTTAATTTAATTATAAACAACATACGAACAGTAAAATAATATAAAAAGCTTTCAATTATTTTTATAGTTAAACGAATATACAAATACAAGTTGCATTTCATGCACACAACTTTATTATATTTCATAAATATCAAGTAAGATAAGATCGCTACATAGGCTTCAAAAAACACATTTTTAGCGTCAAGTTCTTATTTCTTTCACTACAATTTTTGCTGACATCAGAATTGTGTTTTTATCTTTTATACGTCACTTCCAAATATCACATAAATTCTATTTTTGCATCATCAAATAGAAAAAGTGTACTTTAACTAGGAACGTGTTGATCTATTTAGTATTTTTGAAAAAAAAAAAATTAATAACATTTTTTTTTCTAACTCTTCTCGACACCAGTCATTTGTTTGCTAGAATGATGATAATAATTTGTGGCGCAGCTACCACAATTAGCAACTAAATGCCAAGCAGAGATTTATAAGAAATCAAAATAAGTTTGTATATAACTGTTATCTTTAGTTATATTTTCTTAAAATTTTAGCTGCTAATTAAATATGATTAAATTTATTCAATTATAAATAGCATACTAACATAAAAAATAATACCAAAAATAGTTAATTGTAACTATTTTTATATCAATGAATAAGAATAAAACATAATACAAGCTTAATTATAAATATCTATATTTACCAAATGCCGCAAATAAATATATATATAGATTTCACAGTAATCAAAAATTTTACAATATACTGATTTATAACAGGCATTTTATCAGTAAAATTATACATTTTTAGGATAATATTTAAATATTTTTTTTATTTATTTAAGGAAATATTTTATCTGCTTCTGTATCTATTATTTATTTCAATACTGTGTTGATTTTTAAGTAAAAACTAATGCGTCTGTTCAGTATACAAAAACAGTCTAATATGAATAAAAACCACTGACGAAGACCCAACGTCCAGTAGAATGGACATTGCCAAAAATTTTGTTTATTCTCTAAAATACACATTAGATTACTTAAACTGTGATGTCATTTCATCGACACAACACTTAAAATGAGATATGTGTAGCATTAATATCAAAATACTACTAAAAATATATATAAAATTAGCGATAAATCTGTGTGATTACCTTCAACAGTCTTTCTCTTGTTCCCTGCCACTTTCAAATGATTAAAATACATATTTAGCTGCATTTTTTAATTATTTCGGCATGCAGACAGCAGCACTGGAGTATCTAGTATAGTGGACAGCAAGTATTTACAAGTTCCAAATGAAATTATGTATTTTATATAAAAAATAAAAATGTCCAATAGAATGGACGAGGGGTCTCAAGAGGTTATATTAAAGATCAAACACCAGAAATTTTAAGTTAGACTTTTAACTTTATATTTTTACAGGATTAATATTCCGACATGAAAATACTAGTTGGTAAGATTTAAATAAAAACTGAAGCAGATGTGCATCGCTATGCATTTAACCCCTTGAAGAGCGGTGGGATAAAATATACCCGCCTAATATTAATTGCAAAATGTCACATTGACACAAGAATTCAAGACAGAGAAGCTTAATTTTGTTTAACACGTGAAAAGAAGCTTTTACCTAGTTTGAAATATATATTTTTTTAATTTCTGGTGTGATTCATTCATTTTAGCATTTTACGAATAAAAGTTCTTTGTCCCTGAAAGGTTTAATGATTAAAAAATGTGAGCAGAAACTAGATAGAAATAGTAATGTGCTAAAATTTTTGACGGAAAAATAATTTCGAAATAGAGATTTAAAATCAACATAAATTTGGTTTCTTTAGAAATGCATTTTTTTCCTTTCAGCTGAGTCTTGATAGTAGGCTCATATGCGTAAACAAATTTACTTAGCATTACCTATCCGTTGTCACTAAAAATTATCGTTTGTAGCACAAACAACTATTGTCTATGTCAGTACCAAGATATATTCCAATGGACAATAACAGATTAAGAAAAAAATGTGATATAACCCGAAGGTGAACATAAATATTTGCCATTTTATATAGTTTCCAAAGATTGCAGATTTTAGATGGGAATTTTCAAATTGCAATTTTACTACTATTTAACCTCAGGATTTTGCGAAATAATAAGGCATATATAACTTTACGGAAATAAATTTCTTCATAAAATTGAATACCCCATGGAAATCTTTTATCATTAAAGATAAACTGATTATCACGGAACAAACAGCAAAGAAATAAGCAATTAAAACGTCCGCCTGAGGGAAAAGTTTGAGCCCGAAGTTTTGTTTTACATTTTGTCGGTTTACAAGTGATTTCGACGGTACCTACTGAAAGAAGGCCAATGTGCAAACTGGCGCCGACGGCATACCGCAAACTTTTAATAGAAATATTTACATTACTTAACACGTTCGCGCCGGCGCCTATATTAATGTTTTTCACTGTGAGGGGTGCGCTCGAATTCACGTTTTGCTTCATCTGAGGGCACGATACTTTCGCTTATTCGGACACCGTATGTAATGACACGCCCCTCTCATATTTATTAAATTAAGCTCGAATATAACAAGCAGAGTTGAATGTGAATTTCTGAAAGGTCGTAAAGAGTAAGCATATTACTGAGAGGCATGATTTTATTGACTACAGATGTACGAATTTTATATAAAATGTCAAAATCTAAAGAAATATGGAAAACATGATATAAAAGCATTTTCTGTAAGGTAGAAGCCACGCCCTTAGTCAATGATATATTTTGAATGAAAACAAGAATTCTCGTTTACTGTCGTGAATGTATAAGTTTTATAATATTGAATTGTTTTTAGTACTGAATTTTCGAATATTCAAGTGAGACCCGCCTGTAGTGCACGCCGTCTATGGCATAGTTGAGTGTGGCCCACCTGTAGTGCACGCCTTCTTTTTAACAGTGGAGTGTGACCCACCGGTGATGCACGCCGCCCGATGCGACAGTCTAGCGTGACCCACCGGTGATGCACACCGCCCGATGGGGCAGTCAAGCGTGACCCACCGGTGATGCCCGACGGCGTGAACGTGTTAAATGGTCTTGTACCTTTTAACCCCTTGAGGGGTTGTGGGATATATTATATCACACCTCATATTAATGCTGATTCGCACCAGAAACTTTTAATTAAATTTTACATTTTAAACATTGGTGACGAAAAGTAAAAAAAAAAAATTGCTTTTACTCTTTTTAACGCAATTCTTTTTTTAATCCCGGTGTGAATTAAACGTTACACAAACACAATTGCTTGACCCTCAAAGCGTTAAACTCGTCGAAAATCAACAAAAACATTGAAAGTTTGAATTAGTGTATCTTGATTGATTTTTAATGTTTAAACATGAAATTTTGACTTTTGATTAAACAGATTATGTTTTTTTATATAATACCACTAGAAACCGACTAGTCTGTCACAGAATTTGTGTATTGTTGAAATTAAAAAAGCTCTCGTAAAAGTACTCCGTAAGTCACTGCGCGCATGATATTAAAAACGTATAGTAGGACTGTTATGACACTTTATATGCATAATAAGCAAATATGTATTTTTTAAATAGCAAATATGTATTTTTAAATGATCTACTCTTACGTCACAATTATTTCATTAACTACGTAAACAAAATATTTTTGTAAAAAAAAAAAATAAATAAATAAATAAATAAATAAAAAATTGAATTTTTTTTAATGAGTAAAAATATCATGACTAAAAATTTTACTACTGTAAATACTGTAAAGTGGATCATTTTAAACACATTTATTTGCTTAGTATCTATACCAAATTTCATAATAATCCATACATACGTTCACCAGATATGCGCGCAATGACTTTCGGAGTAAAAAAAGAGCTTTTTTAATTTCAACAATACACAAATTCCGTGAAAGGCTAATTAGTTTCTGAAGGTAGCGTATTACAAAGCACAATTTGTTTAATCAATTTTCAATATTTCACTTTTATATAGAAAAAGGTATTGAAGCTAGACTAATTCAAACTTTGAATCTTTTCGTTAATTGTCGTCGAGTTTAAAAGATACAAGACCCCTTAATATCAGAAATTATGCGATTAGATAAAGTGAAGATTACAGGGCTCCCAAATTGTCCAGTTTATATTACAAGTAATTACAAGAAATAATTTGATGTAAATTTTAACAATGCGCGCTACAAACTAAAATGGAGTTATGAATGAAGAGGGGAGAGACATGCAGTGTAGACAATGTTGCAAGTGGGCTACTTCTGTTAAATTATGATTTCTTGATTTGCACCACTTTTTTGAAATAGTAAAATTCCCCTTATTTAATGACAGATTAATTAAGGCGAAAGCAAGGGGAATTTTACCATTCAGAAAAGTGGTGCCAATCAAGAAATCTGAAATTTAAAAAAAGTAGCCCACTGGATACACTGAGGGTAGAGCAGGGATGGCCAACAATGGCACGCCGGATGTCACTAAAATTTTAAATAAAAAGTTGACTTGTTGAATCGCAGAGATTAGATGATTAGAAACGGCAATGATTACCGTAATTTCCGGCGTATAATCCGCGGATCAAACAATTATGTTTGGACCCAGAAATTTTGTTTAGTTATTGAAACCAAGTATTTGCCGCGATTTAAAAAGTTACATTTTATTTTTAAAAAAATTTCTGGGTCGAAAAATGATTGTTTGATCTGCGGATTATACGCCGGAAATTACGGTACTTTAAAATTTTAGTGGTGTACACCGTACCACTGTTGGCCACCCCTGGTGTAGAGTCTACCAGTTGCGAGTGAAGTAACTGAGGAAGATGTCATAAGATGTGGGCTGATTTTTACTGTCATCTACCTTTACAAGAAGAAAACATTTGATTCGTGAAAATTTTCGACTTCCGGTTTTCGACGGATTTATACGTTTTAGGTGTCAAAGACCTTGAAAAATATGTTTTTACAAAATGTCTGTGTGTGTGTCTCTGTCTCTGTCTGTATGTAGAACAAATTTTGTGGGGGCTCTATCTCAAGAACTAATGCACGCATTTTCATCACACTTCAGATTCATTTAGTCGTTGGTATGAATTTGAGCTGATTACGTTTAGGTGTAAATCGCCCAACAGGTGGCGCTGCGATGCTGCATTTTTCATGACTGCCGCAATAGCTCTATCTCAAGAACTAATGCACGAATTTTCATAAAACTTAAGATTTAGGAATACATTTGTAAATATTGGTGCTGATTATGTTTTGTGGTAAACCACCCAAGAGGTGGTGCTGGTATGCTGCATTTTTCACTTTTCCGCTATTGCTACATCTCAAAAACTAATGTATGAATTTTCACCTAAATTTAGATTCAGTTAGACGTTGATGCATGTTTCTGCTGATAAGGTTTTGTTATTAATCGTCCAGTAGGAGGGGTTTGCTATGATTGATTTTTCACGATTTTCGCAATAGCTCCTCTTAAAAACTAATGCATAGATTTTCATCAAACTTCAGATTCAGTTAGACTTTGACGTAAGTTGTTGCTGATTAGGATTTTGTTAAAATTACCCAACAGGTGCGCTGTTATGCTGCATTTTGGTGGATTTACACGATTTTAGTGATATTTATATCGCAAGAACTAATACACGGAATTCCATATCTTTAGAATCCCCATGTTGGGCATATATTTATATTTATTTTTGGAAATGTAGTAGCGAATATTGAAGTGTTAACATGTTTGAGATAGAAGAACGTTTTGGAATTGGTACATCCGACTAGTTTACATCGGATCAATACTCTTTGATGACCACCGAAGCAAACTTCCACCAGTAAATTTTAATTAGAAAATTTCGCCTTATTTTAACGGATTATCCCTGCAAATTTCTCTCACAGATATAGTAAAAATTTGTATGCCTTTTTACATGTGGTAATTGTCCCGAGTATTATATCCCGAGTATCTTTCACTAACACTCGAAGTTGTTTAAGTTGTCAGTATATGGCGGAAACGCATAGCCTGATTACTGCCGAAGTAAATTTTCACCAGTAAAATTAAATACATGCTTTTTGCCATAATTATGACTCAAATTCTGGATTACAAATGCGTTTAAGCAAGGAGAAACTTTCTATTCAAATTTACTGTTGGAAGTTTGTTTCAAAATAAGGAAAAGCAATTTTTTGACTTTTTTCAACCAAAGTTTAAAAAGTAAAATTTAATTAAAAGTTTCTGGTGCTAAACTTCATTAAAAGTAGGTGGTATATAATATATCCCACCGCCCTTCAAGGGGTTAAAGAAAAATCTTTATTATAATTTTCGTATAACATAGCGTTTTTCTTGCAGTTGTTCTAGAAATCTACTACGAATTTCTTTCTAAAAAATTTTAACATTCAACAAAATGAACATTCTAATTTCTTTCTCTGGTTTTCAAAGAACGGACCAGTGGGAGCCCTGATAGACTGGAATCATATATAAATATATATTTCCAGCAAAACTGGCTCTTAATAACATACAACCAAAAAATTAGACATTTTTGAAAATGACCACACAGATTTGATACTTAATATGTCACTATAATGAAATTTTAATAATGTACTTTAACAGCGAAATATATAGTAAAATGATTACAAATTATCTCTATGTGATACCATTTAACCAGTAATCCAATGAATATTAATTTAGTCAATTTCAGTATTTTTAATTTTTTTCTCCTGTAACATATACGTCGCAAATCCTTAAGAGCGCAGAATCAAACACAAAATTTCAGTTTATTATTTTAACTTGAGTGTTGAAAGCATAAAAAATGAAACAAAATAACATTTCGGTCTTCTAAAATTTTTTTTAACAATAAAAAATTCTAAAAAGCAAAAAGCCAAAAAGCCAAAGTTGGAAATTTTGCAATGTGCAAATGACAGAAGCAAAGCGCGCCAGACGTCGCGCCATAAGTCGCCATAACTCGTGATGATAAAAAATCGCCAACGCGTTGTTTATGGCGGGGACACGGTACCTTTTAAACTACTTTTTCGATTTTGTATAATACTGTAAAATACTCAAATATAATGTCACTACAGATATGAGGTAATATAAAGCAAATATAATTTCATATAATTTCAAAAAAAAAATCTTGTAGAACAGCCTATTTAACTAAAATTTAAAATTTAAAAAAAATTAAAAAAATGTTTTTAAATACCTACTACTTTTTTAAATAAATACAATTTTTTTTCCATATTCCTTAGATTATACTACATAAAACTGTGCATGAATTTTTAGATGTATGGGATATTACATTTAATATCAATCTTTTTCTCTTTTGTATAGTAAAAAATCAAGGAAAAATAATTGAAATTCTTAAAAAAAAAATAACTATAACCTTGAATGTTAAATCCATGCACAATTTTATGTAGTATGTTTTTAGGATTATGGAAAAAAAATGAAGCAAAAATATTCATATTTAAAAAAGTAGTAGGGATTTAAAAACATTTTTTTGATTTTTTTTAAATTTAAATTTTAGTTTAATAGGCTGTTCTACAAGATTTTTTTTTTTTTGAAATTATCATAGAAACTCGACAGAGTTTCTCGCCAAGCAAAAGAAACAACAGTGCAATGAACCGTAAATGAAAGGAATTTCCGCCAATTGATGCCAAACGATTTTGCAAGATTTTTTTATTACTCTGTCTAGTTTATATTTTCCGGACTGACCAAAACGGGATTTTGACACATCTATAGCTCGAGTACCATTTATAATAAAAACAAAATTCTTGATTCTATGGAATGGGGCGTGCCACGTGACTCAGAAAACGAAAGTAAAGTGGAATCCGGCGAATAGGTTTTTAGTAAATGCGATTTTAAAAGTGCTGTTTTTTGCACTTTTTAAGTTCTTGTTCCGACCAAATCTGTTGGCAGGGCTACAGCAATGTCGGATTTTTATGCGCTTTACGACATTTGAACTATTTTTATGAGTAGTTCAAACCTTTGAAAGTTTCATGTAAAAATATTAATTAGTTTTTGATTTATACCAGTTCAAAGTAATTTATTCGTATATTTCAGCGTGGCGTACGTAATAATATCTGTACTTATATTTCCATGTGAACTGCGTGGCGTACGTAATGTGTAAGGTCATTGTGCATAAATGCGACACGATTCCCCATAGTTTTGTCGCATTTAGGATGTACAATGAAACCTCTCTGTGCGACGACCTCCCTGAACGACCATTTTTTCATGGAACGAAATTTATTCCCATAGACTCAATACTAATTTTACCTCCCTTCAGAGAAGTTTCCCAGTAGAACTCCCTCCATGAACGACCCATTTCTTTGAAGAAAATAAAACAAATTCCGTTTTTTCCTGGTCGCTTGAAGAATGTTTTATTAGAAAAATAATTCCGGAGAGCGCATTATTCATCAAACTTCTAAATTAAGTTTAGAATTTTTTTTTTTATTCCGATAACTTTTAAGTGTTTAAACACCTTTGTGCCTTTTTAGTTAATGAATTTAACTCTGATGACAAATTAAGAATAACGGTCAATAAACTCCCCCGCCCTATTCTGTCAGGAGACTCTTAAAGGAATAGATAAATGAATAAAATCGTCATTATTTGTTCCCGTCTAGAAAAAAAAAATGCATTTATTTACTGAACTTCGAAAGGACTTGGTAACAAAAGTTATAAAAGTTAAAACGGTAAAATCAAAGCAAATGCACATTTTAAAACTCTGCAGTAGTTAATTTATCTAATTCACATTTGTTCTTATACTTAAAGTTTCATATTTTTCCCTAATGGGAAAAATAAATTTTAGTAACATTAGTTGTTACCTTTTTTCAACAGTTAAAATCTAAATTTAAATATAACCTCCATTAAGAGAACGTGGTCTCTTTAGGGAGGTTTTACTGTATTTGGCATTTTATTATATAAATATATATTTTATTAAGCAGCAAATTAATGAATACTGTAGCTATAGTTCAAAACTAACTTGCTTTGTATAAACTTAATAATTATCTGTAGTATAAAACCACAATATACGATTGTCGGTCGCATTTAGGTAATTTTTGTTGCATTTACGGCAGTTAAAACCTGAATGAGATGTCCATAGCCCTAAATGTAATAATGCATTTTACACATGAGAATTCATTTGAAAAAGTTCATTTAAACCTTAACAGCTGTTGCAGAAAATTGTCATACAACAATTGTGAGCAGTCTGCGAAACCATTCGATTGAAAGAAGAATAAAAGTCGCGATTAATCATAAAATACTGATTTTGCACTAAACTGTTTGTAGAATAATATTTCTAATAAAATCTTGCTTTTCAAACATCTCAAACAGTTGTACTTGGGCTCCAAATGAAGCAAAATTTTACTGTATCGATAGTTAAACTGGAAATTACAAGTTAAACTGTGAAAATTAAAAAAAGAAGCACTCACAGCAGTTGAGGGTTAATTGCAATTATTTTTTGGAATTGCTTAACCCTTAACTGCTGTGACAGGAATTGTCGCACTGCTGCGTGTGTTCTCCGAGAGCGTTTGATTAAAAGATGAATAAAAGGCTCTATTAACTCACAGGTACTGTTTCTGTACTAAACTAGTACAGGACTATTATAATTAAACTTCAAATATTCAGAATGTCTAGCAATAGTTCTAGAGCTCATAATGAAAGAAAATTTCACCAGTATTCATAGCTTAACTGGAAATTACAAGTTTAACTGCGAAAATTGAATAATGAAGGGGTCTGCGAGATCGCTAACAGCAGTTAGTTAAGGGTTAATATAGAGTTGAAATACATAAAATTGAAAGATAAATAGCTTATTATTGAACTACTAAATAAATTTTGTTTAATAGCAGTTTAAATAATTAAACTTTAACTGAGATGCACAATTTTACACTGCTAATATGCAAAAGCTTCGTGTTGTTATTTGAATGTTGCGTATAATGCTTTGTTTCTAATATAAATAATTATCATCCCTCCTTCCCACAGAGCTATGGCTATAACTACAATTAAATAATTGTCCCGAAAAACTTCGTTTAAAATTCGCGGAATTCGCGCGTGAATATCAACCCATAATTTCTACACTAGTACGATTTGGGTTTCCGTAACTTCAACTCCGCATAATTTTGCTCACGATCTAGTGATAATGAAATATAACAACATGATTCATGTACGAAATTTAATAAGAAATCGAAATGAGATATTGGATTTTATCAAAAGTCTTATTTTGTTAATGAAAAATATGAATTAATTAAAGCCTGTTTTAAATAGCACCGACATTTCGTTCGGTGCGATTTCGCATTAGTGTGGAGTTTACGGGTTAAAAGGATATTTACAAGATATTTATAATATTGTTAACCAGAATATTTATTACGTATAACTTTATTTATTATAAAATGTCACATGATAAATACATCAGCCTTATAAATAGATAAAAACGTACAATATTTCTAATAATTCTGATTAAGCCAAAGAGAAGCAATGTGCCTGGCATTCTGTCATCCCCCCCCCCCCCACACACACACGCATTCCTCTTCATTTTTCTTGCACTTTAAAAAAATTGGACATTTTCTGTACCTAAAAACACGTATATGGAAACAAATACACATTTAGATAATTAGTTTTATTTATTTTTTATCGTTTTCCAATTTGAAGGTAGAAAATGTCAATTATAATAAGTAAAAAGTGAAAACAGAATTAAGATATCAGATTAAAAAAAAAAAAAAAGTGCTGACAAAAATTATGGTCTCCTAAACCAGCGCATAACTCAATTGCATAATGTTTTAATCAGATACAGAATTTAAGCTACCGAATCGTATAATGTTGGTAAAATTAACTTACTTAACCGCATTAAAATAAACATTATTTAAGAGTTTCCAATTTACACAAGATTTTCCTGGATTTCCATCATATAAAATTATTGCAAATTCCAAAATCATGTGTCTATATTTTGTTACTGGAACATATACCGCGTTTCTTATACCTTTTTTTAAATTAAAATTTTTAAATCAGCGGATTTTTCTGTTTCGATCATCTTAAAATACATATTTTAGTGCCTGGTTAAAGAAAAACATTAATGGAGGATTATTCTGACTCAACAGAGCTTAATTAACCCGTTTGGGACCATGGGTGCATATATGCACCCTCAAAAAGTGATTAAAACGATTGAGTTTGAAACCAGTAAAAAAGAAAAGTAAAATTTACTTTATTTAATTACGACATTTTCGTGATTTATAAAATTAAGTCAAATAATTAACAAAAAGTTGTACCAAACGAATAAAATTCGTGTAAAAGATGCCGGTCCTGAACGGGTTATAAATAATATTTGCTTTAAACATCATTTTAATACAATATATGAAAAATACCATATAAACTTACCTAGTTAACCTCCTAAATGCATTTACAGCAATCTCTATGTCGCTATTAAGTACTTGCATAAAACAGTCTCCAAAATGCGTAGACTATTTTAACTTGTAATCTGAAAACTGGTCGTCTTTTCTTAAGTTTAACTAGTCATGTAATCGAAACCGACAACGTGGTTCTTGATGTCCATAAGGTTATTTGAGCTTCAAAGTTAAAAAAGAAAACCTGTGAGCCAATTTCGGGAATTTTTGTCGCATTTGTGAAACACAGGAGCGCAATAAAATGAACGATGTCTATTTGATTGAAAATTTATTTTTTTAAAAAAGTTTTAAATGCAGAAAAATGTTTCGGGTTCTGTTCATTAAGATCGTATGCCTCATTACACAGCATTTATTTATATTTCTTGAATTAAGATTTTAAGTAAAAGAACATTATCGCATTTAGGTGTCATCACATTTAGGCGTCCTTATATCTAACATTAACAACGTCCTTATATCTATCTTGACCTTATATCTAACATTGCAGTAAACATTTAAAACGGGTTAGAACTCGAGCGATTACTTGTTGAACATAAAAAAGGCAAATATTCGCCAAAAACATAAAAAAATCGATTTAATTTTTTTAAATTTTTTGGCCCCAATCGTTCATGAGCTCACAAGCAACCCGTATGCCAAATTTCTTAGCTCTGCGCCCTGTGGTTTCCGAGTTTGTGAGGTTACATTGATAGATACGCGCACGGATTCTAATAGGGTAGATGTTATTGCATTTGACCCAGTTAAGCTCCGTATTGTAAGGCGGCATTGAGGCATTTACGGTTCGTTTACATGGTCACTTAGAAGAACTTGATTAGACTACAACCGATGGATATTTACTGGGTGGCATGTATTTTAATGAATTTGTACTATTTCAATCTCTAAAAAATTTTATCATGTTACATGAAAGTTGAATATGAATTCAATTTGTTTATCTAAAAGCTCAACTATTCAGGTTTCTACTTTATGAAAGATGTTTCTATTATCCACTTTATTAAAAATGCTTCTAGATTTTAGCACACACCCTTTTAAAATTCCAATACTATGGGTATTTTTGCACACAAAATTTAGATAACAATTAAATGAAATTTTATTTTGCACGAAATCGGAATGATTTTGGACGAAATTCTGCGCACAATAATCATCGCGGAATGTCCGGTTGATATTTGAGGAGAAACTAGATTATAAAAGTGGCCAGTGGACCTCGATTATGGAAAGATTCTAGGTGAACACCGACTACGGAGGGACCACAGAACGTGCTCAGAAAGATAATGTAAGCACTTTAGTGAATCACAGAGTACTTATAGTCATGAAAACAATTCGACAGAACTTTAGGATTACTATCTATCATATTGAAATAAGCGGGTAAATGTTCTCTTCTGTATTGCTTTTATGCTAAAACGCTCATATACTCAAATATTTTTTTCAACATTCCAAACTTTGCAATTTATTCAATTTAAACAAAGGTAATACAGTCAGTCTGGTTTTTTATTACGCAATTTTTTTCCCTTTTTTTTTACAATCCTTTTATATCAAATGAATTTTTGGCAGTTTTATTGAAATTTTTCGTTATACTTTTCATTTAACCCTTTCAGGGGCAAGCCATTTTTGATTAAATGTTCAAGTAATTAATTCGCACCGCAATTAACAAACAAATTTATTTGAAAAGAATCAACAGCTCCCCCCCCCCCCCCAAGAATATTATGAAATCGAAACTGTGCTGAAAATTTACTGGTGCCATTTGGCAATTTAGGCATTAAAATTAACCGTTTGCAAACTGCAAACGGCCCCTCAAAGGGTTAAAAAGATTAATAAGAGGATGTATTAAACTAATCGACTGTTATATTGGACATGGTAATTAAAGAATGCTATCAATATGCCAATAGCTTTTAGTTAATATTTAATCAGAATATAGAGCTACTTAAAATTTTACAAATATGACAGAAATTAGGGAAAGTCATTTCATAACGATGAAATATCGAATTCTGAACTTTTATTGAAATGAATGTAATTTATCGGATGAATTATCCGAAATATGTGAGAAAATACATGGAAAGCATACGACTTAGTATGTCCTGTTAGTTACGTAAAAAAAAAAAAAAAAAAATAGGAATTTAGAAAGTACATGCATTGGAAATTCAGAAAATCCAACATGTGTTAGAGCTTATGAAAATATTTAAAAAGAAAAAAGTAAAAGTTTAATCAAATAATCTGAGTTTCTGCCGCGCTTATCGGAGGGACGTTAGATTTCCTGAAATAAAAAAACTGATTTTATTTAAAAATTACTTTAAGCACGCCCAGTGATAAAACAAATGATCATTATTCAGTCTGTTTTTAAGTCTATATATTTTGCGTAAAATTATGCGAATTTTGAGAATGTAAAGGCAGTTTTTGAAAAGTTATTAGGATAAATTCCTTGCTGAGTTAATTAGTGAATCACCATATAGCTTATTGAACAACAGCAAAAAATATTTCCGGTTACTTCGACAGATTTTATCATATCTAAAAAATAAATGATTTCTTCTGATATTTGTAAGGATCGATAAAATGGTTTTGAATTATTTAAAAAAAATCTAACATTATGTCTTACTAGATATGCATTTTACACTTTTGAAAAGTTTATAGCATCACTATTAAATTATTTTTTTGCTTCTATCATCTTTCGTTTATCTTTTTTTCTGAATTAAAATGGAATATGTATAATGCAAATGAAATACCTTGCAAAAAGAACTGATATCTAATCAAAAACAACTCGTTGTAAATGATACCGCCAAGCCACAAACCTAAAACGTCAGTCATAAAAAGAAGTGATATCATATAAAAAGAAACTATATAGAAGTGCATACTACGAGTGCCGTGTAAAAATCTATCACTACTCATAATGTTTCCAAAGGACTCGGAGTGAGGTACAGTATGTGAAAACTGCTTGGCGACCTGCAGGCGTATATGTAATATATGCAGTACCTATATCAATTTGGAAAAATTGTGGAAGTCGAAAAAATTAATTTTAAATTCTTATTTTATCACTCTTATAAATATTTGTAGGTTATGACAGAATTATTCCTTAAACGTAAAATGTCGTGTTTCCAACATAAGGAATATTATATAATACCATTGTAACAGAAGCCTTACTAGAACAGATTTTACCCCCTGCCATGTGATATTCCGTTTACGCAGGCTTTACTGCAATATATCTTAGTTTAGTTAACGTCTATTATTAGGTGTAGTGTTAGTAATATTCATATGACCATTATTTTATATTATTATTTCACAAACTCAAAATCTTTATTATATGTTTACTTAGAAAATCCTTCGCGTAAAAGTGGTATTTCTTGTTCAAATAATGGTGAATAAAATCAACAAATCGATACCATGATGTTAAATAAGAATGGGCATATAAACACCAATAGCTTCAACTTTTCATAATTTAATGGGATCAGTAATTTAAGAAGAAAATTCTTAAGCAAATAGTCATATGTAAGTGCAGGAAGAACAAACATTATACAAGTCTGCAGGTGGCCAAGCAGTTTTCACATACTGTACCTCACTCCGAGTCCTTTGGAAACATTATGAGTAGTGATAGATTTTTACACGGCACTCGTAATATGCACTTCTATATAGTTTCTTTTTATATGATATCACTTCTTTTTATGACTGACGTTTTAGGTTTGTGGCTTGGCGGTATCATTTACAACGAGTTGTTTTTGATTAGATATGAAATTACATTTGCTTTATAGTACCTAATATCTGTAGAGACATTATGTTTAAGTATATTACAGTATTATTCAAAATTGAAAAAGTAGTTTAAAAGGTAATGTGTCCCATTAGGCATCAAACTCTAGCGTTTTTTTTTTTTTTTTTTTTTTTTTTTTTTTTTTTTTTTTTTTTTTTTTTTCAGGCGAAAATGGATCTTTGTATAATTATTTACTCTGTGATATCTATATTTTGATCTGCATGAACTGTTTTGATAATAATTTTAGAGAATGTTTAGTTCAGCAAAAATGTAAAATCAGAAATACATTATTTAGAAAATTTCAAATGTTACCATTTAGCAGAAACTTTAAATAATTGCATTTTCCTTATTTAGCAAATTCAACCCTGCAAGTACCGAGGTCGCAATAAAACATTCGAAGACACGGAAGCTAGTACGTTACTTAACTTCTTCTCTCGTCTCGTGCAGTAAAAGTTCCACACGAGTTTCTTGAAAGACGACATGTAATTATTTTATCAAACAGTTACTTGTATTCTATTTTTATTTATACATCTATATACCTTTATAAAATTTACGGGATAAATTTTCTTTTTCTGTTTGATAAAAAAAATGCCGCCAGTTTTTTCTTCCTTTAACCCTTTGTATCCCAAATTATAAATTCTTGAAAATTTCATCTTCCAAAGCATTTTTCGTGAATTTTCAAAACTACATTAGAAGATTTACACAATCATTTATTAAATGTTAGAATAATTTTGCCAATCAAAATTAATTAATTAAATTTGAATTTATAGAGATTTTGTGCATTCTTTATAACTCCGCTCAAACAATTTATTTAAAATATATTTTTTAGTATTTTATAGAATTAGGAAATGTACAAATGTACAATAGAAATAGTGAAATACTTCCTAACTGAAAATTTCCCACTACTACCTTTCAACGCCAATAAAGCCGAAAAGATGCAAATGAAAAAGAAATCATTCTTTTAATCCTTTAAATGTTTTTCTCGAGTGCCGCTAGGGTAAAAAGTGTTTGCTACTTCGATACTAAAAGCTTATGCATACCATTTAATTTTAATTGCAATCTTTGGTTTGTTAAATGACATAACTTTTTCGATTGCACAAAGACAAATATTTTAGTAAGAAAAAGGTGGTGCCGGTTTTTTATTTTTAGTTTATTGTGTCGAAAAAAAAAGAAACAGTTAAGGGGTTAAGGGGATGGTCGACGTTAGAATTTGTTTTTTTAATTTTCATCATATAGATATGAAATTTTATGGAACTACACATTACATCATAAGTATTTAGAATACTTTAAAAGAAATTTGCAATCTTATTATAATTTTAAGATTTTTTAAAAAATTAAAATTTAAAAAAGAAATTTTAAAATTCTCCATGCGTCATAATTTTTGAGATCTTTTCACGATTTTGCATTTTAATCACATAAAACTTTATTACAAACAAATCTGTTCATCGATTTTTTAATCCCTTGAATAGTTATATTTTTAGAGGGTTTTTTTCAGAATTCGACATCGATTTTCATCAAAATTTTGCATTTTAATAAGTTAAAAATCAAATTAAATTATCATCATGAAGTCGAATTTTAAAATGCATACACACTTTCTTTGTAAACAAAATCAGGATTCTTCCTTATCCATTTAATGAATTTTGATTAAAAAAAAATATGACGCACGAAGCATTTCAAAAATCTAAAACCGTTGAAAAATCAGTTTTAACCCTTAAATGCACGATTTCTTATTTTGTTTCGAAAAAATGATATATGATTCTCCGAAAGGTTTATTACACAGGAAAAGTAATGAAAAAAATCAGAGTTACATTTTTCATATAATACGGCAATCTTTTCTTCTGTCGGAGATCTGCAATACGAGTACAAAAAACTGTTGTGTGGCTATTTTACGCTAAATTAATGCAAATTAGTAAATATTTTAATAAGCATGTCTCCAAATACCTTCTTTTATATAATTTATTTTATAAAACGTAACCTTTAACCCTTTATTTTCCATGATAGAATACGTTCTAAAAATTACGAAATTCAGAGAATCTGACTTACACCAGGAAGTTTCAATGGTTAATTTCGGGTTATTTAAATACAGAATGTCTGTTATTAATTAAAGCAAATATTGTTATTTTAATTTTCTGGTGTGAATTAGGTATATACAAATAAAAAAATCTATTAAACTCAAAACACTGTTGTTTGCATATATGCAAAGCTGCGCACTAAAGGGTTAAAAAACGCCCAGATAGATTTGGCATAATATAAACTATAAATGTAATCTCGCGCACCCCAATGTTTCTTTATTTGAAGATGAAAACTGAAATTCAAGTAATAACTACTGTCGTGTGGCTGTTTTACGCTAAAATATTGCAAATTAATAAATATTTTATAAGTATGTCTCTAAATAACTTATTTTATGTAATTATTTATTTTAAAGAACTTAACCTTTAGGCCAATGTCAGACGGGCGTCTTTTTGCCTGCTTTTTTACTTACGTATTATCCATTCACAATGCTATAGCATTGTGAATGGATAATGCGAAATCAAAAAAGCGTGCAAAAATACGTCCGTCTGACATTGGTCTTAATCCTTTAATTCTCATGATAGAATTCGTTCTAGAAATTACGTAGTTCAGGGAATCTGCCCTTACACCAGAAAGTTCCAATGGTTACTTTCACTTTATTTAAATACGGAATGTCTGTTATTAATTAAAGCAAATATTGCTATTTTAATTTTATGGTGTGAATAATGTATATACGAATAAAAAAATCTATTAAATTCAGAAACCTGTTGCTCGCATATATGCAAATCTGCGCACTAAGGGGTTAAGAAGAACAGTTTAACCCTCTAGCGCATACTGTTGCCATTTGGCAACATATTAAATTTTCCCTCCTTATTGTTTATTTACCGTTGTCTCTTGACAACTTCATGCTTTACATATTCATGTTGGTCCTATATTTAGGTTTAGTTCATAAAAAGTATCATAGTTGGCAATAGTTGTTTATAAATTACAAATAAAAAGCATATTTTGATACCTTCCATTTTGTTAGCCATAGTTGGATTTCTAACTCATATAAAAAATATTTAACATGCAAAATTGCATTTGAAAAAAATATTTCTGAAAGGAATGTACTTTTAAAAGTTATTTTAAATAATTTTCAGTAATTTTTATTGGAACAAAAATTGCATGCCCATGAATATACATTTGTTGCCATTTGGCAACACCATGAATTGAGTTCCACTTTTGTAAACATTTTGAGCATTGTTTGTTTCACAACTGGTTCGCATGATATTTATTTTTTTTTCACTTTTATCACCATATGTCACACTAATTCGATAAACGACTCTTATTAAATACAGGGCTCGCAGTGTTCCTAAAATTGTCACACTTTGCTATCACTATTTTAAAACGAAAATCTTTATTGTATAATTCTATTATAGATGTTAAAGGAATCTACCACGAAGAATTTTTATTTAAAATACTGGTAGCAAAGTGCGAAAATTTTAGGAACGCTGCGAGCCATGTAAATACAAAATATTCTCAGTTTACTGTAAAACCAGGGCTTTTTTAATCCAGATGCATGCGGGCAGCTGCCCCGGGGCTCCTGATTTGAGAGTCTTTTGTTAAACGGGAGCCAAATGATAAGAAATTGCTAAAATACTTCTTTTTCAGATTTAAAGGGGCTCTATTCTCCTTCCCTTGTGCTTCCGTGTCCATGCCCCCCTGAAGGTACCAGTTACATCATCAAAAAAGCCAATGATTAAAATTTTATAGTAACAACTTAGTAGTCCATTGTTTTCAGCTTTTTAAACTTCTTAAGATGTCAGGAAGGATAAAATTCATCACTCGCCACAACACTTAGATAAAAAACAACGGTGTAAAGTTCTGGGCTGTATAGATTACACTAGAGTAAAATGCATTAAGTGTTTGGTACCTCTGTGTTTAAACAAAAACGATAAATGTTCTATTGGTTACCATTCATAACTTTGATAAATATTATTGATATAAAATTCTATAGTATTCTGCTGCATTGCCCGTATATTTATGGAGCATATTTTATTAGCCTATGATTGTTTCATTGCATTTTGCATGTGACATTACAATTTATAATCCCATTTTGGCTTTTAAATTTTAAATGATTTCAATTGGTTTAAAATACAGGATTAATATGGCTACTTTTCTTCATTTTATTATGTATTTATTTAATTACATTTTTTACAATACTTCTATTGAGTTCTGTATCAGTACAGCATATCTTCTTATTCATTTATAAATTAAAAATGATTCTATTGTAGCATCTAACTTCATATGTTCATTTAATATCTTAGAACTATTATTTGTACCATTATTATTTTATTGATAGATAAAAATTAATATATAATATTATTACATGCCGTCTTTATTTAGAATTTTGGTTAATATTGTTATATGACTTGTAAGTTACAGTTTTATTTAAAATTATTATATATATATATATATATATATAGTATATGTATATATATATATATAGATATATATATACGTATATGCATGCATATATATATATAATTTTATTTTTCTAAGTGTATGTAAAGTATTATATGCATTTAAAATCTTATAATTTACAACACAAAAATTGCAATAAAGCAGCACAGTGTTGCTAGATGGCAAAGTTCAATTTTTTTGTGTTAATGCATGGTGTTGCCATTTGGCAACAATTTAAAAAACTTCAAAATACTAAAAAATATAAGAGTGCAAATTTTTTCAATATTTTTCCTGTAATTTATGGCCGTCAAGGAAGCAAATATATTTTTTTAAAGAAAAAATAAAAAATCATGCACTAGAGGGTTAAAGTTTACTGAAGGGCCGAAAAATTGTTTCTGTACAAAATTCAAACACTTGTAACTTTGCGAAAAATATCCCATCTAAATGCGTTTTTTTTTTTTTTTTTTTTTTTTTTTTTTTTTTTTTTTTTTTTAATGGCACAAAAGAAACTGAAAAATAATAATATACATAAAATTAAGTCTTGATTTTTTAATGGCTTTCTGCTCAAATAAAACTCCACGTTCACCTTAAAAATATTTTTTTTTTGTGCAGCCAATAATGCTTTTGGAACAAGATAAAGTAAATCATGTATAAATCATTCTAAGCTGTATTACTGCAAATCGATGTATTAACTTAATTTTATAACAAATTATTTTAATGGTACTTTAAAGTACCGTGGGGGCATAAAGGGTTAACCGGTTATCTGCTTTGAAAAAAAAACAGCTGATAAAAGGAAATACATTCCTGGTAATTTTTTCGAAATGAAAATAAATTTGAATTGGTAATTACGAAACCTACTAAAATCCGTTTTTTTTAGAAATGCATTTTTTTTTCAAAAGTGACTTATATATTAGGCTCACATGCGTAAACAAATTTACATAGGTTCATTTACCCGTTAAAACTCAAAATTATCTTTTATAGCACAAATAACATCTGCCAATGCCAGTATCAAATGACAGTATCCAATGGTCAATAACAGAACAACAACAAAAAAGACCTCCACCAGCGCCCGAGAGGTTCTTCTCTCAAAGCTGATACACGGAAGGTGTTGGGTCCGAACCCAATCGCGGCCGTTGGCCTAATCGTTCGGAGTTTTTGGTGGTTTTCTTCGAACCTTGGACTTCCATGCGTGAATACTGGTTATTTTCCCTTAGAAAAACTACACGGAAGGTACCCTCCCTTCTGACCCATATCCCTCGTGTAGATAATTGGCAGTCATAAGCAACAACAACAACAGAACAAACAAATATGATTAAACACGATCGCTAGATAAACTTAGCTTGACCCACTGTGACCCAAAATGACCCACTAATCAAATTTTCTCTAACATGTGACCTAACCCATTGGTCTTCTCGTAATCCAAAACAGCAAATTACAAAATTTAGTCAAAATCGTTAGAGCCGTTTTTTAGATAAAATTAGCTTGACCCGAAGGGACCCAAAAATGACCCACTAATCGAAATTTCTTGAACATGTAATCTACCCCAATAATTTTCCCGTACTTAAAAATGGCTGGATACAAAATTTAGTCAAAATCGATTGAGCTGTTTTTAGATATAATTAGCTTAACCTTGACCAATTATGATCCAAAATGGCACACTAATCGAATTTCTTCGTAAATGTGACCTAGCCCAATGGCCTTATCGTGCCCGAAAATGATAAAATACAAAATTTAGTCACATTCGTTAGAGTCGTTTTCAAGATAAAATTTACATACACACACACATACAATTTTTGCTCGTATTATAATATAAGATACTCGTTCTGATCTGATGACGTGATAGCTCAATTTTAAACACTTTTTTGAAGCATAAGATAAAAAATTTTTAACAAACAAATTATACAGTCGTGTTCTTCTAATGATCAGCTTTTGAATGCAAAAACTGGTTCGTGGAAAGGTTAACAACCGCACAAATGACAGCTGTGGTCATGAAAGTATCTCCCCTTGTCGGAAAACTTTTTACTCAACTTAATATTTGTTTTCACGTACTTAATGAAAGCCAAATATCCATTCAAAATTCTGGTGCCAATGTGATATTTAGTTGTAAAAGTAATAGAAGGCTAGTGCATGAGTACTTGTAGTACAAGTCACATGCTACGATTGTTGACTACCAGTATCTTTGAACGAAGAAATGTAATTTATTTTATCGGAGATTTATAATTAATTGAATAAGGTGAAGAAAACTTTTCGAAAATAACGGTGGCCAAAAAGCATAGCAGTTATCGGCTATGTGACTTACACTACAAAAACCCATGGAACTAGCCATATATATATATATATATATATATATAACGGTTAACCTTCGGCGGCCACTATCCCAAGAGCTACCAATTCATTTTGTATACAATATTTCTCCTTAGTTAACCTTTTCTAAGGCAGCGCTGGAAGTACAGTGGCAGTGGATTTTCTAAGGCAGTGGGAAGTACACTTCCCACTTAATTATAATCCTCATATACCAAATTTGCACCAATAAATTAAGATAATTTTTTTTAATAATAAACGTGACTAAAAGCATTTAATTACTTTCAAAGCAATTTATTAATTAATTCGGATGACAATAAACAATTTTAACATTCTTTAAACAAAATCATCCTGACTAAAAAAGTGTTAATAACCAGGATTTCGCAATTTAGTAAAGCGAAGATTTTATACATATGTAGTTGTGACAAACGGTTGTAAGGTGAAACATTTGAACACCGCTGCCTTATTATACTTATCTTTCTTCCACAGAACTGTAATATTGTATGTAAACATCATTAACTTGTAACTAAATTTCACAAAGTGTACAAGATTCTTAACCCGGGAGGACGCGCACCGGCCCTGATAGGCCCAGATTCTGTATGTTTTTTACAGTTGTCACCGCTATTTTTTTAAATTAATCTTCAACTTAATTTATCGCAGAATTTGTAACAATTGTTTCCGACTAAATAATGTAACAGTTATTATTTCAGTGGTGGAAAATTGGAGCAGAGGAGGAGCCTATTGATACCACTATAATTTTATAGTATTATTCCCTTTAATAAAAACTCAGAAATTCTGTCATTAGATAAGCCGAAAAATACTACTAATATTTAGTGATGTCAATAGGCTCCTCCTCTGCGCCAATTTTCAACCAATGTTATTTGTATTTATTGGTGGCAAAGTAAAAAACATTCATACCCTGGGTATGCGCACGTTCTCCGGGGTTAAGAAGCTGCACTATAGAAATTTGTCATAGAATTTTGAAAACAAAATGGGAGCCACTGACAAAAAAATAAAAATAAATAAATGCAGCTTAAATTTTTCAGTAACCTCTTAAATAACTTAATATATTTAATTTACCAATCTCAACACAACTTTTTGTACAAATACCTGTATATTTACTTTTGGAGTTCTTTGTACAATAATGTTGATCTCGAAGTTTAATATTAATTAAGGAAGAGCATATCTGTTAATTTTCTGTGCTTAATTTTTCTGTACAGTTAAAACAAATATTTCCTCTCTTTCGAATTTCTTTAAATCTCATTCAGCGAATACAGAAGGCAAAAATAGGTAATTAAGCGACAAAATAAGCAAACAATAAAAACGAATCTCAAATACTTCATTTTTATTTATTTATTTAATTAAAACATTGTAAATACTCTTAATCCTTACTTAAAATCTTTTTATTCTTAAATTAGACAAAGAAACGCCAAATGTTTTTATTAAGTTATTTCATAAAAAAATTCACTTAATTATATTTTTTTCTTCTGAACGAAAAATATAATTAATTTATTCTGAGGAATAATATTTCTTCTTTTTGAAAAACTTCATAAAAGGCGTCCATCAAGTATTGATTTCTAATGCAGAAGTGCAGTGGAAATTTAAGCATTTAATATTTTTTTTTTCTAAATCTAAATATTCATTTATATATTTCTTTTCTAAAGGAATATCATTACAATATAAACGTTTAATTCATGATTTAATTTAGAAACAATTGTGATTCAACATTATTTAGCCATCTATTATTGGAACTTCCTTATTCAAGGAAGTAAATCGATGGGGTCAAACGAGCGGGTTGCGGGCCGCAGATCTACCAACAGCGGGTAGAGTTGGGGGGGGGGGGAGGGGGGTCGATCAGTTTACTACCTGTATTATTGAATGTTAAATTTTGTTTTGTTTAACCGTACAAACAGGAGTGTAAAAACCTAGGCGCCAGCGGGCAGTCTCTCGCCGCTAAATTTTATTCGTTATTTTCCGTCTAATAATTCGTTTAATCAATTGTAAGAATGCTAATAAAATTTACGCAAATAAAACTGATAAAATTTAGTGGTGAGGGTCTGCCAGTTGGCGTCTAGATTTTTACATCTCTGCGTGTAGCAATCAATGATTAAATAAAGTAAAATTTTCTATATAATAGTGCTGGTACTAAAATAACCGAGACCCTCCTAACACTACGCCACTGCCAATCAATATTTCTCATGGAATAATTTCCTTTATTTAAAAAGATAAACTTTGTGATTGAACAAGACGTGAAAGCCATTCCAAAATATTGTTAAAAATAATTTTTCTGGAAAATAGCTTTGACACAACTACTTCAAACCTTTTTAACAAATCGTTTAAGGCGGTTTTCGACAATATGCAAGATATTTATTCTATAGACATTTAACCCGTTCAGGGACACAGTGTTTATGTTAATTAAATATTGAAATCGTTGATTCACACCGGGATATAAGTTTAAAATTATTTGGAAATAAATAACAGATTTTCTACACGTATAATTATAAAAGCAAAATTCCAGTGCAATTGTGGCATTTCGGAATTAAAATTGAGTGGGATATATTACATCCCACCGCCCTTAAACGGGTTTTAAAAAAAGATGCACCTGTTTTGTTGGCAGACAGTTTACGATAAAATCTCATTAGAAGTATCATTAGAATTAACACATAGTCTGTGTTTGGAATATGAATGTGGTTTTTGAATAGGGGTCGTTCACATGTTAAAATTTCCAACTACTTTGATTTTAGTTAACGCCGATTTCTGACACGAGAGTTAACACCATAGAACATCACAAGATATATTTATTTAAAGACAGAATTTTTAGAATTTAACAAGACGAAGAAGTTAATTCTAAAATATTGGTCACAAACTGTTTTCTGGCAAAAAAACCGTTAAGTTTCTGGGATCAATACAATTCGAAAAAAATATAGTTTATGTAATTTTAATAAATCGTCATTTATAAAAGAACTGTCACTTTGTCATTTACCTGTCATTAAATAAGGTTAATATTTCTTTTTTTAAAAAGTGTTGCAAATAAGCAACTTGAATTTTTAATCCGTAATTTAATGAGACCGTTAAGGGGTTAATACGGTCAAAAATACTATTAATTTTTTTTTATCTTATGGGTCACATTTTACCTCGATCATTAGCATTGCGATTGAAATACTCAACATTTCCTAAGAATTAACAAAACTTGTGTATAATCTATTTCAAAGTATTGCAAAACGAAAAGTATATTTGGATAATAAAAATAATCTTCTTTTTTCCTATATATTTGCTTGAAAATTTCTTGCTCTTTAACTATTTCATTACGAGCAAGAAATGGCGACTAATTTATATTTAGTCGTGTCACAATTTAGAAAAAATTTTCTTTGTAGAAGTTTCTCTTAAAAATATCGTAGTTAAAGTGTAATGGAGAATTTAAAAAAAAAAAAATGGTACAACGGGACGAATATATCACAAACCATATCAAAAGGTTAATATATAAATCGTGAAACTTCTTGCTGTACATTCGTTTGCCACCAGAATTTCCACAAGATATTCTTCGCCTTAATTAAATGCAAAGTTTTTGCCACTAAATAAAGCAATTTTTCCTATTCTTAAATAGTAGTAGCTATGTTTATGCGGCATACAGCAGGGCCTGAATACCAACTGGGCGAATTTCTACGAGTAAAAAAGAATTTTTCCTTAAATAAGTCAGAAATTCTGCACAAATAAGACGTTTAAATAACACAAAAATCCCTGTTAACACTAAAACCGCCGGCTATTTTACTCAATTAAAAAAAAAAAAAAAAAAAAAAAAAAAGTGTTTCACAACAGAATTTTTACTCAAAAAAAATTAACTTATTTAATTAGCCTATTTTTGTGCTTGAAACATATAAAATATCTTAAGAAAAAAATTCTGGTTAGAATCGACTATTATCAATTTTGGACGGAGTCAAAATGACCCCTAACGGCAGTTCTAGTGTTAAAATTTAATTGTGAGAGTTTGCCCCATCGGTAATCAGGTCCTGGTCTAAATCGATAGTTTAATATTTTAACTTTTAAATGTATAAATTATTCTTTTCGAATTGTGTTTTTTATTCTTATATTAAGGATTACACCAGAAATTTTAAGATAGATTTTTAAGTTTATTTAGTAGCATATTTTTGTAATTTTTAAAGGATTAATATTTATTAATTAATACCATGGTTGGTAAGAACATAATTTATTTATTAAATGATGAATAAAGGCATCACTATGCATTTAAGGGTTAAGAATAAAAACAATCTTTGAATTTTTGTAACAGATATAACAAAATTTAAAGTAAAAAATGTCAGTTCATTTAAAATACCCTTTTTAAATTAGCCTAAAAGAAATAGTCTTTAAATTAAATAAAAAAACCTATACACTGCCTTTCGATTTACCGCCAACAACTTGTTGTTAATGGCACATCAGTAAAGAATAATAAAGAGTAATCAAATCGAGCATTTGTAAAAAAAAAAAAAAAAAAAAAAAAAAAAAAAAAAAAAAAAAAAAAAAACTTTGAGTGGTTAATCAATGGAGTTATGAATAATAAAGAGAAGACATATAGTGTACAGTCTACCACATGCGACTGAATGGCGGCTGATTTTTTAGATCGGATCAACAGTTTCTGATTATTGCCGGAGAAAAATTCCACCAGTAAACGTTAAATAGAAATTTCGACTTATTTTAGCAGCTTATTCATGCCAAAGGGTCTAGCCGGATAAGCATAGCGAAATGGCCCCCACGGCCGATGTTTGAAATAATATGTGTGGTAATAAGGCTCATCATGAGAATACAACATAGAGTGTTTTTAGCGCCTGACCTTGAACTGTCATTGAGATAATCGGCGAACTATGTGCCGGCGCTACTATTTTTCAAATACCTTTTTCTCAAACAGTTTAAACGTTAAAAATGTGAAACCAACGCCAATTATTGAAGAATATATTAGTTCATATTATATATTTCTTTCAAATTTTTACACAAATTGTAACATAGAAAAATAAACAAAAATATTTAAAAAAAATTATTAATGTAGTAATTTTATATTTACACCAACCAAACAATTAGACAATAATGCTCAAAGTATGCATTTAAAAAAGAAAAAAAAAAAGAAAAATAAAATAAAAAAATTCGTTAAAATCGAAAATGCGCTTTTTGAGTTATAACAAAAATAATGCTAGAAACTTACTAAAATATTCGTAACTTTCCCCGTTTGCATTTGCAGAAATACGCTACTATCAATGAATTGGTCGATTCCTGACATTTCCACTCGGGCAGGATGCGCAGTGCGCCAAAATATGAGAATGTTTCCTTACATACCACTTCGCTATAGATTTGTTTTGTGTTTGTAAACATTCTTTTATTTTGGCGTACTGTGTATCCTTTTCACGTAATAATATCAAGTCGATTGTGCAGGTGAAGTTGAATAGGGGCTGAAAATGTATAAGGTTATCAACTTTTTTGGCCATTTCAAACCCCTATCCCAACCTTCCAATATCATACGTTATCATTTCTCGAATCCCCCTCCCCTTAATAATATTGTTATCAGTGTATAAATATTGTTTTTACTTTTACATTTTTCCCCCATTTTTTTCTTTTTATGCGTTTGCAGTGATATACAGATATGGTTGTACATTTTTTATTTGCATATTTTACCGATTTAAATGACCAGAAGAAATTCATAAAATATCACTATTATATAAGAAATAACTTTTTATCAAATAACATTTTAAAGAAATACTTATTATTTAAAAGTTTTTAATAATAGCTCTTTGTTACATAATGCATTGAACAGTAATATTGTCTTCTTGCAATACGCCCTTGCCGGGGCTAAACAGAACTTCTTTTAAACAAAACGGATGGCCAACATTCCTTCCCATCTTTTACTAACAAAAATAACAAATATAATTTCGAATCTGGTTTCGCTAACAACGAACTATATTCGCATATGGCAGAAGAAAGTTAATGGTGAACGTTTTGTTATTCCATATTTTGGGATGAAATGTTTTATAATCATTCAATGGTTTTAATTTTAACTTTGTATTTTCATAAAAAGAAGAAAACAGACTTAAAATAATTAAGATAACAGATGTAAAGATACGAAAAAAGTACATTTTGGTTTTTTTTTTTAAATGATAACGATATCAAATGACAACCCCCCCCTCTCCCTACACATATCTTCCGATGTCAAGCGCCAGGATCACCCCCCCCCCTCACACACACTACCCCCTAAAGTGATACGTTATATATGTACACTGTACGCGTACAGCCCCATAGCCTTCTTCAATGTGAAAATCATAGTAGGCAAATGTTATAATTTTTTTTTAATACTTGATATTATTACGCGAGGAGGATGCGGAGTACGTCAAAATAACAGAATATTTACAAACACGAAAAAAACATATAGGAAAGTAGTATAAATGGAAACATTATCTTATTTTGGCGTACTGCGCATCCTGACCGAGTGAAAATGTCACGAATCGAACAATTCATTGACAGTAACGTTTTTCTCCAAATGCTAACAGGAAAAGTTACGAATATTTTAGCAAGTAACTAGCATTATTTTTGTTATAACTCAAAAAGTGCATCTTCGATTTTAACGAATTTTTTTTTTCTTAAAAGCACATACTTTGAGCATTATTCTGTAATTTTTTGGTTGGCGTAAGTATAAAATTACTACATTAATATTTTTTTTAAATATTTTTGTTTATTTTTCGATGTTAAAATTTGTGTAAAAATGTGAAAAAATATGTATAATGTCAACTATTATATTCTTCAGTAATTGGCGTTGGTTTCATTTTTTTAACCTTTATACGTTTTGAGAAAAACGTAATTGAAAAATAGTAGCGTCAGCGAATACTTCACCTCTTATCTCAAGGACAGTTCAAGGTCAGGGGCTAAAAACACTTTATATTGTAATGTCATGGTGAGCCTTATTACTACACATGTTATTTCAAATATCGGCCGTGGGGGCCATTTCACTATGCTTATCCGGCTAGACCCTTTCTCTCATAAATATGGTAAACGTTTATTTTTCTTTTTACATCTGCATAGCTGCCAAATTGTACGGATTTTTGCTACCACTAAAATTTAATAGAAAATTTTGCCTAATTCAATCGCCGAAATGCAGTGAAGTTTGATAATTAAATAAGGACGAAGTTTCTGTTAAATTTTAGTGGTAGCAAAAATCCGTACAAGTTGGCAGCTATGCATCTGGAAGTTGGCCCCGGTATTATGATTTCTTTCACTAACATGGACAGGACGTTTTTTTAGGTTGTCACAATATGGCGGAATTGCAGAACCTACACTCTAAACTGAAATGTCTGAAATTCAGACACTTAAGTGTCTGAAACAGAGTGTTCAATTTTCAGACATTTTAAAGTGTCTTAATTTTTAAGACACTTGTATCCGTCTGAATTTAAGACATTTCAAATGTCTGAATTACATCCATGTTTGACCACTTCGACAGACATTTTTTCACCTTTTTTTATTTTATTTTTTTTCTTTTGTAAGCGTTATACACTGTAAAAAAATATATATCCCTTAAAATATAGCAATCGTACTGCCACTACAGACTCCAGTACCATTTACAAATTTTAATGGAAATTTTCTGATGTAAATTCCAGAAAACATTCTTCCATCTATTTCGCATATTTCTGTATTTAAAAATTTCCACTTGATAAAAAATACAATTCTTCAAAGAACCATTCTACCAACCGCTTTCTTTTAATGTACATATTATATTACATTCAATTTCATATTCAACTACTGTACAATTTTTAACACTTACCCTCGACGGGGATCGAACTCAGAACCTCTGGTCACCAGAACGGCTCGCTATCCATTCGGCTACGGGGTCAGCAGCTCAGCTGAGAAATAACGTTATTTATCAACCACAAAAATGTATTTTAAGTAGCAGTACTTTTTTTCCTACTCTAGAATAATTTTGAACATTTTACGCACTTTCTTTTTAGAAATTTGAATATGTGGCATTTTAATTTCAGTTTTATTTTAACAAATGAGGACAAAAAGTCTGGGGTTCAATCGTAACAATTATGTTAGCTGAATTCGAACCAGAACGAAAGCTAATTTTTAAGTTTCGATGAAGAGAAATGGATGTATTTTTACTTGTAGCTTCACCTGTTCGCTTGATGTAAATTGAAAATTGTTTAAATTTATTTATCAATGTTAAATTTATAAATCCCGCATTCCATAAAAGATTTTTTATTTGAAAAGTGTTCTTTCAGTTAGTTTTTATGTTTTTTTCATACTTTTATAGTTTATATCCGAGTAAATAAAGCTGCATGATGTTTTGTTTATAAAATAATACTGTGTAAATAATATATATATATATATATATATATATATATATATATATATATATATATATATATATATACAGTGGACGCTCGTTATAACGGCCCCTAGTGTGCTAAAGATGAGGGTCGTTATAATGGAAGATCGCTATAACGAAAAGGAATGAAAAAATCTCTAATCATGTGCATGAAAATTAAAGTTTCAAAAGAAATTTTACTATACAACATTAATACTAAATTCTGTTTACTTTCGTATCAAATAAACATTGACAATGAATAATTATAAAAATGAATTTAAGAGAATGATTACGTAAAAAATAATTACTTACGTATTAACATTTATTTTCTACTAAAAAAATTCGAAATAGTTGTATATTTTTTGTGTATTTGATATTTTCTTTAAACTAAATTTTCCATCTCAGTTAGAGATGATAAGTAAAAAATGTTTTAAAGTGTCATTTTAAGACATTTTACAATAGGCGTCAACGAGCAGTGAGCAAAGAAAATGACAATCTTTTTTGGGGAAAAAAATCTGCAGGAAAGGTCAATTCGGTCGTTATATTGGAAAATAAGCTGCTGGCCGCACGTTATATTGGATGTAAAAATAACATATAATAAAGGGGATATATTTCGGGACATGCATCGGTCGTTATAATGTAACGGTCACTATAATGGGCGGTCGTTATAACGAGTGTTGACTGTATATACATATATATAGTTACATATATATATATATGTATGCATGTATATATATATATATATATATATATATATAAGTTACGTATAAGTTTGCGAAACGCATTATTTATATAAATTGGAGGATGCTTGTAATTAGAAATAAATATTCGATTACTTGAACTAACACGAGATGGCGCCACTATTTATTATTGAAAAATTACTGAAAGACGCCTGGTGTTAGGAAAATACAAAATTTTTTATTCATTTTTGTTCTTAGACGCATCAAATTGGCAAGTGATGTTATTTAGAAGCTTAAGTGATCGAAATAAGCTTTCCATTTTTTTTTATGAATAAATTACCTATTGAATTATAAGCGACCAAAAAAAATTTGAACTAGTGGCATATTTAAACATCTCATTTCGGAAAGGAACGCTGAGATAAGTAAAAATTTGTAAAATAGAACACAGGTAACAAAAAAAAAATTCCTCTTTAAACAGGTTTTATAGATTAGGTAACGCATCTTTATACAATGAAACTTTTTAATCATATGGGACTCGGTAAAATTTTGTTTTTAGAAGGGTTTTGTCTTAACAATTTTAAATTTATGGTTATACCGCATTTTAAGCAGACCACTGAAAATTATCTGCGAAATGCATTTCAGTAAACAGTAAATAAAACTGTAACGTAAGTAAACCTCTGTATAACGGAAACTTGGCTGAAATGAAAAATTTCATGGTTTCTGTGAAGTAACACCACTTTCTAAGATGCATGCCTTTTGCTAAATTTTTGTGATTAAACATGACATTTTCTATAAATTAACACGTTAAGCGCCACGTCAGCCACCGGTGGCTGACAGTGAACTTTCCGTTTAAAACGCGTCTTTCATCGATGACTGACGTCTAAAATATGATACTAAAAATATATATATTGTTTTAAGTAATTACTGAACATTTATTTAAAATTTACCTGCCTTTTATTTATAACAGGATTATACTTTCTTAAAAATTACTTTAAACATTGTAAATTTTTCAGCGCTTCAGTATCAGTCATCGTGGCACTTAACGTGCTAAGAAGAGGGCTGTGACCTCATCTGCCCATCCCTTAGATACGCCACTGGTTTGAATAAAAATAAATAAATCATGTCTAATATACGTGAGTTAGAAAGTGGAGAATGAAATATATGGGTTTATCCTTGAAATATTATATTTTTTCTTTT
The DNA here is from genome assembly GCA_963932465.1 of Maratus speciosus. Taxonomy (NCBI): domain Eukaryota; kingdom Metazoa; phylum Arthropoda; class Arachnida; order Araneae; family Salticidae; genus Maratus; species Maratus speciosus. The sequence continues at coordinate 437,960,458 of OZ010787.1, forward strand.
AAATAGAACTTTTTAAATGCAAAAACACGCAAAAAATGGAAATTTTTCTTGAATTTACGGGGAAAAAATTACGTTAAAATATGTATATTGGTGTCTCAATTGGCAGTACACTTTCCATATTTAAACGAATATTTTTTTACGGTGTATAAAGCTAACAAAAAAAGTAAAAATGGTTGCCTATTGCAACATGCAGGTTGATCAAAGATGGATGCGATTCAGACGTTTGAAATGTCTTAAATTCAGACACATACGCATGTCTTAAAAATTAAGACACTTTAAAATGTCTGAAAATGGAACACTCCATTTTAAGACACTTATATGTCTATATTTCAGACATTTCAGTTTACAGTGTTTATCATAGTAAAACATAGTTAGACACTTAAGTGTCTTAATTTCAGACCCCTATGATGTCTGAAATTTCATATTCAGACACTTAAGTGTCTGAATTACCTTTTCAGTCACATATGTGTCTGAATTTAAGACGCCTTTATATGCAGTGTAACTACTGACAAACAAAAATTTCACAAGTAAAATGTATCGTGAGATTTTTGTCACAATTATAACAGACATTCTGCATTAACAAGGCGCCTAAATAAGGGGAAATTTTCTATTTAAGTGTACTGGTGGAAGTTTGCGCCGCTGGTAATGAGGCGCTTCGAAACCGGTTATAGGTGTCGCTTCACAATTTTGAGCATATTTGAGCTCTTTTTTATTCATAGTTCCATTGCCATGCGTATCCGCCATATTATGACAACCTACATTGTCTCCTGTCAGTGAAAGACATTATAAAACTGGGCCAACTGCCACCAGTAAAAACGAATGGAAATTTTTACCATATTTATGAGAGAAACTGCATAAATAGGCAAGATTTTTTTCTATTCAAAGTTTACTGGTGGAAGTTTGCTGCGGCTGTAATCAGAAACTATCGATCGCATGGAAACAATCAGCCGCCATCTTGTGACATGTGACAACCTCATCACTTACTTCACTCGCAACTGGTAGATTCTTCACTGCATGCCTCTTCCTCTTTACTCATAACTCCATTCGCAGGGCCTGACTACCGTCGAAATAAATTTCCACCAGTAAAAATAAGTATACGTTTTTGCCAGTAATTGTGACTAAAATTACGAATCAATATGGCGTTTAAATAAGGATAAAAATTTTATTCGAATTTACTGGTGAAAGTTTGTTCCGGGGGTAAAGAGCCATTGCGAAACTTCTGACTGTTGAAAATTCACGCATTTGGGGATAATCTCTTCCTCTTTATTCACAGTTCTATGGTACAAAGTAGTGATGCGCAGAATGAATAACTTTAGTATTCAAATGAATCATTCAGGCATGCGCAAAAGCGTAGCTGCAAACCCTTTTTTTTTCTTCTATTTCTACCGGAATTTTGTATCAAAAGTAGTTTCTTATTTTAATTACAATTAATTTAAGGAGAGATTTGCTATTATTTCTGTCGAAAAAGAAATCGATTTTTTTTCTTTTACACTTTTTTATTTTCTGTAGTCACTAGATTATCCCTCTGAAACAATTTAGCGAATTCGAAGTCCTTTCGTAGTTATTTAGTGTTTAGCGCAACGCGCCCGTACGCTTACACTGTTTTGGAGCAATAGAAGCTAATTTTATGCAAAATGACTTTTCCAAACTGGGCAAGATCAGAACGCAAAAATTATTAAACCGATCACCCTATTTTTCTTTTTTAATTAACACATTCACGCCGGCGCGGTGAGTCACACTCGACTCTGTCAGAGTTGTCAAGACTCCGGCTTTTTGCACACCACTGTTATTTTAGAGAAAATGTTGTTCTTTTTAAATAGCCCAATTGTTTTAATTAAATAAAACAACATTTTCTGTACTAAAATACTGGTATCCAAAAAGCCGGAGACTTGTCAGCTCTGAGACAGTCGAGTGTGACCCACCGTGCCGGCGTGAACGTGTTAAAGAAAATATAATTTATTTGAGCTTGGACTGCTTTTAGTAATTGTAATAATAAATAATATTTTTAGAAGCACGCCAAAGTGCAAAAAATAGTTCCAGAAATAGTCAAATGGCTGCCACGTTGTTGATTTTCAACTTTTTGATCTCAAATTGCTTCAAGCGCCAGACAATATTACCTATTTTCATAATCTCAGGATTGCCACGGGCTACTATTTTTGTTATTCTATTTCGCACCACTTTTTCAAAACAAAAAACTTTTACATGCGCTTTGACAACTTTTGCATTAGAAATGTACTACAAAATATATTTTTATTTAAATAGTGGTGCGAACATATTATAAAAATTGTCACCTGTGGCAGCATTGTAATCTGTAACGAAAATTTGTGGAAAATGACTTTGGTGATATATCGATACCTGATTGAAAAGCACGTCACGCACACTAACGCATCCGCCCAAGCACCTCGAGCAACATCATCAATATTTTTATTAAACTATTTTTAAAATTTTCTTATAATGATGATAAATAACATCCAAAATAAATAGAGTTATGAATAAAGAGCAGAAGACATATAGTGTATTATCTATAAGTTATGAGTGAAGTAACTGAAGAGATTGTCACAAGAGAATGGCTGATTTTGTACATCGGATAAACAGTAGCTGATTACCGCTGGAGCAAACTTCCAACAGTAGATTTTGAATAGGAAATTTTGCCTTTCTTTAGCGGCTATTTCAGTAAATATTTCCTCATAAATATGGTTAAATATTCTATTTGTTTTAACTGGCGACAGTTTGCCTAGGTATTATAGGTATTATAACATATTCTCTGGTAATTAGCACTAGAACGGCGGCGAGGGGTCATTTTGACCCTTGCCAAATGAATACATGTCGATTCGAACCAGAAAACTTTTTATAAAATAATAGTAATATATGCTACACAAAAATAACTTCAATAAATAAGTTAAATAGTTTTAAGTAAAAATTCTTATGTGAAATATTTTTATAAAACTTGAGTAAAATTTCCCGCCGTTCTAGTGTTAGAGGAGGTTATCTAGGTTGTCACAATATGGCGGAAACGCAGGGCTTGAATACCGCCAAAGTAAACTTCCACCAGTAAAAATGAAATCTGATTTTGCCATTATTTATGACTGAAAATTTTCATTAAAAAGAAAAATTCTATTTAAATTTACTGGTGGAAGTTTTCACCGGCGGTTATCAACCCCAGAAAAAGCAGTTATTTTTGAAGCTTCCTTATTTTAAGGATATGTCACTTCCTCTTTATTGAACCTCTCGCTGCGCAACCCGAGATTTCCTCGGGGATGGATTTTTTTCGTCTAATTAATCCTCCTTGATTATTCCCACCATTTATTCTTTATTGTTAAGTTTGCCTTATTTAATCGGAGCATTTTCCAGATTAAATTAGACACAAATTTTCGTTTTGAAAAACCGGTGACAAAAGAATAAAAATTCTTAAAAGACGCTCGTCGAGAAGGGGTTAAATACGCAATTTTTGACGCTATTTTTATAAAACAATTACGCAGCGAGAGGGTTAACCCTTTGAGCTCTGATGGGTGAATTTCTTCCCACACAATTTTAATCTCCAAATGTCACATTTGCACCGGAATATTCAACCAAATTTATTTGAAAATAGATTAATGCATTTTTTCGTATATATTGTAAGGCGAATCTTTTATTTACAAAATACTGGTTTCAATGTGACATTTCGGCATTTTGAAGAAATTCACCTCCAGAGCTCAAAAGGTTAATGGTTCCATGGCAAATTACCTAGAGCCTATTCCTACACCGTATTCCTTTTTCAGACAAAAAATGCTGTATTTCTAAAGGCAAATCCTCCCTATAAAAATATAAAGATTCTTTTTTTCTTCAAAGTTTATAAAGTTAATTGATTAAAAAAATTACGAATGTTGGCAACTATGCTTTTGCTTCTTTTCTTTTTTCAAAATTTCTTGTGGTAGTTGATTAAAAATATATACTAATGTTGGAAACTATGTTTTTCCTTTTCGAAAAATGCATTCGAAGAGTAAAATCATTCATTCTGTCCATTACTAATACAAACGCTTCATATGTATTCCGTTTTGAATTTCCTCCTCATAGTAGCCATCATTCACTTTTTCTTCAAATTAAAAACATATCTGAAAACAATTTTTTTAGTAAAATTATTTAAGGGTATTCTTGTTACTATGAGACAAATGTGATAAAATTTATTGTCCAAAAAAGGTTTATTTCACTTTAAAAGAACAGGAAGGTTAGCAGTATTACATTTATTTTAAAAAGTATTAAAATACTTTTTAATCTCTATTTTTGATGGATCTAAATTTGATGGATAAATCTAAATTTGATGGATAAACCCTACTTAAATTAAAATTTATCTTATGATTGCGAATGTGTTTATGCTTGCGAAATAAAATTAACTGCATTACATCCACGTGAGAGGTTTATTTTATAATTTCTAGGTTTACAGAATTAAATCGTACAATTTTTAATTTAAATTTTTTTATTTTTGCTTAAATAGCTCATCTCAGAACATATGTAAGCTTCCTTCAAGAAAAGAAAAAACTAATATTATGAAACTTCAAAGTACTTAAAAGTACATTTATCCCCCCTCCCTTTTTTTAGATTGGTATGTATATATTTATTTCATAGAAAAAGAAAATTAGAGTTTATTTAATTTTCTAAGAAATTATGTCTAATTTGTGTTTGCTAATTAAGCTTTTTCTATTTGTAGCATGTTTCATTTTTTATATTTTTTTTTATATAATAAACGCGTGATGTTTTTATAATACCCCAGAGGATTTGCTTAATAAGAAACTTTTTGTACATATGTGGTATTAAATAAAATGTTGCTAATTCTGTGCACTTTAATTAATTTACAATCTTTGTATATTCTGTTCATTAATATACTTTGTTAATGAAATGATAAATAAGATATAGTTATATTGTCTCGATTGTGTCAAGTTTATGAAAATATGTAATAACATTAAAAGTATTTGCATGTACTTTATGCAAAAAACACAATTCTAAAGCATAATTTATTAATATGTGCATTTAATACTGCACATTTTAATGGACAGGCATATGTGCCGAGGGTTTTATTTTTTGAACAAAAAAAATTCTGCGTTATTTAAAAGTAATTTTCTGCAATTTTTAATGCAAATTAAAAAAAATATATACTGGTTTTCAAAATCCTCAATCACTGGCACCTATGTATACATACAATACAAGATTTTTAACTAATTTACAATTAACCCCTTAACTTTTTTCATTTTTTTTGACACAAGAAATTAAAAGAATGCACGCACACCAGTTTTCCTGTACTAAAATATTTGCCTTGTATAATCGAGAAATGTTCGTAAGTAAATAAAGGAAAAATTACAGTTAAAAATTAGTGGTGTTCAAAAGTTTTAGTAACGAAACAAGGAAACTCTTCTTGTTTGAATGGCGTTCGGTCAAAAGAGTTAAGGCATTAATCTCCTTAATGTTTTATAACTTAAGCACCTTTCTTAATCGAATATTTTATATTTTAAATAAGTTTGTGGAATTAACTTTTATCTTGAAGAACTTTATTCATGGTTAAGTCAATGTCTTTAAATATGAAGTTGAGAAGTAAAATAGCAATGTTTTCTGTTTCTTCCATTTGATAGAAAACAGTGGTTTTTCTGTACGTGCACGCTACTGGAGGCAATCTGTTTAATCCTTTTTTATATTTAATATATAAAAATGCAACTTATATCTATTCCTAAAAATTCAATATCATAAACCTTGATCTTTGTTTAGCTTCCATTCCTGTATGTACTAGGATTGATTCCTGTGATGATGAAATTAACAAATCATCACATACCATTACTTATCCCCCATTTTAACATCAAATGTCTCTTTTCGCAATTATAAATTTAATAAAAACTTCCTTTACTTTAAAAAAAAGAAATTTATTCTCCTCTTTTACGCTTTAAAAAACATTCAGTTTAACGCTCCCAAGCTTACTCAAACTCATTAATAGAACTAGTATGTTGTGGCCATGACAAAACTTTCTTCTATCTCATACTTGTCAATACTTCAAAATTCATTATCACAGTGCATCTATGCTCATCATGAGGATTCTAAAAAGATGAAATTCCGTGCATTAGTTCTTGAGATATTACTGTCCATGAAATCGTGTAAATCCATCAAAATGCAGCATAGCAGCGCCACTTATTGGGTGATTTACACCAGAACCTAATTATCATCAACATACGTCAATGTCTAACTTAATATGAAGTTTGGGGAAAATCCGTGCATTAGTTCCTAAGATAGAGCTATTGCGCAAATCATGACAAATGCAGCATATTACTGTCCATGAAATCGTGTAAATCCATCAAAATGCAGCATAGCAGCGTCACCTGTTGCGCGATTTACACAACCACATAATCAGTATCAACATTTATCAAGGTGTACTTGAATCTGAAGTTTGATGAAAATTCGTGCATTAGTTCTTGAGATAGAGCTATTGAGGAAATAGTGCAAAATGCAGCATAGCAGCGCCACCTATTGGGCGATATTCACCAACACGTAGTCAGAATCATTTCATATCAAAGAGTAACTGAATCTGAAGTTTGATGAAAATATGTCCATTAGTTCTTGAGATACAGCGATTGCAGAAATCGTGAAAAATGCTGTATAGCAGCGCCACCTGTTGAGCGATTTACACCAAAATGTACAAAATGTCAATTCATATCACGGATTAACTCATTCTGAAGTTTAGTGAAAATTGTTGCATTAGTTCTTCAGATACCGCTATAATGGAAATTCTGAAAAGTGCAGCATAGCAGCGCCACCTGTTGAGCGATTTGCACCAAAACACAAACAGCACTAATTCATATCAAAGTATACATGAATCTGAAGTTTGTTGAAAATCCAAGCATTAGTTGTTGAGATAGAGCTATTGCGGAAATTGTAAAAAATACAGTATAGCAGCGCCACCTGTTGAGCGATTTACACCAAACTGTACAAAACATCGATTCTTGTCAAGGATTAACTGAATCTGAAGTTTGATGAAAATCCGTGCATTAGTTCTTGAGATAGAGCCACTGCAGAAATTGTAAAAAATGCAGCATAGCAGCGCCACCTGTTGAGCGATTTGCACTAACACGTAATCAGCATCAAATCTTATCAAGGACTAACTGAATCTGAAGTTTCATGGAAATTCGTGCTTTAGTTCTTGAGATAGAGCCATTGCGGTAATCATAAAAAATGCAGCATAGCAGCGCCACCTGTTGAGCGATTTACACAAACACGTAATCAGCATCAAGTCATATCAAGGACTAACTGAATCTGAAGTTTCATAAAAATCCGTGCATTAGTTATTGCGATAGAGCCTTTTCGGAAATCATAAAAAATGCCGCATAGCAGCGCCACCTGTTGAGCGATTTGCACCAAAAACTAATCAGCATCAATTTGTATCAGGGACTAACTGAATATGAATTTTTATTAAATTCTGTGCATTAGTTCTTGAGATAGAGCGCCCACAAAATTTATGTCACACACAGACACACAGAGAGACGGACAGACAGACAGACAGACTCACAGACAGACATTTTGTAAAAACATGTTTTTCGGGTTCTCTGACCCCTAAAACGTGTAAATCCGTCAAAAAACGGAATTCGAAAATTTTCATGAATCCAATACTTTCTTCTTGTAAATGTAGAAGAAAGTAATAAATCAAAAATAGAACTTTTTCTCATCGTTAACACTAGAACGCCCGGAAGGTGGTGGTCCAAATTAATTAGGTGGTCCACAAATGAACCACCTCCCTTGAAGGGGTTAAAATACACAAGTTAGATCTCGGAGGAGAAAATAATATAAGACATTTTGAAAAAAATATGATTTTTCGTGTGATCGCAAGTATTCTGCTATAAGTATGCAATGTTTCAAGTTTTCAACTTCAATACGTGCTCAGTTAGTAAAAAAAGCTTAAAATACACAAGTTAGAGCCGAGACAGGTAAATATAAGACTTTTTCAAAAATTTATGATTTGTCGTTTGATGTGAGGTGTTCAGATATAAGTATGAAAAATTTCAAGTCTTCAACTTAATTAGGGGCAGAGTTCGAACAAAAAGATTAAAATACACATGTTAGAGCTCAGAGGGGTAAATATAAGACTTTTTCAAAATTTTATGATTTGTCGTTTGATGTGAGATGTTCAGCTATAAGTATGCAAATTTTCAAGTCCAAAACTTAATTAGGGGCTCAGTTAGAACAAAATGATTAAAATACACAAGTTAGAGCCTAGACGGGTAAATATAACACTTTTTCAAAATTTTATAATTTGTCGTTTGATGTGAGGTATTCAGCTATAAGTATGCAAAATTTCAGGTCTCCAGTATATATAGTTTCTGAGAACGGACTCTGTGACGGACAGACAGCCAGAGTGAGTAGCGAGACGTATAGGGTTTCGTCAGATGAACGAAACCCTAAAAAAATAATTATATTAATCCACATATAAACTATATAAATTTAATTTATCAAACAAAATAGTCAATATAAACATAAAGAAAATATTCTGAAACAATTTTTATAAATGTAATGTAATACATTACATTTTTACTCGATATCCACTGGGAACAAAATGATAAGAACGGAACTGATGTGTCTAAATTATAGAAATATTACATGTCAATTGGGCTTATTTTGTGTTTAATAATTTCAATGCAACATTATAGCATATATTTTACATAGTTTCGTATTTGCGAGTTGACAAAAAAACGTCATATTTCCCAAACTCAAGATTTTAATTCAGCTTTCGAGTTATACTGCACGAATTGACGATTTTTCGTTATATATTAAGCTCTATAATACCCCAAACGATGTTCATGGTACTTAGTTTTGGACCATCGGCTGGCCAATCAAGTTTGAGAGTTTTATGTATCTCCAAACCACTTTGTGTCTCTTTCACAGTGAATTTAGGCGTTGTCTTCTTTAGAATTCCGTTAAAGCCGGTAATGATTTTACTCAGGTTCAACAAATGGTATTCTAACATGTGAACATAGGTATGTCTATTTAGTTTATCTATCTAGAGAAGCATTTTTAACCCCTTGAGGGGCAAGCAATTACGTTTGTGAAATGCTGAATTCCCACCGGAATCTTTGAAAAATTCTATTTAAAAATAAGTAAAAGCAATTTTACTGCTTTTTTCCACCAATGTTTGAAAAGTAAAATTTTATAAAATTTTTCTAGTGTAAAACTTCATTAATCGTAGGTGGTATATAATATATACCGGTGCCGCTCAAGGGGTTAAGCTTACTTTCCGAGAAAAAAAAAACCCAAATCATTAGGGGACCTCCACCTAAATGGCGTGTGAAAAATACGCCCTTTTCCTTTTGAAGGCCATTCCAATATGAATGAATACCATCGGGAATATCGAAATAAAATTTCTTTTCAGCACTGCGGATAATTTTAGATAAATTCGCTTGTTGCTTGAGGTGTTTCTCTACAAACGGAATGCGGCCTTTTTTAATTGCCAGATGTTAAACGCGAACACAACGCGGTTTTACATTTTTAAGAACTCTCAACATTTTTATTGATCTTCTACAGTCGATACTAAAGCTGGCGTCCTTATCTGTCTTCCATTTTCCTTTGCTGTTATTTTTATACTTGTAACCGTACGAACAATCAAACTTTCGGATCGTTTCGAAATAATTTTCAACCTCCCTGTAGATTTTGTCGTAAGGTAAATAGTTGGTTTCTGTAATTAAATAAAAATGACAAGAAATGATAATCAAGGTCACAGGAAAAAAAAAAAAGAACTAAAGTCTAAGATAAAATTTCATAATACAGAAAGTATCTGAATTGTAATCTAAGTTGAAGGAAGCAAATCCCGTTGAAATTGGGCTTTTAAACCCTAGAAAATAACACGCCACCAAGCGGTGGAAGAAGCCTCTTCACCTTGTAAATTTCATGGATCACTGTTAGCATTAACACAATATTTAATAAACGGATGAAATGCCTTCTCTAAAGCATAGCTGCCAACTTGTACGGATTTTTGCTACCACTAAAATTTAACAGAAATTTCTGGCTTATTTAATTATCAAAAATCACCGCAATTCAGCGATTGAATTAGGGAAATTTTTCTATTAAATTTTAGTGGTAGGAAAAATCCGTACAAGTTGGTAGCTATGCTAAAGTAACCTTTAAAGTAACGCGATTTTTAATTTACGGCTGTAGTGAGTAGACGTAAGTTAATGCTGAAAAAGGAGATTAATGTTCGAAAAAGGTGGTAGCTGAGGCATAAAGAAAGACCGGGCCCTGGGTGCCAGGGTCTTAACTGGAATGTAGTTGGGTATAGGGAAATTTTTAGGGGTTTTAAAGTAGCCGGAGGACGCTAAAACTGTGTTTAAAAAATGCAATAGAATAGGTTAGTTTTTAAAGAAGCTGCAACATGAAGACGATTAGTATTCCCCTATTAATAAAGCCCCATGAAGACGATTAATATCCAAAATTGGTGGTATCTGAAGTCTGCAATTTTTTTTTTGTCTTTCATGTAGTAGATGGAGAATCTAAGAAGTTGTTAGGAAAAAAAAAATGTTCGTGAATCGGACCATTTTTAAGGGAGCTATAACAGTGGTCCCAAAACGGCCCAACTGTTAGTTGAGAGCAGGGCAAACATGAAAACATGTTTAAATGTTATAGTACTTAGCGTTTTAGATCTTCAATTAGTCAAAATTAATCATAGGGTATGAAATAATCATTAGAATAATATTTTAAAGAAATGCGCAAAAATGGGGTAAATGCTTAAAAAGTGGCCCTAGAGCTCCAATAAAAATATGAGGGTGTTGGTCTAGAGGGAAGAGTCCAATACTCAATTTTAAAATTATGCAATGAGAAGTTGAGAAAATTAGGGTGTAAAAAATTAATAGTACACAAAAAGTTCGATTTTAACTGGAATATAGAAACTGGAGAATAACTAGATGGAAAAATGTTTCCAAAAATGAAGATCGAATTAAGAGAGGCAATTTATTAATAATTTATGGTGCAAAAGCGTCAAGGGGCCATCTACCGGGCCCCAGGGGGGGAGGGATTTAAGTGGCATGTAGTTTGGTATAAATACACTTTTTAGTAGTTTTTTATGTAATCTGAGGACGCTAGAACTATGGTAAAGAAAATTGCAAGGAACTCAAATCATTTTTAAAGAAGATGCACAAAGGGACCTAAGAAGACGATTTATATTCAAAATCGGTGGTAGTTGAAGCCTGAAATAATTTTTTTTTCTCGTTCATGTAATAGCTGGAGAACCTAAGATGTTCTTAGAAAAAAAAGCTAGTGAATCGGACTATTTTTAAGGGAGGTGTAATAGGGGGCACAAAAGGGGCCAATTGATAGTTGAAAAAAGGCCCTAACATGAAAACATGTTACAACGTTTTAGTACTTACCGTTTCAGATCTTCGATTAGTTGAGATTAAGCATAGGGTACGAATTAATCATTAGAATATAATTTAAAAGAAATGTGCAAAAAATTGGGGAAAGGCTTAAAAAGGGGCCCTAGGGCCCCAATAAAAAGATTTGATTGTTGGTCTAAGGAGAAGAATTTAAGACTCAAATTTAAAATTACGCATTGCGAAGGTCAGAAAATTAGGGTGTGAAAAACGCATGGCACACAAAAAGTTTAAGGGGCCCTGGACCGAGCCCTACAGGACCCTAGACGGGCCCATGGTCTTAACTGGAATGTAGACACGGGAGTATAACTAAATGGAGAAAGTATCCCAAAAATGAGGATCGAATAAAAAGAAAGCAATTTATTAACAATTTAGTGCACTAAAAGTTCAAGGAGCCTTGTACCGGTCCCCTTGCAAGGGTGCCAGGGTCTTAACTGAAATGTAGAAACTGAAAGGAGAATTCACCCCAAAAACGAAGAAGATCGGATACAAAAGAGGCATCTTATTAACAATTTAGTGCGCTAAAATTTCAAGGGGCCCTGTGCCGGGCCCCTTGCAAGGGTGCCAGGGTCTTAACTGAAATGTTGAAATCGGGTAGAAAATGAAAGGAGAATTCACCCCAAAACGAAAAAGAATTGATTAAAAAGAGGCATGTTATTAACAATTTAGCGCACTAAAATTTCAAGGGGCCCTGTGCCGGGCCCCTTGCAAGGGTGCCAGGGTCTTAACTGAAATGTTGAAATCGGGTAGAAAATGAAAGGAGAATTCACCCCAAAACGAAAAAGAATTGATTAAAAAGAGGCATGTTATTAACAATTTAGCGCACTAAAACTTTAAGGGGCCATGTACATGGCTACTTGCAAAGGTTCCAGGGTCTTAACTGAAATATAGAAATGGGGCAGAAACTGAAAGAAGAATTCACACCAAAAACGAAGAAGATCGGATAGAAAAGATGCATGCTATTAACAATTTAGTGCACTAAAACTTCAAGGGGCCCTGTACAGGGCCCCTTGCAAGGGTGCCACGGTCTAAAGAGCAATGTAGAAATGGGGCAGAAACGAAAAGGATAATTTACCCCAAAAACGAAGAAGATCGGATAGAAAAGAGGCATGTTATTAACGTTTTAGTGCATAAAAAATGAAAGGGGCCCAGGGGCCCCGGCCCTTAAAAAAATAAAAATCTCAGCCTCAGGTGTATTAGGACCTGTCTTGGACTAATCACATCTGAATTTTCAGACTTCTACGTGCGGTAGTTTTCGCTAGCCATCGCACACAGACAGACAGACAGACACACAGTGCGATTTACACTTTTATTAGTATAGACTAGCAGACATGCCCAGCTTTGCCTGGGGATTGTAAATAATAAAATTAAACAAAACTTAAGTTTGATTGATTTTATATCTTTGGAAGTTCTTTTAAATGAACCTAATTTGGGAGGCTCCATTGCCTTCCGCGGCGGCTATAATGTAATCTGAGGACGCTAGAACGATGGTAAAGAAAATTGCAAGGAATTCGGATCATTTTTAAAGAAGATGCGCCAAGGGCCCTAAGAAGACGATTTATATTCAAAATTGGTGGTAGTTGAAGTCTGAAATATTTTTTTTTTTCGTCATTCATGTAATAGCTGGAGAACCTAAGATGTTGTTAGGAAAAAAAAAAAAGCTTGTGAATCGGACTATTTTCAAGTGAGTTATAACAGGGGGCCCAAAAGGGGCCAACTGATAGTTGAGAAAAGGCCCTAACATTAAAATATGTTACAACGTTTTAGTACTTAGCGTTTTAGATCTTCGATGACTTGAGATTAAGCATATGTACGAATTAATCATTAGAATATAATTTAAAAGAAATATGCAAAAAATTGGGGAAAGGCTTAAAAAAGGGCCGGAGGGCCCCAATAAAAATATGTCATTGTTGGCCTAAGGAAAAGAGTTTAAGACTCAACTTTAAAATTACGCTTTGTGAAGGTCAGAAAATTAGGGTGTGATAAAGGAATGGCACACAAAAAAATGAAGGGGCCCTGGACAGGGCCCTACAGAACCCTAGATGGTCCCATGGTCTTAACTGGAATGTAGACACGGGAGTATAACTAAATGGAGAAAGTATCCCAAAAATGAGGATCGGAGAAAAAGAAAGCAATTTATTAACAATTCAGTGCACCAAAAGTTCAAGGAGCCCTGTACCAAGCTCCTTGCAAGGGTGCCAAGGTTTTAACTGAAATGTGGAAATGGGGTAGAAACTGAAAGGAGAATTCACCCCAAAAACGAAGAAGATCGGATAGAAAAGAGGCATGTTATTAACAATTTAGTGCACTAAAACTTCAAGGGGCCCTGTACTGGGCCCCATGACAGGGTGCCAGAATCTTATATGAAATGTAGAAATGGGCCACAAACTAAAAGGAGAATTCAACCCAAAAACGACGAAGATCGGATAGACAAGAGGCATGTTATTAACAATTTAGTGCACTAAAACTTCAAGGGACCCTATACTGGGGCCCATGACAAGGTGCCAGAATCTTAAATGAAATGTAGAAATGGGCTACAAACTAAAAGGAGAATTCAACCCAAAAACGACGAAGATCGGATAGAAAAGAGGCATGTTATTAACAACTTAGTATACTAAAACTTAAAGGGGCCCTGTACTGGGCCCCTTGCAAAGGTTCCAGGGTCTTAGCTGAGATATAGAAATGGGGCAGAAACTGAAAGAAGAATTCACTCCAAAAACGAAGAAGATCGGATAGAAAAGATGCATGCTATTAACAATTTAGTGCACTAAAACTTCAAGCGGCTCTGTACCGGGCCCCTTACAAGGGTGCCAGGGTCTTAACTAAAATGTAGAAATGGGTCAGAAACTCGAAAGGAGAATTCACCCCAAAAACGAAGAAGATCGGATAGAAAAGAGGCATGTTATTAACAACTTAGTATACTGAAACTTCAAGGGGCCCTGTACTGGGCCCCTTGCATAGGTTCCAAGGTCTTAGCTGAAATATAGAAATGGGGTAGAAAGTGAAAGAAGAATTCACACCAAAAACGAAGAAGATCGGATAGAAAAGATGCATGCTATTAACAATTTAGTTCACTAAAACTTCAAGGGGCCCTATACTGGGCCCCTTGCAAGAGTGCCAGTGTCTTAAGTGAAATGTAGAAATGGGCCACAAACTGAAAGGAGAATTCAACCCAAAAAACGACGAAGATCGGACAGAAAAGAGGCATCTTATTAACAATTTAGTGCACTAAAACTTCAAGGGGCCCTGTACCGGGCCCCTTGGAAGGGTGCAAGGTCTTAACTGTAATGTAGAAATGGGGTAGAAACTGAAAGGAGAATTCACTCCCAAAACGAAGAAGATCGGATAGAAAAGAGGCATCCCTCATAGCATGCATGGTCACGGTGACGTCGTTCTGACCTCACTGTGAGTCACTGTGGTCACGTCACATCTGTGACCAAAATGCCACCACTCAGTAATGTCACATTGTGACTGAGATGTGAACTTCTTAGAAAACTTAAAAAAATTACAAAAAATATTCAAAATATGTTATTTATGTAAAATTATATTTTCTGGCAATTAAAAAAAATTGTGACGTCACTGATATGACACTGCATGTGACGTACGTCACGTCACATATGTTACGAAGAAAATCACCATCTTGTAAGTCACAGTGTGTCAAAAATATGAACATCAAAAATCTTTGTAAATGAACAGAAATATTACATGCCCGAGTTACAGCGACATAAGGAATGAAAATATATTAGTGGATATTAAATAGTTAATTCGGACACGAAAAGAGGGGGGGGGGCAGAAAAAGAAAAATGCACGGTAGAGGTATCAACAAACTAGATTTTCATGCTATATTTTATCAATTTGTTATTTAAGACAGTGAAAGTATACTTTTTTATGATTTCAATTTTATCTACCATTGCAATTTAATCCTTCACTGATTGCTATTATTATAAAAGTGTTTCTCGGAAAAATGGTACGTATTGGAGCAATTTGGAAAACATATTTAGAATTAGGAATATTAAATCTGTACACTTTATATATTTAGTTTGCAGGGAGGAAGTTGTTTTATTTTATTTTATTTATTTATTTATTTATTTATTTATTTTTTGTCGACCAGTGGTATTTGAAACCCTTCTGTGGTTTCAAACTAAAATTTTCTATTACAGTTAAGTCTGTATCTTTTAATGAGCACGTAGAAAGAATACTCAGTGTTTAGTCATATATGCATTTCTTGCTTTAGAATTTGCATTCAAGTCATACATTTTCCTGTTAGTGTTTAACTATTTTAAATAACTATTTTTTAAAAAATTCTACTTCTTTCAGACTTTTTAAATAAAATTAGTATATAAAAACATGGAAACATTCAAATGCTTCATTTAAAACACATTACTAAATAGGTGTGATAAAATATATACAAATGTTTTTTAAAATTTAAAACACTAGATGTTAAAATGATAAAAAGCTACTCCGAGCGCTTTCGGCTAACCTTAAGCCTTTGTCAAGGAGAAGAGGATTGACTGATAAAAACACTCGACGCTCGATGTTTACTGCTACAGATTGACCGGAAACTCACTTCAGGAAGCCCGCAGGTGGTCGTATCCATTAAACTGAAGGAGGGGGAAGGTAGAGAAAGCTCAATCCTCCGAGAGACCGAACTTTCCAGTAATATTAAGTAAATTAAACCAGATACGCGGAATTTGGTATGATAATACGTCATTACAACAATTTTCTGCTTGGGTTAAAATTTCCAAAGACTCTAAAATAGCACAACTATTAAAATCAGAAGCCTGGATAATGACTTTTGCTCTATTGAAAAGGATGTCAATATCTTTAGTTTGAAACAACCTTGAGAGGGCGGTAGCCGGTCTATTTTTATTAATATCCTGCATATGCTCTTTAACTCTTGTTTGGAATTTTCTTATGGTCATACCAATGTAATTGAATATCTTATTTGTTTCTTTACTTTTGTATGGGATGATATAAACTCCTGACTTACTTTCCATACTAATAGGATCAATTCTTTTTTGTACAAGATTAATTAATTTGGTGTTATCTCTAGCTATTAACGTTATACTATATTTCCTTAGGATGTATTTTAATTTTTCATATAAACGAGGAATGTAATCAACTGCCATAAATTTAACTTCATTTTTACTAATACACTCTATTTTAGCTGGTTCTGCGTGCTTAAACTTATAAATCAACTTATCAATAAATTTAGTGGAAAAACCATTACTATTAGCAATTGACTTAATTTTATCCAGTTCTTCTTGCAGGTGAGTACCAGAGCAAACTTCAAATGCACGTCTAATATAAAACCGGTAAGCTGAAGCTTTATAATGAAATGGAGAGTGGCTATTATAAGGAATTGTATTGTTTGAACGACAAGATTTTCTGTAAACTGTCCTATCAATGCAATGAGTTAGTTCATTCCTAGTGAGGGAAACATCCGAAAACGGTAACGTTCTATTTATTTCTAATTCCAAAGTGAATTTTATCTTATTGTCACTATTGTTGGCATGTTCAAGAAAATTCATAAGCGCAGGAAGGCCGTGATCCCATATAATTAATATGTCGTCCACAAATCTGACCCATAAACTTGGTTTAAAAACGGAATTTGAAATAATCTTGGTCTCCAAAGGTCTAAGTTTTAACTCGGCCAACAAACCAGAAATTGGTGACCCCATGGGGGCCCCCTCTGTTTGTTTGTAATAAATATTGTTAAACACAAACACATTATTATTTGTAATCAGGTTTAAACCAGATATAACGGTATTTTTCATATTGTCACTAAATCCCTGATTGTTATTGATCGAATTTATAATATAGTCCTGCACTTCTTGTACATCTATAGAAGGATAAAGTGATATTATGTCAAGGCTGGCTAAGATGCTATTGTCATTAAGCTTTATATCTTTAATTATTTGAATAAGTTCAAATGTAGACTTAACCCTAGAACTACCGGAAATTTTACTCAAGTTTTATAAAAACATTCTACACCAGAATTTTTACTTAAAAGTATTTAATTTGTTTATTTAACTTATTATTGTCTGATTTATACATTTAGTTTGTTTTGAAGAAATTTCTGGTTTGAATAAATATTTTGAATGTACATGTCGGGTCCAATGGACCCGTCTGGTAGACGGAAGGTTAATAACATATTCTGAAGGGGGGGGAGGATAGAAGTTAAAAAAGGTACATATGCTTTCTCTAGATAATATGTTGGAGCGGTGCATTTCGAAACTATTGGCCTGATTGGGAATCCTTATGATCTTTCAATCTACCATAAATACGAGGTGTTACAGATGTTTTGTTTATCTTTAAGTTCTTTTTTAAATAATCGGGCCATGTTCCACGTTTAACCAAATCTTGCACTTTTCTATCAATAGAGGAATTAGGATCTTTCTTTTGAATAACGCAATTTAAATCTTTTATACAGTTTTCCATTTTATCAATATAATCATCTGATGATAAAACCGCGAGTTTGTTAGATTTGTCCGTAGGTATGATGGCATAGTTAGAATAACATTTGAGTTCTTTAAATAATATTGTGCTATCGTTAACATCCCTGCTATTGCAGGTTTTCTTAATATGTCTTTGAACACTATTATGCAGCAAACCCCTTATTTCATCTTTATAATTAAGTGGTGCTCTATTAGCAATCTGTTCACAATCTCTAACTAACAATTTTGGATTAATATTTCTTGGAATATTTCGGCCCCAATGATAACAATTTATGCAACTTAGAATCAATTTCTTGCCCTGTAAGGTTAATATACTCAACTGGTAATGGTTTAACCCTCTGGGGTGGCCTTGAGCAATTAGAGCGCTTTAATTCGTTAATCTTCCGATAAATAACCCTTTCCTTTTTAATTTTCTGCACTTCTCTATAAACATTAACAATACGGAGGAATTCATCAAAATCTTTCTGGTTCAAATTACATACCAAATTATCGTACAGGTCTCTGACACTCTTTGATAAGAAATCTATGCTTTTAAACTTATTTCTAATAACGGCTCTTAAACTGCACATTTCAAATTTTTTCTTCAAATCTGGAAATTCCGTGTCGATGCAAAAGTTATTAATCAATAGGAACTTTGGAGTAACTCTATTGTACTTACATAGCTGTAAAAATCTGATGTTATAGATTTCCCTGTCAAGTCTCAGTCTTTCGGTCTTAAATCTTCTCTTGATATCCTCACGTTCCATAATCATATCCAGAATCGAAAATTAACATTAATAAATTGACTTAATAAAATAGTCCAATCTTGAACGCCAGATTCACCATTGTTTATTATATAAAAACATGGAAACATTCAAATGCTTCATTTAAAACACATTACTAAATAGGTGTGATAAAATATATACAAATGTTTTTTAAAATTAAAAACTTAAAATTTAAAATTTAAAATTTAAAATTTAAAATTAAAAATTAATTGTTTCAAACTAAAGATATTGACATCCTTTTCAATAGAGCAAAAGTCATTATCCAGGCTTCTGATTTTAATAGTTGTGCTATTTTAGAGTCTTTGGAAATTTTAACCCAAGCAGAAAATTGTTGTAATGACGTATTATCATACCAAATTCCGCGTATCTGGTTTAATTTACTTAATATTACTGGAAAGTTCGGTCTCTCGGAGGATTGAGCTTTCTCTACCTTCCCCCTCCTTCAGTTTAATGGATACGACCACCTGCGGGCTTCCTGAAGTGAGTTTCCGGTCAATCTGTAGCAGTAAACATCGAGCGTCCAGTGTTTTTATCAGTCAATCCTCTTCTCCTTGACAAAGGCTTAAGGTTAGCCGAAAGCGCTCGGAGTAGCTTTTTATCATTTTACCATCTAGTGTTTTTAATTTTAAAAAACATTTGTATATATTTTATCACACCTATTTAGTAATGTGTTTTAAATGAAGCATTTGAATGTTTCCATGTTTTTATATAATAAACAAAGGTGAATCTGGCGTTCAAGATTGGATTATTTTAGTAAGTCAATTTATTAAAATTAGTATTTTCCGAAAAAATATGTATACAAATTTTATACAAAACCCATGATATAATTATTCGTATTTCAAAGAAAGAAAAAAGGCAGGTGTTTCATTCAAATAGAAAATTTTCATTACAGATACTCTTAAATAAGATAAAATTATTGCGCATTTAAACTCTCTGTTGTGTACAAAAAAAAAAAAAATAAATAAATAAATAAATAAATAAATAAATAATATATATATATATATATATATATATATATATATATATACAGGGTGTTCCGTTAAAGGGGTCCAATATTAATAGGGGTAATAGAGGAGATCACATGGAGCATAAATCAGTATATAAAGCCTGGTCGGATCTCAATAGTTTTCAAGTTACAGCAAATAGAATGAAAATTCGGAAAATTGTAAAAGAACCCTCATTGCTAAACTATCGATAACGCTACATAAAAACGAAGCACATATTTAAAAAGAGCAGAAAAAACCCTACAAAATGACATCAATTGTATTAAAATAGCAATATTTATTGACGAGTTACAAGCCCTGAAACAGTGAAAAAAGTACGAATCCAATATACATCAAAATAGTTAATTGTTAATTCCAAAAAGACGACTCTAGCTACAACAAGGAAAATGTAGTAAAATTTGGTCCATTCCGAAAACTTTCGAAAAAGCTTACAATGAACCATATCGGTTTAATTGTGTGAGAGAAATTAATCAGTTTCTTAGTTACAACTCCGCTTTCTTTGACACTAGCAAAGGTTAAACTCCGCCCATCACGAATGGAAACACCGCCTTTTTAATTACTCTCAACTATACATTTTCGATCATGCTTCTTCTGAGATGCAACATTTTTAATTATTCAAGAGTTGAATGAACCAAAATAACTTTACAATAATAGTCTAGATTTTAAAGTAGTCTTTTATTGATATAAAGCTTAAGTTAAATTCTTTAAAATTAAACTGGTGGTGAAAATTCGGAAATAATTAAAAATATTGCGATTTCTAACTATGCAAGAAGTTTCAGTACATGTTTTACATGGACAATTATTGTATGTATATGTGCATCATAATTTATGATAGGAAATAATAATAACAAATAGCATAATAATTTTATTAATTATAAATTTAAAAAAGACACTAAATTTTAAATTAATTCATACAAACTTTGTAATTTACAATTTGAGTACACCACAGTCTGTGACTTACAAAATACTGTGCCAAAAAGTGTTGAAAATAAAAGAAAAATGAGAAATAAAGAATTACATTCCACGTAGTTTATGACATATATGAAGCATAGTCTTCTGCCTGCACTGCACAGTTCAATGTCGGAAGGCAGACGAACGGACATTATTATAATAGGTGTTCGAAGTTGCGCCCATTAACAGAATCGCACAGCCGACAGCGACGTCGTAAAGATTGGCGAACACGCCGAAAAACTCCGACGGAGTTGGGAATGTCTCCTGCAGCGACAACGATTCGCGCTAGTAAATCCTCCGGTGTATCCACAGGCGTTTCATACACCAGCGATTTAAGGTGTCCCCAAACAAAAAAGTCTAACGGATTGAGGTCTGGAGAGCGTGCAGGCCAAGCAACAGGTCCACTGCGTCCAATCCATTTCCCAGGATATGTTGAATTAAGGTGATTGCGAACACCTATGAAAAAATGTGCCGGTGCGCCATCGTGCATAAACCACATATTGTGGCGCAATGTTGCTGGCACATTTTGCAGTAACTGCGGTAAGATATCCCGTAGGAAAACCAAGTACGTACTGCCATTGAGTACATCTGGGAGTAAATATGGTCCTATGAGATAATCGCCGAGGACACCTGCCCATTGAACTTTCTGCCCATTGAACACTGAACTTTTGTTGTGCGTTCGACGGGAAAACAGTGTGCGGATTTGTATATGACCATGTGTGCATATTTTGCGTGTTTACCACGCCCTCTCTCGTGAATGTTGCTTCATCAGTAAATAAAATATTTTCCAGAAATTGTGGATTATTTTCTGTTACATTAAGCAACCAGCGTACGAATTCTGTCCGCTGAGCACAATCTGTTACTGATAACAGTTGTACCCGCTGCACATGAAAGGGGTGCATGTTTTCTGCACGCAGAACACGCCACACACTTTGGTGAGAAACACCGACTTCAGACGCAGCAGCTCGTGTACTCGTAGAGGGGTTATCTTTAAAAATATTCAGTACATCTTCCTCCATTGCAGGTGTTCGTACATGTCGAGGTTTCCCTGCATCAATGCTTGCTGTATTAAACGATCCAGTCTCCCGTAATCGTCTATCGATTTTTATGAAGAGTTTCGAACTTGGGCAACGTCTCCTTGGAAATTGCTCACGGTACATGCGCTGTACTAGACATGCATTTCCATGAGCTTGCCCGTACATCAGATGCATGTCCGCATATTCTTCGTTAGAGTATTCCGGCATAATTATTATACATCAACTTACTACAATCCCACTTACAACAGCCTCCCTTTAACATAACGCCCACTGATGACTGCTGTTTTATTACACTTTTCTTCCTATACACATAGAAAATTTGCATAAAAAGTACTTCTTCTTCATCATCCTGAAAGTTCATGGAGGAAACGCAGCAGTCACGGAGTTTGCTTTAAGACAAGGCGAGAGCTGCACAATATGTCATTCACTTGACCAGACTGAATAATGAAAGGGTATTGATAGAGGTTGATCAGAAATGTATAATTGAAAGATATTAAAACGGGGTGTTTACAATCGTCATGGGCGGAGTTTCGCCCTTTCCGAGCGTGCAACAGTACAGAGTTGTAACTAGGGAACTGCTTGATTTCTCCCATACAATTAAACTGATATGGTTTATTGTCAGCATCTTCGAAAGCTTTCGGAATGGACCAAATTTTATAACATTTTCCTTGATGTAGGTAGAGTTGCATTTTTGGAATTAACGATTAACTATTTTGCTAAATATTTGATTTTGTATTTTTTCACTGTTTCAGAGCTTGTAACTCGCCATTAATTCTCAATATTCTAAAACAACTTATGTCATTTCGTAGGATTTTTTCTGCTCTTTCTAAATATGTGCTTCGTTTTCATGTAGCATTATCGATAGTTTAGCAATGAGGGTTTTTTTACAAATTTCAGATTTTTCATTCTATTTGCTGTAACTTGAAAATTATTGAGATCCGGCCAGGCATTATATAATGATTTATGCTCCGTGTGATCTCCTCTATTACCCCTATTAATATTGGACCCCTTTAACGGAACAACCTGTATATATATATATACAATACAGTAGGAGCAGCTGCTTGCTCAATATCGTCTGCGCTCGATTAAACCGCAGAATAAAATAAGGATCAGAGAACTACTGACGCGGGAAGTTATTTTTTTAAGCAAACAGAAATATGCCTGACAATTTAGGATAAAATACGGATATTATTAAAATATTTATGGAACTTAAAATGTATGTCTTATTTAATTTAAATTTTTTGTTCCTGTTTGATAGATTATTATCATGAGTTAAATAGTTGTATGTTATATACAATGAGACTGAGCTGGGATTCTTTTCAGAAGCAATATGGCGATGGAAAGATTTTTGAGAAATTGTTAAATGCATTTAATTCATCTATTATAGTTTGTTGTTGTTTAATAGTACAATTATAAATACTAATTATTTAGTGTTTTTCAAATTGTTATAATTATTTTTTTAATTGTATTTAAGCTTTTTTTTTTGCTGTTTGTGATTTTAATCAAACATTTAATTGTAGACATTCAGAATCAGTTATTAAATTTTCTTTGATTGTAAACTCATTTTCTACGTTTTCGATACATTTATTTTATTGGCATTTAAAAATAAAATATAATATTTAAGTATTGAAATAAAGTGTTTTTCATGCCCGATAAAGTTGAAAAGTGTTTATGACTTCGGTTTGTCTGGCCTCTGTCCGCACTCTAACTCGCGTAAATACACTCGGATTGACCTGAAATTTTTGGATGTTATTGACGTTTACCATAGCAAGGTCCCTATTTGTAATGAAGTTTGTAGCATGTTTAGTTCATTTACAGGGACAGTCAATTGTATTCCATTACATTACGGCCTGTGGGAAAAAAATCGTTTCAAATGATTTTTAATGATTTTACAAGCTTTCAAACAGAATAAAATTGATATGCATTTATGAAGCGCACTAAAATGTGCATTCCGTAGAATATGCGATGCAAAAGAATAGTTATTTTTCATTTACAGGGCTAAAAAAGGAATTCCAATGCATAATGATATAGGGGTGGAGGGAATTGTTTGCGGCGTACTTTATTTATGTTAATCTATTTGATATGTAATGAAATTGATATACGTCGTTGAGGTTTACATACTATGAATTATTTCATGTATAATACGAAATGTATATAGCATTTACAGGGACACACAAAATATTTCAGATACTATATTGTATCCGAAGTACTGTTCATTAGCGATGATTGCTGGAAATGCATTTTTAATTATGATTCACTACATTTATGCATAGCATATGGTGTATATATATATGCTATAATTCATATACAGGACTATACAAAAGTATTCGTAAGGGTTACTGGGTATTGCTTAAAGGTGGTTTTTAAATAAGTTATGCATTTTTACGCTGCACTGTATTTAATTTAGTAAAAAATGTTTGTAGTATATAGATAAAATGATATACAGGGTCACGCAAAGAATTGGATACGTTGCCGTCTATAAATTATAATTTCTGGAAATGTGATTTCAGCAGTTTTAAGAGTATTTTCGTTTGAATTAAATTTTAACTAAATAGTGGCGAGTAATAATGATTCTAGGTAAACTACGGGGTTGTACAAAGTTATTTAAGTATGTTTCCATATATTAGTATAAATTGCTGAAAGAGAATTTCAACCTGTTATGAGTTTCCTTGATAAACTACATTTTTCCATTATATAGTATATGTATATCAATCTACAGATCAAATACAGGACTGTTTAAAAGAATTAGAAAACGTATTTGGCTGTGGATGGTAACTGCGTAAATCAGTTTTTCAAATGTTTTACGCGTTTTCATGTTTACTTATTTATCTTATTTACGTTATTTACCCCGATGTCTTGTTAAAACATTTAGGAAGAGTTGGAAAGTGTTTTATAATCTATTCTTAACGCATGATATATCTTACTTGTTGTTTCTATTTCCCAGATCAGTCTTTTTTTATAAAACATACCAAATCTAATTAGCTCATATTCACAAAATACAATATATACGGGAATAAAAAATTTAAATAAATAGGGCTTATCCTGTCGTTCTATAAATAACAGTTGTATTAATGTCCGTAAGACTCCATGTTCGTATTTAATAAAGCAATGACAAATCACATCACATTAAAAAGCTTACACATTCTTAATATTAAGCTTGAATTCAAGATCAAGCTTAGAACTTATTAAAACAAGATGTCAGTTGATAAGCATTGTTTTTTAAATGGAAAATTAAAAATATTTTAGAAGAATAGGGCTCCAAAATAGCGATATCTTGCTAAAAGTACGGTAAAAAGATAAGATTTTATATTTCAAACAAAACTTTACTTTAAAACTATCGTAGTGTTTATGACAAGAATCATCACAGTATTAATACTTGGAAATTTTTCCAGAGAGAAACATTCGCCTTGCATACAATATTTCAAATGAAAATCAAATTTCAAATAAATTGCTTAAAAGGCACAAAGGCCAACATGGTGAAAAATATCCACGCCGGGACTCGATCACGGGTCATCAGTATAGCGCACTGACATTCTACCGACTAAACCACATGGAACGATACCCAGCCTGGAAAATTTCTCCCTATTACATGTTGGCAAGGCTACAAACGCAGCACAAGATGGAATATTTATCTGAGCCACCGACATGGGGTAAACCCGAAACTTAATTAAATCCAGCATCGATTGAAACTATTTTAATAATTGAAAATATTTCCAGACAGAAACATTCGCCTTGCATACAGTATTTCAAATGAAAATCAAATTTGAAATTAATAGCTTAAAAGACAATTTTAATTTGAAATTTGATTTTCATTTGAAATACTGTATGCAAGGCGAATGTTTCTCTCTGGAAAAATTTCCAATTATTAATATAGTTTCAATCGATGCTGGATTTAATTAAGTTTCGTGTTTACCCCATGTCGGTGCCTCACGATAAATATTCCATCTTGTGCTGCGTTTGTAGCCTTTCCAACATGTAATAGTGAGAAATTTTCCAGGCTGGGTATCGTTCCATGTGGTTTAGTCGGTAGAATATCAGTGCGCTATACTGATGGCCCGGGTTCCAGTTCCAGCATGGAATCTTTTTCACTAGCTCGCCTTTGCGCCTTTTAAGCAATTAATTTGAAATTTGATTTTCATTTTAAATCATCACAGAGTTTAAGACAAGTTCGTCACAAATGACACATATTTCTCAAATTGGTCACAGTGTGACTTCAAAGCATTGTCACTTTCGTCACAGGTTCGTCACAAAGTTAATGCCAAAATAGTCACAAATGACACACTTTTCACAAATTTGTCACACCGTGACTTCACAGAGCGGTCACAATGTGACGTCACAAACGACCTATAAAACGGCCATAACGACCTCGCATTTTATCACTATGACGTCACATCCACGTTACGTGACGTCACATCGACGGTCACTAAATCACAGTGTGACTTCACAACGACGTCGCCGTGACGTCACCATACCTTACGGGATGTTATTAAAAACTTAGTGCACTAAAACTTCAAGGGGCCCTGTACTGGGCCCCTTGCAAAGGTTCCAGGGTCTTAACTGAAATATAGAAATGGGGCAGAAACTGAAAGAAGAATTCACACCAAAAACGAAGAAGATCGTATAGAAAAGATGCATGCTATTAACAATTTAGTGCACTAAAACTTCAAGGGGCCCTGTACCGGGCCCCTTGCATGGGTGCCAGGGTCTCAACTGAAATGTAGAATTGGGTCAGAAACTCAAAAGGAGAATTTGACCCAAAAACGAAGAAGATCGGATAGAAAAGAGGCATATTATTAACAATATAGTGCACTGAAATTTCAAGTGGCCCTGTACTGGGACCCTTGCAAGGGTGCCAGGGTCTTAAGTGAAATGTAGAAATGGGGCAGAAACTAAAAGGATAATTTACCCCAAAAACGAAGAAGATCGGATAGAAAAGAGGCATGTTATTAACGTTTTAGTGCATAAAAATTGAAAGAGGCCCAGGGGCCCCGGCCCTTAAAAAATTAAAAATCTGAGCCTCAGGTGTATTAGGACCTGTCTTGGACTAATCACATCTAATTTTTCAGACTTCTACGTGCGGTAGTTTTTGCTAGCCATCGCACACAGACAAACATACATACAGACAGACACACAGAGCAATTTATTCTTTTATTAGTATAGATAACTAACTTATTTAACTTAATGATGCGCGATTTAAATGTAACTTATTTTATGAAAGAATTTCTGGTTCGAAATGACATTCAATAGGAGATTCGGAGTCGGATCGACTCCTTCCGGGAGATCTAGTGTTAACCCCTTGAGTGGCACCGGTATGTATTACATACCACCTACGATTAATGAAGTTTTACACCAGAAAATTTTTATTTAATTTTACTTTTCTAACTTTGGTGGAAAAAAGCCGTAAAATTGCTTTTACTTATTTTGAAATAGAATTTTTCAACGATTCAGGTGTGAGTTCAACATTACAGGAACACAATCACTTGCACCTCAAGGGGTTAAATGAAGATTATGATCTTCAGAAATTACGAAAAACTCGTCAAAATATCATCACCAAAGCTTAACTCTTTCAAGGGCGGTGGCTAGACGGTCTCGCCACCTAATTTTAATCCCAAAACTGACTACTGGCACCAATAATATTTTAATTAAATGTTGCTTTTGTAATTAAAGCGCAAAATAGCGTTTTTACATTTAATAAGAAATTCGTTTGAATATTCTGGTGTCAGCCAATTATTTCATCATTTTACGAACAGAATTCCTCTGCCCCTGAAAGGGTTAATGGTCGGTCCTGATTTACAAATAATTTTATTCTCTCATTAAATATAATTATATATTACATACATTGTTATTATAAACATAATAATTAGGATACTATTATACCTTATAATGAATTTCTCCTACTATTAATTGTGGCAGCTGTATTGTAAGAATTTATGACTCTTTAATTATGTTAATTTAATAAATGTTCTAAGGGTTTTTCTAAATTTTCATAGTTTAATGATACCCTAGGAAGGATTAGCACATTCCATTCCCCAAGTTATATGGTTATATGAATAATTACGTGTAATGTAATATATTGTAGTTAATAACTTCAAAATAAAATATTTATTTATTTAAAATAAACGCTTCGGATTATTCTATTGTTCAGCAAAGCAATAAAATAAGACAAAATTTGTGAAAGTGGAGAAAGTGGCTTGGTGGAAATCCCTGGATTCATCCTAAGGACGTCCATGAATGTTTTTTTTTATAAGAAAAAAATATAAAATATTTTTTATAACCACAGAGAATAAAACACACAGTCGACGTTTCAGTTCATGGCGTATCCGTTATGTAGTATGAAGTGCTAGCCAGTATCTTAAACCTTTTGGGAAACATCAACATCGACTTTAAAAATAGTTATTCAGACGTTAAAATACATCATAAATTAAGCATTTAAAAATAATTAAAAAATTTAGAAAATAAACTAAAAAATATATTAATTAAATGGTACTTTTTACATCTGCTATATACAGAAAATTGCATACATCTCATATTTATTAAAAATTGCAATATTAACTCTGTATCGCCGTATTTTGAGAATTTTATGGACATGGACGATTTATATTAACCCTTTGCGCTCTTACACAAATTTTATTCGATCGGCACCACTTTTTTAAAAGAAGTTTCGTTCAAGTACACAATTTCAAAAATGTTCTGATTAAATAATGCGCATTTTATTTTCCTTTATTACTGGTGCCAAAAACAAATTTTGCAAAGAAAGGTTATGTCTCCGCATCGGAGCCCGCGAGTGCAAAGGATTAACTGCTGTGTAGGAAGATAGCTGCGATAACAGAAATCGTCCTTTAAATGAAAATATATGTAACATTGACTTCATTAACAGGGGTTTCGTAGTTACTTAACCCTTTTTTGGGAAAAGTACCGAAAATTCTAAGCTCAAACCGTGCTTAATCCGTGGCTCAAACAATGATATTTGGAATCAGAAGTTTTATTTGATAAAACGTAGCTTTTTAAATCGTTGTAAATATTTGACTTCAATAATTTAAAAAAAATTTGGGGTTCAAACAAGATTTGCTCCGCGGATTATGCGCCGGAAATTACTGTACTTGCTATTTCTGAAGTATCGAAATGAATAAATCATACCCGAATTTACGAAAAGAAAATTGAAAATAAGTAAAATCTTTTTCTCACGTACGTTTTAAACACAACATTTTATTTCAGCATCCCATATCACAGGTAAACAAAACTGTAGAGTTAGGAAGCGCTTGTTGAATTTTAACCCATTAACCGCTGACGTTGCGTTCACGCAACAGTCAAAATAATTGCTCATGCAATGAATTAATTACATTTGCACCACTATTTTAGAATTAAAAAAAATGTCTTATTTATTGGCAGGAATTTTGCTATTTTAGTAAAGCGAAATTTACCTTACTGAATTTGTGGTGGGAAACTACTTTCAGCAAGAAATTTGAAAATTTCTATCGTAATAGTTTTGGCGGTTAATGGTTTAAGATATTTATCACCATTATGAAACGATTTATGCTCTCTGGCCGATATTTAAACCTTTCTGTGGCAAAGTACTTTTGTTGTTCAATTGTTGAAAGTATATGGAAATACCAGGATTCACGAACAAATTTATGTGAGAATAAATAAAGTCGTTTTTATCCCAAAATTATTATTGAAGAATGACATTCCACAAATCTGGCATCAATATGCCCAGATAGCATGAACATTAGCAGCAAGTTTGATTTTTTTCTGCATTATCTTGCCGTGACAAATTTGAAATTCGCAGCAATTTTTACGCAAGGTATAGCATCCCCTACTTGCATTAGTATTTTGTCGTGAAACTGATGGCAAGACTGTTTTTAATTCACGAAAGTGACGAAAGCAAAAACTCACTCTGTTGAGAGAATAGACAATCAACAGATAAGCATAAATTGCAAAAATGTTATTCGGTTGGTACCGCTTTTTCTAAACTCTATAGTTATCAAATACCAAAAAAAGTCTCGGATTGAAATGTACAAATATTACCTTAACTTGTGTATGGTAATGAAAAGAATGCATGTACTTTCTGATGGTGTGTTCGCGTCCAGTGTTGCCAGTGGGCTACTTTTTTTAGTTCAGATTTCTTTATTGGCACCAATTTTTTGAAACTGTAAAATTCTTTTTGTTTATCCTTATTATTATGCCACTTAATAAGGCGCATTTTGCCATTTCAAAAAGGTGGTGCCAATCAAGAATCTGATTTAAAAAAAAGTAGCCCATCTGGCAACACTGTTCGCGTCAATACACTTGAATAGGTCTATGGACCCATCCGGAGGGGTTAAATTTATAGTGAAACAGTTGTAAACAGATAGTGGGGCATGGAAATATTACAGTCATTCAGGGTAACTTTGATCCGCATTTTCTCTATTTTCATATGCCACACTCTTATTTTAAGAATATAGTTGCAACTAGGGCATAAAAGAGAAGAAATTATCCTAAATTATTGTTTGATTATCAAAAATTAAGGAATAATAAGGATAAAAGCAATAAAAAATGAATTTTTATCCTGGATCAAAGTTACCCAGCCATTTAGTAAACTTTGCACAATATGATAAATATTATCTAAATAATTCATCATAATGAAGTATTATAGTTAGGACAACTTTAAACCCCAAAAAGTGTTTTCAGATATGTAAAGATTCCGAATTTACATTTCCCAACATCACATGATTTGTATAATTTATGATATTACAACAAATATTATTCATTAGAAATGTGGAAGAAGATAACCACGAATATTTAGAAAGAAAAAAAAACTGTTTATTGTTCATATAAAACATAAAAACGAAGTGAAAAACAATTTTCAATGTTTTAACTCAATAATTTATCCATAATTACAGTAATACATACTAGTACTAGCATTATTCAAACAAGAATAAAAAAAGTCGAATGTATGAAATGTCAAATTTGAGTAGCTCCGCCCAGAAAAACGCCTTTAAATGAATTTTATGTATTTTACACATATTTGTGAAAATATTTACATGTTATATCTAACGCACACTTTCGGCATTTATATAAAATATACGTGCAAATATGGAAAATTTTTGACAGTAGCACCTATAATCAATAAATTATAAACATCAATATAACATTGAGCCGGTTCAAAGTTACCGTGAAAATGTGGTAAAATGTTAGTGCCTTCTTATTTTACATTTTATTAACTATTAATAAATAAATAATACAAAATATTAACACATTTACAACATTTAGATAATTATATGTCTTATAAATGAGTATATTGTTTCTTACTATGAAAATTTAATTGGATTGCAACAACTTCAAAAGAGCATTCAACATTAACTTGCAAACAGTACTTCCAAGTATAGTTAAATGATGAAATTAATCGCGCATAATGTTGCTAATTTATTTTCTAAAATAATGAGTTGAAATCCCAGTTTAGAACCTTGCCAACAGAGCACAATTCTGGAGTTTATTTAGTCTTTTGGAGTCAAAAATATTGAAAAATAGGATGTGGTGCAAAGTTACACCCCATGGTTCAAAGTTACCCTGAATGACCATACTACTTTGCAGCATTTTTGATTAATTGTTTGCTATTAACTTGCAATAAATTTGATGCAGCATGAATTCAACTTCCACGTCAAGTTAGTTGCAAGTTCAAAGTGTGGTGACCTCGGCGTTTGCGTTATCTTGCTGCAGTCTTGCTTTGAAATTTCAATTTTCTCATTCTGAGCATACTTCAACTTTTCGGGTTTTCAAAGCAAAACAGCTGCAAATATTCTGAAAATTAAATATGATATCTGGGATGGCGATGGGGGCTAAAATTTGAGTGGGATATGTAAATACCACCTTCCTTCAAGGGGTTCACTCACTTTGAAAATTTTCAACTGACTTTCTGCTACAACAGAACAGTTGTAAATACAGTGGTTAAGATAAATACTCAATATTAATGAACTTTCCAATGATTTGTCTGATATTTAAAAAAATTGAGGAAACCCTCTAGTTTCTAGCTGATGTGCATCATTGGGATGCGTATATTGTGACGGCAAAATATTAGTGAAAAATCTGTGCTCTGCTTGGCACTTTGGAATTAAAATGAACTATTCTAGCTATGCAAACATCGCCTTTGAAAGCCTTAAGCGGGTAACGGAGGGTTAGCAATCTGATTAACTGATTGCTATATATAATATATGCAATCGATATAAGAAATGCTTGGTCTCAAGTTTAAAAAAAGCGATATTTCAATCGACTTATCCCAATCATTAATTTCTTCTTTTTTTACTGAAATCAGGAAGTTAGACGCAAACATTCTTGGTTGATAATTTAAAATCTTCAAAGCCATGAAATTTGCACAACAGACAATATTCTGGATTTCTTCGAAAAATTTAAACAATAAATTTTATTAAACGAACGAAATCGATTAATAACCGCATGTAAGCAAGAAGCATTTCGTTAAATGATTTTTCTGGTTCAAATTATATTTATTTGACTAAACCGGAAAGTTTGCAGCTATGCAAATTAAATTTGCTATTACCTTTTCTAATACAAAATCTACAGATCTAAAACGTTGCACATTGTTTATGGAACAATTTCTTTAAAATGTATCCTAGAAAATAACCTAGGAAGTTCACTCAAATGGGATCCTTGTTAACCCTTACAAGGGCTAACCACTTCTATTGCTGAAATGTTAAAATGAATAAATGGCACTGGTATTTACGATCAAATTTATTTGTAAATATGAAAACACTTTATTTCACATGCATAAAAAACGGAAAATTTATGTACCAAAATTCTGGTGTCATTGTGACGTTGAGATATTAAAATTAAGTGGTTTCATAAACGTACCACCGTCCTTGAAAGAGTTAATGCAAGTTCCAGTTCCAATTTTTTTTAATCTTCACAAAAAATTGGTAAATTATGGTCCCATAATCAAAGGGGAAATAACATTTTATATAAAATCTATGAGAAATTAAATGATAAGCAGGAGCCAGAGTGGTTTCCTATTTGGAGACTACTATTACCGAACAAAAATCTTCGTGGAAGATTTATACAATATTTGTCTATTTTTATTTCTACAAAAAGTCTATAGCAAAGTGGATTTTTACAATATTTCTAATAGAAATCTGAAATAAAAATTAATCTGAAAATAACTGTATTAAAAATAACAAAATAAAAAAATCTGCGAATACTATAATAATTTTACTAAAGTACAGATATAGTTTCGTAAGAACATAGGTTGAGAATGGTCGTTTTAATATAAACATTTAAATATGTATTTGTAAGAACACCGGTTTAAAAAAAAAAAAAAAAAAAAAAAAAAAGAGATAAAGGTAGCTAGCAAAATACTATTTTCGAGTTATTTAAATGTCAAAATTTTTTAAAACAAATTGCAAGGAAAACTATTATAATTGCTTCCTCTAAAACAATTTATTGGTTAAGACTATGCCTTCAGTAACCTATCTGCATAATCTTTTGTGTGATAAATTATATTATTATTGAAATTATGTGGGCGTTCGTAATTAATATTCATACATAAAATTAGCCGAAATTTATTGAAAAATATCTATTAAATCAAGGGTGTAAAAATCTAGGCGCCAACGGGCAGTTTCTCACCACTATATTCTATTCGTTGTTTTTCGTCTAATAACTCGTCTAAATTTTTTTTTGCAAGAATGCTAATAAAAACGAAGCGAAGAAAACTATTAAAATTTAGTGGTGAAATACTGCCCGCTGCTGCCTAGATTTTTACACCCTGGTGTTAATCATTTGAGATGGCATCCTCACAAAAATTTTATTTGGTTGGCACTGCCTTTTTTAACTATTCAGTGCTCAGCTTTGCATATATGAAAACAACGCTGTTTTGAATTTAATTAATTTTTTTATTCGCATATACCTAATTCACACCAGAAAATTAAAATAGCAATATTTGCTTTAATTAATAACAGACATTTAACCATTGAAACTTTCTGGTGTGAATTCAGATTCTCTGAACTACGTAATTTCTAGGACGTATTCCATCATGGGAACTAAAGGGTTCAAGATTAAGTTTTATAAAATAAATAATTATATAAAATAAGGTATTTGGAGACATACTTATTAAAGTATTCACTAATTTGCATTATTTTAGCGTAAAACAGCCACACGACAGTAGTTTTTACTTGTATTGTAGATGTGCAACAGAAGAAAGATTGACGTATTATATGAAAAATATATCTCTGATTTTTTTTCATTATTTTTCGTGTGTTATAAACCTTTGAGAGTATCATATATATATTTTGTTTGAAACAAAATAAAAAATTGCGCATTTAAGGGTTAAACCGTTCCCTTTACTTATGAAATACTAAAAAATACTCTAATTAAAAAGCCAAAAATTACATTAATTTATTAATGGTTTGAAAAACAAATTCCACATGCACCTTTGGGCGATGCATGTATGCATTACCCGTCTCGAATGGGTTAAGGATCTTTTTACTTCGGGCTGTTTCGCTGCCATCGAAATACTCAAGGCCAGAGGACACGAGTTATGGCGTCATCACTAATCAACCGACTTCTCACAAGTGTTAGAATTCACACCGGAAATTTTTGAATAGCAATTTTATTTTATCTTATTTGTGGAATATGTTTCATCTTATAAAACGATAATACCTATTTAAACTTTCTGATGAGAATTTGGAATCCCCCAATAAAAAAATCAGTCAGATGCGGCAACATTGTGGTATTCAGCATCTGGCTGCATTTTTATTTAGGGATTCCGAATTCTCAGCAGTAAGTCTAAATAGTTTACTTAAGAAATAGCTACTACTTCATCTGAATAAGAAAAAGATATCAGAAAAGAAACAAAAGAGAAAATTTCCTTTGTAAATTATGGAATATTTTTTCGGATTAGTAACAGTTACTTGTTTCTGTTTTGTGAAAGACAGATTAGCATTTGCCGTTCAAGACGATGCGATACGTATGTAATTTTTCATGAGCAGCATAAGTCAAAGTGTAACGTATTATATACATATACAAATAATTTATTTAATTTAAATTATTTATATTATAAATAATTAATTTAATTTAATTTATTTCTATTATGGTTGAATTATAAATATTATAGCAATGTGATACATATTAACCCGGGGAAGTCGCGCATAAGCAGGTTACGAACGGTTTTCGGCTTGTCACCAATAAGTACAAATAATAATCGTTACCTTATTTAGTGGGAGACAACTGTCACAAATTATGTGATAAAGTAAGTTGAAGTTTACTCTTCGAAAAAAAGTGGTGATAATTGTACAAACCGTACGCACTCGGGGTATGTCATACCCCACGCGACTCCTCCCAGGTTAAGGTCTGACACTGTTGCTAGGTGTCCCGCGTAAATCAGGGCTAGAAATACTCTGTACACCACCAATTTCTTCAGGTTATATTTGATGGTGAACTAAATTCAGGTAATTTCACGATCTTGAATTGCAGATAATTCTGCCATTAGATAAGGTGAAGGATATTACATTACATTGCTGTTTTCTAAAGCATTTAGAGTACCAATTTCCACGACACATCTGGCATCACTACTTACATATACCCGTGTTTGAATACAATATTTCTGAAGAAAATATTTCGTTCTAGATATTTGTAGT
The DNA here is from genome assembly GCA_963932465.1 of Maratus speciosus. NCBI lineage: Eukaryota > Metazoa > Arthropoda > Arachnida > Araneae > Salticidae > Maratus > Maratus speciosus. Next base: position 437,995,654 of record OZ010787.1, read on the forward strand.
ATTTGGAAGGAAAATTACCCTCAGGTAGTACTCTCGAAAAATTTGTAAGAAAAATCTTAAAAGAAGGGCGTAAAAAAAAGTGGTATTTAAAACGGAACGAGCGGTTCGAGTTTATATTTTTATCATTTTGTCATACATTGAGTAAAAAATATACCTTGCACTTCTAAAACTTTGTAATGATGTAGTGAAACCATTTTACATAAAAATCAGCAAAAAAATATAAAAACAATCCTTTCATCATGTTTTACGTCAGACCCTTTTATTTCTTTATCCTTTGGACACAGAAAAAAATATTACATTCTTCAAATGCTAGCTTGCAACTTTCCATTTTTTTTTTTTTTTAAATAAAAATATTTTTCACCAGAAATTTTAGTAAATAAATGAAGTCGCGTTAAAGCCAGATAGAAATATATAAATTTTTAATAAATAAACTCTCTTTCAAATTATATTCAATTGACAGGAAAAAGACTTTAAAATTGACCACTCTGCTTAAAACACTTTTTCTTTATACTATAAGTTAAAATTTATAGTATTGATTTCAACAAATATTTCTTTTTAAGAAATTTCTCATAAAACTTTGCATCTCATAAAACTTTGCATTGTATGAGATTTAACACTGTTAAACAGGTAATCTTCTATTCTTCGTCTGACGTAAAAGCCTGAAAAGGATCATTCTGCTTGATTTTGAAAGTACTACGACAGAAGACATTTCACAATAAGATTAAAAAGTATTTATCGAAATAAGAGCCACTACTTCAATCTGTATAAGAAACCAGAATAGAATCTAAAGAGAAAGTTTTTCAGGAAATGAAAGAATATTTCGGATTATAATGAAGTTACCTGCTTTTGTTTTGTAAAACACAAAACATAATTTGCCATTCAAGATAATTTGATATGCATCACTATGCCGTTTTCGTTATCAGCGTAGGCAAAAGTGAATTGTTTCTTTACGTAAACAAAAAAGTTTTTTTATTTTTATTTTTTCTATTATGGTTGAATTTATAAATATTTTTTCAATACTATATAAATTAAGGACTCACTCTTGTTTATATAGCAGTATTTCAGAAGGAAATTTTTCGTGCTAGGCATCTATAGCATTTGCAACAAATGATTCTTTCAAGGGAGTCTACTTCAAAATTTTAAAATAAAAAATCTAAAAAGAATATTTCTCTTTGACAAAAATGGTATTGAGAAAACGGACTTTAAAGAAAACCTGTAAATCAACCTCCACTATACGGAAAACCTGCCATGATGTTCAGCACATAAAACTAACAGTTTTAACATTAGTTTTCAGATTTTAACTTCAATTCACTCCTCAAATATGTCAAGAAGGAATGTGCAGGGTAATTCAAAATAATTGCACTCTATACAAAATGCTAGGTAATTCAAAATAGAGGTTATGGCGATCATCGAAATATTAATAAAGAGGAACTGACATATCCTTAATATAGTGATGCTTCAACTGTAAACGCTATGGCAAGGGCTGATTACCTGCGCCGGAAACTTACACCAGTAAAATTATATATAAATTTCGAATTATTTAAAGGCCTTATTAATGGAAAATTGCAGTGATAAATAATGGCAGAAACAGATCTGCATTTTTACTGGTCGAAGTTTACTTTTGCGGTAGTCGGGCCCTATGTTTCCGCCAATTGTGTCTTTTACCAGACAAACTGACACCAGTAAAAATAAATATAAGTTTTTACCATATCTGTGAGAAAATATTTCCAGGAATAAGACGCGTAAATAAGACAAAATTTTCTATTCAATTTCAGTGGTGGGAAGTTTGCCCTGACCCTATTCAGAATCTCTTGATACAATTTAAAAAAAGCAGTAGCCAACTTGTGACAAACTCCTCAGTTACTTCACTCGCAACCAGAGACTTTTAAGATACATAGACCGGCAAACTGTCAGTTTAACTGAGGATTTTTGATCACAGCTGTTGTACGGCAGTATATATGTTTTATATTTTAATTTACCTAAGAAAATGCTTTTATCAGCATATTTTTTCATTGCGGATCATTAAGTATTTGTCTACACTGTTTTATTTATGCCTTAAAAAAAAAAAAAAACCTTATTATTCATCTTTTTTTTTTGTTTTTTTCGTATAGCAAGTAAGTATTTCAATTAACATCCTCGAAGGATGAAAATATAGTGTTACTTTCATTAATATTCATTTTTTTAATTACCCTTTTCCATAAAAATTCGTTTTAAAACGTAGATTTCTTTACAAGTAATTTAAAATTTTGTAAATTACTACATTATGTTACATTTGTACCTTTAATCTAAACTTCCCTACCAGTTACTTTTGTAAGTCAAAATTTAAAAAAGGTGAAATTATAATCTTTAACAATCTGTTTCCATATAAATTTTGCTTTTATTTCGGTTTATAAGCATGTTAAAATTAGATACTCTTTTTCAAACATACCATCCATAAAATTATTAATAAATCGTCTTATTTAACTTTATTTCTGAAAATTCAATATTTATAACGCATATTTAGATATAAAAAAAAAAAAAGGTTCATGTAAAAAATATGCTATAAACTTCATATATATTGATAAAAATTAATTTTTAAAGCTCATTCTAGCCATAGCACTTAATGGTAAATAACAACAGCTGACGTACAAATCTCGCGGTTCAGGTGTTTCAATTTACTTCAGATGGCTGCCATGATTTCGCATGTTTTTGAATGGGAATTGCCGGTCTATGTATCTTAAAAGTCTTTGCTCGCAACTCGTAGACAGTACACTATATGTCTCCTCCTCTTCATTCATAACTCTATTACGGCGATTGCCGTTTATAACGTTGAAAGTAGAAACTATTGCAGGGGTCGCATTATACAGGGATAATTTTATCGTTCCTAACGCTAGTTTGATAATAACATATTCATGAGACCTTTCTACAGCACGTTTTAAATAAAAATGCCATGAAGATTACTGATTAAGGTTTCTGGTAGGAACAATAAAATTTTCCCAATACAAAGCGACCCCTGCCTTTTGCGTTTCGTAACGGAGAGGGAAAGGAAACTTTCCCACCACTTTTTGAGAAAAGCACTGAACATTAGATTAGCTGGGCTGCTGTTACCTGCTTATCAACAGAAACGCCATTAGGGGTCATTGTGATCCCTTCCAAATTGATAAAAGTCGATTCAAACAAGAAATTTCTTCATAAGATATGTTAAATGCATGCAGCACAAAAATAGGTTAATTAAACAAACTAAATAGTTTTAAGCGAAAATTCTGGTATAAAACAATTTTTATAAAACTTCCGTAAATTAGCCGGCTGTTCTAGTGTTAAAAGATTAATCGTTCATGATATTTCATATGATATATCCGTGAAATTACGCGGTATTTTAAAATATATATATTTCATAACGTATGTGTTTATTATTAATCGAAAATTATCAAAAACAAGCACACTAGAACAGTGGATATTTCAAGTTTTAACCCTTTCAAGGGCAGAAGAATTCTCTTCGTAAACTGATGAAATAATTGACTGACACCAGAATATTCAAACGTACTTCTTAGAAAACAAATACCCGCTAATTTTCATTTTCATTACAAAAGCAAAATTTTATTAAAATATTCTTGATGCCATTTGTCGGTTTTGGAGTTAAAATTAGGTGGCTAGAGCGTCTAGCCACCGCCCTTGAAAGAGTTAATCCTTAATTGCACGAATTATTCTTTTAGAATTGTGTTTTTTATTTTTATATTAAGGACTAGACACCAGAAATCTTAAGATAGTTTTTTAACTTTATTTAGTAGCATATTTTTGTAATTTTTAGAGGGTTAATATTTCTATATAACTATAGTGGTTGCAAGAACTTAATTTATGTATTAAAAATTAAAAAGGTGATGGAAATTTACATCACTATGCAATTAAGGCTTAATAAAAGGAACTTTTGAATGGTTTATCTCATTGTACGCTTTCTTTTTTTAAATTTCTCGCAAGATATCTCTGGATTAACGCACTGTGTTTGGACGTTACAGATTGTATCTATGTCTTAAGACTAAACGTAAACATGTTTATTCTTTTATCTACAAAAACATTATTATGAATAAACAGAGTTCTTATGTTTTCAGCTGAAATGCTAATATTTTATAAATAAAAATTTGACTAATGAAATTGCACGGTTGTAAAAGGCGAGCTTTCCTCTAAGTAAATACTGGTGTTTATGTGAGCGAAAGTCAGAGAAATTCCCTGAGCCGTACGATACCTGATAAACTCTGAAAAAACAATATCTATAACTACTAATTTATTTTAACCCTTTTAGTACCAGGTTTTAACCTTTTAGTGCGCAGCTTTGTATATATACAAACAACACTGTTTTGAATTTAATAGATTTTTTTCTTCGCATATACCTAATTCACACCAGAGAATTAAAATAGCAATATTTGCTTTAATAAAAAACAGACATTCCATATTTAAATAAAGCGAAATTAACCATTGAAACTTTCTGATGTAAAGTCATATTCCCTGAACTATGTAATTTCTAGAACGTATTCTATTTTGATAATTAAAGGGTTAAAGGTTAAGTTTTTAAAAAAAATATTTTGTATAAGATAGAGTATTTGGAGACAAACTTATAAAAGTATTTACTAATTTCCATTATTTTAGCGTAAAGCAGCCAGGACTTTTTACTTGTATTGCAGATGTGCAACAGAAGAAAAGATTGACGTTTTATATGAAAAATATATCTCTGATTTTCTTCCTTATTTTCCCTGTGTAATAAACCTTTCAGGGTATCATATATATATTTTTTAAACAAAATAAAAAATCGCGCATTTAAGGGTTAATATTTTCTGAGCATTCTTAGTTTTACATGATTTGAACCAGAAATTCAATTTTATTATCTGGAATTTTTTCCTAAGATGTGTCCATTTAATTTCATATATTAAGTATGAATTTTTCATTTTTTCGGGTTAGAAACTTAGAAAACCACTGGGGTCAAACAATACCCAAATGGTACTATGAGGGTTAAAAATATTTCTTTAAATGTGGCTTTGTTTATGTTCAGAGTTACGATGTGGATAATTTACGTAAATTTATAAAGACTGTATAAAAATATTAAATGTTGCAAAATAAAAATTGTGCTCAATTACAAAAAAGCACATTTTCAAAATTTTGAAATAATCTACTTTAAAGTATTAAACTATATATAAAAATCACTTCAAAACATGAAAGTAAGTGAACAAAAATCACGCGAGCACAAGCATGATGAAATTATGCTGGGAAACTAGGATCAAAGAACCTGTAGCAGACATCAAATACAACAAGAAAACTACAGCTTTAACCAGACTATATAACAAATAACCTATACAAATTAATTTTAAAAATAGTAGAATAATTTATCCATCAAGATTTCATTTACCATCCATTATTCGAGAATCAATAGAGATATTCTTACGCAGCGAGAATATATGCAATGATTCAGCCTCCGTGGAGCTCCATAAAATTTGAAATGAGATGCTATACAGAATAATGAAACAATAATATAAAATAATTCATGTTCACAAACATACATTTTTAATAGTCCAATTAAATTATGTTTGCGCTCGTGTGATTTTTTTTACTAGTTTTCAATTTAAAATTCTTTTGCGAAAATATTTGTAACAATTTAATTCTTGAGAATGTTGCCGTCGGATGCAATGAAACATGTCGAATGTGAATAAATAAACGTATTTTTTGCCTTTTAAAATTTATTGTTATCACTTATAGCAAATATTGAGTTACTTTAAAATATTGATTTTTTAATTACATGTATAGGAATTAACTAATACATTTTAGTCATAACAAGCGTAATTATAGGATTTTTATGCGTTTTTATGTTTAAATCCAGGGGTCGCAGCATATAGGACAAATTTTATTGTTGTTACCAGTATCTTTTATCAATAATCTTCAAGAGACATATTTACAAGAATTGCAAAAGAAACGTGTCATGAGGATTACCCATAAAAGATAGTGGTAAAACCGATAGAATTTGTCCTATATGCTGCGTCCCCTGTTAAATCGCAGAAACTTTTGATTTTTCATGTATTTGTTCTTTGCAAAGTCATATACAACATTATAGACGCTATGCTTGGACATTCCATAGTGACATTCCATATCATCAATGAAATTTAGAACTGATATTTTTCTTTTCTCTAAAACTAATAATTATTCTAAATTATTAGCTTTCCAGTTAATGCAAATAAATATATATAAACAAATTTCAGATATTTAACATTTTTTTAAGTTTTGTACCTGTAGTTGAAGTTATATCTAATGAGTATATAAATAGTTATGGATAGAGCCGTGGAAAACTGCTTGGATAATATTTAATCGTATTATTAGAAACATGTTTAATTTAGTCTTATATTTCCGAAAAATGACAAATTAAATGACTCAAATCCTAAGCTGTATTACATGCATACAAATTTACAAATTTAAAACCCATTTATTAATATTGAAGAGTAAAATGCGTGTTTGAAATTTAGACACTTATTCTTTTTATCCCATAAATTTAAGAAAGGGATACAGGCATATTAAAAAAAAATATTTTCTTTACATTGGAGTTTCAAGGCAGTGTTGCCAGATGGGCTACTTTTTTTTTAAAAATCAGATTCTTGATTGGCACCACTTTTTTGAAATGGTAAAATGTGCCTTATTTAATGACATATTAATTAAGGCAAAAACAAAGTGAATTTTACCGTTTCAAAAAAGTGGTGCCAATCAAGAAATCCGAATTAAAAATAAGTAGCCCACTGGCAACACTGTTTCAAGGACAAAACTTTTGCTCAAGAAACTCATGTCGAATCTTTGGTACATGAGAGATCGCGTGAAAGTAGTTCCGCAAATGGCATAGTTCTTGAAGCGACAGTATAAAATTCTACGCAATCAGATACATGGGGGGGGGGGGAGCATGTTTTATGCAAAGTCCTTAACCCTTTCAGGAGCAAAGAATTTCTATTGCTAAAGTGTTGAAATTAATGAATGACAACGGAATTTGAAAACAAATTTATTATACAAAATTAAAAGGTAAAGCTATATTTCGCATATATAATAAACTGAATTTTTTCTTACCAAAATTCTGGTGCAACGTGAATTAAAATTAAATGGTTTTATAAAAATAAGACCGCCCCACAAGGGATTAATTCTCGCTCCCGTGATATTCACGGGCTGCGTCTTTTATTCAGATTGTTTGATTCCCACCAGTTTTATAAAATAGTGTAATTGGCTTTATTATTGTACCATTTTACCTGTCCATAAATAAGGTGAATATTTCTTTTAAAAAAATTTGGTGCCAATGAGCGATTTGAATTTTTAAGCTGTAATTTAAAGCGACCGTTAAGGGGTTAAATAAAAAGCCTGATCAGATCAATGGGAAGAAATTTCGCACGTCTGGTATTCATTTTGCATACCATTAAATAAAAAGTTGACACCAGAAAATATAAGCAGAGAAATCTAAATATTAATCCAAAATTAATCTGGAAACAAGTGAATCAAGCGCGAAACATAGATTGGAATTTTAAGGAGACCGGGTACGCGAAATTCAACCAAAAAATCGATTTTTACTTTTTTATGGCATTAAATATAGTTTAAACTTTTATCTTTTCAACAATTATTACACATGTTTATATATAAAAATGTGGAAAGTTTGGATTTTTTTGCTCTTTCTAAGAGCACTCCACAGAAGTGGGCTACTTTTTTTGAATTCAGATTTCTTGATTGTCACCACTTTTCCAAGGTTCGCACACTCCTTGGAATTTCCAAGGACTCTGACACCACTATTAATGATAAGAAAATTTACATTTAATTTTAAAAACACAGAAGTCGCAATTCCCACCTTTATTCACAGATTTTGCAATATTTTCCTGCTGTGAAATACTTTCAAAATACTGTTAAATTTTTGTGGTAAAACCGTGCGAACCCTGTTTTCTGAAGTGGTAAAATTCTCATTGTTTTCGCCTTAATTAATATGTTATTAAATAAGGCGAATTTTACTATTTCAAAAAAGTGGTGCCAATCAATAAATCAGAATTTAATTAAGGTAGCCCACTGGCAACACTGCTTCACAGCTTTAATTGTCTTTTCTCAAAACTTCGATTTTTCAGGTTTGTGTTCCTTCTTTTCAATATCTATTAAACTCAAGAACTCAGATTTTTCTAAATACTTATATTATGTTATAGTGCACACTTTAATACAGGGATTTAATGATTTGTTGAGAATTATTTATTTAAGGCTGTGAAATCTTACCAAAAATGCTAACTTAAAAATGTCTTTCAATAAATAATTAATAATTAATTTTCAGTTTCACTTTGAAAGAAAATGGTCTGTTAAAATACGTGAAGCATGTTACTCAAACTACTCTAAAAAATCTAGACCTCTATCATTCACCATTTCTGAGAAAAAGGTACATAAATTTAGTGTATTTTAACATGGCCGAGATAGAGCTTACCCGGTTCCCTTAAGCTGAGCTAACGTCGCGTCGATGCGATAGACTATGAAATCTAATTGCAACTTGTAGCTGTTCTGTTTCACTCCGCAGCTTTTACATTGATAACTTAATGTAGAAGAGGATAGTGGCGCTCATGTATCCGAACAAAATTTACATAATATACCTTTTAATGTGATTTCTTTTTTTTCACACTGGCCGCCAGGTGGCACTAATGTGCGCTAACAAAGGTACCACGCACTCGATACGCTTAAAGTATAATAGCTCTGGTTTTATGCAAGAGAAGAAATAGGTGAATCTGATGATCCAGGGTAGCCGAAAATGAAATGGTGTCTTAAGCAAAAATTACTGCAATTCTGTTGTAATTTTTCAGGCTAATCCTAAGTTATGTAATGCAAGAAAAATAAAACGCGGAAAATGTTGATTTCATCTATTACCATAGTTGCCAACGTTTACGCTTTTTTAACATTATTATTATTTTTTTATTTTTTGCCTTGAATGATCGTAGATTTCGACAATTAAATAAGGCAAAATTTACTTTTAGATTTAGTGGAAAGAAAAATCGCACCAGTTTGCAGCTATGTGTAGTACCGGGTCTGCCTTGTCTCAATCGATGCCAAGCACAAGGAAGACGTATGTTATAGAATACAAGAGTAATTTGAATTTTAAAATTAAGTTTAAATAGTGTTATTACCGAAAATAGAAGTCTGTCAACTTTCGTCTGTAGCTAGATCATCAGCAGACCAATTAATAAAGTGTGTGTTCATATCATTTTGCATGGATTTCATCTAAGTAAACTACGTCATTTGAGAGAGTTTTGCGTCATTTTCAAAATACCATTGATGGTGTGGATCAAGTTTGTAAGTTTGGCGTCCATTTTAATTGGAAAATACGAATTTGTTTCAGAAATTAAAAATAGTATTTTTTGCTTTGTTTAATGACAGATATTTTGTAATTAGATTAAGAAAAGATTCTTTTTTCTAAATTTCAAGTATAAATTTAATATTTAAAAATAAAAATGAGGCCAAACTGGCAATCCTGCGTGCAATGCGTGAGAAACCAAAGGCATTTCCATTTTGCATTTCTTGCAATTCCATCGTCAGAATAGGTGTTGGTTGCTAGGCAACTGGGAGAATTGTTTGTTTTATGTAACACAAGCACCAGACTTGTATGCTTGACACCAGGGCCCGCTTATAAGTCATCGTCGATATACAGGGACGAGATAGCACAACAAAATTTACAACACCAGAGAATTACATCCTGGGGCTCCACAAAGAGTGTGCAACGGAACCGGTGGGATTCGAACCCGCTCCCACCTACGCTCTCACGCGATTAGTTGCGTGTGTCTTATCCACTCAGCCACGGTGGGCCCAACTGGGAGAATAGGAGAGAAAATAATTGGAAAATTAAAATGCTTTATATTTTTTGAACGGATAGACAAAATTTTAAAATATATACAAATAATTTAAAATCTGGCATATTCCTGAGATATGTATTGACTAAATTTCAAAGTAATCGGAGTAATTTATCGCCCACCCATGCTTTTGGGAATTATGTTATCCATAATTTAGCAATTAAAACAATTGTCTCAATTTAGAAAGAGGGATTTAATATCGGACTCTTACCATCTTTAACCTTATACCAGTTGTTACAACTTTTATAAATCTGCGGTTTAATTAAGAACATTTTGTTTGTTAATATTGTATGTTAATTACAAATTACAAAGCGCTTTCAAAAAACGAAATTTAAGATAATAAAAATATTTTTTTAGTAAATTGAATATTTTTTAATATACTGCATTCAATCAAACATAGCTACCTGCTTGCAGGTAATACCGTTTCCTCCTCCCGAAACGTCCGCGTAAGAATAATATACTAAACATTTTATGAATATAGCGGGATCTTGACTTTACAAGTCTAATTTGCGAATATTTATAAAAAATAATAATATATAGGTAAAACCACCCCAGAAATTTGTATTAACATTAAGCTCAGAATATTGCTCAAAAGGCGAAACAGCATAACTTATTACAATGTAAAAACTCTGAATTATACAACATGACAATTTTCTCTCATCAGCTACACATTTTTGGCTTTTACCTGTTTTTCCTGCTTTTTTTAAATATTTTCTTTTAAATGTGGGTCTAGAGATTATTTAAAGAAAAAGGCATATATGACTTCTCATGCTGTGGAACTTATACGGCAACACTACATAGTTTACAAAACCAGGAAAAAAACGTACATGATTTCTCATGCTGTGAAACTTATAAAACAACACTAGATATTTTTCAAAACCAGGAAAAAAACATATGATTTTCATGTATGTCATGCAGTATTGCCAGTGGGCTATTTTTTAAATTCATATTTGTTTATTGCCACCAGATTCTTGAAATAGTAAAAGATGCCTTATTTAATGACATATTAATTAAGGCGAAAGCAAGGGGATTTTACCATTTAAAAAAAAGTGGTGCCAATCAAGAAATCTGATTTAAATTAAAGTAGCAATACTGATATCCCGTATATTCATCGTTTCGGAACACTGTTAGTCGTCTGGTTTAAGTGTAGACAGTGTTGCCAGATAGGCTACTTTTTTTAAAATCAGATTCTTGATTGTCACCACTTTTTTGAAATCGTAAAATGTGCCTTATTTAATGACATATTAATTAAGGCAAAAACAAAGTGAATTTTACCGTTTCAAAAAAGTGGTGCCAATCAAGAAATCAGAATTAAAAAAAGTAGCCCATTGGCAACACTGAGTGTAGATAGGGAACAGTGTTGCAATGTTAGAGGTGGAGGAGTGGGGGTGGATTATATATTGAAAATGTCGTCTATTTTACAGAATAGTAATCTTTGATGACTTGATGTAACATATTCCGTGATTGGAAAAAGCGATGAGAAACAAAGTATCACAAATACTTGGCTCATCGTTGAGAGTTTTTGGAAATCATGGGGAATTGGTAGAGTTGTTATGTCGATACCATCTTCAGTGCCAGGCTCTTGGAGCCCTTACAGATATGCCAGGATTTCCACTGGCGACTATTCTTTTATTCTATTTTGGATAACTGTTTCAGAACAATACTCTCTCAAATGCACGTTAATAGCACGTCCAACAGAAAAATACTACATTTTAAAAAATAGTGGTGGGAATAGAATATAAAAATAGCCGCCATTGGCAGCCATGATATGTGTCAAGCCGGCGTGGTTTATACAAGAACAACGCACAGGTACGTACTTCCGGTCTAGGAAGAGCACCGCCCTCGCGCATCACTCCTCCTGAATCCCGGAATTCATGAGTCACTTTTCTTCACAACAGCAAAACCCGTGTACTAAAGGATTGAGCTGCGATGTTCGGGGTTAGCATCTCTCTATCCCCATGGGCTTCGTGGAGTCCGGACGCCATAGAAGTATCCAGGAGCTAAAATCTCCCCAGAGTTCTTCGAAAGAGCTTTTGCTTTACAACGCTTCACGATGCGAGATTTTAGAGTTGATATGAAAAGACAAAGCAAACCGAGCACCCTTCCTGTATTAGAACAGTGTTCGACGAACGAAATATAATGCTGTCGGGTTTTATTGAATTGTACTGATATGTCAGAAATTAACGTCTCAGTCAGTGTAGCGTAAACGTTTTCTCTGTGCAATATTTTTGACACATACGTTGGTACTGGCATCTCACTATGCAACTGAGTTGTTTAGATCAGAACGAACACTTTGACGCCACTGTTCAAGATTAATGTTGCATCTTCAGTTTTATACATGTATATTACTTTAGCATTTTCTGTATGTGGTATTTTTTGTACTCCAAACAGTATTCTCTACATGTGAAAAAATGAATATTTAAAAAGAATTAACTTAAAATTGAAGGAAAAATAAAAAGGGCGTAAAAACAGTGCTCAGTGATAAAACGAAAATAAAAATTATTACAAAAGAGAGTTAATTTGTCAAGATAGAACTTGGCAACTTCAATGTGAATTAAGCATTTTCTGTATGTGGTGACTGTTTAAAAACTCTTCTTTGTACTTGAAAATCACATATTTAACACATGAATTATAACTGGATGGAGAACAAATATTTAATAAAACAGCGCTTCGTGCTGAAATTAAATCTTTTGTAACCGCCCCCTGAATACTACGACTGATTATTAACAGAAAATGGCGACTGTCGCAGGCGGATTTTTTAAAATGTTTGTGCAGTTTCCTGAAATTACGCTCCAGTATTTTCGCAAAAAATCTGTCACTTATTTAATCTCGGAAAAGTAAGGCCGGAAAAACTTTTACAAATTTTTGGTATACAAATCTAAGGGACCGTATAAATGTTGAAATAGATACGCCTACGACAGCCGTCATTTTTGTGTCAGCGCTAAGCCCCAGTTTTCAGACGGTGCTTTTGGTATGTTTTGCAAATTAAATTTGCTTGTTTTTACATCAAATAACTTCCACTTGCGATTTATCTCAGTTACCCATGACGAAATTTATTATCTTGTTCGAAGAACTATTGTTACATCCGTTCTCCCGGAAAAGGTTTTATTTTAATATTGAAAGAGTATTTTTTTTCTATGGATTATTTTGTGTGGAAATTACTTCTCTTCTTTCCGGTTATTTGAGTTGAGGATTATCATGAAATTTTCATGTATGATATTAACCCTTTCAAGGGCAAAATACGTCATTCGTAAATTAATTGGATGAAATGATTGAAATGATTGGATGAAATCAAAATTTAGAGACAAATTCATCTGAATTTAAATAAAATATTATTTTTTTTTCACGTACTTAATAAAAGAAAAATATTCATTCAAAATTCTGACGCCAATGTTATATTTAGTTTTCAAGGTAATAGAAGGCTAGTTACATGAGTACTTGTAGTGTAGAGAAATTTTTAGAAAAACTCCCTAGACCAAGGATTTCCAGCAGTTCAACATCGGGTTGCAGACATACCGGTAATATTGTAAAACAATCTTCACTTTATTTAGTACAAAGCATTCGAGTTAACTTTCTTCTATACAAAATAAGGGAAAATTACTCTACAATTTTACCGATTTATTTGGAGATGCAGGTAAAATGCCTGAAAAAGCTGGGCCAAAGTTTTATGACTACGTAAAATAAAATAAACTGTTATACTAACAAACTGAAAATAAGTATACTATTAAAACAGGAAAAAAATATACTGTAACTGTTAATTGGGCCAAACTGGATTTCTCCTATTTTTTACATTAGAAACTTTTTTCTGTATAAGCAGTAACTACAGACATCATTACACATGGCTCCCATTGGTCCTTGTTTTGAACACCACTTTTATTTAACCCCTTAACGGTCGCATTAAATTACGGTTTAAAAATTCAAATAGCTTATTGGCACCACTTTTTTGTAAAAGAAATGTTTGCCTTACTCAATGACAGGTAAAGTGATACCATAATAAAGCCAATTATACTATTTTATAAAACTGGTGGGAAACAAAATATCTGAATAGAAGACACAGCCCGTGAATATCACGGGAGCAAGAATTAAGGGGTTAAAGAAAAATCGTCCTTATAAATTTCGTAGAAATATACTGGGAGGAGCGTTTATCTTGAAATTGTTGCAGAAAAACTACCACGAATTTCTTTCTAAGATATTCCTGGTTTTCAAAAAACCGACCAGTGGGATCCCTGATTATACGAAACGTTTAATTTGTACTGAGTAGATAGGAATAAGCTCTCTAAATAATGATGTATATAATTGTCCTTTATGCAACGCGTTAACCCTTTGAAGGGCACTAAACGGCCCAAATGGCACGAAGAGTTTTTGAATAAAATTTTTGTTTCATAATGTATATAAAAGTAATTGTTTGATTTTATTTCAGTTCAATTTCTACTTAAATTCTGTCGCCATTCAATCATTTCAACATTTATTGACACCGGAAAGTGTAAAAATAATTTTTAAATTTTGTTAACAAAGCTTACAGTGTTGTTTTATATATTTTTAAAACTTAAGAGGTTTATTTTCTAATCAATACAGTTTTTAAGAAAATAAAATTTCTCGCACAGAAGACACATTTTAGAAGGCGGATCAATTGAGACGTTTATAAAGATTTATTCCAAAAAACAGCATTACTCTGAGTAAATTTTAATTTCCGTTTCCAATTCTATTTTAGTTATAAACATTTTTTCCTCTAATATTTTTGAACCATGCATATAATCTATAATTTAATCCCTATGAATGAATATCCTGTATCAAAATTATCTATTATAAGAAATTTAGAGAAAAAAACCCTTGATATCGACCACTTTATTGATTTAACATCCGGAATATCTAAGAGGATACAATTGGGAAAAAGATTTATTTGCAATAAATGCAGATTTGATAACAAAAGAATCGGAAAACACTTCAAAATACATTCTTTTGTAGTGGAAATACATTTGGTAAATTTTAATTTCAATTCTACATTTTTTATGAAAAAGGACGTAAAAATATTTTAATTAAAATAGATTTGTCATAACAGTGAATTAAATTTTTCTATGTGAACCAACACCGTTTAAATGCAATTCACAATAAACTTATTTTCTCCGCTGAACAACGAGAAATATTATGATAAATATTCTGACTCATTTATTAACGTAAAAGCATTGAACATACACGCATGATTATTCAAGAGATTTAAATAGTAGTGTTTATCATTTTTCTATAAATGAATAACAATTTGGGTTACAGGGGATTGTTGTCTCAGGAACAGAAATTTTTATTTCCTTTACAGAGCTGTCGATTCTGGAAATTTCATAAAATTTACAGTGATTTTAAACGTAACTGAAATGCATTGCCTGCCATTAATAACAGGCAAACCAGTAAAATATCAATAATAACTCTTTAGAATTCAAGAAATTTTATCAACAAAAATGTAATAAATTAAGATTGCACTTATAAAATCATCAGCTGTTGAATAGTTTAATTAAATGAAATGTTATACAATATTATAATCTCAGGATATGCCAATGTAAAAAAAAATCTCTTTAAATAGTAATAAAAAAAGAAACGAATTAGTATGAAGTTTGAAAAAAAAAAATTAAAGTTCAAGTACTATATAAAACAAATTATTATTATTAATCAATAGAAAATTTTGACATTTTATTCAATACCAGAAATTTTTAAGTACATAAACATGAGCACTTTAAAATTATGGAGAATCGAATAGTGAAGAAAGTAAAAATAATAATAATAATAATAATAACCAAATGCCACTCTGTGTTTATTAGAATGAAGATATCATTAACCTTTAAATGCGTAGTGATATACATTTCCATCACCTTTTTATTTAATTTTCAATACATAAATTATGTTCTTACTACCACTATATTTACATAGAATTATTAATGCTCTAAAAATTACAAAAATATGCTACTAAATAAAGTTAAAAATCTGTCTTAAGATTTCTGGTGTTGAATCCTTAATATAAAAACAAACAACACAATTCTAAAAGAATAATTCATGCAATTAAGGGTTAAATAATTCGTACTATTAAATAAGAACTAAAAATATGAAAATATACTACATAAAAGCTTTAATAATAAAAACCTTAAATGTAAATTGCAGAAAATAATCTTTCTAATTTCACTCAAGAACTAAAACAAAACTTCCTACGCATATTCAATCCTTAAAACTTAATAAAACTTAACGAAATAAAGTCTACACAAAAAAAATCTTAGTTCACATTAATTTAAATTTAACAAATCAAAATAAATGAGCATAATGTTAAAACAGATTTGCCAAGATAAGGACTAGATCATGTTTTCATCACATCTTGCGAATGAACACCAGCGAGCTTTGCGTTTCCCTCACGGCCCCCTGAATACTAGGCATGAGCGCTGACACAAAAATGGCAGCTGCCGAAGGCGGATTTATTTTAGCGTGTATACGGTCCCTTAAATATTCGTACCAATAATTTTTTTAAGTTTTCTCCGCTTCATTTTTCTGATATTGAAGAAGTCAAAGAAATGTTTCATAAAATACTGGTGTCAAAATTTAAGGGACCGTACATACGTTTAAAAAAAAATCCGCCTTCGGAAGCCGCCATTTTTGTGTCAGCGCTCAGGCCTAGTATTCAGAGGGCGGTGGTTTTCCCCTTCAACACGGACTTTTTGCCAAACATGCGCGCGCAGTTTCCCTGTTTTGAACCATAAAGAACATGGAACTATTAATAAAGAGGAACCGACATTATAAGCTATGTAAATTATAATCACGTTCCTAACATTGTGTAGCTCCTTTTTCTTTCTTACATTCTACAAAAATGTCTTTTTAAATTTTTTGTATGATAAAGGTTTCATCTATTATAGATAGTGCACATATATTTGCTAATATAACTTGAGAAACAATATACTGAAAATTGATTAAATAATTGATTATAGCAATTCTTTAACCCTTTCTATGGCAGCGGGAATTAAACTTCTCACTTAATTGTAATCCCAATATACCAAATTCGCAACAATAAATTTACATAAAATTTTACTTTCATAATAAACTTGACTAAAAGCGTTTTATGGTTTTTAGAGCAATTTATTAACCCCTTAACAGTGACATTTGTTTTCTTACAAAAAAAAAATAAATAAATAAAAATAAAAATGGGGCTGGACGCCACTTTTTTCCATACTAAAATATTTACCTTATTTAATCGAAAAATTTCTGACTATCAATAAAGATAAATTTACAGTTACAAATTAGTGGTATCAAAATGCTTTTAATAGCGAAGCAAGCAAAGCGTTCTTGGCCGAATCCAGTTCGGGCCACACTGTTAAGGGGTTAATAAATTCCGGTGACATTAAACAATTTCAGCATTCTTTAAACAAAATTAATCTGCCTTAGAAAGAAGTGTTGCCTGTGGGCTACATTTTTTTTAAAATTCAGACGTCTTGATTGGCAGCACTTTTTTGAAATCGTAAAATTCCCCTTTTTTTCGCCTTAATTTATATATCATTAAATAAGGCGAATTTTACCATTCAAAAAAGTGGTGTCAATCAAGAAATTTGAAGTAAGAAAAAGTAGTCCACTGGCAACACTGTTAGAAAAGTTAATTGATTGAAATTTTAATTCATTACGAATACTGGCTAAAAAACAAACAGAATTACATTGATGTAGGCTTATAGTGGCAGGTGTATATGCATTAAAAATAACGAAAATTAAAAAAAAAAATTATTACATCATTTTTTATAATTTATTTGCACTTCACTTGCATAATCTGGATAGTGATTATTTTTATAATTTTTCCACGACCAGAAACATTTGAAATAACAAATCAAACAGTAATGCGCAAACCGGGAACCCTTTACATGAGTTGTGCCGGTCATGTTGGTGCTACGTTTTAAAGGACCTAATAAGAGGAGAGTGGTATTGCTTCGAATGTATTTTAAAAAAAAGAAAAAAAACACGCAATTTTAGTCGGCGCTGACGTCGTATTTATTGCTTGAACGTGTAATTACAAAGCTTTAGTTACAGCGTTTAGAAATATGCGGTTGCATTTAACTCTTAAATTCATGAATTTTTATTTTATTTCTAAAAACAAATTATATTTGATTCTCAGAAAGGCTTATTATTCAAGAAAAATCATGAAAAAAAATATCAGAGACACGTTTTTCGTATAATACGTCAACCTTTTCTTATGTTGCACATATGCAATACAAGTAAAAACTACTGTCATAAGTAAAATATTCCAAATTAGTTAATATTTTAGTAAATATGAATCTAAATACCTTATTTTATATAACTTTTTATTTTGTAAATCTTAACCTTTCACCCGGGAGGATGCGCGTCGGGCCTGATAGACCCAGAGTGCATATGGTTTTTACAATTGTCACCACTATCTTTTAAAAAATAATCTTCAACTTATTTTATCGCAAAATTTTTAACAATTGTCTCCGACTAAATAAGGTGACGATTATTATCTGTATTTATTGGGGACAAATTAAAAACCATTCTTACCCTGGGTATGCACGCGTTCTCCCGGGTTAAATGCATGAATTATTCTTTTTAGGATTGTTTTATTTTTATATTAAAGATTGGACACCAGAAATTTTAAGATAGATTTTTAACTTTATTTAGTAGCATATTTTTGTAATTTTGTAGGGTTAATATTTCTATATAAATATAGTGGCTGTTAAATGTTAAATAAAACGTAATGCAGATATGCATCACTATGCATTGAGAGTTAAAATATTAGGTCATTAAGTATGAAACGTCGGGTTTGAGAGCGATTTTTTTAGAAGTTCCGAATTATCATCAAAAAGTTTTAATATTTATTTTTACTTTTATAAGATGATAGGTATTCCACAAATAAAATAAAATAAAATTACTATTCAAAATTTTCTGGAATGAAATCAGAATTTCTAATTAAAAAAACCTATTGAGACCACTAAATTTTTGTAGTATTTTTCGCATTATCTAATGACAGAATTTCTGCGTTTTTATTAACGTGAAGAATACTATAAAATTTTAGTGGTGTCAATAGGCTCCTCCTCTGCGCCAATTTTCCACCACTGCCTATGGCCTGTGTCCCTCATGCCGATAATCAGCCGCCATAAATAAAACCATCGCCTTGAATAACCAATGGAGTTATGAATAAAAAGGAGGAGACATATAGTGTATTGTCTACCAGTTGCGAGTGAAGTAACTGAGGAGGTTGTCACAATATGGCGGCTGCTTTTTTGAAATCGGTTCTTCAGTTTCTGACTACCGATAGGTCAAGCATCCCACCAGTAAAATTGAATAGAAGATTTCGTCTTAAAGAAGCGTCTTATTCATGGAATTTTTTTTCAAGAATGTCATAAAAATTTCTATTTGTTTTTACCGGTGTCAGTATGCCTTATAAAACTGTCGGTTTCTATCCATGGTTGTCACAATATGGCGGAAACTCAGGGCCTAACTACCACCAAATAAAATTCCTACCAGTAAAAATGAAAAATTGTTTCTTCCACTATTTATGACTGAAATTTTGTAAAAATAAGGCGTTTAAATAAGTTTAAAATATCTATATAAACCTACTGGTGGGAGTTTCCACCGTCGATAAACAACCCCTTTGCTAGCGGTTACAGTTGAAGCTTCACTATTTTTAGGATATGTCAGTTCCTCTTTATTAATAGTTCCATGGAATAACCCCGTCAAGGGCGGTGGTTCAATTTTGAACCACCTAGTTTTAATCCCTAAATAGGACATTAACACCAGAATTTCAGTTTGGAAATTTTCGTTTTTTTAAGTTTACTCGTTGTCCTACGCCATTCTTTGGTTGGTGCTCCGGTCGGATGATCAAGTCTACTCGTTGGATCAATATATCTCAATTTCTGTTTTTAACTTTTCTGGTGTAAACTGCTCATTTTAAAGCATGAAAAAGAACATCAGCCGTAAGAGGGCGCAATTTTCAACTTACGAAATTTCTTCCGTTCATCTGCTCAGACCTATTATATAAAGGCTTTGAATGTCAAGTACTGCGCACTAATTCTTCAGTAACCTTGCTGTCACAGTATTATCACTGAGCTCCATCAGTGTTGCCAGATGGGCTACTTTTTTGTAAAACAGATTCTTGATTGGCACCACTTTTTTGAAATGGTAAAGTGCGCCTTATTTAATGACATATTAATTAAGGCTAAAACAAAGGGAATTTTACCGTTTCAAAAAAGTGGTGTCAATCAAGAAATCTGAATTTTAAAAAAAGTAGTCCACTGCCAACACTGAGCTCCATATGTAAAAGGAGTTCCTAGTAGGCGATCAGTAGCAAGCAAGGCAAATGAAGGTTGCTAGGCAGCGGGATAAAATAGTACGCGTTGTAAATGTTGGATTTAGCGTTCGGATTTGCTATTATGCAAATTTATGCTTCTCTAATTAAGCAATGCTTATCAAATTAAAACTATGTTACCCAACCATATAAGACAATGCGATAAATAACGAGTATTGCCATGGATGCGAACTCACATTATTACCACTGTATGGCTCAGCGCTGAAAGCTGAAAATAATGTTGGGAAATAGGAAGAATGATCTCCTGTTATTTACCGTCGGTACCACGTCGTACTATCCAATAATGAAAACAGTGTTGCCAGTGGAGTACTTTTTTAAAATTCAGTTTTCTTGATTGGCATCACTTTTTTGAAAGAGTAAATTTTTCATTATTTAATGACATAATAAGTACTTATGCGATTCCTTTTTTATTTGATACAATAAATTGAAAATAAGAGGTAAACACCACTTTTTTTAACTAAATTATTCGTTATATTTAGTCTAAGAATTTCGGTCATTAAACAGTATAAAATTGTAATTAAAGAAATTGACTGTATCAAAAAACTTTAAGTGATGTAACACTTCTTGCCCGTACGTGCACACGGGCTAACAGTCAAGTGATTAATTAAGGCGAAAACAAGGGAAATTTACAATTTAAGAAAAGTGGTGCCAATCAAGAAATCTGAAAAAAAAAAAATCCTTGCCGCCACGGCCAACAAGCGGACGTAGATTTCGATGTTAAGTACAAATTTCACCAAGAAAAACTGAATCAAAATTAGAGATAAACCCAGTTTAACAACTTTTTCTGGCCGCTTTTCAGGAATTTGTGATTTCATTTTTCTGTAAGAGCTGTTTTTATCAGAATCATATTAACTTCTTAATTCTCGCTCCCGTCAATATCATGGGCTGAGGTGTCGTTCATTATTTCTCGTGCCCGACATAGTTCCAGGCTGGAGATTTATTTCTGGAAAAAACTTCTGAAACCAGAAAAATTTAACTGGCATTTCGGTGTGAAATATTTGAATATTGGCGCTCGGGTTTGGTATTTGGCGCTGATTGTGATGTTGTACATTATATTGCATGTTTAGAAATATATCACACTCAAAAAAATGACTAATAATCAAAATTTAATGCATATTAAGGTTTGTTGGGGTAACTGGGCTATGATTTTACAATGTGACTCTGGAGCTTCTGACAATTCTGCTTCAAAAAGCTAATGTTCATTTGAATGACAGTTTTAATTTCTGTAAAAGTGTTCAGTTAGTTTCCTTCTATCAGACAGAAATGCTCAAAATTACATTTTAATATTTAAAAATATAAAAATATGCATATTTCATCTTTCTTTCCTCGTAGGTCCAGTTGCCCCATAAAAATGGGGTAAGTGGACCAGGAGGGTCTATGTTCCACATGCGTTTATTTTTTTTTTCATATGGGATATTAGGTCCTGTTTGAAAAAGGGTAAACAACTTAAAAAAATTTAAACCAGGCTGATCATGTAAATTATATATCAATAAAGAGCGTTGTAAGGGAAACCTTTGCTGTCAATGTGTCTAAAAAAAGCACGAAAAGATAAAATATTACATTTATTTATACCAAAAACATAAAAATTATGCATGTACGTATGTACTTTAGTATAGGTAATAAGTATAAAAGTCACATGGGTATTTTAATGAAAAAAATAGCAAGGTAAATCTATGAACAAACGGCTACGTAAGTACTTAACCCCTTGAGGGGCAAGCAATTACGTTTGTGAAATGCTGAATTCCCACCAGAATCTTTGAAAAATTCTATTTCAAAATAAGTAAAAGCAATTTTACGGCTTTTTTCCACCAAAGTTAGAAAAGTAAAATTTAATAAAATTTTTCTGGTGTAAAAGTTAATTAATCGTAGGTGGTATATAATATATACCGGTGCCCCTCAAAGGATTAAGTACTTTATCGGTATCCAGGAGTCGCATTATATTGGGAAAATTTTATTTTCCTACCTTCCCCTTAATGAGTTATCTTCATGATCATTTCATTTAACATATTCTAAAGAAAGATGCGATGACAATATTATTTTCAAAATAGTGGTAGCAACAATAAAAGTTTCCCTATAGAGTGCGACCCATGTATCGTAGAATTTCAAGGTTTGGCTATCTCGCTTTCAGGGGCAAGTACTTTCATTTGTAAAATGTTGAAACAATTTATTGACACCAGTATTTACAAAAGAATCTATTTTAAAACAAGTAAAAGTGTATTTTCGCGTACTTAATAAAGGTGAAATTTTCATTATAAAATTCCGGTGCCAATGTGGCAATTAGGAATTAAAATTATGTGATGCCATAATGGCATCACCGCCCTTCAAGGAGTTAAGAAATTTGGTTTGATACCACCCAATGTGTTTTTTCTAAATTGTATTACGTAATATTAATAAGGTATTCTATAATTTTCTTTATTTCGAGCAAAAGAACAATGGAGAAATTTATTTGCCGTAGTAAGAGAAACTAAAAAAAATGATTTATATCTATTGGGATAACTGGATCCAGCATGGTTCAGTTACCCAGGATACATGTCCCAGTTACCCCATTCTTGAAAAAATTATGGGGTAACTGGGACACCGGACTTACATTTGAAACATGAAGTAAATATGTATAGATACCTAATAATATTAATGTAGTTATATGCCTAATCATAAAAAAAAAGATTGTTTAATAAAAGTACCTACAGTATTTTAATAAAAAGCCCAGGAAGTTCAGCCATATTGACGTTGTTTTTTAAAAAAGAAACGTAAATTTTTGACAACCTATCACAGCACAGTGAGAATTATGATTGAGTTGACACGCGTTGTTTTAGGAAGTAGAGATTAAGGTGCATTGTTCACAAAAGCTAAAACTTAAAAAACATCAACAGTTTTTTTTTTATAAAATAGCCTATGTCCCAGTTTCCTCAACTAACCTTATATTATTTCATATATTATTTGTGAAAATTTGTTTGATGATAATAAATAAAAATCTAAGATGTGGATAATAAAGGTCTTATTCGCATTAATTTATATGA
This sequence comes from Maratus speciosus, assembly GCA_963932465.1. Taxonomy (NCBI): domain Eukaryota; kingdom Metazoa; phylum Arthropoda; class Arachnida; order Araneae; family Salticidae; genus Maratus; species Maratus speciosus. The sequence continues at coordinate 438,018,852 of OZ010787.1, forward strand.
TGTAAAACAAACATTAAAACACAAAATTCTCACATGGTGGCTTTTCCTCGAATGTGAATTTGTTCTATAACATCTTTTCTTTTCGCCTTAGAATAAACTAATTGCATATTTTATATAGAAACCTTATAATTATTCAATTTCTGTAATAAAAATTAGGTACTTTTTTATGGTTTTATATTAAGCGACCGTTAAGGGGTTAAGGTGGTATATTGGTATTAAAAAAATATTTTTCCACGCTCAAAAACTCGAAACTTTCCAACATATTTTCAGACTCATTTTTAAAAGTAAAAACATGAAACTTGCTAACGTTATTTTTTGAAGAGATTTATAAGCGACCAGTATTTTTATTTTTCATTCAATTAATTAGAACTCAATTTACAAGCGATTATTTTCTCAGTACGACCGGGTTTTTTTGGTTTTTTTTCCAGAAATATCGCTTCTGGGAATTCGGTTTAAAATGCCCTCTTTGACAGCATTTTTAAAAATACATTTTGCCTTCATCAAAAAATCCACCGATATAGCACATTATATAGTTTCTCAATGAGAGAACCTGCTAATTGGATGCGTTTGAGAGCAAAAATGAATTTAAAGATAAGTCGGAAATTAAGTCGTTTGGATTTGAGTACACCCTTAATACGATAATTTTTCGTCAACCCCTATTTTTGTTTAATTTTTTTTTTTTTTTTTTTGTTCTAAGAGTGGGACCTATTAAAAACTTGTCAATATGAAAGTTGTAGATAATATTGAGAAGCTGTGTAATAAATTTAAGCGGATTGTATATCTTGTCAATTGACGAAGTTATTAATTTTTTTCTTCTTCAACCCCCCCCCCATTTTTTTTTTCTTTTTTACATTTTTTTTTTTAGGTAAGAGTTGGTACTATCAAAAACTTGTCAATATAAAAATTGTAGAAATTATTAAGAAGATTTCTAATAAATTTAGGTGAATTTAATGGCATAAGAATTGACGAAGATTTGAGTTTTTTTCTCCCTAAAACCCTAATTTTTTTCGCTACTTGAGCCCATTTTTAATTTTTTCAAAAATCTGCGATACATAAATTTTTGGGCCTTTTCCTAGAAGTTATAATAATTTTAAACTAATTTGATATATATTATAAATAAGAAGTTATGGGTTTTTTCCGGTTTTCACAAAACACCTCCCTATTTTCACCCCCTTTGTCCGATTTTGCCCATTAACGATCTTGACCAAGATTTTCTACCCCTTGATTTTATGTATCAGTTTGGAAGAGATTTGTGCAGAATTATGGAAGTTATCGTGTTCATAAAAAAGTGATATATATATATACACTGGTCATCAAACCAATCGTGCATTGGTTTTGGCACCCAATGCTAATTAAACACAATTGAAAACAAAATTGCTCTTCGGCGCATACGTTAGGGCCGTAAATATGCAAATTCCGTGAATGACAATGTGGTGCGCAATGGACGCATGTTGGAATTCTGGTCTGTAGTGTTGTTTAAAGTGAATGTCGTGTCTGAAACTTATCAGTATTCATTAGATATGGCTCAAGGGCATCGTTTAAATGAAGGTCAAAATTGGCGAATAATTGGTAGAATCGAAGGAGGTGAAACACAAATGGAGATTGCCCAAGATTTGACTACCCCTCGATGTGTCATATCAAGATCTTTGAGCCGCTTTTTTAGATCTAGATTCGTTGCTAGACAGCCTGGTCAAGGGCGACCAAGAGCAACAACTGCATCCGAACATCGTTTTCTGTCATTGTCGTCTCGGAGAAACAGCGAAGCGACTACAAGGGATTTGGTTTCAGACCTTCAGGCTGTCACAGAAACTCGAATTAGCCGTTCTACTGCTGCACGAAGGCCTATCGAGCGTCGAATGTATGCAAGAAAACCAAAAGTTTGTTTCCCACTCCCGCCATTTTCCAAAGGGGCCCGTTTAACCCCTTCGGGACCAGCGGATACACAAATTTTATTCGGTTGTTACCACTTTTGTTACAAAAGTTACCTTTACTTTAACAATCACAGAAATGCTCTGATTAAAGAAACTAAATATAACTTTTCTTTTTTACTGGTGACTAAAACAAATTTTGTATGCTCTTTTTGAGGGTGCATATATACACCCATGGTTCTGAACGGGTTAAACTGGTGTCGTCGTCATGTTCAATGGAGAAAAGAAGACCGGGCCCGAATATTGTTTATTAACGAGTCCAGGTACAGTCTGAACACTGATTATAGGCGTATTTTGATCTGGACAGAGAAAGGAACACGCAACTTGTCTGGCCTTGCCCATGAAATATCTCATTTCCGCGACTGCGATTTAATGGCTTTAGAGGGAATCGTGACAAATGGCCGCCCTGAGCTGCATATCTTTCAAGGAGGTTCTGTAACCGCTATGAGATATGTGGAGGAGGTATTTGAGCCACAAGTTAGACTGTTTAACCCTTTAATTCTCACTCCCGTGATATTTACGGTCTGTGTCTTTTATTCAGGTTGTTTGATTCCCACCAGTTTTATAAAATAGTGCAATTGATTTATTATCGTATCATTTTACCTGTCATTAAATAAGGTGAATATTTATTTTTCTAAACATTGGTGCGAATAAGCAATTTGAATTTTTAAATCGTAATTTAATGCGACCGTTAAGGGGGTAAGGGTGCTGTTGGCCCAGAGTTTTTGTTAATGAATGACAATGTTCAGCCGCATTGAGCATATGTGGTGTCAGAATAGTTGCAAACAAGCGATATCACTCGAATGGATTGGCCACCTTACTCACCGGACTTGAACCCTATTGAGCATTTGTGGGTAGCCTTAAAAAGCCTACTTTCAGTGCGCCAAATTCCTCCCGGGACCCTCCAGGAACTGAAAAGCGCCTTTTTAGAAGAGAGGCGTGCAATTCCACAAGACTTGATCAACATTTCGGTAAAGTGTATGAAATCAAGATGTGAGGTATGCATATCTGTCCGAGGTGAGCATGCACTATATTAAAGAAAAAAAAGATCCACAAGAAGTGATTTAATTTTTCCATCATTTTCCAATTTCCATATATTTGGTTTTAATTTCAACGTTTTGAGAATAATCAACTGCCAAAGATTGCATTTTTTTTTACTAATGATTTTGTAAAAATTCTATTAATATATTTTTTTAAAGTATCAGTTATGCTTTATTTCTGCCATTATCCTTTAATTTTGATGACCAATATTATATATATATATATATATAGAGAGAGAGAGAGAGAGAGAGAGAGAGGGAGGGAAGGGAGAGGGAGTAAGTTTCAAACTGGGGGGGGGGGGGTTCTAAGGTTCGTGATCGGCGTAGATCCGCAAAAATCTTTTCAGAATTTCCAAGTTCAGGAGAGAATGTAATAGTTAGTATTGAGAGTTGCCAGTGGGCTACTTTTTTTAATTCAGATTTCATGATTGGCACCACGTTTCTGAAATGGAAAAATTCCCCTTGTTGTCGCTTTAATTAATATGTCATTAACGCCTTAACAGTGACATTTGTTTTCTTACAAAAAAATTAAAAATGGGGCTGGACACCACTTTTTCCATACTAAAATATTTACCTTACTTAATCGAAAAATATCTGACAATCAATAAAGATAAATTTACAGTTACAAATTAGTGGTATCAAAATGCTTTTAATAACGAAGCAAGTAAAGTGTTCTTGCCCGAATCCAGTTCGGGCCACACTGTTAAGGTATTAAATAAAGCGAAATTTACTATTTCAAAACAGTGGCGCCAATCAAGAAAACTGGACTAAAGAAATGTAGCCTACTGGTAACACTGGTTGCCAACACACACAACATAATTCTCCCATATAGAAAAAAGATCTACACGAGTTTCTTGACCGAAACATTTACGTCTACAACTGTCCAAAAACGTTCTAAAATATTTTCTAATATACCAATATTCTTTTATACAATTTACGGTATGAAACAAAAATTTATTTTGTAAATTTTAAACACCCATTTTTCTCTTTGAAATAAAACAACATGGATTTGAAATGTGTAATGTAGTGATGGGCAGAACTAGTTAAAAATAGAACGGCCGTATGCGTCATTTTGGCCGATACCAAATAAAACTATTTCGATTCGAACCATAAATTTCTTTATAAAATAAGTTAAATATGTTCCACAAGGAAATAAGATAAATAGTTTTAAATAAAAATTCTGGTGTAAAATATTTTTATAACACTTGAGTAGTTCTAGAGTTAACACTAGAACGCCCGGAAATTTTACACAAGTTTCATAAAAATATTTCACACCAGAATTTTTATTTAAAATTAGTTGACTGATTTATTTAATGTAAATCTGCATTGTTTAAATTTAACTTATTTTATGAAAGAATTTCTGGTCCCAGATGACATTTAGTTACATGGTCGGAGTCGGATCGACTCCTTCCGGGCATTTTAGTGTTAAATGATATTCGAATGAATCATTTGGGCACAGTTTTCCAACCAGCTGCTTTTTTTTATTTCGATTTCTTGATTCCCAACATTATTTTAAAATAGAAATATTCTTCTTAATTAATGACAGATTAAATAATGGGAAAATAAGGTCAGTTATACAATTTAACGAAAGTTGTGTGAATCAAGAAATCTCAATTTAAAAAAAAAAAGGAGAGAGCTGGCAACACTGTTCGGGCATGCAAAAATGCATAGCTGCTAGCCTTCGTCTTCTTATTAATCACTTAAAGCCAGAAATTTTGTAAAAAGAATAATTAAATTACGCTGTAAAAAAAATCCGGGAACGTTCCATAGAAATAATGGGCATCTGGGTTGCCCATTATTGCCAAAGAACATTTCTTGTAAATAAATGAAAATTTAAAGTACGCATTCTACTGAAAGATGAGTATGAGTAAGCTTCATGCGAAACACCAGGAATGTTTATGTTTACTTTTCATGAAGCTTACTTACATTTCGGCGCAACGTTCTGGTTGTTAACAGAAATATTTCTTAAATATCACCGGAACATTCCAAATTTATTCAGTAAATATTCTGCTATTTTTTATAAACCATATTTTATTACTGCGCAGCGAAAACACACACCTAGCAACCATGGAACTATTAAAAAAGAGGAACAGACACATCCTTAAAGTAGTGAAGCTTCAATTGTAACTTCTTTCGCAGGGGTTCAACCGCCGAGAAAAACTCCCACCAGTAAATTTAAGTAGAAATTTTCTCTTTAATCAAACGCCTTTTCAAAGGAAAATTTCCGTCAGATAATAACGTCAGTAATTGATATTCATCTTTACTGGCGGAAGTTTTATTCAGCGTCAGTAGTTCCGCCACATTGTGACAACCAAGACAACGTCCTGTCAATGTCAGTGAAAAGATTAAAATACTTGGCAACTGACACCAGTAAAAAGAAATATAAAATTTTCCCCATATTTGTGAGAGAAATTTCGCATGAATAAATGAAACGAACATTTCTATTCAAGTTCACTGTTGGAAGTTCTCATCGGCGGTAATCAGTAACTGTGAATCCTATTTTAAAAACAAAACAGTCGCCATGTTGTGGCAACTACCTCAGTTACCTCATCGCAACTGCTAGGCAGTACACTATATGTCCTCTCCTCTTTCTTTATGACTCCATTCTAGCAACGTTCACGCGAACGAACACTCGATGTAACGCAACGAGGGATCAATGCACGAGCAGGTATCCTTTATGTTACAGATACCCGGCACAACCAAGCAAGCACAGATGTTAAATTGCAGGCGAAATATATTTCAACATTGCTTTTAGTGAAAACGGGTGGCAATGAAATTTTTCGTTTGTAAGTAAACGCAGAGTAAAATTATCGCATCTTAAACACATTTGAATGCAGTTAAAATTTTAACCTTTAGAGCGTAAAACAAATGGTAACGTTCAGCGTATATTCCAGAAACATTTCCTCTTTCTAAGCCCAAAATAATAATATAATAATCAAAGCATTTCCTGAAATATTCTGGTTTTCTACTTTGAGACATTAACTCCAGAACTTCTGTCATTAAATAAGTCACTATTGAGAATTAGTGATAATAGTTTGACCCGCTGGCACAGGGGTTCGCCACCCCTTATATTATAGGTGCAGATTCCCAAAATGTTTAAGAAGTCAGCGGCTCCTAAACACCAAATATCCAGTTGCCACTTTGGCTCCTAACTAAAATCTAGTGGTTACATAGTGAAACAAACTCATAAAAGAATAGTGTTTATATGGAAAAAAATTAACAAAAATCTCAGGAATTCAAAATGAAAAATATTTTAATTAAATACACATGTACAACAAAAAACAGACTAATTACAACAAATGTGTACATTTAATTTAATCCTAAAATTCTTGAAAATTTCACATTAAAAAAGTATAATATAAATCTGAAAAAATCAGAAGATAAAGTTGGACAGGATACAATTGAATAACAAAACATGTATATGCTAGGCAGTCATGATAATGGGAAAGAGTAGGAAAACTTTATTTCTTATTTTGATTTTGTCATGTAAAAGTATACGTATAAAAAAAATTTAGGAATGTGTAAGATTATTTTGCACTATAAAAATCTCGCACTTGCAGAAAACATTTACAGAGTAAGAATATACCTCACGTTAAGTATTTTTTCGTGCTAGTTTCTTTTTCTTTTTGTTCTTTTTTCTTCAGAGTTCGGAATCCTCTATCCTCGCGACTCCATGATCCAAAGCCCTTAACCCTAGAACTACCGAAAATTTTACTCAAGTTTTATAAAAACATTCTACACCAGAATTTTTACTTAAAACTATTTAATTTGTTTATTTAACTTATTATTGTCTGATTTATAAATTTAGTTTGTTTTGAAGAAATTTCTGGTTTGAATAAATATTTTGAATGTACATGTCGGGTCCATTGGACCCTTCTGGTAGACAGAGGGTTAAATAATCTCCATCGTATCGGGAGCTTTGGATTGGACTGTCTCATGAGCAGATCTGCAATAAAGGAGTATTTGTTTCAACTCTGGATTCCGGACGAAACCTTCGAAGAAATGCTTGCTTTCGCTGGTGTCCAAAGGAGAAGCTTTACCATTAGCGCGCTCATGTGCCAAGCTTCACAGCTTCTAAGCTTTGTAGTGGAGCGGACATGCGCAGAATTATATTCGAACGTAATGTTCGGCAAGAAAGCAGTACATCACAGGGGCAGCGTTCACGACGGTAATTGAGATCGCAAAAATTCTTCGACTTTTTATGAAGGTCATACTTGATCTCGGTCAGTGAAAAGAGCAGCGCTTTTCTTTTTGCAAAAGAAAAAAAAAATATATATATAAATTCCTCGACGGGAATTAGGAACGCTGGAAATTGATCTCTGGCGACTAAGACACTGAAAGTTAGTCGCCACAGCAAAAAATTTAGTCGCCACGAGGCGACTGGCGACCGTAAATCTGCACCTATACCTGATATACACAATACGGGTTATGTTTTCTTAAAGTTAAAATAATGTTTAACATCTTTCGAAATGGTTTACGATGTAATAATTTTCACTGCATTTACTTACTAAAAATAAATTATACTAGTACCAGTTTAAACTAAAAGCCTTATTACTATATACATATATATTTCTGCTGCGAATTAAGACATAAATTTGTAGCGGATAAAAAAAAAAAATGCGGTCATATGGTACGTGGTCTTTGATCTTTTATCGAGAGTTTGCGTTCTGAAATTGAGGTTGCTAGTCAAAGTAAGCGTACAAACTTAATACTTGAATCGTGCGTAAATTAACACAGTTGCGCCATCTTGTGGACGGGGTGATAATCCACACACGCGGGCTTTTAGCGAGACGTCATATATGACAAGATATCTACCATCTGCGAATCTTTTCTAAATCTGTAGTCACTTAAAGAACTGAATTTTGTCTACCACATGTATTGCAAAATAATGACGTAGCGAGAGGGGCGTCCAGATGCACTAGACACCACAAAGTGTTCTTCGCCTTGTAGTAGACGTTTTAGCTATTAATCCAGGTGAAAAAAACTTTACAATTTTAGTGGTGTGAGGTAAGAAAACAATTAGGTATCATCCTGTAGTTTAACCCTCTGTCTACCAGAAGGGTCCAATGGACCCGACATGTATATTCAAAATATCTATTCAAACCAGAAAATTTCTTCAAAACAAACTAAATGTATAAATCAGACAATAATAAGTTAAATAAACAAATTAAATAGTTTTAAGTAAAAATTCTGGTGTGGAATGTTTTTATAAAACTTGAGTAAAATTTCCGGTAGTTCTAGGGTTAACCCCGTCCGCTACGTGGCGTGCGACCTTGATTGATGTGACCTCGCCTTTAATCTTGCGGTTCCCTCTCCCATTTAATCCTTTCCGGCGCGGTGTCCTTAAAAAATGACATCTAATTTTTATTCCAAAACTGACAACGGCACCAAGAATATTTAACTAAAATTTTCGGTACTAAATTTTTCCGGTACAAAAAAGCGCAAGATAGGGCAGCTATGGGCATACAGGGCGCAAAGGAAAGTCCCTTTAACCTGAAAATACTTGTGAACGGATAGAGCTACAGCTATACAAGTGAGGTAATGGTATAGTAAAGAGACTACGCCCGATTTAATGAAAACAACAGCAGCGCCCCCGAGTGGCGAAATTTGGAAGATAGCCAGTGCAAATCGAAAACGATAAGAGATAGAGCGAAATTTCCAGTTAGAAAGTTTTAGAGCATCAATTAATTAGTAGAATACGACATTTGGTTTACATGGATAAGATAAATCTTCGCCTGTTTACCCAAGAATGTCCGAAATCGATGCACTCCATTGTGGTAAACGTTTGAATTAAATAGTCAGAAGTATGAAGAAATACGCACAATTTATGCTATAAATACGTACTTATCTCAATACATTTTGATAACACCACACACATAAAAAAGACAAACTGTCTCACAGTGATAAAAAGTTAATATTCAGTATGTTCGAAAGGTTCACCATTGCTCACGATACACGTTTGTATTCGAGAGAGTAATTCTGCGAATATTTTAATAAAATTTTGCTTTTGTAATGAAAGTGGAAATTAGTGGGTTTTTATTCCCTGAGAAATTCGTTTGAATATTCTGGTGTCAGTCAATTATTTCATCAGTTTACGAACAGAAATCGTCTGGCCCTGAAAGGGTTATTCTAAAATTTTAAATGCATTGGAAATTAAATCTTTACAGGCATTGCAGCACAGTGCAACGACACAATCTGCAGTTGTGCCCTGCTACATTTCCGGAATGTGAATAGGCAAAGTAGAATCGTCACTGATCGATTTCGGACATTTCTTGGTATGCAGGCGACGATTTATCTTATCCATGTGAACCAAATGTCGTTTCGTACTAATTAATTGATGCTCTAAAACTTTCTAATTGGAAAATTTGCTCTACCTCTTTTCGTTTTCTATTTACAACTGCTATCTTCCAAATTTCGCCACTAGGAGTGCTGCTGTCGTTTGCATTAGGTCGGTCGTAGTCGCTTTACTGTACCGTTACCTTATTTGTATAGCTGTAGCTCTCTCCGTTCGAAAATATTTTCAGGTTAAAGGGACTTTCCTTTGCACCCTGCATATAATTTACCGCCTCGCTGCATGGGGCTAATAGAAGACTTTTCTAGAACAAATGATGCAAAAAACATAATTTCGTAGCTTGCGGTGTGAAGGAGAAATGTACGACAAAAATGTTGCTAACGGATAACACGATCAGAGTTGCCATTGGCGACTATTTTGTAATTCTATTTCACACCACTCTTTTAAAACAAAAATCTTTTAGATACACTGTGACAACATCTACAAGAGAATGATACAACAGTATTTTTCCTGAAAATAGTGGTGCGAATATAATATATAATTAGTCGCCAGTGGCAAACCAACACGATTCATACTTTTAAGCACTCTCTTGCAGAAAAAGTTCTACACAAGTTTCTCAATAGATCAGTATCGATTGCAAAATCCAACTCCAGTCCAATATATTTGTGTATATAAACTTTTAATATACCTGTATGAGTGGTCGTTCAAAGCTGCCCGACGAAATTGAAATTAACATAAGTAAACTAAATTAAATAAAAGGGCGAAAATTTATAAACTGGGACACAGTAAACCCTATACCTAAACAAACCACGCTTAATGCTAATACATAAATGATTACAATTAATTATAATATTAACATACTTTATTTACATATATACATAAAAAGAAAACATTTAAAAATAAGGTTTAAAATACAATAAAGCGATATTTCACAATTTCTTACTTGTTTGCAATATTTATTTTATTGTCAATTATCTAAACATTATACCGATAAATTATTACAGTGATTATTTCTATATCAGAAATCAATTTATTCAAATATCAATTAATTAATATTAAGTTTATTCAATATTCAGAACAATAATAAATTATTAATTAAACTAAAAAAAAAAAAAAAAACCGATATACTTTCCAAATGTGATTTAGCATATAAGTCATGTTTTTTTTATATAGAATCAGACAAAAGTAGATGATTACCTTGTATTCCATGAGCTGGAACTATAACTTTGTTATCCATAAGACGATACATGAATATTCACTTTCAAATTCACAGATTTTTAGTATTTATGAAATAATCCGTCTTTTATTTGGCAATTAAAACCTACGGAAAGTAGTAATATTGTTATTTATTAATTAGCAATGCCTTAACACAGGGCAGGAATATGCTAGAAAAACGAGATAAACATTGTACGGGAGAGATTTCCGTAAGAGAAGTTGACCGTCAGAATAAGACCACATTTTTGTATGATTCTTTGGAGCAAAGTTTTCACTCTACTCTAATTTCCACTTTACGTCTTACTCTAATTAAAACAAGGATCTATGTAAAAAGAGGAATTGATGTATCCTCAAACTGCTGAAGCTTCAATTGTACCGTAATTTCCCGCGTATACGGCGCAGCCCAGATAATTCGATTTCCTGCCAGAATTTGTTTTAAATAAAATGTGAGCTGCTTTTACTTAGCCGGAAAGAGGAATTGATATATCCTCAAAATGCTGAAGCTTCAATTGTACCGCAGTTTCCCGCGTAAACGCCGCAGTTCACCAGTTTACACCGGAAAGTTTCAATGGTTAATTTCGCTTTATTTAAATACGGAATGTCTGCTTCAATTAACCTTCCTACCCTGAATGGGTCTAGTCGACCCGTTTCTATAACTCATTCCATTCGATTCGAACCAGAATTTTTTTTGTAAAATAAGATAAATAAAAGACACCGAAAACTAATATAAATAAATACATTAAATTGTTTTGAAAGAAAATTCTGGTGTGAAATGTTTTTATTAAAGTTGAGTAAAATTTCAACAGGGAAGGAAGATTAAAGTAAATATTTCTATTTTAATTTTCTTGTGTGAATTAGGTATATACGAATTTAAAAAACATATTAATTTCAAGAAACTGTTGTTTGCATATATTAAAAGCTGAGCACTAAAGGGTTAAGATTTACAAAATAAAAAATTATATAAAATAAGGTATTTGTATTCATACTTATTATATAGAAATGTCTGTTTTTTTTTGTTTTTTAATTAAAGCAAATATTGCTATTTTAATTTTCTGGTGTGAATAACGTATATTCAAATAAAAAAATTCTATTAAATTCAAAACAGTGTTGTCTGCATATATGCAAAGCTGTGCACTAAAGGGTTAAATTGAACGAAAACGAATGATTCTGAAATTATGGTAGGTTATTTTTTTTTTTTAAATAAGGCTACCTAAGGGATGGGGGCCGTGGTTTGCAGGATTACCATCACTTAATATTGTGTCAAGAGGCGGTTTCTGCTAAATTGTGACATTTCTCACTTTTAATACAATTTATTCTTTTCTTTATCTTTCTAAAACTAAAAATTATTTAAAATCTCTATAGTTTCCGTTAATGCTGATAAAAATATAGAAATAAATTCCTGACATTTTATCATTAATTTTTAGTTTAAAACCTGATATTGAAAATATATGCAATAAGTATTTAAAAAATTATGGATGAATCCATGGAAAGCTGGCTGAAAATTTCTAAACAGTACTTTTAGCATAATATTTAATTTCTTCTTAACTCTTTAAAAACTTGTCGAATCAAATAATGCACTTCTAAAGCCATGCTACTTGTAGGTACACTTCAAATGCATTTATTATTATCCGAAAAAGTAAAATGGCGGTTTTATAAATTTACACGCTAAAATCTTTTCATCCCGTAAATCTTGGAAAACAATACAGATATATTAAAAATATAAAAATGTAGTAGTATTTGAAGGGTTGCTTGGCTCGCAAATTGCTCATCAAGAAACTTGTGTAGAATTTTTCTGCACGAGGGAGCTCGAAATTATGATCGTGGGTAGCCGTTGACTTCTCTTTTTTTCGGACGTTTCCTTTTTCATTTCATAAGTTCCGAAAGAATTTGCTTGGCTTGTTCCAAAAATTTAATTAAATAAAGCAAAAATTTTTACTTCCAATTTCTGGTACGAATTTGGCAGCCTAAAAAAAAGAGGCCAAGCAGACAACCCTGGTTTGAATTTGTAAATTGTTTTTCTCCTCCACCAGACCAAAAATACTATTGGGTACCTGTTGACTTCACTACCAACTATAACTGATAATTGGAAATAAAAACAGAAACAATCGTACATAAATTAGAAACACTGTAAATAACTCCACTGTAAGAATTACTTTAATCCTTTCAGGGCAATGTGTTTCAGATGCAAAAATGTTTAAATGATTGATTGACACCAGAATTTATGTGAAGAAATACTTAAAACTACGTAAAAGCTTATCTACAACTACATTAAATAAAAAAGAAGTTAGATTAAAAATTCTGGTGCCAATGTGGCATTTAGGAATTAAAATTAAGTGGTATATAAAATAAACCATCGCCATTCAAGCGGTTAACAGCTGTCGCAGTTTAGATTTTTTTTTTTAATTTTAGCCCTTTCAGCGGCAACTGACGAAATGATTGAATGACACTTGAATTTAGAGACAAATTTATTTCAAATTCGGTTATTTTATTCGTCACGCTCTTGATAAATTTCATATTTCCATTCCAAAATTCTGGTGTCAAGGTGGCGTTTTATAATTAAAATTAGGTGGAAAATATTATATCCCACCGCCCTTCAAGGGGTTAAGAACAGCCAGTCTATTTTCGGGCAGTCTGTATGATAAGGAATTGAGGATGTATAACAAATTAAAGAAATTTTTCCTCAATAATGTATTGATTTCACTTTCTGGTATATGTAAACTGAGAACACATCTTAGTATTTTCAAGGAGTATGGCATCAATATTTCAGATTAGACATTATTGTATTATATTTTCCTTCAGATGAGAAATTTTTCTTTAATTTAAGGATGAGTTTCAGAGTGTGCATTTCGAGCAGAATTTTTAAATAGAATTTTTCGACTTTTCTTTCAATCTAGAAAAAAATCTTAAATATCCGACGATTGAATGCGATGCTTATAAATCCCACTATTTAATTATTATCTTGCGTCTCCGAAGAAGGTTAATTTTTTGTCTGTTGAGAAACACAGAAGAAACTTCGTTTACAGTAAAGACGTTTTATAAAAAAGAAGCAAAACGCAACCAACGAACAAACAGCACTATGTAAACAACTCAAATTGTTAAGGTAAATCACATTCTGCTTTTCCGCCATAGAGGAAACAAAATAATTCGCTATGTCTTTGGTTTGTTAACATACAATCTAAATTTACCAGGATAGCTCAATGGGCGTGGCAAACATTTAAATTCCGTTATCGCGGCAAAATCTATAATAAGTTTTTATTATTATTTACTTTTCAAATTTCACCAGTATATTTTAAAATTTATAGTTATACTATGAGACAATAAAACAATCGATATTTTGACCACATTCAAGGTACTGTGTCCTCTTAATCATCGTAATTCATTCATTAAAATGAACGAAAACGAATGATTCTGAAATTATGAAGTATTTTTAAGGATGCACAGGGATGCCGTAGTTTGCAGATTTGAAATCATTAAACATGATGTCATGAGCAGTTACTAGCAAATAGAGACATTTCTCCACTTCAATATAATGGATTACTGATTTCTTTCTCTTTTTCTAAACTAAATATTATTTGAAATCCCGTTAGGTTCAGTTAATGCACATAAAAATATAGAAAGAACTTTATGGCATTTCTTTTTCAGTTTAAGACATGTCACTTATATGAGAACGAGATTAATTTTTTGTCTGTAGAGAAACACAGAAGAAACTTCGTTTCCAGCAAAGACGTTTTATAAAAAAGAAGCAAAACGAAAACAAAGAACAAACAGCTCGATGTAAACAACTCAAATTGTTACGGTTAAAACGTATTTTGCTTTTTCGCCATATAGGAAACAAATTAATTCGTTATATCTTTGTTCCCTAATGACATTAAATTCACCAAGATCACTGATTGGGCGTGGAACATATTTAAATTCCGTTATCGCGGCAAAATCTTTAATAAGTTTTTTATTATTATTTACCTTTCAAATTTCACCAGTATATATTAACCCCTTGAGGGGCACCGGTATATATTATATACCACCTACGATTAATGAAGTTTTACACCAGAAAAATTTTATTAGATTTTAATTTTCTAACTTTGGTGGAAAAAACTGTAAAATTGCCTTTACTTATTTTGAAATAGAGTTTTTCAAAGATTCCGGTGGGAATTCAGCATTTCACAAACGCAATTGCTTGCCCCTCAAGGGGTTAAAAAGATTTAGTTATACTTTGAGACAATAAAGCAATCTATATTTTGACCACATTCAAGGAACTTTCTTTGCCCCCGAAATTCATTCATTATAATTGACGAAAACGAAATTATGAATTTATGGAAATTTTTTAAGGTTGCACAGCGATGATACAGTTTGCAGGCTTGAAATACCTAAAAATGATGTCATGAGCAGATGCTAGTAAATAGTGATATTTCTCCACTTCAATGTAATTTATTACTGGTTTCTTTCTCTTTTGCTAAACTAAATAGTATTTTAAATTACCATAGGTTCAGTTAATGCAGATAAAAATATTGAAATAAATTCATGGTATTTTTTTTTTTCAGTTTAAGACCTGTCACTGAAATGATATGCAAAGTGCATCTGGAAAATTATTGATAAATCTGTAAAAAGCTGGATGAAAAATGATAAACTGTATTTTTAACATAATATTTAATTTCATCTTAACGCTTGAAAAACTTGTCGAATCAAATAATGCACTTCTTAAGACATCATGCTGCTAGTGATTACACTTCAATTGCATTTATTATCTAAAATAGTAAAATGGCGGTTTTATAAATTTGCACACAAAAAATCTTTTCATCCCGACAATCTTAGAAAACCATACAGATATATTAAAAACATACAAATGCCGCAGAGAAGTATAGTTTTTCTATCCGCTAAGGCTTCATTGAGAATCATGTGTAGAGCTTATTCTGCACGAAGAAACTCAAAGTCATGATCGTTGTTGGTCATTGGCCTCTTATTTTCGGACATTTCTTTTTCATTCTATAAGTTCCGAAAGAATGTACTTTACTTGGCTTGTTCCAAAAATGTCTTTAAAAAAGAAAAAAAATTTATCCCTACTTTCTGGCTTTAAATTGGCGTTATAAAAAAAAGAGGCCGAGCGGGACACACTGGCATGAGTCGGTAAATAGATTACCTCACCCCCCCCCCACGCACACACACACCGGCTACCATGAAATTCTCAAGGACAGATGACACGAGTGTGCCGTCATTACTACTTGACCGACATCTCATTAGTGTTGGAATTCAGAAGAGAAAATTTTGAATAGCAATTTTCTTTTATATTATTTGTGGAATATCCATTATCGTGTAAAACAATAATAACTATTTAAACTTACTGGTGAGAATTCGGAATTCCTAAATAAAAATGCAGCTAGACGCAGAATGCCACACCTCATCTGGCTGATTTTTTATTGGGGATTACAAATTCTCACCAGTAAGTTTAAATATTTATTATTGTTTTATAAGATGATAGATATTCCAGAAATAAAATAAAAGAAAAATTGCTATTCAAAATTTTCCGGTGTCAATTCCAACACTAGTGAGAAGTCGGTCGATTAGTGAGGACGTCACACTCGTGTTCGCTGACCTTGAGTATTTCGATGGCAGCGCTCCATCGGACCAAAAAGGCTATTGGATGCCTGTTGACTTCACTGCTATCTATAGCTATAATTGGAACTAAAACCAGAAACAATCGTACATAAATTAGAATTTCTCTAACTCCAATGTAAGAATTAATTTAACAGCTGTCGATGTTTAGATTTTTTTAATTTTAACCCTTTCAGAGGCAAAGTATTCCTATTCGTAAAATGATGAAATGATTGCGTGACACCCGAATTTAGAAGCGGAATTTATTTTTCAAATTCGATAATTTTTTATCGCGGTCTTCATAAAACCCAAATTTACATTCCAAAATTCTGGTGCAAAGGTGGCATTTTATAATTAAAATTAGGTGGGAAATACTATATCCAGCCGCCCTTCAAGGGGTTAAGAACAGCCAGTCTATTTTCCGGCAATCTGTGTGTTAGGGAAATTAACCATGTAAAACAAATTAATGAATATTTTTTCTCAATAATGTATTGATTTCAATTTGAGGTATGTGTAAACTGAGCACACATCTTAGCATTAAGAAGGTGTATAGCACCAATATTTTAGATTATATTTGTTGCCTAATATTTTTCTTCAGATCAGAATTTTTCATTAATTTACCGATGAGTTTCAGAGTGTGCAGATTTCTAGCAGAATACTTAATTTTTTTTTTTTTTTTTTGCGCTTTTTTCAATCTAAAAAAAAAATTATTAAATATCCTAAGATTAAATTTGCTGCCTATAAATCCCGTTGTTTAACACTATAAAAACGGGGAATTTTTCTCAAATTTTTTTAAAAATATGTCACACCAGATTTTTTATTTTAAATTATTAATTTATTTATTTAACTAGATTTTTTTTCTTTGTATATTTTAAACTAGTTTTAAAAAGAAATTTCTGGTTCGAACCGAAATGTATTCATTTGGTAGCGGTCAAATGACCGCTCGCTGTCTGTGCAGTGTTGCCAGTGGGCTACTTTTTTTAATTCAGCTTTCATGATTGGCACCACTTTTTTGAAATGGTAAAGTTCGCTTTGTTTTAGCCTTAATTAATATGTCATTAAATAATGCGCATTTTACCTTTTCACAAAAGTGGTGCCAATCTAGAATCTGATTTTTAAAAAAGTAGCCCATCTGGAAACACTATGTCTGTCTAGTGTAGTTATTATCTTGCGTCTCCGAACAAGGATAATTTTTTGTCTGATGAGAAACATAGAGGAAACTTCATTTACAGTAAAGACGTTTTACAAAAAAGAAGCAGAACGAAAACAAAGAAGAAACAGTTCGATGTAAACAACTCAAATTGTTACGGATAAATGATAATCAGTTTTATAGTTGGGTGGGGACGCATGGTAACGCCGTTCCCAGAAATATTTTGTTTGTTACTGTAAAAAAAAAAAAAAAAAATCGCGCACGAGCAATAATTTTTTTTTCTCAAGAGAAACGATAATTTATGCTAGTTTTAAAAAAGATCCGTTTCACTTATATTCATAAGCTGTATAGGACCTCCTTTCAAAAAATTTTGTCTTGAACCATATGTGAAATCTTGGTAGTGATCAGGAAGAAAATTAGCAGACGAAACAGCTTGTCGTAAAACAGAGGGCACAGAAAACACTTCTAATCATCGTTCTTTTGGAAACTTCTAGGATAGACATGCCAGTAATTAGTAATATAGGGATTTAATTTCTGTTATTTCAATTTATTTTTATTCATTGCGGAAAATGTTACTATGAGATTGATTAAATATTGCTTTTAGATGGATTCTATACAAATCCAATACTATAAAAATTAGATTATAATAATTATAGCTGTTAATATAAAGCAGTTGGCATTTGGCTAAATATTTTAAATTGGCTTTTGGCTTAACAAAAATCCGGTAGCATCAACATCTATTTTCTGAAAAGGTAAGTTCCCACAAATATTTTATTTCAACTACAGCACTGATCATATTCTGCTTTTTCACCATAGAGGAAACAAAATAATTCCCTATGTCTTTGGTTTATTCACTTATGATCTTAAATTCTCCAACATCAATGTAACTATGAATAAAGCGGAGAAGACAAATAGTGTACAATCTTCCAGTTGCGAGTGAAGCAACTGAGGAGGTTGTCACAAGATGGCGGCTGCTTTTCTATACCGGAACTTTAGTTTCTGATTACCGCCAGGGCAAACATTCCTCCAGTAAAATTGAATAAAAATTTTCATCTTATTTAATGTATTATTCATGGAAAATTTTTCACACAAATGTCGTAAAAATTTCTATTTGTATTTACTGGTGTCAGTTTGCCTTGTTAAACTGACAGTTTGTTTCCCTAGTCGTCACACTATGGCGAAAATGCAGGTCTTGAGTACCGCCAAAGTAATTTTCTACCATTAAAAATGAAAAAATTTTTCTACCATTATTTATGATTGAAATTTTGTAATAATAAGGTGTTTAAATAAGGAGAACATTTCTATATAAATCTACTGGTGGAAGTTTCCACCGGAAGTAAACAACCCCTACGATAGTGGTTACAGTTGAAGCTTTACTATTTTAAGGATATGTCAGTTCCTCTTTATTAGTAGTTTCAGGCCAAGATCACTGGGTGGGCGTAGCAAATATTTAAATTCCGTCATCGCGGCAAAATCTTTAACACTTTTTTTAGTATTAAAGATATATCTTTCAAAGTTCACCAGTATATATTAAGAAGATGTAGCAATACTTTGAGACAGTAAAAATATCGATATTTTGACCACTTTCTTCACCACTTCACCGAAATTCATTCATTAAAATGAATGAAAACAAATGATTCTGAAATTATGGAAGTTCTTTAAGGTTGCACAGGGATGCCGTAGTTTGCAGATTTGAAATCCCTAAACATGATGTCATGAGCAATTACTAGTAAATAGTGACATTTCTCCACTTCAATATAATTTATTACTTATTTCTTTCTCTTTTGCTAAACTAAATATTATTTTAAATCACTACAAGTTCAGTTAATGCAGATAAAAATATAGAAAGAAATTCATGGCATTTTATTATTATTGTTTTCAATTTAAGACCTGTAACTGAAATGATATACAAAGTGTAACCGAAAAATTGTCGATAAATCTGTAGAAAGCTGGATGAAAAATGATAAACTGCAAAAAAATTTTAGCATAACATTTTATTTTATCTTAGCGCTTAAAAAACCAGACCTTGGAGTAGTCACTTTTTTAGCCAACCTTAATTTTTTTTAAATTATTTGTATTGCAGAGTACTGCAAGACTTGCAATAAGAAGCTCACCACGAAGTGGGTTCCTGTGACATTTCCAAGACAAATCTAAAACGAAAAAAATTGTAAAAAATTGTCGTGATAAATGTTTTGATTTAGTCTCAATAAACAGAGATCACTGTGAGGCCCGAAACAGTGTTGCCATTAGGCTACGTTTTCTAAGTTCAGATTTCTTTATTTACGCCACTTTTCTGAAATGGTAAAATTATCCTTGTTTTCGACTTAATTAGTATGTCATTTAATAAGGCGAATTTTACTATATCAAAAATGTGGTGCCAATCAAGATATCTGAATTTTAAAAAAGTAGCCCACTGGCAACACTGGTCCAATTAACACTAAAAGAGTCGTAAATTTCACTCACGTTTGATAAAAAAAATGTACACGAAAATTTTGATTTAAAGCTTTTTAACTTATCTATTTAACTTATTTTTGTGTGATATACACTGCTCAAAAGCATTAAGGGGACAGTTTACCATTCAAACAATTTTGTTTATTTTAATACATATGGTTCAAATAGTGAATTCACTGAATTTCAATGTTCAACTAAAAGTACATTTTGAAAAAAATTAACTGCATATCTATTTAAAACTTTAAAATGGTTATAAAAATATGAATTTTATAAATCCCTACTATTTTTTTATTTATATTTTTTCCCTTTTTTTTTTTTTTTTTTTTTTTTTTTTTAAGATTTTCAAACGTGTATTACACACGACTGCTCATGGATTTTTAGATTCATCTAATATTACATTTATATTTTTTTACTGATATATATAGAGTAAAACGATGAAATCAAACACATTTTCATATAATTTCATTTTTTTTAAATAACAAAATACATGAAGGGTAATTCCATGCACAGATTTATCACACATATAATAAAGAACATGTACAAAAAGTTCAAATCCTTATCTCAAATACAAAAAAATCCTTAGCATTTTTAAAATATAAAAGTGAAGAAAATATGAACAGGTAGAAAAAGCCGTTTAACCCTTTCAGGGTAATGGCATTTTTTCTACAAAGATGTTCAAATTATTAATTCACACCACAATTTAAGAACAAATTTATTTGAAAATAATCAAAATCTCTTCTTCACGTATACTATGATATAGAAATTATAGAAAAATTACTGGTGCCGTTTGGTAGTTTGTGCCTTAACCCTTTCCGACGCAGTGTACACAGGTTGGGATACCTAATTTTAATTCCAAACTTACGAACGGAACCAAGAATATTTAAGTTAAAATTCGCTTATACAATGAACATGTAAAGTAACATGTTTTTAATATCTAAAAAAGTCATTTTTTTAAATTCCTGTGTCAGTCAATCATTTTATCATTTTACAAAACAACAATTGCCTGTGCGGGAAAGGGTTAAAATTATGCGTTTGCAGACTTCAAATGGTGCCCCTGTAAGGATTAAAGGATATTGAGTTGGTGGATTTATCTTGTGACTGGGTAACTATTTTGATGATTCATAATTGCAGTGTTACCTGTTTGGCCTCCATTTCTATTTCGAATTTCAAAATCCACACAAGAAATTTTGTAAGAAGATTTTTTTCTTTTGAGTAATAACGAAATCTCTCATTAAATAAAACAAAAAATACCATTTGTAATTTCGGGTGTGATTTGGACTTTCTGAATAAAAATTGAGGCCAAACTGTCAACCCTTGATACATGATCGACAGACGTGGTAGGCTAAATGAGAAAAAAAATTACACATGTTTGGCAGAAAAAAATGCATTTTATTGAGCATTTGTGTACAAAAGGAAAAAAACACAATTTTTGCATATGAGGAGATACGAAAAAAAAAAGAATTTTTCTTCAAAGAAAATCGTTTTTAGTAGGGTGTATGGTTTCCATGAACGGCCAGCAACATTGAACCCTTTTGAGGCATGGAGTCAATGAGGCTTCTAATGAGGAGCTAGAGTATACTGTTTCACTCCTCCAGAAGAGCTCTTTTCTGTTCTTGGAGAGTTTGTGGGGGGTGGCACGCGGCCAGCGACTCGTCTGTCTAGAATATCCCTAATATGCTCTATTGGGTTCATGTTTGGAGATCACGCTGGCCATCCCACTCGTACGATTCTTTTCTGGAAAAGAAATCATACACCAATGGAGCACGATGTGGCCTGCAATTGTCGTCCATTAACATGAAGTCATCTGCAATTGCTGCAGCGTAATGTCATACAAATACGCGCCAGGATCTCATCCCTATATTGCTGACCGGTCGGGGTTCCATTTTGGATTATGTGGATGTCTGTGTGCTCATGAGATGCCAGAATAGACCATCACTAAAAAAATCGCTTAGACATTTATTTTATCAAAGCTGCCAACTCTTACGCTTTTTTGTACCAGAAAAATTTAACAGAAATTTGTTCTTTATTTAATCGGCAGATTACGGCTATTAAAAAAGATAAAATTTACTATTGAATTTTTGTGGTATGAAAAAGCGTTAGATGTTGGCAGCAATGATTTTATATAAATCTTAAAATATCCGTAAATTGTTTTGAGCGGTGTACACATTTAACTCTTTTTTATATTGTTTCAAATTGAAATATATATATTAGGTTGCAGTTAAATTGATTGCTCTTGACGCTTCTGCTATTAAATAATGCAGGCCTTCAGCTGTGCTACTTGTGGATACCCTTCAAATGCATTTATTATTGTCTGAAATAGTAATAATGTGGTTTTATAAATTTACACACTAAAAATTCTTTTCATATCGTAAATCTTAGAAAATATTACGGGTATGTTAAAAGTGAGTGTATAGGTACATATATCTCAAGACGTGAACGTTTCTTCTGCATGTAATTGGTCCATCGAGAAACTTGTGTAGGTGTAGAACTTTTTCTGCTTGAGAGATCTCAAATTTATAAATTGTACTTGCCCGATAGGTCCAGTGTTGCCAGATGGGCTACTTTTTTTTATTCAGATTCTTGATTAGCACCACTTTTTTGAAATGGTGAAATGTGGCTTATTTAATAACATATTTATTAAGGCGAAAACAAAGGTAATTTTACCGTTTCTAAAAACTGGTGGCAATCAAAAAACCTTAATTAAAAAAAGTAGCCCACTGGCAACCCTGGTTAGGTCATTTTAGAAGTTTATTTTCATACAGAAAGTATCTTTTTTTGCTTTGTTTGTTCCGAAAATGTAGTTAACCCCTTAACACGTTCAAGCCGGAGTGCATCACAGGTGGGTCACGCTCGACTGTCCCAAGAGGCGGCGTGCATCACCGTTGGGTCATGTTTGACTGTCCCGTGAGGCGGCGTGCCTCACCGGTGGGTCACGCTTGACTGTCCCGTGAGGCGGCGTGCCTCACCGGTGGGTCACGCTTGACTGTCCCGTGAGGCGGCGTGCATCACCGGTGGGTCACGCTCGACTGTCCCGAAAGGCTGCGTGCTTCGCCGATGGTTCATGCTTGACTGTCGCATCAGGCGGCGTGCATCACCGGTGGGTCACACTCGACTGTTCCAAAGAAGGCGTGTACTAAAGGTGGGTCAAACTTGAATATTCGAAAATTCAGCAGTAAAAACAATTCAATATTATAAACTTAACACATTCACGACGTGAAACGGGAATTC
The DNA here is from genome assembly GCA_963932465.1 of Maratus speciosus. Lineage (NCBI taxonomy): Eukaryota > Metazoa > Arthropoda > Arachnida > Araneae > Salticidae > Maratus > Maratus speciosus. The sequence continues at coordinate 438,041,742 of OZ010787.1, forward strand.
TCGTTTTCATTCAAAAAATATCATTGACTAAATGCGTGGCTTCTACTTTACAGAAAATGCAAAGAACCACCGCGCCGCCAGATGAAACGAAACTTATGAATTCGAGTGCCGTCAAACAACGAAAAACATGAATATCGGCGCAGGCGTGAACGTGTTAAATCTTGCTCTCATGACATTCACGGGCTGTGACATTTATTCACATTGTTTGATTCCCACCAGTTTTATAAAATAGTGCATTCTGCTTTATTATGGTATCAATTTACTTGTCATTAAATAAGGTGAATATTTCCTTTTCAGAAAAGTTTCGCCAATAAGCAATTTGAATTTTAAACCGCAATTTAATGCGACCTTTAACCCCTTGGAGACGAGCGACGGTATTCGAGACGCGTAAGGTGCTCAGAATCCATGATTACTCTCACCAGTAAATTTTATCTGATTTAATCCAAACATTTTCCCTATTCAATTAGGCAAAAATTTCTGTTTTGAAAAACCAGTGATAAAAGATTAAAAATTCTGTAAAAGACGCTTGTCCCCGAAGTGGTTAATGGACAAAGTGCTGTTGCTAAAATATTGAAATGATTAACGGACACTAGGATTTATAATCAAATTTATCTGAAAATAAGTAAAAGTTCTTCTTCATATTAATTATAAATGCAAAATATAATTCCAAAATTCAGGTGTAATAAGGGCATTTTGCGATTAAAATTAAGTTGTATATACAGGGTGTTTCATAAAAAATGGGCAAAACTTTAAGAGCTGATAGTACATATCAAAACAACCAACTTTCATCAAAGAATGCATTGTCGGAAATAAAATGCGAAGGTGCTGGCGCATTTGGAAACTTAGTCCAGTGTTGCCAGTGCGATACTTTTTTTAAAATTTAGATTTATTGATTGCCACCATTTCTTTGAAATAGCGAAATCTGTCTTATTTAATGACAGATTAAATAAGATGAAAAAAAAGCAGATTATTAATTTAAAAAAACTGGTGGCAATAAAAAAATTCAATTTGAAAAAAAGTAGCCCACGCTCCCAACAATGGAGTTATGAATAAAAAGGAGGAGACATATAGTGTAGTGTCTACCAGTTGCGAGTGAAGTAACTGAGGAGGTTGTCACAATATGGTGGATGCTTTTTTAAAATCGGTTCTTCAGTTTCTGACTACCGATAGGTCAAGCATCCCACCAGTAAAATTGAATAGAAGATTTCGTCTTAAAGAAGCGTCTTATTCATGGAATTTTTTTTCAAAAATGTCATAAAAATTTCTATTTCTTTTTACCGGTGTCAGTATGCCTTATAAAACTGTCAGTTTGTATCCATGGTTGTCACAATATGGCGGAAACTCAGGGCCTAACTACCACCAAAAAAACTCCTACCAGTAAAAATCTAAATTTGTTTCTACCACTATTTATGACTGAAATTTTGTAAAAATAAGGCGTTTAAATAAGTTTAAAATATCTATACAAACCTACTGGTGGGAGCATCCACCGTCGATAAACAACCCCTTTGATAGCGGTTACAGTTGAAGCTTCACTAGTTTAAGGATATGTCAGTTCCTGTTTATTAATAGTTCCATGCTCCCAACACTGACTTGGATCAATGGAGTTATGAATAAAGAGGAGGAGACATATAGTGTACTGTCTACCAGTTACGAGTGAAGTAACTGAGGAGGTTGTCACAAGATGGCGGCTGCTTTTTTTAAAAAAAATCAGATCTTCAGTTTCTGATTACCGCCAGGGCGAACTTCCCACCAGAAAAATTGAATAGAAAATTAGATCTTTCTTAAGCTTCTGATTCATGGCCATTTTTCCTGAAAAATATCTCAAAAATTTCTATTTGTTTTTACTGGTAACAGTTTGCGTTGTAAAACTGTCAGTTTGCTACCCTGGTTGTCACAATATGGCGGAAACGCATGACCTAACTACCACCGAATTAAACCCCTACCAGTAAATATGAAAATCTGTTTTTACCATTATTTATGACTGAAATTTTGTATTAATTAGGCGTTTAAATAAGTTGAAAATTTCTATATAAATCTACTGGTGGTAGTTTCGACCGGCGGTATACAACTCCTGCGTTAGCGGCTACAGTTGAAGCTTCATTATTTTATGGATATGTCAGTTCCTCTTTATTAATAGTTCCATGCTTGGATCATGCAAACGTTAAAGCTTCATTCCTATTGGGAGTTATCGGGAGAAGAATGGCACTAATAGCATGCAAATATAATACGCGGAAGAAGAAGAAGGCATATGTAAAATTTCGCCTTGATTAATACATAAAATCTGCTGATCCGAGTGCGCAACTGTCAGTCGTGGTAGTAGTAAGTAACGAAAGATGTTGCCCTTCAATAATAGGGAAAAAGCTGATATGCATTTTATCAACAGAAATGCAAATGGAAATGGCTCAGAGACTCAACGATTGCACGGAGCGGGATTCCTCACCTTGCTTTTGTCACTTATTCATTCTTTGCTTGTTTTTGCCTCGCATAACTACGTATTCAGTGTTGCCAGTGGACTGCTATTTTTAAATTCAGCTTTCTTAATTAGCACCATTTTTTTGAAATTGCATTGAATGTTTAATGACTTATTAATTAAGACTAAAACAAGGGGAATTTTACCATTTCAAAAAAGTGGTGCCAATAAATAAATCTGAATTAGAAGAAAGTAGCCCAATGGAAACATTGAATGTCTCCTTTTCCTAACTCTCGCACCTTTGCGTTTTAATTCCTGCCAACTTGCTTTGATGAAAATTGTTTGTTTTGATGTGTACTATCCTTTAGAACTTTTGCCCATCTTTCATGAAACACCCTGTATAATATACCGGTGCCTTTCGAGGGTATAACCCTTTCCGGCGCGGAGTAATTCTATTTATAAACTGATGAAGTGTTGAACTGAGACCAGAAATTATAAAGGAATTTATTAGAAAATACGAATTTGCTTACTTTGAAGTGCGTTACAAAAGGAGAATTATAATTAAATATTCTGGGTGCAATTAAAATAAAAATTATGTGTCCTTCTTTAAGAGCGTCGCCCGCGAAAGGGTTAAATAACTAAATCAAAAATTTCTATCTCTAATTTCTGGTATGAATTTGGTGTTTTTTTTTTTTTTTTTTTTTTTTTTAACCATTTGGAAAAATGGTTATTGTCCTCGTCAGGGTAGGAAATCAAAAGCATATCTGAAGCGCTTTATTGGTTTAATCCGCATTTTATTCATTTTCTGATTGGTCTATACACTAACATTTACTTTCAATAGAGATGGATACTTCTGTTGCCACTATGACAAAAAGTAATAAAACTACAAAAAAAATTAATAACTCAGAAACAAATTGAGATACAGTTTTCAAACAAATTGCATTTAAAAGTACATATTTTCTCTATACGACGGTGTAAAAAGTAATAGTGTGGGATGTTTAGAAATTTAAGAATGAAATTTCATTAAAAATGGGTCGATGGAAAAGCCTTTTCCCGAACAGCCAATGAAATGCTTGGATAATACGTAAGTTTCAGGTGGATAATACGTGAGTTTTAGGAAATCTGACGAGTCGCAGGCGATTTTTGTCGCTTGCAATTTTTACGTGTAATAACACTATTAATGTTTAATTCATGGCGTACTTAATGTGTAATCAACTCCGTGCGATTTTTTATTTAAGAGGCCCAACGGGAAACCTTGGTATGGTCTGTAAATGGTTTATTCGTCCACCGGTGCAAAAATACCTTTGCGTGCCTGTTGAATTTTCTGCCATCTATAGCTAATAATTGGAACTAAAACAAGAAACAATCGTAAATAAATTCGAAACATTCTGATTAATTCTACTATAAGTATTACTTTAACCCTTTAACTGTCTTTTTTTAAATTGACACCATAAACTAAAAATATGTACCTAACACCACTTTTTATGTACTAAAATATTACTTTTAAATATTCGAAAATTGTCTGGCAATTAATAAAGAAAACATTATAGTAAGGGATATCCTAAGCGTTTAGCAACGAAGTAAGCAAAGGCTTCTTCCCCGAACCTAGGTAACTTAGTTAAGTGTTTAACAGCAGTCGCGGTTTATATTTTTTGGAATTTTAACCGTTTCAGTTGCAAAGTAGTGCTATTCCCCCGACCCCTGAATACTAGTCCTGAGGCCTAACACAAAAATCGCGGTTGCCAAATTTTTTTAACGTATGTATGGACTCTTAAATTTCGACACCAGTATTTTATAAAAGATTTCTTTAACTTGTTTAATCGCAGAAAAATAAAGCGAAAAAACTTAAAAAAAATATTTTTACCAAGATTTAAGGGACGGTACACATGCTGTAAAAAATCCGCCATTTTTGTGTCAGCGCTCAGTCCTAGTATTCAGTGGGCGATGAGCAAATACAATTCGACACTTGCTGACTTCACTGCCATCTATAGCTGATACTTGGAACTAAAACCAGAAACAATCTTAAATAAATTCGGAACATTCTAATCAACTCACACTTTAAAGAATTACTTCAACAGATGTCGCCGTTTAGATTTTTATAACTGTTTGAGGGGCAAAATCAAGATCTACACCAGAAACGTTTTATAAAATTAAATTTTTATAACTTTGGTGGAAAAAAGTAGTAAAATTGCTTTTCCTTATTTTGAATATTTTTTTTTACAATTCGGATGTGCATTCAAAATTCAGAAACGTAATTACTTGTCTCTGAAAGGGTTAATATTAAGAACAGCCAGTCTATCTTCGGACACTCTGTATTTTAGGTATTTCTTATGTTAAACAAATAAATGAATTTTTTCTCAAGGATCTACTGATTTCAATCTGAAGTATTTGTAAACGAAGTACACTCGGTAGCATTTCCAATGTGTATTGTACCACTATTTCAGATTAGATATTTCCGCTTAATGTTTTTCTCCAGATCAGGATTTTTACATTAATTTGATATGTTTATGAATCCTGTTTTTCAGATATTTAATAATTTTATAATAAAAAAAAATGCCACATTCCTTGGAAAAACCATGGAGTATACCCACTTGGAGTAATATTTTTTTGTGGTTAAATAAGCAACAAATGCATTACGAAAACTGTATGAGAAAACATATTTTAAAAAGTTAACCAACTAAATGAAGGCATTTTGTTAGATGATCTTTCAGAATGATTATATTTATCATCTTTCAATAAAAATTTTTTAGCTAAAATATGATATTCAGTCTATACATTTTTCTAAATACTTTTACGCGCTATTAAAAAAATCTTTTTGAATTTCGATAACAATACAGAGTTGTTAAACTGAAACATTTTTCATCACACATACCTTTTTTTCCCCTCGAAGTCAAAATATCAGATAACATTTCTTTTGAAAAGGAGAGTCGTATTTTTTTTTAATAGAAGAATGCCTTTTAACAGCTTCCAAGGCTCTGGCTTTTTAGAAGCTCTTTATACTTTTAATAGTATAGAACAGATAACAGTACAAAAAAATTTATTTTATTGAATTTGAGCATTCTGTGATTTAAAAGAACAACATTGTTTCTAAGAAAAACCTGGTGTGCAAAAAGCCGGAGACTTGGCAACTCTGCCTTCTTTTTAACCCTTTCACATAAAAAAAAATATATTGTTACGCTTTCTTGTTAAAATCTTTGTTTGAAAGGTAGCCAAGAAAAGTGATCCTTAACCCCTTGGGGATCAAGCGACTGGTATACGTGCCACTTAACCCTTTCCGGCACACTGTGCCCGGGTCGGGATACCTAATTTTAATTCCAAACTTACGAACGGCACCAAGAATATTTTAGTAAACTTTTGATTTTACATTGAATAGTTTAAATAACATGTTTTTAATTACTAAAAGGTCGTTTTAAAATTCCGGTGTCAGTCAATCATTTCTTCATTTTACAACAAAAATTGCCCGTGCCGGAAAAGGTTAAGGTGCTCAGAATATTTCGTTATTCCCACCAGTTATTTTTATTTGTAAAATTTACCTTATTTAATCAGAATATTTTTGCGATTCAATTACAGACAATTTTCTGTTTTGAAAAACCGGTGGTAACAGATTAAAAATTAAGCAAAGGGCTCTCGTTGCGAAGGGGTTAACTTCTTGAAGGGCGGTGGGATATAATATATCCCACTTAATATAAATTGCGAAATGCCACATTGACACTAGAATTTTGAAACGAAAATTTTAAATTTGTTAAGTACGTGTAGTAAAGCTCTTGCCTATTTTGAAATAAATTTATTTTAAATTCTGGTGTCATTCAATCATTTGAGCATTTTACGAATAGAAGTACTTTTCTCCTGAAAGGGTTAAAGTATAAAAGAAACCTTTAAAAAATTTATTTTTAAATGTAATGCTTCGATTTTTTTTTATGGTGAAATAAAAATATACTTATTTATGGCCAGCTATAGCTTTAAAATACTTTTAAAAAATAAATAAAAGGATAACGATATTGTCAGGGATGAGATTTCCGAATTTTTGCATAACAGTTATAATCTTAGAGAAAATGCTGTTCCGTCAAATCGCAAAAATGTTTCGATTAAGTAAAATAACATCTTCTCTAAGTTTATACTGGTAAGCAGAAAGTCGGAAATCGCATTCCTGTAGTGTATAAGAATTTTGAGAAGGTCTAACTGATAACATAAACTGTAGTATTTATTTTTAATTATATTATTTTTATTTAAAAAAATTAAATAAGGATGCGTCTAGGATTTGTTTGTGATAAAAAAATATTTATTACTGGTTATAATTATTTAAATTTCATTATTTCTTAAATTGTAAAATTATTTTGATGTATACTTACAAAAATTCAGCATTTTCTAGCTCTTTCCACCGTGAATGTTGTTAGTGTTAGGATTTACATATCTGTCAATTCTCCCCTATTTTGGGTATTGCAAATTTTCAATAGAAATACTTTTACCTTTATTTGATAAAGTGAATTTTGTTTTACTGTAAATTATTTCTTTTTTATTAAAATAATATATATATATATAATTAGAATGCTTCTGAGAATATATGTTTTAACACAAATTTATTTACTACTAATTTTAAATATTTCAATTTCTTGGTAACATACAAAATAAATTGCTTTACTATAATTTTGAACTATGTTTACAAATTTTAAACATTATCAAACTGTTCCACCATTATCCGATTTTGTTAGAGTAAGGAGTTACACACCTGATAAATCTCCCGTATTTTGTATACTACTCATTACGAATAAAAATGCTTCCGAATATTCTTTATTTAATCGGAAACATTTGTGATAAAATGAAGCGGAGATAACTATTCAAACATAGTGGAACTCTGCACAAATATATTCGCGTAGAAGTGTCTGTAATAAAAATCTTTGTCTAGTGACATTCAACAAAAATGTGAAAAGGTTTAACGCAAAAAGTAAATACCACAAAAAGATGCGATAGGATGTTAGCCAAGCGTCCCAATTTTTGAATTATTCGAACATTAAGACAAAAAAAAATGAAACGATATCATTGGAGAAATTTGAATGCTAAATTTCAAAAATTACAGAAATCGAAAAGCGGGAAGGGTCGAGGCATAGCAGAATAGAAAGTAAGCGTCCCATCTTAACCCCTTGAAGGGCACCGGTATATTATATATACCACCTAATTTTAGTTCCGAAATGCCACATTGGCAGCAGCATTTTTAAACTCAATTTTGATTTATACTGTACACTCGATGAAACGCTTTTTGTTACTTTCATATAAATTTTCATGTAAATTCTGGTGTCAATCAATCATTTTACCACTTTAGCAACCGAAGTACTCTGCCCCTCAAGGGGTTAAATGGAAGAGGTAACCGCAAGATTAAATCGGAGGTCACATTAATCAAGGTCACGCGCCACGTAGCAGACGGGGTTGAACTACTGGAAGATGCCTGTTTTCTTACTTCACACCACTAAAATTGTAAAGTTTTTTCACCTTGATTAATAGCTGAAAAGCTTCCGGTTGGATAAGGCAAAGAAAACTTCGTGGTATCAAGAGCATTTAGATCCCCACTCCCTTCTCGCTACGCCACTGGGCGCAATGTCATTTTAGTTTCGCGACGAAATGTCGTAAAATTTCCGTAGCATTAATTCCTTCTCTCCCGAAACTAAAATAACATTGTGGCTATTTTTTAAACCAAATTTTATCAAAGCAAAGTGTAAAAAAATTATTTCCAAATAAATCTGGTAAACAAGATTCATATTCCATGAGTGACTAAAGATTTACAAAATATGTACTGATGCTAGATATTCTGTCATATATGATGTCACACTAAAAGCCAGCATATGTGGATTATCAACCCCGTCCACAAGATGGCGAAGCTGTATTAATTTACGCAGGAATCCAGCATTAAGTTTGTACGCTTGATATGTACGCAGTTTTGGGTCGAGGATCTAAGATCTTTGGACAACCGCAGCGGCTTCGAGCTTAATGTTCTCCATAGGCGACGGTCGGAGATGGGTGAATTGAGAGACCGCCACAGAATTCGAGACTAATTTATATATTGTCATATATTGTTAGTATTATAGTCTAAAAGACTATAACACCTGGGTAAAGTGCCACTTGTAAAATTGATAGATGAACTCGAAAAACCTATCTAGGTAACCGAATTTCAGAAAAGGCTGTCCTTACATTGTCTTGAAACACAAATTTCATAGGAAACTTCCGGTCAACATTGTGTTAATTTAAGAACTTAAAACTGAATGTTTAACTATGAAAGCATTTAATTTCATGAATATTTGACTTATAATGAACGTAGAGAAATGATTTAAGATATTTAACTATTTTGATGTTTAGTTTACATTCTAAATATTTAACAATAAATAAATTGCAAAAAATAATAAATTTTATTTTTTTAATTGCATCATGCCATGTGTATAACTGATTACTACTACGATATCACGGCTAATATCACTGCAGTATTATAAGATTAATGCTAATTCAGTTAGGAATAACATATAGCTCATACGCTAGGATTTCCTCCAAAAAATGACACATTGATAAATTAAATTAATTTTAATTATTCTTTACAGTTAAACTTAATGTTAGAAGCTTAATAAATTCTGTCTAGAATATTAAGTTCGTTTTGTATTTATGGCAATTATATTTAACCAAGAAAGGCAATTAGATGCCTGGTAGGATTTCCGTCAAGTCTTTAGTTTAATTAATGTTCGTCTCTTCCCAGCAAATATTCTTGCAGAATTATTGCTTAATGTAAAAATATAAACATTCAAAACAAAATACGCGACGGAAGAAAAATTCATCCGTCAACAATTGCGAAAACATAAATAAATACTTTTAATATTAAAACTAAAACTTTCGAGATAAATTAAATACTTTTAGAGAAATTACCCGATCTCTAATATAATAAGTTCTTATGTAATTTGAATAAATTTCTGAAAATATTAAAACATCTAAATCCGCTTGGCAATTTAATTTTCAAGCAAAACTAAAAGTAGGTTCTAAAACTTCGGATTCGTCCTTCAGATATTTTATTGTATATTTTTAAAATATTTCTTTCGGCAAGTATGACTATTTAATGTTTGTAAAAAAGGTGCGCTAAAACTGAAGAAAATGTAATATATTTATGAAACAGAATCATTAATAATATGAAAATGAATGGTTCAAATTAACATCAAATGCTTTATATTAGTGACTATATTCAATTACAAATAATTTTGCAATCAAAACTTTTAACCACGGACAAATTTTAGTTGTTTAGACATATATGACACATGTTACAAAAACAGGTCATTTCTACTTCCGAATAGTAATCTTTGCCTTATTTATTCACATAAATCTGCATTCAATGAGATAAAGGAAAATAGACATGTCAAAAAAATTATCTATTGGCAGCTCTGGATTGCAGAATTATCTGATATTCATGGCTGATAAATTTACCAAATTATAAGTACCGTAAATTCTAAATAAAAGTCCACATGTTCACGCCGGTGCGGTGGGTCACACTCGACTGTTTCAGAGTTGACAAGTCTCCGGCTTTTTTTCACACCACTATTATTTTAGAGAAAATATTGTTCCTTTAAATCGCCGAATTGCTCTAATTAAATAAAACAACATTTCATGTATTAAAATACTGGTATCCAAAAAGCCGGAGACTTTATCAATCTGAAACAGTCGAGTGTGACCCACCGCGCCGGCGTGAACGTGTTAATTAAATCATTTGATTACTTTCATGGTCAAGCGACTATTTTTATATTCAATCGTAACACAATTTACTATTTTTTTTTGTTGTTGTTGTTTCTCGTAGATTTATTGGGTCGTTCGGAAAGTCGTGTCCGATTGGGAAAATCCATTTGTACCGGAAAATTCTATCATTTAATTATTAGACGTTAATTCCGATATCTAACGTCTAATAATTAACGGACAGAACATTCCGGTAGGAATTAATTTTCCCATACGGACACGACTTTCCGAACGACCCAATATGTTGAAAACATAAAATTACGAGTTTCTAGCAGGAATTCTTTATCAAAACTTGATACGAGTAGTATTCAAAGTATTTCACTGTGACGAATATGTCGCAATCCATAATCAAATGGTTATACACAAATTTATTTTGTTAAGTAAAGCAAAAATTTCGAATAAAACATAGTGTTAATAAAAAAAAAAATCGGAAGGTTTGGCAGCTATTTCAAAGACATAAAAAATATATGGAAGAAATTAGGGATGTTTGATCATATACACTGATGAAACGTCATCACATTATTTAAAACGAATCCCTCGCCTTTTTTAATGACAAAATTTCTGAGATATGATAACACTATGTAACACAATTTTTGTTTCTGAGTAATCATTATGATTTTCTAATTGGTTATTTCATAAAAATATGAAAAAACTTTACTTCCCTGCAAAAACATTGATTTTGTGGTCAAGGCAACTAAAAGTTGAAATTTGCGTATTGTCATTAACACCTTGAAGGGCAAGTACCGTAATTTCCTGCATATAATCCGCGGATCAAACAATTCCGTTTGCACCCAGAAATTTTATTTAGTAATTGAAGCCAAATATTTACAGCGATCTAAAAAGTTACATTTCATTTCAAGAAATTTCTGGGTCGAAAAATGATTGTTTAATCCGCGGATTATACGCCGGAAATAACGGTAATTGTGTTTCTGTAATGTCAAATTCACACCGGAATCCAAAGAGATTTATTGCAAAATAAGGAAAAGTAATTTTACTAATTTATTCCACCAAAGTTATAAAAGTAAAATTTAATAAAATATTTCTTGTTCAAATCTTCATTAATCGTAGGTGGGATGAATTATATTAACCCTCCGTCTACCAGACGGGTCCATTGGACCCGACAGGTACATACAAAATATTCATTCAAACCAGAAATTTCTTTAAAATAAACTAAGTATATAAACCATACAAAAATAAGGTAAATAAATAAGTTAAATAGTTTTAAATAAAAATTCTGGTGTAGAACGTTTTATTAAAACTTGAATGAAATTCCCGGTAGATTTAGGGTTAAAATAAACACATGGAAACAGTTGTAGGAAAAATCTCACTGACTGTGGGTACCATGAAAATTAAAAAGAAATCTTAATTAGTACCAGATTTATGAAACAGACAGTAAATTGTTTTTAAATAAAACTTTTCGAGGATTATATTATATTAAAAAAAATCAATTAAAAAAGTGGTACCAAACAAATGAAAAAATGTAAAAGTTGGTAGCTATGTAAATACATTTGTAACAGCCACAAAAGGGAAGTTTCAGGGGTATAACTACTCTTTTCAACGTACTTGCTGCTCAATTAAACAGGAAACATATTGTCAAACAAGAAACAGAACTTTTTGGAATTTTTTTTTACATAGTGTAATAGAAAGTGTATTATACATATATATATATATATATATATATATATATATATTTTTATTTTTATTTTTTTTTTTTTATTTATTTTTTTTTTTTTTGCTGACAGTCGGTTCACTGATGCGCAGGGGTTTCATCAATGACTTTAGTGTACGAGCCTTCAACCTTTGCCCACCGGTCACAAAGTTACCACTATTTTAGTACATAAAAATTTATTCAAATTAGTGACAGCAATTTTGGAAAAAAAAAGGCAAAGATTACCTTTCGGAATTCGCTGTGGAAAACTGATTTCAGGAAAAAAGATAAAGATGCTGCTTTTTTTCTTTAACCCCTTAACTTTTCTGCCCGGGTGCCGCTCGGGCTAAAAGAGTTCACTATCTTCGATATTAAAAGTTTTGGATACCACTTAATTTTAACTGTAATCTTTGGTTTGTTAAATGCCATACCTTTTTCGACTTTACAAAGCAAACTGTTTTAGTAACACAAAGTGGTGCCGCATCCTTATTTTTAATTTATTCTGTAAAAAAAAAGAAACAGTTAAGGGTTTATTTTTTTGTAAATGATAAGTCCAAGATGAAACCATATTGTAACAGTTTTATACTAGTTAATGATGTTTTTAACCATTTGTAGGAATAATTAAAGAAAATTTAAATTTACAATTTCTCCATGGAAAGTTTTCTCTTGTCATTCATAGTTTTGTATGCTGGAAGAACTAAAGTTAACTCTTTGTTTCAATTCTGACAACCAGAAATGTTGAGTAGTAATCTTTTATTTCTATAATAACGGAATTATGTCATTAAATAAAGTAAAATTATTGCTAGAAGTTTGAGCACGCATAGCTGCCAATTTTTACGCTTTTTTAACTACCACTATTTTTCATTAGAAAAATTTGCCTTGTTTAATGCAATGTTTTCGATGATTAAATAAGGAAAATTTACTCTGTTAACAAATAGTGGTAAGAAAAAATGCGATATAAAATGGACAATAAAGTGGTAAGTAATTTTGTAGATTTAACCTCTTCAGATCCGTGGTACACAATTGTGCACCTGTATTCTTTTCCTCATAAAAACTAAACTGTTTGATTTTGCTACATTTTGATTTTACTTTTAAGTAACTGAATGTTTTTGGCTTTAGGACAAATCCAACCAATGGCAGCATTGAAACTTATTTCCTCAAAAAATAAATGTTATTTTATCTGAGTTTGCAAAATGCCCTAAAGACAATGTGGACAATAAAGTAAAAAAAAAAAAAGGACGATTTTTGGAACAAATCGTCCAATAAACAAATTTAAGGACAATCCTCTTTCACACTTCTTTTAATTCTTCGACACCAGTTTTTTTCACGTTGTAATTTTGAATTACTTAATCGCTAAAAATTTGAGATTAGATAATGTGAAAATTTCCAAACTAAAATATTGGTATTCAAATTTAAAAGTTTTGTTCGCCTTTCATGGCATGTTTTCTTGCCAAAAGGCTTTAATGAGTTAATTTAATTGTACAGGATTAGCAATAAATATGTTTCCCACTTCCGAGGTTTCCAAAATGCATTATATTGGTCCAAATGAGATAAAATTTGAACTACAGATCATTCAAATAATGCGCTTGAAATTTATTAAATAAAAAATACTACAAAAAGCAGCCGATATGTGGCGCTGTAATATACTTAAAACCATTGAAAATGCTTTAAAAATGTTAAATAATATAAAAAAGTTGTATTAAAGCTGCTCAATATGTCCCCCTTCATTTTCAACTTTAACATATATTATTTAAGATATATAAAGCATATTTACCCTTAAATGCATGGATTATTCTTTTAAAATTGTGTTTTTTATTCTTATATTAAGGATTGTAGACCAGGAATTTTAATATAGAATTATAACTTTATTTAGTAGCATATTTTTGTAATTTTTAGAGCATTAATATTTCTATATAAATATAGTGGTTAATAAGAACTTAATTTATTTATTAAAAGTTAAATACAAAGTGATGATTTGCATCACTATTCATATTTAAAGGTTAAATGTTTTTATGTGTATTAAAGCACCACCTATAGGTTGATTATTGTACTATTTTTTATTTAATAAGTGTTAAGCTAATCATTTCAATAACATGCAGTTCATATTTTATCTTATTTTGATCAATAGAACGCATTCTAGAGCCTTCGGAAGAGGGAAACTTATTTCTTGTTAAACCTGTACTTTATATTTGTTTTGGCAGAAAGCGATCTTTTTTTGTTTATTTTTCTTTATCGCTCTTCTTGGGCCCCATTTAACTGTTTCCAGAGTAATTGCTGTTCTAGATTTCGTATACGGTCATAAATCTAGGAACCACATTCCTATTATCGGAGATACGGAGCCCACTGTTTCAGTTACTCTGAAAATGATTTCGTTTCAAGTCCCAAGTTCAAGTGTGATTTATATTTCATTTATTTTATGAAGATATTTCCGCTTGGAATCTAAATATATAATACTTCACTTGGTACGAGTCAGATGACCGGCAAATGGTATATTTCGCGATAAATGATGCATTCACATAGCTGCCAATATTTACGCTGTCTTTTTAACACTAAATTTTTATAGTAAATATTCTATTATTTAATTGTTGAAATCTCATAATAAAACAAGGCGAAAACATCTGTTAAATTTTAGTAGTATCCAAAAAGTGTAAAAGTTGGAAGCTATGCATTTATTATACCATGCTGCTTGTGCAAAGCACGTTTATTATGATTTGAACGATTGACACTTTGAGCTCTAGGGGTGAATTTCTTCAAAATGCCCAAATGCCACATTGACATCAGTATTTTGAAAACCAAAAGATTCCGTTTATAATATACACAAAAAATGCATTAATATATTTTAAAAATAAATTTGGTTGAATATTCTGGTGCTAGTGTGACATTTGGAGATTAAAATTAAGTGGAAAAAAATTCACCCATCGGAGATCAAAGGGTTAAAATGGCTTCTTCAAAATTTACAAAATAAAGATATTTTTCGTCCCGTACATTTTAGAAAGGAATAGAGGCTTATAAAAACTTTTCGTCGCACGAAATCGTTTTGCATACAATACTCTTCAGTCAAGAAACTCGTGCAGAAAATTTTCTAAACGTGCGAAATGCTGAGTCAAATGTAAATTGAACAGTAGTACCGGTACCATTGCCGGAATTCGTAACAGAGTAAGTTTTGCGACGTAGGAAAATTTATACATTGCAATTGTTTACCACTATTTCGGAACAGTAATCTGCGTTCAATTTGTTGGCATAAATTCCGTGATTAAAGGAAACGAAGAATATTAGTAAAAAAACTGCAGCTATTTTGAATAAATAAATTGCCTACAAATAAAATCTATAAAATAAATGCTTACCTGGTAACTCTGAAGGGTATTTCCAAGTACACAATTTCAAAAATGCTCTAATTAAATAAGGCAAATTTCATTTTCCTTTATTACTGGTGCCGAAAACAAATTTTGTAAAGAAACTTGATGTCTAGTCAGATTAGACATACGAGTGCAAAGGGTTAAAAGATCTCTTCCACGTCCACATTTGAGTAGGACAGCGTAAACTCTCAGCTGAATATTTTTAGAATCTGATTCTGAACTACATTCGTTGCATTAGAAAGACGTTGGTTACTATGACCATAATCCTTTGCGGTATTATTTTTGAATATCTGAAGCTAAGAGAAGGCCAAACTGGCAGCCCTTATCTAAATTAAAAGGATGGTGGACTGGGTACAGAGTTCCGAATGGTAATTTTTGCGTTTAAACATATAAGTTTACTACAAATAATTACTAAATTTAATGCTATGAATGACTGGTATTGCAAATTTAAGAAATTGTTATTCAATTCATTTCCTTACGCCACAGTATTGCCAATCGGGCGGGTCAATTTTATTCATATTATTTGATTGCTATCATTTTCTATAACTTTTTATGCGCAGTAGTTAATGGCAGATTAAGCACTTGACGAGCGGAGGTGTACCATTCATACCACTTAATTTTATTCCTCAAATGTAACAATGGCACCAGACTTTTGTAATAAAGTGTTGCTTTCAAAATTGCAGTGAAAAAAAGCGTTTACTTATTTTTAAATACATTTGTTTTTAAATTTAATATCATTCCATCATTTGAAAAATTTAGGAAAAGAAGTGCTTTGTCCCTGAAAGGGTTAAAAATAGCGTATATTACAATATTCCTCATGAAACGATAACGGTGGAATATATCGATGGCACCATGTCAAACTTTCCAATATGAAAACAGTGTTGCCAGAGGGCTACATATCTGAAATTCAGCTTTCTTGTTTGGCACCACTTTTTTGGAATAGAAAAAGTCGCCTTATTTAATGAAATATTAATTAAGGTGAAAACTAGGGGAATTTTGCCATTTCAGAAAAGTAGTGCCAGTCAAGAAATCTGAATTTTAAAAATGTAGACCACTGGCAACACTGTTTTCATAATGGATAGTTTGACATGTTACCGACGATATCAGTGTTGCCAGTGGGCTACTTTTTGAAATTCAGATTTCTTTAGGGGCGCCAGTTTGTTGAAATAGTAAAATTCGCCTTATTTAATGACATATTAATTAAGGCGAAAAAAAGGGCAATTTTACCTTTGCAGTAAAGTGGTGCCCATCATGAAATCTGAATTTAATAAAAAAGAAAAGTGCCCAGCTAAAATGATGGCATTGAGCTCACAGGCTCTTCACACTAATTGTATATCATACTCTTATTTTAAAGAATATTGCCCCTCAAAAAAAATAAGTGAAGGGGAATTAGCCCCCGTTTCCCCATTTATACTTAAACAGTGAACCTCCAAATCTAATCAGGGAAGCTCCTTATCTTAATAAACCGGTATACCAAATTTGGAGCAAATCGAATAATCCTGCAAACAAAACCCATTTATCTAAATTAAAGGGGTGGACTAGCCCCCCACCCCCTTTATCCTTAACCATTGAATCCCCAAAACGAATCAGGGAAGCTCCTTAACATAATAAACCGGTATACCAAATTTGGAGCAAAGCGAATAATTCTGCATAAAAACCCGTTTATATAAATTAAGGGGGGTGGACTAGCCCCCCTTCCCCTTTTATCCTTAACCAATGAACCCCCAAAACTAATCAGGGAAGTTCCTTATCATAATAAACCGGTATACCAACTTCGGAGCAAATCGACTCATTCTGCATGAAAAACCCATTTATCTAATTTAAGAGGGGCGGGCTAACCTCCCTTTTCCCCCTTTATCCTTAACCAGTGAACCCCCAAAACTAATCAGGGAAGTTCCTTAACATAATAAACCGGTATAACAAATTCATAGCAAATCGAATCATTCTGCATGAAAAACCCATTTATCTGAATTAAAAGGGGTGGACTAGCCCTCCCTTTTCCCCCTTTATCCTTAACCAATGAACCTTCAAAACAAATCAGGGAAGTTCTTTAACAAAATAAACCGGTATACCAAATTCGGAGCAAATCGAATGATTCTGCATGAAAAACCCGTTTATCTGAATTAAGGGGGTGGACTAACCCCCCCCCCCCCCCTTTATCCTTAACCATTGAATCCCCAAAACGAATCAGGGAAGCTCCTTAACATAATAAACCAGTATACCAAATTTGGAGCAAAGCGAATAATTCTGCATAAAAACATGTTTATATAAATTAAGGGGGGTGGACTAGCCCCCTTCCCCCTTTATCCTTAACCAATGAACCCCCAAAACTAATCAGGGAAGTTCCTTAACATAATAAACCGGTATAACAAATTCATAGCAAATCGAATCATTCTGCATGAAAAACCCATTTATCTGAATTAAAAGGGGTGGACTAGCCCTCCCTTTTCCCCCTTTATCCTTAACCAATGAACCTTCAAAACAAATCAGGGAAGTTCTTTAACAAAATAAACCGGTATACCAAATTCGGAGCAAATCGAATGATTCTGCATGAAAAACCCGTTTATCTGAATTAAGGGGGTGGACTAACCCCCCCCCTTTATCCTTAACCATTGAATCCCCAAAACGAATCAGGGAAGCTCCTTAACATAATAAACCAGTATACCAAATTTGGAGCAAAGCGAATAATTCTGCATAAAAACCCGTTTATATAAATTAAGGGGGGTGGACTAGCCCCCTTCCCCCTTTATCCTTAACCAATGAACCCCCAAAACTAATCAGGGAAGTTCCTTAACATAATAAACCGGTATACCAACTTCGGAGCAAATCGAATCATTCTGCATGAAAACCCATTTATCTAATTTAAGAGGGGCGGGCTAACCTCCCTTTTCCCCCTTTATCCTTAACCAACGAACCCCCAAAACTAATCAGGGAAGTTCCTTAACATAATAAACCGGTATACCAAATACGGAGCAAATCGAATGATTCTGCATGAAAAACCCATTTATCTGAATTAAGGGGGTGGACTAACCCCGTTTCCCCCCCCCTTTATCCTTAACCAATGAACTCCCAAAACTAATCAGAGAAGATCCTTAACATAATAAACCGGTATACCAAATTCGGGGCAAATCGAATGATTCTGCATGAAAAAAACATTTATCTGAGTTAAGGGGGTGGAGTAACCCCCTTTTCCCCCTTTATCCTTAACCAATGAACCTCCAAAACTAATCAGGGAAGTTCCTTAACATAATAAACCGGTATACCAAATTCGGAGCATATCGAATCATTCTGCATGAAAAACCCATTTATCTGAATTAAAAGGGGTGGACTAACCCCCCTTTTCCCCCTTTATCCTTAACCAATGAACCCTCAAAACTAAGCAGGGAAGTTCTTTAACATAATAAACCGGTATACCAAATTCGGAGCAAATCGAATGATTCTGCATGAAAAACCCATTTACCTGAATTAAGGGGGTGGACTAACCCCCCTTTCCCCCCTTTATCCTTAACCAATGAACCCCCAAAACTAATCAGGGAAGTTCCCTAACTTAATAAACCGGTATACCAAATACGGAGCAAATCGAATGATTCTGCATGAAAAACCCATTTATCTGAATTAAGGGGGTGGACTAACCCCGTTTTTCCCCCTTTATCCTTAACCAAGGAACCTCCAAAACTAATCAGGGAAGTTCCTTATCATAATAAACCGGTATACCATATTCGGAGCATATCGAATCATTCTGCATGAAAACCCATTTATCTAATTTAAGAGGGGCGGGCTAACCTCCCTTTTCCCCCTTTATCCTTAACCAACGAACCCCCAAAACTAATCAGGGAAGTTCCTTAACATAATAAACCGGTATACCAAATACGGAGCAAATCGAATGATTCTGCATGAAAAACCCATTTATCTGAATTAAGGGGGTGGACTAACCCCGTTTCCCCCCCCCCTTTATCCTTAACCAATGAACTCCCAAAACTAATCAGAGAAGATCCTTAACATAATAAACCGGTATACCAAATTCGGGGCAAATCGAATGATTCTGCATGAAAAAAACATTTATCTGAGTTAAGGGGGTGGAGTAACCCCCTTTTCCCCCTTTATCCTTAACCAATGAACCTCCAAAACTAATCAGGGAAGTTCCTTAACATAATAAACCGGTATACCAAATTCGGAGCATATCGAATCATTCTGCATGAAAAACCCATTTATCTGAATTAAAAGGGGTGGACTAACCCCCCTTTTCCCCCTTTATCCTTAACCAATGAACCCTCAAAACTAAGCAGGGAAGTTCTTTAACATAATAAACCGGTATACCAAATTCGGAGCAAATCGAATGATTCTGCATGAAAAACCCATTTACCTGAATTAAGGGGGTGGACTAACCCCCCTTTCCCCCCTTTATCCTTAACCAATGAACCCCCAAAACTAATCAGGGAAGTTCCCTAACTTAATAAACCGGTATACCAAATACGGAGCAAATCGAATGATTCTGCATGAAAAACCCATTTATCTGAATTAAGGGGGTGGACTAACCCCGTTTTTCCCCCTTTATCCTTAACCAAGGAACCTCCAAAACTAATCAGGGAAGTTCCTTATCATAATAAACCGGTATACCATATTCGGAGCATATCGAATCATTCTGCATGAAAAACCCATTTATCTGAATTAAGGGGGTGGACTAACCCCCCTTTTCCCCCTTTATCCTTAACCAATGAACCCCCAAAACTAATCAGGGAAGTTCCTTAACATAATAAACCGGTATATCAAATTCGGAACAAATCGAATGATTCTGCATGAAAATCCCATTTATCTGAATTAAGGGGTTGGACTAACCCCGTTTTTCCCACTTTATCCTTAACCAATGAACTCCCAAAACTAATCAGGCAAGCGCCTTATCACAATGAACCTAGAAAAATTTTTCGAAGCAAATCGGATATTTCTATCAAGAGTTATCGCGTTACGTGTATACATACATACGTACATGCATACAGAACGGGCGGGCACATTAGCTCTCAGGCTTTGATAGCCTGTGAGCTAAAAAGAGTAGCCTACTGGCAACACTGGAATATATAGTGCATAAGCGGAACTCAATGTTTTTTTACAAAACTATTCAAACGCAACGATTTTGAAATGTAACGTTCACTTTATATAATAACAAAACTTTTGCATTTAAGCAAGGTAAAGGTTCCTAATTAGAAAAAAGCGGTAGCTCTAAGTCAGGCAGGACGGGTAGTCAGTACCACTGCATTAGATGTACACAAAACAATTAAAAGTATTTATCAAGAATGCGTTAAAACACTTTTTTAAATTCCACTTATAGAAGCATAGCTGCCAATGCCCTATGCTTTTTCGTACCACAAATATTTTATAGTAAACTTTACCTTTTTAAATCGTCATAATCTGCCAATTAAATGTTGCAAAAATTTTTGTGGTACAAAAAAGCGGAAGCGTTGGCAGCTATGGATATGGTATTTTAATTTTTGATGTTACATAGGTAAACGTTTTAGAAACTTTGAATTAGAGTTGCCAGTTTGGACTCCATGTTTATTCAGAAGTTTTGAGTTCACACCAGAAATAAAGAGTAGTATTTTATGCTTTATTTAATAACAGATATTTAGCGATCACATAAAATAAAAAAATTCTTTCCAAATTTACGATGTGAATTTGAAATTTCGGATTAAAATTGGAGGCCAAATTGACAGCCCTTCTTTGAATGTTTATTTTTATTATTTCTAGAATTAGTAAAACTCTGACTTGTTTTCAATTATTTTTAGTATTAAATCATCAAGGTATTTCTACAGAAATATTTCTGAATAAATTTTTTCGTCAATCTAACCTAAAAAAAACTGCAATTCTGCTATCGTACTGGTACTTGCTATTTAATACCACTATTTTGAAAAAGTAATTTTCACTTTACTTAATTTCCAGTGTCTCCGATTAATTAAGGCGACGATTCCTATATTCCTCATGAAAAAAATTATGGTGGACTGCCTTGGTGAATCAGTTTTTTGTCAGGAGGTTTTTTTCACGCCACTTTTCACGAGATGCAATATTCTCAATATTTAATTACAAAAATTCTGCTATTAAATAAGGTAAATATTCAAATATAATAGTAGCTCTTCGGCAGTGTTACCGGTGGGCTACTTTTTATAAATTCACATTTCTTGATTGGCACCACTTTTTTGAAATAGTAAAATTCGCCTCATTTAATGACATGTTAATTAAGGCAAAAACGAGGGGAGTTTTGCATTTCAGAATAGTGGTGCCAATCAAGAAATTTGAATTTTAAAAAGTAGCCCACTGCCAACACTCCTCGGCCCGTCTAGTGAATACCACTGCAGTGTTGCGAGTGGCTACATTTTTTAACACGTTCACTGCCAAGCCTCTAAAGTAAGAATTTTCAAATTTCTTCTTGAAAGACGTTTGCCACCACAAATTCAGATAGGTAAATTCCGCTTTACTAGTACAGCGAATTTTTTGCCAATATACAAGATATTTTTTTAATACTAATATAATGGTGACAAAGTAATTAATAAATTAAATACACGAATATTAAAGCTACGAGTATACTCGTAGCTTGGCAGCGAACTTGTTAAATTCAGAATTCTTGATTTGCACCACTTTTCTGCAATGATAAAATTACCTTTTTTTCGCCTTAATTAAAATGTCAGTAACACGTTGACTGCCACGCTATACGAGTATACTCACAGCTTTAATATTCGTGGCTTTAATTCATTACTTTCTCACCGTTATTTAAAATTGAAAAAAATTGCATTATTTATTGACAGAAATTTCGCTGTATTGGTAAAGCGAAAGGGCATAGCCGGATAAGCATTGGAAACATGCCTTTCAATCAAATTTCCTGATTTTTTTACCAGACGTAGCTACATATCTGACAATATATTTCCCCTATTATCACCCTATAAATATTGATATTTAAGGAGATAAAAATGTTTTTTCGATTTTTTAAAAAACGCATTTTCTCAAAAACTGCTGCACGGAATTTCATGCCATTAATTGAGGATATATAGATACCAAAGTTGCATAACTGGTAATTTTTGTATAATTTTCTGTTTATAAAAACTGTGTGAAATAGCGAAATAAAAATAAAAAAAAATAAAAATCATATCTTATGGTTATCCGAAAATTACCATTTTCTTGTAAAACATTCCCCATATGTTCCCGTATATTCTATATAAATTCCTAAAGTTTGCATTGGGTACTACATATAAATATTTACAAAAATGTATATTAAAATTACTGAAATTCATTTTAAGGCGTTATTTTGGGCGGAGCTATTCAACTTTCACACCCGAAGAATTTTTGAACAAGCAAGCTACATTCTTCGATATCGAAATGTAACGACAGTCATCACAATCATTTTAAATTAAAATGTTCTTACCAGTTTTAATAAAGAGTAATTATAGTTAGTATTTTCAAGCTTTTTTAACTTAGGGTTTGATTTGGCTACCTTCATGTTAAATGCATTTGTCTAATATTTAACCGCCGTGATCAGAAACAATTTTTTGTAGCGAGTGCTTTCTGTCTTGGCGATGTCATCTGAGAATTATAATCCGAAATGTGATTGTTGTGGATGTTTTTTGAAAAAAATCTCGTGGCTACAGAAAAAAATTAAAAACGGAGGAAGAAACCGAATTGTTTTCAATATCTACTGGCGCGAAGTTATTAGGTGGAAATACCATATGTGCAAAATGTAGAAAAACGCAGTACTACAAAAGAAATAATGTAGAACTAGGTAAGTTTCAATTACATGTTTTAACTTCACCAAATATTTCTTTCATTCTTATTTATTGTTTGCACCAGTTTATATTCTTTTTGTATTTTGAAAATCGCATAAGCGTAAAATGCTCATGTTTTCGTATTAATAAATTAGTAACATTTATTAACCCCTTCGGAACGAGAGCCTTTTACGAATTTTTTAATCTTTGATCAACGTTTTTTTAAAAACAGAAATTTGTGTCTTCTTGAATCGAGAAAATGCGCTGATTAAATAAGGCAAATTTTACAGTAAAATTTTACTGGTGGGGAAAAACAAGGATTCTGAGTGCTTCATGCGGCACGTATACGTGTCGCTCGTCCCCAAGGGGCTAAGAGTTTGATATATTTTAATTTTTTTAATTACATTCATAAATATTTACTTGTGTTTAATTTCTTCATTAAAATCACTTTCTCCATTATTTGAAATATATTATGAAGCTATGCTTATTTGTTTTTGCTTTGTATGATTCGATAACTTTCATAAATAATGCTCAATAGCGTTAGCTCATCCAAAGGGGGAGTAGTATAATGGACACCACAATTTAGGGATACTAATTTCTGCATTATTTAATCGCATATTTTTCAATTAAAGAAAGCAAAGTATTGTATTTGAAATGGTAGTATCCGTCACCTCCTCCCTCTACGGTTTCGTCAATGATCTGTAACTACGCAATATATGTCATTATAGCAATATTAGAATCAAATAAGCTTTTTAAATCTCTGAATGGTACGAGTAGTATTCAAAATAAATTTACAGAGCTGCACAAAATAATTCGAAGTTTTTGCAATGTAAACATAAGATGTGATACTCAAATTTTATTTTTGTATTGTAAAGGTATTTAAAAATCTATGAGTGATAATTTTTGTTTATTGTATTTCATTTTCAGATGAAGGATGTATGTCGACATCAACCGAAGTAGATCCTGATTATACAGTACGTGATACGAGTTTCACTATCTCCATTCCCGAAGAATTCTTAGAAATGCCTATACAAAGAACCGTGTCAACACATGCTTACTGCTGCATTTGTGAAAAAAAGAAACAATTAATTGTTGTTATTAATGAAGCGATACTGCAAACGTACATAAGACTCAATATATATCCCTTACGGAAATCGATGTTGTAAAACACACTTAATTAAAAATCGTTTTTATGACAGTGAACTAGAATCTATTAGAATTGTTTCTAATAGATCGAAACTAAGCAAAAACGAATTAACTAAGCTATCACAGGGAAGAACTGATAAATGTACTTTACCTCTAATAAAAAACATTGAAGGAATTCCTAAACATCATATTGAGCTTTTTATGGGATTAAATATTGATCAAATCAAAGAGCTACGAAACATGATGACTTCTGTCCGGGATAGTAAAAATCGTACAGCTTTAGAAGCTATTTTTTTTTAGTTAAACTTAGAACAGTTATTTCTAATAAATTGATTTCTGCTATTTTTGATTTAGAAAGGGAACAAATGGTTTCTGATTATACAGGAAATATTATTACCGCATTTGAGAAGGATATACTTAAATTTGGTTTTGGAATTAATAATAACTCTAGGCAGGATTTAATTGACAACCATACAACAGATCTTGCAAAAAAATTATACAATGAATATGATAAATTAATTTTGATTTGCGATGGTACATATGCGAGACATCAAAAGAGTTCGAATAACGAATATCAGAGAAGATCTTATTCAGTGCAGAAGAAAGTCCCTTTATGCAAACCCTTCACAATATGTACCACGGATGGCTACATCGTTGATATGTTAGGTCCTTTTCTAGCAAATCAAAATGACGCTACACTAATGGAAGAAGTAATTGGTTATCCAGACGGTCTTTGTCGACTAATGAAACCGGAAGACATTTTTGTGGTTTATCGTGGTTTTCGTGACGTTCTACATGAGTAAGAAAAAAAAAAAGGATATCATGTATTCATGCCGGCTTTAAAAGGCCAACAAAAACAACTAACTGCAAAAGAAGCCAATAAATCAAGATTTGTCACAAAAACACGGTGGGTTGTCGAATCCGTTCATGGAATGTTAAAAGAAAAATTCCGAATATTAGATCACACACTTGATAACAAAATGTTGCCAAAAGTTAAAATCTATTACCGGATAGCCTCGTTTTTGTTAAATAAATTCGGCAAAAGGTTAATTTCTGATAAAGATATTACAGATGAAGTGGTTGGTCGCATGTTATCCAAAATAAACGAAGAAAATACATTAGCGGCTAAAGTTGAAATAAATAACTGGTTGCGTAGAAAACTCCCATTTACCAAATTATCTTCACTAGAGTTACTGGATTTCCCTGAAATGAAAGCAAAAGAATTGAAAATATTTTTCACCGGTTCATACCAATACAACCAGGCAATATCTTACTTGGCGGAAATGATGAAGGAAGACTCTTCAATTGATATATATTTCGTTAAAGATGCCACAAATATTTTGAAATTACAAGTTCCATCGCGGCATATTTAAAAAAAAACATACCGTTGTTTCATACAATACAAACCAAATGCTACTGGCGTGCCTTCAATCTTGAAACATTATTGCGAGTGCGCAAATGGCATGAAAACAATTGGCTGCTGCTCTCATTTGGCGGCAACGATATATTGTCTTTCTTACGGGAGGTATTTATCCAAAATTGTAAGACCGTCAGAAATTCTTTTTAATTTGTTCGCTGTTCTACGCTGTTTCTACGCTGTTTAAAAATGAATGCATATCTGTTGTGATTGAAGATGACAGTGATAATGATTAATTTCTTTGTTCTTTCTTTTTTTGCATATTTACTGTCTTATATTATTTGAATTTTTATTTTTATGTGTAAAAGAATGCAATACATTAACACATTGCCAGCTATTTTTTCTCATAAAAGTAACTGTTCTAGAAAGTGAGGCCTGAAGCACTGAACATCATTATGTATTTGCTTTAAGTTTATAAATATATTCGCGAAACAATAGCTATTGTCTTTACAGTATTTTAATCTTGATATTTGTTCCGCTGTTTTTTTAGTCTAATATTTATTTATTTTAAAAATATTTTTATCTCATCAAAAATTAAATGGTTCAAAATTATAGAAATATATTTTTGCATACAAAGCATCATCCAATGGTGTCGGCTTTCTTTTTTTTTTTTTTCTACTCAAATTATGTATCCGTAATTTTTATCTTCCAAATTAACAGCCACAGAAATCTGCCATTAAATGAAACAAAAATTGAGAATAGTATATACCTTGAATAAAAAGTTACCTATTATTACCCAAACCAGACGATAACTCAGAAATAAAGGAGCACATTTGGTTCTAATTATTCTTACATAACACCCATACATTATTACGTTAACTCAGCGACCTTTTTTTTTTAAAAAATGGCTAAAGTACTTACTCTTATTACCCTTAGTTAAAAGTGGTGAGAATATTTGAATAAAAGTCATTGTCGTTACATTTCGATATCGAAGAATGTTGTTGTTTTCGAAGCAAAAATATTTCTCTGTCTCCGATATAAAACACCAGTTTTCGATATCGAAATAGTATGGACAGTGTTGAGAAACATGGCTTATATGCTTAATGGAATCTAAAATACATCAGTTGACATATTGTCTACTGACTTTGTTCCTAAAATTCTTCGGATGTCGAAGTTGAGTGTCTCCGCCCCAAATAACGCCTTAAAATGAATTTCAATAATTTCAATATACATTTTTGTAAATATTTATATGTTGTACACACGCAAACTTTCGGAATTTATATAGAATATACGGACACATATAGAGAATTTTTTACAAGAAAATGGTAATTTTCGGATATCCATAAGATATGATTTTTATTTTTTTTTTATTTTTATTTCGCTATTTCACACAGTTTTTATAAACAGAAAATTATACAAAAATTACCAGTTATGCATCTTTAGTACCTGTATATCGTCAATTAATGGCATAGAATTCCGTGCAGCAGTTTTTGAGAAAATCCGTTTTTTTTAAAAATCGAAAAAACATTTTTAACTCATTAAATATCAATATTTATAGGGTGATAATAGGGGAAATATATTGTTAGATATGTAGCTACGTCTGGTAAAAAAATCAGGAAATTTAATTGAAAGGCATGTTTCCAATGCTTATCCGGCTATGCCCTTTACCTTTCAGAATTTGTGGCGACAAACTACTTTCAAGACGAAATTTGAAAATTCTTACATTTTGCGGCTGTGAACGTGTTAAATAAGGCGAAATTTACTATTTTAAAAATCTGGTGCAAATAAAGAAATCTGAATTTCAAAAAAGTAGCTCACTTGCAACACTGTACCACTGTAATAGATGAATGCGAAACATTTACATATTAGGTTGTTCGGAAAATCGTTTTTGTTTGAGAATATCAACTCGTACCGGAAACTTCTGCCCGTTAATTATTAGACATTTGATATCGGATTTTATGTCTAATAATTAAATGATAGAATTTCCCGATGCGACTTACTTTTCCCAAACTGAAACGACTTTCTGAACGACCCAATATATCTATTAATAATACAGGGTGGTTCAAATTAAAGTATCCCTGTTTCGGACGCTCTGGTGAGAGAAGCAGTGGGTGTAACGTCTTCATATTTGGAGGATATACATATCAAACCATGGGAAACTGATTGGTGCAAAAAAATAGTTCAAACAAAGGCCGCTAGGGGTAAATGAGGCGCTGCGATCGGCTTAAGGTAAGGATAATGTAGCGAAACAAATAAGCAAAGAATACAAGGTGTCGTCTAATTAACATTTTTTTTTAAAATTCCCATTTTAACGACTATCCTGTTATATATGTTTTCGATCTCCCCCCCCCCCCCCCCGCAAGTGAACTTAACATTCTGTTTAATACTTTATTTACTTTGTGTACTATAATCACACAGTACAGACCCTAAATTAAATCTAACATTCAAAAACCATATCGCTTGTATCTATTAGTCTCTCTTATTTAAATTAAATTATTTTAGTTACTCATTTCTTTAATGAAATAAAACCAATGATTCAGTCGTACAATCCTACTTTCAGATATTTTCTCACATAATATTTAACCTTGTAGAAAAACGTTACTGCTATCCGTTAGTAGCAAATGCATTTTAACTTCGTTCATTTCCTTATTTGGTCATGAATCTTAACTCATCATTAAAATCACTTAACATGTAGTCTATTCATCAGATTTATTTTTGCACTGCACTTTAACATTCAGACCGTTATTGTCATACGTATGTGAATGCTGCATTTTTTGACAATGCACGATGCTAATATTTGCCCACGCATCTGTTTTAGAAAATACATTCACATGCCTTTTCGCCTAACAACTCTCCGTTTTTTTTCACCCTTGGTCTTTATTCAGAAACGTTTTTATTTTTACACTTAACCGCACTTGAATCAAAGTACAGGCTTTCTTTGCCCCCCCCACGACACAGGAATCTATTAACCCAGAAATCTGGCATCCCTACGCAATTCAAATATGTAATAAGTTCACCGTATGTATTTGGCGAAATCGTACCAGCCAATATTTTTAAATGTCTCTTGTGTATGGCGCAAAATACTTGTAGATTGGGGATATTGTATTCCGCCAAGCAAGTAAATTGTTACTGCGTAATCAGCTCACTTTTGTTCTGACGTTGGCCTCGTGATGTTCCTTTAAGAAGAGGCTTATTATATTCCCTTCTTGTACCTCTCCGTATCTGCTTTCCATGACTTAATTAAAAGCACTATTTTACTAATAATCATTGGGGTTTTGTTTTGGATCTGTTTGGTTACTTTCTCATTTATTTTATGCGGTCTACAAAGACCTTTAATCCCTTAACCTACAATGACGGGCATAGCCCGCATACGATGATCGAGCTTAATGTAAATTATCCTTACCACTAAAATTTCACAGTAAATATAGTTTAATTTAATAGTCGAAATTCCATGATTAAACAAGGCGAAAATCTTTATTAAATTTTAGTGGTAGCTATGGATTTGACAAACCGTGGAGCTGTTAAAAGTAAATCGTAGGTTAAGGGGTTAAAGAACGAATAATCATTATACCGACCACTAAATTTTTAGTATTCTTCGCAAATTGTCACCAGTAAAATTAAATAAGAAATTTCTTCTTATTTAAACGCCTTATTATTGAAAAGTTGCAGTCATAAATAATGGAAAAACAGATATTTGTTTTTACTGGTCGCAGTTTACTTCGGCGGTAGTCAGTATTTGCGTTTCCGCCATATTGTGACAATGGAGTTATGAATGAAAAGGAGGAGACATATAGTGTATTTTTACCAGTTGCGAATGAAGTAACTGAGGAGGTTGTCACAAGATGGCGGCTATTTTTTAAAAATCGGTTCTTCAGTTTCTTATTACCGATAGGTCAAAATCCCAACACTAAAATTGAATAGAAAATTCCGTCTTAAAAAAGCGTCTTATTAATGAAATTGTTTTTCAAAAATGTCCTAAAAATTTCTATTTTTTTTTACTGGTGTCAGTATGCCTTATAAAACTGTCAGTTTGTTTCGATGGTTGTCACAATATGGCGGAAACGGAGGGCCTAACTACCACCAAAGAAAACTGCTACCAGTAAAAATGAAAATCTGTTTCTACCATTATTTATGACTGAAATTTTGTAGTAATAAGGCGTTTAAATAAGTTGAAAATATCTATATAAACCTACTGGTTGGAGTTTCCACCGTCGATAAACAACTCCTGTGATAGCGGTTACAGTTGAAGCTTCACTATTTTAAGGATATGTCAGTTCCTCTTTATTAATAGTTCCATGATTGTGACAACCTAGACAACCTCCCGTGAGTATGAGTGAGAAATATTATAGTACACACTGCCAGACTGCCACCAGTTAAAACAAACAAAAATTTTTACCATATTCGTGAGAGATATTTTCCATAATATAACGAAATTTACTTTTCAAAATTACTGATGGTAGTTTTACCAGACGGTTATCAGAAACTCTTGATACCCTATGGTTCGTACACCTACTTGAATTTTTTAGGCCAGAAAATTTTTCGGCAGAAGTATTTTCTTATAGAAAATCTCTTCTTAAAAGAAGGCGAAATTTTTCGCGTTTAAATTACATTTCTTTTTCTATAAATAGATACTGGTAGCTTTCCTGGAGAAATAACGGTATCCGTACGAACCATGTACCCTCCTCTTTTTTCATAACCCCATTACAAAAATAACTATTTGTAGCGTATGATTCGTGGGCGGAATAATTGCGCAGCTCTGTTAACCCTTTGAGGGGCGCCGTTTGCAGTCTGCAAACGGTTAATTTTAATGCCTAAAAATCCAAATGGCACCAGTAATTTTTTAGTACAATTTCGATCGTATAATAAACGTGAAAAAAGGCTTTTGATTATTTTAACATAAATTTGTTTGTGAATTGCGGTGCGAATTAATTATAACATTTTTTGAGCTGAAATGCCTTGCCCCTGAAAGGGTTAAATGAGATTGGTTGAAAAGATATAACATGCATATGCACAAATATTTTCATAATTTACTTAAAAATGATGGTATTTTTTTCCGTTCGAAAACTGTGGTCATGACTATTATTACACTAATCTGTATGATATCAGATGATTAAAAACCAATGACTGCCCTTGATGATTTTTTTTTATGTTGATTACAGAACTGTTCCTAGTTTTCTTCTATCACGTATAGTTTTTTTGCAATCGACCCGAGTTGATTTCGAAGATTCATTGCTGAGAACAAGCATTATGTGGTAGTCACACATAACGTAAATGCACTTCTGGATACTTGCCAACTTATCTGACGTCTTTCAGAATACAGTCTGATTGGCATGAACCACTCCTAAACCCCTAAAACATTTTGCTTCCACCATTGCACATCAAATTATGATTAATGAAGCAATTTATAAAGGCTCTACCACAATACGGGTATTGCTTCAAGTACCTTAGTATGAAATTTCCCTTCATCACACACGCAAAATTAAAAGCTGGAATTTTCGCTGGTCCTCAAATCAAAAAAATGACGAAGGCCAAAGATTTTGAAAAAACGATGAATAAGATAGAAAAAGACGCATGGACCGCCTTCAAATGTGTTACCGTAAACTTTCTAGGGAATGAGGACGATCCAAATTACAGGAATATTGTTGAAACAATGCTCGAAATTTTCAAGAGTTTGGGCTGTAACATGAGTGTAAAAATGGACTTTCTGCATTCCCATATCGGCTACTTTCCAGAAAATCTAGGACATTTCAGTGAAGAGCACGGTCAGCGCTTTCACAAGGATATCAAAGTGATGGAGAGTAGGAAGATGGAATGTAAATATGATGGCAGACGACAGTTGGATGTTGAAGAGGGACGGACAAAAATGATGAAGGAGGATCTGCAAGAAAGACAGAAAGAAGAAAGTTTGTTTATCGAGCGCCTGTTGCTTTTCGTTTTATTAAAGAAATATCATGAAGTTATAAGGACATTTTTATAGTACTCTTAATGTGTTTAATGAAATACTTTGTATGAAATTGCGATAAATTCTTGATTGAATTAACTAAAATATTGAAAACATAACTTCTTACTTTCTTATCGGAATGAGCATAAAAAATTGATTAAGGAAAACTGGATCATAAGAAATCATCTGACAAAAAGTTTTAAAATGCACGCTGGTGTTATTATACAAAGTATTAATAATACAGATTTAAAGCTATTCTTCGAATTTAAATGTCCACTGTATCTTTAACCCCTTAATTCTCGCTCCCGTGATATTCACGGGCTGCGTCTCTTATTCATGTTATTCATTTTTGTTTGATTCCCACCAGATTTATAAAATAGCGTAATTGGCTTTATTATACGATCATTTTACCAGTCATTAAATAAAGTACATATTTCTTTTTCAAAAAAGTGGTGCCAATAAACAATTTGAATTTTTAAACCGTAATTTAATGCGACCGTTAAGTGGTTATATACGTACTCCAGTTTTAAACATGACTCACCTGGGACAGTCCCTGGTAGAAGAACTAAATGTTGCCATCTATAAGAATTCCGTGGCCAATGATTTTTGTAATGTAAACACCCTTCTTAAACCGTTTGACAGCTATCCATCAAATTCGCCATACATTCCAAAAGTACTATAGATAATTTGGATATTTCAAAGTACAAAAATGTGTTTTTACTGAAAATTTTATATATAATTTTTTTTGAATGAAAACTAATTAAAAGCGCTATTTAGGCTTTAAAAGACACAGTTTCGTTACGAAAACGCAAGGGCGGCAAAATATTTGCTCACGCGCAGAGATATTAAACTAATTGTCAGCAAAATTGAGATTTAGTACGTTATTTTTTTATGTAGCTGAAACATTTTTGTAATATTACAATTCATAGGAGCCGGATAACGCTTTTTTACTAGGGTTACTTTATAACAGAAAAATTTGATTTTTTTATGCACTGAAAATCTGTGATTAAATTGTGGTAGAAGAAAAAGTAAATGTTGTTAGCAGTAGTAATTAATGATTTTTTTAATAATCGAAAATCTCTGATTAAATTGAACGATAAAAACACATTCGGAAATTTTGGTAGATTTTTTTCATAAAATAACGCTGGCTGAGGGACGCACTTTGGGTATTGCAGGGCTCCCACTGGTCCTTTTATTTAATACCAGTAATTTTTAACAAAAAGAAAATAAATACGTTTTACGTTCCTGCAACTGTTGCAAGGAAAACGCCTGTACAGGTAAGTGTCAGTGAAACTTTTAAAGCAGATTTTTCTTTGAAAAATAGTGGTGTTAAAAAAACGGACCAAGTGGGAGCCCTGGGTATTGCAATCCCTAAATATATCATATGATGTCATGGAAAATGACAACAAAAAAGTGACATTCCATACATTCAATAAAATGTATTACAGATGATTTTTCTTTTGCTACAATAACATTATCCTAAATTAAATAGAAAACACTTCACGCCTTTTAATCATTATTATAATGTTTCAAACCTGTAGCTGAAAAGCCATAGAGTATCTGAAAAATTATGGATAGAGCTGGGGAAAGCTGCATGAAAATGGTTAATAGTGTTATTAGCAATATATTTAATTTCTTCTTAAATTAACAAAGAATTCTGGAATTAACACTAAACGTACTGGAATTTCTACTCAAGTTAAATATTTTTAATAACAAAAATATTTCACCTCAGAATTTTATTTTATAAATATATATTTTAGTTTAGATATATTATTTCTGTGTGATTTATATTTCTTTAATTTTCTTCATGAAATTTCTGATTCAAATCTAAATATTTTTAACATGGTACGACTCAAATGACCGGCAGATTGCATAATTAGGGTTAACCCATTTCTCCCACCATAGCTGCCAAATTTTACGCTTTTTTCTACCACAATTTTTGATCAGAAAAATTTACCTTATTTAATCCTACGTTTTCAATGATTAAATATGACAAATATCTCTTTAATAAAATAGTGGTATGAAAAAAGCGTAAAACTTGGCAGCTATGTCCCACTGGTCCGTTTTTTGAAAACCAGTATCTTTTTAGAGAAAAAATCATTTTAGGTTTCTGCCACAGTTGCAAGAATAATTCTGTCCTTGGTAAGTTTCTACGAGATTTATAAAGACGATTTTTTTTATAAAAAAGGTGGTCTAAAAACGGACCGAGTGGGAACCTGGGTTAACCCTTTCAGGGGCAAAGAACTCCTGTTGCTAAAATATTGAAATGATTCGCTGCCACCAGGATTTACGAATAGATTTATTTGAAAATAAGTAAAATCTTTTCTTCATGTACATTAAATCTGTAAAATTTAATTCCAAAATTCTGGTTTCATTGCGGAATTATGGATTAAATTTAAGTAGTATATTTAACCCTGGAACTACCGGAAATTTTACTCAAGTTTTATAAAAACATTCTACACCAGAATTTTTACTTAAAACTATTTAATTTGTTTATTTAACTTATTATTGTCTGATTTATACATTTAGTTTGTTTTGAAGAAATTTCTGGTTTGAATAGATATTTTGAATATACATGTGGGGTCCATTGGACCCTTCTGGTAGACAGACGGTTAATATACCTGCGCCCTTCAAAGGGTTAAAGGATGCATTTCCAAAGCCATTCTATTTGTGAAAATACTTCAAATGCATTTATTATGATTTGAAATTGTGAAACGGTAGTATTAAAATTTATACACCAAAAACTCTTTTCATCCCGTAAATTTTAGAAAAGACTTCAGGTATATTAATAAATAATTTTACATCGCTGAGTGAATAACTATAATCTGGAATCCTAGATCACGTAATATGTGTAGAATGTATTCTGCGCTGGAGAAATGAACAATCAGAAGCGGCTAGTTTGATCAATGCTCGGTCGGGCTTGATTTACCTGGCAAATTCGCTGTTGCCAGTTTGGCCTCCAATTTCATCTCGAAATTCAGATTTCTTACGGGAAATTCATAAGGAAAAAATTTTACGTTAACCCTTTAATGGGGGCAAGGCACTTATTTTCCTAAAATGACTGAATGGCACCGGGATTTATGAACAAATTTACATGAAAATAAGTAAAAGCTTTTCTTTGCATACACTATACAAAGCAAAATTTGATTCCTAAATTCTGGTGCCAGTGTGGCATTTCGGAATTAAAATTAAGTGGTATATATAATATACCAGTGCCTTTCAAGGGGTTAAGTAATAAAAAAAACGGAAGTCATTAAATAAATGAGAAAATGTTGATTGTATTTTCTGGTGTGAGTGAAAAGTTCCTGAATACAAATGGAGGCCAAACTGGAAACCCCTGGAAATTGCTGAAATGTAAAAGGGAAACGGTGTAGCAAAGTAGTGGGATTTATACTTTAAAAGGATTTACCACTATTTTGGAACAGTAGACTGCGCTTCATTTGTTCACATACATTCCGTAATTAAACAACGCAGACACATAGTCAGTAAAAGTGGCAGACATTTTGAATAAAAAATTAGCCTATCTGGTAACTCTGGCGAGTATTCAAGTTGTATCTAGGTGTGTACACGCCTACAAATTTTTATGGAGTCTGCCACCATGCTTATGAAGGAGAAATATTATCCGCGAATTTTAAAACAAACCGAATAAACTCTTGCTAAAATTACGCTAGCATCGTTATTCTCAGTAAACAATGATTAAAAAATCACTACAGCGCTTACTAGCTCGCAAACCACAAACACTCAGTTGAGTTTTTTTAGAGCTTGATATTGTGCCATACCTATACATTTCGATTTCGAAGAAAGAATTTGATTTATACGAACATGATTCAAGAAGGGTGTAATATAACCACATTTAAATTTCTTACCCCACAAATCCTGCATATTAGTTTTAGCTTTATTTTACCAAAATATATTCTAAGAATTCTAAGGTTGGGCAAGGCAAAATTTATCACTAATATGCCAGCTTCTGTTAATGTATTCTGGTCGTAAAAGAATAAAACAATATACACTCTATATGGGACGAATACGATCCACCTAGCGTTGTCAGGTTTCCCGCGTAAATCAAGGCTCCAAATACTCTGCTCACCACAAGTTTCTTACAGTTTATTTCACCATCCTTAATCGTAGTTAATTCAGCCGTTAGACAAGGCAAATCAAAGCTGCATGCATATTAAGCGTCTTATCTTAAATGGGAGAGATAACCGCAAGATTAAAGAGGAGGTCGCATCAATCAAAGTCACGCGCAACGTAGCGGATGGGGTTGAACTATAGGAAGATGCCTAACTATTTTCTTACTTCACACCACTAAAATTGTAGTCTTTTTCAGCTTGATTGATAGCTGAAATGTTTCTGGAGAGGCGAAGAAAACTTTGTGGTGTCAAGTGCATCTGGACGCCCCCTCTCGCTACGCCATTATTTTGCAATAAATCTGGTAAACAAGATTCATGCTCCATGAGTGACTAAATGTTTAGAAAATATGCGCAGATGGTAGATATTCTGTCATGTATACCGTCACACTAACAGCCCGCGTATGCGGATTATGAACCCCGTCCACAAGATATCCCAGCTGTGTTAATTTACGCCCGATACCAGCATTAAGATTGTATGCTTAATATGTACGCAGTTTTGAAGGCAAATGAAATTACTTTAAAATACTGATGTCCAGAGCTTTTGGAGATCCGATTTACTCGGGAAACTTGGCAACACTTGTTCCACCCGTCCTGAATCGGTTAACATGTATATTTATAATTTCTGAACAAAACAGGAAGCGAAACTGGATTCTCTGATCTAAATTACCACTATACAGGCCGCAAATAGTATTGCCAAATCTGGCTGGATTTGTTTTTTCAATTTCGAGTTCACACCAGAAAACATTTAATGATAATTTTTCCTTACGTTATTCACGAAATATCTATCTCATAGCTGCCAACCTTCCACTAATCTTCCGTAATGTCTGGATTAATTTGACCCTGGTTAATCACATTCCGAACCAGAAAATTTATTTCATGAATGCTTATTTATTTTATGCCAGGTTTCTACGTGGAACATATTTAATTTCATTTCTTAAAAATATTTATGGTTCGAAACTTATTAAACTAGGGTCAAATTAACGCAAGTATTACGGAAGATTAGTTTGGGGTTGGAACCTATGCTATCTGTAATCTAAAGGACAAACGTCTGCGTTCGTAAAGCTGATTTCATTTTAACGGCAGCAGCAGCAGATGATGTTTAACCCTTTCAGGGGCAAGGCATTTCTGCTCTAAAAATGTTCAAATATTTAATTCACACCGCAATTTAAGAACAAATTTATTTGCAAATAATCAAAAGCTATTTTTCACGTATATTATGAGATCGAAAGTGTACTAAAAAAATTCTGGTCCCATTTGTTAATTTCGGCATTAAAATTAACCGTTTGCAGACTGCAAACGGCGCCCCTCAAAGGGTTATATTTGACTTTTACTGCAATTTTTAACCCTTTGAAGGCAAGCAATAATGTCTCTGTGATAGTGAATTCTCACCGGCATAGTCGAAAATTTTCAGGAAATGCAATTTTTCATCATTTCCCCCTCAAAGTTAAAAAATATATAATTTAGTTAAAAGTTTCTGGTGCAAATCTTCTTTAAATTAAGTGGTATATAATATATCCCACTTCCCTTCATACGGTTAAACTTCTAAATGTCACACGTTTTTATTTTTTCCGCCGTCGATTTGGGAAACAAGTACTTTCAAAGCAATTTGTTTGAAAACTGTATCGCAATTTACTCAATTTTTATTGTTTTTTAAATAGTTTTCAAACATAAGTTTTTTTTTAAAAATATATCACTATCTCGTGCTGACAATCACGAAAGATAAATCAGTTTTCACTTAAATTTAATATAACTGGCTCAGCATTCGTTGCCAGCTTACATTCGAGGATGAAATTAAAACATTCGTCAACTAATAAATAAAGCATTAAAATTTAAATAAACAACATATTTAAGACATGTACTAGAGCTACGCTCTTAAACCACTAAAATTAACAGTTTCAAAAAGGCTGATTGTAAATAATGATCCATGGCGAAATTTTTCGGCTGTTAACTACTAGCACGAGGACAATACGAAAGCATAGATAATAATAAGTTTAAATCTGTATTTTAATGCATTGTTGTTATTTTTCAAATAATTGCAGGGTTCGTACGTATAAGGAATTTAAAAAAATTTAGATATTTTTGTACCAAGATCACTTTAAAGTGTTATTTGCCTTATTTAATGCAAAACATTCCTAACTTCAGATATAGCGACCACTAGGTTATGAAATTACTGTTGCTAAAGTGTATATATATATTTTTTAAATTCCTTATGCGTACGAACCCTGTAAATGTGATTTTTAGTATTGTTAGCAGCCTCTAAAAACTATATTAAATGTAAAAATCTATTTAATTTTAAAAAATTATTAATTTAAGAACAAAACATTAACCACTGCAAGGCTTTCGAGCCGCTTTGAGGGTATTTTCTGACAAGTTTTTCAATTAATTTTTGATTAACTGTTTTTTTAATCAAACAACGGGTTTTAACAATGGAAACATCATTTAACCCTTTTGGGATCGGCGTCTCATACACAAATTTTATTCTGTTGGCAGCATTTTTTTCTAAGTTACCTTCAATTGCATAATTTCGGTAATGCTCTAATTATGTAAAGCAAATAATACTTTTCTTTTTTATTGCTGCCAAAACCTAATTTTTCAAAGAAAGAGTCTGTCGAGTCAGACTCGACGTTGGACCGCAAAGGGTTATGAGGTATTCACATATCCTCAAAATGGTCAAGTTTCAAATGTAACCGGTTCCACAGCGGCACATTATCGCCGTACCAAATTTCCACCAATAAATTGGAATAAAAATGTTCTCTTTATTTAACACTTAACGGTCGAAATACTCATCCCAGGCACAGGAATCTCATACACGAATTCATCCCGTTGGCAACACTTGTTCATGAAACTTTTTTACTTGTACTTTGAAAACGTGTGCAGAGAAATTTACTAAAAAATTAACTTTTAAAATATAGTGCTGCGAATCATGGAACTATTAATAAGGAGGAACCGGCCAGGAGGTCCCTGGTTCGAATCCTGGTCCGGACATTTTTCGCCCACTTGTAAATTTAAATCTAATATGATTTGTTTAGCAATTAGAATAATTGTGTTAAAATTAATCTACTGTAATTTCGTATCCAGCGATTTCTGGAGTTCCTTTACCTGAGATTTCTTCTGTTGAGCTGAACCAGGTTTCAGACCAGATGCTATAATCATTAAGGTTAGCTGGGTGAAAAGTTCCACCAGATTCGTCCTGGATAGCTCAGATGGCAGAGCACTGGCGGCTTCACCCAGGAGGTCCCTGGTTCGAATCCTAGTTCGGACATTTTTCGCCCAATTGGAAATTTACATCTAATATGATTTGTTTACCAATTACAATAATTGTGTTAAAATTAATCTACTGTGATTTTGTATCCAGCGATTTCTGGATTTCCTTTACCTGAGATTTCTTCTGTTGAGCTGAACCAGGTTTGAGAACAGATGCTATAATCATTAAGGTTAGCTGGGTGAAAAAGTTCCACCAGATTCATCCGGGACAGCTCAGATGGCAGAGCACTGGCGGCTTCAGCCAGGAGGTCCCTGGTTCGAATCCTGGTCCGGACATTTTTAGCCCACTTGGAAATTTACATCTAATATGATTTGTTTACCAATTAGAATAATTGTGTTAAAATTAATCTACTGTAATTTCGTATCCAGCGATTTCTGGAGTTCCTTTACCTGAGACTTATTCTGTTGAGCTAAATCAGTTTTCAGACCAGATGCTGTAACCATTAAGGTTAGCTGGGTGAAAATGTTCCACCAGATTCGTCCGGGATAGCTCAGATGGCAGAGCACTGGCGGCTTCATCCTGGAGGTCCCTGGTTCGAATCCTAGTCCGGACATTTTTCGAGCAGTTGGAAATTTACATCTAATACGATTTGTTTACCAATTACAATAATTGTGTTAAAATTAATCTACTTTAATTTCGTATCCAGCGATTTCTGGAGTTCCTTTACCTGAGATTTCTTCTGTTGAGCTGAACCAGGTTATAGAACAGATGCTATAATCATTAAGGTTAGCTGGGTGAAAAAGTTCCACCAGATTCGTCCGGGACAGCTCAGA
Organism: Maratus speciosus; assembly: GCA_963932465.1. Classification (NCBI taxonomy): domain Eukaryota; kingdom Metazoa; phylum Arthropoda; class Arachnida; order Araneae; family Salticidae; genus Maratus; species Maratus speciosus. Next base: position 438,081,262 of record OZ010787.1, read on the forward strand.
TGGCAGAGCACTGGTGGCTTCAGCCAGGAGGTCCCTGGTTCAAATCCTGGTCCGGACATTTTTCGCCCACTTGGAAATTTACATCTAATATGATTTGTTTACCAATTAGAATAATTGTGTTAAAATTAATCTACTGTAATTTCGTATCCAGCGATTTCTGGAGTTCCTTTACCTGAGATTTCTTCTGTTGAGCTGAACCAGGTTTCAGATCAGATGCTATAATCATTAAGGTTAGCTGGGTGAAAAAGTTCCACCAGATTCGTTCGGGATAGCTCAGACGGCAGAGCACTGACGGCTTGAGCCAGGAAATCCCTGGTTCGAATCCTGGTGCGGACATTTATCGTCCAGTTGGAAATGTACATCTAAAAGAAGTACACGCCTATTAAAAAACTATATTCTAGCCTTCAGCGTATGTGATCTGTTCATCGACAAGACATATGTAGCAAGCTCCAATTTATCTTCAGTAATATATGGGTTAGTTTGACCCAGCCACATTTTAAAACACAAAATGTATTTAATGAATTTCTATTATTTAATTACAGTCTTCTACATGGACAACTTGGCTCCTTTTTTTAACACCACAATTTTTCAAAGAAAAAATTTCTTTATAATTTTCGTCAAAACCTCGAAATTCATTTTTGTTGCGATTAATGCAAAAACACATCACGTACCGGGTGAGCAAAAAGTCCGTATAAACTTTAAAAAATCATAAAAATAGAAAAAATAACCGAAATAAAAAACTGTTTACAGGATTAGTATCTATAGGTCACGGGAATTTTTTTAAGACCGAAAAAGAAAATAACTCAAAAAACAGCCGACAGATGGCTCTGGTTCTTGCTATTTTGGTGGAAATATGCAAATGAAATGGTTTTAAGAATTTGCGCTCCTAATCCAGAACTAGTTCACCATTGTGAGCCGTGTACTTGATCAAGGATGCAGATTATGAAGGATAAAGCTTTGTTGGTGAAGTTATTCTATGTGAACAAGTTCTGGATTCGGAGCGCATGTTCTTATAATCGTTTCATTTGCATATTTCCACCAAAATCGCTGGAACCAGTGCCATCTGTCGGCTGTTTTTTGAGCTATTTTTTATTTCTGTCTTTAAAAAATTCCCGTGACCTATAGATGCTAATCCTGCAAACAGTTTTTCATTTCGGTTATGTTTTCGGGTTTTATGATTTTTTAAAGTTTATACGGACTTTTTGCTCACCCGGTATTTATCTCTTAAAAAATACTACTTTCCAAAAAACGGACCAATGGGACCCTACATAGAATTTATTTTTTTTTTCAATTCCAAAAACTTCTGCTTTTAAACATATTAGGCTTGGTTCAAATTACGGATAATTATTGCCAGCTCGGGACCTATGGATCAAGAAACTCATGTAGAACATTTTATACATGAAAGTAATTAAAAATGAGAATTTGCGTTACTACGGAAAATTAGTGGGAGCTTGGCAGTTATGGATCAAGAAACTCGGGTAGAACATTTTCTACATGAAAGGAACTAACAAGGGAACCATTTTTGGTGTTGCTCGCACCTAGTATTGAGACCTGGTGCATTTTAAAGCCCTATATTATGAAGTTTGAGAATCGATAAAATTTTTCTGTTAAAATAATATTTCTTGATTATACAGCAACATAACTTTCTGAAAATGCAGTTTTCGAGACCACTTATCGGATGATTAACATTGAATTTTTTGAAAGAAAAGCATTTAAAAATAAAAATTAGTTAATAATAAGAATAAAATACTGAAAAAAGTTTGAAAATTCCTTCAAAAACCCACGAATTTCATTTTGAAAAATTGCAACTTTATATTCATAATTTTGGCGGGAAACAGTTGGCGTTTATTTTCAAAAGTAGAGCTTTCCGGCAACCCTAGCCAAATGCCATAGCTGAATTTGTAATAGCTAGAAATTGCAATGTCCGACCTATCTCGCCACAGTAATTTTTCTAAATTGTGTAAAAATATTAATTTACTTTATGATTACTTTTACCGAAGGACTATTTAATACAGCAACATTTCATTTTAAACATTCGAAACTTTAATTCATTCGATTTCAAAAGAAAATAGTTTGCTTATTTTGTAATTCACTAAAAAATAGTTTTCAATGATCTTCGAAGCTTTTATAGAATTATATTTTATTACTTATTTTATTACTTATATATTTATCGTCTGCATAGAAAAAAAATAAAAACTAATATTTGTTTCTTATGCTATCAATTAAAAAAAAAAGTCGCAATCTGATATAATTCTAGTAATATGTTCTGTACATTTTCTCTTTGGATAAAGCGGGCGGAAAAATTGTAGCATCATATTTGGCGACTTAAGTCACTTTTGGCATGAAATAAACAAATAAATATGTAATAATAAAAAAATAAAAGTATAAAAAAGTATATAAAATATTATTTTAACAGAGAAATTTTTTCGGTTCTCTAACTTTTATGTATAGGGCTACAAAACGCACCAGGTCTCGATGCTAGGTGCGAGCAACACCAAAAGTGGTTCCCTTGTAAGAACAAGAATCTGCGTTTGGTTTTTTCAGTCGGACAAGAAGTATCCAGCACATTGCTGAAATTCAGAAGGGAATCGGTGTTGCAAATTAGGGGATTTTATACCTTGAAAAGAAATATCATATTTTGGAAAAGTAGTCTTCGCTTAATTTGCCGATATACATTCAGTGATTACACAAAGTAGAAAAAGTGTCAGATTTTTTGGGTACAAAAATTAGACAACCTGTTAACTGTGTCAGGTATTCAAGTGTAATCCTGGTGCATAGAGTGTCGGTACAATGTCCAACTATCCAGTATGAAAACAGTGTTGCAAGTGGGCTATTTTTTAAATTCAGATTTCTTGATTGGCAACAATTTTCTGAAATTGTAAAATTCCCCTTGTTTTTACCATGGAACTATTAATAAAGAGGAACTGACATATCCTTAAAATAGTGAAGCTTCAACTGTAACCACTATCTCAGGAGTTGTTTACCGCTGGTGGACACTTCCACCAGTAAAGTTATATAGAAAATTTCATCTTATTTAAACGTCTTATTTTTGCAAAATTACAGTCTTAAATAATAATAGAAAAATATTTTCATTTTTATTGGTAGCAGTTTACTTTTACGGTAGTCACGCCCTGCGTTTCCGCCATAGTGTGAGAAACCAGGGAAACAAACTGACAGTTTTAATAGGCAAACTGACACCAGTAAGAACAAATAGAAAATTTGTCCACATTCGTGAAAAAAATACTATGAATAAAACGCTTAAATAAGACGAACTTTTCTATACTATTTTACTAGTGGGACGTTTTCCTCGGCGGTAATCCGAAACAGAAGATCCGATTTTAAAAAAGTAGCTGCCATATTGTGACAACCTCCTCAGTTACTTCACTCGCAACAATGGAGTTATGAATAAAAAGGAGGAGACATATAGTGTATTGTCTACCAGTTGCGAGTGAAGTAACTGAGGAGGTTGTCACAATATGGCGGCTGCTTTTTTAAAATCGGTTCTGCAGTTTCTGACTACCGATAGGTCAAGCGTCCCACCAGTAAAATTGAATAGAAGATTTCGTCTTAAAGAAGCGTCTTATTCATGCAATTTTTTTTTCAAAAATGTCATAAAAATTTCTATTTGTTTTTACCGCTGTCAGTATGCCTTATAAAACTGTCGGTTTGTATCCATGGTTGTCACAATATGGCGGAAACTCAGGGCCTAACTACCACCAAAGAAAACTCCTACCAGTAAAAATGAAAATTTGTTTCTACCAATATTTATGACTGAAATTTTGTAAAAATAAGGCGTTTAAATAAGTTTAAAATATCTATATAAACCTACTGGTGGGAGCTTCCACCGTCGTTAAACAACCCCTTTGATAGCGGTTACAGTTGAAGCTTCACTATTTTAAGGATATGTCAGTTCCTCTTTATTAATAGTTCCATGCTCGCAACTGGTAGACTATATGTCTCCTCCACTTTATTCATAACTCCATTGTTTTCACCTTAACACTTAACTGCATGAATTCTTCTTTTAGAATTGTGTTTTTTATTTTTATATTAAGGATTAGACACCAAAAATCTTAAGATAGATTTTTAACTTTTTTTGGTTGCATATTTTTGTAATTTTTAGAGGATTAATATTTCTATATAAATGTAGTGGTTGTAAGAACTTAATTTATGTATTAAAAATTAAATAAAAAGGTGATGGAAATTTACATCACTATGCAATTAGATGTTAATTAGTACGTCGTTAAATAAGTTTAAAACAGGCGAATTTAAAAAAAAAGTGGTGCAAATCAAGAAATCTGAATTTTAAAAAAGTAGTTCACTAGCAACACGTTTTCATATTGGATAGCTACAGACATGGTACCGACGACATTACTTGTAATTTCCAATGTATGTGCCAACATGTACACTATGACGCAAAAGTTTAGACAATGAAGAAATTCTTACATACTTTGAAAAATATTTATTCAATTTTCAAATCACTGCTTGAAATTAATGTGCTGTACATATAAACAATATTTATAACAAAGAAAAGTGGAATTGTGCATATTGCAATAAATTAAATGGTAACAAAAATAAACTGCTGTCTCAAAAGTTTAGACACAAATTAAATAAAATCGAAATAAACAATTTTTAAAACCTGGTTGCGCATCCATGCTTATGTATTACGTCATATACACGAGATTGCATGGAAGAAACTAAATCTTGCATAGTTTGTGGATCGATATCGTACCATGCATTCTCAATAGATGTCTTAAGTTCCTTTTCAGAAGAGTATTGTCTAGCGTTGCTATAAAAGTTGCGACACATGATGCTCCAAAGGTTTTCTATAGGGTTAAGATCTGGGCTACATGCTGGCCAGTCGAGAACTCTTATATTGTGGGAATTAAACCAAGATTTTGAATGTTTGCAGTGTGAATTGAAGCATTGTCTTGCTGAAATTCCCACTGAGGACCCCCTAGAAGCTCAGCAAATGGCAGTAGGTTTTCTTCTAATGTCTGTGTATAATGCTGTGAAGTTTGACGACCACTGGTGAAGGTCAGAGATACTTGTCCATTATAGCAAAAGGCTGCCCAAACCATCACCGAGCCCCCACCTTGTCTGCGACTAAAAAAACGTCGAGGTCCCTTCCGCAAGTCATGCCAATACGATAAACAACCATCTGGACCATCCAGATTCCACTTTTTTCATCGCTAAATATGACTGACTGCCATTTCTCTCCATATGACATATGCTTTCGAGCCCACATAAGTCTTTGTAACTTATGATGTGGTTTAAGAGCTGGTTTCTTCTGCATTTTGCTATAAACGATTGTTCCTTTTTCCAAAATTCGTCTACGAATCGTATCCTTTGATACAGAGAGTCCCGATGAGCTTTGAACTCCACGTACGCTCATTTGTTGAGTACTCGCTAGTCTTTGTATCAGGCGATCCTCTCGTACATTTGTCACACGTGGCCTCCCAGACCGACATTTTGCTTTATATTCGGAACCACTCGATAAAACTCGATAAATAGATTTTTTTGACCTATTAATAATAGCAGAAATTTCAGAAACGCTCTTCCCTTCACCTTTCAACTGCCAAATCCTTGAAACCTCATTCACTTGAATTTCTTTAGCTCTCGGCATGTCGACTATGAAGCGCAATCATTTGCAGAACTTAAGTACTCCAAATTTGTGACATCATCGATTCTAAATTTGCATATGCCAGCGAATATTCAAAGAAATTTAGAATAGTGTCTAAACTTTTGCGACAAGCACATTTGAATTTTTATGAAAAAAATTAGTTTTATAGCAAATAAAACGACTGTCTTTTGTACATAGCATTTTAAATCAGTTTTTGAATATATTTACAGGTTTTTGTAATTCTGACGTCATAATTCTACATTTTAAAGCTGAATGACGCCATTGTCTAAACTTTTGCGTCATAGTGTATATGAAAGTGAAATATTATCTGCGAATCTTATAGTCCAAGAGCCGGCAGCACTAAAACCTATGTTATCAAACACAAGACAAAAACCTTTATTTTACGGAAGAATAGAAGTAGGGGAATCTAATAATCCATCTCTGCCGGAAGTGAAGTGTTGCATAAGCCAAAAATTAATACCACCCGTGGTTGACTCGTAGGTTTATCATTGTGTTTTCCTGCTCCCATTCCTCCATGCTTTCATATCTTTGTTTGTTGGACAAACACAATGATAAACCTACGAGTCAACCACTGGTGATATTAATTTTTGGCTTATGCACCACTTCACTTCCGGCAGACATGGATCATGAGATTCCCCTACTTCTACTCTCCCATAAAATAAAGGTTTTTTTCTTGTGCTGGATAACATAGGTTTTTGTGCTGTCGGCTCTTGGACTATTAAAACAAACAATATAAAATATCGTTGTAATTACGCCAGTTATGACTAAAATTTCAAAACAAAAAATGGCTCATTAACACTAAACATGCATAGAATTTATCGCAATTTTTATAAAATAATTTTACACAAGATTTTCTATATCTAAATATTTTTTTAACCCATTAACCGCCAAACTATAAAGTAGGAATTTTCAAATTTCTTGCTGAAAGTCGTTTGCCACCACAAAATCAGAAAGTTGATTTTTGCTTTATTAAAATATCAAAATTTCTGCCAATAAATAACGAAATATTTTAATTCTAAAAATAGTGGTGGCAAAGTAAATAATTTAAGCATGAACAATAATTTTGACCGTTGCGCGAACGCAACACCAGCGGGTAATGTGTTAATGTAATCTATTTTTTTTTGTGATTAGTATTCTATTTTTTTATGCAGAAATTTCTGGCTTGGACCCAAAAATTTTCAGCTTGTACCAGTAAAAAACCCGATTGTTGGTTTATTTAGTGTTAAATGATAAATTTCTTAAGCCATGCTACTAGCACATAAATTTCATACGCATAGGGGTACGTCCACTGTTACTCTTGTGACCACCAGAGCAAATTTCCATATATATTTCCAATTTTTTTATTACAAAATATATTTAAGATAAATTTGATGCAACTTCTTAAAAATACATGTACTCTACTTTCATAAACTATATACAATTTGTAACAAAAAGCATTTTACTTGGCTTGATAATAAATGAAAATTTTGTTACTCTTGTGACCACAAAAAAATGCATTTTTCAAAAATTGTGTGTGACGCAGAAATTCTGTCAATTATATGAGACTATAGAAATAAAATTTACAGAATATAGCAGAGTAATTATATTGTTTTAACAAGCATTATTCACTGAACTCATCTGATAACACATGAATTAGTTACATTTGATTTTGCAAAATGCTAAGTGTTACTCTTGTGACATTTTGTCCATATTGTAATTTTTCCAAAAAATCAGTTTAACCCCTTAACCTACAATGACGGGCATAGCCCGAGTACGATGATCGAGCCAAATGTAAATTCCTTTTACCACTAAAATTTCACAGTAAATATAGTTTAATTTAATCGTCGAAATTCCATGATTAAACAAGGTGAAAATCTCTATTAAATTTTAGTGGTAGCTATGGATTTGCCAACCCGTGGAGCTGTTAAAATTAAATCGTAGGTTAAGGGGTTAAATACTAAAAAAAATAATTAAAATAAGTTAAAAAAATTATTTTCCATACAGAACAACTTTTAATGATGGTTTAATTTTAAAATAACATAAAATAATGTAAAAAATTCTAACATTAACAAACACTATAACCACATAGCAACCTCTCAGTTTCTGCTACTTAACAGAATAAGCCATTGTCTTCATTATCAATAATATCACTTGCAACTTCTCCTGTATCATGATTTACTTAATGAAACACAAATTCTTTGTACGAATCATGTTAGTTTAAGATTTGTAGTAGATAATGTCATTTTTCATGGTTTTAACAAATTTTATTTGTTGAATGCCCTTCGCTGTTGGTATTTTCTCACAAACTAATGAAACTTTATTGTTTTATTTCTTTTGACAAAATAAGCAGCATATCTTAGAATTGCTTTTTTAGTACGCACTCCATTCCATATATATCATTATACAACAACACAAAATAAATCTGCAGCATCTATACCAGGAGCATTTGAAAAAAATATATATATGCCGAATTAAGTTTATTTAGAAAGGAGTCTGATTCATTGCAGGCATATTTGCATAGTTATATATATTTTTTTGAATTGGAAATCACAACCATCATATAAAAAAGTAAAACAGGTACATTTTAGGAAAATACAAATTCTCTTAAAGATGCAATGTTGAAATTTTACATACGAAAGAATTTACAAAAAATTGATTGTGAGTTACATTGTCTAAAATAATAGCATAAGGTTTTACTTTATTGGGAGCATACTAAATAAAAAACTAAAAATACAATCGCTTGAGGATTTGACCAGTAATGTAGTATTTCATACCAAAATTTCGTCTTGGCATGAAAATAAAACAGTTTCCAGAAAATCTATTGCCATAACTATTCTTTGAGAAATGGTTATTTTTTGGCATTACGAAAATAATCCCTTGTACAAGTTTCAATGAATGTGTGCCACAGAAAAGGATTTAATTTTTTCGAAAAATTTTAAACAATCAGAAATGGTTTCTTTAACTGTTACTTTTTCAAAACGTTGATAAACGTTTTGAAAAAGTAACAGTATTGAGAAGATGTTGATAAACGTTTTGTCAATAGCAAAACGTCTATCAACGTTTTGCTATTTACAATAACTTATTAGAAGTTCTGTATTATGTTCTGTCCGTTTCAAATAATTCTTCGATGTTATCTCCACAAATTAGACATTCGGAATTGCTAAATTCTAATTATCATGTATCTCGGCAGACACCAGGAATGTTTAATGCAGGAAATACACCAGTTACAACATTAGGAATTGCTTGAATGTTTTCGTGACAGCAACAAATGGAGACATTCTGATGAGTAATTTTCTACTGTTTTATGAAACTACTCTTTAAAGCTGCAAAGGAATCTCCAATTTTTTTAATTTAGTAAAGCTTCTTTAAACAAAAAACGTATTCTCTTATTAAATGTCCCCTAGAATTGATGAAATTATGTGACTTTTTCACGCTTAACTAACGTAGATTTAGCTGAAAAATGACCTCTTCTTAAATCTTCATCGACATAAAATTCTCCAAAGCTGTGGAGTTAGATTTTTTTTCGTTACAGTATCTGAAGTTAGCTAGTTCTATACTTTTTCCTTTTCTTAATATTTCCATTGTCTTGCTGAAGCTTTTGCTGGTTCTAAGAATTTTCTTCACCTTATCGTAATACATTTTGTTTTGTTTCATTCTCACAACAACATATTCAATTTCATTCTTATTTTTTCTCTACGATTTGTGGTGCTTAGCAGAATTTTTCCTGCTCTTTAAAACAATGTCGTGTATAAGAAGCGTGTATTAAAATCTTGCCTTTAAAATACACTATCAGATTCCTTTCCATAAGATTTACTATAAGAACCTCTGTAGGTTATACAGCAGAATTTAGTAAACGAAGCTTTACAAAGCCTATAAAATATCTAATCAAAAACCATGTGCTTCAAACCGAAAGAAACCACACAAAAATCACACGAGTTGATTTGTTTTATTGTATCTTTAATCACTTGTCATGATTATTTTATAATCTTAAGTAATACCAAAAATGAATAAAAATAAATCCACCCAATAACCCTTTCAGGGGCAAGGTGCTTGCATTCATAAAATGTTGAAATAATTTAATGACACCAGTATTTACAAGAGAATTTATTTGTAAACAAGTAAAAGCACATTTTCGCGTACTTAATATGGTTGAAATTTTCATTATAAAATTCCGGTGCGAATGTGGCAATTATGCATTAAAATTATGTGATGCCGTGACAGCATCACCGCCCTTCAAGGGGTTAACACACACTAATAAAGATATTTCATCTTCCTCAAAATTTACAAAATAACCTTAGTTATAGCTAAAACTATTTTAAGAACTGCTCTAATACCAGAGAAAAAATCAACAAAACTTTAAGCATTCTGCTTGTTTTGGTTGTAACGCAGTTTTATATCAAACTATCGAGAAAAGTATTATGTGCTACTCTTGTAACACAGACGTTTGTTACTCTTGTGACATCTCCCCAGAGCCTATTTCATGCATAGCATAAACAAAATATTTAATGTAAAATATGTCTTATACCACGAAATCAGAGAATTAGAAGTTTTGGGTAAAAATTTTAATTATTTTTTTATTTATTAAAACTTTTGTATATTTTCCGTTACTCTTGTGACATTTAAGTATTAACTTTTCAATACAACAAAAAATATATTAAAGACATTATCTAAAAGGTTTTATCTATGTAGATCTTAAAGATATGATAATAGTTTGTTGATTTGAATGCATAGTAAATATATTGAATTCTAAAAAGTAAAAAAATCATACATTTCAATAAGTTGTATTTTTAGCTCAAATGTAAATGCAGTTTTATACTGTTAATATCCAGCTCACTTTCAGTAAACACTTACTCTTATTAAAGTAAAACTTACAAATTCATATACTTCAACTCTTTAGCTTTAAATTGATGTATCACACTTATAATTCCGTTTAAAAAAAATTTCAGCAAAAATTTTTTTTCTGCCGTGGACGTTCCCATATATTGAATCTTCAAAGAATAAAATATGTTGTTTAACCCTAGAACTACCGGAAATTTTACTCAAGTTTTATAAAAACATTCTACACCAGAATTTTTACTTAAAACTATTTAATTTGTTTATTTAACTTATTATTGTCTGATTTATACATTTAGTTTGTTTTGAAGAAATTTTCTGGTTTGAATAGATATTTTGAATATACATGTCGGGTCCATTGGACCCTTCTGGTAGACAGAGGGTTAAAATGTACACAATAAAAATTCCTTTCATTCGTAAGTTTTAGAAATATATGCAGGTGTATTAAAAAGTATTTTCTGTAATACCGCGTACTGAAGCAAGCAATGTCTTTGAGCTTTTTATTGATCAACATGTTCATGTCGACCTTTTTCTACGCGAGTTAGACCAAGAACTCGAATCAGCTATTGGATTACTACTCGCACAATGGAATTATGAATAAAGAGACGGATACATATAATGTAGACTCTGCCAGTTATGAGTGAAGTAACTCAGCAAGTTGTCACAAGATGGTAGTTGACTACCGCCGAAGTAAAATCCACCATCACATTTTGAATAGAAAATTTTGCCTTATATTAGCCATAGCTGCCAACCTTCACGCTTTTTTCTTACAACTAAAATTTAATAGAATATTTTCCCTTATTTGATTGCCGAAATCTGCAAATAAATAAGTCACAAATTTCTTTGAAATTTTAGTGATAAGAAAAAAGTGCAGCTAGGATTGGCAGCTATGTTTTAGCGCCTCACGCGTGCAAAATTTCGCTTACAAATATGTAAAAATTTCTATTCGTTTTTACTGGTGGTAGTTGGCCCGGGTATTATAATCTCTTTCACTGACACTGACAGGATGTTACGTAGATTGTAACAATATGGCGGAAACGCAGGGCCTGACTACAGCCGAAGTAAACTCTCAAAGCGATATAAGTAAGCGTCCTATATTAAATGGGAAAGGTAACCGCAAGATTAAAGGCGAGGTCACATAAAATCAAGGTCGCACGTCACGTAGCGGACCGGGTTAAACCACAGGAAAATGCCTAACTGTTTTCTTACTTAACACCACTAAAATTGTAAAGTTTTATTCAGCTTGATTAATAGCTGAAGTGTTTCTGGTAAGGCGGAGAAAACTTCGTGGTGTCAAGTGCATCTGGAAGCCCCTCTCGCTACGCCATTATTTTGCAATAAATGTGGTAAACAAAGTTCAGTTCCATGAGTGACTAAAGACTTAGAAAATATACGTAGATGGTAGATATCCTGTCATATATGACGTCACACTTAAAGCCCGCGTATGTGGATTAACACCCGGTCCACAAGATGGCGCAACTGTGTTAATTTACGCCCGATTCCAGTATTAAGTTTGTACGCTTACTTACATCGCTCTTTAGTGAAGCTTCAGCTGTAACAGCTTTCGCAGGTGCTATTACCACCCGTAAAAACTTCCACCTGTTAATTTATATAGAAATTTCCCTCCAGTACAAATAAATGTTATTTTAGCTATAATTATGACAGAAATTCTGCATTAAGGAGGCGTTTAAATAAGGCGAAGATATATATTGAAAATTACTGGTAGCAGTTTGCCCCGGCGGTAAGAAGCCACTGCAAAACCGGTTACATTTCTACCATTTTGAAGATATGTCAAATCCTCTATATTCATAGCTCCATGCCTCAGATGGACCAGAACTACTTAACAAATTGCTCTAATGCAGAAAGGAAACAATATTGCAAAGAAGGGCAATTTAAAATATGAAAGATATGTAAGTATTTTGAAACAGTAGACTATGCTTTATTTCCAGACATGCATTACATCATAAAAGATGACCAGCAGTACTAGTTGGTAAAAGTAACATATATTTTGAATAACAAAATTAGCCCGCCCTGTAACTCTGTCGTTTCACTTGTTATACCGGTGCATGTACTCCTTGAATTTTCAATGAAGCCATTCAACATGCATACAAAGGACACATTTTTTGGTACGTTTTAACACAAACTACCTCAACTATTGCTAAAATTACACAAGTTATAACTAAAGGTCTATGCGTTATTTACAGTAAACAATGATTAACTACGTTACTAACTTTTGGATCGTTGAACTCAAACACTCATCATCTGATTTTTTTTAAAGACTGTTTCTAAATCACATATTTACATTTCGATACCGAAGAAATCCTTTGTTTCTAGTACAACAATCCTTTATAGCATTGTTTACAATGACACTATGAATAAATAAGAACTGTCATATCCTAAAAATGCTGTAACTTCAACTGTAACTGATTCCTTAAGGCTGAATTTAACCTAGAGGAAACTTCCACCAGTAAATTTGAATAGAAATTTCCTCCTTATTTAGACAACATATTCACACAGAATCGTTCTGTCATAATTCAGTTTAAAATAGCTATTCAATTTCACTGGTGGACGTTTGCTCCGGCCGTAGTCAGGCCCTGTAGTTCTGCCATATTGTGACAACCTAAACCGGGGGGGGGGGGAGGGCAACAGTAGCACGACGGATACCACTGAACTTTTACAGAAAATGTCTACTATTTGAATCGCAGAGATTCAATGATTAGTTAAGGCAATGATTACTGTAAAATCTTATGCGGTGTCAAGCGTGTCACAGTTGGCCACCCCTGACCTAAACAATCATCCAGTCAATGTCAGTGAATTTGATTACAGCTAAAGAAAACTTCCACCAGTAAATTTTAATAAACAATTTCTCTTTATTTAAACGCATTGTTCGAGCATAATTTCTGCCATAAATCATGTAAAATTTTCTATTTGTTTTTCCTGGTGGAAGTTTCCCTTGGCGTAAATGAAGCCATGATAAAATGTGAAAAAACATCAGCCACCATCTTGGGACAACCTTCTTAGTTACTTCACTTATAGACAGTAGACACTACACTGTCTGTCTTCTCCTCTTTATTAATAGCTCCATTTTGTTTACCCTTTAATAAGAAAAGTCTCAGGATAGATAGCTAAGAAACCTTTATTCAGCCTGTTTTGTGCTTTATGCATGAAACGCGCATAAGCTTTAGACAGAAAAGTATGCATTTATATCACATATTTAAACGTTTCGAATACTTATCTCAAAAGTTATATCAAATTCATTTATTAAGATGTTTATACCGAATTACGAACCTAAAAACCTATTGATACTTATACTGTTGAAAGTAGAGGGCTGGGCTTCTATTGTTTTCAAAGAAAATCATTTGTTAATAATATGTCACTTCAGATAACTATGAATTATTTAATATTTTGTAAAGAATGTATTTCATAGAGTGAATATTTACTTCTGGTGAAACGATAATCCAATGCAAGTATACTAGAACATACAAAATATCTCCTTTTCACTTTTAGGCCTTAAGAGGTTAATTTGTTTTGACACAGTAACCTAAAAATAGGGATCATACACCAGTATTATCGTACTAAAATATTCGCCTTATATAATCGATATATGTCCGCCATTAAATAAAGTTAATATTGCAGTTTAAAATTAGTGTTGTCGAAAAGCTTTTAGTGAACAAACTAACTCATCTTGCACGTATGGTGTAGGGGGAAACCTGTTATGGAGTTAAATGTGATTTAACTCAAAATAGGTTTCTCAGAATTGCATGTAAGGTAATTTTGAAACTACTTGATATTTTTAGATATTATAAGTTATACCTGTGCCTTAATACATTTACGACGGTAAACGCGAATTCTCCTTTTTATTAAAAAAACATAATTGTCTAAAGTCATAGCTTCTACCTTACAGAAAATGTATTTATATCACGTTGACCATATTTTTTAGATTGTAAGACATTTTATATTAAATTCGTACATTGAAAGATATTTACCGATGCATAATCTTAGGAAACCTTTCTAGAACAATAACTCACAAATGACTTTCAGAGCAGGGATGAGATTCTACAGTTTTAACCCCTTAATTCTCGCTCCCGTGATATTCACGGGCTATATCTTTTATTCAGATTGTTTGATTCGCGCCATTTTTTTTAAATAGTGTAATTGGCTTTATTATGATATTATGTTACGTGTCATTAAATAAGGTGAATATTTCTTTTTCAAAAAAGTGGTACAAATAAACAATTTGAATTTTTAATCCTTAATTTAATCCGACCGTTAAGGGGTTAAAATTCTGGTTTGATAAAAATTGCCCGTCGGCAATTTTGTAAGACTGAGCCCTTTGAGTACGCCCACGTACGATGCGTGCGTGGTTGAAAGTACGTACGTACCGACGGAAACGAACGCTGCGTTCATGATTTCCACTGTTGCCGCTGATTTTTTATTTAAGTATTCCGAATTCTCACCAGTAAGTTTTAACCCCTTGAGAGGCAAGCACTTACGTTTGTGAACTGCTGAAATCCCACCGGAATCTTTGAAAAATTCTATTTCAAAATAAGTAAAAGCAATTTTACGTCTTTTTTCTACCTAAGTTAGAAAAGTAAAATTTAATAAAATTTTCTGGTGTAAAACTTCATTAATCGTAGGTGGTATATAATATATACCGGTGCCCTTCAAGTGGTTAATAGTTGTTTTTGCTTTATAAGATTGGCTAACAGATAAATAAAGTAAAGTAAAGTTGCTATTCTGAATGTTCTGGTGTGAATTCAATATTTCTAATAAAAAACCCGCCAGATGGGGATACACTGGCTGGTAGCTTGGAGCCGTTCGCTGTTTTCGACGGCGACCTCAAGGGGTTAAATATTATTATTGTTTCATCTATAAAAAAGTATTATGCATAGATAAACTCCGAAAAAACACTATGCAGTACTTTCGAAATTATTTTTAAAATATACATTGTGCTAGTATATAAACAGACGAGTTTAAAATATTCTTTAACGTTTGGTTTACGCAACTGCTGCCTCGCTGTCCTCCGAGGAACCACTACATTTATACAAAATAATTTATTTTAATTAATGCAAGAAACTTTTCTGTTAACCCATTCGCGACCATGTGTGCACATATGCACCTTTAAATTGTGCATGCAATTTTTTTTTTGGCAACAGTAATAAAGAAAAGTAATGATTTCCTTTATTTAACCCTTTTCGACACAGGCAAATTTTGTTGTAAAATTATGAAATCATTGACTGAAACCGTAATTTACATACGATTTTTTTAGAAATTAAAAAGTTGTTACTTTACACTTTCATTGTTAATGCAAAATTTTGTTAAAATATTCTTGGTGCCGTTTGTAAGTTTGGAATTAAAATTAGGTATCTCGACCCGCGCACACTGTGCCGGCAAGGATTAACGAGAGCATATCCGACATTATGTAATTGAAGACGCCACAATACTCTTCCGCCACGCGTTATCAATGGAAAAACCACGGAGGAAAACAGAACATCTAAAGCCCGGTCTAAGTTTCCAAAACCCATCGCATTGTTAAACCTCAGCCTGAATTCCCGATCTCGTTTCCATGCCTGATCCACTAACAAATAAATTTTTGGATTACTATTTGACAATTTCTCTTTTACATTTTTCTGGTAAAACCTTTTCATTTTACAATATGCAAAAAGAACACCAGACGTTAGAGGGCGTTATTTTCAACTTGCGAAAATTCTTCCATTCATCTGATCAGGCTTATTATTTAATGGTTTTCGTGCAAAACGAATAAAATTAGTGCAAGAGACACCGGTGTCGAAAGGGTAAACCATTCAATGCATGATTTTTTATTTTGTTTCGAAAAAATTATTACACAGGATAAATAATGAAAAAAAAATTCAGAGGTGCATTTTTCGTATAATACGTCAGCTTTTTCTTATGTTGCACATCTACAATACATGTAAAGACTACTGTCATAACTAAAATATTGCAAATAAGTAAATATTTTAATAATTATGAATCTAAATACCCTATTTTATATAATATTTTATTTTGTAAAACTTAACCCTTAAATGCATGAATTATTCTTTAGAATTGTGCGTTATATACTTATATTAAAGATTAAACACCAAAAATTTTAAGATAGATTTTTAACTTTATTTAGTAGCATATTTTTGTAATTTTTACAGGATTAATATTTCTATATAAATATAGTGGCTGCTAGGAGTTAAATAAAAATTTATGCAGATATGCATCACATGGAACTATTAATAAAGATGAATTGACATATCCTTAGAATAGTGAAGCTTCAACTGTAACCGTTTTCCTCAGGGCCGATTACCTCCCGTGAATATTTCCACCGACAAAATTATATAGAAATTTTCTCCGTATTTAAATGCCTTATTAATGCAAAATTTCAGTCATAATTATAGCGAAAAATAGACATTCATTTTATTGGTGGAAGTTTCCATCGGCGGTAATCAGGCTCTGCGTTTCCACTATATTGTGACAGCCTAAACAACCTTCTGTCAGTATCAGTGAAAGAGATTATAATACCCGAGCAAAGTTCCACCAGTAAAAAATAATGGAAATTTGTACCATATTTTTGAGAGAAATTTAGATTTTCATTTTTACTAGTGGAAGTTTACTTTTGCGGTAGTCAGGCCCTTTGTTTCCACCATATTGTAACAACTGGTGAAACAAACTGACTGTTTTATCAGGCAAATTGATACAAGTAAAGACAAATAGAAGTTTTTACCATATATGAGAGAAAATATTTCCATGAATAAGACGCTTAAATAAAACAAAATTTTATATTCAATTATACTGGTGGGAAGTTTGTACCGGCGGTATTAAGAAACTGTAGATTCGATTTAAAAAAAGCAACCGCCATCTTGTGACAACCTCCTCAGTTATTTCACTCGCAACCAGTGTTGCCAGCTGGCTACTTTTTTTAATCAGATTTCTTGATTGCTACCACTTTTTTTGAAACGGTAAAATTACCTTTGTTTTCGCTTTAATTAATATGCAATTAAATAAGGCGCATTTCACCATTTCAAAACAGTGGTGCCAATCAAGAATCTGAATTTTAAAAAAGTAGCCCATTTGGCAACACTGCTCGCAACTGGTAGACAGTACATTATATGTCTCCTCCTCTTAATTCATAACTCCATTATGCATCACTATGCATTTAAAGGTTAAATCATAGCTGCCAACTCCTCCGGTTTTTTTTGTACCGCAAAAATTTAATCGAAAATTTTGCCTTATTTAGTCGGCCGATTACGGCGATTAAAGAATGTAAAATGTACTATACAATTTTTGTGGTACAAAAAGGCGTAAGATGTTGGCAGCTATGGATAAATCATTCAGAGCGGCTGGCAAGTTTACTTGCTACTCAAGTCCAGTGTTGCCAGATGGGCTACTTTTTTAAATTCAGATTTCTTGATTGGCACCACTTTTTTGAAATGGCAAAATGCGCCTTATTTAATCGCATATTAATTAAGGCAAAAACAAAGGGAATTTTGCCGTTTCAAAAAAGCGGTGCCAGTCAAGAAATCTGAATTTTAAAAAAGTAGCCCACTGGCAACACTGCTCAAGTCGTACAAAAGCTTTACATTTAAAAACCAGCAATTTACAACGAAAATTTTCCCTTTACCAAGTTTCATATTTTTGAGCGATTAAATAAATCAAAATTATACTTAGAAAAACTGGTATGGATGAATTAAAAGAAGTGCAAAGAATGTCGTTGTGAATTTGTTACATCAGTGTTGCCAGTTCACTAGTTTCTAAAAAAATGAAATTGCTTGGATGGCACCATTTTTTTTTGTAGAAGAGTCATTCTCTGAAAAGTGGCAATTTTATGTCCCAGGAGTCTTGAAGACATATTTTTAAAATTACAAAAATAAAAAGTGATTTAAATTATCAATATTAATCAGTTATACATATAAACTCTAATTATTTGCTTATTGAAATTGAAATTTGATAAATTTAATGTATTTTTTAATGCATATGTCATTCCCTCACTATGTCCCCATTCACATCTGTAGGAAAGAAAATGCTTTCTCTGCTATTGCAGCACGTATATTTATAATTATTTTTTTCTCAATCCATTAAACACACTTAAATATACATGTTTTGCCATTTAGTTATATTTATATTTTATATTAAGAATGAATTAGGGAACTTTTTAGTCATGTCCCTAGCATTTGTCGTCATTCCCTCACATAACTATAAATTTGCTGTTATTTACTTAGTAGAAAGCAGCACATGATTTATATATGTCTAGACAGTTTCAACAAGAGTAAAGTGAAGTATCCAGCTTGTTGTTTGCTCAAAAAAGTTCTTGAATAGTTAGTATATGGCTTTAAAGTACTAGATCAATGTGAGTATTTTTATTACGCGTCATTCCCCCGTCTATTATAAATTTAATAAAAACTAATGAAATGTCTTTTTATGTTGTTATATTATTAGAAATGTGTTTCAAGAGATATTTAGTAACTGAAAATATACCCAAGACTAATAACTTTTTTATAACATGGTTTTTAGAAGTATTTTGTCATTCCCTCACAGTGATTCCCTCAAAATTTTAATATGAGGCAGTGTTGCCAGTGGGCTACTTTTTTTAAATTCAGATTTATTGATTGGCACCGCTTTTTTGAAACGGCAAAATTCCCTTTGTTTTTGCCTTAATTAATATGTGATTAAATAAGGCGCATTTTGCCATTTCAAAAAAGTGGTGCTAATCAAGAAATCTGAATTTAAAAAAAGTAGCCCATCTGGCAACACTGTATGAGGGAATGATTTAAATTTTGAGGGAATGTTCGGAATCATTTATATATGTACTAAACAGTAAAATAAGAAAATCTAATGCAATAAAATATACATTAAAAAACTCATAAGACTTTTAATTACCGTAAGTATAGATAACACATTTTTAATTTTTATTGTTTTACAGAGAGAGGTTAAAAATAAATAAATAAAATTTTTTGCACTAATTCAAATAAACATCAACTCTTCTAAATGTTAATGCTTTATCTTAAATTTTTCAATTGACATAGAGTAAAAAAAAATAATTTTGACATTATGACTTCTAATTTTAATTTCTTTTCTTTTCTAACCCTTTCAAGGGCGGTTGTATGTTTATGAAACTACTTAATTTTAATTCCCAAACACCACAATGGCACCAGACTTTTTATAAACTTTTAGCTATTTAACATGCATGTAAAATATAGAATTTTTCACATTTACAAATACATTTGTTCTTAAATTCCGGTGCCAATCATTTATTTGAACATTTTAGCAATGGAAGTGCTTTGAAATTAAAATATCAGAAGAACTATGAGATACAGTTTGGTTCATATTATGTTTTGATAAATATAGCAATAAGATACTTGTAGGCTAAATTTTGAGATTTTTTAGGCAATTTTTTATAAAAAACAGCCACTTTTCAGAGAATGGCCCACAAATATTCATTTTTTTAATGTTAGATTACTTAATGCAAAAATAAGGCGAATTACACTATTTTAAAAAGTTGTGGCATTTAAGCACTCTCAATATTTAATATGTAGCGATCTGGCTACACTATTAAAAATAGAGCTATGAAATAATGTGTACTGTCTACGAATTGCGGGTGACGTAACTAAGCAGATTGTCACAAGATGGCGGCTGTTTTTTTTAAATCGGACCTACGCTTTCTGAATAACATCGGCGCAAACAATGCTTCAGTAAAATTAAATTGAAAATTTTGTCTGATTTAAGCAGGAAATATTTTCTCCCAAATATCGTAAAAACTTCTATTTATTTTTACTGGCTTGCTAAAACAGTCAGTTTGTTTCACCGGTTGTCACAATATGGCGGAAACACAGGGCTTGACTTCCGCAAAACTGAACTTCCACTAGCAAAAAAGCAAATTTGTTTCTACCATTATTTATGACTGAAATTTTGCATTAATAAGTCCTTTGAATAGGGAGAAAATTTCTATATAAATTTACTGGTGGAAGTTTCCACCGGAGGAGATCAGCCGTTGCGGAAGCGATTACAGTTGAATCTGAACTATTGTAACCCTTAATTGCATAAGGATGTAAATTTCCATCACATTTTTATTTAATTTTTAATACATAAATTAAGTTCTTACAACCACTATATTTATATAGAAATATTAACCTCTAAAAATTACAAAAATATGCTACTAAATAAAGTTAAAAATCTAACTTAAGATTTCTGGTGTCTAATCCTTAATATAAAAATAAAAAACATAATTCTAAAAGAATAATTCGTGCAATTAAGGGTTAAGGATATGTCAATTTCTCTTTATTGACCTCTTGCACTCTGTGCCGTACGTCATGATATGTGGATGATTTTTTAATTAGACTTTCCGAATTCTCACCAGAAAGTTTTAAATCTTATTTTTTGTTTAACCCCTTAATTCTCGCCCCCGTCAATATCACGGGCTGAGGTGTCGTTGGTTATTTCTCGTGCCCGTCATATTTCTGGGCTGGAGATTTATTGCTGGAAAAAACTTCAAAACCAGAAAAATTTAACTGGCATTTCGGTCCGAAGTCTGAATATTAGCGACTGGGGGTGGTTTTTGGCGCTGATTGTGATGTTGGACTCAAAAAAATTATCAATAATCAAAATTTAATGTATGTAAATTATATTATTTCAAGTACTATTTGTAAAAATTTGTTTGATGATGATAAATAAAGATCTAAGATGTGAAAAATAAAGTTTTTATTCGCATTAATTTGTATGGTGTAAAACAAATATTAAAACACAGAATTCTCGCAAGATGGCTTTTCCACAAATTTGAATTTGTTCTATAACATCTTTTTTTTTTCGCCTTAAAAAAAACTAATTGCATATTTTATATAGAAACCTTATAATTATTCAATTTCTGTAATAAGAAAATAGGTACTTTTTTATGGTTTTCCCAAATAATAAGCGACCGTTAAGGGGTTAAAAGATGATTTATTTTCCTTAAATAAGGTAAAAGAAAAGTACCAATTAAATTTTTGCGGTGTAAATTCAAAATTAAAAAAAAAAATCTGCCAGATGCGGCAACACTGGTGATTAGTGACATACATCCACTAACCATGGAACTATTAATAAAGAGAAACTGGCATATCCTTAAAATAGTGAAGCTTCAACTACAGCGCCTAGAAGATACGGTGTGAAAAACGGCTACTCCTATAATGCTTTAAAAGGTGCTAAAAACTTGTATCCCATAAATCTCCAACAATGCTCAGGCCCCACCAGTGGCTGAGAGGTTCTTCTCTCGAAGCTGGTAGACGGGAGGTGCTGGGTTCGAACCCAATCGCGCCCGTCGGCCTAATCGTTCGGAGTTTTCGTGGTTTTCTTCGAACCGTGGATTTCCATGCGTTAATACGGATTAGGTTCCCTTAGAAAGACCTCCACCGAAGGCACTCCCCCTAGGGCCTATATCCCTCGTGTAGATAATTGGTCATCAACAATCAACCCAACTCAACCCAACCCAACAATGCTCAGCGGCAATATGCTGATACGAGCGCCATCTCGTAACTCTTTTCAATATAAACCCTGTGTTTTCAAAAATTATAGAATGTTAAATATCGGAAACTATAAATATAATATATTTTAGTCTGTTATAAGCAAATTTAGTTAAGGAATGACGTGAAATAGGTTAAAGAGTCTCTTTTAGAATGACTATCGTTTTTAAACCACTACGATGGCGCTACTATCGACATCTTGTTATTCAGGATCGTTGAACATTTATGGTATTCAATTTTTTAGCACTATTTTGTAGCCGTTTTCCCATGGAACTGTAAATAAAGAGGAACTGACATATCCTTAAAATAGCGAAGCTTCGACTGTAACCGTTATCGCAAGCGTTGCTTACCGCCGGTGAAAACTTCCACCAGTAGATTTATATAGAAATTTTCAACTTTTTTAAACGCCTTAGTATTGCAAAATTTCAGTCATAAATAATCGTAGAAACAGATTTTCATTTTTACTGGTAGGAGCTTACTTTGGTGCTTGTTAGGCCCTGTGTTTCCGCCATATTGTGACAACCAGGGAAACAAACTGACAGTTTTATAAGGCACATTAATACCAGTAAAAACAAGTAGAAATTTTTATGTCATTTTTGAGAAAAAATTCCATGAATAAGGTGTTTAAATAGGGCGAAATTTTCTATTCAATTTTACTGGTGTGACGTTCGCATTTGCGGTAATCAGAAACTGGAGCTCCGATTAAAAAAAGCAGCCGCCATCTTGTGACAACCTTCTCAGTTACTTCAGTCGCAACTGGTAGACAGTAGACCAAATGTCTCCTCCTCTTTATTCATAACTCCATTCGTTTTCCACACTGTATCTTCTATGCGCTGTACTTAAAATATAACCACTATCTCAGGGGTTGTTTACGGCTGGTGAAAACTTCCACAAGTAAATTTACATAGAAATTTTCTCCTTATTTAAACGCCTTATTATTGCAAAATTCCAGTCTTAAATAATGGTAGAAACAAATTTTCATTTTTACTGGTATTAATTTACTTTTACGATAGTCACGCCCTGCCTTTCCGCCATATTGTGACAACCAGGGAAACAAACTGACAGTTTCAATAGGCAAACTGACACCAGTAAGAACAAATAGAAATTTTGGCCACATTAATAAAAACAATTTCCATGAATAAGACACTTAAATAAGACGAAATTTTCTATTCAATATTACTGGTGGGACGTTTGCCTCGGCGTTAATCAGAAACTGAAGATCCGATTTTAAAAAAGTAGCCGCCATTTGTGACAACCTCCTCAGTTACTTCACTCGCAACTGGTAGACAGTAGACTATATGTCTCCTCCACTTTATTCTTAACACCATTCCAGTAAAACTGTCAGAGCGCAAGGAGTTAATACTTCATGGTACTAAATAAGTCGAAGTTTACCGTCCAAATAAGTTGGTGGCATACTACGACTTTCCTGAAAAAGATTGTGCAGCACTTTTTTAAGCAATAATACATAGGGATCACCTGATACGTTTCTAGTCAGAACCAGTGTTGGCAGTGGGTTACTTTTTTTAAAATTCGGACTTCTTGATTAGCACCACTTTTCTGAAATGGTAAAATTCCCCTTGTTTTCGCCATAATTAATATGTCATTCAATAAGGCGAATTTTACTATTTCAAAAAAGCGGTGCCAATCAAGAAGTCTGAAATTAAAAAAAGTAGCCCACTGGCAACACTGGTCAGAACTAGCTTAATTACAGGATTTTTTTATGCCGGTATTCTTTAAAATTTCCTGAACATATTGTTCGTTCACACAAATGTTCGTCGAAAAATCAAATTTTTTGAACATTTAACCCTTTCAGGAGAACTAATATATTTTGCTAAAATGTTCAAATGATTGAATGACATAATGATATCGGAACAAATGTAGTATTTGAAAATAAATAAAAGCTTTTCTTGGCGTACTTTATAAAAGCAAAATATTATTTGAAAATGCTGGTTCTATTGTGGGATTTAGAAATTAAAATTAACCGATGTGAATGATTAGCGCGTAAGTTAACCCTGCCAGTAGTTGATAAAATTTTTGAAATATTGCTCCATTTCTGGCGAAAATGAGTTTTACTCGTGGCACTATACATAATACTTTTGTTTGAATGTTGGAGCAACTATTGTCACATTGTTGTCAGTTGCCTGCTGTAAGAGAAGCCATTTCATGATTTTTTTTTTTTTTTTTAGAAAATGTAAAAATTTAATTTTTCGTTAGTTGGAGACAATTACGGTAAGTTAAAATAATCCACTTCCATCTTGCTTATTTCAAATAATAGTATTATATGAATTATTGTTAACCAGAATTAAGCATGATATTTTAAAGGTGAATTTTTGACTTATTTTTTCGATTGATCAACTACTGGGAAAGTTACAATTAACCCTTAAATGTATGAGGGGGGGGGGGGGAGTCGAAAAAATTATATGTGATTTTCAGAAAGGCTTATTACACAGGAAAAATAATGAAAACAATCAGAGATACATTTTTCGTATAATACGTCAAGCTTTTCTTATGTTGCACATCTGCAATACAAGTAAAAACTACTGTCATAACTAAAATATTGCAAATTATTAAATATCTTAATAAGTATGAATCTAATTACCATATTTTATATAAATATTTATTTTCTAAAACTTAACCCTTAAATGCACGAATTATATTTTTAGAATTGTTTTTTTTTTTATTTTATATCAAAGATTAGATACCAAAACCCACTATTAGACTTGCATGGCAAGGTGGCTTTAAGTGCACAATTCTGATAAATTTCCAGATTTTAATTCAATAGAGTAATCGATTTCTTCGTTAGTGAATAAAGTAAGTTTTAGTATATTATTGCAATATACACGCATTAATTAAAATAAATAAATAAATATATAGATGATTATTTATATATTGAACTTTTCCTAAGTACATAAATATATTTCTTTTATTGTACAGATATTGTAGCAAGACAAATGAAAATAGCAGGAAATCTCTTTATCAGAAATAAATGAACTGAATGATACATACTTAGAGCATGTAGAGTTAAAGAATAATAAATATGTGAGTATTTATATGTGAAATACTAGAATTCATATATGTAACGTAATTAGAATAAATTTAAAATAAATATTTTATCGTATATACATTTACAAGTGTTTTTTCTCTATATCGTTAAAGAGGATTCTAATAGTTTACATTTATTTCTCTTACAGATGTGTTCTATTTGCTACAAACAGTTTTTAACCCTTGAAGGACGCCAAAATATTATATACACAACTTAATTTTAATTCACAAATACCACATTGGCACCAGAATTTAGGATTTTTTTTTTTTTTTTTTTTGTGCATAATGTGCGTGAAGAAAAGCTTCTACTTACTTTCATATAAATTTGTTCATAAATCCAGGTGTTAACAAATAATTTTAACATTTTAGCAACAGAAGTACTTTGCCCATGAAGGGGTTAAATACATGAACTTTTAAAGAACATACACAAATCCATACAGATGAAAAACACTGTATTTGTGAAGATTGCCAAAACCCGTTTTCAAGAAAACATGAATCAAAAAAGCATACGTCGTCAAACAGTGTATCACCAGTTGTATGTAAACTTTGTGAAGATATTCAAAAAATAACCAAACGTTTGAAGAATTTAACATTCAAGGAAGAGATTTTGAGCACTTATCCAACTTAATAGCATAAGTGTTACCACAACGTCCCAAAAATTAAAATTTGGAAGGCATACACATCGCTGTAAATAAATTTTTCTTACCCCATAGCTTCCAACTTTTACGCTTTTTGGCTACCACTAAAATTTTAAAGAGATTTTCACCTTGTTTAATCATGAGATTTCGACGTTGAGTAAGACAATATTTTCTATAAAATTTTAGTGGTATGACAAAAGCGTAAAAGTTGGCAGCTATGTTACCCGTGTTTGTTCTAACTAGCACGAATGTATAACAAAAAAAAATTACAAAAAAAGTTTTTAAAACAGTTTAGAAAAATTACGAAAAAGTTTTTATAAACCTAAAAAATTCGAAAAACTTTACAACAAAGTAATGAAAAAAGTTTTAAAAAATGTTATTTTAAATGTAAAGTATAGTGGTTGCAAGCCCTGACCTGTGTTGCCAGACGAATACTAAAATTTCATTTTGAACACCACTATTTTCATAGGGAGGTAGTCGCCTTATTTATTTACAAAAGTTTTTCAATTATATCAAGTGAATACCGTAATTTCCGGCGTATAATCCGCAGATCAAACAATTCTGTTTGGACCGGAAATTGTATTTAGTAATTGAAGTCAAATATTTACTGCGATCTAAAATGTTACATTTTATTTTAAGAAATTTCTGGGTCGAAAAATGATTGTTTGATCCGCGGATTATACGCCGGAAATTACGGTAATACCGTACGAAAATAGTGGTATTCAAAATAAAATTTTAGTATTCGTCTGGCAACACTGGCCCTGACCCACACAATTGTATATGTGATACTAAAGTAAAATAAAAAGACTATTTCCTGCATTTGTTAGATTTAAAACCAAATCTGCACATTTATATGAGTTAATTGGCTTCAGATGTTTTGATAAGACACAACTAGGGGGCACCAACTATATTACAGGGTTAGATTTTCTGCTTTTAAAAAGACTATATCATCTGACAGCAATAGACAAAAAGTATGTACTGTCGTAATTTTTTTTTAAATATGATTTTTAGTGTTTGCTTAGATTTAATTTTCCTTTTCATATACTTTATTCATAATTTTAATTGATTTTGTCCTTGATAAATTTAATTAGGCTTTACAAAAGTTGAAAAACAAATGACCAACACAATTGTGTGGGTCCGGCATTTACCATTTCCAAAATAGTTACAATTCCTAATACATAAAATTTTTATTTTTAAGGGATTTTTTTTATTTATGTTTTTAGCAATTTATTTTTTATTAATTACATTTATAAAGCGGATTAATTTCAATTAATAGATTTGTACTATTCATGATTTCTATTTAAAATGGATAACATTAGATATGACGACCCAAGAAGCCAAGGGGTATAAGTGACAAAATTGAAAAAATTGAGTTAAGTGCACAGGCTATCTGGATATAAGTCTATTTGTTTGTGAGTAAAGAGATATAAGTAATATTTTAATTATACGCTGCGTTCTAGGGGTCAATTACTTAACCTCTTTCCCGAAATCGTAAACGCGTGGAGCACAAGGGGTATAAGTGCACTCGTATCCGTTGACATCCACATAGCTGAACCGCAACCAACGACATACAAGGCCAGTTCATGACTTTTAAAACGCCGCATGAATTTAATCGTCTTTAAACGGCAATTGGCACAAAAAGACGAAGATGTTTCTTACGAACGGTTGCAGAACATTGTAAACAAAAAGGAAGAAACAGTTTCTGCCGCACCTTCTCGCAATAAAACTGGAAGAAAACATCCATCGAATAAAATTCCACAAGACCGTATTGATGTCATCAAAGAACGCATAAACAATTTTCCACGATACACAATCCATTATACTTGAGACAAAAACCAGAACCGTAAATACTTGATTCCAGAACTCAATTTAACCCTTTATCTACTGACGGTACTTTTAAGTACCTCTCACTTTAAACTTTTATATCATAGTGAATATTACTAATATTCTAATGGTACTTTGCAAAAAACGCTCTTTTAACTCCACTTTATCCGAATACATGGCAGAAGTAGTTCGGGGTTTGTTATTTTAGAGAGGAATAGGGCTATCTTTGAAGCAGTCAATGTATTTTCTGCCGACATTTTCTACAGATTGCCACGCTCGACTTTTCATTACTGCAAACACAGTAAAGGATATAAGATAAGTGTTGCATTTTTTTATGAGTCCATTATGATCTTAGAATACAATTTGATAAGCTATTTTAGATGAATGGTTTATGTATTTGATTTAACAGTTCAATTACTCGGTGGTACTTATAAGTACCGTCAGTACACTGCGTGTTGGAGAAACACTTTTTGTTTACTTTTCGTCTGTGTAGTTATCTATCGTTTTATTCTGCTTTAAAATGTAATTACTAAAATGTAGTGTAGTAATGATTTCCCTGGTATTTCTTTTCTGTATCATAGTTATTTTTTATAGGAAATCGTAAAAGTTGTGGCACCGGCTCGTTTTTGCTATGCTAGAAATGGCATATGTAAATTCATAAATTTCCTATGTGGAGATGCGAGAGAACGTGTTGTCCCTGGAATATAGACGTCGCATTAACTAAAGGACTGCTAAGAAGGTAGAAACTTAAAGAAAAATAGTTTTTTTTAACCCTTCCAGCCGCAAAACATTTTCAATTCTAAAGTGTTGAAATAAATTATTGGCACCGGAATTTGCCAAACTATTTATTTGTAAATAAGAAAAAAAAAGCCTATATTTCATATACTTATTAAATCGAAAATATTTTCTGGTGCCAGTTGAAATATTTTGTGGGTTTTCTGTTATGATATTTTAGTCATAGTGTGCTGACGGTACTTGAAAGTACCACTTTAATTACTGACCTCTAAATAATTAAATTTCTCACGGGTGAGTATTTTTTTTTATATTTTCCCTTTAATTTTCATTGTAGTAACTGAAAAAAAAATATTACATGAAAAAAATTGCAGTAGATCATAATGCCATAGATAAAGGGTTAAAGGAGATGTACAAACTCTATGTTCACTTTTGCCTAGAAGAAAAGCGCTTACAGCCGGTCAAGGAAAGTTTCTTTAGACATATTATTAACACCCAATTTAATCTCAGTTTTTATCGACTGGGGACTGATACATGTGTTGTGCGTGACAAGCTACAATTGAAAATAGACCATGGAAATGCAGATGCGAAACAACAAGCAGAAGCTGAAAAAGTACTACATCTCCGCAAATCAGAAGCTGCCAGATAAGCCAAAGACGCATTCCAAAATTTACAGGATGATTCAAAGGTCTCGATATGCTTTGACTTGCAAAAAAAAAATCATGCCAACTACACATAAATCTAATTCTAAGGCTTCTTATCTACGTCAACTTTGGACGTACTACTCCAACATTCATAACTTTGAAAGCGGAACTGCCAGCACGTACATGTGGCATGAAGTCAAAGTTTTTCGTGGTTGCCAAGAGTTCGCATTCTGTCTTTTGAAGTTCATAAAGACTTTTCCTCTCAAGTCAGGTATATCACAACTTTTAGTGACAATCGTGGAGGACAGAATTAAAGCCATTTGATTGTGAAGTTCAGTCTGTAAATAAAATAAATACACACACAGAAACAGTCGATCATCACTTTTTGATTTCAGGAAAATCCTACAATGAATGTGACCAAGACTTTTGGCTTATAGAAACCAGGAAGAAGGGAAATAAAAAGGATCTGTATGTTCCAGAGCACTGAGCTCAACTTGTAAATGATTCCATCAAACACTTCACTGTAAAAGTACTAAAGGGTGAAGATTTTATCTAATCGAGTCACTTGCACCATTCTTTATAAAGTCATTGAAAGGTATCTGAAATATACAGTGGCTTCATTTCGAGAAAAAAAACCCTTCATATTTTTCTACAAAGAAACTGCTGGTGGTGAATTAGAACCTTTCCACGAGCTAAAGGTGATGTCCAGCCATGCCGGAATATGTTCTACAGTTCTGCATGAGTTTCCTACAGCACAAGAAAAACCGAAACTGAAGCACTTTATGTTTAAAAATCTCATTGAAGTATTGCAGTTTGTACCTCGAGTGTACCTTTTTTTTCTACCGAGATCTACTTCTCCAAGTGGCACCAGGACTGATTGAACCCGCACGCTTCTAAAGATCAGGCTGATGAACCTAATCGTGATTATGAAACTGGTGAAGATGAGATAATGTAGATGTGTTGTTCCCATGTTATCACTAGAAGAATATTGTTCCATATTTTTATACTGTTTTGCGTCATTTTGTGTTTTAGAATTTACTTTCTTATACGCTAAATAAATGCATCTTAATGGTTAAAAAATTATAAAATTTCAATGTTTCAAAACTTTTAATAAAATTTTAAAACTTATATTAGAACAAAATTTTGTCCTTTCTTTCATTTGTATTAACATCGTTCATAATTTTTTTATAAATTCATTTTCTTTATTTCGTAATTTTTCATTTTTTGTGTATCGCTTGGAAGCCAAAGGATACAAGTGCCGAATGGTTATAAATATTGCTTAGTTATAAATTTGAAAAACATTGTGCTCTCCTTTTTTTTCGCAGTCATTGAAATAAAAGTTTATATACCACTAAGAAATCAGGAACAGTTTCACATTTCAATTCATTTAATTATATTGATGTTCAACTTTGAACTCAATATACTCGAAATCTAAATTTTCTGACTTGTATCACTTGGCTTCTGAGGTCCTCATATATAATATGCACATGCAACGAAATGTATGTTTCTACTCTGAGTCATAGATGTCATATACATAGCTGCCAACTTTTACGCTTTCTTCTTACCACTAAAATTTATAGACAGTATTGTATTACCTAATCGTCGAAATCTCATGATTAAACAAGGCGAAAATCTCTATTAAATTTCAGCGGTAGCCAAAAAGCGTAAAAGTTGGCGGCTGTGCATATATGATTTATAAGTTTTATATGAGTTATATGCATACCACGAGATATATTTTTAAATTTGATAAATTCATTCCATTTTGTCGACACAGCAAGTGAACCACCAGGAATGAATAATAAATTATGGAAAGTTCAGAAAATGCTCGATAGATTCCGCAGTGTCTGCTTGAATCTACCAGGAAATCAGGGAAAATTTTCCATTGATGAGCAGACAATTCCTTTTAGGACGTGCTTCAGCAAAGCAGTATGTGAAAAACCAACCACACTCTGTGGTTTATGCGTCCACAGCATCATCTAGGACAGTTTTAAATTTTGTAGTATACCAGTGGGGAAGTACAGACCTGGACCACAAGGTTTAGGACCTGCTGTAGTCCTTACTCTGGTTCAGACCTCGTTTTATGTACTTCCATCTGTATTTCAAAACAATACCGTTGCTGGTAAAACTAAAAAAAAATAAATTTGAAGGATCAGGCACAATCCAAACGGAGTGAAGGGCATATTATTTGTCAACGGCTCTTAAGAGGAGTGCGAGCATTGAACACGTCTCAAAAAAGGAAATTGTAGTGGTCTGTACAAAAACAAAAAATGTTTCAAACATTTTCATCGTGGCTGATGAAACTTATCCCAGTAAACAACTTTTTTGCTTAAACTTTTATTTTTAGATATTTGCACACATAATCCCAGACTACACAATTGTATAGATCAGCGGTGGCCAACTGTGGCACGCTCGACACCACTAAAATTTTACAGTAACCATTGCCCTATGAAATCATCGAATCCCTGCGATTCAAGCAGTCGACTTTTTCTGTAAAATTTTAGTGGTATCCGGCGTGCCACAGTTGGCCACCCCTGGTGTAGATTTCGTCCAAAAACGGCTGCATTCAGGCCAAACACACACAATTGTGTGGGTCCTCCCTTGGCATAACCTGACATTGGGTATTTTTTTAAATTTTTTTCCAATCAAATACGATCCTATCGATAAAGGGAAACCACTCAAACTTTCAATTTCTACCAAATAAACTCCCGGTCTTAAAGGGTTTTACTACTATTTGCTTCCACTATACTGACATGCCAATTCTATTTTTTATAGCAAATATCTTCCAAAATAAGCACTAAAATCTGCAAAAAGTCTTTAGAAAACGTTATATCATGTGTTCCACTGACAACGTGTTAACACCTTTGAAGAGAGCGGGTATATTACTTATATCACTTACTTTTAGCCCATTACCATCTAATGGTGCGTTTTCGCACCGCCAAAAATAAATGTAAATTAACTATCCTTACACCGCTATTTTCTAAATATAAAAATTTCATTGATTAATTATAGAAAGTTTGAACATTAAATAAATCGCAGATTATCTTTTAATATTTGTGGTGACAAATGTAAAAAAGTTGAATTTCCCCATCTTATAGTTCCGGCAGTTAATGGTTTAATTCCAAAACGTCAAATGGGACAATAAATTTTTGAATAAAATTTGTTTTTATAATTAATGGCAGGGGTGTCAAACTGTGGCCCGCTGGATACCACTAAAATTTTATAGTAATCATTACCTTATTTAATCATCGAATCTCTGTGAATCAAGTAGTCGACAATTTCTTTAAAAAATTATTGGTATCGTTTGGGCCATAGTTTGACACCACTGACGTATGGGAAGGAAATAATTTATTCACTTACAAATCAATTCGTACGTCAATGCTAGTGCAGTTTTAACATTTTAGCAACAAATTTACTGAGCCAGAGAAAGTCAAAAAATATATTTATATTTTGCTAAAAAATTTTATAGTAATTTTTTATATATTTGTTAAACGTAAATAGCTTCATTTCCAAATCAATGCCGTTATTAAAAAATTAAAAAGTCCCTCACGGAAAATATATTTTTCGATACGAAACAATTATGACGTTTCTAAAGACTTATTTTAAAATAGCATTCTTTTGAGTCATGTTTACTTTCCTTTTGCAATTTAATTTTTTTAATGTATTTCCTCTAATATTGTTGGTTCAAACACATAAAATATTGTTTAATCTTTATGAATTAGTATCGTGTATGAAACTCATTTATTTTCTTAAGTTACAGGGGAAAAAAAAAAGGATATCGATCACTTCATTGATTGAACATCCGGAATTACAAAGAAGATGGAAAGAGAAAGAAACATTCCTTTGCAATGAATGCAGATTTGATAACAAAAGAGTCGAAATACATTCTAGTGTCTTGCGAATTCTTTTGTATATCCTCCTTTCAAATCTATATTTTTAGACACAACGGAAAAATATTTTAAATAAAATAGATTTATTATAAATGGGAATTTTTTTAAGTGTCATTTAATAATTTTTTTAAGTAAAAGTTTCAATAATTTTAAATGTCACTGAAATAAATATCTGTCAATTTTCCACTGTTCGTCCTTAAAGTGAAAATTTATTTGACCCATGTTAATCATGTTTTAAACCGGAGATATTTTTAGAAATGTATTAAGGGCGGTTATGTCGTCACGGCATCAAATAATTTTAATCCCAAATTGCC
Source organism: Maratus speciosus (assembly GCA_963932465.1). Lineage (NCBI taxonomy): Eukaryota > Metazoa > Arthropoda > Arachnida > Araneae > Salticidae > Maratus > Maratus speciosus. Next base: position 438,114,291 of record OZ010787.1, read on the forward strand.
ACATTGGCACCGGAATTTTATGATGAAAATGTCACCTTTATTAAGTACGCGAAAATTTACTTTTACTTGTTTACAAATAAAATCTCTTTTTAATACTAGTGTCAATAAAGTATTTGAACATTTTACGAATACAAGTACCTGAAAGGGTTAAAATGTGTCATGTAGAAACACGGAATTAAATAAATAAAGATATATCAAAAATACTTTCTGATACAAAACATTTTTGAACTGAGTAAAATTCACCTTCTGATTACCGGCCAGGATAGATGACTTTTATTATTAACCCACTTCTGTGCAAACCGAGATTTTCTCGAGGATGCATTTTTTCGTCTAATTAAACCTCCTTGATTATTTCCACCAGTTATTTTTTTAGTGTAAATTTTGCCCTATTTGATCGGAGCATTTTTACATTTAAATTATATAAAAATTTTTGTTTTGAAAAACCGGTTACAAAAGAATAACTGTAAAGAATACATCAAAAGAATAACTGGGTGCTCGTTGCAAAGCTATTTTAATAAAATAATTATGCAGCGAGAGGGTTAACACTAGAACCGCGATGACGGGTCCATTGCATGGAACTATGAATAAATAGGAAATGCCACACGTTCAACAAAGGGAAGCTTTAACACTCTCGCTGCGTATTTTTTTTTCTTTTTAATAGGTTCAAAAATGCGCTTCTTATTTTATTTCATATTTCAAATCTACATATATTTTAGAAATAAAACGTGTAATTTTTTTTTTTTTTTTTTTTTGAAAAAGAGTTCTTTGTTTAATATCTGCAGGGGCAAAATAGTTCTGATGCTAAAATATTAAAGTAATTGAATGACACCGGTATTTATGAACATATTTATATGAAAGTAAATGACAACGTTTCTTCGCTTATTTTATATAAAATAATATAGAATTAGATAATATAGAATTAGATCATAATAATAGGTTAATAATCATAAATAATAATCATAATAATAGGTTATAATCATAGGATCATTATAATAATAGGATCATAATAATAGGTTAATATAGAATTAGATCATAAAAAAGATCGTGGAATTCGTGGCTTGCACAAATTTTGCTACTTTTACATTGTCCGTGGAAATAGCGGGATGCGCAGCGAGAAGGTAAACTGTAACCTGTTGCACAGTGGCTCATTACAACCGGGGAAAGACACCACCAGCAAATTTGAGTAGAAAGTTTCTCCTTATTTAACCCCTTGAAGGGAGGTGATGCCATTATGGCATCAGATAATTTTAATCCCTAATTGCCACATTGGCAGCCGATTTTTTTAAATGAAAATTTCACTTTTATTAATTACGCGAAAATATATTTTTACTTGTTTACAATTAAATTTTCTTGTAAACACTGGTGTCAATCAATTATTTCAACATTTTAGGAATACAAGTACCTTGCCCTGAGAGGGTTAAACGCCTTATTAAAGCAGAATTTCAGTGATAAATACGACTCAAAACATATATTTATTTTTAGCGGTGGAAGTTTACTTCTGCTGTAGTCAGGCCATATGTTTCCGCCATATTGTGACAACCTAAGATACTTGCTGTCAATATCAGTGAAAGAGATTACAATACTCGGGCTAGCTCCTACCAGTAAAAACGAATTGAAATTTTTACAATATTTGTGAGAAATTTTGCAGGAATAAGTCGCTAAAATTAGATAAAATGTTCTATTCATAATTTACTGGTGGAAGCTTGCTTCGGCGGTAATCAGAAACTGTTAATTCGATGAAAAAAATCAGCCGCTATATTCTGACAACCTCCTCAGTTACTACACTCGCAACTGGTAGATTCTACAGCACATGTCTTCTCTTTGTCCATAACTCCAGTGTTTTCAGTACTCTACTTTTATTTTATTATGGATTCTTAATTGCCACCAGTTTTTTGAAATAGTAAAATTCGATTTATTTAATGAAAGAATCAATAAGTTGAAAACATGGCGCACTATACCATTTGAAAAAAGTGGTGACAATCAAGCAATCTAAATTAAAATAAAAAGTAGCCCACTAGCAACACTGGACGGGTCATTTTGCCCCGTACCGAATGAACAGATGTTGATTTGAACCAGAAATTTCTTCATAATATTTATTGTAGTTATGCTGCACAAAAAATAATTTAAATGAATAAGTTGAATAGTTTTAAATAAAAATAAAATAGTTTTAAATAAAATACTTATTTAAAACTTAAATAAAATTTTCCACTGTTCTGGTTCCATGGAAAATATTTTCTACCACAATGCGCAATTTTTTCTTCTAAGTAGATTTCTTTTGAAAATATCCTAGTAAAAGTGTATGACAGAGATTCACATTCAAAAAGTGGAAAGCATAGTATAAATAAAATTGTGCCCCCTACTCAAAGGTTAAAACACAATTAGTAACACAAGAAGCCTAGCTGGAGTTTGGTAAAAATGAATTTCTATAGAAATTTCCTTCATTCCATTTCTTTAATCCTTGCTGTAAACTTGCAAGAATACCTAAACTATGGGGACTGCTCTAAAACACCCTAGAAATTAGTACAACAATAAAATATGTTTTTGGTCAACGCCTTGAAGGGTCAACACCTTGAAGAGAGGTTGATTGTTTTTATACCCAAATTCCACATTGACTCCAGTATATTGGAATGAAAGTTTTCCTTTTAATAGATAATTAAAGATAAGCTTTTACTTATCTTGAAAGAAATTAGTTTATAAACTTGGGTGTCATTCAATCATTTCAGCATTTTACAAATAGAAGCAGAAAGAGTGAACAAAATAACCTATTAGCTACCTGGGTCCACATATGTGAACCTTTATTCTTTTCCCCATAAAAACTAAACTATTTAAGTTTTTTGTTTTTTACATTTTGACTTCATTTCTTAATAGCTGAATGTTTTTCGCTTTAAAAGCGAACCAATGAATGGCAAAATCTATGCTGATTTCCTCATAAAATATGTGTTATTTTCATCTGAGTTTGCAAAACGCCTTCAAGAGGTTGTGGCCAAGAAATTGATAATTTTTTATACTTATTTAACTTAACACTAGAACGCTCGGAAATTTTACTCAAGTTTCATAAAAATATTTTACACCAGAATTTCTATTTAAAATTATTTGACTGATTTATTTAACGTAAATATGCGTTTTTAAAATTTAACTTATTTTGCGAAAGAATTTCTGGTTTCAACTGACATTTAATCATATGGTCGGAGTCGAATCGACTCCTTCCGGGCGTTCTAGTGTTAAATCCTTTACAATAAAATGTTTTGAGGATTTTTATATCATTCCCTTGATTAAAGGCCTTAAATTTGTGATTGTGTGAATTTGGGTTAGTGATAATTATATTGATATTTTAACAGAATTTGTAATTTTAGATCCCTATTTGTAAAACTAAATTACTAGTCCCCTAAAGTATCAATTTCCGAAAAGTTCTTTTTTCTGCCATCTATGATGTCATTTTGTTTGTTTAAAACCAGTGAATGAGTATTTGTAGTATTATCTTAGATTTGGGAACGAAGAGGTTACGAGATTACACAAGTTTGAACGTCGTAAAAATGTCACACTTCAGGAATTTGTGTGGGTTTCAATAACAATTCAATCTTTAGGAAGCGTTTCTAAAATATTAGGTTATTTTTGTGGAGTATTTCATAAATTTTTAATTGAAAAAAAATCATATTTCATCCTTTACCGGGTTGTAAACGAGTGTGTCCTGAAAATGAATGTGTGAACAGGCCGCTTGCACCGAGAATTTTTGAAACATTAAAATAAAAAAAACATCTTAATTTAATTTGTTTTTAGCGAATTTCCTATAGCTATAGATTCCAATGTCTCTTAATTATTCCGGATTCTGATCCAGGACGAACATGTTTTCAACCGGAAATTTTATTTAAACAAAAATTTCAAAATGAAATCTAAGATGTTACCTTACTGAAAGAGGACGCATATCTTTATATATATTTTCCGGTTAAAAACATTTTTGTATTGGATCTGACTCCGGAATAATTAGCTGATGTTGGCTTCTATGCTATAGACATAGGTGCCAAGTAACCACTAATCCTCCGTAATATGTGGGTTAATTTAACCCTGGTTTAATACATCTCGTACCGTAATTTTTTTTCAGAGGTGAAATTAAATAAGTTCCACGTAGAAAACTGGAAATAAGTAAATAAAGATTCATCAAATAATTTTTCTGGTTCGAAACTTTGTTAAATTGAGTTAAATTAATCCTCGCATTACGGAAGATTAGTGCGAGCTTGGCACCTCTGGCTATAGAATATACTTAATACTTACATAAACATACAGGACTCCCACTCGTACCCTTTTTGAACACTACATTTCTTTTAAAAAAATCTTCTGTAAGAATTTTCGTCGAAGTTTACCTAGAAAGGCTTTCTTTGTTGCCATTGTTGCAAAAACGCACCACGAAATTTTCTGTTAAAAGATACGGGTTTCCAAAAAACGGACTAGCGGTAGCGCTGCTTATATATATACAGGGGTAATCTAAACTCTTGGGCTAAACTTGAAGGGTTGATAGTACACATCAAGACAAACAGTACTAAATAGGAAACTAAGGGTTGCTCACGTCTTCCAAAGGAGATAGGCGCCATTTTAAAGTTTAGGGTCCAAACTTTCAAATGATTATCAATCTCAATCGTTGGGAGTGATTAAGTAGCGCAAACTGAACTATGCTCAGGAATTGAAATTTGAACCCCTCTCTCTCCTGAACACAGTGCAGTCTGAGCTATTTAACTACTCCAAACGATTCAGATTTTGAGCTCAAAAGTTAAGTTTAAGTCTATGATTTTGAAAGTATTTAGTGAGATACAAAAAATAACGGTAAAAATTAGTTGTTCACTATTCCAAAGTCTAAAGCGCCCTCTATCGGCACTTTTTGAACTTTATCTTTAAAATTTATTTTCAAGAAAATACTGACATAGTTTTAGCGAAAACCGCAAACGAATCGAACAATGTTTCCGTTTTTTATAATCATTCGACGTTATAGACCCTAAACTTTAATGGCGCCTATCTGCTTTGGAAGACGTTTGGGACCCTTAGTTTTCTATTTAATATCATTTGTCTTGATGTATACAATCACCCCTTAAAGTTTTGCCCAAGTTTTAGATTCACCCTGTATATATATGTATGTATGTATATATATATATATATATATATATATACCGGGTGTCCTAAAAAGGACTGACTGATTTTAAAATTCAATACCTTCCAAACGGTGACAGATATTTAAAAAAATTTTGCAGGAGGGTTATGCATGAGGTCAAAAGTTTTTTTACAGTGATTTTCGATTTTAGTTCAAATTACAAAAAAATAGATGGCGCTGTAAGCAATAGGCGCTAATTACAGGCTCGGTTTTTTGGCCTTTCTTTTCTTCCATGCGAAAAAAGGAGATTAAAATGTATTGAGTGGGTCCCGAAATGCCAAAAATCGAGCCTGAATTTAGCGACTACTGATCGCAGCGCCATCTATTTTTTGTAATTCGAACTAAAATAGAAAATCACTATAAAAAAAACTTTTGACCTCATGCATAACCCTCCTGCAAGAATTTTTTAAATATCTGTCACCGTTTGAAAGTTATTGAATTTTAAAATGAGTCAGTCCTTTTTAGGACACCCGGTATATATATACACATAAATACATATATTTATATGCAGGGTGAGTCTAAATTCATGGTATAAACTTTAAAGGTTGGAACAGGATACTGTAACAATCATTTATTGTATAGGAATGTAAGGGCGCAAGTGACGCGTTGAAGTACAAACACCAGGGGGCCAATATGGTCGTTTTTGTATTTCGAAATTTCTCATTCGTACCAGAAAATTCCTGTACTATTCTTTTCTTTATTTAAGACAGATATTTTATGATTATATAAAGAAAAAATTCTTTGAAAATTTCCGGTATGAAATCGAAATTTTTGTATTAAAAAAAAAAAAAAAAAAAAAAAAAAAGCCGCAAAACATGCAAATCTGTCAAACACAGGTAACACACAAAAAGAAAAAAAAATGGAGGTTTTTTTTTTTTAATTCGAACATTTCTATTTCATACCGGAAATTTTCAAAGAATTTTTTTTATGTAATCACAAAGTTTCTGTCTTAAATAAAGAAAAGAACAGTATAGGAACTTTATGGTGTTGAATGAGACATTTTGAAATTTAAAAAAAAGGCCAGATTGTATCCCTGGTATTTGTACCTCATCGCGTCACTTGCGTCATACATTCCCATACAATAAATGATTGTTAAAGTGTCCTGTAACAATCCTTAAAGTGTGTGCCACTAATTTAGAATCCCCCTGTATATAGGTCTCCTTGAATATTTTAGACGGATGAGTAAATTGATGAAGGATGAATAAAATTTCCCGCCCTTTTTTAATTTCAGAAAATTATTACAAATCCGGCGATTGAACACAATTCACAGAATTTAAATATTAAATAAAAAAATTGTAATCAGAAAGAAATGGTGCCAATATCCTTGAAATACTAAGTGTGTACGCACCTTGAATAATACCTACCTACGATTAAACCCCTCACCGTCGCGCCTGATTATTGTAGGCTACTTTTTTCAAAATTCAGATTGTTTGATTGTCTCTAGTTTTTTAAGTAGCAATATTCACCTTATTTCATGGTAAATAAAATGATGCGAGAATAAAACCAATTACGGTATTTTAAAAAACTCGTACGAATAAAACTATATGAATAAAATAAAATCCTCTACATTGCTCACGAAAGTCACGGTTGCGAGAATTAAGCGGTTAAATTGGGCAACAAATGATGTACGAAAACTGTATGCCGAAACGTATTTTTTTAAATTACCTAAGTAAATAAAAGCACTTTGTAAGCCGATATTTTACTGTGGCTATATGTATTTCTTTCAATCAAAATCATATGACTTCAATCTATATTTTCTTTTGAAATATTTTTACGTGTTATTAAAAAAAATTAAAAATTTATTTCATTTTCAATAACTGCGCTGAAATGTTAAAATGAAACATCTTTCATTACAATAACTTTTATTTTTTTTTTCTTTAAAAGTCAAAATATGATTCTAGTTTTCTTTTCAATAGGAGAGCCTTTTTTAAAAAATAAAAAGTATGAGGGTAACTTCTATTTAAATCTTTCATCCAGAAAGAACATCTTTATATTGTTACGCTTTGGCTATAGAAGTTCTGATTGAAATGTCGCCAAGAAATGTGCTGTTAGAAAGAAAGCCTTTAAAAATATTTCTATTTTTAAACGTAATGCTTCGATTTTTATGATGGAATAAAAAATGTTTTCTTTCTATCCGTTATAGTTATAAAACACTAGTACATTTAACAATAAGCAAAAGTATTATGATTTTTTAAAACCTTTGAAAAAGATTGATTTAGAAAAAGAATTGTTTTTATTTAAATTATTTTTTTTTATATATATAAAGAGAAAATAAATTAAAAAAAGATGTGTCTGAGTATTTAATTTGTAAAAAGAAATAATTTACTATTAAGTTTAAATCATGGAACTATTAATAAAGAGGAACTGACATATCCTTAACCCCTTAACAGTGTGGCCCGAACTGGATTCGGGCAATAACACTTTGCTTGCTTCGTTATTAAAAGTATTTTGATACCACTTATTTGTAACTGTAAATTTATCTTTATTGATTGTCAGATATTTTTCGATTAAGTAAGGTAAATATTTTAGTATGGAAAAAGTGGTGTCCAGCCCCATTATTAATTTATGTGTAAGAAAAAAAAATGTCACTGTTAAGGGATTAAAATAGTGAAATTTTAACTGTAACCGTTATCGCAGATGTTGTTTACCGCCGGTGGAAACTTCCACCAGTAGATTTATATAGAAATTTTCTCCTTATTTAAACGCCTTATTATTGCAAAATTTCAGTCATAAATGATGGTAGAAACAGTTTTTTATTTTAACTGGAAGAAGTTTACTTCAGCGGTAGCAAGGCCCTGCATTTTCGCCATATTGTGACAATTTTTACCCCATTTGTGAGAAACAATTTCCGTGAATAAGACGCTTAAGTAAGACGAAATTTTCTATTCAATTTTACTGGTGCAATGTTTTCCCCCCGGCGGTAATCAGAAACTGAATATCTGATTTAAAAACAGCAGCCGCCATCTTGTGACAACCTCCTCAATTACTTCACTCGCAGCCGGTAGTCAGTACACTATATGTCTCCTCATCTTTATTCAAAACTCCATTGTTTAAATACTTAAATTTTATATTAAAATATTTCTTCCTTTAAAAATAATTTTGAAGTATGCTAGCGAAATTTATGTATTCGTTAATTATTTCCAACGCGAATTTCGTTAGCGTTACGTTTTATTTACCTAACAACTCTCCCTCATTTTTAGTTTTACTAATTCAAAGTAAAAATACGATCCCTTTTAATTCATAAAGAGAGTTTTGTTTTATTATAATTAATATTTATTGATTAAAAAAAATACAATAAAATGCTTCTCAAAATATATTTTTTATACAAAAGTTTATTTACTACTATTAAGATACATCTTCCTTTTAAACCTTCCTTTTGAAAGGCGGTAGTTTATTTTTGGACCTCTTAATTTTAATCCCTAAATGCAGCATTGACACCAGAATTTTTGAATAAAAACTTTCCTTTTGTTAACCCTTTCAGAGGCAATGTACGTCTATTTGCAAGATGCTGAAATGAGTGAATGGCACTAGAATTCACAAACAAATTTATTTCAAAATGAGCAAAAGCTTTTGTTCACGTACTTAATAAATTGAAAATTTCATTCCAATATTCTGATGTCAGTATGGCATTTAGGGATTAAAATTAAGTGGTCCAAAAATGAACTACCGTCCTTGAAGGAGTTAAGTACATGAATAAAAGCTTGAACTTATTTTAAATAAATTTGTTTCTAAATTCTGGTGGCATTCAATCATTCTAGCATTTTGCGAAGCAAAGTTCTCTTCATCTGAAAGGGTGAAAATAATTTCGAATTACACTTTGTGAACATTATTTAAACCCTTCAAGGCCGGTAATTCATTTTTGGACAACATAATTTTAATTCCTAAATGCCGCATTGAAGCCGAATATTCAAGTAAAAATTTCCCTTTTAGTAAGTGCGTGAACAAAATCGTTTGCTTATTTTGGAAAAATAATTATATATAAATTTTGGTGTCACTCACTTTTTTCAGCATTTTACTAATTTTACCTTGCATTTAAGCACTTTACCTTGACCCTGAAATGGTTAACACATTCCACCGTTGCACAATTATGTTAACATAAGGGGTTACATGCCTGCCATATGTCTCCAATTTTGAATTCAACTCACGACAAATCGGATTAATAGAAAATATTCTTTATTTAATCTGAGAATTTTTTAATAAAATGAAACGGAGATTACTATTCAGAAATCGTGGTAGTTGACATAGATGTATCAGCAAAAAAACTAATGTCTTCAAAGACGTGTAAATGACACAGGAAAAAAATACTTCAAAACGACTCACTTCCATTGGATGTAATAGCACGGTTGCCAAGTCTTCCAATTTTCGAATACCAGTGTTTACTAATGAAAATATTTGCTTTATATAATGAGTGAATTCTGCAATTAAACAAAATAATATTTCTCTGGGGGAATAATAGTGTATTAAAAAATAGAGAGACGTGGGAATTATTAATTATATACGCATATTCAGTGGTGTAAAAATCTAGGCGTCAGTGGGCAGCGTGTCGCCGCTAAATTTTATTCGTTATTTTTTGTCTAATATTTTGTCTAAATTTTTTGTAAGAATGGTAATAAAATTTAAGCGAAGAAAGCTGATAAAATTTAGTGGTGAGAGACTGCCTTTGCGCCTGGATTTAAATACCCCTGCACATATTAATATTAGTTTTACACATAGACTTTAGCGATCCAGCGTTGATTCACAGCAACACGTGGTCGAGTGCTAGAGTTTACTATTTTTTCCTGTTTGTCGACCCCTTTTTAACCCTTTCAGGGGCAAAGCATTTCTGCTCCAAAAGTATTCAAATATTTAATTCCCACCGCAATTTAAGAACAAATTTATTTGAAAATAATCAAAAGATCTTTTTCACGTATATTATGAGATCGAAATTGTAGTAAAAATTTACTGATGCCATTTGGCATTTTGGACAGTAAAATTAACCGTTTGCAAACTGCAAACGGCGCCCCTGAAAGGGTTAAACCCTTCGGGACCGGCGGTTTTGCACAAATTTAATTCGGTTAGAACCACTTTATTTTAAAAAAGTTACCTTTACTTAAACAATCACGAAAATGCTCCAATAAAAATAAGCAAATATTGATTTTCTTTTTTACTGGAGCCCAAAATTAATTCTCTATGCTCTTTTTGAGGGCGCATAAATGCACACATGGTCCCGAATGTGTTAAAACAAATTTAAAAGAACAATGCACCACCTGCGCTGCATACTTGAAATGGTCATACTTCACTAACACACAAATTTAGAATGAAATAGTTTCATTATTTTCTTCGCTACAAACGTTACAATTTCACAATTGTAGACGTTTTTGTACGCATTAACGAATTATGTAAGTGAACTGTTAAAAATACCTGTAGTTTTTACCAGTATTATACAGTTTTTTTAACAGAATATCTCTATTTCATGTAAACAACAGATTTATTTTTGTTATCTAGTATAGCTATATTTTTCACTCTCAAACGAAGAATTTGAAATTCACGAGTTCCTGAACCGCCGCTTATTTTACTCAATTTTTATGAAAAAGTGTTTCGCACCAGAATTTTTATTTAAAACTGTTTAACTTATTTAAATACTCTATTTTTGTGCTTCTAACATATAACATATCTTATGAAAAAATTTCTGGTTAGAATCGACAATTATCAATTTTGGCAGGGGTCGAAATGACCCGTATCGGCTGTTCTAGTGTTATCTTTTCACTGGCAAACAAGTTCGCAAACACCAGAAAGACTGTAAAAGAACATGAAAGTAATCTCGTACAAAAAAAAAGTTTATGTTAATTATTCCAGATACTCCAAAAATACTGAGAAAGAAAAAGTAAAACCATCTCGTAAAGAGAGGCTGTTTCTGAGTGGATAAGTTTCTTGTTACATAAAGCAGAAAAAAAATAAGGTCTGATTGCGCTTTCTCTAAGATGAAAAATTTATCTTTCTTTGTAGCATGAAGCTATTTTGTTTGATAGAGAAATGCTCTTTATCATTTCACCAAGATTTTTCTGTATAAATTATGTGGAAAAACTGGTAGCATTGGTGACAGGACTTTTTTGTAAAATATACAGGTTTTTTTAGAATGTGTAATCGTTACGCCACTAATTACTGAATATATATATATATTTTTTTTTAAAGGATGGTCCTGTGTTCATGTTGCTTGAAAAATCTATTGTAAGCAAATTGGTTCTATATATAATTATATAATCTTTAAAAATTAATATAAAAACATTAAACAAGAAAGACATGGACCAAACCCGAATTTAGGTTTACCTTTGGTGAAACAACTGTCAGTGTTGCCAGACAGCTACTTTATTTTGTTTATATTGCTTGGATGATACGGCATTTTTGACATACGATAATTAGTTTTCTTTAATCTGTCATTAAATAAGGCGAATGTTAGAATTCCATAAATGTGGTACCAATAAAGCAATCTGAATAATAAAAAAGTAGCGACTGGAAGTACTTCCAGTCGTTTTACTTCTTGATCAAATTAAATACACACATTTTAACTACATATTTTATTTTAGTAAAAAGATTAATTAAATGCAGGCAAAATAAAAGCAACATGTTAGTATACAAAGTATATGGTGGTAATTATATTTATGTGAGAGGTGTCGACGTCGCTACCATGACATAATTCCCACGGTCGCGTGAGATCCACGAAGGCGAAATTTTTCTACATATACCACCTGCATAGCTGCCATTTTTAATGCTTTTTCCCAACAGTATTTTTGAACACAAACTAGCAATAAATGAGGCATCTTTCTCTCTTCAATAATCGTGGTAGGAAATGCGTAAAGTTTGGAAGCAATGCGTTTGATTGTTCTGTAAGTAACGCAAGATTGTATGCCAAAATATTTTTTCTAAACAATTAATGTTACGGTAACGTCAGCAACTTATCACTTACTACTAATGGGTAAAAGCTGTCAGAACAGCAAGGAAAAAAAACTAAAGAAATAAATATGTCCATTTCGAAACTTATAAAGCAATGTTTTATAAGTTTTAAAAGTTTGTACCTTTTCTACCACTATTATGAAACACTAAAATTTCTATTCTGTTGCAGATATTAAACTACGACGAAGATTTTTGTTTTAAAATAATTTGGGGAAAGGTACAAAAATTTTGAAGCCCTGGGTTAGAGATGCTTTTATATAAAGAAAAGGTGATGAAACATTAATTTATTGGTTTATGCCAATCGAATGTGCACATGTGTTGGTGGGTATAAGGAAGACTAACGCGCAGTTTCGGCTGTGCTCAAAAGTGCATTCTTCCCGCTGGAAAGACAATTAAAGTATTAAGGGAGGATTCAGAACAAAAGTATTGGACACACGTATTATTGGAATTATATTGTGACCCATGTTGCTTCTAAAATCTAAATGTGCTAGTAAGAGTCTTCACTAAAGATGTAGAAAAAATAGCTCAAAATAGTCGTATGATATTTCCAGGGCTGCCACAGGGTCCATTTTTCAATTATATCTCGCACCACGGTTTCAAAACAAAAAATTTTCACATACACTTTGCCAACATGTGCAAGAGATATATACTAAAAAATTTGTATTTAAAAATAGTGGCGCAAAAGATAATATAAAAATAATCGCTGTGGCATCCTTGTAATTGTACGAGTCGCAGTGTTCTATATTATTTACTGTAATTTCTTGCGTATAATCCATGGATCAAACAATCATGCTAGGAGCCAGAAATTTTATTTAATTAAACGTAACATATTAGATCGCGGTAAATATTTGACTTCACTTATTGGATCGTTCGGAACAGTGTTGCCAGATGACTTTTTTTTAAATTCAGATTCTTGATTGGCACCACTTTTTTTGAAATGGTAAAATGCGGCTTATTTAATGACATATTTATTAAGGCGAAACCAAAGGTAATTTTACCGTTTCAAAAAACTGGTGGCAATCAAGAAATCTTAATTAAAAAAAAGTAGCCCACTGGCAACCCTGGTTCGGAAAGTTGTGTCCGGTTGGGAAAAATCAATTCGTGCGGGAAAATTCTGCCCGGTAATTATTAGAGATTAGATATCGGAATCAATGTCTAATAATTACATGATAGAATTTTCCGGTACGAATTGATTTATCCAAATTGACACGATTTTCCGAACGACCCAATAAATTTCTCGGTCCAATCATGATTGTTTGATCCACGGATTATACGCCAGAAATTGAGTTATATATGTGCTACCATTATTCTAAAAATATAATATTCGTGATATTGTATATGTTAAAGAAATCTACCACGAACTTGGAAATATTTGCTACGAATTCATAAAAAATATATGACATCTGTAATAGAGAGTAAGAAAGAATGATACGTCAAATTAGGATATCCAGGCTTTTGAACAGCCACGTGAGTGATATATTTGCACTTTGAGTACATTTTTTACCCCGAAATTTAGTTGATTCTATCATGGTAGTTAAGGAAGAACTAAAACTTTAATATTTCTTAGATTATTCAAAAATAAGATTCTTAAAAAATTACCCATTGCAGAGTGAGAATAACGGCCTTGGTATCCGAATTTACAACTTACTGCTGAGAAGCCCATAAAGAAATTCAAATTAGTGTATCTCTCTTTTTTCTCATGTTAAACACATGATCATGTTTATATTTTTAACATTAGACACTCCGGTAGTCTGCTTGCAGAAAACGAAAAAGAATGCGCTATAGGAGAAAAGGGGGCACATATGAACATAGTGCAGATGTGAACACAACAATTTTTCAATAGTTATTATATGATTTTATTTGAAAAAAATTACCAAAGATGGCAACACCTGTTGACATATAGTAAACATTTTTGAAGCTCTTTGACATTTTCTTCGTCCTCAGTATCCCAAACACTGTTTATAGATCTCAAAAGTAAAATCACAGCTCCAAATTGATAAGCGAATAAATTTATTTATTTATTCATCTATTTGAATTTCAATGTTTTATCACATACTTTGAAAATTTATAAATATTTTTGATACAGTTTTTTCTTCTAAAGTTGAGAAATCTTTATCATTTATCAATTTAAATCTAGCAGCCTTGTGGGGCACTTGTGAACAGACTACCGTAATTTACGGCGTATAATCCGCGGAAGAAACAATTCTGTTTGTACACAGAAATTTTATTTAGTAATTGAGGCCAAATATTTACCGCGATCTGAGAAGTTACATTTTACTTTAAAATATTTCTGTACCGAAAAATGATTGTTTGATCCGCGGATTACGCTCCGGAAATTACGGTAGTTGGGACAGATATGAAAAGTTCATAAGTGACCGAATAATCATTCTGTCAATTCTGTTTCTTTCAGTTAAGTCCATGAGAAATAATGTCAATCCAATTTCTATGATTTCCTTGAAATAGAAGATATTTCCGTCATACAAAGTCGATTTTGTAGTGAAACTTCCACAAATACATATTTCACCGAGTTCATAAAGAGCAACAAGCTCGATTACGTTCAATTGAAATAAATTTAATGTTTTCTTAAGTGTCATACGTGCTATGCATTATTTTACTAAGCGGTTTACAACAATATGTTTTATGTGTTGTTAATACAAAAAGTATTGCGTTAAACAACTTTGCAAATTTTTCTATTTCATTTGTTCCAAACTTGCAATGATAGCTTACTTCCATAACTAAAACAGCTTAAATAGACGCTTTGAATAGAGATAGATACCAGAAATATTTTAAGAAAGTAAAATTTTTAAACTGATAACTACTGTAAAATCCTGATTGTAAGCCCCCCTTTTTTCAAAAGCAAAAAATATTAAATTTGGAGAGGGGCTTATAAACGAGATTTTTATTAATAAACCCTTCTGTATCATTATTCCTTTCGTGCGCAGCTTTGCATATATGCAAACAACAGTTTTTTGAATTTAACAGATTTTTTTTATTCGTATATACCTAATTCACACCCGAAAATTAAAGTAGCAATATTTGCTTTAATTAATAACAGACATTCCGTATTTAAATAAAGCGAAATGGACCATTGAAACTTTATGGCGTAAACTCAGATTCTCCGAACTGCCTAATTTCTAGAACGTATTCTATCATGGAAATTAAAGAGTTAAAAGATAAGTTTTATAAAATAAATAATTATATAAAATAAGGTATTTGGAGAAATACTTATTAAAATATTTACTAATTTGCAATATTTTAGCCCAAAACACCCACGCGACAGTTGTTTTTACTTACATTGCAGATGTGAAACAGAAGAAAAGATTGACGTATTATATGAAAAATGTAGTTCTGATTTTTTTTTCGTTACTTTTCTTGTGTAATAAACCTTTCAGAGAATCATATATAATTTTTTCGAAACAAAATAAAAAATCGCGCATTTAAGGGTTAATTTGAAGTAAATAAGGCAAATACAGGGGTGAGAATCTTTCGTATTTCAGTAGATTTCTGATAAATATTATCTAAATGCCACCTACCTAAAATCTCCTCCAAACTAAATTGCCCCGTTAGTATTAAGAAACTGTAGATCTGATTTTTAAAAAGAGCCTCCATCGTGTGATAACCTCCTAAGTTACTTCACACGCAACTGGTAGACAGTACACCATATGTCACCTCTACTTTATTCATAACTCCATTGTCGTACAGTGTGTGGGAGACAAATGAAACCCGTTCGCAGGGTTCGTACGGATACCGTTATTTTCAAGGCAGTATATCAGCATTTTCTTATACAAAAATAAATCAAGTTCAAACGCACGAAATTTCGCCTTATTTCAGCAGAGATTATCTATAAGTAAATACTGGTACAGAAGAATTGTCTGGTCTGGAAATTCCTGCACGCATACGAACCCTGGTTCGGTAATCGAATTCTATTCGGATGGCAGCAGTTTTTTAAGCATCACTTTCACTTGCACTTTGGAACAACATGTGCAAGAAAATATCTAAAAAATTTAATTCAAAAACATAGTGTTTCGAATAGAATATAAGAATAGTCATCTGTGGCAAACCTGCGAATATTCACTAAGTACAATTAAAACCAAGCGGCGAATCATGTATAAAAAAGTTCTGTCCGATAAAGATTAATTCGATATTAGTTTACAGAATAGTAACCATGTTATCTATCCTATTACGTTAAATAACGCCCATCCCGGATACATATAGGCGTACAATAGTTGCAATACAACAATACGTACAATAGTTATATAGGTAGTCTGTCTAAAATGTATCCGACCTTTGTCCTAAAATATATATATGTTACCTGTCGGGATCCCTTTATACCCTTCAACATAGGTTTCTTGCACCACCATACACTTAGTCCACCGTTCCACCCACTGCCGAAAACACTTCTGGAAGGGTTTTTTTCCGAATGGTGTGCAACTCCACAATCGCATTCTGTATATCTCATCTCTATTCTCAAAACGGGATTCTTTGAATGGCGCTCTCAATTTCGTAAATAACCAGAAATCGCAAGTGGCCATGTCTGAAAAGTAGCGAAGTTGGCGAAAGAGAGGAACTCAATGTTTTGATAAGAAAATCTGAACCAGTTGCGATGAACAAGTTGGGGAATTGATGAATCTTACAATACCTAATGGATCTTACTTTGAGAATCTTACTTTGAGGATCTTTGAGAATCACCAAACTTTGACGAAATTTGATGCAGTACCTTTGCTCAACCCGTTAAACCAGGGGTGGCCAAATGTGCCGCGCCGGATACCACTAAAATGTTACAAAAAAAAGTCGACTTCTTGAATCGGAGAGATTCGAGGATTAGATAAGACAATGATTACTCTAAAATTTTACTGGTGTCTAGCGTGCTACAAATGGCCACCCCTGCGTTAACCCTTAAATGCGCGATTTTTTATTTGCTTCGAAAAATTTATATGTGATACTCTGAAAGGTTTATAACATAAGAAATATAATGAAAAAAATCAGAGATATATTTTTCATATAATACGTCAATCTTTTCTTCTGTTGCACATCAGCAATATAAGTAAGAACAACTGTCTTGTGGCTGTTTTACGTTAAAATAATGCAAATTAGTAAATATTTTAAAATGTATGTCTCTAAATATCTTAATTTATATAATTATTTATTTTATGAAAATTTGCCTTTATCCCTTTAATTCCAATGATAGAATACGTTCTAGAAACTACGTAGCTCCGAGAACCTGACATCTCAATAAACACCAGAAAGTTTCAATGGTTCATTTCACTTTATTTAAATACGGAATGTCTGCTATTAATTAAGGCAAATGTTGATATTTTCCTTTTCTGGTGTGAATTAGGCATATACGAATAAAAAAAAAAACTATTAAATTCATAACACTGTTCTTTGCTTAAATGCAAAGATGCGCAGTAAAGGGTTAAACCTCTCAGAGTCAAGCATTTCTGATTCTGTAAAGTTGAATTCACACCGGAATCTTAAAATATCATTTTAAAATAACGAAAATCAAATTTTCAACATTTTCCCACCAAAGTTAAAAAGGTAAAATTTAATTAAAACATTCTGGTGTAAATCATGATTTAAATTATGTGGCATATACTATATCACACCTCCCCTGAATGGGTTAAGCAGTGGCGGCTCGTGCCAATCTTCACAGGTGGGGCCCGGTCCTCATAAGATATTGTAAATTTTAATGTATTAATATTTGTTGTTTAAACATGAAAACAAATTATTTAAAACTAACTATTATTTAAAACTTTTATTTCTTACTTTTGTAAAAAAAAAATAAATAATTATTATTATTTTTTCAAGTAATCAACGTTAATTTCAAATTTATCAAATTAATTACAATTTTTAACATACCATTAATTGCCATTATTAACATTGGACATACTTTGATCAATCATTATTTAATTAAAAAACAAATATACAAAATAATAATAATAATAATAATAATAATAATAATAATAATAGTAATAATAATAACAATCTCACAACGTTACAAAAAAAAAAAAAAAATATAAACTTTACTTGCAAACATTGAAAGTGTTCAGAAATTAAAATTTAGTACATTATTTAAATAAAAGTTTGGTATGTTTTTAGATGCGCAAATCTTTCACTAACTTTAAATTTAATTACCATTATTCACATTAAACTTACTCTGGTCAAACATTATTAAATTAAAAAACAAATTCACAAATCAAACAAAAAATAATTATCTCATAATTTAATAGAAAAAAATACATATTTTTCTTGCAGAGATTTAATCCATTCACAAATTAAAATTTAATACATTATTTAAATAGAAATTAGGCACGTCGATTTTTTCGACTAGCAAATCTTTCACTTACTTTTACATCAAATTCTGATATTGTACTAATAAAATCTTTGTGGACTGAAAGAACAGCAAGGGTGTGCTTAATCGTTCCTGTCCCATAGAGTTTTTCAAAAATGTTTTAAAATTTTCTCTCATTCGCTCTTGAACTCCAGTATGACACCCGCTCACAACAGCGCACCGTCATATGCTTGCGCGACAAGCTTATCTTTTAAATAAAACTTTTCTAAATTTTGAGTTAAGATTATAGTAAGTCCCTCTGCTGTTTTATCATAGACATCAATAAATTGAACAAACCTTTTCAAGGGTTTGTTGTTTGTTTTTTATATATCGTAAAATGATAACAAATTGCGAAGTGCAGCTTACATCAATATAGTTTCGTCAGCTTGTAAATCTACAAAATTAGAAGCAGAAATCTCATTTTTAACTTCATGCATATACGTTTCATATATACAATCCAACAGCTCATATTGTATAGTTTTTTAAGTATTTTAGGTAGCTTTCATTACAAAAAGCTACCTATTGCAGCCGTTCGGAGGAAAGCGATTTCAAAAAATTTTGGTATATTTTCATCGATCATGACCCCCAGACCCCGAAACCCCCCTCCGTCCAAAAGTTGATATATATATATATATATATATATATCCATATATATATATATATATATATATATCTGACCTTTGTCATACTGTAACTCTCGAATTTATGAACCGATTTGGATGTAATTCGGTATGTACATAGTACATACCAATGCCTCGACCGAGTTTGTTGGCCAGCTTCATCCGCCATCTTGTTTAAAAATGGCAGCCATTTAAATTTTTAAGAAAACATTAAATTTGAAATGTGGTACCAAAAAATTGAAAATTGAAAAAATATTTTTTTCTTATGTATTTGACCTTTATACAAAGATTCGGAAGCAGTTTTTGTTTCGTCTATACCTTAAAAAATGGCTGAGTTATAGCACTTTGAATTTCTAGCATGGCTGACATTTTGAAACGTCCTGATATTTGTCACGTGATAACAGGTGTATTTATGAACCGATTTGGATGTACCTTGGTGTGTACATAGTACATACAAATATCTCGACCGAGTTCGTTGGCCAGCTTCATCTGCCATCTTGTTTCAAAATGGCGGCCATTTAAAAAAAATTTAAAAATTTAAAATTTAAAATGAGATACCAAAAATTGGAAAATGAAAAAGATTTTTTTGTATGTGTTTGACCTTAATACAAAGATTCCGGAACAGTTTTTGTTTCGTCTATATCTAAAAAATGGCTGAGTTATAGCATTTTGAATTTCTATTGTGACTGACATTTTAAAACGACCTGATTTTTGTCACGCGATAACAAGCGTATTTATGAACCGATTTGGATGTTACTTGGTCTGTACATAGTGCATACCAATGTCTCGACCGAGTTCGTTGGCCAACTTCATTCGCCATCTTGTTTCAAAAGGGTTGCCATTTAAAAAAAATTAAATTTAAAATTTAAAATGAGGTATTAAAAAAATGGAAAATGAAAAAGATTTTTTTATGTGTTTAGCCTTGATACAAAGATTCCGGAACAGATTTTGTTTCTGAAAATTTGTTCTTTTGTTTATATCTTAAAAAATGGTCGAATTATAGCACTTTGAATTTCTAGTATGGCTAACATTTTGAAACGATCTTGTATTTGTCACGCGATAACACACGTATTCGCCTATTTCCATGTAAGAAGGCATGTGGATTGTATACATCAACATCTCAGCCAAATATAAGTTGCTTTAAATCAAAGCAGCTTGGATAAAGCTGACTAATTTCGCGAAATTCTCATTCATAATGATTTAGTATTGATAAAAATTGGTATTGAATCTCCTATATTCGGTTTCCGCTAAATTGAGCTTCGTGTGTTTGAATAATATAAGTTGGCTTTTTTAAAATAAGGAATTTGAAAGCTACCTCTTCCTCCCGGCACTGGCCGGAAGGACTTTTTAGATACTGTAGCATTGTTTAAATGGTCTTCCAATATAGCGTCCAGTTTTGAGGCGTATGTGACCAATTCTAAAAACATACCTCGGTTTACGATTTAGCACATACCTGTTCTTCTCAACCATTTCATTATGTTTTTGTAATGAAATCCTGTAACCTTCATCCAACTGCACTACAATATTGACAGTTCCGAAGGTTTTATAGTTAAAAGCATTATTTAAATGAGTAGTATTCATTTCATGTTTTTTTTTACTCTTTCAGAAAAATGCTTCAAATCGTTACAGCCGGCCATACTCCATAATTTCATCCCTCCAAACAATAAAAAATAAAAACAGAACAATGCTTTTTTTTTTCTTCACTTGCTGAAATACACAGAAATTTTTGATACCACTGTGTAGAGAAATAGCGTAGTTTTCCCCCATCTTTTCGTTTCATTTCAAAATTCTTCGGTTGATAAGGTCCCAGGCGTTTAATTTCAAGTTTTTCTTCCAAATTCATTGTTGAAAAGGGCATAATAAATCATCTACAGAATTCATTTTTTTATTTCAAGAATTTAAGGGTGTGTTCGAAAAAATATTTTTCCACCCTCAACAGCTCGAAATTTTCTGGGACACTTTCAGACTCATTTTTAAAAGTAAAAATATGAAACTTGCTGAGATGATTTTTGAAGTGATGTTTAAGAGGCCGTGTAGTTTCATTTTTCGCTCAATTCAATAGAATTTGATTTTAAAACAATTATTTTCTTATTAGGACCCCTTTTTTCATCCCCAGATCTCCCGCTTCAGAAAATTCGGTTCAAAACTCCCACTTTGATAGCATTTTTTTTGCAATATTTTCTGCATTTTTCAAAAAATCGACAAGCACGTCCCATTATGTAGTTTCTAAATAAGAGAATGTGCCAGTTTGATACGTTTGAGAGTAAAAATGAATTTAAAAATAAATCAGAAAATAAGCAGTTTGGATTGGAATACACCTTAACAATAACATGTCTCTCCGTTTAAAGAGAGTACAGAGTACTTAAAGATCGCGTAATTCAACGAATAAGCAGCAATAGTAATACAAATGTCGACGAATATTTTTGAGAATCCCCGTATAACAAACTTTGGATCAAGGGCACTCTCGCCCAGTGCCCCCCATTGCAAAAAAAATACGGAAGATTTAGCTCTAAAAGAGCAGTACATCGCCAAAATTGAATGACACGTGAGGGAGGGAAATACTCATTATCGCGCCAAATGGGCACAAATGTCTTGTGCCCCGATACAGTAACCTTGGTGTTCAGAAGTAAGTAGTTGCCAGTAAAGTGATTTATTGCCTCTGAGAAAGAAATAGATGCTGAGAGTCGATAACGGATTAGTGGGCACGATGTAAGAAGGAGTTTCTTTGCAATATATTTTTAGTAAACAGTTCTTTTTTTTTAAGTTTTAAATTAAAAATATGAATCAAAATTTTTTAAATGAACAGAAAATTCTAGTGGGGCCTGGCCCCAGTGGCCCCAATGGACCGGCCGCCCCTGGGGTTAAGTAATCTTGAGGGAAATCAAAATCCGACGAACACGTCTGACAGCACCTCACTCAGTGTACAGCAAGCAACGACGGGCTCACTGGATATCCTGGAAATAATACAAGCATGCGCATTAACCTGTCTCCTTCCATTGTGGACAGTGGCGCCGCCTTAGAATCACTATTGCGGACAAAAAAATATAAAGGTCAGATACTTATCAGACAGGTCTCGTATATATATATACGATTATATTCTTATAAATATTAAGCGATCGTTAAGGGGTTAAATCCCGAACACTTTTTTTGATAATGTTAGTTTGCTGTAAATTTTGTGTCAAGTACCATTAAAATATATTTAACAAAATTGCCCATATGTAGGGCGTTATTAGAGGGTTTGGTCATGATTCAACTCAAGTAGTATCCCCCTTATTTATTTTTGAAGTGAATGCGTACTCGTAACAATTACATCATTGAAATATTACAGTATAGAAACTAGTATTAGCATTTCATACATAAACAACATTTAGGTTCTAAGTATCATGGAACTATTAATAAAGAGAAACTGACATATCCTTAAAATAGTGAAGCTTCAACTGTAACCCCTTTCCCAAGGGCTGGGTTCCCCTGGTGGAAACTTCCACCAGTAAATTTAAACAGAAATTTTCTCCGTATTTAAAGGCCTTTATAATAAACAATTTCAGTCATAAATAATGGCAGAACAAATTTTCATTTTTACTGGTGTAAGTTTACTTTTGCGGTACTCAGGCCATGTGTTTGCACCATACTGTGACAACCGGTGAAACAAACTACCGTAATTTCCCGCGAATGAGCCGCGCCTTAATTAAGTCTTTTTCAAACCGGAAATTTTATTGAAAAAAAAAATAAAGCAGAAGTAAGTCACATGTTAATTCAAATAAATTTTGGTAGGAAATAGAGTTATCTGAGGTGCGGCTTATACACAGTGTTGCCAGATGGGCTACTTTTTTTTAATTAAGATTCTTGGTTGGCACCACTTGATTGAAACGGTAACATCCGTCTTGTTTAATGACATATTAATTAAGGCGAAAACAAAGGTAATTTTACCGTTTCAAAAAAGTGGTGGCAATCAAGAAATCTGAATTTTAAAAAAGTAGCCCACTGGCAACACTGCTTATACGCGTGAAATTATGGTAACTGTTTTGACAGGCAAGCTAACACCAATAAAAAGAAATGGAAAAGTTTAGCATAATTATGAGAAAATTTTTCGATTGCTAAGAGACTTAAATAAGACAAAATTTTTTATTCAATTTTACTGGTGGGGAGTTTGCTACGGCGGTATTCAGAAACTGTAGGTCCGATTTAAAAAAAAACAGCCGTCATCTTGTGACATCCTCCTCAGTTACTTCACTCGCAATTGGTAGACAGTACACTTTATTTCTCGTCCTCTTTATTCACAACTCCATTCTATGTATATAAAAATGTTATAGATAAAATGTAAATGAGTGAGATCAAAAGTGAATTTCAGCACTATTTGCTACTTCTTAACGTGTCAGTCAGTAACACTTTAATCAGCGATGGAAAATTGGCGCAGAGGTGGAAACTATTGGCTTCACTAAATTTTAGTAGTATTTTTCACCTTATCTAATGATAGAATTTCTGAGATTTTATTAAGGTGAAGAATACTCTAAAAATTTAGTGGTGTTAATAGACTCCTCCTCTTCGCCAAATTTCCACCACTGCTTTAGGAAACTCATTAAAATGTAAAAGCTTTATAATTAAATTTCTGTTTTATCAGAAATAAAGCATTATGAAAATAACAGAGATAAGTAAATTCAGTGAAACCTTTTTCTGGGAAATAATAAGAGAAACAGTAGCTGAACTTTCTAAAATTTATTACAAATCTCTATATATGCATACTTAGGTTTTTGTAGTTGAAAAACCATCATATTGTGTATCTAAGGTATACAACTTTTCAAATGGAATTGTGCATAACAAAATGTTCAAAAATTCGTTAAAATAATAGTTTTGTCAGAACTTAGTGTGTTTTCATGTTTTTTGAATTTACTAAGCATAATTTTGTTAACAATTTAATTATCTGATGACGCAAGTTTCAACATAATTTATTACAGTCTTTTCATTTTTTAATCAGTGTATGTTTAATTTTATCTTAATGCCTTTATCTAAAACAATTTAATATTTTAATATCTTTTTACCTTGTAGGCATGCAATTATGCGTACAATTCCTGTATATACCGGGTGTCCCAAAAAGGACTGACTGATTTTAAAATTCAATAACTTGCAAACGGTGACAGATATTTAAAAAATTCTTGCAGGAGGGTTATGCATAAGGTCAAAAGTTTTATTACAGTGATTTTCGATTTTAGTTCGAATTACAAACAATAGATGGCGCTGCGATCAATAGACGCTGAATTCAGGCTCGATTTTTGGTACTTCGTGGCCCGGATAATACATTTCCATCTCCTTTTTCTGCATGGAACAAGATAAAGGACCAGAAATCGAGCCTGTATTTAGCGACTATTGCTTACAGCGCCATCTATTGTTTGTAATTCGAACTAAAATCGAAAATCACTGTAAAAAAACTTTTGACCTTATGCATAACCCTCCTGCAAGAATTTTTTAAATATCTGTCACCGTTTGCAAGTTATTGAATTTTAAAATCAGTCAGTCCTTTTTGGGACACCCGGTATATATATATATCTGTTTTAATCTAATTTGCTGAATATGCAACATATTAATATAACTAGCCACATTACGAATTTATTGTTCCATTGTATTAATATATGCATGTTATGCTAACGTAATAATAGACAATTGTTCTCCTGAACAATGACTTTTAAAATTATTATCTTATTGTTGGATAACGGTCATGTTAATATTTAAAAAAAAAAATTGCATCGTATAGAATCACCAAGGCCCCCGCTCGGTCCGTTTTTTAACACCACTTTTAATTAAAGAAAAATCTCCTTTATAATCTTCGTAGAAACATACCAGGAAAAGTGATTTTCTGCCAATTATCCCAGAAACCTACCCCGAATTTCTTTCTAAAAAATTACTGGTTTTCAAAAAACGGACCAGTGGGAGCCCAGAATCACTCCTTTTTTCAATGCTTCTCTCTCATTGTTAAAAAAAAAACAAAAAACAATGAATTCAAAATTTAACAACTCCAAAGCATCTAAATAATCTTTTTTTCGAAAATAATTAACAAAATACCACCTTCTACATGATGCTTTAAAATGTGCTTTTTTGGGGTAAATCTCCATATAAATATTCAATCTGCACAAACGTTTCATCTGGACAATATTTGCGTAAATTGAATCAGAAAAACAACTTCTACAACCTGAAAAAAAGTCTTTTCAGGGTTCTTCGTTTTCTGTGTCAACGTAAAATAATAGAAAGGTATTCGCAAGCAATTTTGATTAATATTAACCCTTTGCACAGGAGGGCTCCACTACGGAGACATAATCTTTCTTAGCAAAATTTGTTTTTGGCACCAGTAATAAAGGAAAATAAAATGTACCTTATTTAATCAGAGCATTTTTGAAATTGTGTACTTGAACGAAACTTCTTTTTAAAAAGTTGTGCCGATCGAATCAAATTTGTGTAAAAGACGAGCGCAAAGGGTTAACATATTGTATGCGTGACACGTAAAAATACGTTTTTGAGGGTTGGGGACAGGAATTATTACTGGTACCGGAAATTCTGTACGGACGAGAAAAGAAGGTGTAATCCAAGCAGTTTTCGCACCTTCTTGGTTGTGAGCAGGTTTTAATTTATAGTGGCTTTTGTGGACGTAAATTTAGTGCTCATTTTCCAAAAATTGCCCGCGTAAAATGTGTTAAGAAGAAGGTTTCCTGCAAAATATTCCGGCTGTTGATGCATATGCAGGGCTCCCACTAGCAGTGTTGCCACATGCACCACTTTTTTGAAATGGTAAAATGTGCCTTATTTAATGACATATTAATTAAGGCAAAAACAAAGTGAATTTTACCGTTTCAAAAAAGTGGTGCCAATCAAGAAATCTGAATTAAAAAAAAAAGTAGCCCACTGGTCCGTTTTTTGAAAACCAATAATTTTTTAAAAAGAAATTCGTTGTAGGTTTCTGAAACAATTGCAAGATAAACGCTTTTCCTGAGACGTTTATACGAAATTTATAAAGAAGATTTTTCTTTAAATAAAAGTGGTGTTCAAAATACGGACCACTGGGCGCCCTGCATATATTGTCAAGGAATTCACTTCATTGTTTGTGTTTGGACTCTCAGTGGAGATGATTTACCTCGTCTCGGCTTTATTGTTCATTCACGTGGAAAAACATGCAAAACGTTGTTGACTTAAAGCAAGCAAATATTGACTTCAAAATTTCGGAACTTGCATAATACTAGCAAGCAAGAGAGATATAAATCTTTCGGTTTTATATATACAGATATTTGGTTCGGATAAAAATTTTAGTTTTCATTTTGTTATGCGTTTGTAAATCAAATCTGTAAGGTTTTGTAGATTTATCTGTTATTACACATGCTTCATAAATATAACAAAAACCAGATAATTTTAAAGTTATACTTCAATAAAATAGCTCATATGTGTTAAATATTGCCATTTTCAAAAATACTAAATCGTTTTCAATAGAATTGTTACAGTTCCTTTCTAGTTGTAATGCCTCTCACTTAGTGTCTCAGTTAGGTTTGAATTTATTATTATTTGTGTGTGGTAGATATTATTTTATAATAGGTAGCCACTGATTTGATTTCTTAAATACCGATCACGTTTTTAGATAACGTTAGTTTACTTTAAATCTTGTGTCCAGTATCATTAAAATATATTTAACAAAATTGCCCATAAATGTGGTGTTATTAAAGGGTTTGGGAGTGATTCAACTTTGTTAATTTCCCCCTTGTTTATGTATAAGCTGAATCTGTACTCTCAAAAATAAACCTTTTAGCGGGCGGTGTCCTTAAAAAAGGATACCTAATTTTTATTTTTCTGGCACCCAGAATATTTAATTAAAATTTTAAATTTATATCGTACTTGAAAGTAACCAAGTTCCTATTTTCTAAAAAAATCGTTTATAAATTCTGGTGTCAGTCCATCATTTCATCAGTTAATGAACAGAATTACTCCGCGACGGAAAGGGTTAAGTCATTGAAATATTAAAGAACAGAAAATAGCATTTGCAATTGAGGCAAAAATAGCATTTAGGTGTTATGTATATGGAAATGTAATTGAGTGAGATCAAAAGTGTAATCCCGCTATAATGTTTTGCTTCGTAACGTGTCAGTCTGCTAATAACTTTTATGAACATTAACCCCTTGAAGGTTGGTGATCCCGTTATGCGTTTCAATTCCTAATTGCCGTATTGGCACCAGGACTTTTGAATGAAATTTTCACTTGTATTAAGTACGCGAAAACATACTATTACTCGTTTAAAAATAAATTTTCTTGCAAATACTGGTGTGATTCAATTACTTCAACATTTTACAAATACAAGTACCTTGACCCTGAAAGTGTTAACCCCTTCAAGGGCGGTAGTTAATTTTTAGACCACTTAATTTTATTTCCTAAATGCCACATTGGCACCAAGAAATTGGAATAACATTTTCCTTTTATTAAGTAGGTGAACAAAAGCTTTTTCTTATTTTGAAATAAATTTCTTTGTGGATTCTGGTGTAATTCACTCATTTCAACATTTTACGAATAGAAATACCTTCCCCCTGAAAGGATTAAAATGTAGTAGATGATTTTTGCTATCACTTTCGTTTTTGACAGATCGCAGCCGTATAGCAAAATGGTGCTGATGAATGCGGAAAAAATTTACAAGCAGTGTGTACGCTGTAAGGTAGAAGTGCTTTAGTGTCAGAGCTGCCAAGTCTCCGGCTTTATGGATACCAGTATTTTAATACAGAAAATGTTGTTTTATTTAATTAAAACAATTGGGCGATTTAAAGGAACAACATTTTCTCTAAAATAACAGCGGCGTGGAAAAAGCCGGAGACTTGACAACTCTGTTTAGTGTCATATTACTACCTCATAGAAATATGTTATATTAAATTAAACTATTTTGATCGTTTAAAGAGTGTTTATTTGATTCGTAAATCCGGAGAGTTCGTATGTATGCTACACATTTTTTGTTTCATTTATAATCCTCCAGCAACTGGATAATATGAATTGTTATTTTCCTAGATATTATGAAATTAGACCCAATTTTCTCCTTACGTTTGGAAATTTACAAGTGCGGTATTCCTTCATTAAATTTAATATTATTCTGTGACAAATAACACAATTTTCATAAAAACTTAAAAACCCAATCTATGTTAAATCATTTTTGTCCACATCAATTGAAATTGCATGCTTTAAAATCACCAGTCAACAGTGTCTTTCTCAATATGTATACAGTTTTGCTCATGGTATAACGATTTACGAGTAGTAACCATCGAATTACTTAATGACAGAGTTTTACGATATATCACCTGCGTTAACTACTAGTTCTCATAGTTGGCAAATCTCTTGAGTTTTAAGAAGCACGAAAAGAAATTTTCGCTTTACTTAATGACAGAAATTCCGTGATTAATTAAGAGGAAGATTACTATTAAACAATATTTGGACGAAACTAGGCTATGCAACAAATTCATAGAAACATCACGAATTTCGTGGCATGGCTTTGCCAGCTCAAATTAAAGTAAAGCGGAGATTAATATTGGAAATTGGGGTACCTGAGGGCGCTTTGCATACACAACTGTTAGTCAATTGCACATAATGGGATAATTCCATGCGTACTTTTAGTATAAGTTACATATGTGCAAATTTCTACGATGTTAGACTACCAGTATTTTAGAACAGAAAATGTGACTTATTTTATCGAAGATACCGCATTAGCTCTTTCCGGCACGGGCAATTTCTGTTGCAGAATGATGAAATGATTGACTGACGCCGTAATCTTAAAACGACTTTCTTAGGAATTCGAAACATGTTACTTTTAATGTTCGTTGTAAAAGGAAAATTTTACTAAAATATTCTTGGTGGCGCTCGTAAATTTGGAATTAAAATTAGGTATCCCGACCCGGGCACAGTGTGCCGGAAAGGGTTAACCGAATTATCTTTTTCGAGACGGCGTTCCTTACACAAATTTTATTTGGTTGGTACAGATTTTTTTATAAACAGTTCCATTTACTGGTTAAATCAGTGTTGCCAGTGGGCTACTCCAGTGGCAGAGGTTCTGCTCTCGAAACTGGTAGACGGGAAGTGCTGGTTTCGAACCCAATCGCGCCCGTCGACCTAATCGTTCGGGGTTTTCGTAGTTTTCTTCGAGCCATGGATTTCCATGCGTAAATACGGGTTATGTTCCCTTAGAAAGACCCCAACGAAGGGCACCACCCCTCGGGCCTATATCCCTAGTGTTGATAATCGGCCGTCAAAAATCAACCAACAAACCGACCATCCAGTGGGCTACTTTTTTAAAATTTAGATTTCTTGATTGACACCACTTTTTTTTTTTAATTATAAAATTCGCCTTATTTAATGACATGTTAATTATGCCGTAACCAAGGGAAATTTTACCATTTCAAAAAAGTGGTGCTAATCAAGAAAACTGAATTTTAAAAAAGTAGCCCACTGGCAACACTGGGTTAAATACCAAAAAATGCTCTAATTAAAAAAGACATATATTACATGTATTTATTAATGGCGCCAAAAACAAATTCCACATGCACCTTATGGCGATGCATATATGAATCACCCGTCCTGAAAGGTTTTCGAAAATAACGGTGGCCAAAAAGCATAGCAGTTATCAGCTACTATATAACTTACGGTACATAAAACCATGGAACTAGCCAATGTAAGTAATATTTTGGTTTTCCCGTAAACTTTAGAGCCATAGCTGCTAAATTGTATGCTTCTTTGTTGCCACTATTTCTAAATAAAAATCTTTGCTTTACACATCTCAAAAATTCTATATATAAGTAAGGTTAAGTTAAGATTTCCTAAATAGAGGTAACAAAAAGCGTAAAATTTGTCAATTTTATATCATAAGTTTACTGACAACCCAATATAAATAGAATTTAAAAACTACATTCGGTATTCAGCCCTATATTACAAATTTTTTTCTGGTTCAAAAATATATCATTAATATGTAATTTAATTGATGATAGTTTTATATGAATCATAGTTGCCAACTTTTACGCTTTCTTCTTACTACTATATTTTAAAAGTAAAATTCGTGTTATTAAAAAACGCAAAATTCGACTATTAAACAGGGAAAAAATTATATTTAAAAAATAGTAGTTAGCAAAAAGCGTAAATTTTGGCAGTCATGCTGATTCATTATTCCTTTTTCGGCCATTCACCTATTAGGTAAAAGTCTACATGCTGACTCGAAAATGCTGGCTGTCGCGGGGTTGCCAGTTTGGCAACCCCGTTCATTTTTATTCGGAAATTCGGAATTCATAACAGAAATTCCAGATTGCAATTTTTGCTTTATTTAAGAATAAATTTAGCGATTATTTAAAATAATTATTTTCTCATTTCCGATATAAATTCGGAATTTATGAACAAAAAAGTAGGCCAGACTGGTATCCCTGGGCTGTTGTAGTCGTACTTTTTTAAAGGTTTTGTATGTAAACTTCATTTTTAATACCAATTTTTACGCACTCTCAGAAATAAAACTCTCAATTTTGACGATTCAGCAATCCTCGAGCTATATTTCGTTGTTTTTGACGATCATTTCGTATCAAAATCACGTGACTTTTAACGACACGTAAACTCTCAAATATTTGACGAAGGTGTTTCTTCACTCACGGCCAGACTCAATGCATTTTAAGGAAACCGTACCTCTTCAAATCCTGCGACTTTAGCAAGCAGATATAATATCTGCTTGCTAAAGTCGCTTTACAAATTTTTGAGTACCAGGTATTTAGGTATAGCAATCTTCATCTTACTTATTTCAGAATGCTATTTATAAAATAAACCGAATATTTCAATTTTGAAATAGTGGTATAGGGGTCCTACTCGCCACTTTGTTAACCCTTTGGACTGCGGTGTCTATTACACTTTTTTTTTCGGTCGGCACCACTTTTTTAAAAGAAGTTTTCTTGAAATACACGATTTCAAAAATTCTCTGATTAAATAAAACAAATTTTATTTTCCTTTATAGCTAGTGTCCAAAACAAGTTTTGCAAAGAAAGATGATGTCGCCGCAGCGGTGAAGGGTTAACCCTCTCGCTGCGCAACTCGAGATATTCTCGGGCATGCATTTTGCCGTCTAATTAATACTATTTGGTTATTCCCACAAGTTATTTTTTAGCGGAAACTTTGATTTAATCAGGACATTTTTCCCGATTACGATTGTCAAAAATTTCTGCTTTAAAGAACCGGTGACAGAAGATTAAAAATTCTGTAAAACATGCTCTTGCGAAGATTTACTTACGCTGAAGTGTTAAAAAAACACTTTTTTCAAAGAAAAGTTTTTATATAAATTTTGTAGAAACAAATCTGAAAATGCGTTCACTGTAAAAAAAAAAAAAAAAAAAAAAAAAAAAAAAAAAAAAAAAAAAAAAAAACGGAGATTCTACTGGCAATCGAGACGCCAGTACTATTTCCGTATTTTAACGAAAATTTTCCCCACAAATTCCAGAAATCGTATTTTTACGGAAATCTTTCCCTATAAATTACAGAAAATTTTCGATTTTCTGGAATTTATGATGGAAATTTTCCGTTAAAATACGGAAATAGCACTGGCGTCTCGATTGCCAGTAGAATCTCCATTTTTTTACAGTGTTTCTTTTGCAATTTTTGCATGAAACTACCGCAATTTTTTTCTGAAACAATACTGGTTTTCATAAAACTGACCAGTGGGACCCCTGTGGTATTAAAAAAAAAGTGTTAGAAACTCTGTTGACATCACAGTGCTACAATTTTTAGGGGGTATGCTCAAAAGAAATTTATTATGTTTATTCTGCAAATACGAATATTACGACATCATCAACAGCAGAAAATAAATCATTCTGTAAATCATATCATTTACAACATATTTACGCTTTAAGCATTTAAAAAACAAGTCTTAAACTCCATTACAAAAATAAGGAGTGAATTTCATTTAATTGCTTTTTTGGGGCTTTTAATTACCTTTTAGAAATGAAATATATAAAAATGTGGAAGTTTTTTAGTTTCTTTATAAGTCGAAAAATGAGCCATAAGTCATTTGATATTTTTTTCAACTGATAAATTAGCAAAATTTGATAAATGCAAAACGTATTTATCTATTAATTCAAGAGAAATTACCAACGCGATTCAGTTTAAATAAGACTGTTTTTATCATTTACTTTCATATCCTTTATCAAAGTGTTTAATTACTTCTTTTAAGAAAAACGTTTCATTTAAACCGATGCCAGAAATTTTAGTTCATTTTGTCAGCTAATAAAAGTGATTGAAGTTTTCAAAGAATTTAAACATTTTATTATTTTTGTGTTATTATTTTTAGATTTCTTACATTTAATATTTCATACTTTCTTACCATATCTATTATAAAGCAGTAGGCCCTGAAATTTCGGCACAAGAAATTTCAAAAAATACCCGGTGGATTTTTTTGCAGATTGTATCATTCGATAGAGAATATTCCCGATGTGGTTTATGTGTATATAATACAAGTATAATTATCATTTTTGATAATAAATTGCGTATTTTATTGTTATTTTAAGCGGAAATATTGCCAATGATTATTTTTTGGCCACATTATCGTTGGTTAAAGAATTAAAATGTCTATATCTGTTAGAAAATAATGAAAACATCTGGCAAAAAAAAATATATTTACCGTAATTTCCCGCGTATGCGCCGCGGCTCAGTTAAGTCTTTTTCAAACCGGAGATTTTATTGAAAAAAAGAAGTCAAATAAGTGCCAAGCAGAAGTAAGTCACATTTTATTTAAAACAAATTCTGGTAGGAAATTGAACTATCTGATGTTCCGCGAATACGCGGAAAATTACGGTACGCGTATTTAATTTAAAAAAAAAGAGAGAAAACGTTTTAATGAGGAATAATATTATAAAACGAAAATATTTAATTTCAACATGAAAGAAATATTTGTAATGCTTAACACTTTGGTGCACAGCTTTGCATGTATGCGAACAACAGTGTTTTGAATTTAATAGATTTTTTTAATTCGTATATACCTAATTCACACCAGAAAATTAAAATAGCAATATCTGCTTGGACTAGTAACAGACATTCCATTTTTAAATAAGACGAAATTAACCACTGAAACTTTCTGGTGTGAACTCTGAACTACGTAAATTCTAGAACGTATTCTATCACGGGAATTAAAGGGTTAAAGGTTAAGCTTTATAAAATAAATAATTATACACTGCTCAAAACAATTAAAGGATATTGCAGTTTAAGGTGGATTTTGTATCTGGTAAACTGTTTAGCTGATTGATACATGGTCGACAGACATAGTAGGTTATATGAGAATAAATTACACATGTTTGGCGGAAAAAAATGCATTTTTTGGCGCATTTGTGTACTAAAGGAAAAAAACACAATTTGTGCGTATGAGAAAAAAAGAATAAGAAAAGGTGTTTTCTTCAAAGAAAATCATTTTCAGTAGGGGGTATGGTTTCCACGGGCGGCCAGCAACGTTGAACACCTTTGAGGCATGGACTCAATATGGCTATTAATGACGAGTTGGGGTATTCTGCCCCACTCTTCCAGAAGAGCTCTTTCCAGTTCTTGGAGAGTTTGTGGGGGTTGTTGGCGGCCAGAAACTCGTCTTCCTAGAGCGTCCCAAACGTGCTCGATTGGACTCATGTCTGGAGAACACGCTGGCCATTCCATTCGAACGATTCCTTCCTCGAAAAGGAAATCCTCCACCAGGTTTGCAGGATGTGGCCTGCAGTTATCGTCCATTAAAATGAAGTTATCTCCGATTGCTGCAGCGAAAGGGACTACAATAGGTTTGAGGATCTCATCCCTATATCGGCGACCAGTCAGAGCTCCATCTCGAATGAGGTAGAGGTCAGTGCGCCCGCCAATGGAGATGCCACCATACACCAACACTCCTCCACCGCCAAATCTGACACTTTCGTGCACGAACGCAGGATTATTCCTACTGCCACGGTCCCTCCAGATGAAAATACGCCTATTATCCGGATGCACAGAAAAACGGGACTCGTCAGAAAACAGAATATTGCTCCATTCATTTCTCCTCCAGTTGACATGCTCGGTTGCCCACTCCCTGCGGTCGCGACGATGCCTTGATGTTAATCTAACACATACCATCGGTCGGCGAGTATACAGACCTACAGCATGGAGCCGGTTTCGGACAGTCTGAGTTGAAATCGTGGTGCCTGTAGCCGAGCGTATGTGTTGTTGGAGAAGAGTAGCGTTCATGGTTCGGTGTCTCCGAGCTGTTAACGCTAAATACCGATCTTCATTGGGCGTTGTTGCCCGTCTACGACCTTGCCCTTGTCTTCGGCCTGCACAAATACTCTCCAAAAAACGGTTCCTGATCCTGGAAATGACACTTTGTGACACTCCAATGGCTTGCGCTACTTCGGCTTGAGTTTGGCCCCCTTCTAACCTACCAACAATTCTCAAAGCTTCTGAATCTGTCAAATGACTTCGCTGAGACATCCGTACTCATCGAAACAAAGCAATCACTGAATGCCGATCATCCTTGTCTTCATTCTCTTTTATCCAGTTGAAAATCAAATTTCATTCGCTGCCGCTGAAGCGACGTTTTTGACGTCGAACTCAAAATTTGCATACTCCACAGTTTGAATACCAGAAAAATTTGCATTTGTGATTCTCTTCTTCTATTTTCGGCAAAAAAAAATTCGTTTATATCTTTATTTTATATAAAACTTCAAATATCCTTTAATTGTTTTGAGCAGTGTATAAAACAAGGTATTTGGAGACATACTTATTAAAATATTTACTAATTTGCAATATCTTAACATAAAACAGCCACACGATAGTAGTTTTTACTTATATTACAGATGTACAACAGAAGAAAAGCTTGGCGTATTATATGAAAAATGTATCTCTGATTTTTGTTTCATCATTTTTCCTGTGTAATAAACCTTTCAGAGAATCATATATATTTTTTTTTCGAAACAAAATAAAAAATCGCGCATTTAATAGTTAAAAATAATTTAATGAGAAAGATTACAGTTGCATATCTGCCAACTATTACACTTCTTTTTTACCACAAAATTTTAAACGAAATTTTCATTTTAAATCGCAGATTTCGTTGATTATGTAAGATAAAATTTCTATTGAATTTTAGTGGTAAGAAAAAAGCATAAAAGAAAATTTGATGTGATGAATTTTGAATGATTTTTTTTTTCATTTTTGTTGTTTTCTTTTTCTTTATATCTAACTGCCCCATGATGTGACTTATAGGGGAAACAACGACATCTAATTGCGAGTCACATGAGTAATTGTTATTTGTTTTTTAAGATTTTTATTTTTACTTTTGTAGCCAAACAATGTGATTTTAAGCCAAAAATCCATAAGAGTGACAGTAGCTTCAGGATGTTCGCAATAATGGTTGTTTTTCAAGTGGACGAGATCATTTTTGTTGTACATTTTTATATTCAATTGTAAATTATATAAATATCAGTTAATAATTTACAAATGGAATAAAATATTTAATTTTTGTGTGAATTTCTGCCACACATACATATTGTAAAATAATCTCATACTTTTTAAATTTTTTCACCGTAATTACGGAAGCATGTGATTTTTATATAGACTCGAACTCATATCAACGAGCATTACCCATTTTTTTTAGCATTTTTTTTTCGTTTATTTAATTATTTGTTTGACCATATCGCCAATTTCATCTATAGGAAAATTCATAGCTTCAAAATTTAGGAACTGAAGATTATTCTTAAGGAATTTTATGCAATCATGAGTTATTACTATCGAAAAATTCAACATTTTCATATAAAAATTGCCTGCTGAGAAAAAATTACAAATATATTTTTATTCGTCATTTCTTCTTCGTATTTTTCATATTTCCCCCTACTCTGTTAGATAATATTTTAAAAGATATTGGACTAAACTTCGGTAATCAAGTCACAGGCAAATGGAATATTTACGAGATTACTGGAAGTTTTGTTTATGCTTGAAGGAAACTGTAGACGGCCAATCCGATTGCAGAAAACTAGTCAGATTAGGAAATTACCTATTGTTAAATTTATTGTTTTTCATTATGAAGGAAACGAACAAACCCCAATGTATTACGGCATGGAAGAAATATTTAAAAGGTATTTTAAACACAATTTTTTTCAAAATAATTAATAAAAAATAAATAAATATTCGTTAATTATTTTCATGCTGATGGTAAAAATAGTATGGGAAAATTGATTAATAAAAATAAATTAAACTGTTTTTCTAAGGAAGTAAAAATTGCCAAAAAGATTTTTGCAAAATTTCATTAAAATTTGGAAATTTTCAGTTTGTAATTATTAACATTATAAAATGAAAAGAAAAAAATACTGGGAAGCTAATTTTATTATATTAATATGTCGCAGTTGTCTGTTTTGGGCCTATTTTTAAACGCTTTGAACGGTATTAAAATGCCGTTGAAAAATAGTAAAACTAACAAGATAGTATTACTGACATTTTTCTATTTTTAAGAGTTTTTTAAGACATTAAAATGCCGCAGAAATAGTAAAACTAACAACAATATTGCCTACCTATTGCAACTTTTAACAACGTTTTCAAGACGGTTATTCTTGCGTTAAAAATGCAGCTAAAACGGTTGAGAAATAAGGGAATCAACGATAGATATTTTCGAATTTTTTAGGTCACCAAATAATTTTTTTTCAACGACATGCGTTGTCGTTTTTTCTACGGCTTAAAAACCAAATTGTACTGTTTGGGACTATTCTAATGGTTAAAAAAGACAAGCTTTCAGCCAGATGATCACAAGTGACCCGATAAAGCTTGTCTCTATCACTACCATGATTATGATTTTTGCTTTATTTTTCATTTAGAAATTCCAAATAGTAAATTTCTCTTTATTTAATGATTTTTGTGACAATTTTTTGAATGTTTTATTCAATGACATTTGTTCATTACATAAAGTAAAATTTTCTATTTTGTAAATTCAGTTGTGAAATCGAAATTACTGAACTGCTAAGGAGAACAAAATGATAACGCTGGTCGTGATTCTTATAGAATAAGGGATTGATGGTAGTTATGTATTGAAAATTTTGTCGAAATACCCTACAAATATTTGTCTTTTTAAATAACAGTAGCCAAGCATAATTCTGAAATTATGGCAGCAACAAGCTTTGTGGAGTCATGCCCAATATACGAGTGCAAAGGATTAATTCGAAAGATAATATTAAGCATATCTGAAAAAAGATTTTTTATTCATGCATCTCTTCTCTGAAACCGACAATTTATCCTTTTCACATGCAGTAGCAAAAATATCCTCTAATGTCGAACTTTTAAAATGATCCTATTTAGAATTATTTTAATTTTTTCTGGCATTTTGTGAACAAGAAGGCAATCTATTCATTATTGTTTCTATATTTATGGAACAGCTTTAAAAATCCTTTGAGAATTTTTCGTATAACGTCAATTGACAAATTACTTATTAATTAAATAATGCATATAATTTTTATTTTACCCCAACAGAGTCTTTACAGTGCCTGTCCATAAAGGGCCATGGCACTTTCCTGGATACCACAATAACTAAAACAACAGAAATTACATTTAATCCTTTCCGGCACAGAAATATTCTGCTGTAAAATTATAAAATGATTGAATAACACCGGAATTTGTAAACGACTTTTGTTAGAAATCAAAAACTTGTTACTTTAAACTTTCATTCTAAAAGCAAAATTTTATTAAAATATTCTTGGTGCCGTTTGTAAGTTTGGAATTAAAATTAGGGGACCCGACGTGGGATCACTTCGTCGGAAAGGGTTAATAATCTTTACCGCAGTATTGAATTCAACAGAAACTCTTCCTAAAAAGTAATTCTTGTGGGAACTTGGAGAAAGAATTTCCTTTATTTGGAGAACCTTCACCAGTATAATATTGAATCTCGCATAAAGATAAAAGACTTCTTCCCCCATAATCTGGTTAAAGGACAACTTCATATACCATTCAACAACTTTTTCTTTAGTCAGATTGCTTGATTGCTACTACTTAAAAAAAAATATTAGCCTTAATTTATGCAGATGAAATTAGGAGAATTAAAGCTTTAGAAAAAATAATAGCTACCCAGCAATCTCAATAAAACAAATAACAGACTGTAAACAGTTTTTCTTCACATAATGCATGCTAACACAGCAGCAGATTTAATCTGTAAACACTTTTAGTATTGACGTTAAATAGTACGGCAAATATTTCGCTCCGTGTGGGGTTATTTTATTTATTTTTTATCCACAGTGGAATTTTTTTTAAATACAAGCTCTAGTAAAGTGTGTCAATGGAAGTCTTATTTTGTATTTTAATGAATATACAACCCCTAGTAAAACAAATATATCGGAAAAGTATCCTTGATTTAAATACTGTTTGTATTAAGAAGTATATTTACATAATCAGCTATTTCGGAAGGCCTTCACTCGGGTCGTCTTTAGGTGCGTTCATAATTATATAAATACGTAGCACCTATAGTCGTCGTTCGGCCCGTCTCTCTGTCGGTCTCTCCGTCCGCATATAACAGAGCAAAAAGCACCCAACCGAATGATCTGACATTTTTAATTTAGAATTTTTGCAAAATATTGTCGAGCCATTTCTAATTTTATGAAAATTGGATGTATAGTTTAATTACAGGGACAGTCAAAAGTTTTTCGTTACTTTACGGTCAATGGGAAAAGTTATTTCAAGTGCATTTTAATGGTGTTACAGCCTTTCGAACAGAATGAAATTCATATGCACTTATGAAGTGCACTAAAATATTTATAAAACTAGTTATAGTATGAATGCACCTCATTTGCCCATTTGACGTGCAATTTCCAATTTGTTTAAATCGAGATGTTTTCTAAGAAAAGGTTTCTTTTTAGATTTTTCTTAGAAATTTTATAAGACACTTCCCCTGACGTAATTTTAATTGCAAATATTTAAAAAAAAAGAACCTAGTACGAGAGAAATTTCTTTACAAATAATGATAATAATAAACGGACCAGTTGGAGACGTGTTTAAGAGATAAATTCCTTAATCCCTTTAAGGGTGGTGTATTATTTTTGGACCAACTAATTTTAATTCCTAAATTTGACATTGGCACCAGA
This sequence comes from Maratus speciosus, assembly GCA_963932465.1. Lineage (NCBI taxonomy): Eukaryota > Metazoa > Arthropoda > Arachnida > Araneae > Salticidae > Maratus > Maratus speciosus. The sequence continues at coordinate 438,153,387 of OZ010787.1, forward strand.
ATACTGGAATGAAAATTTTCCCTTTACTAAGTATGCGGACACAAGCTTTTGCTCATTTTGAAATAAATTTGTCTACAGATTCTGGTGTCGACACTCATTTCAGTATTTTACGAATTGAAGTACATTGCCCCTGAAAGGGTTAACCTCTATTTTGAATCACGCATAAGGAGATCAACAGAATAAGGCCAAATAGTGCTTTCACATCCCTTTTTTATTAGAAAAAAATAAATATTAACAGAAATTTTAGCCTAGTTTTATAATTGAAAATTGCGATAATAAAAAAGAAAAGAAAATAACTATTAAATGAAAGAGGTATGATGCCACCCTTGGCATCATCCTATGGATGCCCTAATGAGACAATATGTTCAGGGCTCCCATTCGGCCAGTTTTAGAACACCACTTATTTTCACAGAAAAATCTTCTTTATAAATTTCGTAGAAACTCGCCCGGAAGACGTTTTTTCTTACAATTCTTTTGGAAACCTACCAGGAATGTTTTTATTAAAAATTACTGGTTTTTAAAAGACGACCCCTGATTCCATTACTCTTCATTTTTCTCTTTTGTGTACATGTATGATTTTAATAATAAAATAAGTTTTCTAAAAAAACACTACTTCTAATAAATTTTTAGAAAACTCTTTTGTTTATGGCAAGTTTATTTTCGTAACTTTAAAAAATATATATTTTTTTAATTGTAGGTACATAATCAATATTAAAAAAATTTCCTAAGCAAATTAGTGGGACGTAATAAAAAGATTATTCTAAAAGTTTCGCATTTGTATTTATGAATATTGATAGAGATTTTTTTTAACTTAATTAAATTATACACTAAAACAAGACTTACTAGAAACTGTTTAAAAATATTTCATAAACTGTTGGAAAAATTTTATGTTTATTCATATTTTTTCAATACATAAAAGTTCCTAAAACAGCGTTAAAGCATGTTTTAATTTTTCTAGAAAGCTGTTAAAACTTCTTATGCGAGACTTATTCAAAAATCTTTATAGATATTTTTCCTGACGTTTTTTTAAGATGTCTTTTATTAAAAAAGATCGTGCACTTAAAAGCCGTCTTAAACAACATTTCAAATTGCATTGTACTTTTAAAAAAGAGTCTTTTTTAAAAAGTTTTTTAGGAGCATTACTGTTTGAAGATAATAATGCATCTTTAAAAAAAATGATGCTGATAAAAAAAAAAACCCTCTAGAATTTTAAGTGATTTATTTTCCCGGATACTGTAATAGAAAAAGAAATGATTTGATATGTATAAAATATATATGAACTTTAATCTGGTCAAATTTAAATTTTACTGTTATAACTACGAAATTGTAGGACTTTTCTCACCAATATTTACGATTAATAATATTCGCCTTATTTAATTGGAGATAATTGCGACTAGCGTTCAATTATTAAAAGTCACATATCTCCCTAGTTTACTCATTTTTTGTTAACACTAAAATTTAAAAGAAATTTCTGACTTATTTAAACGCAGAATTCGACTATTAAATAAGGCGAGATTTGCTGTTATATTTTAGTGGTACGAAAAAATCGTAATACTAGCAGCTATGTATCCATGTAAATATGTTATTATTCACGCAAATTATCATTTATGTAATTATTTCATACATTAAGTTGAAATATTACAATTTTGTAAAAGTTGTAACAATAAAGCAATCTGTATTTAAAAAAAATTTACACAAATAGTAACACTAAAAATGATATAATTAGCAGTGGCGGAGCGTCAGGAAATGCTGCATCACTTTACTACTAGTATTATTATACACTAAAATCGACCTTATTTCAAATTTCAGCTTTATACGATTAAATAAGGCAAATTTTGGCATATAGTAATGTAGGTAGTAAAGTGCAGCAGCAACCACTTACTCTGCTAATTTGAACGCATTTGTCATTTTTTGCTTAACCCTTTCAGGGCCAAATCAAAGCGTTTCTACTCCAAAAATGTTGAAATATTTGATTGACTCTACAATTTACGAACAAATTTATTTTAAAATAATCAAAAGTTTTTCTTAACGTATATTATGCAAACCGTATACAAAGATGCGTAACAATCCTTGAAATTTCGAAGGAGTCTTTCTCTACTATTTCTGTTTAGAAAACTTCTATTTTTTGCTTACATCGCAAAATTCGCACATCCCATGTTCAAGTATAGAATTTGTAATAGTTTCAGCTATTAAATAACGTTAAATACTCTAATAAATTATCATGGAAAAAGTGTATGCACCCTGCTTTCTAAATACAAAATTTTCAGATTTCCGTATAATCCACGAATCAAGCATTCATGTTTGAATCCGGAAGTTTTATTTAATATATTGTAACTTATTTAATCGCTGTAAATATTTGACTTCAATTATTAACCAACCATCTAGCAGACGGTTCCAATGGTCCCGACAAGTACATTCGAAAAATTTATTCAAATCAGATTTTTTTTTAAAAAAATAAATTAAATATATGAATCAGACAATAATAAGTCAAACAGCTTCAAATATAAATTCTGTTGTGGAAAATTTTTATTAAAACTTGGGTAAAATTTACAGTAGATCTAGGGTTAAATAAAATTTCGAGGTCCACACCTGATTATTAACCATTTGAGAGGCAAAGTTCTTAGCTTACTAAAATGTTAAAATGATAGAGTGACACCAGGATTTACACACAAATTTATCTACAAATAGGTAAATGCATTTCTTCGCGTATATATTATTAAAGAAAATTTTATTACAAATTACTGGTGCCTATGTGGAATTTTGGAATTAAAATTAGGTGGGATATTTGGTGGGATATATTATATCCCACCGCCCTTCAAAGGGTTAAATCCGCGAATTATACGCCGTCAATTACGGTAACTGGATGCAATGTCTTTTTATTAAAATAAAAAAGCTGTTATTTACACTAGATATGAAAATTTCGTACTTTTCCCTAATCCATTATAAATGAAAATTAATTTGCTCCATTACCTGAAAACGTTTTCGAATATTCTGTAAAACTTTTTTTTTCGAGTTTTGTCAATTTAGAAATAAGTGGCGTATATCTTGACATGTTTCTGAATTTGGAAAAACAATATTATTGCTTTCCTCGATAATTCACAAATAGGATAATTTTATTAAATAACACTCTAAATTTATCAGTTCTATATACAGGGTATTCATAAAAGAACTCCCGGGTTTTAGAGAAATTTTTTTTTAATTCAATCACAAAATTAGGTTAATGTTATATATATATATATATATGTGTTTTATTAGGTATTTTGTGTAATATTACTATTTTTTCTTGCTCTAAATTAATTATTTAAAAGGTTGTATTGCTTTTTTTCCATTTCATAGCATTTAATTTTTTTCTGTTTTCATCTTGAAACTATTCTCTTGGTTATATTGGTCGTTAAAGTACAGGAGAAATTTTTTTTCAGCTTTTAGCTTTTTTTTTCACAGAAAACGACTGATTTTGCTTATATAATTGAATTCTGTACTCTTGATAACGTAATTCAATATATGAGCTTTTCAAGTATTTTTATCGAAATCCACATTCTTCTTTTTTTCTTCCTTATTAATTCTTGTTATATAGTACAAGAGACTTTATTATATGCATAGCAGCTTGTTTATTATGTTTTTGGTATCCATTCAGTGTGTTTGGGGACACTGTATTGTTGTAAATTCATTCATACTATCACAATTATTGATGGTGGTCAGTAATGTTTAATTAATAGTTATATATATATATATATATATATATATATATATATATATATATATATATATATATATATATGTGTGTGTGTGTCTGTGTGTGTGTGTGTGTGTGTGTGTGTACTTAAAGGTAAATTTATCAAGTTTTTACCCTTTAGGAGATTTCAATTTCTGCCCGTTTGTGGCACGACACATATCCAAACGGTATTCAACCTCTTCCCATGTCGTGGCCAACATGACTAGATTGATGATTGCCACAGATGATTATCCTTTGCCTGAGAATGTCTATATCTTGAATTCTCAGTGTAAATAAGATTCTTGACATCTAACCAGAAAAAAAGTCTAAAGGAGTGAGATCCACTTCCCGTTTCAATTTGTGCCCGATTTCAATTTGTGCCCGCCGGTGGCACGACACATATCCAAACGGTATTCAACCTCTTCCCATGTCGTGGCCAACATGACTAGATTGATGATTGCCACAGATGATTATCCTTTGCCTGAGAATGTCTATATCTTGAATTCTCAGTGTAAAAAGATTCCTGACATGTAACCAGAAAAAAAGTCTAAAGGAATGAGATCCACTTCCCGTTTCTTTAAACGCACATAGCCACTGACGTACTAAAAAATGTTTCACTGCTCATGCTCGAACGCAATCAAAATATAATGTTCATAATCTATTAGCTAAGTACATAGAACAACTTTTGTGAGAGTCTCAAAATCATAGCTTTAAAATTCAGAAAATTATCGTCGATAGAATAAGCTCGAAATCCGTTGTTCCCCAAAGGGAGCAAAAAGTTGAGGGGTTGTATCAAATATCTGTTGATTAGTGCCAAGATAGCATACACAATATTGCACATACTACCACATTTGGATACAACACCTCATCTTTTTGCTTCCTTTTGGGAACAACAGATTTCGAATCAACGATAATTTTCAGAATTTTCAAGCTATGATTTTGAAATTTTCACAAAAGTTGCTCTATATACTTAGCTAATATATTATGCACATTATATTTGGATTGCTTTCGCGCATGCGCAGTGAAACATTTTTAGTAAACCTGCTCATTTTTCAACCAATTTTTATTATTTTTAAATTCTGATTGCAGGGTATTGTGTACAATGTTGTTCGTCTTATTTTCTGAAAAGAACTTTTTTTTATCTTAAGAACTGTGTAAATTATAAGTAAAAAACTTGGCGAGATTTGGGACTGTTTTTATAAAATCCTTAATTTCTCTACGAGTATACATGCTATTCTCAGTTTATTACTGTAAACCACTTAATCATAATCTTCAGTTTGAACGCTTTTGCTACATTATTTTTTACGGGGTTAATCAAACGATATTCGTTTTTTCAATTTGTTGTCGATCCCCTATGGAGTTTCGAGGAAAAATCTAAACCTAAATATATGACCTGTACTATTCTGTTTACACACCCGGTGTTTCAGGATAATTCCTCATGTATTTTTCTAGATATTTAACAAAAAATCTAAAATCGCAAGTGGCCGTTCACATTTGGCTGCATAGTGCGTATGCAAAGCTGCGCACTAAAGAGTTAAAATAGTGAAGCTTCAACTGCAACCGCTTCCGCGGAGGTTGATTACCGCCCGTGGAGACTTCCAACAGTAAATATACATAGTAATTTTCTCCGTAATTATACACCTTGTTAATGCAAAATTTCAGTCATAAATCACAGCAGAAGCAGATTTTCATTTTTACTGGTAGAGGATTACTTTGGCGGAAGTCAGCTCCTGCCTTTTCGCCATATTTGGCAACCAGTGAAACAAACTCACTGTTTCAGCAGGCAAACTTACACCAATAACAGCAAATAGAAAACTATACCCTATTTTAAAAGCAGAAAAAACAACGTTTAAAAATGCACAAATAATACATGAAAAGCAGCAAACAGCTGTTTCGAATCTACTGGCGAGATTCTTCTTCAGTGCAAGATATGGAAAAACGAACAGCGTGATAGAAAAAGTAAGGCTGAGCCGCTGTTTTTCTAGCACGCTGTTCCTTTTTCCCTATCTTGCACTGAAGAAGAATCTCGCTAGTAGATTCGAAACAGCTGTTTGCTGCTTTTCATGTATTATTTGTGCATTTTTAAACGTTGTTTTTTCTGCTTTTTAATATTGTTGCACAAAGGCTATATTTGCTATTTTTATATACCCTATTTGTGAGAAAATATTTCCATGAATAAGACGCTTAAAGAAGACGAAATTTCCTATTCAATTTCACTGGTGTGAAATATGCCCCGGCGATAATCAGAAACTGTAGATCCGATTTTTAAAAATTGCTATCTACTTGGACTATAGAAGAACTTTTTGCAAGTTGAATCTTTAACATTTTTTTAGAATTTGTTAGTTAACACTAGAACGCCCGGAAGGAGTCGATTCGACTCCGACCATATGATTAAATGTCAATTGGAACCAGAAATTCTTTCACAAAATAAGTTAAATTTTAAAAACACAGATTTACGTTAAATAAACCAGTCAAATAATTTTAAATAAAAATTCTGGTGTAAAATATTTTTATGAAACTTGTGTAAAATTTCCGGTCGTTCTAGTGTTAATGAGTTAGTGAATAGTCTTGCTTATCCACCGTGTAATCTTTGTCAAATTAGTGAAGTGACTCTGCCTCACCCCTGCCCGATTAGCTTAATCCTCTGTCAGTAGCAATAGGCTTGACATGCAGAGCAGAAATATTTCCGTTTTTGGAAATATTAAATGCTTAAGTAAGACGAAATTTTCTATCCAATTTTTCTGGTGGGGTGTTTGACCTCGGAGGTAATCAGGAACTGAAAATCCGATTTAAAAACAGCAGCCGCCATCTTGATACAACCTCCTCAGTAACTTCACTCGCAGCTGGTTGCCATTAGACTATATGTCTCCTCCTCTGTTTTCATAATTCTATTATTTTAACGCGTTGACTGCCATGCTGCGAGTATACTCGTAGCTTTAATATTCGTGGCTTTAATTTATTAATTCCTCAACATTATTTTTAAAAAAATGCCCTATTTATTGGCAGAAATTTCGCTGTATTAGTAAAGTGAAATTTACCATACAGAATTTGTGGTGGCAAACGACTTTCAAGAAGAATTTAAAAAATTCTTACTTTTTGCGGCAGTCAACGTGTTAAGGATATGTCAGTTCCACTTTATTAATATTCCATGAATCGGATCTGCAGTTTCTGATTACCGCCGGGGGGAAACTTCCCACCAGTAAAATTGAACAGAAAATTTCGTCTTATTTAAGCGTCTTATTCATGGAAATATTTTCTCACAAATACGGTAAAATTTTCTATTTGATTTTACTGGTGTCAGTTTGCCTGCTAAAATATTGCACGTGTTTCACTGGTTGTCCACCGCCCCCTGAATACTAGGCCTGAGCGCTCACACCAAAATGACACAAAAATGGCGGCTGCTGAAAGCGGATTTTTTTTAGCGTAAATACGGTCCCTTAAATGTTGACACCAGTATTTTATAAAAAGGTTTCTCTACCGTGTTTATTCTCAGAAAATTGAAGCGGAAAAAACTTGAAAAAATTATTGGTAGGAATATTTAAGGAACCGTACACACGCTGAAAAAAATCCGCCTTCGGCAGCCGTCATTTTCGGTCCAGCGCTCAGGCCTATTATTCAAGGGGCGGTGGGTTGTCACAATATGACGAAAACGCAGTGGCTGACTTCCGCCAAAGTAAATTTCCACCAGTAAAAATGAAAACCTGCTTCTGCTTTGATTTATGACTGAAATTTTGCATTAAAAAGTCTTTTAATTAAGGAGAAATTTTCTATATAAATTTACTGGTGGAAGTTACCTCCAGTGGTAATAAACCCCTGCGAAAGCTGTTACAGCTGCAGCTTCACTGTTTTAAGAATATGTCAGTTCCTCTTTATTAATAGTTCCATGATCCGTATCAACTTTTTAATAAATCCGCCTACGACAGTCGCCATTTATATGTCAGACTTCAGGATTAGTATTTAGATGGCGGTGAGCTGTGAGAAAACATTTTAAGTACATGTCGCAGTATTTGCAAGATTTTTAAATTTATTTTATTTTTTCTTCTTTTTTATAATTGAGTGATAATTACTTGAAAGTTATTTTCTAAATTTTCTCTTCTACTACCCATCATTAGACTAGGCAAATCCGTGACCCCAGCGTCTGGTGGTTTCCTTGTAATTAGATACTTTAAATGGCTTTAGGCTCTTCGGTCTAAGTCCCTTTTATTTCGGTATTTGATGAAATTGTACATTTAATTTGTTATAGATTGCAATTTCTATCGTCATACAGTAGATCGGAACAACGTATTGCTGTGACCATTCATCATAAATTTATTCCTTGAATATTTACTGTTTTCCCCGTAATCAATTATTTGTACACCTACAGTGGTGGTCAGAATTATAAGAACAATTGAAAATTGTACAGAAAAAATTTATTTCTGAAGTAAATAAAGTGAAATTTATACATAAAAAGCTTTTTTTATGCTAGAAATCATTGTAGAATGCAAAACATTGGAAAATGCAAAATATGAATGTTTTGCCATAATTAACAAAATATGCCATTGTAAAAATTGGACAAAATTATAAGGACAATGAATGTTTTTGCCTGAAACACACTAATAATTAATAATCTCTCACTTATTCTCAATCACTTTGATCAGTCTTGACGTCATGGAGTTTGACAGTTCCTTAAGAACGTTCTTGGAAATTTTTGACCAGGCTTTTTCGATGGAGGACATGAGCTCTTGCTTGTTTTCATATTGTATACCATTTTTGTATACTTTGTGTGCCAGAATACCCTACAGATTTTCCATTGGATTCAGGTCAGGGCTTCTGGCCGGCCAATGAAGTAGTTTCACGAAATTAGCATCAAACCACGATTTTGAAGTTTGGGAAACATGTACTGAGGCATTGTCCTGCTGGAAAAAACAGTCTCCACTCGTTATTAACGGTGCTTCCGGTAAAAGATTATCGCTCAATACATCAACATAACTCTTAGAATTCATTCTACCCTGCACAAAAACTATTGGAGTAGTTCCACCAGTTGTGAAAACCTCCCCAAACCATTACTCAGCCACATCCAAATGCACGCTTTGAGAAAATTTCTTTTTCTCTACGGATATCATACCAGAAGTAGCGAAAACCATCTGATCCATCCAAATTAAACTTTTTCCCATCTGAAAAGACAACATCATCCCACTTTTTTTGCATAGTAATGCATTTTTTGGCAATCTCCATCCTCAGTCTCTTATGAACTTTTGTAAGAGGCGGTTGTGACATATGTTTACCATAGCGAATCTTTTTTTTTCTTTTTGTAAAACACGTCGAACAGTTCGAGCACTGATTCTAAGTACAATTCACGTTTTATTTCTGTTGACATTTGTTTTTATGAGCAAGCTCGCCTTATTATCATTCTTTTCTCCCTTACGGAAACAGAAGATGGCCTACCTGTATGTCTTTGCCGTCCATATTTACCGGGATTTTTAAGATAATTGTAAATAACCGTTCTTGATCTATTAAGCTTTGTCACAATTTGGCGTGCAGAAAGTCCTGAACTTTTAAATGCATCCACTTTCCCTTTCTCAAACTCCCAAAGCTTTGTACCCAGCGGCATGACTGAAAAACGGAATATGACGATCCCAAACGCTTACTACGCATTTATATCGTCGCTGAGTTCCGTGTGCAGAGCAAAAAACATGCAAATTTTTCTTTTTAGATCACACAAATACAGTTGTTCTTATAATTTTGTCCATATCAGATGGCTGTATAAATCCATAATACATTTTATGAATATAAATTTTCCACATATTTCCATAAAAACTTATAAAAATATTCTTCATTTTTCTTTTAGTTTCCATCCATTAAATTTGCATAGGTTTCGGCGAAATGTAGCCAAGATTTGGCGATTTTTGCCTTGTCCTTATAATTTTGACCACCACTGTATCTGTTGAATTACATCAGGGGTGGCCAATTGTGGCACGCTGGATACCACTAAAAGTTTAGAGAAAAAGTCGACTTCTTGAATCATAGAGATTCGATGATTAGATAAGACAATGATTACTGTAAAATTTTACTGGTGTCGAGCGTGCCACAGTTGGCCACCCCTGAATTATATTATCATAGCTGCCAACTCTTCCGCTTTTTTGTACCATAGAAATGTTATAGAAATTTTTGCAATGTTTAATCGGCAGATTATGGCAATTTAAAAAGTTTAAATTTACTGTAAAATTTTTAAGGTACAAAAAAGCATAAGTTGTTGGCAGCTATGTATTACAAACAACCTCAAAATATTACGTATTGTCAACAAGAAAAAAAATATCAAATAAATTTCAACTAATCATTATTTTTTCTATTAAAATTAATCATTATAAAATTTGAAACATTTACAGATAATTAAATAATTTAACGATTATAATTCGTGTATATAACATCAAAAAATGAAAAGTTAATGCGTTGTGATGTTTGAATGCATATTTCTTTATACAGGATTCGTACGCTTGCTTACTTTTTCTTTTCAATACTAATTTTACTATAATGCAAATTTCGCTGCGATTGCATACAGGAAAGCACCAGTGTAAAATAAGCTGTGCTCTCGTAAGACCCCGATCTAAAATATACCAAAACGCATACGCTAGAAAATATAGTTTTCAAGCAACCATCTGTGAAACTGAGTGAAAATAGAATGAAATTAAAATATTTCTCATTAGAAATTTAATGAATTTTTGATTAGAAATTTAAATAATTATGAGTTTTAGACGAGTTTTCATGATAAAACGATTGTGCTTTTCATTTTGAATTTTTAAATAGTGAAAGTAATTAATTTTTACAACTTAAGCCATAATAGTTTTGTTTAAAACTCATGTGCATTTATTTTTATCAATTCTTGCAGAGGTTCCAAGCTCCCACTGATCTTGCGTAATATGGAGGTTAATTTAATCCAGGTTTAATACGTTTCGCACCAAATAAATAAAATAAAAAATAAGAGATGGAATTAAATATGTTCAACATAGAAACCTGAAATTAAATAAATAAAGATTCATCGAATAAATTTTCTGCATCGAAACGTCAAACTGGGTCAAATTAACCCACATATTATGGAAGATTAGTGGAAGCTTTTCACTTCTACTCTTTGACTACAGATCAGTACATATACGTAACAGTGTACTATTTATTTAAATTGTTTGTGCACTCCTTTTTAACACATTCACGACGGGTAACGAAAATCTCGTTTTCATCCAGAAAACATCATTGACTAAGGGCGTCGCCTTACAAAAAATGCATTTGTATAATGTTGTCCATATTTCTTTAGGTTTTAAGACATTTTATATTAAATCCGTACGTTGAAAAATATTTACTAACTACTAAATCTGTGGCTATACAATCCATGGAACTATTAACCCTTAATTGCATAGTGATGTAAATTTCAATCACCATTTTATTTAATTTTTAATACTAAAATTAAGTTCTTACAACCACTATATTTATATAGAAATATTAATCCTCTAAAAATTACAAAAATATGCTACTAAATAAAGTTAAAAATCTATCTTAAGATTTCTGGTGTCTAATCCTTAATATAAAAATAAAAAACACAATTCTAAAAGAATAATTCATGCAATTAAGGGTTAATAAAAAGGAACTGACATATCCTTAAAACTATGAAGCTTCAACTATAACCGCTTTCATAGGGGTTGATTACCCCCTGGAGAAACTTCCACCAGTAAATTTAAATAGAAATTGTGTCCTTACTTAGACGACTTAAAAATGAAACATTTCAGGCCTAAATAATAGCAGAAACAGATATTCATTTTTACTGGTGGAAGTTTAATTTGCCTGAATTTCCGTCATATTGTGACAACCTAGACAACCTCCTGTCAGTGTCAATGAAAAAGATTAAGATGTCTGGCAAAACTGACATCAGTAAAAAGAAATCGAAATTTTTACCATATTCGTAAGTATGTATTTCCATGAATAAGAAGCTTAAATAAGATGAAATTTTCTATTCAAATTTACTGGTGGGAAGTTTACCCCGGCAGTAAGCAGAAACTGTTGCTCCGATTTAAAAATCAGCCGCCATCTTGTGGCAACCTCATCAGTTACTTCACTCGCAACTCGTAGACAACGAACTATATGTCTCCCCCACTTTATTCTTAACTCCATTATACAATCCATGAAGGATCTGGGCCGAGAGTGCCTATCAATATTTCTTTCACCCTGGGCCAAAGCGATATAAATAAGCGTCTTATCTTAAATGGGAGTGGTAACCGCAAGATTAAGGACGAGGTCACATCAATCAAGGTCGCGCGCCACATAGCGGACGGGGTTAAACTACAGGAAGACGCCTAACTCTTTTCTTACTTCAAACCCCTAAAATTGTAAAGTTTTTTTCACCTTGATTAATAGCTCAAATGTCTTTGACAAGGCACAGAAACCTTCGTGGTGTGAAGTGCATTGGGACGCCCCTCTCGCTACGCCATTATTTTGCATTAAATGTGGTAAACAAAATTCAGTTCTATGAGTGACTAAAGATTTAGAAAATATACGCAGATGGTAGATATCATGTCACATATGACGTCGCACTAAAAGCCTGCATATGTGGATTATCACCCCGTCCACAAGATGGCGCAACTGTGTTAATTTACGCCCGATTCCAGTATTAAGTTTGTACGCTTATTTATATCGCTTTGCCCTAGGCCCCGATGTGCTAATGGAGTTATGAATAAAAAGGAGGAGACATATAGTGTATTGTCTACCAGTTGCGAGTGAAGTAACTGAGGAGGTTGTCATAAGATGGCGGCTGCTTTTTTTAAAATCGTTCTTCAGTTTCTGATTACTGATAGGTCAAACATCACACCACTAAAATTGAACAAATGATTTCGTCTTAAATAAGCATCTTATTCATGGCATTTATTTTTTCAAAAATGTCGTAACATTTCTGTTTGTTTTTACTGGTGCCAGTATGCCTTATAAAGCTGTCAGTTTGTTTCCATGGTTGTCACAATATGGCGGAAACGCAGGGCCTAAGTACCACCAAAGAAAACTCCTACCAGTAAATGTGAAAATCTGTTACTACCATTATTTATGACTGAAATTTTGTAATAACAAGGAGCTTAAATATGTTGAAAATATCTATATAAACCTACTGGTGGGAGTTTCCACCGTCGATAAACAACCCCTGTGATAGTGGTTACAGTTGAAGCTTCACTATTTTAAGGATATGTCAGTTCCTCTTTATTAATAGTTCCATGGATGTGCTATGCAGCGCATGTTCCGGCCAGGAGCTGCCATCGAAATACTCAAGGGCAGCGTGAAGTCATCACTAAACGACCGACTTTTCACTAGTGTTGGATTTCACACCGGAAAATTATGAATAGCAATTTTTTTTTCTCTTTTTTGTGTGAAATATCTTGTAAAACAATAATAGCTATTTAAAACTTACTGGTGAGAATTTGGAGTCCCCCAATAAAAAATCAGCCAGATGCGGTAACACTGTGGCATTTCGCATAATAAGTTTGTGAAATTTACTGCTGACCTCAGAATTTTATGAATAAAAAAATCGTCTATTTTTGCAGGCATTTTCAGAGAATTTTTCGACGATTACGTGGTTATAGCCATTTTAAACTTAAAATTTAGAGACGCAGCAAATTCATTCGAGTTCATACAGTGCAGATACTTTAAATAAAAAATCGGGTGGGAAACACTTTAATAAAACTTGAGTAAAATTTCTGGTATGTGTAGTGTTAAAAAATAATCTTTGACGTACGCTAATTCGAGAATATTTTCAAGAGAATCCTGCCGCGGAGAATTTTATTTTTAATTTTGGTGCAATGAAACATAAAATGTCTCAAGTCATGGCCCGTAATGGAAGGGTTAAGTGAATCCATTCTGAACTTCTGGCGTAGCCCGAAATAAGATGCGATGAAGAGGAAGGAGGTAGCTATTTTCGAGCAGAAAATTCTCCTTATTTAAACTCGGAATTCTGCGATTAAATAAGTTTAAAAATTGTGCATAAAAGTAGTAGTATCCATAACCCTACTCTTTGTCTACACCAACAGATCTCACATACAAAACATTAAATTAGGTGTCTTTAATAAATATGGACAATTTTGCAAATTTTGCTCACTTTTTAATTCAAAAAACATAACGGCCTACTAGAATTTTCTTACAGTATTTTTTATTTTATTTACCGACAGACATTACGTGATTTTACAAAAGAATATTTACTATACATAAACACTTATACACTGATTGCTTTTTTCAATAATAAGGGGCTAGGTTGACAACACTGCTTGTAACCCGCGGGCCACCATACTACCATTTTTTTATATTATACATATACATATACACACACATATGTGTATATTTGTATCTGTATTCTGAACATTTTTTTCAAATCATTAAACACTTTTTTTTTTTTACTTTTTTTTCAGCTCATTCATTAATAGGTATTTTTTCGATCAGTTTTAGATAATATATTACATTATAGTCCTTATTTAAAAATATTTATGCAAACAATGATATTACTAACTGAAGTAAAAATATTATTATTATCTTGATAAAGTAAATAAAATTTTCAAAGTGTGTTCATTTATATTGCATTATGGTTCGAAATTATTGAAGACACTCGACACTAAATGATACAGAATAATTTTCTTTATGCAGTCATTTCATGAGGTTATTTAGTTATTGTGCTATTACATGGATTGGAAATTTTTAACCTAGATTTCAACCTTTCCCATAGCTGCCAACTTTTGCGCTTTTTTCTTACCAATAAAATTTAATAGTAAAATTTCTCATAGTTAATTGACAATCTCTGCGAGTAAAGCGTAAATGTTTACAGCTATTATTTACGCATTTTTCCTGCAACTTTTTTTAACCCCTTAACAGTGTGGCCCCAACTGGATTCGGGCAAGAACACTTTGCTTGCTTCGTTATTAAAAGCATTTTGATACCACTAATTTGTAATTGTAAATTTACCTTTATTGATTGTCAGATATTTTTCGATTAAGTAAGGTAAATATTTTAGTATGGAAAAAGCGGTGTCGAGCCCCATTTTTATTTTATTTTTTTTTTTTTTTGTAAGAAAACAAATGTCACTGTTAAGGGGTTAACAAAAAAATTCTTTATGTAAGCAAAACTTTCTGCGATTAATATATAAAATTTTCTTTTAAAAAATAATGATAGAAAGAAAACGTAAAAGTGAGCAGCTATGTTTTAGTAATAAAATGAAATAACTATTTTATAATTTAAAAGTTTCAATTATACTTCATGATATTTTGTACTTCTTTATTATTATTATTATTTACAATAATACTCATTTACAGTAGTTGTTCCATTAAATAAGTATGATGTAGGTCTTATTTTCAAATATCCAATACAAAAGAATTATCAAAAGCAGTTGTACTCGCTATTTTTCTCAAAAAGGTTTCCCACAGTACTTTTTGCATAAACTAATATTCGTACTACTTAACACTAGAACGCCCGTAAGGAGTCGATTCGACTCCGACCACATGATTAAATGTCCATTGGAGCAAATGTTTGCCATCAATCACCTGCGGCCCGCTTTAACAGTTCTTTACACCTTTGAAGTCTTGTGCGTTTGTTCTCTACTGTTAGCTTTTGAGCTTCTTTCATTTTGTAAGGGTGAAGACCGAGCGCTACTCTTGCCATCAAACTTGCGGTTTCTCTGTCGATCTTCATCTCTCTAGCAACCTTTCACATTGAAATCCTAGGATTTCGTTGATCTCGTTTTTTTGATAGCTGCCCGGTTTCTTGATGTGTTAACTGTGCGCTTGCTTTCTCTTCCTGACCTGTCACCGCCATGTCGGAGTCCTTTAAACTTTTGATTGTGTATGAAAACCGTCTGCTTAGGCACTTTCAATCGTTGAACAATTTCAGATAGTTTCATTCCTTGTTTATGTAATTCAAGTATGGCAGATCGTTTGTTAACCATAATGGTTATCACAAGTAACTTACTTACACCTGTTAAGTACCTTTATAAAATCAACTCCCTATGACAATAACTTTATAACTTTAGTGGTAGTTACAGATTTTTGGTTTGAAACTTCGTCCAATTTATTTCTTGTCACCCTGTATTTGCAATTAAATTGCACGTAAATATATGCCATCGCTCGTCAAATGCTCAAAACCAGTAGACACGAGTATGACGTCATCACTAATTGACCGATTTCTCACTAGTGTTGGAATTCACACAAGAAAATTTTGAACAGCAATTTTATTTTATTTTATTTGTGGAATATCCATCATCTTACAAAGCAATAATAAATATTGAAATTTACTGGTTATACGGAATCCGTAAATAAAAATTCAGCCAGATGCGGAATGCCACAGTGTTACCGCATCTGGCCAATTTTTTATTGGGGATTCTAAATTCTCAACAGTAAGTTTAAATAGTTATTATTGTTTTATAACAGGGATGGCCAACCTGCGGCACTCGTGCCACAGTGATACCAGTATTTATACTTAAAAAAATGCATTGTTTAATGACAGAATGTATGCAATTTAAAAAGGACAAAATTACAATTCTTAGAAACCGGTGCCAAGTGAATTTTAGACCAAAAAATTTGGCCACCACTGTTTTATAAGATGATAGATAATCCACAAATAAAAGAAAATGGCTATTCAGAAATTTCCGGTGTGAATTGCAGCATTAGTGATAAGTTGGTCCATCAGTGATCACGTCACACTTGTGTCCTCTGGCCTTGAGTATTTTGATGGCAGAGGCTTAACCCCTTAATTCTCGTTCCCGTGATATTCACGGGCTGACTTGTCTTTTCAGATTGTTTGATTCCCACCAGTTTTATAAAATAGTGTAATTGGCTTTATTATGGTACCTGCCATTAGATAAGGAGAATATTTCTTTTTCAAAAAAGTGGTGGCAATAAGCAATTTATGTTTTTAAACCGTAATTTAATGCGACCGTTAAGAGGTTAAGATACTCGTACTATTAGGTTGACGCAAAATTTCTGTCGTAATATAAAATCTAATTTTAATACCAATAAAATTTTAATACCTAATAATTTTATCTATAAGCTAATATTAAAATACGACAAAACTTTCTCATCAACCTATTATATCTAATGTTCTGAAATTATTTATCATATATTCTCCGAAGTCCCTTCCTTTTAGACATTTCAGAGTAAAAGTACTTCTCTTCGTAAAAGGTTGAAATGATTGGATTACACCAGAATCTACCAACCAACAAATGTCTTTGAAAATAAGTAGAAGCGCCCCATTCCCCTCGTATTATTAAAGGGAAAAATTTATTTCAAAACTCTGGCACCAATGTGGTATTTAGAGATTAAAATTATGTGGTGTAAAAACGACCACATAATTTTTAGTCGGTGTATTGACTTTCAAAGCAAATGAAAATCTGTGGGACATTTTTCTATCAATAAATTTTAATCAAGATTTGGATCAGAATGTTTGAAAAACATTCTACTTTTACAACTTTGGCAAAAAAGTGCGGTTGCATTTCCTTATTTTCACATAATATTCTTTTAATTCTAGCGTGAATTCAACATTACAGAAACTCAATTTCTTGCCCTTGAAAGTATTAAGAAGTTCCTTCTTTAAAGCTTGTAGTTTTATAAAGTGAAATAAAATAAAATAAATGCAAAAATAAATTTCATTTTCGACTTTTGATGACATGCTTGAGTGTCGAGTTAAAAGAATGTTTAAAGAAAGTTTCAATGTAAATTATCTAAACAAAAATCATAAAAACTTTTGGATAAACTTCTTAAATAATAATAAATATTATTGAATCACTTCAGACGCTACTTTTAACGCTTTATGTACAAAATTATGAATACATGAAAATTTCATCTTCTAAAGCATTTTTCGTGAATTTTTGAAAGTACATTAGAAGATTTACACAATCATATAATAAATTTTAGAAGAATTTTTTCAATTAAAAGAAATTAATTAAATATGAATTTATAGGGATTTTGTGCAATATTTATAATGCCACTCATATCTTTTATTTAAAATAGTTTTTTTAGTATTTTATAGAATAAGGAAATGAACAAATATAATTCTCTTACAATAAAACTATACCAGAGTTCGTACGCTTCCAGACCTTTTACCAGAATTTTCGTAAAGTCATATTTGCCTAACTTAACCCTAGAACTACCGGAAATTTTACTCAAGTTTTATAAAAACATTCTACACCAGAATTTTTACTTAAAACTATTTAATTTGTTTATTTAACTTATTATTGTCTGATTTATACATTTAGTTTGTTTTGAAGAAATTTCTGGTTTGAATAAATATTTTGAATGTACATGTCGGGTCCAATGGACCCGTCTGGTAGACGGAAGGTTAATGAAAAAAAAATCTATCGTCTGATAGCGACCAGTACTTTATAAAATTCCAGGTACTAAAACATCTAAAATCCCCTGAATCCCCTGATGCATTTGAACCCTGTATACGAATAATTCCGAACTGAAACTCCCCCCCCCCCCCTAATCTGTCAACGACAAGAAAGCTGAAAAGTGGCAGATGAAAAAGAAACCATTCCTTAACTCCTTCAAGGGCGGTGGGTCATTTTTGGACCACTTAAGTTTAATTCCTAAATGCCAAATTAGCACCAGAAAATTGGAAGGAATATTTTCCTTTTATTTAGTATGTGAACAAAAGGTTCTGCTTATTTTAAAATAAATTTGATTGTAAATTCTGGTGTCAATCACACATTTCAGATTTTTACGAATAGAAGTACCTTGCCCCTGAAAGGGTTAAAAAGTATTTCTGTTTAGTGCAACCAACACTTATCTTGTTACATTTGAAATAAGATAAAGTAAAGTATCTGAGGTCATTGTGCCTAAATGCGACTCGATTACCCTTAGTTTTGTCACATTTAGGAAATACCGTAATTTCCGGCGTATAATCCGCAGATCAAAAAATTCTGTTTAGACCCAGAAATTTTATTCAGTGATTAAAGACAATTATTTACCGTGATTTAAAAAGTTACATTTTATTTTTAAAAATTTCTGGGTCGAAATATGATTGTTTGATCCGCGGATTATACACCGGAAATTACGGTATTTGGCATTTTGTTAATAAATATACAGGGTGTTCCGTTAAAGGGGTCCAATATTAATAGGGGTAATAGAGGAGATCACATGGAGCATAAATCAGTATATAAAGCCTGGTCGGATCTCAATAGTTTTCAAGTTACAGCAAATAGAATGAAAATTCGGAAAATTGTAAAAGAACCCTCATTGCTAAACTATCGATAATGCTACATAAAAACGAAGCACATATTTAGAAAGAGCAGAAAAAAACCTACAAAATGACATCAATTGTATTAAAATAGCAATATTTATTGACGAGTTACAAGCCCTGAAACAGTGAAAAAAGTACGAAATCCAATATACATCAAAATAGTTAATCGTTAATTCCAAAAAGACAACTCTAGCTACAACAAGGAAAATGTAGTAAAATTTGGTCCATTCCGAAAACTTTCGAAAAAGCTTACAATGAACCATATCGGTTTAATTGTGTGAGAGAAATTAATCAGTTTCTTAGTTACAACTCCGCTTTCTTTGACACTAGCAAAGGTTAAACTCCGCCCATCACGACTGGAAACACCGCCTTTTTAATTACTCTCAACTATACATTTTGGATCATGCTTCTTCTGAGATGCAACATTTTTAATTATTCAAGAGTTGAGTGAACCAAAATAACTTTACAATAATAGTCTACATTTTAAAGTGGTCTTTTATTGATATAAAGCTTAAGTTAAATTCTTTAAAATTAAACTGGTGGTGAAAATTCGGAAACAATTAAAAATATTGCGATTTGTAACTATGCAAGAAGTTTCAGTACATGTTTTACATGGACAATTATTGTATGTATATGTGCATCATAATTTATGATAGGAAATAATAATAACAAATAGCATAATAATTTTATTAATTATAAATTTAAAAAAGACACTAAATTTTAAATTAATTCATACAAACTTTGTAATTTACAATTTGAGTACACTACAGTCTGTGACTTACAAAATACTGTGCCAAAAAGTGTTGAAAATAAAAGAAAAATGACAAATAAAGAATTACATCCCACGTACTTTATGACATATGTGAAGCATAGTCTTCTGGCCTGCGCTGCACAGTTCAATGTCGGAAGGCAGACGAACGGACATTATTATAATATGTGTTCGAAGTTGCGCCCATTAACAGAATCGCACAGCCGACAGCGACGTCGTAAAGATTGGCGAACACGCCGAAAAACTCCGACGGAGTTGGGAATGTCTCCTGCAGCGACAACGATTCGCGCTAGTAAATCCTCCGGTGTATACACAGACGTTTCATACACCAGCGATTTAAGGTGTCCCCAAACAAAAAAGTCTAACGGATTGAGGTCTGGAGAGCGTGCAGGCCAAGCAACAGGTCCACTGCGTCCAATCCATTTCCCAGGATATGTTGAATTGAGGTGATTGCGAACACCTATGAAAAAATGTGCCGGTGCGCCATCGTGCATAAACCACATATTGTGGCGCAATGTTGCTGGCACATTTTGCAGTAACTGCGGTAAGATATCCCGTAGGAAAACCAAGTACGTACTGCCATTGAGTACATCTGGGAGTAAATATGGCCCTATGAGATAATCGCCGAGGACACCTGCCCATATGTTCACACTGAACTTTTGTTGTGCGTTCGACGGGAAAACAGTGTGCGGATTTGTATATGACCATGTGTGCATATTGTGCGTGTTTACCACGCCCTCTCTCGTAAATGTTGCTTCATCAGTAAATAAAATATTTTCCAGAAATTGTGGATTATATTCTGTTACATTAAGCAACCAGCGTACGAATTCTGTCCGCTGAGCACAATCTGTTACTGATAACAGTTGTACCCGCTGCACATGAAAGGGGTGCATGTTTTCTGAACGCAGAACACGCCACACACTTTGGTGAGAAACACCGACTTCAGACGCAGCAGCTCGTGTACTCGTGGAGGGGTTATCTTTAAAAATATTCAGTACATCTTCTTCCATTGCAGGTGTTCGTACATGTCGAGGTTTCCCTGCATCAATGCTTGCTGTATTAAACGATCCAGTCTCCCGTAATCGTCTATCGATTTTTATGAAGAGTTTCGAACTTGGGCAACGTCTCCTTGGAAATTGCTCACGGTACATGCGCTGTGCTAGACATGCATTTCCATGAGCTTGCCCGTACATCAGATGCATGTCCGCATATTCTTCGTTAGAGTATTCCGGCATTATTATTATACATCAACTTACTACAATCCCACTTACAACAGCCTCCCTTTAACATAACGCCCACTGATGACTGCTGTTTTATTACACTTTTCTTCCTATACACATAGAAAATTTGCATAAAAAGTACTTCTTCTTCATCATCCTGAAAGTTCATGGAGGAAACGCAGCAGTCACGGAGTTTGCTTTAAGACAAGGCGAGAGCTGCACAATATGTCATTCACTTGACCAGACTGAATAATGAAAGGGTATTGATAGAGGTTGATCAGAAATGTATAATTGAAAGATATTAAAACGGGGTGTTTACAATCGTCATGGGCGGAGTTTCGCCCTTTCCGAGCGTGCAACAGTACAGAGTTGTAACTAGGGAACTGCTTGATTTCTCCCATACAATTAAACTGATATGGTTTATTGTCAGCTTCTTCGAAAGCTTTCGGAATGGACCAAATTTTATAACATTTTCCTTGATGTAGGTAGAGTTGCATTTTTGGAATTAACGATTAACTATTTTGCTAAATATTTGATTTTGTATTTTTTCACTGTTTCAGAGCTTGTAACTCGCCATTAATTCTCAATATTCTAAAACAACTTATGTCATTTCGTAGGATTTTTTCTGCTCTTTCTAAATATGTGCTTCGTTTTTATGTAGCATTATTGATAGTTTAGCAATGAGGGTTTTTTTACAAATTTCCGATTTTTCATTCTATTTGCTGTAACTTGAAAATTATTGAGATCCGGCCAGGCATTATATACTGATTTATGCTCCGTGTGATCTCCTCTATTACCCCTATTAATATTGGACCCCTTTAACGGAACACCCTGTATATTCTAATAAGTAGAAAATTATTCAATATTGTGCCTTTAGTTCAAAACTAACTTGTTTCGTAAAATTTGAATCGTTATTTTTACTATAAGTTAACAATATACCATTGTCATATTTAGGTCATTTTTGTCGCATTTACGGTAGTGAAATCTTAAATGACACGTCAAACGTCCTAAATGTGACAATGAGTTTTATACATGTCAGTTCATGTTAAAATATTTATTTAATTGCTACACATACTTTAATTACTTCAGAAAGAGTTGAAATAAATGAAATTGAAAGTTGTATTATTGAATAATTGAAAAAACTAATAATTTAAAATAAAAAGCATAACAGTACATAATCTTGAATACATTATACTTAAATAATGCATACTTCAAAATACATATTTAACAGACTTTTAACTTTGACCATCGATAAAACAAGAAGTAAAGAGTGAATGACTGATTCAACAAGTTTTATAAAATATTAAATTATTCTCTCTTTTTAATTTTTTGACGCTGCTTTTGCTTTTTGATTGTCCTATTTCGCTTTTCCACATATTCTACAGTTTTTAAACATGCAGCAAAGTTTGACTCTACGGCTTTTCGCTTTTTCGTAGGATTTTGAATATTTTGCAATACTGTTTTTAACAAACGGCTTTCAAACGAAGAATATGGATAACTTCCGCAAAGAACGAAAATGCAGGAACGTTTCATGAAAATAGCGGATATATACGTTCCCGCGGATCCAATCAAACGAATGTCTGGGAATAACAATGCAACATCGAATACATTTTTAGTACGCAACAGCAACTCACTGCTGGGGAAGGTACCGTTCGCGTTCAAGGAACACACGTGTACCTGGCAAGTGTGAACCTGAACTTGTAAGCTAAATTTATGTTTCAACGTTTCTTTTAGTAGAAACTGCTGGCGTTCAGCTTCTACAGAAGCAGATTAAAAACATCACATCCTAAGCATACTTGAAAGAAGATAAACATTTAACCTTTAGACACGAAAACAAGTGATAAATTTCTACGTATACTCAAAAGACGTTTGTTCTTTTGAAGCTTTTTTAGAATTACAGCATTTCTTAAATATTCTGTTATTTTTTTTTCCTTTTTAAAACGTTAGTTTCATAATCTCTGTCATTAAATAAATTGCGCTTCAGAAATAGTGATGACAGTTTTTCCACTGCCAATGGGATCGCCACCCCTGGTTTACAAAATACAGATTCGTTTTATGAAATGTAAAATGATTGACAATTTTCGAAATTGTTTACAATGTAATTATATAGTCCAGATTTTAATAACAAATAAAAATTTATATTCCCAACAGTTTACACTATAAGCATTGTTCAGATATACATTTCTCCTGCGTACCTGTGGTTATACTGCCACAGTGTGAAAAAGAAAAACCACGTCCGTTTACTATGAAGCCTCATTATGCAGCGCGTTGTGCAACGCGAATTCAGGTTGCTGGGGGTGCATTTGCGTTGAGCTGTATGTTTTTGTTTTTTAAAACGCTTGGAGTGATTTAAAACTAACTTAAACCTCTCATGGGCAAAGCCCTTCTATGCGTAAAAGGCTGAAATTATTGAATGACACCGGAATTTTAAAAACAAATTTAAATGAAAATATGTAAAAGGGCTTGTCTTCGCGTACTTGATAAAAGGAAAAATTTTTCATACGAAAATTCAGGTGCCAATGTGGCATTTAGGAATTAAAATCAAGTGGTCCAAAAATGAACCACCGCACTTCAAGGGGTTAAAATTATCTAAATTATCCTGGAACATTCTACTGAAAAATATGTAAACTTCCAGTGAAATGCAGAGATAGTGTTGGCGAAAGCGTTTGCTAGCGAGTTCACTGACACCAGTACTTTCGAGTGGTAGGAATATTTAAGAAAAAATTATAACTCCTTTTTATAAAAACTTATGAAAAAAGAAAACAATTCCGGAATATACGCGGAATGTTACCATTTTTTTTACGATGCCAGTGTTGCCAGTGGGCTACTTATTTTAAATTCAGATTTCTTAATTGCCACCACTTTTTTGAAATGGTAAAATTACCTTTGTTTTCGCCTTAACCCCTTACGGGCCTAGAAAAACTTACGAGATTCACTATCCAGTGCCACAGTTAGAACTTAGTGGCCTTACAAAATGGGGCGTGGCTTAAGAGCGTGCGAACTCTGTAAATAATCATTGAGAGGTAGAACATGTTCCATTCAATTTTTAATTTTTGTGGATTCACTAATAACTGAAAGCTGTGCCCTTAAGCTACCGATAGGAAACTATTGTATATATCTCGAACAAAAGAGTCAGCAGTGAGTTTTACGTGAACAAAACCATATTTCCGAAAAAAAAAACTTTTTATGCAAAAATTCATCTAGGTAAATAATTCATATTTTTTGAATGTGATTTATTGATTCTCTTCCGATAAAAAAGTACGCTTTAGAACCAACAATTTGTTGGTAACAATATTGGTTCTATTCGTTTCATTATACGAAAAAAGTTTTTCTTGCGTTCATTTTAGTCGGTTTCTTTATGTCATGTCTTTATGCATTATTTGATTTAAAAAAAAAAAAAAATGATATGTGATTTAATGGAAGGTTTATTGCATTGCAAAAATAATGATAAAATCAGAGATTTATTTTTCGTATTACTTCAACTTTTTTCTAGTACTGCACATCTGCAATACGAGCAAAAATTACTGTCATAAGTGAAATATTAAACAATTAGTAGTTATTGTAATCTCTTACCTGTCGAGAAAAACTTACGCGATGCCCCGTGCCACAGTTTTCCAAACAGGTGCACGTAGTTATGCGGTGTATTGGGGGAAATAAGAGACAAGCTTTTAATATAAACATTGTGTGTTTCCACGAAAATATAAAAAGAAACGAAAATACAAAAATTATGTACAAAAATTATACCAAAAATGTAAAATTATAGTGTAACAATATGATAAAAAAGATGTTAGAACTTAGTGGTCGTGTGATATATCCTGAAACATGGTTAGACACATAAACCAACATCACATTCTGTGCATTGATAGCGGGATTCACGGCGAATTTTTTTCATTGAACAATCCGCACATCTTCTCGATGCATTTTTCTTTGAAGACGTTGATGTTACTAAGTCCGGAAAATGTCTAGCAGAAAGTCGTAAAGGACCGCCACTTTCCGTCGTTTGGCAGGTTGTGGGGGAGTGATATGAAATTTCTCAAATATACGTTCCACCAAATTCATGCGGAAGTTGTAATTATCAACGTTACGGAATTGTTTCTTTTGTAATGTGAAGGCATTCCAAATAGCCATATCTAATAGATGGCGAAATATTGTTAAATAATACCTCTTCTGTCTTTTTCGTGTTGTTGAATAACAAACTATTGCCTGATCCGCTCTATCAACCTTACAAGTTATAATCTATAACAATAGCTGGCTTCATGACATTTTTTTCAGTTTCAGAGCAATTTGCTGTATGGATAGAACTAAGAAGCGAAACATCTTTTTTGTCACGCCATCTCAACACGGTAATTTTGCCTCTTTGGAAAGCGGCTATTTCGCCTTTCTTCAAAGTAAGTTTGTTGAAATTTTCCGGCAAGTCATGTCGATTAGGATGAAGAGTTCCGTATACGTCAGTTGAATTTTGGATAAGAAGGTCTGCTAATTCTGGTGAGAGATAAAAATTGTCCGCAATTACACAATAACCTTTTCCCAAAAAAGGTTCAATAAGCGTCATCACTGCTTCTGTTGCGTCTCCATAGTTCTCATACTTTTTATCAAAGATTGTACTCTGCCCTGTGTACACGATCGTATTGTGTATATATCCTGTCTCTGCTTCAGCAAGTACAAAGAGTTTTACTCCAAAGCGAGCTCTTTTCATTGGTATGTATTGTACCCATGATAGCCTGACTTTGAAAAGCATCAAGCTCTCATCAATGCTCAGATCCCTTTCAGGTGTATAGACACTTGAAAATTTCTTCATCATGTCAGAAAAAACAGGCCATATTTTACTTAGTTTTGGATTTGGATGTGAATTTTTATCAAAAGTACTGTTATTAGAAAAGTGCAGAAATTTCATGATAAGTTGAAAGCGATTTCTGCTCATAAATTTCCCAAGAATTGGAGTTTCGATCAATTTGTTTTTAGACCAGTAAAGCGCAACGTGAGGTTTTACAAGTATTCCTTGCAGAATCATGAAAGACGGTAGTATTTCGAGTGACGCAGCCTTAAGCCTAAAATCGTATCGTATCGTATCGTTAAAATCGTATCGTATCGTATCATAGAATTCGTAGATGGCGGAACTCATATATACAGCTAACTCGACATCAAAGAAAATGCGAAAACCCGCCTTTTAATAACTCAGCAGATATACGTCTTATTGTTCTGAATTTTCTAGAACAGTCTTATATCTGCAGTCTAATCGTATACTGAAATTTTTACATTTCTACGTGCAGTATATTTTGAGATCTAAATAGTCATTTTTAAAGTGAAAACGTTGGTATAATATCGAGGAAGTTCCTAATTTGAAAATCTCGAAAACGGTTCTAACGATTATTTTTAAATTGATACATAATATAAATGTGATTAAGGCGAGGTGAATAACACTTTTCTTTTTTCTGGGAAAACTCTCGTTCGTTAAATAATTCGATTTTTTTTCTCTCGAAAATGACACGGGCGATTTTTTAAAAATCAAATAAATATGTTTCAGATGAACCAAATAACAATTTACTTGTTTCCAGCAAGACTCTTGTTCGTTTTATAATGCGCATGAAAAATCGGACTATATTTCTTCGCCATTCTATGGAAATTTCACCGAAAATGCATGACACTGTATTCATACACATGCTTTCTTTTTAACCACTTTTGGGGAGAAAAATTTTGTCTTCCCACGGCTGAGTGGTTGAGGGCCATCGTCTACTGTTCTTAACATAGGCAGTTCGATACTCGCTGGTGCGTGTGAAGTTTTTTTTTTTAAGTCTGTTAGTTGACCATTATTCTCAGTTCCTTTGTAATTTTTTAATTGCTATTAAGTTAAATAAAATTACAATTATAATGATGCCAATTTGATGATGATTATTTCTTGGCAATTTTTCAACAATAAAAATATTACCATAAATTTTATAAATATATTTAATTTCAATCACTTTACAAAAAATATACATTAATACAGTAAACTCTGTGTAAGGTGGAATCGATCGGGACCAAGAAAATTTTCCGCAATAGACAATATTCCGCCTTAGACAAATTTTACTCTATGTCTATGGATTCGTAGGGACTTGAAATTCTTTCCGAGTTAGACAGATTTCCGTCTTACACAGAGTCCGCCTTACAGAGAGTTTACTGTAATTATTATTTGAATATAAATCACACGATCAGAAACGTAAAAAAATAATTCATTTCAGCTCTTCTTTTTATAATATCATTTTTTATTATTATGACGGTCAATCAATATATAATCACTGACATCCATAATATTATTATTATTATAATTATTATTTTCCTTGCATAAAAACTATTGTGATGTAATAATTATTTTATAATAAATAATTTAGTTGAAATGTTTTATTTATAAATAACAATGAAGTCTTACATAATAAGCATATCAGAATTCTGGTGTCGCCATCTTTTGACGCAATTGCGTACCACATTTCAGGGTCGTACTGGCATAACTGAGAGGGCTGTGGCAAAATGGATAAAAAGGGCGCCGATTGCCTTACAAAAGGGCGCAAATTCTTATATATACATACATACACATACTATATAAATTATGTATAAAAAGTCACTTTAAAAATATATACGAGTATATTGCTATAGCGAAAACTTTATTCCTAAAATAATTATGTCACCCAAATTAGTATTTTACACTATAGAAATGTAATATGCACAAAAATAGTTCCCCGCAAGGCATTGCAGTTAAAAAAAAAATCTGATGTTAGACCAGTGTTGCCAATTTAGAGGTATTTTTTTCCTCCACACTTTTCTAAGAAAGCTATCTCTGTTTTCGAATTTCGCTCACCTTATCTAATGAGTTAATTCAAACTTTACCCCGAATATTTGAATAAAAATCTCCATACGATTATCTCCAAATGGAAAATAAAATATTAAAATAAAACAAACAAAAACAATTTCGTTGGGTCAAAACTCAAAAGTGCAAAACATTATTTAATACAATTCAATAATATTTTATATAATACAATCTCTAGAATACAAATACTAATTATGGTGTATAAAATTTCAGGAAAGTTATTTTTGTTTAGTTCAAGAGTGACGTCTGTTTTACGTGAATTATTTTTAAAATATGTTTTATTTCTTTATTTTTTCAACATTCAAAAGATATCATAGATTTTTTTTTTTTTAATTATGGCCATTTTTTTTTTCCATTCTGATCAGAAACAAAATTATGGCCATTTTTTTTTTCATCCTGACCAGAAAAAAAAAAAAATTATGACCATTTTTTTTTTCCTTTTCTGACCAGAAAATCAGAGTTCTAACTTTTTACGACAGCTCTTTCATCTTCACCTAACACTTCATTTATAACGGTTGTTTCAAAATAATGGATGGCACCAGTCCATCAGTTCAGAAGAAAATGATCCATTCCAAAGGTATAAGTTCGATTGAAAAAAACTATTTAATACTTTGAGCAGAAAGAAGAGGCTACACCTGCAATTTTTATGACACTAATAGAATCCCATAGCTGCCAATGTGTACAGTTTAGTTACCTCTAAAATTTAACACAAATTTTTGCCATATTTAATCGTTGACAATTGTTAGACTTTTTAAACTGAAATTCCGGAAGTGACAGCCGATTGTTCCCTTGCGACGACATTCCTCTGGCTTCAACTCGTAAAACTTGGCTAAAAGTGCTATCTTTGACAACATTTTCTGAATGAATCTTTGCCTTTATAAGAAAATGGGAAACTAATTTCCTGGTATCTGAACAAAATGGGCAAATTTTATATTTTTACGAATATTAATGCAAATTTTTTGTATTTACGAATGAAAATGACTTCGCGAAAGTATCAGAAAAGTAGTTAGTTTGGATTTGGGAATAGCTTTCAATATAAAAAATTCTCATAACGAGGATGTGATCGCCCCCCACCCCAAAAAAGGAAATCCATGACCCCCTCTAAATGATGAGCTGAATCCGTCCTTGGCTTTGTCGAATATTGATTGATTAAAATCTCGGAAACGGAATCGAAAAAAAAATCCGCTTTATACAGGATCCTTATGCCATATCATCTTTAGATTCTTCTATGTTTTGTCATACGCCAGACAGAATGATTTTAACAATACCGTGCAAAACACAGATGCGAGAAAAATCGACAAACAAAATCTTTATTTGGCGCCCGGGGCACATGCCCCCTCTGCCCCCCTTTATTTCGGCCCTGCTTTCAAATCAGCAAACTTACAAAGGCTGTGCCCAATAATGGAGTTGTTTCTGTTTTTCAAAGATCTTGTTCTTTTTTACCGCGATTCATGTGTGTATGCAGGGTAGGGGGGGGGGGGGGGGGGCAGAAAATCTTTGGAAAAGTAATACAATCTTTAAAAGTATTACGCTGAATGTAATTATTTTGAAAAGTAGTATTACTTGAATTTTATTGCATGATAGTTTTGTTTTAAAGGTTTTCATTAAATTTCATTGTAACTGCTGGCTGCTGCCTGAAAATACCAATTATTTTTTATTGCCCACCAGAAACTTTTTAATCGAACTGTCTTTTATATTTTTTGAGAAAAACAAAAGATCTTTCAGAAAAGGCTGCCGAATGTGGCGTTTTGAACCGAATTTCCGGACGCGACAGTGGAGGAAGAGAAAGAAAACTGTTGTCATGAGACAACAATCAATTTTAACTCAAGATGTAATTAATTTAAAGAACAGAATCTATTGTATTGCAAATCACTTCAATAACCAAGCCTGCAAGTCTCATTCTTTTATGTGGAGTTTCGCCGAATATTCGGTTTCATTTTCGTTTTCAGCCCAAAATCCTAGTTTTGGCGAAAATACTGCCGTATATTCGGTATTACTATAACTGCCCCTCCCTAGCCTCCCCCAAACGGCACTCCCATCCAAAGAGCCGTACATACTATATATTCACATACAAGGAGATAAATCTAGAAGGTATTACTAATATTGATTAAATTCGTTATTTTTAAATTAAATTATTTTTTAATATATTTTTTATGTTTATAGCACCTTATATTTAATTAACCCTAGAACTACGGGAAATTTTACTCAAGTTTTATAAAAACATTCTACACCAGAATTTTTACTTAAAACTATTTAATTTGTTTATTTAACTTATTATTGTCTGATTTATACATTTAGTTTGTTTTGAAGAAATTTTCTGGTTTGAATAGATATTTTGAATATACATGTCGGGTCCATTGGACCCTTCTGGTAGACAGAGGGTTAATTTTATTTCAATCAAATTATTTTGTTAATTATGTACTGCCGTTTCTACGCAAAACATTATTCAGATAACATGCGTATATGTATGTTTATGTTACTTACTTTGAATTTATTTTTAAAACAATTTCGCTTATGTTTTCAGTCGATACTAGGAATGTAACCGAAATTCAGTTTCTTTCGAACACTATTTTTATGTTTGTAAATCAGCAGAAATTTTCGCATTATTGAACGTTAAAAAAAAATTTTTTTTTGAGAACCGCTTTAAGGATTTACATATACATTTATAATCATAACTTATAAATTTCGCGAAATCGAGTTTTTATTTTAGCGGCTTTATCAACGGAATTGAGACTTCTTTATGTGGTCAGAATATGGAATAGACAATTCTATGTAAGTAAAAAAAAAATAAAAAAATACAATAAGCATTCTATTATAATTATAACATAAAATTGAAACTAGTTTTTTTTCTCAAAATTGCATTTTTTAATAGATGACCACGGCACGATTACTTTAATAATACTGAATTGTTTTTCACTGCTAATTTTGTCAGCTTTTTCCTTCTATATATAAAAAAAAGTTTCGAATTGGAAATGGACAAATGAAAATCTGCGTAGATATTCCCGGTAGATCGGCATCCAATTTGAATGCTTAAGCATGGCCTTTCTTCGTTAATATTAAAAAAAACTGTTGCAAACAAAAATATGAAAATCAGTGGTATTACAGAGAAATGTTTGATAAACACGCTGATGCAGACAGTTTTCAAATCAAAGAATTATTTTAAGAGATATTTAATGCCAAAGTTGGAAAAAATCGTTCCATTAAAAAAGTTTTATTGGAGCAAAAACTACATGAGAATTTAATCATTTTTAGATCATTTTATACGTTATAAGTTCCCGGTGTGCAGATTGAATTTATTTTTTTTATTTGACTCTTTTTTGAGGTTTTATTTCTATTTTAAATTCAAATTTTCAGCTTTTCGAGAGATATTTTTTATATATTTTAGAAAATGTTATTAATTTAAACTGTTGCCAATTGTATAAACAGCGAAACAATAATGTTTATTTCAAATTAAAAATTTATTTACACGTGACTATTGTAAACAGAAATAAAAACTTTAAAATTAGAATTAAATGATCACATGTTATTGATGTTGTTACAGATGATCGTTGTTACAGTTGTACAGATGTTGTTACAGAGGTTGATATAGATGTATCACATGTTACATGTAAATGATCACAGCAGGAAAATTACGTCCTAAGAACCATATTTACACTTCAATTTTAAAAGAGAAACAAAATGTTAAATAAAAAAAAATATGCGCTAAAACTTGTAAAGGGGAGAAATTACATTATTTAAAATGACCAAAAAATATGGTAAAAACATTTAAATTAAAAAATATATTTGCGCGAGATATTTTGAGATAATCTTTTCAACTATTATCGTGAATTCAAAGACAGCGCAAATATTTCCTTCTAACAACTAAATTATTTTCACCTGAATATTAATAAGAGAAATAAAACTTTGGTGTAAATTACGTCCGATTTAAAACGATACATTTAAAATGAATTATTTAAAAGAACTATCTTATATCGCTGTTAAAAAATACCGGGAGACAAGGACACTGTTTACTTAATTCATTTTACATTAGCTTATTTTCAAATGTTTAACTAATTTTTTAATTAACGAATAGAAACCCGTTTACAGGAAAATCACTATTGTTTTTTTTCTTTTGTTTTTTTTAAATTCAATATTTTTAAAGCCGATCAAATTAACGTGCTTTTTGGATTTTGGTGTGCCTGAACGGGGGTTGGCGAGCGTAGCTCGTAGGGGGCAGACCCCCCTAGTTTCTTATATAATTATGCAGTGCATTAAGGATTTTTTTTTTTTTTTTTTTTTGTCAATCATCAAAAATCAGCCTTTTTCTACGATAAAATTTGAATACCCTCTTCAAATAATCAGCATTAAAGAAAAAAAAAAGAGAGAGAGAGAGAGAGCTTTTCATAATTTCCACCCTTTGTCTCGTCTAGTCACTAAAATAAGTCATATTTAATTAAAAATTACTGTTTATTTTAATTTCAGATAAGCCAATTTTAAACTACAATGGTCGTCGCAACTCACACGCAAAAAACACCAACAGCACGTCGTGTCGCGCATGTGTCGTGTGTTAATAAGTATTTCATGGGAAAATACCTCCACATCCGCTGATTTCTATTTTCTCCAGAAAGATAGAGAGCTCCAGAATACGGTATAATAATTTAAAAAAAAGTGTCACACCTCGTATTACTACAGAAACCACTGGGTATCTACAGAACCGATTTGAAATCCCGCCGAAATGGTAATTTGTCTTCTTAGGAATTCCCACGTTAATGACTAACAGCATTGAAAACTGAACCCAAATACATCTGCACTTCTCTTTACTTATATTTATCCATTCTTTTGTAAAAGGACTTTTACAATTTTAGTGGTTTATCTATTTATTTTAATTACATATGTATTTTTCAATTTATATATTCGGGTGGTGTTTGAAGTTTAAAGAGGTTAAGCAGATCCGGTTTAAAAAAAAATAAATAACGTTTTTACATATTGGCTTTCTCGGATGCTAAAAATATTATCGAATTTTTAAATAGATATGAAAAATTAACATTTTCTTCTTTCAAAAGCAAAATTTACATAAGTTTCCATTGCAAAATCTTGTGAAGAATTAGTCTTGGCGCCCTTGGCGGTCTAACACTTATATTATCATTGAGAAATTATGGAATGCTCCACTTTAGTAGAACTAAGGGCATCAATTTGTGTGTGTATTTGTGGGGAGTGTGCGTGTGTGTGGGGGGAGGGGGGTTTGCTATTACAAAAACACGATACTAAGAGTGTGGTTATTTTTAAGCCTCATTCAAAAGGAAAAAAAAATCAGACTTTGTTATCGGCTCGGTTAACAGAAACCTCGATTAATCGAAGCTCGGTTAATCCAGGTTCTACTATAATTCAATCTTCCATAATCTTTTTAAAGCAGATCAAATTAATGGACTTTAGCACGAAGTCACATAGCTGATAACTGCCATGCTTGTTGGCCACCTTTTTTTCAAAAAGTTTGCTTCACCTTATTCAATTAATGAGATATCTCCGATAAAATAAGTCACATTTTCCCGTTCTAAAATACTGGTATCCAAAAATCGTAGCATGTAACTGACACTACAAGTACTCATGGAACTAGACTATTTTAAGTCTGATTTTTATTATAGACTATATAAAATTATTAAAAATATATATTATGATAGGAACTAGCGGGCTTCGTCCGCTATTTACGTTATGGATATAAAAATCATGTTTTTTTTTTAGGGAAAAAGAAATAAAAACCTATTTGACGATAGGTTTATAAAGACACATTTTGTATTTGTTTTATTTCCGGGGATGAGGAGGGGGGGGGGACTATTTTGATTAAATATCGCAATTAGTCTACTTGGCAGATATAATTATGATAGACACTAGTGGGCTTCGCCCCTCTATGGCGCCTTATGGGTCCAGCTTCCATAACTCAGAAACCACCTTTCGGACATCAATGCAACAGATTCCAAACGTTATAATTAACTTAATAATCACCCTATATAGCATTAAAGTAAATTTATGAGTACTGCATACTATTTTTTTATCCTAATTTCTGAAGAGAAAAATTATTTCGGTTCCATTCTTAGGTACTGGTCTGAAAAATTTTGAAAAAGGGGGGAAGGATGGGACATGAGACTGCTGTCTGTGAAACAACACAACGGGGTCTGGCTTATTCAACTTGGTTTTTGGTGACTTCAATTGGAAGGTGGTTTGTTTAAAAGAATGCGTTCCCTGCCCCATGAAAATTGGAACTATTGGTGCACCATCTATGTAAGGATTTAATAATTATAAATTAACATTTTGGATTTATTAATTTAAGGACAAAGTGTTTTTAAAGGAATATCAAATGAAACCCTCTGTGCGATCAGCGATTATACTTACCCACTTGTTTTTATATACAAACTGCTATAAGGAAAATTGTAATAAAATAGTAAAAATTAAATCTGCATTAAATTCCATAAGTATCTTTTTTTTAATAATTTTATCACTAACCTCAAAAAAGTAATGATATCAATGCAAAAACCCTTGACGGGTTAAATGTTTCTGACGCAGCAATTTATCTTATGCTCTAAGAATTTTAAATATGGAACTTAAAAATACTGATATCAAATTTTGAGTGACGTTATGCTATTTCTTAAAAAATATATTTGTATTTATTTCATCATTTTATTTTTGTTTTATTTATAATCGCATGTGCAAAAGTTATGTTCAACATGAAAAGCTGCATAAAATTTTATTCGCTGTTGCTTTATCATTTACATCTCTCATAAATTCAAAATATGAGTTTTAAAAGATATGATATAAAATTTAAGTGACGCCTTGATGTGACTTTAAAAGGTTTGTTTTAAAATTCAATTTAAATTATTTTTGACTTGGTTAAAATATTTTTTTACATCTACACAATACATTTAATTTTCCAATTCACTGTTAAATATATCACTTTCATTGAATCTATACTATGCATTGAAATGTATTTATTTCAATAAATTGATTTATCTTTTGTGTCACGCTATTCAAAATTGTGAGTAAGATTTATGTAAATGGTTTCTTTGCGTCAAACTATCCTTTTTCATACATTTCATGTAGTTTGGACACAATGACGCAAAGAAACCATTTACATAAATCTTACTCACAATTTTGAATAGCGTGACACAAAAGATAAATCAATTTATTGAAATAAATACATTTCAATGCATAGTATAGATTCAATGAAAGTGATATATTTAACAGTGAATTGGAAAATTAAAAGTATAGTGTAGATGTAAAAAAATATTTTAACCAAGTCAAAAATAATTTAAATTGAATTTTAAAACAAACCTTTTAAAGTCACATCAAGGCGTCACTTAAATTTTATATCATATCTTTAAAAACTCATATTTTGAATTTATGAGAGATGTAAATGATAAAGCAACAGCGAATAAAATTTTATGCAGCTTTTCATGTTGAACATAACTTTTGCACATGCGATTATAAATAAAACAAAAATAAAATGATGAAATAAATACAAATATATTTTTTAAGAAATAGCATAACGTCACTCAAAATTTGATATCAGTATTTTTAAGTTCCATATTTAAAATTCTTAGAGCATAAGATAAATTGCTGCGTCAGAAACTTTCAACCCGTCAAGGGTTTTTGCATTGATAAGTATACATATAAAAAACATATATTTCTTCTAAAGTTGTTGGACGCCACAACTTCGTCCTTGATTTCTCTTTTCCAGGATGCTGGTTGTTATACTGGTCTGCAAAATGGTTAGTTTCTGTAACAATATGAAGCACCAGTTTTTGATCAAAAAATAATTCAAAAAATAAAAGTGGGTTCGTAACATCTGTTACATTTTTATTTATTCCTGGTTGTCCCGAAAATGGAAACCGTGAAGGTGGCATAGGTATTTTTTTTATATCGAATTGTACCCAGTTCCTGGCATCTTTCATAGAATAGTCGTTATCTGAATCCTCTTCATCTGACATATCATATTCTGACGTCTCTGATCCAGAAGATGACGGAAAGTCGTCATCCAACTCACTATCATCAGTATCGGACATAATCCCACGAAATTCTAGAAAATTCGAGAAACTGCACGGCTAAAGCTATGAGACTGAGGTAGTGACGTCAAAATAGCAATACAATAGAAAGGCGAACAGTGAACGGCAAACCAAACAATATTTTCTCTAAAATAATAGTGGTGTACAAAAAGGGCCGAGCCTTGTCAAATATGGAAAAAAATTCGCTTGAATTTTCACGTCACTAGCTCAGTGCGTTAGCCTTTATGAAGGTAGTCCCTTCTACCCCTTCTCCTCTGAAATAGGCCAGTCTTTCAAAAACACCTTCAAAGTCTTATTTCTTTTTTCTTTTTCTTTTTTTTAATTCCAAATCCGTGGGCGTGGTTTTACTGGTACAGCGCAGTATAAAGGACAATATTTTGGACTGACGTATATATACGTCAGTGGTACTTACCGCACCGTCTATGCGCGACGGATATATACGTCTGTGGCACTTAAGGGGTTAATCAATATGTCATTAAATAAGGCGCATTTTACCATTTCAAAAAAGTGGTGCCAATCAAGAATCTGAATTTAAAAAAAGTAGCCCATCTGGCAACACTGTACGGTGCGCTGACTGAATTATAAAATGTCATTTTTTAAATTAAAAATATTATAGAAGAGTATTTTCCTATTTTGATAATTTCAAATACATGTTTAAGCAGGCGGTAAAAGAAAACACTTTTGGAAGATCATCTTGTAATTCTTAATTTATTGACTCAACAGAGCTTATTTAAACATAATTTTAATGCAATTTATGAAAATACCATATAAATTTACCTTAGTTTATATCCTAAAAGCCCCTCCGCATTTAGGACATTGTCGCTAATAAGCCACTGAAGAAAACTGGTTACCTAAATGCGTATAAAACTTTAGAACTCAAATCTGAAAACTTTTCGCTACTTCCCGAGCTAACTTTGCTGGTAAATGAAACACACATTGCAGCCACTGACATCCGTAATTTTATTTGATCTGCAAAATTAACAGAAAAAAAACTTGAACCAATTTCGGGATTTTTCATCACATTTAGGAAACATAGGGGTGCTTTAAAATGAACAACGTCCATTGGAAAGGCAACTTTTTAAATAGAAAGCGTTTTAAATGTAGATAAAAATTTCGCATTTTATCCCTGAAGTTCGGAAGTCTCACTATATAACATTTATATACTATTCTCGCCGTAAGTTTTTAAGTACAAGTACATTGTTGCATTTAAAAGTCATCACATTTAGGCACAATAACCTTATAACACATTCTAAAGTGTATTACTACTAATCAATGTATTAAATGAATTTTATAACAAGTTATTTTAATGGTATGGTCTGTGTGCCTAAATGTGAAGACCCCTAGATGCGATAATGTTCTTTTCATTGTAATCTTAATGCAATAATTATAAATAAATGCCGTATAATGAGCATCCGATCTTAATTAACAAAACCCGAATCATTTATCTAAATTTAAAACGTTTTATATTAAACAGATACCCATTCCAATATACGTCGCTCATTTTATAGAGACCCAATGTTTCCTAAATGCGATAAAAAATCCCGAAATTGGTTGAAGTTTTTTTTTTTCTGTTGACTTTGAAGATCAAATTAAATTACGGACGTCAATGGCTACTATGTGTGCTTCTTTTACCAGCAAAGTTAGCTCGGTATAACGCGAAAAGTTTTCAGATTTGAGTTCTAAATTTTTCATGCATTTAGGTAACTTGTTTTCTTCAGTGGCCCATTGTCGACAAAGATAATGTCCTAAATGCGGGGAAATATTTAGGATATGAATTAAGGTAAATTTACATGATATTTTCATAAATTGCATTAAAATTGTATTTAAAGTAGAAATTATGTTTAAATAAGCTGTGTTGAGACAATAAATAAAGGATTTCAACATAATCCTCCAATAGTGTTTTCTTTTACTGCGTACTTAAACATGTATTTGAAATTATCGAAATAGAAAAATACCTATCTTTAAAATTTTAAATTTAAAAAATGGCATTTTCAAAATCAAATGAGTGCACCGTAAAAAAAAAAAAAAAAAAAAAAAAAAAAAAAAGGTAATGTTCCGCGTATATTTCGTTTTCCCTTTTCATAATTTTTTATAACAGGAAGTTATAGTTTTATTTTCTGAAATATTCCTACTACTGGTGATAATCAACTCGCTACCACGCGCATTCGTCACCAATGTATCTGTTCATTCCACAGTAAGTTTACGGATTTTTCAGTATAAGATTCCAGAATAATTTAGAAAACTTTCAGTTAATTTAAAAACATTTCTGGTGTTTCTTTTTTTTAAATAAATACAATTTGCGCTGCAAAATAAAGTTTCACAGACTACGGACGTGTTTTTTATACCCAGTACCAGCGTACGGTGAAGGATACATGAGAAGTATTTATCTGAAAAATGCTTTTAGTGTAAATTGTTGGGGATATAAATTTTTATTTGGTAGTCAAATCTGGGGAAGATTATTACATCATAAACAATTAAAAAAATTTTTTAAAATTTTTTATTCTATAAAACGTATCTGTATTTTGTAAGGCAAGGGTGGCGAACCCGTTGCCAGTGGACAAACTTCCATCACTACTTCTGAAGAGCAATTCATTTAATGACACAAATTATGGAACTAAAATTTAAAAAAAGAAGAAAACAAATAGAATATTTAAGAAATGCTGCAATACTTATAAAAAAGCTACAAAAGATCAAACCTCTTTGGAATACACATGGAACTTTATCATTTGTTTTCGAGTCTAAAGGTTAAAATGTTTATCTGCTTTCAAAAATGCTTACCATGTGATGTTTTTAATCTGCTTATGTAAAACTTCATTGCCACCAGTTTCCACTAAAAGCAACTTGGAAATATAAATGTACTGTACATGATCAGGTGCACACTTGCCAGGTTCTCGTGTGTTCCTTCTAGGTAAGCGGTAATTACTCGAGCTGTGTTTTGCTATTGTGTATTAAGAATACATGCATTGTCATCCCAGACGTTCGATTGAAATGGATCCATGGGAACGCAAATGGCCGTTATTTTCATGGGACGTACCAGCAATGTTGCCAGAGGGCTACTTTTTTTAAAATTAGAATTTCTTGATTGACACCACTTTTTTGAAACGGTAAAATTAACTTTGTTTTGGCCTTAATTATTAGGTCATTAAATAAGGCATATTTTACCATTTCAAAAAAAGTGGAGCCAATTAAGGATCTGATTTTAAAAAATGTAGCCCATCTGGCAACACTGCGTACCTGCATTTTCGTCCTTTGCGGAAGCTAATCCATCTTCTCGTTTGGAAGCCAATTGTTAAAAACAGTTCCAGAAACAACTTAAAATCCTGTGAAAAGCCGTAGAGTGAACCTTTACTGCATGTTTAATCCTCTCGCTGCGTAATTGTTTTATCAAAATAGCTTCAAAAACTGCGTACATAATTCCTTCGCGACAAGCAGTGTTGCCAGTGGGCTACTTTTTTAAAATTCAAATTTCTTGATTGCCACCACTTTTTTGAAACGGTAAAATTACCTTTGTTTTCGCCTTAATTAATATGTCATTAAATGAGGCCAATTTTACCATTTCAGAAAAGTGACGCCAATCAAGAATCTGAATTTAAAAAAAGTAGCCCATCTGGCAACACTGGCGACAAGCGTCTTTTAAGAGTTTTTATTCGTTTGCCACCGGTTTTCAAAACAAAAATTTTTATCTGATTTAATCGGGAAAATGCTCCGATTATATAAGGCAAAATTTACAATAAAAAGTAACTGGTGGGAAAGATCAAGGCGGGTTCATTAGACTGAGAAAATGCATTCCCGATGGAATCTCGGGTTGGGCAAATTTTGTTACTTTTACGTTGCCCGAGAAACTCTCGGGTTGCGCAGCGAGAGGGTTAAAAACTGTAGCGTATATGGAAAAATACAATAGGACACTGAAAAAACAAAAGCAGCGTCAAAAAATGAAAAAAAGAGAAAAATTAGAGTGTAAAAAAAATCAAACACAGCATTTCATGAACAAAAATCTTTAGAAACTTGAAGTCAATTACTAAAACAACCTGGAAGTAAAGCTTCAACAACCCAAACCTTAATCTATACAGATCCATACCATTTAGAAATCAAAAAGTAAAATTGAGGAATTCCTAGACGGAAGGTGAAAATCAAAAATGAGTTAAAACATAGCTGCCAAGTCTCCGGATTTTTGGATACCAGTATTTTAATACAGAAAATGTTGTTTTATTTAATTGGAACATTTCTGCGATTTAAAAGAATCAGATTTTCTATATGATAATAGTGGTGTGCAAAAAGCCGGAGACTTGCCAAGTCTGGTTAAAAGCAAACTGAAAAGGAAAAGATATGGTAAAATTTGTTGTATCAGCCATTCATTATTTACTTCTTGTTTTATCGATGGTCAAAGTGAAAAGTCTGTTAAATATGGATTTTGAAGTATTCATTATTTAAGTATAATGTATTCAAGATAGCATGCCGTTATGATTTTTAATTTTAATTATTAGTTTAACCAATTGA
Organism: Maratus speciosus; assembly: GCA_963932465.1. Taxonomy (NCBI): domain Eukaryota; kingdom Metazoa; phylum Arthropoda; class Arachnida; order Araneae; family Salticidae; genus Maratus; species Maratus speciosus. The sequence goes on from OZ010787.1 coordinate 438,193,678, forward strand.
TCAATAATAAGCTAGTCAACTTTTAATTTTATGTATTTTAATTCTTTTTTAAGTAATTAAAATATGCATAGCAATTAAATGACTATTTTAAGATGAACTGAGATGTATAAAACACATTGTCACATTTAAAACAATGTACGTCTCATTCTGGATTTCACTGCCGCAAATGCGACAAAAATGACCTAAATATGACAATGGCATATTGTTGGCTTATAGAAAAAATTACAATTCAATTTTTACGAAAGAAGTTAATTTTGAACTGAAGGCACGGTATTCAATAATTTTCAGCTTCATAAGATAATTATTTATTTAACGAAATGCCAAATATACGGTAAATGTGACAAAACTATGGGGAATCGCATCTCATTTAGGCAAAATGATCTTACTTTAAAGTACCGTCGGTGCATAAAGGGTAAAGCTATTTACATATTTTATTAGCCCATGAAAGGGTATTGAAGTAAAATTATATGTTAGTTAAAGCCAGTCAGTAGTTTTATGGGGCTTTAACCCTTTCCGGCGCTGTGTCCTTAAAAAAGGACACCTAATTTTAATTCCAAATTTGACAAATTGCATCAAGAATATTTAACTAAAATTTTCCTATTTTAATGTACATGAAAATAAGCAAGTTCATATTTTCTAATAAATTCGTTTATAAATTGCGGTGTCAGTCCATTATTTCATCAGTTTATAGACAAAATACTCCGCGCCGGTAAAGATTAAAATCCTGTTCTTGTTATACTATTTTCGTTTTACTATTTCTAGATAACTGTCAAAAAACATAAATATTCATAAATAGAAGCGCGTATTGTTTAGACGGAAAAGTAAAACACCTAATTGTCATAGGCACCCTGTTGCAGATTTAATATAATTTACTTATAATTGAAATGTAATTGTAATATATTTAATATAATTGTAATATAATAGTAAAACTATAAAATTTCAATTCCTTATTTTCAAATATATATATATTTTTTAATCTTGTGTGAATTTAACATTACAGAAACACATTTAAATGCCCTAGAAAGTGTTAAAAAGTTCCCTGTTTAAAGCGTGTAGTTTAACACTAGAATGCCCGGAAGGAGTCGATTCGACTCTGACCATATGATTGAATGTCATTTGGAACCGGAAATTCTTTCACAAAATAAGTTAAATTTTAAAAACGCAGATTTACGTTAAATAAATCAGTCAAATAATTTTAAATAAAAATTCTGGTGTAAAATATTTTTATGAAACTTGAGTAAAATTTCCGGGTGTCCTAGTGTTAATAAAGTCAAATAAAATAATATAAAGGCAAAATAAATTTATTTTTCGACTTTTAATCATATTTTGCAATGTCCTGTTAATATAGAGCTTATGCAATATAGATTATTTAAACAACAATCATAACGATTTCTGAATAGCTACTTGCTAAATAATAATAAATATTTTCCAATAACTTTTCAGATGCCAATTTTAAACAATTTGCAGGGTTATTCTCCTTTGAAAGAGTATTGAAATAATATTATATGCCAGTTAAAGTCAATCAGCGTTTTAACGATACTTTAAAGGCTCTTTCTTGTTGTACTCATTTTCATTTTTATTTCCAGATCATTCCCATAAGTCATAAATATTCATAAATACAAGCACTTAATTTTTACGCATAAAAGCTTTTCCTATAAACTAGCTGATTCGAGACGTTAGGAATGTATTTTTAGATATCAATTATGTGCTCGAAGTGAGTGCTTTAAAAATTTACAAGAACTTATAACAAATAGAATGAAGATGTTTTAAACTTAGTCTAAGGAAGAAAAATCATTTATATCTTTAGCAACTAAAGCCATAGATAGTATAAAATTCTGTAATCTTTATATACGATATGTTATTGGGCCGATCGGAAATATTGTGTCCGTTTGGGAAAACCAATTCGCACCGGAAAATTCTATCATTTAATTACTACACATTGATTTCGATATCTAATGGCTAATAATTACCAGGCAGAATTTTCCGGTACGAATTGATTTTCCGAAACGGACACGACTTTCCGAACGACCCAACACTTTCCAAAAACCTGCTGCGTGCAGGGTGCGTACAATCATTACTTAAAAGAATCACTGTTTTTGAATAAAAATATTCGTCTTATTTAATCGCAGATACTACAGATAAATCATACAAAATCTTTGATGAAATAATACTACAATTACATTTCGTGAATTGTGATTCTCAAAAGTTAGGGTTTCACGCACGCTGGTGCTGATTTAATATAACTGAATTATAATTGCAATATAATTGTAACTAATTTAATATAATTATAATTGATTTAATATTAATGTAATATAATTGTAATGCTGTAAAATTGCACTTCTTTAATTTCAAATAATTTCCTTTTGAAAATTCTTGTGTGAATTCAACATTAAAAAAAAAACATTTACTTTCCCTTGAAAGTGTTAACACATTCTCGAAATGAGATTTCTCGTTCTGATTCATAAGATATCATTGACTCAGGGAGTGGCTTCTACCTTACAGAAAATGCATTTATATAATGTTGTCCATATTTTCTTTGATTATCAGACATTTTATATTAACACTAGAACGGCGGCGAGGAGTCATTTTGACCCTTGTCAAATGAATACATGTCGATTCGAACCAGAAAACTTTTTATAATATAAGAGTAATATATTCTACACAAAAATAACTTAAATAAATAAGTTAAATAGTTTTAAGTAAAAATTCTGATGTGAAATATTTTTATAAAACTTGAATAAAATTTCCCTCCATTCTAGTGTTAAAGTCGTACATTGACATATGTTTACCGCTGCATAAACTTAGGAAACCTATCTAGAACACCAGTTTACAAAATACTTTCAGAACAGGGAGAAGCTTCTACTGTTTTAAAATTCAGATTTGATACAAATAGCCCATCGGAAATGTATAGTTTTACACTGGTCATCAAAATTGAAGTATAATGAGAAAAATTATGCTCACAAAGTTAATGTTGCAACCAATACCCAATGATGCAATTATTTGTCAATTAAATACTATTGAATACAAAATTGCACTTCCACGCATACGTTACCTTTGGAAATATGCAAATTAGATGATTGACAAGGTGTTGCGCAGTGGCCGTATGTTAGAATTCTGGTCTGTGGTGTTGTTTAAAGGAATGTCGGTGTATGAGTGTGATCAGTATTCATTAGTTATGGCTCAAAGGCATCATTTATGTGAAGGTTAAAAAAAGGCGACTAATTGGAAGAATCGAAAGAGTTCAAACACAAATGGAGGTCGCCGAAGATTTCAATATTTCTTAAAGTGTCATATCAAGAGCTTCGAGGTGCTCTTTAAACACTGGATCCGTTGATAGATAGCCTGGTCAAAAGAGACCAAGAGCAACAACTGCATCCAGACCATTTTCTCTCATTGTCGGTATGAAGAATCCGCGAAGCGACTGCAAGAGATTTGGTTTCAGATTTTCAGGCTGCCACAGGGACTCGAATTAGCCGTTCTACCGCTGCAAAACGGCCTAACGAAGGTATACTGTATGCAAGAAAACCAATAGTTTGTGTCCCTCTCACTCCAACTTAAAAAGGGGCCTGTTTAAACTGTTGCGATGGTCATGTTCAATGAGCCAAGAAGACTGGGTTCGAACGGGATATTTTACGGACAAGGGAAGGGCAAGTTGCGTGTTCATTCCTCTCTTCAGATCAAAACACGTCTAAAATCAGTGTTCAGACTATATCTACACTCGTCAGTAAAGAATACTTGAGCCCAGTCTTATTGGCTCCATCGAACATGACGAGGGGAACAGTTTAAACGGGCCTCTTTGGATTCTGGAGTAAATAAGGCACAAACTATTGGTTTTCTTGCATAGAGTCTACCCTCGTTAAGCCTTCGTGCAGAAGTAGAATGGCTAATTCGAGTTCATTCGAGTTCCTTAAGGTCTCAAACTAAATCTCTTGTAGTCGCTTCACAGTTTCTTCGAGCCACAATGACGGAAAACAGTCTTCGGATGCAGTTGTTACTCATGGTCTCCCTTGACCAGGCTTTCTATCTACTGATCCAGGGCTTAAAAAGCGGCTCGGAGCTCTTAATATGACACTTTGAGGGATATTCAAATCTTGGGCGACTTCTATGTGTTTTTTATCTTATTCGATTCTACCAATTATTCCCACTTCTTATATTAACTTAAACGATCCCTTTGAGCCATAACTAATGAATATTGATCACACTCAGACACTGAATTCAATTTAGAGAACACTACAGATCAGAATTACAACATAGGTTCATTGAGCACCACACTGTCAATCATTTAATTTGCATATTTCCGACGCTAACGTATGCGCGGAAGTACAATTTTGAGTTCAATGGTATTTAATTAATATAAATAATTGCCGCATTATGCATTGGTTGCAACTTTAACTTAATGAGCATATATTTTTTTCTCATTATCCTTTAATTTTGATGACCAGCGTATTAAGAAGTTCCCTCCTCTTTAAAGCTTGTATCGTAATTTCACGCGTATGCGCCGCAGCTCAGATAACTCGATTTCCTACCAGAATTGATTTTACATAAAATGGGACTTACTTTTGCTTAGCATTTATTTTGAATCATTTTTAAATAAAATTTCCGGTATGAAAAAGACTTAACTAAGCCGCGGCGCTTACGTGGGAAATTACGGTAGTTTATAGAGTTCGTACGCATCAATTTATTCATGAGATTTTAGGTGTTTTAGTACCAGGAATTTCGAAAGTGCTGGTCTGTATATCTGAAGATAGATTTTTTTTTCATTCAATAAGGCAAATATTACATTATAAACATTCTGGTAACACGACCTTGTAGCGTACTAACCCGCCTGTTATAGAGTTCATTTCACTTTATAACTCTACAATCTTCTGTAACTGTAACATAAATAAAATAAATGCAAAATAAAATTATTTTTCCACTTTTAATGATATTTTGCAATGTCCTGTTAAAAGGCAGTTTATGCAATATAAATTATATTAACAAAAAACATAACGATTTTTTAATAACTTCCTCCTAAATAATAATAAATATTATAGAATAACTTCAGACGCCACTTTTAAGCAATTTGTAACGTTATTCCTTCTTGAGAGAGTACTGAAGTAATATTATATATGCTACTTAAAGTCAATCAGCAGTTTAACAGCACTTTAAAAGCTCGTTCTTGTTATACTTATTTTCATTTTATTTCCAGATGAGTCTCATAAGACATTAAATATTCATAAATACAAACACTTATTGTTTACGGCTAAAAGCTTTTTCCATATACAAGCTGACTCGAAATGTTAAGAATGTATTTTCAGATATCATTTATGAGCTCAAAGTTATTACTTTAAGAATTTTACACAAATAAAATTAAATTGTTTCAAAACTAGTGTAAAGAAGAAAAATCATTTATATCTTTAGGAATAAAAGTCGTAGATACTACAAAATTCTATAATCATTACATATATGTTGTTTTCCAAAAACATGCTATGTGCGGGGTGCGTGCAATCCTTAATTTAAAGAAAGACTATGTTATAAATGAGAAATCTTCGTCTTATTTAATCACAGATATTACACATAAATCCTACAAAATCCTTGATGAAATAATGCTACGATTACATTTCGTGAATAGTGATTCTAAAACGTTGGGGTCTTACGAACGCTGGTGCTGATTTAATATAACTGAATTATAAATCTAATATACCGCAATTTCCGGCGTATAATCCGCAAATCAAAAAATCATTTTTCGACCCAGAATTTTTTTAAAATAAAATGTAATTTTTTAAATCGCGGTGATTACTTGGCTTCAATAAGTAAATAAAATTTTTGGGTCCAAACAGAATTGTTTGACCCGCGGATTATACGCCGGAAATTACGGTAATTGTAACTGATTTAATATAATTATAATTGATTTAATATTATTGTAATGTAATTGTACTACAATAAATAAAGTTGCACTTCCTCATTTTCAAAAAATTTCCTTTTGAAAATTCTTGTGTGAATTCAACATTACAGAAAAATATTTACTTGCTCTTGTGAAAGTGCTCAGAAGGTCCCACTTATAATCTTGTAGTGATATAGAGTTTATTTCACTCTAAATTTATTTTTTAATGTTTAATGATATTTTGCAATCTCCTGTTAAAAGACAGTTTATGCAATATATTAGGTTGGCAACTAAGTTCCCGCAGTTTTTTTTTTAATGGAAGTTTTCTACCAGAATTTATATTTTGTTTTTTGGATAGAGTTAATTTTCGTTAAAATTCTGACCAATAAAACGGAGTGTCAAGTTGAGAAAAAGTAGCATTTTGAACACCTCCTCCTCTTTGCTTTTAATCAAGGTTGTAAGACCGCAAAAGCTGCTCGCGACATTTGTGCTGTGTGTGGCGAGGGTGCCATAGCTGAAGGAACTGCACATGATTGGTATGCCAAGCAGTGTTGCTAGTGGGCTACTTTTTTTAAATTCCGATTTCTCGATTGGCACCACTTTTTTGAAACGTTAAAATTCCCTTTGTTTTCGCCTTAATTAATATGTCATTAAATAAGTGGCATTTTACCATTTAAAAAGAGTGGTGCCAATCAAGAATCTGAATTTAAAAAAAGTAGCCCATCTGGCAACACTGATGAAGAGTTCAAAAATGGAAACTTTGACATCAAAGACGCACCTCGTTCTGGCCGTTCAGTTGAATTCGATGAGGAGCGATTAAACTAACTTTTGCACGAAAATTCGCGTCAAACGACAAGAGAACTCGCAGAGAAAATGAAATTCTCCCACACTGCTATAGAGAAGCATCTTCACTCTATGGGAAAGGTTCAGAAGTTTGGAGCATGGGTTCCGCATACTTTAAGTGACAAAAACAAAAATCAGCGAGCCACAATCTCCGCTGGTTTGCTTGCTCGTCACCGCTCAACTCATGGAAACAATCAACGATTTCTTTACCGAATCGTTACTGGCGACGAAAAATGGTGCCTGTACATTAATATGAAGCAACGCAAGCAATGGCTTAGACCCGGTAAATTACCAACACCGCGTGTTAACCCTCTCACTGACAAGACCGTGTTAATACGTTCACTAAGCTCCAGGTTTCATTGCAATACAAGCAATATTTAAACTAACATAATTCTATTGATTTAATGTATTTTTAATACATTGAACAATGATTAATACTTCCAAGGATTGCATTCATATTCGTTATTAAGTTTTTTTATAAGATGTTCAAAGAATAATTTTTTTTAGCAATTCAAACAAAATGCAGGAAAAAAAAACATTACAATTTTGCCCTTTTCCAAGACAGTCGGAGGGAAACAAGATCTTCATCCACGTAAAACGATGTTGTGCATATGGTGGTACTGGGAAGGGATTATCCATTACGAATTGCTTGAATGAAACCAAACAGTCAACGCGAAACTGTATGTTCGACAAATGGAACGACTCAACACGGTTATTCAAGAGAAAAGAGATAATCGGCAGAATGGAGTTCTTATGCTGCACGACAACGCCCGCCCTCATATCGCCAATATGACCAAGGAAGCCATTCAAACGCAGGGCTGGGAAGTGCTGCCGCATCCGCCGTACTCTCCCGATTTGGCACCAACGGATTTCCACCTCTTTCGATCTCTATCAAATGCTATGCGCGGAGTTTCGTTCAATACTAATGCAGAATTAAGAACTTGGTTGGATGAATTTTTCGAGTCGAAACCGGAGGATTTCTACCAACGAGGTATTGAAAATCTTGTTGAAAGTTGGGAAGAAGTTGTAAGCAACAAGGGAGAATACACTGTTGATTAATTATTTGTTATGTTTTTATTGAAAAATAAACTTTTAAATAAGTTAAAAAAACGGCGTAAACTTAGTTTCTAACCCAGTTGGAATTCCATAGATGACATTCCATTTAAATCCTTTCGTCTCGGGCGTCTCTTACACAAATTCTATTCGGTTTACACCACTTTTAAAAAAGAAGTTTCCTTAACGTACACAATTTCAAAAATGCTGTAATTAAATAAGGCAAATTTTATTTTCCTTTATTACTGGTGCCAAAAACAAATTTTGCAAAGAAAGACGATGTCCAGTCAGACTGGACATACGAATGCAAAAAGTTGATGATATTAAATTTAACTCGATAAATAAAAAAAATATGTAGATTCGGCAGAAAAAAATGCATATAAAAACACGGTGAGAACTTGGTTGCCAACCCACTTGTTATTTTATAGCTGACATTACATTTTAACAATCTGAAATTTAACATAAATTGACTCGATCAAAAAAACAGAATATAGATTCCGGTAGAAAAAGTGTCTTAAAACAAACTGCGGGAACTTAGTTGCCAACCCAATAAATTATAAAATCAACAATTATAACGACGTTTGAATAACTACTTCCTAAATAATAAAAAATATTATCGAATAAATTCAGGCGCCATTCTTGTGTGAATTCAACATTACAGAAACACAATTGCCCTTGAATGTATAAAGAAGTTCCCACTTTAAAGTTTGTAGTTTTATAGCTGAAATAAAATAAATGCAAAAAAAAAAATAATTTTCGATTTTTTATGATATTTTTCAATTGCCTGCTAAAAGACAGTTTATTCAATATAAATTATCTAAACAATAATCATGAAGATTTTTGAATTACTACTTCCTAAATAATAATAAATATTATTGAATAACTTCAGACGCCACTTTTAACCTATTTTTATCTTTATTCCCCTTGAAAGATTATTGAAGTAATATTATATGCTGGTTAAAGTCAATCAGCAGTTTTACGATGCTTTAAAAGATAATTCTTGCTACACTTATTTTCAATTTATTTCCAGACGTCTCATAAGACATAAATATTCATAAATACAAGCACTTATTGTATACGTCGAAAAGCTTTTTCCATAAACTATCAGACTCGAGATGTTAAGAATGTATTTTTAGATATTAGTTATGTGCTTAAAGTGATTACTTAACATTTACAAGAACTTAACATAAATAAAATGAGATTGTTTGAAAACCGGTGTAAGGAAAAAAAATCATTTATATCTTAAGAAACTAAATTTAAAGATAATATTGTTTAATTATGTACACATTGCATAGCTATAATATATTATAAGAAAAGCTTTCATTTATTTTCAAATAAATTTGTTTGTAAATTCTGGTGTCATTCAATCCTTTCAGAATTTTACGAATAGAAGTTCTTTGCCTCTGAAAGGGTTAAATAACCACTAATTTTTATAAAAATATTCGTTTTATTTAATCACAGATATTTGTTATCTTCCAAAAACATTTTGTGCGCTGAGCACGTGCGATCCTTAGTTTAGAGAATCACTATTTTCAAATAAAAATCTTTTCTTATTTATTTGCAGATGTTCAAAGAAGTGGAACGAAATCTTTGGTGTAAGGCTAAGATTACATATCAAACATAGTGGTTCTCAAAAGTAAGGGTCGTATGCACCGTTGTGCAGATTGCACATTATTTTGTATCAAAATTTTTAACTTTAATTCTTTAGTTTCCTAATTTTTTTCAAAATTTTACTGTGGTATTTGCCAATATTATATGTTTAAATAACAAGGGGATTCAACCGCTGACATCGAAATAGGCCCAAGGACACGAGTGTGACGTCATCTCTAATCGACCGACTTCTCTACTATTGTTGGAATTCATGCCGGAAAATTTTGAATAGCAATTTTCTTTTATTTCATTTCTGAAATGTCTATAATCTTATGAAACAATAATAGCTATTTAAACTTACTGGTGAGAATTTGGAATCCCCCAATAAAAAATCAGCTAGATGCGGTAACACCGTGGCATTCCGCATTTGGCTGAATTTTTATTGGGGATTCCAAATTCTCGCCAGTAAGTTTAAATAGTTATTATTGCTTCAAAAGATGAGAGACATTTCACAAATAAAGTAAAAGAAAATTGCTGTTCAAAATTTTCTGGATTGAATTCCAACACCAGTGAGAAGTCGGTCAATTAGCGATGACGTCACACTCGTGTCCTCTGGCCTTGAGTATTTCGATGGCAGCGATTCAACCCGTGCTTCCAGTTTTACAGAGCACTGTGGCTGGTACCCAGAACATAGATGAAAAAGTTTTTGTTATTAAAAACTATAACATCTTTTTTTACATTTAATATAATCTTTTAAATTGCCTACTAACACCCCGAAAACGCATTTATTAGCAAAATCTAGCTTTCAAGCAATGGTTGACATTGAAACGACTTCATGTGAAAATGCGTTTTTCTTCATGATGGCTTTTTTCTCCATTCCTCGTATTTAAATCGTTTTAACTCAAGAACGGTTAAAGATAAATGGTTCAAACTTGGAACATGACTTTTTCAATTGCTTGACTTTAATTTTGATTCATCAAATTAGAAAAAAAAATATTTTTGAAAATGTGATATTTTAAAAAGTTACGCCATTTTTCTTTTTAATTTTTACTTTAAATATTTTTAATTTTTTTTTTAATTAGTATTTTTTAGAAAAATTTTATCAAAATTAAAACATATATTTCTGTTTATTTAAATAAAAAAAATTAAATTCTACAAATAATATTTCGAGTTATAATGATTTTAAATTACCCCTTTTTTAATGAATTTTAAATTAATTTTTTTTTAAATATATGAAAATTTTTATCATGTGATTTTGTTTGCAAATAATACTGTTAACCATCACAAAAAAAATTAAAATTTTAATTCAATAAATAAAAACTATTTTAAATTGTGTCCCGGATGGTGTTGCCAGGGCTCCGTACAAATCGCGTCTCCAAATGCTGTGAATACCACTTTTTTAAAGTAATTTTCTTCTCCTTATACAGTGGCAGAATTATCTGCAATTAAACGTAGCGAAATAAATAGTTAAAATTAGTGGTATCCAAAGCATTGGGAGACCCGATTTGAGCAGGAGACCTGGCAACACTAGTCCCGGACATCATTAAGGAGACTTATTCATTTATCACAAACCAATGTTTCTTAATTTGTTATTTTTTAACTTCAATGTACTTTACAGGGGAAACTACTAAATATTTGTCTTTTTAGTTTTTCCTAATCTTTCTACAGATATCTTTGTTTAATCCGAAATGGCTATTGTAGATATTCTAGGTATATATTTTAAAAGAAAATTGTTCAAAACAAGAAAATATTTTGAAGAATATTTAAAATAATTCTGTAAAATTCTCTATTGACAAAATGTTATCCAATAACCACATATCCGATATGATGTGTGGGCATAAAAATGATACATTTAATGTGTACAATTTATTACCTTCCAAACATGTATTTTCGAGAGAATATTTTTTACATGAGGACTATTTCATTGAGTACTTGCAGTGTAAGTCACATGCAACAATTTTTGGCCACCAGTATTTTAGAACGCAAAAATGTAACTTATTTTAGAGGAGATATCTCATTATTGAATAAGGCCAAGCAAACTTTTCGAAAATAAAGGTTGCCAACAAGCATAGTAGTTACCAAGCTATGTGACTTACAATACAAAAATCCATGGAACTAGCCATGACAAGAATTTACTGAATTACGATTTAATTTACGAATATATACATATAAAAAGTAACCAATTACTTTTTGATGTCTATGCCAAACAACCAAAATCGATAATGATTAAACAACTGATTTTTTGAAGCTATAAACCCTTTTCCCGACTTTGTATCATATTTTCCGTCATAACTTTATCCATGGTATAAGGTACAATAAATTTACAAATCATACTAAACACTAGAACGCCGGGAAATTTTACTCAAGTTTCATAAAAATATTTGACACCAAAAGTTTTACTTAAAACTTTTTGATTGATTTATTTAACGTAAATCTGCGTTGTTTAAATTTAACTTAATTTATGAAAGAATTTCTGGTTCCAGTTGGCATTTAATCATATGGTTAGAGTCGGATCTACTCCTTCCGGTCGTTCTAGTGTTAAGGTAGTTTGGCGCCGAGTTCAAAAAGTAATTCCTTACTTTTTATATGATATATTCGAAAATTAAAATAAGTCTGTAAATTCATCTCGTAATTTGTAATAGAAATTATAATTTAGCAAAATTATTCCTAAATAAATAGTTTCTTGTAAAATATTATTATTATATTAACATTTAATTTTTATAATATAGATGCCTTTTGAGATCCACCGTAGTGAAGAATTATTTGTAGCCTATAGAAAATATGGCTTTTACCACGAATGAGCCATTGCACCAGGGGTGGCCAACTTTGGCACGCTCGACACCACTAAAATTTTATAGTAAACATTGCCTTATCTAATCATCGAATCTCTGCGATTCAAGAAATCGACTTTTTTCTGTAAAATTTTAGTGATATCTCGCGTGCGACAATTGGCCACCCCTGGTATACACAGAAACATACAGGGTGGTTCAAATTAAAGTATCCCTATTTGGGACGTTCTAGCGAGAGAAGCAGTGGATGTAACGACTTCATATTTGGAGAATACACATATCAGATCATGGGAAAGTGATTGGTGCAAAAAAAATTTAGTTCAAACAAAGGCCTCTAGGGGAAAATGAGTTGCTGCGATCGGTTTGGAAAATGTAATATGACCAAAGGTGTAAACATCTAGGTGTCAATAAGCCGATTCCCACCAATAAATTTTATTAGTATAGTTCGTTTAAATTTTGTTAGTATATGCTGCGATTAATTTTGTTAGCGTTCTTATTCGGCGAAGAGTACTAAAAAGTTAGTGGTGGGAATTTTTTAAAACTTGTTAATTACCGACACCTTGTATTCTTTGCTTATTTGTTTCGCTACATTTTCCTTACCTTAAGCCGATCGCAGCACCTCATTTTCCCCTAGCGGCCTTTGTTTGAACTAATTTTTTTTGCACCAATCAGTTTCACATGGTTTGATACGTATATCCTCCAAATATGAAGACGTTACATCCGCTGCTTCTCTCACTAGAGCGTCCGAAACAGGGATACTTTAATTTGAACCACCCTGTATATAACCACCAGGACATAACAATTCTTATTTCTTCCGTTTACATATATCTTCTTGTTATTTCTACTTCTGTATTTTCGTTTTATTTATGTCTTTTCATCTTCTACAGCGGCTTCATATGATGAACACAGTTACATCGATGCCTTACCTGGGATTCGAACCAGGGCTCTCAGAGTGGCAGCGGCCTCCGCAATTGACCACGCCACCATACGGACTATATGGTCGCAGTATTGCCAAGTCTCTGGCTTTTTGCATACTACAATTAGTCCAGGCAATAGGAAATTTTACCTAGCAAAATTAATGGTAGTTCTGGAAATTGGCTTACTTTATGTTTTTTGGGTCGCTGAATCCGAATTTGTAACTTCCCACCAAAATTTCCTCCGGCAACTCCCCCAAATTTTGGTAAAAAGCCCCCCAAAAAAGTTTTTATTTAAAAAATTTTTTTTATTGTTTTAGGGGAAAAGTATCTAGAAATTCAGAAAGTAGACTAAATTTGCAACAAATTAGATATAAGACATTTTGACTTAGGATGAAGGGGAAGGAAAATTTGCCTTGGAATATGCGCGCGGTGCTGCGTGGACTAAGTTGCGCAATTCCACTTAACCACTCACACGTCTACATTCGCCCTCCCATCTCCTCTCCGAACTTTTCTTATAAGGTTTACTTTAAGTTTTTTGGGTCGCTGAATCCGAATTTTTAACTTACCTCCAAAATTTCCCCACCCGAAACCCCCCCAAAATAGTTGTTATTAACTTAAATTTCATATTGTTTTAGGGGAAAAGCATTGCGAAATTCAAAAACTAGACAAAATTTGCAACAAATAGGATACATGAAATTATGACGTAGGATAAACGGGGAGAGAGGGGACTGCCTCGGAACATTCCCCGCGCGCTTTTCTCAAAAACCAAATTTTTTGGGGGGTTGCCGGGTGGATATTTGGTGGGAAGTTACAAATTCAGATACAGCGACCCAAAAAAACATAAAGTGAGTCGAAATCCAGAACCAGTATTAATTTTTCCAGGTAAAATCCCTATTGCCTGGACTTCATAACTTAGTGCACGTAGAGCGGCAGTGCATGTTCAGAGGCAGCCCTCCCCCTCCCCGTTCATTCTACGTTATAATGTCATCTATCCTATTTGTTGCAAATTTTGTCTAGTTTCTGAATTTCGTAATGCTTTTTCCCTAAAACAATAAGAAATTTAAATTAAAAACAACTATTTGGGGGGGTCTCAGGGGGGAAAATTTTGGGGAGAAGTTAAAAATTCGGATTCAGCGACCCAAAAAACTTAAAGTAAACCTTATAGAGAAAATTCGGAGGGTAGATGGGAGGGCGAATGTAAACGTGTGTGTGGTTAAGTGGAATTGCGCAACTTAGATGACGCAGCACCGCGCGCATGTTCCGCGGCAGATCCCCCCTTCCCCTTCATCCTAAGTCATAATGTCATACATCTAATTTGTTGCAAATTTTGTCTACTTTCTGAATTTCTAGATACTTTTTCCATAAAACAATAAAAAAATTGATTTTTTTAATAAAAAAACTTTTTTTTCGGGGGGGGGGGGGGGCATTTAGCCAAAATTTAGGGAGGTTGCCGGGGTAAATTTTGGTGGGAAGTTAAAAATTCGGATTCAGCGACCCAAAAAACTTATACTAAGCCTTTTTCCGGAATTACCATGAATTTTGCTAGGTTGAGCCCCTATATGGTCTCTATTGCCTGGACTATATTATCTTAGAGATAATGGTGTTCTTTTAAATTTCCCAAATGACCAGTTAAATAAAAGAACATTTTCTGTATTAAAATACTGGCACCCAAAAAGCCGGAGATTTGGCAGCTCTGATTTTAACACATTAAGTGACGAAACTTTAAGATAGGCATAGCTGTCAACATCTTACGCTTTTTTGTACCGCAAAAATTTTATAGTAAATTTTACCTTTTTATATTGCCGCAATCTGACGATTAAATATAGCAAAAATTTCTATTAATTTTTTGTGGTACAAAAAAGCGGAAAAGTTGGCAACAATGAGATAGGAATCTTCAACTTTATTTTCTGAAAAACTTTCGCCACTACAAATTTTGAAGATAATCTTTGCTTTAATTAATGCTCAAAGTTTCTGTTTTTAAATAACTCAATTTTTTTAATTCATAAATAGTGGTTAATGGAAGAAATGCGCATTTATATTTAACGTTGCGTAGTTTTAAACAGTGTTCTATAGTGAAACAGATGAGGAGAGAAGAAAATTTGGGGTGAAGGCATATTTATTGTTAGTAGACATCAACGTATACGACGATTTTTCTTTTAAATAATTTTGAGATCTGAAATTTTGCATGAGGGAAGGCGGGGAAACGAAAATTCCAGGGTAAGGGGAATCATTTATATTACTGATTATTTATTTATTGTCACTACAGGGAAATAAATAGAGCAGAAGATTTTTTTATATAAAAGAAAAACTTAAAAATTTTAAATTTATGTATGTTTAAAATCTAACAAACAACAATTTAAGCTTCTTCCCATTTCCCCCTCGCATACAAATATATTTATAAGTGCGGGGGGGGGGGGGCACAGAGGGGAAGCGTAAATTATTGTACTTTAGGGGATAATTTAGATGTTTTTTTTATTTATTTTATTCGTGACAAACGCGTGTGACTTTTTTAAAAATAAAGATTTTTAAATATTTGACAATCTGTATTCTGGAGGGGCAAAGGGGGGTGGAAATTTCAAGAATAGGAGATAAGTTATGTGATTGATTATTTATTGCCACTAGAGAACAATAAATAGAAAAGATTTTATCGCGTGAAAATAACAATTAAAAAATAATTAAACTCCTTTGTATTCTGAGTGGGCTCAAAGGAGGGAAACATAAATTATGGTATGTTAGAGAGTAATTCAGATGATTTTTCATATATTTTATCAATGAACAACGAATGTGACATTTAAAAAAAAAAAAAAAAACAGAGATTTTTAAATATTTGACAATCTGTACGCTGGAGGGGGCAATGGGGAGGAGAAAATTTCAGAGCATGATAATTTACATGATGATTTCATGACTGATTACTTATTGTGACTAGAGAGCAATAAAAAGAACAGAAGATTTTTTTTGTATAAAAATAGATTTAAAATTTTTTTTAACTGCCTTCTATCCTGGGGGGGGGGAAAGGGGGAATCGTAAACTTGGGAGGTTAGGGGTAATTTAGATCACTTTTTTTTTTATTAGGGAGCAGAAAATGTTGCAGATTATTTTTTTTTAAATAAAGGTCTTTAAAACTAGAAAGCTCGTGAACAGTCATTTTGACTGCTACCAAATGAATATATCTTAGTTTGAACCAGAATTTTTCTTAAAAAACTAGTTTAAAAGGTACAAAGAAAAAACTAGTTAAATAGGTAAGTTAATAATTAAAAATATAAATTCTGGTGTGAAATATTTTTCTAAAATTTGAGTAAAATTCTCGGTCTTTCTTGTGTTAAAGATTTGAAACTCTGCCTGCTGGAGGGGGCAAAAACGGGGAAGAAATATTTTAGGATATTGAGGGTGATATTTATATGATGGATTATTTTTTGAAACTGGAGCGAAACAAATTGTACAGAAGCTTTTTTTTATATATAAGCAAATATTTTGAAATATTTTAAACTTATTTGTATGCTAGGGAAGGAGGGGGGCTAACAGTGGAATCGTATATGTAGGAGGTTGTGGGTATTGTTATGCTAGATTGTTCTTTATTTATTGAGATTATTGAGAAACAAATAGGGCAGATTTTATTTAAATAAAGAGTTTTAAAGATACGGAACTAAATACGATGGGAGAGAGTCGAAGAAGGGGGCGTAAATTTTGACGGGGGGAGCTTAATTTACATGATTCACTATTAATTTATTTCAACTAAAAAACCAGAAAAGGGGCAGAATTTTTATAATAGAAATTATCAATAAACATGTTAAAATATTTTAAATGCTGAGTGGCGGGGGGTTCAAAAGGGGAGAAAAGTGTTAGATATAGACTTAACATAGTCCGACAAGACTATATTTTACCAAAAATAATCGTGGTCGGATTAAAAGTCATTATATCGAGAAGATTGCAATGGATTTAAATGCCGACAAATGAAGAACTACGAAGTTTCTGCCACCCAAACAGTGAAGATGACAGTTTACTTGTAACCATGCCCGTGCTCTATTAAAACGAAATCAGGTCGAACTGCTGCATCGTACAATGTCATAGTGGGGTCTTGGACTTCATCCGATACAGGAGAGACGTCATAGAGCACCGTCTAAAGAAGTGCCGGTCGGTGCGATATCAAAACGAAATCCCTGCCCACACTATGTTGCTTTCCCCTAGGAATGCGACATGTTCCGTTATGTTGTGGGGCCGATTGCGTGTTCGTACTTCTATCCAGACCCTTACACACTTTTCATCTGGTAGCATTGTAAATATGGACTCATCCGTGAATATAATATCGCTCCAATTAGACGCACTCTAATTGATATGTCGCAGAGACCAATTTAATAGTGACTTTCTGGACTGAACAGACAGAGGAAAACAAACACGGCACCTGGGCGTACAGTTCAATCATGTGCAGCATACGGCGTACAGTAACTGAAGATATCGTCTTACCAATAGGAGCTACAAGCATAGATGTCACATGTGTGGAGGTCGCTCTTCGATTTTGTTTGGCTGCAACAGCAATATATCGTTCATCCTGGTGGGTCGTAACGCTTGGACGATCGGTCACAGGTCTTAAGGCATTTGTTTGGCCGAAGAAAATAGCAACATTTTTTATTGATTGTGACGCTTCAATGCTTTCGACGGCACACCAAAGCTCAGAATCTTCTATTCCTATTCTGGAAGTCATAGAAACATACTTGCCTTAAAATGAAACATACGAAAGTTCTAAATATTTTTATATTCACTTACTTGCAACGCCTTTAACCCTTCTCAATGCAGGATTCTTACACGACTGCTTTTTTAAAAATATTTCTCGACACGAGACTGTGATTTGCTATTACCTGACATATTTTCACACTTGCATCTAACTCCGCAACGAATTGAGCGTCTACAATTCAGATTGGCTTCCGGAAATTAACCTTTTCCTCTGCATGCTTAACTTTTGGAAGTAAGTGTAGTAATTTTGTATTGACTCTTCGCGAATGTTAGCACTATTGCAAATTTTGTCGGTGAGTTAGATAGATTAATTAAATCACAAAACAGGCACCTTCTGTTCCTTTCCTAACTAATTGTATGGCACGTATAAACCTGGTCAGTTCTTTAACCCCTTGAGGAGAAACCATTCGCGTTTGCATAATGCTGAATTCCCACCGGAAATTTAGAAAAAAATTATTTCAAAATTAGGAAGAGCAATTTTACGTCTTTTTTCCACCAAAGTTAGAAAAGTAAAATTTCATAAAAGTTTTCTGGTGTAAATCTTCATTAGTCGTAGGTGTGATAAAATGTATCTCACCGCCCCTGATGGGGTTAACCCTTTTAGAGGCAAACTACTTCCATTCGTAAAATGTTGAAATCATTGAGCGATACAGTAATTTAAAAAAAAAGACATTTGAAAATAAGCAAAAACGTTTCGTCGCGTACTTGATTAAAGAAAAATTTTCATTCCAAAATTCTGGTGTCAATATTGCACTTAGGAATTAACATTAAGTAGTCCAAAATAAACTACCGCCCTTTAATGGGTGAAATGTGCCTGGTCAATGTGCATTTCCTGATGTAACAAACGGAACATCAGCGTTTTCAATTATTTGTTGCCGTAGAAAAAAGATATAATATATACAAGGTGAATTTGACAAACGACATGCGATATAAGAGGCCATGTGTATCATAAAACTCCATAAAAAACCCGTCCTATCTCTAAACTTTTCCGAATTATGGTGGATTGACAGAAACGCATTAAAAATGCATAATGTCTGAAAACACACATGTGATATTTCTGTAAAATAAGCACATATTTAGAAAGAACAGAAAAAAATTCTGTAAGATGATGCTATGTTTACATACAAAGATATTACAAAGATATCAGGATCTAATAGCCAGTTACAAGCGCTGAAACATTGGAGAAGTTTTGAGAAGCGAATTTGCCGCCAAATTTTTAACCGGTAATTCCGAAAATACCCGTCTAGCTGCAATCGGTCAAACGTACCAAAAACTTGTCTATTCCTCCAGCTTTCGAATGAGCCTACAAGAACCGTATCGCTATTCAACTTCAGGAGAAATTTAGTCTTTTGTTTAGAGTATGTGACTGAAATCCGCGTTCGTTGAAACAAATAAGACTCGCAAGATGCCATGGTCTACGCTCATTTCAATTTCCAAGCCGCCTTCAGCCTGCAGAGCTCCCATTGGTCCGTTTTATGAAAACTAGTATTTCTTTAGAAATAAATTCGTGGTTGATTTCTGCTACAACTGCAAGAAAAATTCTCTTCCCGGTAGGTTTCTACGAAATTTATAAGGAAGATTTTTCTTTAAATAAAAATTGTGTTCAAAAAACGGACCGTGTGGGAGCCCTGAACCTGCTGTTTTGTCAGGTGCAAGTGCGAAAGTTTTAAAGCCAGCTGAAAGATGTAGGAAACTTCATAATTCTTTTATTTTCACCGTGTTTGTAAAATTAATACAAATGCTTCTTTTCCTGTTTTGCTTTAAAACTTTCGTTCTATTACATAGATCAGGGCCCACCTTGGCATCTCGTGAGTCTCTTTTTCTCAACGAACCCATACTTCAGTGCCGTATTGTAAACAAAAGACTAAATTTCCCATGAGATTGAACACCGATATAGTTTATTGTATAATCATTCGATAGCTGGTTGAAGGGATAAGTTTTGGTACATTTGATCGATTGTAGCTAATCGGGTATTTCTGGAATTGCCGGCAGAAGAATTAGGAGACAACTTGATGCCTTTTCACTTCTCCAATGTTTCAACGGTTATAGCAAGCTTGTCGTTAAACCCAGACATCCTCATGTGTCACCTTATATAGGATTTTTTCTCTTCTTTCCAATTATGTGCTTATTTTGTATGTATGTTTTACAGAAACATCACAAATTTGGGATATTTTAGACTTGACATATTTTTGGCCCATTTCTTTCTATCCACAATAACTCGCAAACGTTTAGAAAGAGGTCAGGATTTCTATGGTGTTTAATGATCCATATTGGTTTTTATATCACTCCCCCTTTCAAATTCCCTTTTCGTTTGACAGATTACGTAAAATTCAGCAATCGCTAGTAGTGTTGTCATGTGCACCGCGTAAATCGGGGCTGCAAATATTCTGGAGAATAGTATTTTAAAATAATTTTCTTTGTTCTTTCTAATGTCAGAATTATTTGCGATTAAAGATGACGAAAAAAACTGTAAGAAATTAGTGGTGTCCAGACCATGTGGAGACCTGATTTACGCGGGAGACATGCCAACACTAATGCATAGCAAACAACTTTTACGCTTTTATCTCACCACTAAAATTTAATAGTAAATGTTGCTTTATTTAATCGACGAAAGTTTTGGAGGCAGCAAAAAAAGCGTAAAAGTTGGCAGCTATGCTAATGGTTAGTTAGGGGAGTAAACGCAGGTTCAGAATATTTAGAAATTCTAAATTTGATGGTTCTCGCGTCATCGCGTTCCGATTCCGCTTCATACAGTTTCTTTAAAAATTACGCATTTTATGCACATAATACGAATAATTAATTAATAATTCATATGAAAATTTTCTTTAAAATGTTCGATACTTTTTTTTTCAAAATTCTTTACATTTATTTATTACATTCCAGCGAGACATAGCATCTTATTTTAGATTAAATTTGAGTTTTTAAAAGTTACAAAGTCTCAAAAAGTGACTAAAATGTCATCCTCACTTTTGTTAGACAGTTAAAGACAATTTTCAAAAATATCATATTTCCAAAGGGAGAAAGTAGAAGTTAAAATCTATTTAATGGAATGGAAGAAATATTATTTTAAAACTCTTTCCCAATTTTTTCTGTAACAGAAATGTGACATTAGAAATTTTCATTTTAAAAACATATATTCGGCGAAAATTCACAGATATCATATTTAAACAATTTTATGAGGTACAACATTGTCAAAGATTTTGTTTTTTTTGGAGAAAATCCCTTAAGCAATGCATAATAAATGACTCATTACTGACAACTTTTACGGTTTTTTCTTTCAATTAACGCGTTGACAGCCGACTACGAGATAACTCGTAGATTGCGTTCTTTTCTAGGACGCCAACTACGAGTTTTCTCGTAATAATATAATATACCGTAATTTCCGGCGTATAATCCGCGGATCAAACAGTAATATTTCGACCCAGAAATTTTAAAAAATAAAATGTAACTTTTTAAATCACGGTAAATATTTGTCTTCCATCACTGAATAAAATTTCTGGGTCTAAACAGAATTGTTTGATCTGCGGATTATACGCCGAAAATTACGGTAATTAAATCAAATTGTCATTTTAGGCCAGATTTTTGAAAATTGCCGTGGCAGTCAACGTGTTAAAATATAATAGTATATTTTTGTACAGTCGTGGAAAAAAAAGTAAACACCCCCTACTAACTCCTCAACAAATTATCGTAGCAGAATGTTACTGGTACCGATCGATTGGTAGTAAAGTCTACTTTTAAATGATGTATGTAACATTTGCTTAGGGGGGTGGGGCATCAAAACATAAAAACGAACATTATCTTTGTTTTCTTCAATAGCAGTACACAATTCTGACAGCATAAATGAACTCTACACTCTTCAATTAGCCTAAAATAAAAATTTTATGCAATTCGTACCACAAGTTTCCGAGAAATTAATTATTTTAAAAGGAGCGTATGTTAAGGGCTGTATCTAAATTGAAGTTCGGTACTCGATTGTTAACCGAGAGAGCCCCTTTCTTGATCAAGGCACATTAAGCACCACCCAAACAGTCATTGCAGCCTGTTAGATAACAGGACGGCAGAAGAAATTTCAAAATATCTACTCACTTATATCATAGACGGCCCCTTAAACCATCATTTTACCATTTTTTAAGCATAATTTGAAAACTATTTGGAAGAAAAATGCGAAATTTGGGATTTTCATAAAGCAGGACTTAATAAATCTAAATCCATAAAAAAATTGTAGGTAGCAATTCATAATTTTTTCGAATATTATTTTCATAATTCATATCATAAAATCATAAAAATTGCAAATTCAGCGTATTTATGTTTGGGCACATAAGTATTATTCCTACACAAAAAATTAACACATTAGAAGCATAATTTCAGGACATATAAATAAAAATATGAAAATGTAATTTAACATTTGAAGTACTAAATTTTGAATGTTTATAATTCAAAAACTTATCGTTCAAATGAATTAAAATTTGATATCAAGGCATAGTTTGCACCGAAGATTTGAAATATCTCGTTAAAATTGGGTATTGCCATTGTAAAAAAATGAAGTTTGGGTTTGATTTAATATGTAGACGGCCCCCTAAGCAAATTTTATATTCATAATTTAAAAGTAGACTTTATTTTCAATCGTTTGGTACCAGTAATTTCCGTCTACGATAATTTGTTGAAGAGTTAGTAAAGGGTGTTTACTTTTTTTTTTTCCACGACTGTATATTTAATCTCCAAAGTCTGCTATTATGTCAAGCAATAATTCCTAAAAAATTTAGCAGTAGCAAAAATGCTTATAATTGTGAATCATTTATGACTTCTGTAGTAGCCACATTATCCCTTAAATCATACTTTCCAACTTCGGACATAACTTGACCGAACTCTGTTCGGGCAAGAAAAGTTAGCTTGCTTTGTTACTAAAAGCTTTTCCACACCACTAATTTTTACCTGAAATCTTCGGTTCATCAAATGGCAGACCATTTTTTGATTATTTATGGTAAAAATTTTTGTACTTGAAAAGTGGTGTTGGCTCCTTGTTTTTAGTTTATGGTGTCAAAAAAATGTTACAGTTAAGTGGTTAAAAAGACAAAATAAAAATAAAAATAAGAATCACAGGGGACAAATTAACTATAATGGGCTAGATCAGCTGGGGGGGGGGGGGGGGGTGTACTGTGGCACTCCTGATACCACTAATATTCTAAAGAAATAGCCGACTTATTGAATCGCAGATACTCGATGATTAGATAAGGCTATGATTACTATAAAATTTTACTGGTGTCCAGCGTACCACAATTGCCCATCCCTGGATTAAATGATTGAAATCGGATTCCTTTAACGATTTTAGAAAAATCGCAAGCAAACGCGTAAAACGAACACCAAATCACACTAAAAAACCGCGCAAAAAAAATAATGGCGAATTTTACTACAGAGGGCTAAAAGGTTGAATCAGGATGTTTTTTACTAATGTGGCAAAATCCAAGTGAAACGGGAATAAATGCTAAAAACAGCATTAAAAGTACAAAATATCACAATATATAATATTTTGAGGTACGTGCTATGGATATAGTGGGGGAAAGAAACAAGGACAGATCAGATTATTAAACTGTTAACCTATACAAAAATTTTTAAAGTCGTTAAATTATATAAACTTTCTCAGGTCTATCAGTGAGAAATCAGTTAATTAATGAAATTTATAAAATGGATGTTTCATATCAACGTAGAGAAAACCAAGCTATAATAATAAAAGAATATAAACAGCATAACATAATAAAATAAAAAACTACAAAGAAAGAGGTTTTTATTTTATTTTTTTTCTTTGTCTGTTTGAAAAGATTGTGATATTATCATTCAAAAAACGTATATAATCATGAAAGGCTTTTAAGTGCAAAATTTAAATTAAGTGTATGAGGAACATTTTGATATAGTTATATGTAATTGCATAAATATCAATACATTTGAAAAAATGTAAAGAAACAGGTACTATAGGTGTCATGAAAGGAACAATTTATTTTTTTGTGAATACGTCAACTCTAGTTTTTTTTCATCAATATTTAAGTGCGAAGAACAGTCGTGGGAAAAAAAGTAAACACCCCTCAATAACTGTTCAAAACATTTTCGTAGAAGAAAGTTACTGGTACCACACGATTGGTAGTAAAGTCTACTTTTAAATGATGTATATAAAATTTGCTTAGGGGGGGGGGGGGCATCAAAATAAAAAACGAACATTATCTTTGTTTTCTTCAATAGCAGTACACAATTCTGACAGCATAAATGAACTCTAAACTCTTCAATTAGCCTAAAATCAAATTTTTATGCAATTCGTACCATAAGTTTCCGAGAAATTAATAATTTTTGAAACGAGCGTATTTTAGGGGCTCCATCCAAATTGAAGTTCAGTAGGGAAGGTAAGCGATGTATGATACACTTTTTTTTACTAATTTTTACAACCCTTAGAAACTTATTTTGAAACAAATTTTTCGTGTTTTCTTATACAGTGACCTTTTATTCATATATTAAAAATATTGTGAATTTAAAAAAATAATCATTCAAAAAATATATCCCAATTATTGTGAATGGTTACTACTGTATCAAATCTCCCCATTGCTAGGGAGGATTGATACACTAGCAAGGGAGATTTGATACATTGTTATGTAAATTGAAAAAAAAATGCAGACAATTCAATTTATGTGTCATACAATTTTTTTATGATAAATATTGCCATATTTAAGTAAAATTTAAAAATAAATGACACTGACATATTTTTGTTTCAGAAATGTTTTTTACAAAATTATTTAAACAATTTCTACTATTTAAACAATTATTTAAACAAACAAAAAAACCCCTAGAGATCTTGCTGCACGGAAAAATGAAGTGATCATTGCTAATTTGCAAACAATTTAACATAAATTTAGCCCATTTAAGATTTCTTTAACCCTTTCAGGGCAAAGCATTTTCAATGCTATCGTGTTGAATAAATGAATGGCACCGGAATTTGGCAACAAAATTAATTGGAAATAAGAAAAGGGCTATATTTCACTTTCATATTAAATGGAAAACATTTTACCAAAATGCTGGTGCCCATGTGGTGTTTGGAAATGAAAATTAAGCGATTTCATAAACATGCCACCACCCCTGAAATGGTTAAATGAAAAACTAATAACTCTATCATTTTGGTAAGTAAAATCGGGTGGATTTAATGTTTTTTTTTTATTTGAACTTCGTCAATTATAGAAACATCTTCCCTTTCAGGCCATTTAAACTTTATTTCCTTCTACATGACGAGCAAAGCGAACTAACCATTTATCACCGCACTGCTTTTCTATGTAACCTACATAATGTCTATGAATAGTCTCTTTGTTCTTCCTTATCAATTTCAATAGCTCTTGCTGTGAAACAATTATGAATATTACAGTCCGATATTAGTTTACAACTTAAAAAACTATGAAATTTCAAATATACAAGTGTATCATTTCTCCCCAGCACTAATGTAGCATTTCTCCCTATCATTCCTTATTGGATTTTCAATCACTTTTTATAAATGCAGTTGCAAAATGCCAATCTGCTTTCTGGTAAAACTCACCCTAACAATGTGCCTTACAAATAAAAAAAATTGCAAGATATTATCTTCACAATAATAAGAATTATGAAAGAAAATCAGTATTTAAAAAAAATTACATTGACATTCCAAAAGTCTTCAAAATTAAAAGAAAAAAAAAACGTTTTCAGTTCTTCACTGCTAAGTCCAGCTAACGATGGTCTCTGCTAATAAAAGAAGACATTACATCTGTTACAATGGCTGTTAATGCCATTCGTTGAGAAAAATTATCAATGTATCAACCCTCCCTGTGTATCAAACCTCCCCTACAGGGATGAGAGCGCTCCGACCCAAATGACCGATTATTACAACTAAATTTTAATAGTATTTCTGGCATTATTTAATGACAGAATTTCTGAGATTTAATAAAGCAAAGAATACTATAAAAATTTAGTGGTAGTAATCGGTCATTTGGGTCGAAGCGCTCTCATCCCTGCTCCCCTACCTCCCCTACTCCATTGTTGACCGAGAGAGAGCCCCCCATCTTGATCAAGGCATCTTAAGAGCCACAAGCAGTTATTGAAGACTGCTAGATTACAGGATAGCATATGAAATGTCAAAATATCTAGTCACTTGTATCATAGCCCCTCCCCCTCCCTTAAATCATCAATTTGCCGTTTTTCAAGCATAATTTGAAAACTACTTGGAAGAAAAATGTAAAATTTTTTATTTCCGTAAAGCAGGACTTAATAAATCTAAATCCATCAAAAAAATTGTAGGTTGCAATTCATAATTTTTTCGAATATTAATTTTATTATTCATAATTCATATCATAAAAATATAAAAATTGCAATTTTAACGTATTTATGTCCGAGTATTTTAGTATTATTACTACACAAAAAATTAGCACATTAGGAGTATAATTTCAGGAGATATTTATAAAAATCTGAAAATATAATTTAACATTAGAAGCACTAAATTTTTAATGTTTATTATTCAAAAACGTATCATTCAAATGACTTGAAATTTGGTGTCTGGGCATAGTTTGAACCAAAGATTTGAAATATCTTGTTAAAATTGGGTATTACCATTGAAAAAAAATGAAGTTTGGGCTCGTTTTATATGTAGATGGCCCCCTAAGAAAATTTTATATGCATCATTTAAAAGTAGACTTTATTTCCAATCGTTCGGTATCAGTAACGTTCTTGTACGATAGTTTGTTGAGGAGTTACTAGGGTGTGTTTACTTTTTTTTC
Organism: Maratus speciosus; assembly: GCA_963932465.1. Classification (NCBI taxonomy): domain Eukaryota; kingdom Metazoa; phylum Arthropoda; class Arachnida; order Araneae; family Salticidae; genus Maratus; species Maratus speciosus. Next base: position 438,220,235 of record OZ010787.1, read on the forward strand.
ACGACTGTACCTTGTCATTAACCCTTCACTGTAAAAAAAAGGACTAAAAAAGGGAGATTCTACTGGCAGTCGAGACGCCAGTACTATTTCCGTATTTTAAAAGAAAATTTCCCCCATACAATTCCAGAAAAACATAAAATCTTCTGTAATTTATGTGGAAAAATTTCCATAAAAATACGGATTCCTGGAATTTATGGGGCAAAATTTCCGTTAAAATACGGAAATAGTACTGGCGTCTCGATTGCCAATATAATCTCAGTTTTTTTTTTTTTTTTTTTTTTTTACAGTGTTGTGTGATATCGTCCGTACCATGTCAAACTATCCAATGTGAAAACAGTGGGCTATTTTTATAAAATTAAGATTTCTTGATCGGCACCACTTTTCTGAAATGGTAAAATTATCCTTGTCTTCGCCTTAATTAATATGTCATTAAATAAGGTTAAATAAGGCGAATTATACTATTTCAAAAAAATGGTGCCGATCAAGAAATATGAATTTAAAGAAAGTAGCGCTCTGTTTTCACATTGGACAGTTTGACATGGTACCGACGATATAACACATGTAGATATACTGGTGCATTATTTTCATACAGTGATGCCGATAGACTGAATACTGTATCAGAGGTGCCAAGCTCGCACTAATCTTCCGTAATGCGTGGATTAATTTAACCCAGTTTAACAAAGTTCCGAACCAGAAAAATTATTTGATAAATCTTTAGTTATTTAATTCTAGTTTTCTACGTGGAACTTATTTAATTTCATCTCTGAAAAAAAATTCCGGTACGAAATGGGTACCGAAACCAGGGTTAAATTAACCCACATATTACGGAGGATTAGTGGCAACTTGGCACCTATTCTGTATTGAAATATAAAGAGAGAAATTTAATTTATGTTGTTATGTTTGGTAAAATGTGACTGTAGAATGCATTAGATACTAATTCAGAAAAATCAACATCTTGAAAACAAATAATTTCTTGAAAAAGAAAAACAGGATTTTGTTTTTACTATGATCTTTTCTTTACATATTTATTTGATGACTTAATTCATGATAATGAATTTTCTTGCATAACACAGATTTTGATGATGTAATTGAGGATGATTTATCTTCCTTTTTCGGATTGTGAAGAAACAATATATTTAAAGCACATGTAAAAACTTAAACCTTGAAGTAATGACTTTAATCCAGGGATGAGATTTCCGCGTTTTTGCACACCAGTATTTTGTTAGAAAAAATGAAATTTCATTTAATCGGAACACTGTTGCGATTTAAGAGAACAACTTTTTCTCTAAGAATATACCGGTGTGCAAAAACGCGGAAATCTCATCCCTACTTTAATCCGACCATATTATTGCAGTTGATTACTTTTACTTTAACCACCGAAGATGTGATTTATATTATCTTAAATTCCACATAACAGTAACGCTGATGTTATGGCACAGCACAAAAATAATTTTAAAAATGCTCAAAAATTTTCAGAGAATTGACCTAAATGGACCTAAATTATCCAATGACCTAAATGGTCTAATAAAGAATCAGCACAGAAGATATAACACTTTACTGAAAAACTGAAGGAAACTAAATGCCACCCCTAAGAAAAGTTTAGACCGGTCAAGCACGGGTATTCACACTTTTCTGCAAAAATACTGACGAAAATTGTTCACCACCATGAAGAACACAGGCTAGACAAAGAGAAATGACGGGGGAAGCAGTGAGCATGATTTAAGTCGCCGGCATCTTTTGGATGCAAGCGGGGTTTTCGAGGTTCCGTAAAAAGCATCGCATTCTTGTCGGTGTTTTATTTTCATCTAAACATCTATTATTCTCTTACAATGGAATCGTTATCTTTGAAAAAAACGTTTACTTTTTTAAAGAAACTTTTAACTTTTTAAAAGTATTGTCCACTGCAAGGAAAACCTGACTCGACCCAGTGTTTAAGTTATTAAAATAAAGTGGAAAGTATATTCACACCGCCTGTGTAAGTGTTAATCGGGAACGTAAACATTGTTGCCAGATTGGGAACTTTTTTAATTTAGATTATTTGACTGTCACCACCTAGTGTTAAAATAGTATAATTCGCCTTATAGTTCAGAATTTTTAATCTGTTTTTAAATGGGCCGAATATTTCTATTTCAAAAAAGTGGTGACAATCAACAATCTGGGGACAAAAAAGCCCCCAATCTGGCAACACTGACCAAGCCACCGTCAAATACCAGCGGCCACACCCAGAAAAAAAAAACTATTTTGGCTACATCTTTTGAGTGTACTGGTCTGGAGGGGCAACGTATATAAAACTTTCCGTTGAGAAAATAAATAAAATGTTCTTTAGTGAGCGCATGACTGATGTTGGGTTGTTAAAAAGTCTAAACATCTGCATAATTTATGAGATCATGAGGAGTTGCTGAGATAATGAAACAAGCAGTGACCAGATTTACCTTTATTTTATTTTATTAAAATTAATTTATTTCTAGCTGCAATTTTTTAACGTAAAAGCAGTGATGCCAGATTGGGGACTTTTTTTAATTCAGATTATTTGACTGTCACCACTTTTTATATGAAATAACACATCCCTAATATTATACTGGTATGCAAAAAGTCGGAAATCTCATCCTTGCGTCTAACGACTTAAAAAATTTCGTTTCGAGAAAAACGACTTTAAAGCTTTGAAATAAAATGATTTTAATTTAACCCTAGAACTACCGGAAATTTTACTCAAGTTTTATAAAAACATTCTACACCAGAATTTTTACTGAAAACTATTTAATTTGTTTATTTAACTTATTATTGTCTGATTTATACATTTAGTTTGTTTTGAAGAAATTTCTGGTTTGAATAGATATTTTGAATATTCATGTCGGGTCCATTGGACCCTTCTGGTAGACAGAGAGTTAATTAATTTTTTATTTAACCCTTTCCGGCACGGACAATTTTTTTGTAAAATGAAGAAACGATTGACTGTCACCGGAATTTTAAAGCGACTTTTTTAGTAATTAAAAACATGTCATTTTTATTGTGAAATATGGTTCTCCAATTCATAATCCCCGAGTATCCAAAAGAAGAGAAAAGAAAAAAATCCTAATGAAGAAGATCTGGGTCAAGCTACGGCACGTGCTACGATGACGTCGTAAGATCATTGACCTAAACCCCAGATATCCAGGACTCTGAGAGAAAAAGAAAAAAAAAAAGAACTGCTTAATAGATTCTTTCTCTTGTCAGATCATCTTGTGTTTTTATCTGTGTATTACGTGTTTTTAACTCGCTCCTAAAGCGACATTCTTATTTTGTAACCTGTGAATCCTATATATCTGATTTAATTAAACAGGATTCAAATAGAGAAACCGTCCCTTCTTACTGATTTTGTGTGCTTGACACTCAATTAATATTATCTACATTTTGTTCCCAAACAGCAGCAGAAAGAGCGAATGAAAACCACGGTGGAATCGACTGTGAAAAATAACAGGTTTGTTATTTAACGAAATTGACTTGCAAATTAAAAGAGAAGAGGTAAGCCTTTTGCCTTATTCTTGTATAACTGAAACTAAATGTATACTATCATATATTAGAGCATATATAGTTAGGTAGATAGAAAATGTTCAGAGAAATATTTAATTAGATACGTTGTGATGTTTACCTATAATGATAAAGATTCAACAATGTCTGTTTAATATTACTAACAAAATAAGATTTAGAGACTGATTTTGTGCTCGATAACAATAACAAATACAAAAAGTAAAATATTGTAGGTCAAAAAAAAGAAAAAAATATTTATTATGACATCGTATAAAGATAATCAATTTATTGAAAAACTGAATGCATCGAACTACGCCAACTGGCGCTTCAAGATTCAGATGCTGCTAACCAAAGATGATCTCATAGAAGCAGTTACAGAAACTGCTCCTGCCACGACCGATGCTAAATGGGCAGATTGGAACAAAAGGGATAAAAAAGCGCGTGCTCTTATAAATTTGAGCATTGAAGACGCGCAAATTATTCACATAAAACACTTAGAAACTGCTCGCGAAACTTGGTATAAACTAAAAGAAATTCATGAAAGAGAATCACTTTCTAGTAAATTATTTCTACTAAGAAAATTGTACAATACTAAACTAAGTGAAAACGGTGACATGCAACAACATATTACTAACATACTCGAACTGATTGACAAATTAGCCGCAATTGGTGAACGCATAAGCGATTCACATATATCAGCGATAATGCTATGTTCATTGCCCAGGTCATACGACGTTTTGATCACCGCCATTGAATCACGTCCAGAAACTGACCTGACTCCTAATTTTCTGAGAACAAAATTAATAGATGAATACCAGCGAAGAATAGAAAATACTGACATGTCACAAAATGCATCCAAAGCATACAAAATTACGAAAAATTTGGCATACGCCAGTAATAGAAAGGAAAAACAAATACTGCACTCATTGCAAAATGCGGAACCATAATACCGCCCAATGCTGGTTCATCAAGAAACAAAAACAAAATTCATACACTCAGCAGCATGGCAACCATCCTCATCCAAACAGATATAATTATCAAAAACAAAACTCTACACAACTTTGCTTTGAGAAAACTAACACAAATGATAGGAATGAAGCATACAATTTCAAAAATGAAAAACGTAACGACGTGGCATTCCTAGTGGAAAAAAGTGATACAAACACTTGGGTAATTGATAGTGGTAGTTCAAACCACATAACAAATGATAAAACATTGTTTTGAAGATTTAACGAAAATGCCGAAACTCAAATAACTGTTGCTAACGGTAATAAATTAAAGGCATACGGTTCTGGTGACATAAAAATTCAAACGGAAGACAACAGTGAACAAATCACGCTTAAAAATGTGCTATATATACCTAAAATAGAAACTAATCTACTTTCAGTCAGTAAGGCGACTCAAAACGGTTGTGAAGTAACTTTTGAAAAGGAAAAATGTAGCATAATAAACGATGGCAAAACAATATTAGAAGGAAAATTGAGAAATAACCTGTATGAAATAAATTTCGCTAGTGATACGAAAGATCAAAATTATGTAAACATGGCATACACCTGTCAAAATCCCAACTGCATTGACCTATGGCACCGCAGAATGGGACACCGCAGTTATCAAGCAATTAAAGAAATGCAAAATAATCAACTGGTCACCGGTGTAACAATAAATAACTGCAAATATGAAAATACATGTGAAATATGTAGTAGAGCAAAAACAACAGAAGCTCCGTACCCCAAACAAGCAAAATACAGGGCTACACGAAAAACCGAGTTAATTCACTCTGATGTATGTGGGCCGATACAGACCCCCTACAATAGGTGGCAAAACATACTTCGTAATATTCATAGATGATAAAACCAGATTCTGCATAATGTACTTAATGTCTAGGAAATGTGAAGTATTCGAAAAGTTTAAAGATTACGTATCTCTAGTATACAACAAATTCGGCAGATACCCAAACATAATCAGATCGGACAATGGTGGCGAATACACCAGTGCCGAAATGGAACAGTATCTTAAGGATAAGGGTATAGAACATCAACTGACAGTTCCACATTCTCCCAGCCAAAACGGAGTTGCGGAACGCAAGAATAGATATTTACTTGAGATGACCCGCAGTATGTTAATTGAAGCTAATTTACCGCACTAACTATGGGGAGAAGCGATAACTACAGCCAACCACATTCAAAATCGCTTACCTACAAAATCTAACGACATCACGCCTTACGAGGGATGGACAAACAGAAAACCTAATCTCCACTACCTAAGAGTATTTGGCTGCCCGGCCTATACTCACATTAACAAATCAAAACGCGGAAAACTAGACGAAACTGCACAGCTAGGAAAATTTGTCGGATACGACAATAGAAGCAAAGGTTACCGAGTGTATACTAATGATGGTAAAGTAATATTAACTAGAACAAAAAAATTCCTCGAAAGTAAACTTCCATACATACAAAACGACAATAATCCAGAAGAAACCAAACCAAAAAATTCAGAAAATGAACAACTAATGGAAGACAGGCCACACAAAATACTAGTAAAAATCACACCTGCAGAATGCGAACCATCAGTGCCCAAACAATCAACTAACGAACCGCGAAGATCGGAACGATCCAATAGAGGGGTACCGCCCGATCGCTTCTCGTACACCGTTAAGACAAACACAATTTATGAGCCCAAAGATTGGGATGACATGATGAGCATTCAAAATCCAATTGAGAGGCAGAATTGGCTAAAAGCCGCTCAAGAAGAAATAAATTCGCTAAAGGAAAACAACACTTGGAGACTAGTGGAAACCCCACAAGGAAAGAAAGTCATCGGTAGTAAATGGACTTTCAAAGTCAAATACGATGACCAGAGAAACGTTAAAAGGTACAAAGCACGCCTCGTCGCGAAAGGCTTCCTGCAAAAATATGGTGAGAATTACGAAGAGACATTTGCCCCAGTGGTGTCTCACACGACAATCCGAACCTTTCTAGCCGCAGCCGCATACCACGGATTTGACGTGCACCATCTTGACATTAAGACCGCTTTTCTACACGGTGAACTTGACGAAGACATCTACATGACACAAACCGAAGGTCATGAAATATCAAATCAAAACAACAAAGTATACAAATTGTCAAAGGCTATATATGGCCTAAAACAGGCAGCAAGTGCCTGGAACATTAAAATTAGCGACACTCTAAAACAGATGAATTTTATACAAAGTACAGTAGACACTTGTTTGTTTACACGAAAGAATAAAAACAAAGAAGATACAATTTACATAATAGTTTACGTTGACGACCTTTTCATTGCAGGAAATAAAGAAAACATTGAAAAATTCATAGAAAGATTGAAAAGTCAATTCAAACTTAGCGACTTTGGTGAAGTAAGCAACTATCTAGGAATAAACATAAAGAAGCTAAAAAACGGATATGCTCTAAATCAGACAACAAAAATTAACGAAATAACAAGCAAATTTAACTTAACCGAAAGCAAGCCATATAGTACTCCTATGGATGCCGGATACCTGAGAATAAACGATAACAGCAATTTACTCCCAAACAATCATAACTACCGGCAAGGAATCGGTGCACTATTGTACATAGCAACCGTAACAAGACCCGAAATCCTGACCGCAGTTAATATACTCAGTCGAAAAAACGAAAATCCGACAGAGACCGACTGGAAAGCTTTAAAGCGCGTCATTCGATACTTAAACGCAACAAAAAATCTACACTTAATAATAGACACAGAATTCGCCCCAGTCCTTGAGGCATATTCAGACGCGAACTGGGCACAAGATCCAGAGACAAGGAAATCAACATCGGGAAACATATTTTTAATTGGAAAGAACCCCATTCATTGGCTGTCTAAACGCCAATCATGTATTGCCCAATCGTCCGCTGAGGCGGAATATGATGCAGCTGCAACTGCTGCAAATGAAATCGTCTGGCTAACAAGACTTTTAGAAAATTTAGATCTTCCACAAAAACATCCAATAACTCTCTTCGAGGACAATCTTTCAACGATAAAAATGACAGAGTCAGAAAAGCACTCCAACAGGACCAAATACATCGACGTAAAGTTCCACCTCATAAAGAACTTAGTGGAAACAGGCATCATAGAACTTCAATACTGTGCCAGCAAAGCCATGGTTGCGGACGTGCTAACTAAGCCCGCACCCAAACCTGACTTCCTGAAAAAACGCGAAAGACTCAAACTATTAGACTTTCCTCCACTCAGCGATTAACGGGGTATATTGTGAAATATGGTTCTCCAATTCATAATCCCCGAGTATCCAAAAGAACAGAAAAGAAAAAAAATCCTAATGAAGAAGATCTGGGTCAAGCTACGGCACGTGCTACGATGACGTCGTAAGATCATTGACCTAAGCCCCAGATATCCAGGACTCTGAGAGAAAAAGAAAAAAAAGAACTGCGTAATAGACTCTTTCTCTCGTCAAATCATCTTGTGTTTTTATCTGTGTATTAGGTGTTTTTAACTCGCTCCTAAAGCGACATTCTTATTTTGTAACCTGTGAATCCTATATATATGATTTAATTAAACAGGATTCAAATAGAGAAACCGTCCCTTCTTACTGATTTTGTGTGCTTGACACTCAATTAATATTATCTACATTTTGTTCCCAAACAGCAGCAGAAAGAGCGAATGAAAACCACGGTGGAATCGACTGTGAAAAATAACAGGTTTGTTATTTAACGAAATTGACCTGCAAATTAAAAGAGAAGAGGTAAGCCTTTTGCCTTATTCTTGTATAACTGAAACTAAATGTATACTATCATATATTAGAGCATATATAGTTTGGTAGATAGAAAATGCTCAGAGAAATATTTAATTAGATACGTTGTGATGTTTACCTATAATGATAAAGATTCAACAATGTCTATTTAATATTACTAACAATTTTAACTATTCAATGTAAAAGCAAAAGTTTACTAAAATATTCTTAGTGTCGTTGGTAAGTTTGGAATTAAAATTAGGTATCCCGACCCGGGCACAGTGTGCCGGAAAGGGTTAAAATCATCACCTGAGTTGTGAAACAAACATTTGGGATAATCTTTGACTGTCAGAAACAAACTCTTTGAAATCGTTTGAGACATTTTCATTCTCCCCCCTACTCTCCGGACATTGCCGCGTCCAACTACTCTTTGTTTCTTTTTCTCAAAAATTATCCTCGCCAAATATATATATATATATATATATATATATATATATATATACTTTGAATGATATAAAAAGCATTTCGAGAAATATTTTCCAATGAAATGACAAATGTTTTGGAAAGAAGGCATTATGAGACTTCTGAATAGATGGGAGAAAGTTGTAGAACAGAATGACACCTATATAATTTCATAAGTGTATACGACAATTTAAATCTTCTGCGTTTCAAATTTTCTTCAAAATCGGCACGAACTTTTCGGACAACCGAATACGATGCTATATCGTCGGTACCATGTCAAACTATACATTGTAAAAACAGTAGGCTACTTTTTTTTCATTCAGATTTTTTGATCGGCACCATTTTTTTAAATAGTAAAATTCCTCTTATTTAACCTATTTAATGACATATTAATTAAGGCAAAATCAGTCGGTATTTTACCATTTCAGAAAAGTAGTGCCAATCAAGAAATCTGAATTTTAAAAAAGTAGCGCACTATTTTCACATTGGATCGTTTTACATGGTACCGTAGATATAACCGCTGTCATCGAAATACTCAAGGCCAGAGGACAGAGTGTGACGTCATCACTTATCGACCGTCTTCTCACTACTATTAGAATTTACACAGGAAAATTTTGAATAGCAATTACCCAGGCCTCCCACTGGTCCGTTTTTTGAAAACCAAAAATTTTTTAGAAAGAAATTCGTAGAGGGTTTCTGCAACAATTGCAAGAAATACGCGCTTCCAGGTAGGTTGCCCCGAAATTTATAAAGAAGATTTTTCTTCAGATAAATGTGGTGTTCAAGAGACGGACCGAGTGGAAGCCCTGAATTATCTTTTATTTTGTTTGTAGAATATCTATCATGTTATAAAACAATAATAACTATTTAAACTTACTGGTGAGAATTTGGGATCCTTAAACAAAAATTCAGCCAGATGCGGAATCAGTGTTGCCAGATGGGCTACTTTTTTTAAATTCAGATTCTTGATTGACACCACTTTTTTGAAATAGTAAAAAATGCCTTCTTTAATGACATATTAACTAAGGCGATAACAAAGGAAATTTTACCGTTTCAAAACAGTGGTGGCAATCAAAAAATCTCAATAAAAAAAAGTAGCTCACTGGCAACACTGTGCGGAATGCCACAGTCTTGCCGCATCTGGCTGACTTTTTATTACCCACTATATAACATAGATTAACATACAAGATGGGACATTTCCATAGAGCATAATGGTAATGCGATTGCGGTCGTAGCGCTTTTAGTGACAAATGAGAAGAAACTCCTCATTTTTGTAATATTTTTATTATTGAGTATCTACCTTATTGTGATCTTTCTTTTCTTAATGTTGCATGTTTACGTTTTCAATAGAATCTTACACCGATACATGAACCTAGAATAGATATTCTATTTTATATATCTAATATCTATTCTATGTTCATGCACGGATATATGGAATTTTGGTTTATATATATGATGAGTGAACGATTTAAGTGCAACGAACAACAATGTAAAAATTTCGTCTTGAATGCAGAAAAATGAATGAATTATGAAATAATAAAAAATAAAAAATAAGTAATAAAAAGTGTAGTAATAAAAAGTGAAAAATGAATTATGAAGTAAGCATGATAATTGGATTTAAAGCTACATAAAGTAATGGTGTAATATAAAAATAAACGAAGTCTTGCACTCTACAAATCCCAGAAAATTTCATAAATATTCCCATTTGGTAGGAAAATTTTTATAGCCAATGTTTTATTAATTTATGAAGCTTAACATATTAAACAATCGTTACAATAATCTTTTAAAATTTGCGCATTTTCCCTTTCTTACAGATAAAATAAAAATGTTGTTTTTAATGTAAATAACGTACAATCAATTCAATAATATTTATAATATTAACATATAAGAAATAATAATAAAATTACAGATGGGGGAAAAGCTCCTTTCGACAAATTTTTTGAATTATATAAATCTAACAGTTAACAATAAATAGAGGTACTGATATTACACTTAATAAAGTTTCATTCGATATGAATAAATTAGCTTAATGCCCGAATTTGATTTTTTCACAATTTAATCTCATAAACTTACATATTTACGTTGTTAACAGAATTTTCTAGGTTTTTTCTTTTATATTTTTTCTCTAATTATCATTTTGTAAATTAAAGGTGAACAGTACAAGTACGATTTAAAAAAAGCAGCTAAATAAATAAAGAATAAATACAATATCGTCTGCCTACTTCGTTTTAGGAAAGAACAGATATTCAAAACATAAAGCGTAAACATATTTCTTCAACATAAGTAAATTTCGGAGACTTGTTAATTCTTCCCCTTGTCGATAGGGACGCCCGTACTGTTGCCATTACAGATTTTTCTGTAAATGTCCCATCTTGTATATTAATCTATGCTATATAACACGTGTTTCACATTTTAAACAGAGCAGCTTGCTTGCATGACTAAACAGAGCCAGCTGCTTCAAGGAGCAGCTAGCGTGCGACTATTATTCCAGGTCTGCCACAGGCGGCTACTTTTTAATTATATTTCACATCCCTTTTCCAAAACAAAAAAATTACCTACTCTTTGACAACATTTGCAAGAGAAGTATACGGCGAAATGTATTTTTTAAAAAATATTGGTGCAAACAGAATATAAAAAATCGTAGCCTGTGGCAGCTCTGTTATTGCCGCTCAACGACGGTCAACGTTGGCTTCAGCGAGTGGAAGTTGACAACAACACATATATGATTTTTTTAAATCCATACTTGAATAAAAATTTCGCATCATAATTTAGAATATTTTTCACATACATAAAACAAACTGTCTTAAGCCGCACGTGTGCAACAGGTATGCCATGCTATTTCTAATAAATATATATCGAATTTCCTACCATTAAAAAAATACTAAAATAATTATTTGGTCTTTCGAATATTGCCTTTCTGGGACAAATTTCTTCTGTTGTTAAAATGTTACAATGATTGAATGACACCGGGATTAAAAAACAAATTCATAAGAATGTACCGTAATTTCCGGTCTATAATCCGTGGATCAAACAGTGATGGTCGTACACAGAAATCTCATTTCGTAAAAAGGAATTTATTAAATCGCGATAAATATTAATTTCAATTATTAACACTTTCAAGGGCAGTGGCTAGACTGTCGAGCCACCTCATTTTAATTCCAAAACTGACAAATGGCACCAAGAATATTTTAATAATTTTTGCCTTTCTAATGAAAGTGCAAAATAGCGGATTTATATTTTCTAAGAAATTCGTTTGAATATTCTGGTGTCAGTCAAGTATTTCATCATTTTACGAATAGAATTCTTCTGAACCTGAAAGGGTTAAATGATATTCCGGATCGAAGCATGATTGTTTGATCGGCAGTTTATAGGCCGGAAATTGCGGTAAGTAAAAGCTTTTCTTCGAGTACATTACTTAAAGCTAAACTTAACTTTTAAAACCTGGTGCCAATTCGTCATTTGAGTATTAATAGTAACTGTTATACATAATATACTGCCGCCTTAAGGAGTTAAAAAATTCCTTATCTAGAGTGTTTGACTCTGCAATATTTAAAGAAGGTAATAGAAATACTGGTATTGTATACATGAAAAATGTAGATTAAAGGTGTCAAACCTTTATGCCTGAAAATCAGTTTTTCGCAGAAATTCTGTCATTAACCTTCTCGCTGCGCAACCCGAGATTTCATCGGGCAACGTAAAAGTAGCAAAATTTGCGCAACCCCAGATTTTCTCGGGCATGCATTTTCCGTCTAATTAACCCTCCTTGATTATTCCTACCAGTTATTATTTCATTGTAAATTTTGCCTTATTTAATCGGAGCGTTTTCCGGATTAAATTAGATAAAAATTTTTGTTTTGAAAAACAGGTGACAAAGAATAAAAATTCTTAAAAGACGCTCTTCGCGAAGGGGTTAAATACGCAATTTTTGAAGCTATTTTGATAAAACAATTACGCAGCGAGAAAGTTAAAAATAAAGCTAATATTTCTTAACGGAAATTTCGGTAGCTGTGGGATCCGTTGAAGCAGGTTAGACACCTCTGATTCAGATTGCCATTTACCCTAAATAATGATTAAGCTGACTATTTCTTTTAAATTTGTACTCCCATATATTTAATTCCACAAGACATTGGCATTTATCTTGTAGCTATTAATTGGAATCGCATTGTGATTAAATTCTTCTCAACTATGCAGATTTTTTTTCATCAGAAAAAGTATAATTTTAAATTTTTTTAGTGTATTAGCTCATTCAATGTAAAGAATTAAATATTAAAGCTTATAATATTAATACAATTTTCTTAAAATATTTCTGTTGTTTTCCACAATAAAAACAGTTAAACAAGTTCGGCTAAAAATGCTTTATACAATAGCCTCTAATTTAATATAACCAATTTTATCTTCTTATTTTATACTTTAATAAATTTTCTTTAAAAATAACACTTTTAATGAATAATAAAATCGTTGGAGCTTATCACGAAGCTAATTTAAATTCAATCTACTTGTGAATTATTTATGAGACGCCTTTGATGCAGATTTTAAAAGAAAAGATTGTTCATATCGTGTAATTTGTTATTCCTCAAAGACAATTATTAAAGAGCTTACAATAAAATATTTAAATAGATTAAAAAATGAATTTTCTAAATAAAATGTAATATTTTTCAGATGTCTGTGCAGAGGAAATTGGATTTTTCACAGAAATAAATTTGTAAATAACAACAATTGAACGTTATTTAATTTTTTTTTCATTATGCGTTTTTTAATCAGAATAAACTTAAGAAACAGTGATCCATTTATGAATTTTAAAACGTCTTTTTTCAACTCACATATTTCTGCACTAAACAAAGCTCAAATAATTTAATTAATAAATAAAATTTTAACATTGGATGATTTATTTCTATTTATTGATTATAAATTTAATTGCAATTATTCAAAATTTCAAAAAAATGTTTCAGAAAAAAAAATCGTTACAAAATATGCTTTTAGAAAAGAAAGCTATGATTTATATAAAAGTAGAATATTGTTGCAAATCCAACTGTTAAATAATAGGAAGATTGCTATTCGGAAACAGCATGACTTAATAGTAAGGACTGTCATAGTCTCACACCGCCAAATGGTGTTAAGAGGTGTCCCGCGAAAATTGGAGATACAAATGCGCTGACACCACTAATTTCTTACAGTTTATTTCGTACTTTTAATCAGAGATAATTCTGCCGTTATATAAGGGGAAGATAATTGCTTTAAAATATATGTATCCAGAGCATTTGGAGCCCCTATTTGCACGGGACACATGGTAACGCTAGTGCCAAATCATTCTAAATGCATAGCTGCGAACTTTTAAGATTTGTTTCTGCCATAATTTTTAACAGAAAATTTTACCTTCCGTAATCCTATGTTTTTGATTATTAAATAATATAATATTTTTATGGAGACAAATAGTGGTAGAATTGACAAAAGTAAATGTTGCTGTTAAGGACAGTAATTTCTGGCGTATTAGACGAGATAAACTTAAGTCTGTTTCATACTGCAAATTTTATTTAAAAAATGAAGTCAACGAAAGTCTAAGCAGAAGCAAATTACATTTTATTTTAAAAAAATTATTGTAGAAAACAGAATTATCCGGGCCGCAGGTTATACGACGTAAATGACGGTAAATAGATTTTATGTTAAAAATGCCAAATAACAAAATGATATGTTCAAGAAATCCCCTTAAACAAATACGTAAATTTTTTATTTTTATGAAGCTTACATTTTGGTTTTTAAAACTCAATTTTAGAACATTTTGAAAAAATCCATACCTGCTAACTTCCAGATTTTTTAAAATTATTATCAAGTAATTGTAACGTAATTCGGGCGTATAATCAGCAGATCAAATAAATATTTTTAGAGCCAGAACTTTTTTAAATAAAATGTAACATTTTTAATCACGGTAAATATTTGTCTTCAACTGCTGCATAAGATTTCTGGGTTCAAACATAATTGTTTGATCTTCGAATTGTACACAGAAAATTACGGCACTTGGATCCACAAAATTTAATTAATTATATCTAATTTCTACGTGGTACTCATTTTATTTCGAATTTATTGTATTTATTAAACAAAATGTCTGGTTATAAATTATGAATTATGATCTGAAAACATGATTATTTGACTTAAAAAACTTATTCAATAATAGAATTTATTAATTTATGAGTATACAAAAGAGTTAAGTGGTTTAAAATGTATGGGAATAGTGTTTAAGGGTTTGAATTTGCTTCTAAAAGAATCAATACTGCCCATGATAATGATAAAATAAAATTTATAACCGTTAGATACATTACATCTCTTTTTATTTAGACACTGCTAAATATAGAGCACACTTAACAGTATCTGTTGATGAGAAATTGTGTTCTCGTGGAACTGTGATTTATAAAATGGTTTTAAGATATTGCATCACGTTAAAGTATCAGGAAAATATGTTAAGGCTAACCAATATTTTGGCATGATGGATAATGTTTTCTTTCGAAAACTATCCAAGACATCAAAAACTTATAAATCATCTATACATCAGAACATACTTAATATTTTAAAAGATATTTAGCATTTAGAGGCAAATTTCGAAAGTTTCCTTGGTTGAATATCAAAGATTCTTCATTAGAGTTTCAACGTTTTATCATTAGATGTTTGATTATTATTACACGCTATGTGTGACTCTCGAATTCAATTCTTTGTTTACAGTACTGAAACTTTAAATGAAAATCTGAATTAAAATGCTGATGAAATAAAAAAAAAAAACAATTATTTCATGCATGGATTATCCCAGGTATGTCTAACACGAGATACCACTATTTTTTAGTAGAAATCCTAAACTTATTGAATTGCAGAAAATTTGAGATGAAACAAGGGAAATATTATTATTAAAAATTCCGATATCTCGCGGGACAAAGTTTGACACTGATGCGTTACCCTATTAAAAGCAAAACCTCAAAATATCTTGTATTTTTGTATAATTTTGCAAGCGTTCTAAGAGCAATTATTAATTATCCTTTTTAAGACATCCATTTATTTATATTAAAAAAAAATTATGTTTTCGCAAAAAAAAACTAATAATATGCATTAATACTTTACTTTACCTTAACGCCTCCACAATTCTACTCATTAATCGTAAAATCCCCACCAGTGGCCGAGAGGTTCTGCTCACGAAGCTGGTAGACGGGAGGTGCTGGGTTCGAACCCAATCGCGACCGTTGGCCTAATCGTTTGGAGTTTTCCGTGAATTTCTTCGAACCTTGGATTTCCTTGCGTAAATACGGCTTAGGTTCCCTTAGAAAGAGCCCCACGGAGGGCATACCATCTGAACCTATATCCCTAGTGTAGATAATTGGCCGTCATAAAACAACACAACACTGATCGTAAGAAAACGTATCGAAATAATTAAAAATTCCATTAAAAATCGTCACCCCGTTTCCGAAACAATGCACCGATATAACTTTACATAAAATTTGTTTTAAAAAATATGCTTCATATATATTGATATTTTAAAGGATTTCCTAAAGGTTTCCTCCGCACATATATATGAAATGTAAGAATAGATGAATAAGGTTACAAAAGAAATTGGTTATTATAAAGAAAAGTTCTCAGTTTTTCGGGAAAAAATAACTTAAAACAAATTCGCAAAAAATTCAAAAAATCACTGTACCAATTCGGAATAAACGGTATTTAGAAAAATGACAAAATTTACTATATTGGGCTGAAAGATTAAAACAGGACTTCTTTTACGATTTTCAAAAAGTTTCGAGGGGCGTGAAAAAATATCAAATATTGCGTGAAAAATTAGGTAAAAACATCTTGTAAAACAATTAAAAATCCGAGATATAGATGGGTAAAGACTTGCTCCCTCCGTCAAGAACCAATATAGGAGACTCTACATACGATTTATTTCCCTAGCCATCGTGGAATGACAAACACCAAAACTTACATAGTTCGAAAGAGTGTCTTTCCGACGAAATGTTAATGTTTTAGATTGCCCTCAGTACAGGGTGTTTCATAAAAGGTAGGCAAAACTTTAAAAGCTGATAGTACTCATCCAAACAAACAACTTTCATCAAAGAATGCATGGTCGGAAATAAAACGCAAAGGTGTTGGCGTATTTGGAATCTTGTCCAGTGTTGTCAGTGCGGTACGTTTTTAAATTCAGATTTACTAATTGCCACCATTTTCTTAAAATATCGAAATTAGCCTTATTTAATAAATGATTAAATAAGGTGAAGACAAAGCGGATTATCAATTTTAAAAAATGGTGGCAATCAAAAACTTCGAATTTTAAAAAAGCAGCCCACTCAAAACACTGACTTGGTCCATGCAAACTTTAAAGCTACATTCCTATTGGGAGTTATCAGGAGAAGAATGACACTAATAGCGTGCAAATGTGATATGGGGAAGAAGAAGAACGCGTATGCAAAATTTCGCCTTGATTAATATCTTAAAGCTACTGATCTGAGTGTTCAACTGTCAATCACTGTAGGAACGTAAGTTCCTACAGTGATTGCCGGAAGATGTTGCCTTTCACTAATAGAGAAAAGGCTGATATGTGTTTCATTTACGGAACTGCAAATGGAAATGGCTCAGAGACTCAACGATTGTACGGAGGGGGGTTTCCAGAGCTCCCACTCAGTCCTGCTTTTGAACACCACCATTTTAAGAAAAATCTGCGTTATAAATTTCGTAGAAACTTACCTGCAAGGGCGTTTTCCTTCCAATTGTTTCCAAAACCTACCATGAAATTTTTTCTTTAATAATACTGGTGTTCAAAAAACTGACCAGTGGACCCTTTGTTTCTCACCTTGCTTTTGTCACTTATTCGTTCTTTGCTTGTTTTATCCTCGCACAACAACATATCCAGTGTTGCCAGTGGGCTATTTTTTTAATTCAGGTTTCTCAATTAGCACCACTTTTTAGAAATAGTAAAATTCGTCTTATTTAATGACATATTAACAAATGTTAAAACAATGGCTAAAACAATTTTACCATTTCAAAAAAATGGTGCCAATCAATAAATCTGAATTTTAAAAAAAGAACCCACTGACAATACTGAGTATCTCCTTTGGCTCACTCTAGCACCTTTGTGTTTTTATTCCAACCATACATTCTTTGATGAAAATTGTTTTGATGAGTACTATCACCTCTAAACTTGTTGACCATCTTTTATGAAACACCCTGTATAACCCATTTTTAATATTTTGAGTATCTTGACCCGTGAAGTATAGAAGAATAGAAATCAATATTATTCTACTAAAGAATTAAAAGTGGTTATTAAAAAAGCATGTTATTCTCTGCCACCAAAAGTGTTTCAAAAGCTGATTTATTCAATAGAAACACTATTATTTAAAGTAATCCAAAAGTGGGAAATACTATTAATACACAGCACCATGTAAAAAGTGTTAAATTATGTGCTTTTTTAAATTTTGCCTAAACTTTTGAGACACTTTATAGTTACAAAAATTAATATATATATATCAAAGTTGCGATAATATGCCTATTTATTCATTTTTATACGATTTATTTTAACAAGTGTACCAAAACTAATAAGTAAGTAATATGTATCTGTATAATTACTACTTTGTTTACCGGTCACGAGTATACTAGTCTATTTCCATGAGTAGTACTTGCAGTGTAAATCACATACTACGATTTTTGGCTACCAGTATTTCAGAAAGGAAAAATGTGGCTTATCTTACGGGAGATATCTCATTAATTGAATAAGGCCAAGGAAACTTTACGAAAATAGCGGTGGTTAACGCGCATGGCAGTTATCAGCTATGTGACTTACACTACAAAAATCCATGGAACTAGCCACTAGTTTTTCTAAAACGATACACTGTTGACTAAAGTTGTGCACGTGATGCACGTGCCTGCCTGCGGCATTTTTCTTGAATTAAATATGATCAAGCTTTTATCAGAAAGAATAAGTCTTTATAGCAAATTATATCTTTAATTTGGCCAATTGTGTTATAATATAAGAAATTTAATATAAAATCCAAAAATTTTCAAATCATTTATTCATAGATAAACTCGAAAACCTATCTCGGCAACCAACCTTCAGAAAATGCGGGCTTCCATTTCCTTGATACATAGATTTCATGGGAAAATGCGGATCAACAATGTGTTAACCCATTTATGTCTAGCGTCCCGTTTTGGGGACGTGTCGAATTTAATTATTTTTTATAATTTTCTTCTTCTTTACGACACGGAAATTGTCTATAAATGTCTTTATCTATTGCCGAGAGATGACAGCATAAGGTTGATGTTTATTTGCTTAAATGAAGGCCTTTTTTCAGAGTTTATAGATTTTTCATTTTTCAAGATAGCGAAATGTAAACAGCAAATTTAATTGTATTTTTTTTAATCAAGGATCCATATAAATAAGTCATAATCTTAGCTTGTAGACTTCTTTCAATTACGCATTTTTTTTTTTTAAATTGCGGAATTACATGTTCAAGCCTATTTTTTATGCATGTTTGTAACGTACAAATTATAGGGCGCTAGGCGCATATGGGTACATATTTTTATTAGCCATTTAGGGGGCAGTTATTTATGTAAAGTCCTTTTCAAGATAATTAAAATAAATTTATTTTTAGCCTCAAATAAGATTCTTCTTAATTTATTATTAATAATACTTATAATGTTATTAATCTCTGTAAAGACATAAATATATTTTAAATAATTCAAAAAAATACAATTATAGTATATAATATACAATTTAAAAGCTTAACTTATATAAATTTAGAAAAAAACATATAATTATGCATTTTTTCACATATGGATATTCCCATATTCAGTACGTTTATATTTTATCAAATAAATACAAAAACATTTTAGTGATTTTTTTTTGTGTATTTTTTCAGTTCATTTTGAACATTTAAAACATTTTAACAACAACAACATTTAACAAACATTTAACAAACATTTTAACAACATTTTTAACTGATTTTACCAAAAAACTTGAGAAAACAAAAATTCAGCCAGAAATGGGTTAATATTGTTATTTGAACTCATTCGCGACGACCGTCAGGAATACGTGACGCATATGCTGCTCAGAATCCTTGATTACTCCTACCAGTATTTTTTTTTTTGAAATACTTTCCTTATTGCGCTGAACGCTGACGCAAATGGGTCATTAACCCCTTGAGGGGCACCGGTATATATTATATACCACCTACGATTAATGAAGTTTTACACCAGAAAAATTTTATTAAATTTTACTTTTCTAACTTTGGTGGGAAAAAGCCGTAAATTTGATTTTACTTATTTTGAAATAGAATTTTTCAAGGATTCCGGTGCGAATTCAGCATTTCACAAACGTAATTGATTGCCCCTCAAGGGGTTAACCCTCTGGACTCCGGCGTTTCTTACACAATTTTTTTTCGGTCGGCACCACTTTATTAACCCTAGATCTACCGGGAATTTTATTCAAGTTTTAATAAAACGTTCTACACCAGAATTTTTATTTAAAACTATTTAACTTATTTATTTACCTTATTTTTGTCTGGTTTATATACTTAGTTTATTTTAAAGAAATTTCTGGTTTGAATGAATATTTTGTATGTACCTGTCGGGTCCAATGGACCCGTCTGGTAGACGGAGGGTTAAAAGAAGTTCCCTTCAAATGCACAATTTCAAAAAGGCTCTGATTTAATAAGGCAAATTTTATTTTCCTTTATTACTGGTGCCAAAATCAAATTTTGCAAAAAAAAAAAAAAAAAAAAAAAAATGTCGACGCAACGGCGACAACGGAGTGCAAATGGTTAAACATTTTCTTCTGGTGCCTAAACTTTTGATACAGACTATATATTTTCTAAAAGCCATCCCGTATACCGCCACCGGAAATCATTTCGTAAAAGCTTCTGAGCTTCAGGGCCTAAGTTCAAATCTTGCAAAAAACAGAAAAAAGAACTCAATGGGAAATTTTTTTTCAGATAGCTTCAAGATTAGTACTTCAGATTTTATTTCATAAAAATATATAAAACTGTGCTGCTGAATTATTCTTTAGGGTATGTTTTTTTTCATTTATTGCTACCAACTAAAAAGACTTAAAATACGAAAAATTTAGAATAATATTTATATAAACAAGACCTGGAAAACGAGAAGAAAAGGAATAAAAACGCAGTATTAATCATATAAAGTTGAAAATGTTTGCAATTCAATGTAAAAGTAAAGGACTATGCATAATTTGCACTTTGACCCCTTAATTCTCGCTCCCATGATATTCACGGGTTATGTCTTTAATTCAGATTGTTTGATTCCCACCAGTTTTATAAAGTAGTGTTAATGGCATTACAATGGTATCGTTTTACCTGTCATTAAATAAGGTGAATATTTCTTTTTTTTAAAGGTGGTGCCAATGAGCAATTTGAATTTTTAGACCGTAATTTAATGCGACCGTTAAGGAGTTAGTGAAATTCCTGTCACAGATGTTCTATATGCAACTTATTTTAAAATTACTGCACTTACTGTTCTATAAAGCTCAGATTATGTACATGTTTTAACTGGAAATTTAATTAATAAAATCCGAAGTTACCTTTGGTGGTATTTATTTGAATTTGTATCCAGATAGCATAAACATTAGCAGCAAGTTTGATTTTTTCTAACGTTATCTTACAGTGACAAATTTGAATTGAGAAATTCGCAGCAAATATCACGCAAGGTATACCATTCCCCACTTCTATGAGTAGTTTGTTGTGAAACTGATGGCAAGACTGTATTTAATTCCCGACAGTGACGAAAGCAAAAAATCCTTCTGTTGAGAGAATAGACAATCAGCACATACGCAGAAATTTCATTCGGTTGGCACCGCTTTTTCTAAACGCTATACTTATCAAATATCAGAGAAGGCTCCTATTGAAAAGTACTAATATTGCCTTAACTTGTTTATGGTGATGAAAACGATACATGCATTTTCTAACGGTGTGTTCACATCAATAGTCCTGTTCAGGTCTGTGGACCCCTCCGAAGTGGTTAGACTTATAGAGTAATAGTTGCAAACGGATAGTAGGGCGTGGAAAGATTACTACTTTGCTCTAAGTTTCCAGTATTTTTGATTGCTCTTTTGCCGTTAGTTTGCAATAAATTTGATACAGCGTGAATTTAACTTGCACGGCAAGTTCAAAGTGTGGTGTGACTTTGGCGTTTGCGTTATCTTGCTGCAGTCTTGTCATGCTGAGCTTCCTGCAACATTGCAGGTTTTCAAAGCAAGACTGCTGCAAATTTTCTGCAAATTAAAAATGCTATCTGGCTATGTAAATTAAAATTTCTTGTTGATTATTTTTTTTTTCTTTTCAACGAGATACAGCCTGGAAATTACAGTAAGTGATTTTTAGGTATAAATGACTTTACACGCCTGAATCTGTTTTCATAATAAGTTCTACAATAATGAAACGTATACAATGAGATCTGAAAACATATACTACATTTAGTTTACGAATTATAAAAAAGATAAAAATTCGTTTTTCATCTTCTTTGAACTTGAAGAGTTTATGACAGCACATACGGTCCTCTTAAGTTTATAAATCTCCACACTTCTATTCCTGAATTTATTTAAAATTTTCTAAAAAATATGTTTCTAAATGTAACTCAAGTGCTGCATGATATGTTAAAAAGAAACAAAACACGTTTTTTGTGTCAAAAAATTCTGAAAATTCATAAAATTAAAAGTGCCATAACTTGATAAAGAAACTTGGTAAAACTTGGAGAAACTGTGCCAGGATCAAGGGATCCCATATCGGCGGCTATCTGAGACGCTTCCATCGAAACGCTCAAGGCCAGAGGACACGAGTTGAGAAGTTGTCACTAATCGACCGATTTCTCACTAGTGTTGGAATTCATACCGGAAAATTCTGAATAGCAATTTTCTTTTATTTTATTTGTGGAATATCTATCACCTTATAAAACAATAATAACTATTTAAACCTAATGGTGAGAATTTGGAATACCCCATTAAAAAATCAGCCAAATGCGGCAACACTGTGGCATTCTGCTTCTGGCTGAATTTTTTTAGAGATTCGGAATTCTCACCAGTAAGTTTAAACAGTTATTATTGTTTTATAAGATTATAGATATTTCATAAATATAATAAAATAAAATTGATATTCAAAAATTTCCGGCGTGAATTCCAACACTTGTGAGAAGTCGTCGATTAGTTATAACATCACAACTCGTTCCCCGAGGCTAACGAAAAAGACAAGATACCGCGGTGGCTCCGATTCTTCTTTTTTTACAGACCGCTGGAGTCACGTGATGCTCGAATGCACCAATGAAAGTACACGAAAAGAGCATCACGTGACTCCTGCGGTCTGTAAATAAAGAAGAATGGGACCCACCGCGATAGCCAGTCTTTCTCGTTAGCCTCGTCGTTTCCTCTGGAGTATCTTGATGGCAGTGTCTGAGGCGAAGCCTGCCGAGACGATGGGAAATCCTACCAATAGGTGGACCTGGTGCCGGGCATCGGCACACCACCCTGGAAAAAGCGTAGGAGCCCTAACTTGATATGTTATAGGCGTGCAAAAACAGATTTTTTGCTCTATTACTTGTAGCTGTATAAGAAAGTTTTTCTAAATGTTTCTCTTACAGGACTCAGGAAACCTATAAAAATTTAAAATGTATAACTTTTTAAAAATATTTATGTCAGGTAAATGAATTTTCATATGACTAAGAATAACATTTAAAACATTTTTGCAATTCGAAATATACCTCTAAAATTACAACTTCTGATAATCAGAATTATCAGGTTGTAACGAAAGTTTCCCGCCGCAGCTAATACGGTTTGTGCAAACAGTTAGCGTTGACGTGTTTACTCATATTTTGTCAAACGATTTTTGGAATTTGAAAGAATGAGACTTGCTTTAAATTTGTAAAAAAATATCGTTATCATTAAGTACAAGTTCTCTGAAATGAAACTATCCCGCTACCAGATTAGAACCATCATTTACATCCAGTTCCGTTGCAAAAAGTCAGCCACAGAATGTCACCGAATAAAGTGTACAGCTTTAGGTACTTGTGTTGTATCATGTCACACTGTGAAGGTTTGCTGGAATGGAGGTTATATATAAAATTACAGTTAATTATATATATTACAATTAGTATTATGCAATGGGGATTTGGCGGAAAACTTTCGTTACAACCTAATACAATCAGAATTTCGACACTCGACGCTTTTTGTATTTAAAAATATGCATATACATAGCTGCCAACCTTCCACTAATCTTCCGTAATATCTGGATTACCGTTATTTCACGCGTACCCGCCGCATCTCAGATAAGTCGATGTCCTGCCATAATTAATTTTATATAAAATGTGACTTGCTTCTTCTTAGCACTTATTTGACTTCTTTTTTTTAATAAAATTTCCGGTTTGAAAAAGACTTAACTAAGCCGCGGGGGATACGCGCGAAATTACGGTAATTCAAACCAGTTTAACCACTTTCGAACCAGAAAATTTATTTCATGATTCTTTATTTATTTAATTAAATGTTTCTACGTGTAACATATTTCATTCCATTTCTTAAAAAAATTTCTGGTTCAAAAGTATTAAACCAGGGTCAAATTAACGCACGTATAATGGAAGATTAGTTTATGGTTGGTACCTATGCATATATCTAAAAGAAGACCACTAAAATTTTATTTAGGGAATTCAGGTTTTATTTTAAACATGCTAAGCACTAAAAAACCAAATTTAAACTAAACGTGTTTTCTTACGGCAAAAGTATTGTTCTTTTGAAATAGCAATTTACATCTAAAAAATCTTTTTATACAAATATTTGGTCCATTTTCAGTGACAAGTGCTGTGAGAAAAAGTTAAATGACGTAAAAACTGAAGCTATTTCCAGATGAGAAATTAAATAAGGAATATTTTCTTCCTCAGAAAAAAAGGCTTTAACCACATTCGCGTGAAAATACTACTACAGGTTTTCTTTTATGAAAGATATACAGGGTGATTCTAAATTCTTTTTACAAAATAAGAGGGGTGATAGTACCCATCCAGACGAGAAATAATTACTATAGAACATGGGGTCGCAAACCACTTATTGAGTCACAAATACAGGGTGTTTCCCTCTAACTGAAGTCGGCTTGTCGGTATTAATTTTGCGAAAAATAAAAATATTGCAATAAAAATGTAACGATATGTTCCGGGTGCCTCAAAAATGACTGATGGATTTTAAAATTGAGTAACGGGGACAGTTATCTAAAAAAAATTTGCAGGAGGGTTATGTAAGATGTTTGAAGTTTTTATGCTGCGATTTCAAGTTTTAGTTACGAATAGCCGCGATAGATGGCGCTGCAAGCAATAGGCGCTAAATCCAGCCTAGATTTTTCGGCCTCTCTCTTCTCCCATGCGAAAAAAGGAGATTAAAATATTTTGAATGGATCCAGAAGTACCAATAATCGGGTCTGGAATTAGCACCTATTTCTCGCAGCGCCATCTATGGTTTGAAATTCGAACTAAAATCAATAATCACAGAAAAAAAACTCCCGACATCATACATAACCCTCCTGCAAGAATTTTTTTAATATCTTTCACCGTTTGCAAGTTATTGAATTTTAAAATCCATCAGTTATTTTTGGGACACCCGGTACCTTGTTTTGTATGAAATGTGATAACATCGCTAAAAAAGTGGTAGAAGTATCCAATATACCCGCACGCAGTATGCATTGGACTGTGTTTATCAGTTCATATGGTATCATCGATTGTGTGAGTACCCTATTTTTCTAAAACTTTCTGTTACATTTTTATTGCAATATTTTTATTTTTCGCAAAATTACTACAGAGAAGCCGACTTCATTTCAGCCTCTTTTTCTGACTCGATAAGTTGTTTGCGACCACATGTTCTACGTTAATTATTACTTCTCTGGATGGGTACTACTACCACCCCTCTTATTTTGTAAAAATAATTTAGAATCACCCTGTATAATGTAACTGAGATGAAACTACTTCTTCACGAAGATTCCTAATATTTTGATAAGGGGGAACTACAGATATTAATTTACAAGAATAAATATATTTATTTTATTATAAAATTTATATCTTTAGTTACTTTCCAGTTACTGAGCAACAAATGCACAAATTCAGAACTCCAGGGCATCGACAGATCCACCGAGAGGAGAATTGTTTAATTCTAGCTATAAAAGAATGCACAACCTATGTCCCGCACGCCACCCTGACACCGATGTTTCCATACAGAATAACAATTTGCGTTATTTAATGACATAAACTTTGCCGTTAACCCAATAAGGAACCAGCGTGTTCTACAGGAATTTTATTCAGTTCACACCACTTTTTCTTAAACACTTACTTTTACTTTATGAATCACTGAAATGTGTTAATTAGATAAGGCAAATTTAACTGTTCTCTTTTACTGCTATCAGAATTTTTTTTTTAAATCACGAATATAATGTTGCAAAAACGCAACGTCAGTCTTTAATGAGTTAACACGTTTACGCCGGCGCGGTGGGTCACACTCGATTGTCTCAGAGTTGCCAAGTCTCCGGCTTTTTGCACACCACTATTATTTTAGAGAGAATGTTGCTCCTTTAAATCGACCAATTGTTCTAATTAAATAAAACAACATTTTCTGTATTAAAATACTGGTATCCAAAAAGCCGAAGACTTATCAGCTCTGAGACAGTTGGGTGTGACCCACCGCACCGGCGTTAACGTGTTAAATAAGTCAAAGATTACCTTTCGAATATTGCAGTGGGAAATGACTTTCAGACAAAAAGATTGTCAGCACTCCACAATAAAGCTACAAATAGTAAATAAACTTTGCGATTCAAAAAGTTCGTTATCTCAGTTAGCGTATTTCTATTTTTTTTTACATTAACCCCTTCAGAACGGGCCTCATTTGACAACGTTTAAATTTTTAATCCCAGAAATTCTGTAAATAACTTTTAGCCTTTATTTCCAAAAATACATTTAAAGAATTGTACGATTTGGCACGCGAAAATTTACGACTAATATATTCTGGTAGTAAAAGAATAAAACAATATGGACTCTATATGGAACGTATACGTCCCACCCATCCTGAAGGGGTTACCGTATGTAAGGTTATGTGGGGCAACTGGGCCATGATTTTACTATGTGACTCTGGAGATTCTGGCAATTCAGCTTCAAAAAGCTAATGTTCGTTTGAATTACGTCTGAACTTTTGTAAATGTGTTCAGTTATGTTCTCTCTATCAGATAGAAATGCTCAAAATTACATTTTAATATTTAATATATATATATATATATATGTATATATCATCTTTCTTTCCTCATGGGCACAGCTACCCCATAAAAATGGGGCAAGTGGACAAGGAGGATATATGTTCCACACGGGTTGAGGAGCCGAGTTTAAAGAATGCAGACATGAATAAAGGCGAACAGACAGATAATGTAGTGTCTACCGCGTGCGAAGGACAGAACTAAGGATGCAGTGACACGATGACGGCTATTATTAGTTTACATCTGATCAGAGCCTCATTAAAGCTGGAGAAATCTTCCATCAGTAAAAACGAATACAATTTTTTTACCTTGTATCTGACATAAATTCTGCATGAATAATGCATTTAAAAAATGCATACATTTCTATACAAATTTACTGTTGGAAGTTTGCACCGGCGCGCGGTTATTAAATTCTCTGGCATTAGCACCTTGAGGGACGGTAGTATTTTTATGAAACCACTTAATTTTAATTCCGAAATAATACATTGGCACCAGAATTTTGGTAAAAAAATTGTCGGTTTATTATATATGCGAAATATAGCTTTTTCTTATTTATAAATAAATTTGTTTTCAAATTCTGGTGTCATTCATTAATTTCAACATTTTAGGAATGAAATTGCTTTGCCTCTGAAAGGGCTAACAGGGGGATTGTTCATATTGTCGCAATATGGTAGAATCTCTGGACCTGCCTATTGCACAGGTGAACTGTTACCAGTAACAATGATTAATATTTTTTTATACATATTTATGGCAGAAATGTTTCATGGATAATGTATTTAACCGGTTCGGGACCATGGGTGCATATATGCACCCTCAAAAAGTGCTTAACACGCTTGAGTTTGATACCAGTAAAAAATAAAAATAAAATTGATTCTATTCAATTACGACATCTTAGTGATTTACGAAGTTAAGTCAAATAATTAGCAAAACGTGGTGCCAAACGAATAAAATTCGCGTAAAAGATGCCGGTCCTGAACGGGTTAAATAAGGAGGAAATTTCTTTTCAAATTTACTGGTGAAAGTTTGCATCGGTGACCATCAGCCCCAAACAAACAAGTTATAGTTGAAACTTCGCCATTATGAGTATTTCTTGATTCATCTTTATTCATAGTTCCATGGTTAAACTCTATTTTTCAGCACGAGTCTACAGCCAATAACAGTTTCACCTCAGGAATATGGTAGCCTATTTGACGCCATCTTGTATTCAAAAATTGCATTTTCGTGCCAGAAACCCTGAACAGTAATTTTAATTATATTCTCTGAAAGTCATTTTTAATGACTCCTTCTCACCGCTGTGAACTGCTATATTCCTTCACTAATCTGTAGGTTTCACTGCAACAGAATCATTATTTAAATTAATATATTTTTACAGACATAATGCAGTTTTGTAAGATTAAATTATGACTAATACTCTCAAGGATTATATTCCTATACCTATTTAAATTTTTTATATCATGTCGAAAACCTATCTGTTTTAAGCATTTAAAAATAATTCAGCGAAAACAACATTAAAATTTTGCCCTTTTACTCGGCAGACAGGTGGTTAACCTCTTGCATGAGCACATCGCATGTGCACGCAAATGCGTCAATTTTGGAATGCTGAGTTTGGGCAAGAGAAAAATCGATGTTTCAATTCCGTGAAGCCCGAACTCAGTTCGTCTAATGCATAATATGTAATTTACCATTTTCGCAATAGATGGCGATACTGTCCCGTTAAAAGTTCTGCAAATTCGCACTTTTTGTCGGATTTTTGCAATTTCGCAGTTGTTTCCAAATTTCATTCAAACCTTTCAGAGGGAAAAAAGATTCCATTTTCGTGTATTTTTCTCAAATATATTCCACAGGCAAGAGATTAATGACTTTAAGTATAATCATATTTTTCCAAATTTCCGGTATAAATTTGGAATTTCTGAATAAATAGGTCGTTCAAACTTGCAACCCTGCTCAACAACATGACAGATCAGATTTATTCACAGCACAAAAAAAGCGCCTACAGAATTTTTCACTTCAAATGTGACAGTTAATACTAAGTACAAGCACTTTCAAAATATTACATAACATATTTAAATTTTCATGAGTAAGTGGTTGGTGAGAAGCGACATGGTGTAACATAACCTATCCTATTATCCATGTGACACTTTTTACATGAGCTTCCATCATTATAAATGTAGCTTTTCTTGTGTTTGTTCGCGCATTTTCGGTAATTAAAATTTCGGTACTTTTCGGTTAGCCGGGCGCCAGTGTTATATATATATATGTATATTAATACATACATGCATATATACATATGTATATGTACACATACATTGTATATACTATGCACATATATATGTATGTATATATACGCACATGTATATATACATAACACATTTGCTGATAAGTTCCCGGTCTAACGAAGAAAACACAACTTTTCTGGTCAAATTCGATTTTATTCATCAACATAGTCTCCTTTAAGAGCGATACAATCATTTCAGCGCCTATCTAACATTTCAATACCTTTCTTGAAGAACGAATTGTTTTAGGCCTCAAAATAGGCCTTTCTTTCAGCGATCACCTCCTCATTCGAGCCAAATCTCTTGCCGGCGAGCAATGTTTTCAGGTCTGCGATCAGGTACAAGTCGCTGAGAGCCAAATCTGGAAAATAGGATGGCTCCGGAAGCAATGCGAAGTGTATTTCGTGCAATTTTGTCATCTTAGACAAAGACCTGTGACAGCGTGGGGGGGGGGGAGGGGACGTGGCACCCACTTCGAAAACAGCTTTCTCGTAGATAAATGTTCACGCAAAATAAAGCCTGTACTTTTTTTATATGTTTAGAGTGTCAGCTATCTCCTGCAACTTCACTTTACGGTTTTCTAAAACGATTTTGCGGATTTTTTTATGTTTTCCCGTATAACCACCTCTTTTGTGCGACCAGAGCGTTGCGCATCATCGATGTTTGTACGACCACATTTAAAATCATTAAACCAGTCAATAATGGTTAATTTTCCGGGTGCAGAGTCCGGATAAGATTTATCAAGCCAAGCTTTTGTTTCCACGGTGTTTTTCCCCATAAAATAGCAAAGTCTTATCAAAACACGAAATTCTTCTTTTTCCATTGTTTTGAAAATACAAAAAATTGTTTCACTAAAACCACTGTAACTTTTGAAGCAACCGTCAGATCGTCATAAAATGTTTACAGCTACCTTTTTAATGTTAGTACTTACTAAACAGAAATTCTGTATTTGTGGCGCCATCTGTCAGACCGGGAACTTATCAGCCGATGTGTTATCTATGTATATATAACACTGGCGCCCGGCTAACCGAAAAGTACCAAATTTTTTTCTTTAGTCACGCCACCATGTATCTAAATACTTCAGTTTTATGCTTCATACTGCTACCGACCTACGGGTTCATTCAAATAAACATATTTTAAATCAGAAACTTTATTTATCTTTAAAACTACCGAGGTAGGTCATTAAGCTCCCGTAAAGCATGGTAACGTCACGGCGACGTCGTTGTGAAGTCACGCTGTGATTTTGTGACCGTCGATGTTATAACGACTATCTTGTTATATATGTTTGCGTTCCATCCCCCCCCCCCAGCAGTTTCAATTAAAATTCTGTTTAATAACTTATTTATTTTAGTGCACTATAGTCAAACAGTGCAGTCCCTAAATTAAATTCAACATTTAAAAAACTAAAGCGATTGTATTAATGGCCCTGCACATTTAAATTAAATTATTCTAGTTACTCATCTCTTTAATAAAATAAAATCAGTGATTCAGTCTCCATTTTTACTTTGTGAGTCTCTCACACATACGATTTAACTTTGTAGAAAAACGTTACTGCTGTCTGTCAGAAACAAAAGCATTTTAGCTTCGGGCATTTCCTTATTTGGGCATGAATATAACTCATCATTTAAAATCACTTAACATGCAATCTATCCATTAGAATTATCTTCGCAATACACTTTAACATTCACACCCTTTTGTTCATATGTATGTCAATTCTGCATTTTTGTGGTAAAGCATGGGGTTTATCTTTGATCTAACATCTGGTCTAGAAAAATACATTCTCATGCCTTTCCGCCTAACGAATTCGGTCTGTTACTATGCCTTATCCAGAAACATTTATTTTATTTTTTTTTTACACTTAACTGCAGCTGTATCAATGTACAGATTAGACTGCGCCTATCATGATTCAGGAATTTTAGCAACCCAGAGTCTGGCGCCCCTACACAATTAATATATGGTAGAAACCTACCGTATGTATTTGGCGAATCCATACCAGCTTATGTTTGTCTAGGCCTCTTGTGCATGGCGCAAAATACTTGTAGATTGTCGATATTGTAGTCCGCCAAGCAAGAAAGTTGTAACTGCATATTCGACACTCCTGCTCTGTCTCTAGCCTCGTGATGTCATTTTAAGAAGAGGCTCTTTTCTTTTCCCCATTGTACCTCTCCCTGCTGCCTGTTCATCATGGAATAAAAAAGTCTTCGTTTACCAAATTGGGTTTTTTTTTAGTAAGTCCTGGTTTTTCTAAATCCCTATACGTTGTCAACAAACGGCCATCTCTGTATGTAACGGAATCGTCTCCACAAACTTTGGTCGCCTGACCAGTTTTTTTTCTCCTAAAAAAATGTAAGGGAGAGGTACGTGCTTCCAATCTTCATCAGGATTTTTCTGCATGGACTTCGTGGAGCGATGGATCCCTCCCGGCTGACGCACCACTTTGTTGCAGTGATCTTCGAGTAAACTCGCCCCCCCCCCCCGTCACCTAAGGAAAAGTCATCCTTGAATCAACGGCTCGCCAACCCGTCAAAAGATGGAAGATTTCATCCTGGATTGAACTTCGCGCCCTGGACACCTGCCCCTCGCCGAAGAAATATCTTTGCCTGCTTTCTATTCTGCCTTCGCCTTTGCCAACCCCAGGAGTTTTGGAATCAACTGCTCGCACCCCATCACCGAAGGAGTTTTTTTTCAACTACTCGCCCCGGACGCTGCTCGTAGCCGAAGAAATCTGCCTGCGTTCTATCCTGTCTCTCGGAACATTCCCCCTGCCCAAGCATAGATTATAAAACGCTTTCCAACACTTCCTGAATCCTTTAACAAGACATCGTAATTTAGGGAAATATCGTAAGTAAGATAACTAAGTAAACATTTTAGAAAACGCATAAAACATTTGAAAAACTGATTTCAGCAGTTACCGTCCATAGCCAAATATGTTTTCTAATTCTTTTGAATTTGATATCTTCTGTATATGATATATGATATATGATAATTCTGTATTTGATCTGTAGGTTGATATATATACTATATAATGGGGAAATTTAGTTTAGCAAGAAAAAGCATAACAGGTTGAAATTACCTTTCAGCAATTTATACTAATATATGGAAACATACTTAAATACTTTTGTGCAACCCTGTAGTTTACCTAGAGCCTTTATTATACGCCACTATTTAGTTAAAATTTAATTGAAACTAAGACACTTTTAAAACTGCTGAAATCACATTTCCAGAAATTATGTTTTACAGACGGCCATGTATCCAATACTTTACGTGACCCTGTATATCATTTTATCTATATTCTACAAACATTTCTTAGCAAATTAAATGCAGTTCAGCGTAAAAAAGAACAACTCATTTAAAAACCACCTTTAAGCAATTTGCTCCCATACGCAGTAACCCTTACGAGTACTTTTGTGTAGCCCTGTATATGAATTGTAGCATTTTTATACACCATATACTATGCATAAATATAGTGAATCATAAAAGCGCATATCATAATTAAAAATACATTTCCAGCAATCATCGCTAATGAACAGTACTTCGGATACAATATAGTATTGAAATATTTTGTGTGTCCCTTTAAATGCTATGTGCACTTCGTATTATACATGAAATTATTTATAGTATGTAAACCTCAGCGACGTATATAAATTTCATTATATATGAAATAGATTAACATAATTAAATTACGCCACAAACAATGCCCTCCTCCCCTATATCATTATGTACTGGAATACCTTTTTTAGCCCTGTAAATGAACAATAACTATTCTATGAATCGCATATTCAGCAGAATGCATATTTTAATGCGCTTCATAAATGCATATCAATTTTATTATGTTTGAAAGCGTGTAAAACCATTAAAAATCATTTGAAACGATTTTTCCCATAGGCCGTAATTTAACGGAATACTTTTGACTGTCCCTGTAAATGAACTAAACATGCTACAAACTTCATTAGAAATAAGGAACGTGCTATGGTAAACGCCAATATCTAAATGTTTCAGGGCAATCCGAGTTTATTTACGAGAGTTAGAGCACGGACAGACGGCTATACAGAATAACGAACAGGCAAACCGAAGTTAAACACTGTTAATCTGTTCAAAAAAAAATCCACTCCTATATTATGTAAATAAATATGAACTTTAAAAAATATATATACTAAAGTAGTTTAATCTGTAAATTTCCTATTAGACATGAAAAACTTTTTATTTCAATGTTTAAATACCATATTTTACTTTTTTGTGCCAATAATTACGTGTATCATAAACTTAAAAAATGATTTTATAATAGACGAGCATTTAATAACCGCTTCAGAATGTCTATAATTAAATTTTAGATTAAAATCACAAACAAATGCTTACATACAGTTAAAAAAAATAAATATACCAATTTGAAAAACACTAAAAATAATAATTAGTATTTATAATTGTACTATTAAACAACAATAAACTACAATAGATGAATTAAATGTATTATTAGATTTAACAATATCTGAAAAATCTTTGCATATGTTATAAGAAATTTCTATTATTTTATAATTTTGGCAAATGCTAAATCTGAAAACCATTGGTATGAAGATTTAAGATTTTAAATAATAATTAAAAATATTATTAGCACTAAAAAGAAAATCTTTCAAAAGTTTCACTACTGTAATACGTAAAAATACATTTTCCCAATATAATCCTAATTTCTAATCTGAAATAGTTTCGTAATATCATAATAATCGAAAATCATATTTAACTCCAAAATAATAATGCCTATAACTATTGTAAGTGTTAGTAATCAGGAAACACAAAACAGTAAGAAGCCGAAAAAAATTCCAAATCATTGTCTCAACATATTTTCAATCTCAAGTAACAGCAAATTAATCTTTAAATTAATTCCACTATGAATGCAGGCATGAATCTGTCTCTGCGCAGCTGTTTTTCTTTTCTTTTCTTTTCTTTTTAAGCAATCGCAGATTAACCCTAGAACTACCGGAAATTTTACTCAAGTTTTA
The DNA here is from genome assembly GCA_963932465.1 of Maratus speciosus. NCBI lineage: Eukaryota > Metazoa > Arthropoda > Arachnida > Araneae > Salticidae > Maratus > Maratus speciosus. Next base: position 438,254,424 of record OZ010787.1, read on the forward strand.
TAAAAACATTCTACACCAGAATTTTTACTTAAAACTATTTAATTTGTTTATTTAACTTATTATTGTCTGATTTATACATTTAGTTTGTTTTGAAGAAATTTTCTGGTTTGAATAGATATTTTGAATATACATGTCGGGTCCATTGGACCCTTCTGGTAGACAGAGGGTTGAGATATTTTCAACGCAGCATCGAATAGGAAAATGTTTCTGAAAACAATTGCAGATCTGTCATTTACTAATATAACATAAAACTATTTAAGTCATCATCATAATATACAAAACAGGGATAAAACATTTAAATTAAATAAGACTTACATTTAAGTCCCATTTATAATATCCGTGGATCCGTGTATTTGTAATATTTTAAAATGGCGGGCTTCTTTCTCTTATTTTATAAAAAAGTGTTGTAGACTTGGTGATGTTCTAAACAGACTAAAATTCCGGCGTCTTCTCTTCTGTGCGCAGACGATTTTGATTTTCAGCAGATGTTCTTTTTACCGTTACAGAGCTGTCAAGACTCCGGCTTTTTGGATACCAGTATTTTAATACAGAAAATGTTCTTTTATTTAATTGGGACATTTGGGCGATTTAAAATAACAACATTTTCTCTAAGATAATAGTGGTGTGCAAAAAGCCGGAGACTTGGCAAGTCTGCGCGTTATTTGTTTTTCTATACAAAAGATTTCGAACTTAAATGCGCAATAATTTTATGAGACTGTCTTTAATTAAAATTGTCTTTTTGAAGAATTTTCCAATGTATTTTATCTTTTCTTTTTATCGGTTCCAAACAATTCAAGTTACGATGGATTGTAAAAGTTCTTTTTTGTAAATAATAATAATAATAATAATAATAATAATTAGAGTTTATTTGATAAACCATTGTTTAAATTTTTAAAATGAGTAAATATCAATTTAATGGTAATAATGAACCTCCACCCCCTTTTTTTAAAAGTAAAATTTGTTTCACACGTAATAAATACAAAATATCGCTCACCCGCAAGAAAAGTGACACATCTCGACAAAAGTAAATTTCACAGCAGAGGCAAAAGAAAATGTGCATGATTTTATTGTAACATGAAATTATAGCACTTAGCTTTGCATGCAAGAATAAAAAAGTGCATAAAAGCGTAAAACACATAAGAATGAAAACATAGGATGTGGTTTGAAGGGTTGGATAATTTTACCTCACTGCATAATCCGCCCCTCGTCTTTGGTCACAAATGGACATATAGCGTAATAACGTGATTTTCTGTGTAACTAAACATATGAAACTGTTTGTGTAGCAAGACGCACCTGTGACAAACCTTTTAGTGGAATAAAACGCAAAATGAATTTTTGCGAGATGTGTCACTTTTCTTGCGGGTGAGCGATATGTCCTTAATAAATAAAAAAAAAGGACTATCGAGGATAAAATAAAAGAATTCTTTGTCAATCTGCCATTCTTTTCATATTAATTTTCTGTAAAATAAAACAATTTGTAAAATAACTTTTTTTTAAAGTCATATCTCTAAAATACAAATTTGAAATACGAATAATTAATTATTATCATGCATTTTGCATAAATTTTGTATATTTCTTTTATTTTCGGAAAATGTTAATTTATTTAAAAAGTCTGAAAGAAGTAGAATTTTTTCAAAAATAGTTACTTAAAATAGTTAAATAGTTGTCAGGAAAAAAACTCTCTCAAGAAAAAAACTCCGACTAAACTCTGAAGACTCTTTCTACGTGCTCATTAAAAGCTGCAGACTTAACTGTAATAGAAAATTTTTAGTTTGAAACCATAGAAGTGTTTCGAATACCACTGGTTGGCAAAAAAAAAAAAAAAAAATATTTTCCTCTCCGCAATCTAAATATAAAGTGTACAGATTTATTACTCCTAATTCTAAATATGTTATCCAAATTCCTTTAATGCTTGTATCGTGCACTTTATACATTATGTCCCCCCCCCCCTTCGTGACAGAATTTACCATTTGCTATCCACTAATATATTTTCATTTCTTATGCCGCTGTAGCTCGGGACTGTTTAAAATACTATTTAAAATATTTCTCTTAATTTTCAAAGATTTTAAAAGTTCATATTTTTTTCACACTGTGACTTACAATATGATGGGTTTTTTGTCACATATGTGACGTGACGTACGTTACATTCAATGGCATACCAATGACGTCGCAATTTTTTTAATTGATAGAAAAATATAATTTTACAGTAAATAACATGTTTTAAAGAATTTTTGTATTTTTTTAAAGTTTTCTAAGAAGTTCACATCTCAGTCACAATGTGACATCACTGAGTGGTGGCATTTTGGTCACAGATGTGACGTGACCACAGTGACTTACAGTGACATCACAACGACGTCACCGTGACCATGCATACTATGAGGGCATGTATGCGCAAATTTAAAGTCAATGAGTGTTTGCCACCACTTTTTAAAAATAGAAATCTTAGTTTTATCTATTTACAGACCAGTTTGCGATTAAATAAGTTAAATAAATCTATTATGAAATGATAGAAAATGTCAGCTATCAGCACACGGTTCAAATAAACCGAAGCTCCAGGTTTAGTGTTAAAAAATGGTATATTGGTTCCTTATCAGGGCGGTCCACAATGCGGCCCGAGCTTCCACAAATCTATTATTGTTATAGTATATATTTATTCGCTTTATTTAATCACATACATTTGGTTATTTAACCCCTTGAAGGGGGTGGTTCATTTTTCGACCAGTTAATTTTAATTCCTAAATGCCACATTTTCAACAGAATTATTTAATGACATTTTTTTATTATCAAGTACTCGAAGACAAGCTTTTACTTATTTTCATATAAATTTGTTTATAAATTACGGGGTCATTCAATGATTTCTGCATTTTACGCATAGAAGTGCTTTGCCCCTGAATGGGTTAATAAAGACGAAATTTTTAATTTGTAAAAACCGTATGTAATCGCGTATAAGCCGACCCCAAATTTGAGAGGTATAACGGACTGAATACCAGTATTTTTAAGAGTTACCTTCCTCTTACCTAAAAGAGGAATTTGCAAAAATTTTCTGATACCAAATAAGGTAAAGCAAACTGGTTGAAAATACTGGTGTTCAACATATTTTTGTTTTCGAATGTAGCGGTCGGCTTAAAGGGTATTTGTGACGAAAGATTTTAAGTGAAATATGTTGGATACCATATGTTGGACCCGCTCTAAATAGTACTTTATTGCTTCCATTTATTAAGTGAAATTTCTCTTTCAAAATATGTTTATTTGACCTAAAAAACTGGAAGATTGGCCGATGTGGCTTTATATCAATTAAAATTTTTTTCTTCTTCCGTTTATTCGCCCCATAAAGGTCGGGCATCATTTAACGACATTTAGATTTTTAACACCACTAATTCTATATAGCATTTTTAGACTTACTTTATCCCTAAATTCCACGATTACGCAAGGCATAAGTTATGACTAAAACATCATGGTACTAAAAAATAAAGAACATATATACCCTATATTTAACGTAAACGTGACATCTGTCCTTCAGTGGTAAACAGCAGTGGTACTCACCACGCTTCCACAGAGCTAATTCTATTATTTAAATAGAAGAATATATAGAGAATATTCTAGATATTCTAGATTAATAGAGATTATTCTATTATTTAAATAGAAATCCTCACATTATTTAACCGCCAACTTTCTTTCATTAACGCTCCGCCTACTTGATAGACCGAGAGCTGGCAGCACAGACACGTGGTTCGTATGGATACCGTTATTTCTCCAGGAGAAACTACCAGTACATTTTTATAGAAAAGGGAATCTATGTTAAACGCGCAAAATTTCGCCTTCTTTTAAGAAGAGATTTTCTGTAAGATAATACTGGTGCTGAAAAATTTTCTGGTCTGCAAAATTCAAGGAGGCGTAGGAACCATGTGACAACCACCTCATTGAGTAAGAGGCTGAAATTCCAGAACTAGCTAAAGCTCCATTCCCATGTTAAAATTCAATCGGCCTGCCAAAGCATATATTGGTGGAAAACACCTAAAAATCCGATTTTACCGGTAACTCGTAGGTTTACCATTGTGTTTCCCTGCTCCCAGTCCTCCATGTTATCATACCTTTGGGTGCAAGAATACGCAATGGTAAACCTACGAGTCGACAGCTAAAATAGGGTTTTTAGGTGTTTTTCACCAAGATATGACTTGGCAGACCAATTGCGTTTTAATATGGTAATCGACTTTTAGCTGATTCTGGAATTTCAGCCTCCAACTCGATGAGGTGGTTGTCTGTGTTACGTGCTCCCGGTCTAAGACGGGTCCAATGGACCCGACAGGTACATTTAAAATATTTATTCAAACAATAAATTTCTTTAAAATAAATTAAATATATAAACCAGACAATAATAAGCTAAATAGATAAGTTATACAGTTTTAAATAAAATCCTATTGTACAATATTTTTATAAAACTTGGGTAAAATTTCTTCTAATTCTAGGGTTAAATAAGGCGAATATTACTTTTGACAAATAGTGGCGTGAGAAGAATACGTCTCACAAATAACAGTCAGTGCCACTGGTTTCAAAAAACAAAAATTCTATTATAGATCTTACTTTAATATAAGTAGTCACCAGAAATGTCTTTTTGCTACAATGTTACTTATTTCAAAAATATGTTCTTCTTTTATTGTGAAAGGTGAAGTGAATTGAAAAAAATATTGCTCATGCTTTTGAAATATCGCAATCGATGAAATGTAAAGGAAATTCATGTACTGCATATTTAGAACTTATTCTAGATTTTTGTGCTTCTTAAGATGAAGGATATTTAATGTACTGTTAGTGAATTTTATGTACAGTTATTTTGTATTGAGTAAAATGAATGAATTTTTTAGATGAACAACTTGAAGTGTTAAGGAATATTTTTAATACCACTTAATTTTAACCAAGATTTTGTACTATAATTTTGAAAACCTTTTTCTTTTTAACTTTGGGGGATTTCTTTTTCTCCAGCTAATTTTTTTGTAAAATTCTAGTGTGAATTAAACACTTCGGAACTGCAATTACTTTCTGTTGAATGGGTTAACAGTAAAAACAGGTGAATATGTGGAAGTGAAAGATCTTTCAAAGTTTAACTATTTATATAATAGGCTATGCTGACGATACAGGGTCGCGCGCATCCTTCGAAAAAAAAAAAAAAAAAAAAAAAAAAAAAAAAAAAAAAAACATATCGCGATCATCATTTCCATGCCATAAATAAGGCAATTGTTCGACTTATCGGAATAATCTACGTTGTATCACATCTATTCTTCCTCATTTTCTCTAAAACCTTCAAAAACTATACAATTATAATGTTTTAAATTGTAAATTAAAAATAACCAACTACCAGCAATTGATTACTGATATCAACAAACGAACATTTCAGAAATTGTGATTAATTCTGTAAATATAAACAATGTATAGTGAGTCATTCATTTTTGAAAATTAATTAATGAAAATTTTAAAACTTTGGGCATTGAATATTGTAACTCCTGTAGTATTAATATGCCCTTGACGCCATTTGTCTATGAAGCAATGAAAATAGTTTTTAATTTAAAAGCAAATTCTTAGAAAACTCAACTCTATTTTAGCTAATTTTATGTTATCCGCGGCAAATCTCGCCAATAACGGCCTTTTTTTGCTAATATTAGTTATTTTTTCGCCAATATTAGTTATTTTTTCGCGTGTGTGATTTACAAACAATGCTTTAAATTTGAAATAAAATAATATGGTATTTATTATTATTGTTATGCATTTAAGCAGTTAGTCTATATAAGTAAATGAGTGAAAGGCCTGTATTTTAATTGTATGCAATATATGTATTTTGAATGTTTCCATTTTAAATAAAAGTTATGCTTATTAAATGAAATGGGTTAAATTTTTCTTTATTTCAAGTTAAATTAATGCAATACGAATGATCACGTGTGTAAAAATCTAGGCGCCAGTGGGCAGTCTCCCATGACTAAATTTTATTCGTTTTCTTCGCTTAAATTTCATTAGCATTCTTACAAAAAATGTAGACGAAATATTAGAAGAAAAATAATGAATAAAATTTAATGGTGAGAGACTGCAAGGTGGCGACTAGATTTTCACACCCCCGTGAATGATGTCAATGGGAACAATATTTGGCATTTTATCACATCGCCAAGCTGACATAAAAGTACAGTAGAACCTAAATTATACGACGTAAGTGGAACCCAACCTACATCGGATAATCGAAATTTTCGGATAATCGAGAATGTATCAACAATCATCTAGTTTAATAGGTAACATCTTCATCGAACTGCTATTATGACTATTTATATTGATAAATCTATATCTAAATTCAAATTACACATGAAAATAAATTTATTTTGAATCAAAAACTTACATTGGTTTAAATGAAAGCTTCACCTCGCGTAAATTGGCCTTTCTATGTGGCGCAGCTCTGTCATGAAGGTTTCTTAAACTCTTTACTTCAGAGTAAGCACACTGTTCTTGTTGTTCCAATCAACAAGAACACGGTGTTCTTGTTGTTCTAAGCGGCGCATCTCTGCCACGAAGGTTTCTTAAAAACTTTGCATCGGAGTAATCACACTGTTTTTGTTGTTCCAACCAACAAGAACAAGGTGTTCTTGATGTTCTATGCGGCGCAGCTCTGTCACGAAGGTTTCTTAAAAACTTTACTTCAGAGTAATCACACAGACCTTGTTGTTCCAACTAACAAGAACAAGGTGTTCGTGTTATTCTATGCGGCGCAGCTCTGTCACTAAGGTTTATTAAAAACTTTTCTTCAGAGTAATCACACTGTTTTTGTTGTTCCAACCAAAAAGAACAAGGTGTTCTTGTTGTTCTTTGCGGCGCATCTCTGCCGCGAAGGTTTCTTAAAAACTTTACTTCAGAGTAATCACACTGTTTTTGTTGTTCCAACCAACAAGAACAAGGCGTTCTTTTTGTTCTATGCGGCGCAGCTCTGTCACGAAGCTTTCTTAAAAACTTTACTTCAGAGTAATCACACTGTTCTTGTTGTTCCAACCAACAAGAACAAGGTGTTCTTGATGTTCTATGCGGCGCAGCTCTGTCACGAAGGTTTCTTAAAAACTTTACTTCAGAGTAATCACACAGACCTTGTTGTTCCAACTAACAAGAACAAGGTGTTCGTGTTATTCTATGCGGCGCAGCTCTGTCACGAAGGTTTCTTAAAAACTTTTCTTCAGAGTAATCACACTGTTTTTGTTGTTCCAACCAAGAAGAACAAGGTGTTCTTGTTGTTCTTTGCGGCGCATCTCTGCCGCGAAGGTTTCTTAAAAACTTTACTTCAGAGTAATCACACTGTTTTTGTTGTCCCAACCAACAAGAACAAGGCGTTCTTTTTGTTCTATGCGGCGCAGCTCTGTCACGAAGCTTTCTTAAAAACTTTACTTCAGAGTAATCACACTGTTCTTGTTGTTCCAACTAACAAGAACAAGGTGTTCAGGTTGTTCAATGCGGCGCAGCTCTGTCACGAAGGTGTATTAAAAACTTTACTTCAGCGTAATCACACTGTTTTTGTTGTTCCAACCAACAAGGACAGGGTATTCTTGTTGTTCTATGCGGCACAGCTCTGTCACGAAGGTTTCTTAGAAACTTTACTTCAGAGTAATCACACCGTTTCTGTTGTTCCAACCAATAAGAAAAGGTGTTCTTGTTGTTCTATGCGGCGCAGCTCTGTCACGAAGGTTTCTTAAAAACTTTACTTCAGAGTAATCACACTGTTCTTGTTGTTCCAACCAAGCAAGGACATTTGAGAAACACCCAAGAGCATCATTATGACCAACCTTTACTTGACAATTATTCTCGTCTTCATCACTATCTCCTTCTTCATCTTCTTTTGGAGAATGTCGGGCTTCTGCCATAATTTCCTCATCATTTAGCAGCTGGAAATCTGCATCTTCCACGTAACAAATCACCCAATCTGTGTTTTTCTTTATCTCACAATTTCGAAAGCCTAGCATCGCGCTAAAAATGTTTGAAAATTCAGTAGCACCATTTATCGCAATATGTGTAACATTGTATCCTGCGCCAGTTGAAAAATTCGGCAAAAGTTTTCGCCAACTTCGTCTTAGTGTTAGTTGCGGCATAGATTCCCATGCTTCACTGATCATATAAATGCAGCCTTTAATGATGAGAGTTTTCCAAAACGCAAGTATTGAAACTTCCCCAGAAGCAGAATCTCCTTCAACAAGTAATTTTCGGATTAATGGCTTTCGGTAACGCCATTTTAAAGACTCTAAAACGCCCTGATCCATTAGTTACAGCAGTGTACCTGGATCGGCGTTCGCAGGAGCTCAAGCTAATTTCAAAAGAATTCTAAGATAGAGGAACTAAAATACTATTTATCTGTACTCGTAGTTCGGAAAGTATCGCTTGCATGCACAAGGAATGTAAAAAAAAAAAAAAAAAAAAGTTTAAACCTGGGTCGGATAATCGAGGCTCTACTGTACACTATTTTCTGTGTATTAATGTAATAAACATAGTCTTTAATTTGTTTATTTCAGGTTTGTATATTTAATTTATTTTGGAAAAATTCATTTAATGAATCAATCAGTAATCCATTTATTTATTGTCGCAAAATTAATTATTTCTCAACATTGCATAATTTTAATTTTTACATCCGTGAACAGGTGAGAGTGTACTTTCAAATGCAAAATGTTTGAAAACGGTATTTTAATTTACTGACTTTTTATCATTTTTAAACCAAATAGCTCGATTATGGAATAATAGTATATGAATATTTTTATCAATTATTTAAAATTTTACGGTGAAACCACTATTTTTACCTATCGTCCTAGGACAGGCGTTTACACTAGTAATTAAATATTTTTAATTAATTCCACGTGATTCATGCATTTGCAAATCTCTGTCAACAAGAAATTTTAAATCTAAATATCCTCACATTCTCCTCAAAATTACGCCATTTTGTCAAAGCTGCAAAAGATTACGCTTTTTTATCTCACTAAAATCCAATAGTAAATGTTGTCTTGTTTAATCGATGAAATCTGCAGATTAAATAATGTAAAATTTTCTGTTAAATTTTTTTGCAACATAAAGCGTAAAATTTGGCAGCTGTGACATTTGCATTGTTTATTCACAATGCATACCTCTCATCAATAATACATTCTTTTTAAAATTTGTATTTAGTATAAAGATATCAATTAGCACAAAATATACAAAAGAATAGAAATTGTTAAAAATAGCTGTCAAATGTCCGTTTAAAAAAAAAAAAAAAAAACTCAGATATAGAATGGAGCGCTCAGTTATAATAAATTTTTCTGTTGATTTTCTGTTAAAGCTTTGAAGGGCGGTGGTTTATTTTTGGACCACTTAATTTTATTTCCTAAAAGCCAGATTGGCACGAGAATTTTGGAATGAAAATTTTCCTTTTATCAAGTACACAAAGAAAAGATTTCACTCGTTTTCAAATAAATTTGTTTTTAAATTCCTGCGTCATTTAATTATTTAAGGGCTCCCACTTGGTCCGTTTTTTGGACACCACATTTATTCAAAGAACAACCTTCTTTATAAAGTAGAATCAGACCAGGAAAATCGTTCTGTTGCAATTGTTGTAGAAACCTGTCACAAAAAAAAAATCTAAAACGTTACTGGTTTTCAAAAAACGGACCAGTGGGAGCCCTGTGGTTTCAGCATTTTACGAAGAGAAGTGCTTTGTCATTGAAAGGATTAACAGAAAAAAAATCCAATTTTAATTTTAATTAATAACTTAAGTTTAAATTTAATTGATTATTTTATTAATTTTAACTAATCCAGTAAAGAAATATCACAAATTCTGAAATATAACAAAGCAATTATGAATTCTGTTATTTAAATATTAAATAGAATGTTTCTAATTAGGGTATTTCCATGAGTACTTGTAGTGTAAGTCACATGCTACGATTTTTAGCTACCAGTATTTTAGAACGAAAAAATTTGACTTAATTTATCGCAGATATCTCCTTAATTGAATAAATCCAAGCAAACGTTTCGAAAATAACGGTGGCCAGCAAGCATAACAGTAATGAGCAACGTGACTTACAATACAATATCCCATGGAACTAGCCATTAGCAATAATGGTGCCACATTCCTTCGAAATCCCAATTAATGTACGCTCCTAGTATAGATCTTTGAACCGAAATTTTTAGGATTTCGCTCATGTGACAAAACCCTATTCGTCTCACTCCTCTGTCTGTCTGACACAGAGTTCGTTCTCACAAACTGTATAAGTTAGAAACTTGAAATGTTGCATACTTACAGCTGAATACCTCCTCCGATCACACGACAAATCGTTAAATTTGGAAAAAGTCTTATATTATTTTAATTAAATTGATTAAATTAATGACATTCTAACATTTTTGCAATCTAGATTTTAAATCAGAACATTAAATTTTATCTTTTTCGCGCAGGCGAGATGGCTCCGTGGTGGCACATTTGCCTGCCAATCAAAACGTTCCCGGTCCAAAGCTTGGAGTCTGAGTTTGAAAAATTTTCCCCAAAATAGATTTCGTTAACATATTTAATTTTACTAAATTTTGTAATTTTTTTTGCCATTTTAAGGCCAAAAGTTGTTGTAAACAGGGTTCGTATGTGTCCGGAAAATTTCCAGGAGACATATTAGTATTTTTTTTTATAGAAAAATAAATCTAGGTTAAATGCACGAAATTTCGCCTTATTTAAAGAGATATTTTCACTAAGAAAATACTGCTACCGAAGAATTTCCTGGTCTGGAAATTCCAGGATTACTACGAATCCTGTAAAATATTTTATCAATTATTTTTTAATTCAAAAATTCTTTGTTTAAAAAATGGCGAAATTTTAAATTGACTACATTTCATTTTCCTATGGATTTAATTAAATGAACTTTCAGATTTTTTTTGCCATTTCAAGGCATTCGTTCTTTTTTAGCTAAAATTAAATCATGTAATTATTATTTTTAGATATAGAGACATATGCAGTTACAGGCTCCACCGGTGGCTGAGAGGCTCTGCTCTCGAAGCTGGTAGACGAGAGGCGCTGGGTTCGAACCCAATCGCGCCCGTCGGCCTAATCGTTTCGGAGTTTACGTGGTTTTCTTCGAAACCGTGGATTCCCATGCGTAAATACGGGTTAGGTTCCCTTAGAAAGACCCCCACGAAGGGCACTCCCCCCCAGGGACTATATCCCACGTGTTGATAATTGGCCGTCATAAACCCAAACCATATGCAGTTACAATTGTCTGATAAGCAGTTCTTGATTTTTTTGTTATTGGATTAGAAAAATATCTTCCAATTGTAATAATTTTTAAATTAACCCTAGAACTACCGGAAATTTTACTCAAGTTTTATAAAAACATTCTACACCAGAATTTTTACTTAAAACTATTTAATTTGTTTATTTAACTTATTATTGTCTGATTTATACATTTAGTTTGTTTTGAAGAAATTTCTGGTTTGAATAAATATTTTGAATGTACATGTTGGGTCCAATGGACCCGTCTGGTAGACGGAGGGTTAAATTTAACCTTTTGAACTCCGGTGTCTCTTACAAAAATTTTATTCGGTCGGCACCACTTTTTAAGAAGAAATTTCCTTCAAGTGAAAAATTTCAAAAATGCTCCGATTAAATAAGGCAAATTTTATATTCCTTTATTACTGGTGCCAAAAACAAAAATTACAAAGACAGGTGATGTCGCCGCAGCCGCGACAACGGTGTGCAAAGGGTTAATGGTACTGCCATCTATGTTCTTATTGAAAAAAATTAAGGATTTAATAATTATAAATTAACGATTTGGATTTAAAAGTTAAAGGATAAAATGTTTTCAAAGGATATTATCGAAACCTCTGTGCAATGTTCGATCTCACTTACCCACTTGTTTACTAATATAGTGTTACATTCTTCTATATAATAGCTATATCCTTTCAATCATTAAATAAAATTTCTTGTTGGGAAATATTTATTTGACTTGAAGAAAAAAAGCAAAAACGTCAGTTGGCAGCATTGATTAAATCATTTCATTTATTATGTGCATGATAATTTTTGTCACGCTATAATGTTAAAATCGAAAATCTTGCATTTCAAACATCAGTGAAATATTTTAATTTCCAAAATTAAATCTCTAATAAAAAAAGGATATTTTTTCTGCATGGTAATTTTCATTCAAAGCAGTTAAATTAAGTAGCTAAATTAAGATATTCTATCTAAATTACTTTTTTTGTGTAAAGCTAATGAATCAATTTTATGTTTCCATTATAGCTTTAAATTTGTCTTTTTTGACAAGTAAATCGTCACAAAAGATCATTTTTACACGAACTTTATGTATATTATGAAAATAATTCCTATTTTACTAAACATCCAAATTTTGTTCCTTTAAACTATTTTTAAAAGCTTAAAGTGTGTTATCGAAACTTTAAATAATTATTTATAGCTGCCGCTGACATTAAATATCAGCTAACAAGAAATTTAATAAATAATTTTCGATCAATGTCACCTACTACATTGAATATCTGAATAAATCTGTTTTATAGCAAGTTGTTTAACATAAATTTCTCATGTAGACTTAATATTTTATCATGTTATTCATACTTACAATAAAACTACACTTGCTATAGTTAGTACCTTTTTTATAGCAAGCTTTCATCATCTAATATATCCTATATTTTACATTTTGTTAAACTTTATGCCTGTTTTTGATAGGTATAATCATTTATAAGTTTGGAATAAAGAAAAGAAAGTGATATAATATTACTTAAAATATCCAGAAAATATTTTGAGATTAAAAATTTACTATTCACACGAGTGTAATATTTTGGTAAAAGAAAACAGAGTAACCCAGGGCTCCCACATTTCCTAATTTTGTGTACTTCTATTTCCGGTTAATAGCCTTATTTTTAATAAATTGCATAATTTCTACCACTAAATAAAGCGATTATTATTTTTCGGGAAGAGGTGTACTAAAAGTAGAAACTGCACGAGCCCTGGTAATATCTAAACATTAAGGTGTAAAAATGTATCATGTTTCATCACTAAATATACTATTATTAAAATGATGGAATTATACTGAAATAATATTTAAAACGTTCACTGCAAAACTATAAAGTTAAAATTTTCAAATTTCTTGTTGAAAGTCGTTTGCCACCAGAAATTCAAAAAGGTAAATTTCGCTTTACTAATACAGCGAAACTTCTGACAATAAATAATGCATTTTTTTTTTATTTCTAAAATAGTGGTGACAAAGTAATTAATAAATTAAAGCCGCGAGTATGCTCGTGGTTGGCAGCGAATGGGGAAAAAGGATTTCTAATTAGATGATAATATCTGTCCGAAAAATCAGTAAATATGTATTGTGAAAATTAAATTTATCGGGAAACATAAAAAAGAAAACTATTCGTTACGAACACACTGTGTGAATTCCAACACTAGTGAGAAGTCGGTCGATTAGTGATGACGTCACAAATCGTGTCCTCTGGCCTTGAGTATTTCTATGGCAGCACCAGAGGACACGAGTATAGTGTGACGTCATCACTAATCGACCGACTTCTCACAAGTGTTAGAATTCACACAGGAAAATTTTGAATAGCAATTTTCTTTTATTTTATTTGTGGAATATCTATCATCTTATAAAACAATAGTAACTATTTAAATTTACTGGTGAGAATTCGGAATCCCTAAATAAAAATTCAGCCAGATGCGGAATGCCACAGTGTTGCCCGCATCTGGCTGATTTTTTATTAGGGGATTCCAAATTTTTACCTGTCAGCTTACATAGTTATTATCGTTTTATAGGATGATAGGTATTCCACAAATAAAATAAATGAAAATTGCTATTCAAAATTTCAACGCGTGAATTCCGACACTAGTAAGAAGTCGGTGGATTAGTGATGACGTCACACTATACTCGTGTCCTCTGGTGCTGCCATAGAAATACTCAAGGCCAGAGGACACGATTTGTGACGTCATCTGGTCTTGAGTATTTCGATGGCAGCTGATAGAATATCGCAACAAATTACAATTTTTATTTAGGATCTGTAAAAATAAACATTTTTAGATTTTTATAAAATAAATCGTAGCGATAGTTTATGAAATAAATAACGGTTTTTTTCTGATTTATATAATTTTCTTCCCATGTTCAAAAGTTTAACCTAGAAATCCACTTTATTCTAGTGTAGGGGTCTTCCAGATTTTTACCTGAAACTCGTTTGCCACCACAAATTCAGAGAGGTTATCAAAGAATTATTTATCTCAAAACTTCTGTCATTAAATAAGGCAAATACAGGGCTGCCAAATGGTCCGCCAACTGAATACCAATATTATTTTAGAAAATTTTTCTTTTTAGATTTTCCTTACAAGCCGGCCCGGAATCACATTTGAAAGTTAATTCTAGCGCAAACCTACCATAAAATTTTATGTTAAAATTTATTGGTATTCAGTTGCGGACCATTTGAGAGCCCTGCAAATATTATGTTATATTAAGCAAATATTATGTTAAGGAGTAGTAGCTTTGTGACCCACTGTTAGTGTTGCCGGGAATCCAGCGTAAATCAAAGATCCAGATGCTCTGGACACCACTCATTTATTACAGTTCACTTCGATATTTTTAAGCGCAGATAGTTCTGCCATTAGGTGAGGCGAAGAAAATTACTATAAAATACTGGTGTCCAGAGTATTTGGAGCCCCAATTTACGCGAGACACATGACAATACTACCCCAAGGTTCGCACACTCCTTGAAATTTCCAAGGACTCTGGCACCACTATTAATGATAATAAAATTTACATTTAATTTTTAAACCAAAGAATTCGCAACAACCGCCTTTATTTACAGATTTTGTAATAATTGTCTGCAGTGAAATACTTTGAAAATACTGTTAAAATTTAGTGGTACAATTGTGCGAACCCTGTACCCACTGGCCACAGTTGAAGACCCCTACTCTGGTGTAATTAGGGTAATTCCAATAAAACTTTTAGTGTATACTTTCTAACTATTCGATAGAACATGTAAATTGTATAACGTTAGGATTAATAGACAATAGTTAAATCGACTCAATATTAGATAATAATCAATCATTTTCCCCAAGGCTTAAATACTATACATATTTTCTCTTCGAAATTAATTTGCGCTTACTACTGTTAATGTAGAGATATTTAATTTGGAACGTGTACAATTTACCCAACGATATTTGTTAAGTGATTGAAATTCGTTTATTTACTATTTCCAGTAAGATTTAATCTAGAAATATTTTACGCGAAAGAAACATTTTTTGTTTTTATATAAAAGAAGAAAATATATTACTGGTGAAGCATAGATTATTAATATCTTTCCAACACATTCTGAATACTGTAACAAAACGTCACCGTTTAATGAAGTGAAAGATGATGTTTAAGTAATCATTTTTTGAAAGGCATAACACATTTGAAAATATAATTTCACCATATTTCACCAATTTTAAGAGTCTAAAAATGTAATCAAATTGTTTTATCCGACCCTGGATATGATCTATAGATTTATACTACATAGTATACAAACACTTATATCTGTTAGAAAATGCAAAACATAGTTCAAAATTCCCATTCAGCAATTTCCGACAAAAAAGCTGACATTAATCGAATTATTTTTGCACCCCTGTATAACTATAAAATATAGACACTCCAAGTAATATGCAAAAAATTAGTTCAATTCAAAAACGCATACCACAATTTAAAAATACGCACTTCCTGCAGTATCGCTCATAGACAGTACTGAAAATGAATTATTTTGTGTGTCCCTGTAAATGAACGATAAATTATATGCAAACCATATTACATAGTAACTCTTTTATAGTGAACCTGGGTGGTGTATGTCAAATTTACTATGTTTGAAATAGTGTAATATCATTAAAATACACTACAAATGATTTTTCTTCATAAACCATAATATAAGTAAATTATTTTGCTCGTCCCTGTAATCGAGCTGCTGCGCACAGTACAAATTTTACACACTCGAATGTAAATAGAGAACATGCCATAGTACATCTCAATAGCATATATCAACTACTTGAAAATATGGGATTACTCGCACTAGTTAGACCACGGGCCGTCAGACGTAAAACAGACAAACCGAATCAAAACAACTTTTCAACTGTTAAAAGCAACATGCTTCAAGTGTCATTTGGCATTTGAAGTCCGCCGAAATGGAGATTGCTTTGGGGCCTATAGGTACAATGGCTGTCGCCTCGAATGATCCTTTATTTTATACACAGAAATATTTACACAAATCAGACATAATAATTTCTTCAATATACAGGGACGAGATAGCACAAGGATATTTACTACACCAGAAAATTACAGCTGGGAGCTCCACAAAGAGTGTGCAACGGAAACAGCGGGATTCGAACCTGCCGCCCACCTACGTTTTCAAGCGATTAGCGGTGTGGTGCCTGAACCATTCAGCAACAGTAGGCCCATGGTTCAAGCATGGAACTATTAAAAAAGAGGAACTGACATATCCTTAATGTAATGAAGCCTGAACTGCAATCGCTTTCGCGGGTTCGATTGCCGCCGGATCAAACTTCCACCAGTAAATCTAAATAGAATTTTTCTCCTTAATTAGACGCCTTTTTAACACAAAATTTCAGTCATAAATGATGGCAAAAAAAGATATTCATTTTTACGGGTACAAGTTTAGTTTGACTGTAGTCAGGAACTGCGTTTCCGTCTTATTGTGATGACCTAGACAACCTCCTGTCAGTGTTAGTGAAAATGACTATAATACCTGTGTAAACCAAAGACTTTTAAGATACATAGACCTGCAAACTGTCAGTTTAACTGAGGATTTTTTATCACAGCTGTTGTACGGCAGTATATATGCTTTATATTTTAATTTAAATAAGAAAATGCTTTTATCAGCGTATTTTTTCATTGCGGATCATTAAGTATTAGTCTAACCTATTTCATATTTAGTCCTTTTTTTAAAAAAAAACCTTATTATTCATCAATTTTTTTTTGTTTTTTTCGTATAGCAAGTAAGTTACTTCAATAAACATCCTCCAAGGATAAAAATATAGTGT
This sequence comes from Maratus speciosus, assembly GCA_963932465.1. Lineage (NCBI taxonomy): Eukaryota > Metazoa > Arthropoda > Arachnida > Araneae > Salticidae > Maratus > Maratus speciosus. The sequence continues at coordinate 438,271,459 of OZ010787.1, forward strand.
TACTTTCGTTAATATGATTGATTTTTTTAATTACCTTTTTGCATAAAAATTAGTTTAAAAAACGTAGATTTCTTCCCAAGTAATTTATAATTTTTTAAATTGCTATATTATGTTACAGTTGCTACCTTTAATCTGAACTTCCCTACCAGTTACTTTTGTAAGTCAAACTTAAAAACAGTGGAATTATAATCTTTAACAATATGTTTCCATATAAATTTCACCTTTATTTGTTTATAAGGCATGTTAAAATTAGATACTCTTTTCCAAACATGCCATCCATAAAATTATTAGTAAATCGCTTTATTTAACTTTATTACTGAAAATTCAATATTCATAACGCATATTTAGATATAAAAAATAGATTCATGTAAAGACATATGCCATAAACTTCATATATATTGATAAAAATTAATTTTTAAGCTCATTCTAGCCATACCACTTAATGGTAAATAACCACAGCTGACGTACAAACCTCGCGGTTCAGGTGTTTCAATTTACTTCAGATGGCTGACATGATTTTGCATACTTTTGAATGGGCATTGCCTGTCTATGTATCTTAAAAGTGTTTGGTGTAAACTGCCTCCAGTAAAAAGAGACAAAAATTTTAACTCGGTTTAAGAAAGAAATTTTCATAAAAAGGGGCTAAAATTAGGCAAAATTTTCTATTCAAAATTTACTGGTGGCAGTTTCCTTCGGCGGTTATTAGAAACAGATAATCCAATCTAAAAAAATCAGCCGCCATATTGTGACAACCTTCTCAGTTACTTCACTCGAAACTGTTAGACAAACACTATATGTCTCCTCCTCTTTATTCATAACTCCATTGTTTCAAGTTATATTTGAAACAATGCAGCTAGAAATAAAGAGGAGTAGGTGGTGTAGTGTCAGACCTCTGGGCGTTTACTTTTTTAGTAATCACTAATATTTTTTATAAAGAGGAGTAGGTGGTATAGTGTCAGATCTCAGAGCGTTTACTTTTTTAGCAATATCTAATTTTTTTTTAATTATTTTTATGGCTGATCAATACAATATAGTGCTATCGAAGTATTGATTTCGTCGCACCGAGGTCTGTGTAGTGTCTAACTATTGAGACTGAAGCAACAGGGAATGTAGGCCATGAGTACCTGAGCGCTGACACAGAAATGGTCGCTGTTCTAGGCGAATTTATTTCAGCGTTTGTACGATTCCTTGAATTTTAATACCAATAACTTCTAAAAAAATAGCCTTACTTTTTGGAGAGTAAATAAGTGAAAGAGAAAATTTACAAAATACTTCTGTATAATTTCTGGTGGCAGCCCAAACATTTAAATATATCAATCTACGGCAGCCGAAATTGTTCTATCAGCGGTCAGGCCTAGTATTCAAGTGGCGGTGATGTATGCACAGAAAGGAGGCTGTTGCTTGTTAACATCGGTGTAAATCAGGGCTCTATTAACCCTTGCACAACCCGAGAAATGCTCGGGCATGCATTTTTTCGTCTAATTAATACTATTTGCTTATTCCCACCAGTTGTTTTTTAGCGAAAACTTTGTCTGACTCAATCAGGACATTTCCTACGATTACAATAGTCAAAAATTTCTGCTCTAAAGAACCTGTGAAAAAAATTATAAATTCTGTAAAAGACGCGCATCGCGAAGAATTACTTACGCAGCTAGCGTGTTAACACTGTTGAAATATTTCATCAGTAAAACGAGCGGAAATGTTTGCTTTATTTATGACGGAACTTCTGTATAACTAAGTACTTAAAATAACTCGAAAATTTCTATTCATATTTACTGGTGGGAGTTTTTTCCAGCGGTAATTAAATTCACTGACATTGCAAGGAAGATTGTTTATGTAGCCACGATATGGCGGCACTGCAAGACCTGACTTTTGCCGGGCAAACTTTCACCATTAAAAACGATTAGATATTTCTCAGTTAATTATGACAGAAATTTTCAATGAATAAAGCATTTTAATAAGCAGGGATTTTCTATTCAACTTTAGTGGAATTTCGCAATGGTGGTAATCAGCACCAGCTGAACCAATTATAGTTTAAATTTCACCGATTTGAGGATATATCTAATCTTCTTTATTCATAGTTCAATGTTTCGCACATAATCTTGGCTAACGATGCATTATTGACATAGTTGTAAATTTCTGAAGAATTAGAAAATCAACAAAAGTTAGAGGTTAAAAATATTTTGAGCAACACCAGTCACGTGTTGAGTGAAGCTTGTCAATTTACGTTTTCACGAAAAATTCATGAAGTCACCCGTCATTTTACCGGAAGGGGTTAGAATTAAAAGGAGTTTTGTGAATTCGAAAAGCAATATGTAAAATTTGTTATATTTATTTTATCGAAGATTTCAAAGTTTACATGAGGTGTAGATTACTATTCGGAAGTAGCTATTGGAGTAGTAGCAGCTATGCTAAAAAGGATTTTTTTTAAAATGCCATTATGCAAATGTAAAAACATTATGATTTCGATACGGAGGTCAATTTGTGAAGGCTTCCAGTTAATATGCACAAAAATTGAAGGTATTTATAAGTTATATTATAAGTAGTATAAGTTTATTTTTTTCTATTTTATGTAAATTACATAACTGCCAAATGCTACAATTTTTTGTCACCACAATTTTTGAAAAGTGAACTTAAACTTATTGCTGAAGAAAACAAATTATTTATTTACAACACCAGAGAATTCCAGCCGGGAGCTCCACAAAGAGTTGTGCAACAGAGTAAGAGGGGGTCGAACCTGCAGACCACCTACGCTCTCAACGATTGGCAGCGTGGTGCCTTAACCACTCGGCCACGATGGGCCCATGTTTCAAGTTATATTTGAAACAATGGAGCTAGAAATAAAGCGGAGTAGGTGGTGTAATGCCAGACCTCAGTGCGCTTACTTTTTTTAGCAATCACTCATTTTTTAAAATTATTTTTATGGTAGATAATATGAGATAGTGGTGTCGAAGTTTTGATTTAGTCGCTCCGAGGTCTGTGTAGTGTCTAAAAATTGTGATTAAAGCAACTGGGGATGTTTCCCGAAAAATTCATGAAGTCACCCGCCATTTTACCGGAAGGATTCGATTAAAAAGGAGTTTTCTGAAAGCAATATGCACAATTTGTTACACTTTTTCGAAGATTTTAAGATTGCGCAGTGTTGCCAGATGGGCTACTTTTTTAAAATTCAGATTCTTGATTGGCACCACTTTTTTGATATGGTAAAATGCGGCTTATTTAATGACATATTAATTAAGGCGAAAGCAAAGGTAATTTTACCGTTTCAAAAACGTGGTGGCAATCAAGAAATTGGAATTAAAAAAAGTAACCAGCTGGCAATACTGAGATTACGTGAGGCGTAGATTACTATTCGGAAGTAGCTATTGCATAGCTGCAAACTTTTCAGCTCTTTTGCTACCACTAAAAGTTACTAAAGATTTTCGACTTGTTTAATCATTACGAGGTTAACCGTAGCAGGTCTGCCAAGTCTCCAGCTTCTTGGATACCAGTATTTTAATACAGAAAATGTTCTTTTATTTAATTGAAACATTCGGGCGGTTTAACACTAGAACGCCCGGGAATTTTAATCAACTTTCATAAAAATATTTGACACCAGAATTTTTATTCAACATTATTTAACTGATTTATTTAATGTAAATCTGCATGGTTTAAATTTAACTTATTTTAGGAAATAATTTCTGGTTCCAGACATTTAATCATATGATCGGAGTCGGATCGACTCCTTCTGGGCGTTCTAGTGTTAACCCTTTGAGGGGCGCCGTTTGCAGTCTGCAAACGGTTAATTTTAATGCCTAAATTGCCAAGTGGCACCAGTAAATTTTTAGTACAACTTCGATTTCATAATATACGTGATAAAAAGCTGTTGATTATTTTCAAATAAATATGTTTGCTAATTGCGGTGCGAATTTATTATTTGAACATTTTTTGATCAAAAATGCCTTGCCCCTGAAAGGGTTAAAAGAACAACATTCTCTTTAAGACAATTGTAGTATACAAAAAAACGGAGACTTGGCAACTCTGCCATAAAAATTATTTTGTAGATCTCGACAGCGGAGTTCATAACCAAAAAATTGAAAAGCTTTGTGGTACCGCATAATGGTGAAAGATGAAACATCGTGGTAAAGCCCGGGATCATTTAGAGTCTTATTTAGCCAATTTTATGTGGAGAAAGATAGCTGAGGATCCATTTTCATAGATTTTAAGTGATATAAAAAATTTGGGGGATCTTCGATAACGTGAATTACAGTTTCATACTTTCATTAAGAAAAAAAAAATGTAGTTTATGTTATGTTTTATTTAAATATTTCTGTTGATACATTTTAAGTTTTTTTTTTTAAGTTTTAATATTTTGTAATACTGTATTAAAATATTGGGTTTATAAATTAGGATACTTCCACGTTACTGTGGCGGATATTGGAATAGTAATATTGGATAGTAATCTCAGTTTTAACGATTTTCATGCATTTTAGAGACTGCTGCAAAACGAATTTCATGCACTCAAGGATTTTTTGTTGATTTTGTCGTGGTTTATTGGGCGCGTAGTGCTCATACATCGATTAGTTATTTGGGTTTTAACAAATTTAATAAATTTTAGAGACAATAAATTTTAATTTCATGCATCCAGTGATTTTTTTGTTTAATAGGCGCGTAGCTCTCTTACATCGATTACTGAATGGGTTTTTAACGATTTTTACATTTTAGAGACTTCTGCAGAAGGATTTGAAAATAAAAATAGGTTGGCGAGATTTTTGCGATCAGTGGTTCCCGGATGACAGAAAAGTACTATGTTCTCTTCGTAATTACAAATATAAAGTAGTCACTTATTCTGAACACCCTAAATGTCACATATACGCGACGCGAAGAGTTTAAGGGAAATGAGAAGGGACCATACTGGTCATCTTCTATTTAACAGCTTTCTAAAGATACTATTATGGATTGCATTCACAGAAGTCGAAGAAGCCTTTTTGGCTATTAATATTCTCAAAGAATAATCGTGATAAAACAGTTCTACAACATTTACAAAATATATATTTTTATACAACGGAATGAATTTTTTGAGCATTCATGAGAGGTTTTTAGAACGTTTGTACATTTTTAAGTCGAAATTTCTTATATAGTCTTATATCTTCATCAATTTGAGATATGTTCCAAATGTCTAATACTGTAGAAGTGAAATGGCGAAAAATTCATGAATTTAAAAACCATGTTAATTAAGACATATAAAATTATTAATCCAAATCCTTTTTAACATTAAAAGGTGTCACTTTTTCTTATCTTTCTTGTTACTAAAAAAAATATATATAACAGGTTAAGGAATAAAGAAATATGTTTTATTAAGAGCTCTTAGAAAATATTCTACTTCAATAATATATCTGCACTTCTTTCATTTCTTATATATTTGTCGTTATTTGTGTTGTTATTTATTTTCTTATTTATTTCTTATTTATTTATTTTATTTATATTCGCTTAGATATTTGTTTAGAGGATCAATCAGTGTGGACATTATTTTTCTGAAAAAATACTATGATATGTGTAATCTTCTTGTTAAAAATTTTGTTTTCTTTCTTAAAAGTATCATTTCGATCTATTTTATGTTTCCCGGAAATTTTCTGAAAAGAAAATGTTTACAAATGTTCGATAGTAATTTATGAAATCAGATACAAAGATTTGTTGAAACATTTGCTTGGTATCTGAATGTCATATATTTGTAGAATGTGTGGGTTTTTATAAATAAGTGAGTACCCTTCTTACAATTTCAAATGAGTATATCGTTCTACGATTAATCGCTGAACTTATGATATATTTCTGTGATTAACCCATTAACGACGACTATTATTTCCACTTCTTTTAATGCCTAGATACCAGTTCACACCAGTTTTTCCATATTGAAATTTTAACTTATACAATCTCTCAAAGTTTGAGATTAGTTAATTTGAAAATTTCCTTACTAAAATACTGGTTTTCAAACTTAAAGCTTTCGTACTGCTTCAATGGAAAGTTTTTCGACCAAGCTACGTTAAGGAGTAAAAATTCTATACAAAAATTGTGTTAAAAATGTAAAATCGTTGTTTTAATTCTTTACTTTTAATTGTTTGTAATCCGTTTAAAGAAATCTAGATTTTAAAACGAAGTATTTATAAATCAAATTAAAATATAATAAATCATAATGTTTTTCACTACTTATCCTACAGAAATTTCTAACAATTTACATGGTTTGTCAATAAAAAATGACCACAAAAATTTCCTTAGAAAAGTATTAATTCTACTGCTAAAAGTCCGGAATATATGAATGACACTAGAATTTACGAACAAATTTATTTGAAAATAATTAAAAGGTTTCTTTGCCCTGTATTATGAATGGAGTTATGAATAAAAAGGAGGAGACATATAGTGTATTGTCTACCAGTTGCGAGTGAAGTAACTGAGGAGGTTGTCACAAGATGGCTGCTACTTTTTTAAGATCGGTTCTTCAGTTTCTCATTACCGATAGGTCAAACATCCCACCAGTAAAATTGAATAGAAGATTTCGTCTTAAATAAGCGTCTTGTTCATGGAATTTTTTTTTCAAAAATGTCGTAAAAATTTCTATTTGTTTTTAGTGGTGTCAGTATGCCTTATAAAACTGTCAGTTGGTTTCCATGGTTGTCACAATATGGCGGAAACGCAGGGCCTAACTACCACCAAAGAAAACTCCTACCAGTAAAAATGAAAATCTGTTTCTACCATTATTTATGACTGAAATTTTTTAATAATAAGGCATTTAAATAGGTTGAAAATATCTATATAAACCTACTGGTGGGAGTTTGCGCCGTCGACAAACAACTCCTGTGATATCGGTTACAGTTGAAGCTTCACTATTTTAAGGATATGTCAGTTCCTCTTTATTAATAGTTCCATGGTATTATGGCATCAAAATTTTGTTAAAGAGTTGTGCCCGTCACTTGGCATTTTGGTTACAAAATTAAGTTTTCGCGACATGCAAACGCCGACCTTGAAATGGTTAAGTAACTTTGTCAACCCCTTAATTATCGCTCCCGTGATATTCACGGGCTGTGTCTTTTATCCATATTGTTTGATTCCCACCAATTTTATAAAATAGTGCAATTGGTTTTATTATGGTCTCATTTTACCTGTCATTAAATAAGGTGAATATGTCTTTTTCAAAAAAGTGGTGCCAATAAGTAATTTGAATTGTTAAACCGTAATTTAATGCGGCCGTTAGGGGTTGCAGAAGAATTTCTGCATCATAGCTCCGATTCTATGCGCGTTTTCCAAGTTGTACTTACACAATCGCAAAAATTTGCGATTAAATAAAACCGAAAAAGTGCAATAGTTAACATATATGGTACAGTAGGGGAAAAAAGGATCACACCATCTCAAGTATGGGCGGCTTAAGTCAAGACATTAATGTGTCTGAAAAATAATTCTGACACCAAAGTGTCAGAATTTTAGACTTCAGATTAGACAGATGAGTGTCTTACTACCAAGGTGTCCTTGGAATTTAACGTACTACTTTTGCTTATAAAATATCTATTTAATTAGATATTTCTCCTTCATACCAGAAAATTCCTATACTATTCTTTTGTTTATTTAAGAAATACATATCATGATTACACAATAAAAAAAATTGTCTTTGAAAATTTCCGGTATGAAATCGAAATTTTATAATTAAAAAAAAAAACTCCATTTCTATTTCTTTTCATGTATTTTCTGTGTTTGACAGATTTGCAAGTTTTGCTAGTTTTGAGGGGTTTTTTAATTCAAAAATTTCGATCCCATACCGAAAATTTTCAAAGAAGAAATTTTTCTTTATGTAATCATGAAATGTTTGTCTTAACCCCTTAATGTTTGCATTAAATTACGAAAAATTCAGATTGCTTATCGCCACCATTTTTTTAAAAAAGAAATATTCATCTTATTTAATGACAAGAAAAATGATACCAGAATAAATTCAATTACACTATTTCATAAAATTGGCGGGAATCAAATAATCTGAATAAAAAACACAGCCCGTTAATATCACGGGAGTGGAAATTAAGGGGTTATATAAGGAAAAGAATAGTTTTGGAATTTTCTGATACGAATGAGAAATTTTGAAATAAAAAAGGGCCAAATTGGCCCCCTGGTGTTTGTTCCTCAACGCGTCACTTGCGCCTATACATGCATATACATTAAATGATTGTTATAGCGTCCTGTACCAACCCTTAAAGTTTGTATTATAAATTTAGAATCACCCTGCATATACAGATATTAATTAATATTGATTTCATAATTATTGGTCAATTTCATTTGTTTCAATGGTATAATTGCACAGAAAGTTTATATATATACATAGCTGCCAACCTTCAACTAATCTTCCGTAATGTCTGGATTAATTTGACCGTGGTTAACCACATTTCGAACCAGAAAATTTATTTCATTAATGCTTATTTTTTTATTCCAGGTTTCTAAGTGGAACATATTTAATTTCATTTCTGAAAAAATATTTCTGGTTCGAAACTTATTAAACTAGGGTCAAATTAACGCAAGTATTACGGAAGATTAGTTTGGTGTAGGCACCTATGTATATATATATATACATAATATAATATAATATAATAAAATTCAAAAACACTGACAATTCCTCCCGCCTACACAGTGTTAAAATAAACATCAAATGTACCTTTACATTAATAACATTCACTAACTGAACATTTAAAGATAAAAGAAAGTGGTTCCCTATGTAGAGCATTTTTGAAAAAAATAATGTTTTTACCAATTTAGTCAGAGTGTTTACTTAAAACAGAGAAGTAATTTTCTAGTATATTGGCCCAACTTCAAAATGTATCGCAAACATCGTAAATTGAAATGGCTCAGATTGAAGCATCCTTATAGTTTAAGATACTCTTCATTCTTAGGAAAAGGTAATCGATAATAAGTGTTACAGGATTTACGTAGAATAAAGCTTGAGATTTATTTAGAATAATAATAATATATCAAGTTAATAATGTGTGTCGAAGTCTTTTAAATAAATTTAATCTAACTGAAGTCTAAAAATAAAGCTACGTAAACTATTAGAATTGTTTTTCATAATAAATATTCAGAATTTAAAAAAAATAGAAATTCCTGAAAAACGTATATATTTTTAGTTTCACTATCATAGTCTTACAATTTGTTTGTAAAAACAAAGGATATATTTTGATATGGACAAAAAAATAAAATGTCTTTTTTTAAACAGTGAGCTTACAAAAGCATTATGGCAAACATACATCGAAAGGAAAAATTTTAATAAGTTTTTAATTTCACGCATGCAAAGTGGTGTGAACTTGTATAAATTTGTAGCACAACTTTTTTGGGGTATTAATAATATCCATATTTAATTGCAGATTTTCACAATTAAATATGGTTAAGATTAATCATTCGGAAAAAAAAATGTGCTAAAACTGATATGGGCTCGTAAACCTACGTAACTTAATATATTTTACCTTTGAAAGCTTACTTTATTTTCAAATATTGCGCAGAAAAATAACGAAAAAAAAACCCATATATGTACAATTATGTACACAAATGCAAAGTTCTGCAATTGTAGTTCGAAAAAATTTTAATATTTAAGTATATATTTTTTTAATGGATATGTCAGAAAGTGGGTACATGCTAATTAAGAAGAAAGTTTTTAGTATTCGAAATACTCATTTTCTATTTTAGGTGTTTCTAACTAGCAGACCCCACAACTAGTGTTACCAGGTGCCCCGCGTAAATCAGGGGGCGCGTAAATCTCCCCGCGTAAATCTCCATATGTTTTCATATAGGGATGCAAGGGCTACGCCCGCAAATGGCTGACAGCTGCCACTAAATTTTAATAGTATTCTTCGCCTAATTTAAGGACATAATTTCTGAGACATATTAAGCGGAAAAAACTATTAAAATTTATTGGTGCAATTCAGCCATTTGTGGTGCAGCTCTTGCATTTCTGTCTGCCCACCACTAAGTTCTTGCAGCTTATTTCGCTACCTTTAGATTCAGATAATTCTGCCATTAGATAAGACGAAGCAAATTACTTTAAAATACGGGTGTCTAGAGCATTTGGAGCTCCTATTTACGCAGGACACTTGGCAAAAACTACCCACAACTGTCACGATTTTTAATAGTAATCTTAACCCTGTTTAATCGTAGCTTTTCTGTGTTACAGGCAGTGTTGCCAGATGGGCTACTTTTTTTTTTTAATTCTGATTCCTGATTGGCACCACTTTTTTGAAATGGTAAAATGCACCTTATTTAAGGACATATTAATTAAGGAGAAAATAAAGGTAATCTTACCGTTTCAAAAAAGTGGTGGCAATCAAGAAATCTGAATTTAAAAAAAGGTAGCTCACTGGCAACACTGGTTACAGGTTTTATGTAGAATAAATCTTGAGTTTTACGCAAGAGGTACACCTGGCAACACTACCCACAAAAATCACTATTTTTAATAGTAATCTTAGCTTTATCTAAACGCTAGCGCGTTTCTGTTTTACAGGATTTATGTCAAATAAAACTTGAGATTTACTCGGAGTGATTCTTATATATCAAAGTAACATTGTGTGTCAAAATCTTTTAAATAAATTTAAACTAACAAAAATCCATCAATAAACCTAGTAAAAGTAATACAATTGCTTGCCCAAGTAACACAGATTGATGTTCCATAGTCGGAAGTTTGTGAAAACCGTTGGGAAATTTTAGGATGGGAAAAGATAGCGTGAGGAAATGGTACGTACAGAGACTAGTCTAATTTGAGGTGCATCTGAACGGGATTCTGAGCAGCTAACGAATAGGCTATTCTGGGATATTTTTGGTCAGTGGTACGTCAAGTCAAACATTCCCTACTGTGAGCCGACGTGTCAGCCGAACTTGCTAACGTGGAAGCCGCACTAGCCAGCATTTAGACAACGGTGACTGAACCATTCTGTGCTACTTGGAAGTTTCTAAATGAATATTAAGAATTTAAAAAATAGAAAATCATGTGTATTTTTCGCAACACTAACTTACACTTACACTATTTTTTATTATAAAAACAAGGATGTAATTGCAGGTGGACAAGAGCAATAAAATATTTCTACCTTCATTATTACCTATGTTCTTTCTATCGTCCTGTATTATTCCTCTGTCATTAAATGAAACGATTATTAATTATAGGAAGGAGTGGCATCTTTGATCACCAAATGGATTATCCATCGTAGCTTCTTACTAGTTACTACTGTTGCCAGGTGCCTCGCGTAAATCAAGGCTCAAAATGCTTTGGTCACCATTAAATTCTTAAAGTTTATTTCGAAATCTTTAATCGCAGATACTTCTGATATTAGATAAGGTAAAAAAAAATTCTTTAAGATACTGGTGTGCAGAGCATTTGGAGTCCCAATTTATGTGGTAGACAGTGTTGCCTGATGGGCTACTTATTTTAAATTCAGATCCTTTATTGGCACCACTTTTTTGAAATTGTAAAATGCGGCTTAATTAATGACATATTTATTAAGGCGAAAACAAAGGTAATTTTACCGTTTCATAAAACTGGTGGCAATCAAGAAATCTTAATTTAAAAAAAGTAGCCCACTGGCAACCCTGGCAATACTACTGGCAATACTACTAGTGACACACTTTGCTTTTGCAAAAAAAATTTCTTGAAAATTGTGTGCATTTCCTCAAACGACGGCGAATCATTCAGTCAGTATTTTATCTATTTAGACACAGAAAAACTTACTTTCTAAAAATACGTTGAAAATAGTATATATTAAAACTATGGATAAGAATTAGAAGAAAATACAAACCGTTGACGATTTTTTATAAAACCACTTGACGCCATCTAATTACCAGGAACCACCCTCTGAATACTTGGCCTACGCGGTGACTCAAAAGTGGTAGTTGTCGTACGCGGATTCTTTTAAGCCTTTTTACGGCCCCCTCAAATTAGACAACAGTATTTTATCTAAGTTCTATTTGAATTATGCAACTCTTTGACATATTATTGGTATTCAAATTCAAGGGAGCGTACAAACTCTGAAAAATATCTACCTACTACAGCCACCATTTTTGTGTCAGCGCTTAGTCGTGATAGTCAAGGGTCGGTGAAACAGGATATACTCACGATTTATTGAGGTTTAGATATATACACAAAGTATTCGCAAAGTTACATTGCTTTACATGAATGCATGTAGTTCTATCAGTTCTGACACTGGCTATAGTTTTTATATCCTGTTCCCACTGCTATTTCCCAGAATTATTCATTGTCGTAGACATCTCTAGTAATTCATTAGATGTCGAATTTTACGCTTTTCTAATATCACTAAATTCTAATTGAACTTTTGCCTCATTTAATTGTAGATTTCGGCTATTCAAATAACTCAAAATTTGCTATAAATTTTAAATGGTCAGGGAAAAATGTCTACAGCTATGTAATTGTTGCTGATTCCTCCCTGCTTAGTCTACGAAATTTTAAATATCAGTATTTTCGTATTAAAAGAAACTTTGATTGATCTCTGAAGAAGTATATTGTAAACATAGTTTCTTTTGAAAAGAAGAACGAACATAAGATAAAAAAATAGTCGCAGTGGTAGGAACAACAATTTCCATCACTATTTCCGAATAGTTTTGTTCCCCTTTTTTAATCTCAAAATTTATTTAATTAAATATCGTTGGTACCATGTCAAACTATCTAATTTGATATGTGTTGCTAGTGGGCTATTTTTTTAAAATTCAGATTTCTTGATTGGCATCATTTTTCTGAAATGGTAAAATTGCCTTTGTTTTCGTTTTAATTAATATGTCGTGAAATAAGGTTAAAGAAGGCGAATTTTACTATTTCAAAAAAATGGTGCCAATCAAGACATCTGAATTTAGAAAAAATAGCGCACTGGCAACACACTTTTCATATTGGATAGTTTGACATGGCACCGACGATACGTAGAAGAGTATTTTTCTGCAAATGATAGTGAAAACTGTCCTTCTATCACGCGGATTCACGGTCACTGGCGCTTACCCAGTTAATGTTCAGGGATGTATGGCAGGGACGTATTCTCCTATTATAAATTAGCGTGCTCTTTCCCACTAGTATTTTTGTTATTTTTTCCTATTAAGTTTTATAGGGAGATTTCACGATTAACCCTTTCAAGGGCGGTGATAACCTTATGAAACCACTTAATTTTAATTCCCAAATGCCACAGTGACACCAGAATTTGGGGTATAACATTTTAGATTTATTATGTACGTCAAATATAGATTTTTTCACAAATAAACTTGTTCATAAATTCCGCTGTCATTCAATCATTTCAACATTTTATCAACTAAAACGCTCAAAATGGTGACGCTTCATTACCGCTTGGGCAGATGTCTATCACTAAATTTGAATAAAATTATATATTACCTTATTTAAACGCCTTACTGATGCAGAATTTCAGTCATCATTTTGACCAAAAACAGATATTCCTTTTTACTTGTGTCACTTTACTTCGGTGATTATCAGGCCCTGCGTTTCCGCCACATTGTGACAATCTAAACAACCCTTTGTTAGTGTCAGTGAAAGAGATAATACCATGGCCAACTTGCACCAGTAATAACAAAAAGAAATTTTTACCATACCAGCGAGAAAAATTTTGCATGAAAAAGCCATCTAAATAAGGCGAAATTTTCTATTCAAAATTTACTGGTGGAAGTTTACTTCGATACAAATAAGATACTGTGTATCCCATGTAAAAATTTCAGCCGCCATCTTGTGACAACCTCCTCAGTTATTTCCCTCGCAACTGGTAGACTCTACACTATATGTCTCCTCTTCATTACTCATAACTCCATTGGAAAGAGCGTGTCCCGATTTAATAGCTGGACATGTCTCTGAAGTGGGGTAAAATAGGATATTTTTTTATGAATTCATAACCTCTTGATTCCGGGCAAGTACTGACGACTGTTTTTTATATTCAACCGTAACAGAATTACAATAATATTTCTTTGTGGTAGATTTCTCTTAACCCTCTGTCTGCCAGAAGGGTCCAATGGACCCGACATGTACATTCAAAATATTTATTCAAACCAGAAATTTCTTCAAAACAAACTAAATGTATAAATCAGACAATAATAAGTTAAATAAACAAATTAAATAGTTTTAAGTAAAAATTCTGGTGTAGAATGTTTTTATAAAACTTGAGTAAAATTTCCGGTAGTTCTAGGGTTAAAAGTCTTTGTATCAGAGTTCCCACTTTTGACTTTTTCTTAATTTGGAAATTCTATATTCATAGCAGGAATTTCTAACAATGGTTTTTGCTTTATTTAATAACAGATATCCCGCGCAAAAATAATTTAAAAATTCTTCTTCCGGAATTTATGGTGTGCATTTGGGATTTCTAAATGTAAGAAAGGGTACAATTGGCAAATCTGCCTAGTATAAGAGTCTGGGAGATATCGTTTTTCAAAAAATAAATACGAATAGAACAACAAATTATCGTAAGGATATACATAGCTGCCAACTTTTACGCTTTTTTCTTACCACATAAATATAAGAGATATTTTTTACTTCGGTAATTGCAGATTTTGACGATTAATAAAAGAAAATATTACTGTTAAATTTTAGTGGTAATAAAAAAGCTTAAATGTTGGCAGCTATGTTCCGACCACATAATCGAACGGTTAAGCCGCTGCCATCGAAATACTCAAGCAGTGTTGCCAGATGGGCTACTTTTTTAAAATTCAGTTTCTTGATTGCCACCAGTTTTTTGATATGGTAAAATGCGCCTTATTTAATGACATGTTAATTAAGGCGAAAACAAAGGTAATTTTACCATTTCAAAAAAGTGGTGGCAATCAAGAAATCCTAATTTTAAAAAAAAAGTAGCTCACTCTCAACACTGTACTCAAGGATAGAGGCCACGAGTTTAGACGTCATCACTAATCGACCGACCTCTCACTAGTGTTGGAATTGAAACTGGAAAATTTTGATTAGCAATTTTATTTTAGTTTATTTGTGGAATATCTATCGTCTTACAAAACAATAATAAGTATTTAAAGTTACTAGTGAGAATTCGTAATCCATAAATAAAAATTCAGCCAGATGCGCAATGCCACAGTGTTGTTGCATCTCGCAGAATTTTTATTGGGAATTTCCAAATTCTCACCAGCAAGGTTAAATATTTATTATTGTTTTATGCGATTATATATATTCCACAAATAAATAAAATTGCTATTCAAAATTTTCCGGTTTGAACTCCAACACTAGTAATAAAGCCGGTCGATTAGTGATGAAGTCACACTCGTGTCTCTGGCCTTGAGTATTTCGATGGCAGCGGTTAAGCAAAGTGATAAAGGAGTTTTGTAAGTACACTGTTAAAAATCTGCAACATTTGCTGCATAGTCACTCCATCGCTTTTACAGAAAACCTCTATTCTGACAAAGGAGAATGCTCCATAATATCGTCAAGTAATTGTTTTCTATAAAAGTGGTGGAGTGACTATGTAGCAAAAGCTACAGATTTTTAACAGTGTACCATGATGCCTTGCTACTGATGACATCGAACGGCAGTTTCAAAACTTGATTAACCGCTACACTGGAACTACATGGTGGGCAAGTTAGCTTTATGCAAAATTTGGTTGAAAACGCAAAAAATAATAGTTAAACTAAAAACAGGAAAACAAAACTGAAATTTTTCGTTTACAATTAGAGACATGAGTAAAAAAATAGCCTATTCACATAAAAAGATGATAAATACCTAAGCGTCAGGCTTGCCAGTTTGGAATTTTTTAATTCCAAATTTCTGAATTATACCGGGGTTCCTGAAATAAACGTATTTACTTTAAGTAATCCCGAAATGTTTGTTAGTGAATAAAGCATAAATGAGCTTACAGAATATGAGTTATTGTGTTTGTATTTCATATTTTTAAAAATATTTACCTGTCAACTCGTCTAAACTTCGTAATTGATTGATCTTTTTTGCTGTTATCTGCGCCAGCTCCTAAAAATATCTTGGGATTTTCAATGTGTTTCTCCTTTTATTTTATTGTTATTTTCTTTCTTGTAACTATAGAAACATTAAATGAAACATGGCTCGTATCGTGGTTTCTGGTTCCGAGGATTTCATTTAAAACCCGTTCCAAAACAGGCGCGTTCAAATGGGCAGCATCAACATAAACTCATGAACGTATATTAATGGGTGTAAGCTTCATTCCTTCTCTTCCTTCTGAGTGCTTAATTAAAAAATATTCAGATAATATTTCGTAATTTGTGTGACTTTGTGTTGATGTCGTGTTGTTATTCAAAATGGGTAAGTTTTGAAAAGAAGAATTCTAAGGAGAACTGCTATATCGGTAACAAACATAAGAATGTTATTAATGAACGAAAAAAAATTCGGATGGGCTTGTGCGAGAAGTGGTACGCATAAATAAAAATCCGATGAATGAAAATGGAACCACTGAGATTTAAAATTTCTAAAACAAAAACGTCAAGCTATTGAGGTCTCATGACCGAGTCTTTTGTAATAATAATAAAAAAAAATTTCTTGAACGCCATAGGTGCGAAGTGGTCTTTTCTTTGGCTGCCACTTTTTCTAAACATTACTCTACGTGGTTACTTTCTCTTGAAAATATTGTAGAAATTTAGTGTGAAGAAAGTTTGAAAATAATCGTGGCCAAAAAAGTAGCTTCGCAAATACATGACATCTTCCTCCAAAACATTCTTACAAAAAACATTGTATTTTAAAGAACACAAAGTTACCGATCTTTTTATAAGGCTTCTTTAACCCCTTGAGGCCTGATGTTATATCCAACTTAACTTTAATCAATATTTGCATCAGAAACTTTTAATTTCATTTTCTTTTTATAACTTTGATGGAAGAAAGTTGTAAAATTGCTTTTCCTTATTTTGAAATAAAATTTTTCGAAAATTCCGGTGTGAATACAACATTACAAAATCCTTGCCTCTGAAAGGGCAAGTAGTAATTTTCACTTTGCCATTTTAAATTTTTTAATTAAAAACAAAGTTTAATAATAAAAAAAAAAAAAAACGAAAAATATAGGAATCGAATAGCGTAACTTCGTGTCACATTTACTCTCGTTTTTTGGATGCACGCCCGAAGTAACTTTTGGACTACATTTTTATAAGCATTATAAAACAAATATTAGTTGATTATTTGTCAACAGCTTAACAAGGTCAATTTTATTAATAAAAGTTTTTTGGTCAGTAAACAGATATCCAAGAGAAATTTGTTAACCCCGTGATTACAGAGAAAACCTTCCTGAATTTCTACTTTCATTACAGCAAATATTCGCATCGAAATAATAACTAAATTCAATAGTTTATTATAAGACAAAAGTTTTCGTCATGAACAAAAAAAAAATTTTTTTTTACTTGCGTTTTTCTTTACAAATTTATTTAAAATAATTTTTGTTCTGATTCCTTAAAGAAGAACTCAAAAATAAAATAATATTGTTTGTTTCTCAATTTTTCCGAATGGTTTATTTAATGCGGCTAAAAGTAATCTTTACAAAAATTCCATGCACAGTATTTCTTTTTATTACAAAGTAAACTGAAATAGAACGCATTTTTCTTCCAAAAGGGTTTTATAATTTATCTGAAGCAATTTTTTTCTAAAACACACATTGCTTATTTTAATTTTCTCTAAATGCTCCTTCTGTTGTATTAAAGTAAACTAAATCTACGACGTCATTTAAAATTTAATTCTGTATTAATTATATTATTTTCAAATGGATGTTAGTCTTGCTATATTGAAAAACAGAATACAAAATTTTTACATTCAATACATCAAAGAAGTTGGGATTGCTTTCATTTAATATATTATTTTTCAAAATACGTTATGACGTTCAAAATGGCATCAAGTAATTTCATAATGTAATTAAAAAGAGGCTTTATAATTGTATATTAATGAATAAAATAGGTAAAAAAGTATAACTCGCTGTGAATAAGCTGTGATGTTTAAAAAATGCATAGTGGTAGTGGCGTAATCTTTTATTTTTCGAAATTATTTACAGGGTAAAATAATGCAAATAAGAAAATACTACACGAAATTTCTATTTACGCACTAATGCTGAATTACATTTCATATTTGCTTGTGCATAGAGTGGATTTCTTCTCCCTGTTTTGCATAAGGGTTACCACTTCAAACGAGAAATTACGAATAGAAATTTTGTTTTATTTAACCCTCTATCATTTTCTATTTATTCTTGATATAACCCATTAAGGACTAGCATATTTTACAGGAATTTCATTCAGTTAACACCACTTTTATTAAACACTTACTTTAACTTTAAGAATCACTGAAATGTATTAATTAAATAAGGAAAATTTTACTTTTTTCTTTAACTGGTATAAAAAAAAATTAAAATCACAAATATAATGTTGCGAAAACTAAAACTATTAAACTTTTATACAATAGTGAATATTACTAGTATTCTAATGATACTTTGCAAAAACACTATTTTAACTCCACTTTATTAGAATACATGGCATCACTAGTTCTAGCTTTTGTTATTTTAGAGGGAATGAGGCTATCTTTAAAGCAGTCGATGTGTTTTGTGCCGACATTTTGTACAGATTGCCACACTCGTCTTTTCATTGCTGCGAACACATGTATTTGATTTAACAGTTGAATTACTCGGTGGTACTTATAAGTACCGTCAGTACACTGGCTGCTGGAGAAAAACTTCTTATTTACTTTTCGTCTGTGTAGTTATACATCGTTTTCCTCTGCTTTAAAATGTAATTACTAAAACGTAGTGTAGTAATGTTTTCCCTGGTATTTCTTTTCCGTTTCATTGATAATTTTTTACAGGAAATTGAAAACGTTGTGCCACCGGCTCGTTTTTACTATGCTACAAATGGCATATGTAAATTCATATACTGCATATGTGGAGATGCGAGTGAACGTGTTGTCTCCGGAATAGTGACGTCGCATAACTAAAGGACTGCTAACAAGATCGAATCCTAAAAAAAATTATATTAACCCTTTCAGGAGCAAAGAATATTTATTTCTCAAGTGTTGAAATAAATGACTGGCACCGGAATTTGCCAAACGATTTATTTTCAAATAAGAAAAAGCCTATATTTCATATACTTATTAAATCGAATATATTTTCTGGTGCAAGTTGAAATACTTTGTGGATTTTCTGTTACGATATTTCAGTCATAGTGTGCTGACGGTACTTTAAAATACCACTTTAATTAATTACCTCTAAATAATTAAATTTCTCACTGGTGAGTATTCATTTTATGTTTATCCTTTAATTTTCATTGTAGTAACTGAAAAAAAAATATTACATGAAAAAAATTGCAGTAGATCATAATTCCGTAGATAAAGGGTTAATAGGTAATAATTTAACCGCTTGTGGCAACGCCACCTAGATAAGGGAGAAAGCCTTGATACTCGTCACGAAAATGTCACACAAAGCACGGAAAACAAAGAAAAAATTCGAATATTTGCACGTTAAGTTTTCTTTGGCTAGTGGGATTATTAATTATTATTAAAAATAAGAAGTGGCATTTTCGTGACGGTGTTTCCTAGGGGAGGGGGAGATGCTAGCGATTGAAGTGCCCCATGGAATAATTTATTAAATTAAGCTTAATTATTAAAGAGTAAATGACATACCCTTAAAATAGTGAAACTTCAACTCTAACCGCTTTCACAGAGGTCAGTCACCGCCGGAGGAAGTGCCACCAGTAAATTTATTTAGAATTTTTCTGCTTATTTAAAAGTCTTATTAATGCGGAATTTCAGTCATAAATAAGAAGGTAGAAACACATATTCATTTTTACTTTAGCCATAGCCAAGGTCCTACGTTTTCATGTTGCCACAACCGAGACGATCCCCACTCTGAGTCAGTTAAAAAGATTATAATACCTAGACAAAGTGATACCAGTAAAATTAAATAGAAATTTTTACCAGATTTATGAGAAAATATTTTCATGAATAAAACGCTTAAATAAGAAGAAATTATATATTCAGATTTACTGGTGGGAAGCAGAACCTGTTGATCCAATTAAAAAAAATAAATAAATAAAATAAAAAACAGCCGCCATCTACTGACAACCTCCTCAGTTACTTCACTCTCAACTTGTAGACAGTATTCTATATGTTCCTTCCTCTTTATTCGTAACTCCATTCTCCACCAAGGCACAGGCATCTTTTACACGAATTTATTTGGTTTGCACCACTTTTTTAAACCCCTTAATTCTCACTCCCGTGTTCAGTGTTACCAGTTGGCTATATTTTTTAAATTCAGATTTCTTGTTTGGCACCACTTTTTTAAATTAGTAAAAATCACCTTATTTAATGCTATATTAACTAAGGCGGAAACAAGAGGAATTATAAAATTTCAGGAAAGTGGTGCCAATCAACAAAACTGAATTTTCAAAAAGAAGCCCACCGGCAATACTGCCCGTGATATTCACAGGCTGTGTCTTTTGTTCAGATAGTTTGATTCCCACCACTTTTATAAAATAGTGTAATTGGCTTCATCATGGTATCATTTTACCTGCATCAAGTAAGGTGAATATTTCTTTTTCATAAGGGTGGTGCGAATAACTAACTTGAATTTTTAAGCAGTAATTTAATGGGACCGTCAAGGGGTTAAGAAATATTTCTTGCCTGCACTTAAACAACACGTGCAAGCGAAAGTTACTATAAATAAATGTACATTAAAAATATAATGGAGCAAATAGAATTTAAAAAAATAGAATCATATATATAAAGCTTTGGCACATCGTGGCCGACACTTGACCGAAAAGGTTAAAAAATAGCAAAAAATACAACTTTTTTGTACTAAAGTATTTGATTTATATTATCAAAAAATATTTTCCCAATTAATACAGCGAAATATTACAGTTTAAGTTATCCGAAAGATTTTTGTATCAAAGCAAGCAAAATTTTTTGCCCGAGTGGTGGTCTGGCAAAACTCTTAAGGTGTTAATGACATACATTTTATGATTACATAAAGTAAAAATTTTTCATTACAAATTTCAGACATGAATACGGAATTTCTGAATAAAAAAAGGAGATCATATTGGCATCCCCGTTACACATGGAAATAATTATACTAATAAATATGCAAATATTTAAAACTTTAAAAAGTAGGTTATTCAATTTTCTTAAAATAATGTATTATGTATGTTTGATGTTTTGAATGATATAAATTGATATTGTACTGTCTAAAGATACTTTTAACAAATTTTCTCGTTCTGCATCAATTACACAAAACAAAAAAAAATTGTAAATCATTTTCATGAGTCAGAGAAAATATTCTAATAGTTTTTGTTTTCTGTAAACGAAGACTGAATAATATTTAGGATGTTCTGTGTGCATATCGTTCAAAATATATTTTCTTTAACACGTTCACTGCCAAGCCTATAAAGTAAGAATTTTCAAATTTCTTCTTGAAAGTCGTTTGCCACCACAAATTCAGAAAGGTAAATTTCGCTTTACTAAAACAGCGAAATTTCTGCCAATAGAGAAGGCAATTTTTTTCATTCTAAAATAATGGTGACAAAGTAATTAATAAATTAAAGCCAAGAATATTAAAGCTACGAGTATACTCGTAACATGACAGCGAACGTGTTCAAACATGAATGAGTTCATTATGGAGTAAGAACATTCCAACTTTTTACCTGAATGTCTTTGGGAACCAGAAATTCGAAAATGTAATCTCTGTGTTATTTAACACTAGAACGCCCAGCAGGAGTCAAATTAACCCCAACCAAATGAATAAATGTCGATTCAAAGCTGAAGTTTCTAGATAAAATCAGTTAAATACATAGCTGCCAACTCTTTCGCTTTTTTCCTCCCACTATTAATTTAAAGAAAAATTTTGTGTTATTTAGTCACTGAAAATTTAAGATTAAATCATGGAACTATTAATAAAGAGGAACTGACATGTTCTTAAAATAGTAAAACTTCAACTGTAACTGTTTTCGCCGGTGGTGATTGCCGCCCGAGAAAACTTCCACCAGTAAAATTATATAGAAACTTTCTCCTTATTTAAACGTCTTGTTGAGGAAAGCTTTCAGTCATAAATCATGGCTGAAACAGATTTTAATTTTCACTGGTGAAAGTTTACTTTGGCGATACTCGGTCCTTGCATTTCCGCCTTATTGTGACAACCAGTGAAACGAACTGACAGTTTTACCAGGCAAACTGACACCAGTAAAAGCAAATAGAAATGTTTACCACAATTGTGAGAAAGTATTTCTATAAATAAGATGCTTAAATAAAAAAAAGTTTTCTATTCAATTTTACTGGTGAGAAGTTTGCCCCGGCTGTAATCAGAAACTGAAGATCCTATTTATAACAAGTGGGTAAGTGTGATCACAGATCGCACAGAGGGTTTCGTTTAATATTACTTTCAAAACACTTTATCTTTTTAAAAAATCTATTACTTCCACATTTCGCAACCAGGGGGCGCACTCGATTCTAAACAAACATCTATCCGAACGAAATCCCGTTTTACATACTATCTGTAGATATATTAGTCGAGGGGATTGGACCCATAGCACCTGAGATCAGTAGGCGCACCTGGCGGTAAAAAATGGAACTAAAATGTGTAAGGCTATGGTGCACAATATGAAAGAAGGGTCAAAGTGGTGTCGGCAAAAGTTGGAAAATTTCTCCTCTGGTTAAAAGGGTGGATGTTAGAAAAATTACTTAAAATACACAAGCTAGAGCCCGGAGAGGTAAATAATATAAGACATTTTGAAGATTTTATGATTTGTCGTGTGGTCTGAGGTATTCAGCTATACGTATGCAAAATTTCATGTCTACAACTTAATTAGGGGCTCTCTTAGAAAGAATTGCTTCAAATACATATGTGGTAGCTCAAAGGGTTAAACGTAAGACATTTTCAAGATTTTATGATTTGTCGCTTGGCCTCAGGTGTTCCGCTATAAGTATGCAAAATTTAAAATCTCCAATTTAATTAGGGACTCAGTTAGAAAGAATTGCTTAAAATACACGAGCTGGAGTTGAAAGGGTTAAACATAAAACTTTTTCAAAATTTATTATTTGACGTATAATCTTCGATGTTGAGCTATAAGTATGAAAATTTCATGCCTCCAACCTAAATAGGGGCTCACTTAGAAAGAATTGTTTAAAATACACATGTGGGAGCCCAAAGGGTTAAAAGTACGACATTTTCAAAATTTTATGTTTTATCGTTTGATGTGAGGTGTTCAGCTATAAGAATGCAAAATTTCATGCTTCCAACTTAATTAGAGACTCACTTAGAAATAATTGTTTAAAATACACATGCAGGAGCCCAAAGTGTTAAATGTACGACTTTTTCAAAATTTTATCATTTGTCGTATGATGTGTGGTGTTCAGCTATAAGTATGCAGAATTTCACGCCTCCAAACTAATTAGGAGCTCATCTTAGAAAGAATTGTTTAAAATACACATGCGGGACCCCAAAGGGTTAAATGTACGACTTTTTCAAAATTTTATCACTTGTTGTTTGATGTGAGGTGTCCAGCTATAAGTATGCAACATTTCACGCCTCCAACATAATTAGGGGCTCACTTAGAAAGAATTGTTTAAAATACACATGTGGGAGCCCAAAGGGTTAAATGTACGACTTTTTCAAAATTTTATGATTTGTCGTATGATGTGAGGTGTTCAGCTATAAGTACCGAAAATTTCATGTCTCCAACATAATTAGGGGCCCAGTTAGAAAGAATTGTTTAAAATACACATGTGAGAGGCCAAAGGGTTAAATGTACGACTTTTTCCAAAATTTTATCACTTGTTGTTTGATGTGAGGTGCCCAGCTATAACTATGCAAAATTTTACGGCTCCAACATAATTAGGGGCTCACTTAGAAAGAATTGTTTAAAATACACATGTGGGAGCCCAAAGGGTTAAATGCACGACCTTGTTCAAAATTTGATGATTTTTCGTTGGATGTGAGGTGTTCAGCTATAAGTATGCAAAATTTCACGCCTCCAACCTAATTAGCGGCTCACTTAGAAAGAATTGTTTAAAATGCAAATGTGGGACTCCAAAGGGTTAAATGCACGACTTTTTCAAAATTTTATGATTTGTCGTTGAGTGTGGGGTGTTCAGCTATAAGTATGCAAAATTTCACGCCTCCAACCAAATTAGGGGCTCACTTAGAAAGAATTTTTTAAAATACACATGTGGGAGCCCAAAGGGTTAAATGCACGACCTTGTTCAAAATTTGATGATTTTTCGTTGGATGTGAGGTGTTCAGCTATAAGTATGCAAAATTTCACGTCTCCAAACTAATTAGGAAGTCACTTAGAAATAATTGTTTAAAATACACATGCGGGAGCCCAAAGGGTTAAATGTACGACCCTTTCAAAATTTTATCATTTGTCGTATGATGTGAAGTATTCAGCTATAAGTATGCAAAATTTCATGTCTCCAACATAATTAGGGGCTCACTTAGAAAGAATTGTTTAAAATGCACTTGTGGGACCCCAAAGGGTTTAACTTACGACATTTTCGAAATTTTATGATTTGTCATTTGATGTGAGGTGTTCAGCTATAAGTATGCAAAATTTCACGCCTTCAAATTAATTAGGAGCTCACTTAGAAAGAATTGATTAAAATACACATGCGGGAGCCCAAAGGGTTAAATGTACGACTTTTTCCAAAATTTTATCACTTGTTGTTTGATGTGAGGTGTCCAGCTATAACTATGCAAAATTTCACGGCTCCAACATAATTAGGGGCTCACTTAGAAAGAATTGTTTAAAATACACATGTGGGAGCCCAAAGGGTTAAATGCACGACCTTGTTCAAAATTTGATGATTTTTCGTTGGATGTGAGGTGTTCAGCTATAAGTATGCAAAATTTCACGCCTCCAACCTAATTAGCGGCTCACTTAGAAATAATTGTTTAAAATACACATGCAGGAGCCCAAAGGGTTAAATGTACGACTTTTTCAAAATTTTATCATTTGTCGTATGATGTGTGGTGTTCAGCTATAAGTATGCAGAATTTCACGCCTCCAAACTAATTAGGAGCTCATCTTAGAAAGAATTGTTTAAAATACACATGCGGGACCCCAAAGGGTTAAATGTACGAGTTTTTCAAAATTTTATGATTTGTCGTATGATGTGAGGTGTTTAGCTATAAGTACCCAAAATTTCATGTTTCTAACATGTATAGTTTCTGAGAACGGGCTCTGTGACGGACAGACAGACAGACAGAGGAGCGAGACGAATAGGGTTTCGTCAGATGAACGAAACCCTAAAAAGCAGCTGCCATATTGTGACAACCGTCTCAGTTACTTCACTCGCAACTCGTGGACAGCACACTATATGTCACCTCCTCTTTATTCGTAACTCCATTGATTAAATAAGGCACATTTTTCTTGTCAAAAATAATGGAAAGAGAAAAGCTTACAATTTGGTAGCTATGTAAATATGTACCACATAGCGATGAGTTAAATAAATAACTTAAATAATTTTAAATGAAAATCCTGGTGTAAAATATTTGTGTAAAGCTAAACACTAGAAAGGCCGGAATTTTTAGTTAAGTTTTATAAAAATATTTCACACCAGAATTTTGATTTAAAACAATTTAACTTTTTTATTTAATGCTTTATTTCTTTGCTTATTTTATAAAGAAATTTCTGTTTTGAACCGAAATACATTCAAATGGTAGCGGACAAAATGACAAATCATGGCCGTTCTAGTGTTAAGTAAAATTTCCGGGCATTCTAGTGTTAATCACAACTGTTATGTCATCAAACACAGCAAAATTTCGGTGTCAAATTAGTGGTACCTGAGTGTGCTTAATGTCACAAGTTCAAAAACTCTATCGCCAGAGGGATCGCTGCTATCGAAATACTCAAGGCCAGAGGACACGAGTGTGACGTCATCACTAATCGACCGACATTTCACTAGTGTTGGAATTCACACCGAAAAATTTTGAATAGCATTTTTCTTTTATTTTATTTGTGGAATATCTATCACATTACAAAACGATAATAACTATTTAAACTTACTGGTGAGAATTTGGTATCCCCCAATAATAAATATCAGCCAGATGCGGCAACACTGTAGCATTCGGTAGATTTAAAACTTTCTGCTGAGAATTCGGAATGTTTAATTAAAAAATCAGCCAGATATAATGGCTTCATAGAGCTCAAGTGTTTAATAAAGAGAACTGGCTTATCCTGAATATAGTAAACCTTCAACTGTAACCGCTTTCGCTATGATTGATTGTCGCCGACGCAACTTCCACCAGTAAATTTAAAAAGAAATTTTCTTCTTATTTAAACGTCTTTTTAATGCGAAGTTTCAGTTATAAATGATGGCAAAGACAGATATTCATTTTTACAGGTGGAAGTTTACTTTGGCAGTAATCAGGTCCTGCGCTTCCGCCATATTGGGACAATCTAAACAATCTCCTCTGAGTGTTTCTAGTAAATATTATAATGCCTTGTAAAACTACCATCAGTAAAATCAAATAGAAAATTTATCAATATCTATGAGAGAAATGTTTCGTAAAAAAGCAGCGAAATTAATGCAAAATTTTCTATTCAAAATTTACTGGTGAAAGTTTGCTCCTGTGGTAATAAAAAACTGTTGATCTAATGTAAAAATACAGCTGTCATCTTGTTAAAACACCCTCACTGACTTCACTTGCAACTGGTAGACAATAAACTATACCTTCCCTCCTCTTAATCCCAAACTCCATTGTTTGTGCTCCATTTAACACATAATGTGCAGGTTCTAAGAACAATCGCACTGTCCCAAAAGAGATACAATGCTTTCACAAACGCCCCACCGGTGGCCGAGAGGTTCTGGTCTCGAAGTTGGTAGACGGGAGGTGCTGGGTTCGAACCCAATCGTTTCCGACTGCCTAATCTTTCTGAGTTTTCGTGGTTTTCTTCGAGCCTTGGATTTCCATGCGTAAATACCGGTTACATTCCCTTAGAAAGACCACCACGAAGGTTACTTTCCACGCGGGCCTATATCCTTCGAGTAGATAATCGGCCGTCAAAAAATCAACAACCTTTCACAAACTCTAATATCCAAAACGATATAAGTAAGCGTACAAACTTAATACTGCAGTCGGGCGTAAGTTAACACAGTTGCGCCATCTTGTGGACGGGGTGACAATCCATATACGCAGACTTTTAGTGTGACGCCATATATGACAGGATATCTACCATGTGCGCATATTTCCAAATCTTTAGTCACTCATGGAACTGAATTCTGTTTACCACATCTATTGCAAAATGATGGCGTAGCGAGAGGGGCTTCCAGATGCACTTGACACTTCCAAGCAAAGCTATATAAGTAAGCGTCCTATCTTAAATTGGAGAAGTAGCCTCAAGATTAAAAGCGAAGTCACATCAATCAAGGTCATGCGCCACGTAGCGGATGGAGTTTGAACTAGAAGTAGATACCTAACTATTTTCTTACTGACACCACTAAAATTGTAAATTTTTTCTCACCTTGATTAATAACTGAATTTCCTTTGATAAGGCGATGAAAACTTCGTGGTGTCAAGTGCATCTGAGTGCCCTTCCCGTTACGCCGTTATTTTGCAATAAATGTGGCAAACAAAATTCACTTCCATGAGCGACTAAAGCTTTAGAAAATACGCGCCATACTAAAAGCTCGCGTATGTGAATTATCACTCCGTCCACAAGGTGGCACAACTGTGTTAATTTAGGCCTGATTCCAGCATTAAGTTTGTTCGCTTACTTATAACGCTTTGCTTCCAAGTTTCCTTCGCCTTGAAAGAGACATTTCAGCTATTAATCAAGGGGAAAAAACTGTACAATTTTAGTGGTGCGAAGTAAGAAAATAGTTAGGCATCATCCTCCTGTATTTTAACCCCGTCCATACGTGGCGTGCGACCTTGAGAGATGTGACCTCTCCCATTTAAGGTAGGACGTCTACTTACATAGCTTTGTCTAACACATCTCATGGAAAACAAGTATTACATGAGTTTCTTGATCGATGACATGGAATTAGCAACTCCTAGTAGAGAGAAATTAATTTTTAATATACCAGATTTCCTTTCTAAAATTTACGGTATGAAAAGAATTTTCAGAGGGTAAATTTTAAACAATCCATTTTACACTTCCAAATAATAATAAATGCGTTTGAAATCTGCGCACGAAGAGCATGGCTTAAAAAATGCATTATTTAATTGGTCAGTTTTTTTATTTAAGAAGAAATAAAATATGCTGAAGTAATATTGTTTAATAAATTTTTATGACATCCTGTGACATATTTCGGCATTACAATTCCGCAAGCTTTGTCATCCCTTAGCCAGCGTTATTTTATTCAAATGATCTCCCATAATTTCGCAATCGATTTTTTCTTTTAATTTAATAAAAGATTTTTCGTGATTAAATAACACAATAATTACCACTACAACCCATATTCACTTTTTCTGTTTTTTTTTTTTTTTTTTTTTTTTTTTTTTGCAGAAAAATATGTCTTATCTAATAAGCCAAATTTTAGGACAAAATAAGGAAAGTTTTTTGTGGTGAAGAATAATTCTAAGAAAAAAACCTGTAGTTTTGCTTTTATGAATTATTATTCGGGAAATTTGAATAATCAGAACGTGGTAAAATGCAATACTGCTAACAGTTAGTTTCACTACACCAATTCATATTAACCACTAGAACATGGAATGGTATTTAAAACTTTATAGTCTACGATCATCTTTAAGTAAGTTAACCCCTTGATATGTGATGGTTTATTTTTGGACTACGTAATTTTAATACCTAAATACCACATAGGAACGAGAATTTTCGAATAAACATTTTTCTTTTACTATGTACGTTATGTACTAATTTTCAAGTAAAGTTTTGTGTAAATTTTGGTGTTATTCACTAATTTCAGAATTTTGCGCATAGAAGTATTTTGCTCCTGAAAGATTTGGGGGCATTTTTTGTGCATACGTTGGTAACAGCTGCGTTCAATAAAAATACTCTTTAGCAGCTTGAACGATGCTGGGATATTATATATCCCACTTAATTTTATTTTCCTAAATTCCACAGTGGAAACCGAAATATTGTTATAAAATTTTGCTTCTATAATGTACGAGAAGAAAATATTTTCATTTTTACAAACTGAATTTGTTTGGTAATCCTCGCGTCGTTCACCGCCCCCTGAATACTAGGCCTGAGCGCTGAGACAAAAATGGCGGCTTCTGAAGGCGGATTTTTTTAAGCGTGTGTATGGTCCCTTAAATATTCGTACCAATAATTTTTTTAAGTGTTTTTCCGCTTTACTTTTCTAAGATTAAAGAAGTCAGAGAAATACTTTAAATAATACTGGTGTCCACATTTGAGGGACCGTACCCATGTTAAAAAAAAAAAAAAAACAAAAAAAAAACAGTGGCACTCCGGGAGTGCCAATAGAAGTGAAAATTTCAACAATTGCGTGTGTGTTTTTTTAATCGTCAGGAAATGTTTTATGCGTTGAATTGTGTAGCAGCACTAATGAAAGCATCTGGGGACACGGCAGTGCCCCTGCCAAATCTTGAAAGCACAGCCGTAAGCATCTTTTTCTGGAAGCAGCTCAGGGTACTTTTGACCCCCCCCCCCCCAATATCTTTGGGTTGGTGATTCCCAGAAACTTGAAACTTCGTAAGTCTAAAGTAATGTGGAAATGGAACTAAATACTGAAATTTCACGTTTCTATCATTTTTATTTCAGAAGATATCTGAACTTAACTTTCGCCTTTTCGACATTGATTCACCGATCATCAAAACTCAGAGGTACGTCCTGTATCCCTAGAATCTTGAAATTTGGTATGAAGGTAGTGTTTGGGATACAATGAAAGGGAAAGTTTAAAAAATCCGGAAAATTTGGATAAAAAGACGAAAAATCAAAAAACCGAGAATTTGGCAGAGATGTGATATACGAACCAGGTTTGGCGCGATTTTTTAACGTCAATTTGGCGAAAGCCCGTTGTCCAATACCAGTTACAATATATATTTTTAAACTATTTTCTATTGTTTTAAAAAGTAAACAACAAAAAATAAACGATAATTTCATTAATAACTATAGAACAAAACAATTGTACAATTAAAAAAAATAAAATAAAAGTAAATGAACAATTTATTAATAAATAAGCAACAGTAGCCGGGTTGCTTTTTCAAGAAGGCTCACGTTTTGAGCACCTTATCGCCAGAGTAAGGGTTGGCGCGGGGATGAATTCAACGCTACGCACCCTTTTTTGTTCGTGACGTCGTACGCGTAGCAAACAGCAATCCCATTCCTTTGCTGAGAGGAAGAGATGTGCTTTTTTTCATTTGTTTTTTCCGCAAATGTAAAAAGCTAGACGAAATGTTTTTTCACCGTGGTTTGCAATTAGAACCTTGCTTAAAACAAAGATCTATTTCTGATTAAAATAACTTTTAATTGCACAAATATATATAATTCAAACATAAGTTATTTTTTTCAGTTCTATAATATTCATTTATATCATTAATTCACTATATGTTCGAAGAAATTAAGAACGTATTTTAAAAACAGACGTAAAAATTTTCTTTAATAAATATAATTGTATTAATCATATTTTTATGACACAATTGAACATAGTTTTATTAGTATTATTACTGAATTAATTTAGTATTTTTTATTATTAAGCGGCATAATTATGTGACGTGTTGATTGCATTAATAAAACACATTTTCACTGAAATAATTCATTAAAAATTAATTGTTTTTTATTTAATTGCGATTAGAAGTTAATAGGAAGTTGAAACTAAAATCAATTCGATTATAATTAGATTGAACGATAAAGCATATATTATTTAGCCGTATCCTGCAATTAAATCTATCAGCTAAAATAACTGCAAGTTGATGCATGGAATTAAATCAATTACTATTACATTTTAATATTGTTAAAATTTTATCATTATTTGAGTTTTTATGAAAAAGACATTGGTCTGTCCCTAGTGCACAAAATTAAAAATCTTTAAAATTCTTCAGTTTTTTATTTTAAAATTTTTGCCATATTTTTAAATATTATTTCGCTTTAGTTGTTTTATTTATTATTTAAAAATAATAATTCGTCATATTTGAATAAATCATGTAAATTCTTCTCTCGGATGAAATCCCCCCCCCCCCCCCACACACACACACTTTATATTTCGTCATTCTGCACACATATTGCTCTATTTATTAAGTTGAAGTGGTAATAAAATAATGCTCAACCGTCTGAGGCAACCTCCCATTTCGAATTTTCTCTTCCCACCCCCACCACCCCCCTCTCCTCCATCACACTATTTTTTGCCCATTTAAAATTCATTGTTGCCTTACAGAAAAGATTAGTTAAAATTGCGTCTGAAATGTTAACTATTCCTTCGCTTATCCGTAACAGTGTATAAAGTTTACTGTTTTCCTCTATCTGTTGATTTTTAAATAACGAATAAATAATTTACCATAAAAAAAGATAAGGAAACAAATAGAATGAAAGATTTTAAAAATAATAATAAGGATTAACCTTTTGTGCGCACGCTTTCATTTTTTTTTTTTAAATTCTTTACAGTTTTTTAAATTTTCTGTCCTATTTATTACTTTGAAGTAACTATAAGTAAAGATCAATTATTCAAATTCTGCGCCCCCCCCCCCCCCGCCAAAAATAAGTTAAATATTTCAAGTTTTTAATTTTTTGGGTTGTTAGGGTTTCGTTCATCTCACGAAACCCTATTCGTCTCGCTCCTCTGTCTGTCTGTCTGTCTGTCTGTCCGTCTGTCCGTCACAGAGCCCGTTCTCAGAAACTATACATGTTGGAGACATGAAATTTTGGGTACTTATAGCTGAACACCTTACAACATACGACAAATCATAAAATTTCGAAAAAGTCGTACATTTAACCCTTTGGGCTCCCGCATGTGTATTTTAAACAATTCTTTCTATGTGAGCTCCTAATTATGTTAGAGACATGAAATTTTGGGTACTTATAGCTGAATACCTCACATTATACGACAAATGATAAAATTTTGAAAAAGTCGTATATTTAACCCTTTGATCTCCCGCATGTGTATTTTAAACAATTCTTTCTAAGTGAACCCTAATTAGGTTGGAGGAGTGAAATTTTGCATACTTATAGCTGAATACCTCACATTAAACGACAAATCATAAAATTTTGAAAAAGTTGTACATTTATCCCTTTGGGCTCCCACATGTGTAATTTAAACAATTCTTTCTAAGTGAACCCTAATTAGGTTGGAGGAGTGAAATTTTGCATACTTATAGCTGAATACCTCACATCAAACGACAAACCATAAAATTTTGAAAATGTCGTACATTTAACCCTTCGGGCTCCCACATGCCTATTTTAAACAATTCTTTCTAAGTGAGCCCCTAATTAGGTTGGAGGCGTGAAATTTTGCATACCTATTGCTGAACACCATCATGCGACAAATCATAAAAAATTGGAAAAATCGTACATTTAACCCTTTGGGCTCCCACATGCTTTTTTTAAGAAATTCTTTCTAACTGAGCCCCTTATTAAATTGGAGATTTGAAATTTTGCATACTTATAGCAAAACACCTGAGACCAGGCGACAAATCATAAATTTTGAAAAAGTCTCACGTTTAACCCTTTGAACTACCACATATGTATTTTAAGCAATTCTTTCTACCAGAGCCCCTAATTAAGTTGGAGAAATGAATTTTTGCACACGTATATCTGAATACCTCAGAACACACGACAAATCATAAAATTTTCTAAAAGTCTTATATTATTTACTCCTCCGTGCTTTAACTTGTACATTTTAAGCAATTTTTCTAACCTCCGCCCTTTTCACCCGGGGAGCACTTTTCCAACTTTTGCCGACATCTCTTTGACCATTCTTTCATATTATGCACCATAGCCTTACATATTTTAGTTCCAATTTTTACCAATAGGGGCGCCTACTGATCTCGGGTGATATGGGCCCAATCCCCTCGACTAATATATCTACGGATAGTATGTAAAACGGGTTTTCGTTCGGATAGATGTTTGTTATAATCGAGTGCGCCCCCTGGTTGCGAAATGTGGAACTAACAGATTTTTCAAAAAGATAAAGTGTTTTGAAAGGAATATTAAACGAAACCCTCTGTGCGATCTGTGATCACACTTACCCACTTGTTTTTTTTCTATTTGTTAATTGATAAATTTAACTATTTAAATCTATAGCCCCTCACTATCATATACAGTTAAAAAAATTCTGTAATGATTTTATTTGTTACTTTGAATTAACAAAAGATAGTCATTCAATCTTCCTTCTACCCCACCTCCCCTTAAGAATTTCATCTCACATTGAAAAGGCAATTTCTAAACATCCTGTTTGGGGGTGTGAAAGGTTTTTTTTTCTTTCTTGGTTTGGCCTATTTTCACTCGACTTTGGGGGCTGTTTCTTCAGAATGATTTGGTATTAAATTAATTATACACGTTCATCGCAGAAAATATATTAATTTTCTGCCACAGGTATCTTTTAAAATCTGTGTTTATATATACATCAAAATGCACTGAAACTGCATTAATTCATGATCCCCATAAATCCATCTTTATATGTAATCAAATATCTAAATATATGAAGGTAATGAGTTTTTGTTTAAGAGGTATGGAATTAATAATGCTCAATTGAATGAAAATTTAGATTTTTGAGGGGATCAAATAATCAAAATTTTAGTCTATATCATCAAAAGTAATAAAGGCCTTCGATAAAACAGAGTATAAGAATTCGTAATACAATTTCTTTCGAAGAAGATTTCTTTTCATCTAGAACACATAACTGAAAATATTACTTTAATTTAGGTAAGACTAAAATATGCTAGTTCGTCTTCCGCCATTTCGGTTCAAAACAAAACACAAGACGACGATTGGTGTTAGAGCTATCTGAACGCTCTCGCTTTCGCCAACTCGCCAAGGCTAGTGCTGAAAACGTGAGCCTTCTTGAAAAAGCAGCCGGGTTACCTTGTAAAATAAAGTAACGCCATTTTGGTGTGAATTAGGTACCCAAGTGCGTATCTGACATCTGTGCTCCGTATTTTATCTTCCGTAATCAAAATTCCCGCCAATACTGTTTGTCATTGACCAGACCATCAACACGATAAAATACAGGGTTATCGGTTTTTAGTTACACGAAATAGGTAGGTCACGAATACGGTATAATTCATTTTAACTGACGAAAAACAAAATAATAATTTGTTTTAGCAATACGCCGGGAGAAAAAGTGAGTTTTAGCTTCCTTCTTCTTTTGCGGATTGAGCTGAAGAGGGAAAAGTTCCTGTCATTCACCGCTTGGCGCGCTAGTGCCTATGTGTCAAAATGCTAGCATGTCGGTTACGTTACAGTGTCTCGAAATCAGTAGTTTTTCCCCATCTCAAAAAAAGATCAACGCGCCTAAAGAAGTTTTTACTTCAAAAATCCGCCTTCGGCAGCGGCCGTTTTTGTGTCAGCGCTCAGGCCTTCTATTCAGGGGGCGGTGCGTCATTCCATGATTTCCTATGCACCCTTTTATGATTCGTCCAGAAAATTTTAAGATTCTCTATGTATACTCTATAACTTCAGCTACGGATATTAAACTTAAAAAATAAAGATACAAAGCGATGAATTCATTTCTAAATTTTTATCTGCATTAACGGGAACGATTAGGATTTACAATAATGTTTATTAGTGAAAACAAAGACAGTAATATTGGGTCATTCGGAGAGTCTTGTCCGTTTGGAAAAATCAATTCGTACCGGAAAATTCTACAATTTAATTATTAGACATTGATTCCGATATCTAATGTCTAATAATTACCGGGCAGAATTTTCCGGTAAGAATTGATTTTCCGAAATGGACAAGACTTTCCGAACGACCCAATAAATATTATTGAAGTCATGAAATGTACATTTTAATAGTAACTTTTCATGTCACAATGAGATATATTCAGGGATTTTTGTCCCGCAAGCTGCTACATCCCTCAGCCAAAGTTTCTTTATTCAAAATATCCACTATAATTTCTTAGTCAATTTTTTTCTTTTAATTTAATGACAGCCTTTTTTTTTTTTTTTTTGATTAAATAAAGCAATACTGTCATGTCTGTTGCAAAATTTTGCTTTTTTATCTACCACTTTTTTCGAACAGAAAATAAATACCCTAAATAAAAAATCAGCCAGATGCGGAATGCCACAGTATTGCCGCATCGGGCTGACCTTTTGTTGGGGGATTCCAAATTCTCATCAGTAATTTTAAATAGTTATTATTGTTTTATAAGATGATGGATATTTTACAAATAAAATAATTAATGATGACTTCACCCTCGTGTCCTCTGGCCTTGAGTATTTCGATGGCAGCGGTTAGGGTCTAAGGCTAAACAGGTAATCTTGAATGGGAAATCTAGAAAAAAGACGGAAGTTTTAACTCGTTATAGTCGGTCGGCATGAAAACTTGCCATGTAAGGCGAACAAAACATTTAATTTCGAATACCAGTATTTTAGTTTGGAAATTTTCACATTATCTAATCTCAGATTTTGAGCGATTAAATAATCCAAAATTACAATGTGAAAAAAACTGGCGTCACGAATTAAAAGAAGTGTAAAAGAGGCTCGTCGTCAATAGGTTAAAAGATATTTTAACCTCAAATGATTCCTGAAAAAAATTATTAGAGTGAACGTTCCAAGAAGAAACAGAAAGAGATTTCTAATCTTGAGCGTGGACAAGGAAGTGCATAAAGCAATGATTATGACATCAATTTCAAAGATTCTGGATATGGAACAAGTTGGAACAAAATATGTTGAGTCTTACAGAAATATTAAAATAACCGCCTTTGGTCGAACAAGCGAGAACTACTCTGAAGGAATTTTCTGACACAGAAAAAGCACGGCCTGCAAATTATACGGAGTATACGAACCCGTGGTTTCAATTTAAACTGGTTAATTGATGTAGATCAGTCTGTGAATGATATATTGCTAATGAAGCAAAGATTTCGCATTTACTTTGAAAGATACCTGTTGGTCGAGTTTATCGCAATCACTCGGTGTTTTAAATGCCAACGATATGGACTTTTTCGAGTTCGTGAAAAGGTGAAAGATGTGTAAAAGGTTCCGGTTCATATAATGCCACTGAATGTGATTCTATGATAATTAAATGCTGTAATTGTTATTCCGCTAACAAAGATGGAAACTGTGCCGATTGGGCTGATAGCACAGACTGTCCTGCGTTCAAGGACTACCCGGATTCAGTGATCCCTCTGAGATTATAAGGGCGCATGGGTAGGTTTTACTATATTGAATTTTCTTCAGGTGAACTTACATCATTGTAAAGACGCAAATGATTCCTTAGAGGAGAATTCAAGGAAACATCTACTTGATTTAACCCTTTATCGGGTAATGAGAATATACTTCCCCCTTCATTTTATTGAAAACTGTTCGATTCACACTGGCATTTTTAGTAAAATATTTTGTTTGGTTGCGGCAACACTGTGGCATTCCGCATCTGGCTGAATTTTATTTAGGGATTCCGAATTTTCACCTGTGAGATTAAATAGTTATTATTGTTTTATGAGATGATAGATATTCAAAAAATAAAATAAAAGAAAATTGCATTTCAAAATTTTCCGGTGTGAATTCCAACACCAGTGAGAAGTCGGTGGATTAGTGATGACGTCATACTCGTGTCCTCTCACCGCCCCCTGAATACTAGGCCTGAGCGCTGACACAAAAAATGGCGGCTGTCGAAGGCAGAAAAATTTCAGTGTGTGTACGGCCCTTTAAAATTTCGTACCAATAATTTTTAAAAGTTTTCTCCGCTTTATCTTTCTGAGATTAAGCAAATCAAATAATTCTTTTATAAAAAAACTGGTGTCAAAATTTAAGGGACAGTACATACGTTAAAAAAAATCCGACTTCGGCAGCTGCCATTTGTGTGTCAGCGCTCAGGCCTTGTATTCAGAGGGCGGTGTGCCCTCTGGCCTTGAGTATTTCGATGGCATCGTCTGGGCTCGTTCTTGAGGATGTGGTTCACAGGATTGCCAATTTGGCCTTTTTTAAATTCCAAAATTTCACATTCATACCAGAAACTCCCTATAATTTTATTTTCTTTATTTAATGACATGCATGCCAGGCTTACTTATATCCTTGCGCTCTGACGCTGTTAGCGTATGTATGTCTCTAGCCACCAGTGTTGACGCATCTGGCAATTTGTAATTTTCTTTTACTTTATTTATGGAAAGTCAATCATCTTCTAAAGCAAAAATAAGACTTATAACTTACTGGTTAGAATTCGGAATTTCTAATTGAAAAAATCAGCCAGTTATCACGACGTACGTCGTTGCCAGAAATGATAGAAATAACATGACCTACGCTCCGTACGTCACAGAGCAAAAGAGCACCGCACCCTGAATACTAGGCCTTAGCTCTGACCATGGAACTATTAATAAAGAGGAACTGACATATCCTTAAAATAGTGAAGCTTCAACTGTAACCGCTATCGCAGGGGTTGTTTACCACCGGTGGAAATTTCCACCAGTAAATTTTTATAGAAAATTTCTGCTTATTTAAGCGCCTTATTATTGAGAAATTTTCAGTCAAAAAATAATGGTAGAAACAGATTCTCATTTTTACTGGTAGAAGTTCACTTTGGCGGTAGTCACGCCTTGAGTTTACGCCATATTGTGACAACCAGGGTAACAAACTGGCAGTTTTACAAATCAAACTGACACCAGTAAGAGCAAATAGAAATTTTTGCGACATTTGTGAGTAAAAAGGTTACATGAATAAGACGCTTAAATAAGATGAAATTTTCTGTTTAATTTTTCTGGTGGGACGTTTGACCCGTCTGTAAGCAGAAACTGAAGATAAGATTTTTAAAAAAGCAGCCACCATCTTGTGACAACCTCCTCAGTTACTTCACTCGCAACTGGTATACAGTACGCTATATGTCTCCTCCTCTTTATTCCTAACTCCATTGCTCTAACACACAAATGTCGGTTGCCGAAAAGCGGATTTTTTTTAACGTATGTACTGTACTGTCCCTTAAACTGAGACACTGATATTTTATAAAATATTTATTTGATTTGCTTTATCTCAGAAAGATAAAGCGGGAAAATTTTTAAAAATTATTGGTACGAATATTTAAAGGACAGCACACACGCTGAAAATTTCCCGCCTTCGACAGCCGCCATTTTTGTGTCAGCGAAATGGCCTAGTATTCAGGGAGTGGTGAAAAGAGGTTAATGTACAAATTTTTCTTTGAGAAATACCGGTGTAAAATCGAAAATTTTTATTTTAAAAAACGCCAAACTGGCAACCCTTGTGGTTCAGCGGGCTAGTCGTAGTGTACGTTTCCGCCAGATAAACCCATAAACCCAATAACCTAATCCCATAAACCTAACGTCTTGGTGCTCCGGTCGGGTCAAAGTACGCGATGAAAGACTTTTATTTTTTTGCAGGTAAATTTACTTATAATTTTTGGTGGTAGGTTTTCACAACATTTGACACAAAAATTACTGTAATGACGGATTTTTATAAATCTTGTTAGAAAAATCTAAAAAAAGTAATTCTCTTTAAATAAGGGGTATTCAAAAATGGACCATGTTTGATACTTCTTCTAGGCCTATAAAAGGCTATTTTAATTTCTTTTTTAAATATCTTCATTCTTTCTATTTTTTAGAAGGAAAAAATAGCTTGCTAGCATATAATTAATGATTTCCTTTAGATTTAAAGGAAGGAAATTTAAATAATTATTTTAATAGCCATTATTTAAGTAGTCAAGCGGATAAAAAGCAAATTGTTTAAAAATGTAAAAGTTGTACGTTGTTTTTATGTTACTGCTTTTTAAGTTTTTTATATTTTCATGCAATAATTTTTTGAAGCAATAGGAATATTTTTTTACGAGATAGTTTAAAACTAAAGGAAACATGTTTTCTGAGTGTTTATTCTGACGATTATATTTTATCAAGCATAATGTCAAAATATATGATATTTTAATAGAAGCCCCGCCTACGGCCATGTCTCTTGCATGTTGCAATATTGAACAAGAAGTTTTTCTGTGTGAGTAATTTTAATATGAACGAATGTATGTAATAATGTTGTTTTTATATACAGACTGTGCTAATTATCTAAATACGATTATTGGGTTTATTTTGTTGATATAATGTCCATATAAAATGCAAAGGTACCACCCATGGTTGGAGATACACATTATTAAAAATGTGTGAATTTTTATCAGCCGACGAAAATGTCTTAACCCTTTCAGGGGCGCCGTTTACAGC
Organism: Maratus speciosus; assembly: GCA_963932465.1. Taxonomy (NCBI): domain Eukaryota; kingdom Metazoa; phylum Arthropoda; class Arachnida; order Araneae; family Salticidae; genus Maratus; species Maratus speciosus. The sequence continues at coordinate 438,310,646 of OZ010787.1, forward strand.
CTGCAAACGGTTAATTTTAATGCCTAAACTGTCGAATGGCACCACTACTTTTTTAGTACAATTTCGATCTCATAATATACATGAAGAAAAGCTTTTGATTATTTCCAAATAAATTTGTTCATAAATTCCGGTGTGAATGAATTATTTGAACATTTATGGAGCAGAAATGCCTTGCCCGTGAAAGGGTTAATAGGAATTTTTGACGTAGGTTTTTCTCAATATATCTGTCAGGCTCACTCCAGTGTTTTGCATGTTGGCCACGAAATTAAGTGCTTGAACAAAATCTCGCATGGTTGAAACCATGGAACTATTAATAAAAAGGAACTGATATATCCTTAAAATAGTGAAGCATCAACTGTAACCGCTATCGCAGAAGTTGTTTGCAGCCGGCGGAAACTTCCACCAGCATAGTTATATAGAAATTTTCTCCTTATCTAAACGCCTTATTATTGCGAAATTTCCTTTATAAAGAATGGTAGAAACAGTTTTTCATTTTTACTGGTAGCAGTTTACTTTGGAGGTAGTCAGATCCTGCATTTTCGCCATATTGTGACAACCATTTAAGCAAACTGTCGGTTTTACAAGATAAACTGACACCTATAAAAAAAACAGAAATTTTTACCACATTTATGAGAAAAAAATTCCATGAATAAGATGCTTAAGTAAGACGAAATTTTCTATCCATTTTTTTCTGGTGGGACGTTTGCCTCCGGAGGTAATCAGGAACTGAAGATCCGATTTAAAAACAGCAGCCGCCATCTTGAGACAACCTCCTCAGTTACTTCACTCGCAGCTGGTTGTCAGTAGACTATATGTCTCCTCCTCTTTATTCATAACTCCATTGTTGAAACAAACGCGGTATGGGGAGGGTGTTTCAGGGTTTCATTTGTACGAAGAAAATAACTCCTGTCACTTTCCCTTCAAAAGTCCTCCATGAAGATATCTCTCCTACAGAAATATGACAAAAACTGCCAATGCTTAACAGCAAATCCCAATCTCTTTCTGTTTGTCCACGTTCGAATTCTCAAAAAAAGCTTTGATATAAAAAAAATCATGTGTAAATAACTTATAGCGTAGTATAAGATAACACTGATAAACAATGAAATTTTTTCTTGGAAAATTTTAACAGATTTAAGTAACAATGCCCTTGGGAATTTTCGAACTATTCACAAAAAGGCGAAGTTGGTTTCCGTATCAGAGATATCTGTGCTTAAATATATCTCATTATGTAATTTTATTGCTTTTTAAAGTACTTTGTTTCTACATTCTAATGTCCCTGAAAGGGAACAAAGATCTGCTACTTATAATATATCTAGGCGCCAATAAGATTTGTTTCGTCCATGGGAAAAGTGCAGCAAAGCAGTGCCACCTGTTGGGCGATTTACACCAACATAAAATCAGCACCATTTAATATGAAAGACTATTTTAACTTTGTATATATTTTACAGGGGAAGAAGAAAGCAGAAATAGATATATATAGATAGAATAATACAGGGTTCATACACATTTTTTTGAATAAAAATCAAGGACTTTTAAGGACTTTCAAGGACCAAAAAAAAAAAATTAAGGATCTACAAATTAAATAAGCTAATAAATTATAATTTGCATTTTTTAACAAAGGTTTTTCTCAGGTGGCGGTAATCAAGTCCTACGGTTCAGTCATACTGTGTCAACCTAAATAATCCTCCTGTCAATGATAGTGAATTTGATTACAGTCAAATGAAACTGCCACATGTAAATTTTAATAAAAATTTTCGGTTCATTGACATACCTTATTCGGACAGAATTTCTGTCATAAATAAAGCAAAAAATTCTATTCTTCTTCACTGGTGGAAGTTTGCCTTGGGTTTAATTCATGGAACTACTAATAAAGAGGAACTGACATATCCTTAAAATAGTGAAGCTTCAACTGTAACCGCTAGCAAAGGGGTTGTTTATCGACGGTGGAAACTCCCACCAGTAGGTTTATATAGATATTTTAAACTTATTTAAACGCCTTATTTTTACAAAATTTCAGTCATAAATAGTGGAAGAAACAATTTTTCATTTTTACTGGTAGGAGTTTTCTTTGGTGGTAGTTAGGCCCTGAGTTTCCGCCATATTGTGACAACCATGGATACAAACCGACAGTTTTATAAGGCATACTGACACCGGTAAAAACAAATAGAAATTTCTATGACATTTTTGAAAAAAAATTCCATGAATAAAACGCTTCTTTAAGACGAAATCTTCTATTCAATTTTACTGGTGGGATGCTTGACCGATCGGTAGTCAGAAACTGAAGAACCGATTTCAAAAAAGCAGCCGCCATATTGTGACAACCTCCTCAGTTACTTCACTCGCAACTGGTAGACAATACACTATATGTCTCCTCCTTTTTATTCATAACTCCATTGTTTAATTATGCCTTCAGCAAATGTAAACAAACAACAACAACCGCCATTTTGTTACTACCTGTGCAATTACCTTCACTCGCAGTCGGTAAACACTACACTACCTGTTCCTTCCTCTGTATTCATTGCTCTATTATTAAGTCAAGCACAAAACTATTCGTAATTTCCGGTATGAATTCGATATTTTTTAATGAAAAAGAAAACCAAACTGGCAACCTTGATGCACTGGGCAAATTTGGGAACAGGGTGCCTGCAACACCGACTTGCATAGCTTCCAAGTTTTACGCTTTTTTCCTACTACTATTTTTTTAACAGAGAAATTTGTGTTACTTAATCATTGAAAACATGGGATTCGCAAATTTTTCTGATCAAATATAGTGGTAGGAAAAAAGCGTAAAAGTTGGCAGCTATGGAATTATCATTCTTTACCCTTAAATGCCTGATTTTTCAAAAATCATTGTAATAATGTTTGTCGGCTTTCCTTTTTTAAATGAATCACGGGAAAAATACTTAAAAAAATCATATTTTGTTTTATGTATAGTTGACGGCTAAAAAACAGTTTGTTACTCATCGGCAATACTGGTGTTTAATTGAAAAAATAATGTCGCTTGATAAAATTCTATAATATTAAACACACAAGAATTTTAGGAACTATAATAAGAAATAAATTTTACTTGCTCACTGTAGGTCAAAATAGGGTATTTCGCAAGCTTCCAAACAAAACAAAATGGACAAGTAGCAACAATTAAAAATATAAATCTATATTTATTCTTAAACAGCACAAGTGCTGCCATCTACACGTTGAAAATCGATTTAATAATATTTTCAGAATGTATTTTATTGGTAACATTAGGCATTATAGCTTCAATATTATTCTAATAATATTTTAGAGCCTAAATTCTGTATGTTGCCGAAAAGCAACACCAGGCATTTAAGGGTTAACTCTTAAATGCGTGATTTTTTATTTTGTTTCAAATATATATATATGATTTATATATTTAATATATAAAATTTATATACATGATTATAATAATATATATGATTTATATATATTATTAATATATATGATTTATAACACAGGGAAAATAATGAAAAAACAATCACAAGTATGTTTTTCATATGATACGTCAATCTTTTCTTTTGTTGCACATCTGCAATACAAGAAAAAACTACTGTCATGTGGCTGTATTATGCAAAAATAATGCAAATTAGTAAATACTTTAATAAGCCAGTGTCCTAATACCTTGTTTATTTTATAAAACTTAAACTTTAACCCTTTAATTCTTATAATAGAATATATTCTAGAAATTACGTAGTTCAGAGAATCTGACCTTTACACCAGAAAGTTTCAATGGTTAATTTCCCTTTATTTAAATACGGAATGTCTGTTTTTTAATAAAAGCAAATATTGCTATTTTAATTTTCTGTTGTAAAATGGATATATGCGAATAAAAAAAATCTATTAAATTCAAACAGTGTTGTTTGTATATATGCAAAGCTTCGCAGTAAAGGATTAAAATATAACATGTTTTTGCCATTAAAAGAGGGACATTCAGGACGTCATTTTAAGAACGATGCAGTCTTTCATGCGTTACTAAAAGTATAATTCTTCGGCATTAATCTCATGAATTCCGCGAAATAATAAGGCAAACCTTTTTATTCGGCAAAACTGGTGATTAAGGACTTTCAAGCAAGTTGGGCATCGATTATATACATCATTAACCCCTTAACTCTTTTGACCGAGTACCGCTCGGGCAAAAAGTTTTTGTTATCCTTGGTATTAAAAGCTTTTGTACACAACTTAATTTTAACTGTAATCTTTGGTTTTTTAAATGGCATACGTTTTTCGAATGTAGAGAGACAAATATTTTAGTAAAAAAAAGTGGTGCAGGATCCTTTTCACTACACCTTTTCACTAGGTTGTCTTTTCACTACAATATATCATAATTGTTATTTATCCGTAAAACAGAAGTGGAAATTTTAAACTGAAATTTCTGTTATAGAATCATGTTTTTAGATGCATATTTCCAATGCCAAAAATTTAATCAAAGCCTTCCGGGTAAAACTCGTATCTATGTAAACATAGGAAGCTATTTCTACATGAAAAAATTATATAGGAAATATGCTCAATCAACTGAAAAAGCTATTTATTTTCCAATGGAAAGAATATATATATATATATATATAACTTATAGCTGTCAGGCTTCCTATTTATTATATATTTTGAACTCAAGTACTCATATTCGTTGACGCTGACTTCACGGCGGAATAATATATTACTATGCCTGATAGCAATAATCAGACTTCGTTTCACCACTAATTTCATAAAGTATTTTTCATCTATTTAATCCCTGTTTTTACTTAAAGCATAGATAAAGTTTTTAAATTTGTCATTTGCTGGACTTTCCTCCGTTACGTAAATGGCTATGATCGGTTTTCGAACCAGGAATTTTATTTATTAAAGAAATACTGTAAAGTTATTTTAATTTCACTTTGAAATATGACACGTTTAATGAGGTAATTTTTCTGGTTCGAAGTAAGTTTGGTTACTTTTAAAAACGGAAGTTTGACAGTTATGATAATAACATCAAAAAAGCTAATGGTGACCAGGTCTTGGATACCGCAAGGGGAAACTCTCAAGAGTTAACTGAAAATAAATTTTATTACGGGATTCAAACACAGTAAAAACACCAAATTCAGTAGTTAATTTAGCTTCAATTTTTCTTCGAAAGACTACCATTGTACAAGAATTCCTGTGCTGAAATTTTTGCTTCATTTAAAACAGTGTTGCCAGTTTGGCTTTCTTTTTTTTTTTATTGGAAATTCTGAATTTATACCAGAAATTCGGAATAGCATTTTTACTTCATTTATTGACAAAGATTTAGCGATTAATTAAAGTAAAAAATATTTTCTCGGAAATTCCGGTAGGAATTTTGAATTTTCGAATATAAAATGAGGCTAAACTGGCAACCCTGATTTAATGATAAACATTCCGTGATTAATTAGCCCTTTAGTGCGCAGCTTTGCATATATGCAAATGTGTTTTGAATATAATAACAAAAATGTGTTTTGAATATAATAGATTTTTTCTATTCGTATATACCTAATTCACACCAGAAAATTAAAATAGCAATATTTTCTTTAATTAATAACAGGTACTCCGTATTTAAATAAAGCTAAATTAACCATTCAAACTTTCTGGTATAAAGTCAGATTCTCTGAACTACATGATTGCTAGAACGTATTTTACCATGGAATTAACCCTTCATGTACTGTATGATGAATTCATGAAAATTTTATCTTCTAAAGCCTATTTCCTGAATTTTTGAAACTATATTAGAAGAGTTACATAATTATTTAATAAATTTTAGAAGGATTTTAGCAGGATTGGAGGATTTAGAAGAATTAATTAAACTTGAATTTATAGGGATTTTGTGCAATATTTATAACCCCACTCAAATCTTTTATTTTAAATATTTTTTTAGTATTTTGTAGAGTTAAGAAATGTACAAATATAATGTTCTTACAATAGAAATATGTAAATATTTCCAAATTGAAAATCCCCCCCCGCCCAACACCAAGAAAGCTGAAAAGATGCAAAGGGAAAATAAATCACCATTTTAAAAATATTTTTGTTTTGACTAACCAATAATGTTTTTGGAACAAGATAAAGTAATGCATCTGTAACTCATTCTAAGCTTTATTACTATTAATCAATGTATTAAATCAATCTTATAACAAGTTACTTTAATGGTACTTATAAGTATAGTCAGCAGATGAAGGGTTAACACTAGAACCGCCGTAGCCATAGCTGCCAACTTTTACGCTTTTTGGCTAGCACTAAAATTATAAGGAGATTTTCGCTTTGTTTAATCATGAGATTTCGACGATTGAATAAGATAACATTTTCTATAAAATTTTAGTGGTATGAAAAAAGCGTAAAGGTTGGCAGCTATGCGTAGCGGTCATTTAGACCGCTACCAAATAAAAATATGTCGATTATCACCAGAAATTTCTTTCTAAAATAAGTTTAAAAGATACCACGGAAAAATAACTTAAATAAATAAGTTAAGTAGTTTCATTTAAAATTTCCGGTGTAAAATATTTTTATAACACTTTGATAAAATTTCCGGCGGTTCTAGTGTTAAAGGTTAAGTTTTATAAAATAAATAATTATATGAAATAAGGTATTTGGAGTCATACTGATTAAAATATTTACTAATTTGCAATATTTTAGCGTAAAACTGCCACCCGACAGCAGTTTTTCTCGTATTGCAGATATGCAACAGATGAATAGATTGACGTATTATATGAAAAATGTAACTCTGATTGTTTTTTATTATTTTTTATTACCTTTCAGAGATTCATATACAGGGTGTTCCGTTAAAGGGGTCCAATGTTAATAGGGGTAATAGAGGAGATCACATGGAGCATAAATCAGTATATAAAGCCTGGTCGGATCTCAATAGTTTTCAAGTTACAGCAAATAGAATGAAAATTCGGAAAATTGTAAAAGAACCCTCATTGCTAAACTATCGATAATGCTACATAAAAACGAAGCACATATTTAGAAAGAGCAGAAAAAACCCTACAAAATGACATCAATTGTATTAAAATAGCAATATTTATTGACGAGTTACAAGCCCTGAAACAGTGAAAAAAGTACGAAATCCAATATACATCAAAATAGTTAATCGTTAATTCCAAAAAGACAACTCTAGCTACAACAAGGAAAATGTAGTAAAATTTGGTCCATTCCGAAAACTTTCGAAAAAGCTTACAATGAACCATATCGGTTTAATTGTGTGAGAGAAATTAATCAGTTTCTTAGTTACAACTCCGCTTTCTTTGACACTAGCAAAGGTTAAACTCCGCCCATCACGATTGGAAACACCGCCTTTTTAATTACTCTCAACTATACATTTTCGATCATGCTTCTTCTGAGATGCAACATTTTTAATTATTCAAGAGTTGAATGAACCAAAATAACTTTACAATAATAGTCTACATTTTAAAGTGGTTTTTTATTGATATAAAGCTTAAGTTAAATTCTTTAAAATTAAACTGGTGGTGAAAATTCGGAAATAATTAAAAATATTGCGATTTGTAACTATGCAAGAAGTTTCAGTACATGTTTTACATGGACAATTATTGTATGTATATGTGCATCATAATTTATGATAGGAAATAATAATAACAAATAGCATAATAATTTTATTAATTATAAATTTAAAAAAGACACTAAATTTTAAATTAATTCATACAAACTTTGTAATTTACAATTTGAGTACACCACAGTCTGTGACGTACAAAATACTGCGCCAAAAAGTGTTGAAAATAAAAGAAAAATGACAAATAAAGAATTACATTCCACGTACTTTATGACATATGTGAAGCATAGTCTTCTGGCCTGCGCTGCACAGTTCAATGTCGGAAGGCAGACGAACGGACATTATTATAATAGGTGTTTGAAGTTGCGCCCATTAACAGAATCGCACAGCCGACAGCGACGTCGTAAAGATTGGCGAACACGCCGAAAAACTCCGACGGAGTTGGGAATGTCTCCTGCAGCGACAACGATTCGCGCTAGTAAATCCTCCGGTGTATCCACAGGCGTTTCATACACCAGCGATTTAAGGTGTCCCCAAACAAAAAAGTCTAACGGATTGAGGTCTGGAGAGCGTGCAGGCCAAGCAACAGGTCCACTGCGTCCAATCCATTTCCCAGGATATGTTGAATTGAGGTGATTGCGAACACCTATGAAAAAATGTGCCGGTGCGCTATCGTGCATAAACCACATATTGTGGCGCAATGTTGCTGGCACATTTTGCAGTAACTGCGGTAAGATATCCCGTAGGAAAACCAAGTACGTACTGCCATTGAGTACATCTGGGAGTAAATATGGTCCTATGAGATAATCGCCGAAGACACCTGCCCATATGTTCACACTGAACTTTTGTTGTGCGTTCGACGGGAAAACAGTGTGCGGATTTGTATATGACCATGTGTGCATATTGTGCGTGTTTACCACGCCCTCTCTCGTAAATGTTGCTTCATCAGTAAATAAAATATTTTCCAGAAATTGTGGATTATTTTCTGTTACATTAAGCAACCAGCGTACGAATTCTGTCCGCTGAGCACAATCTGTTACTGATAACAGTTGTACCCGCTGCGCATGAAAGGGGTGCATGTTTTCTGCACGCAGAAGACGCCACACACTTTGGTGAGAAACACCGACTTCAGACGCAGCAGCTCGTGTACTCGTGGAGGGGTTATCTTTAAAAATATTCAGTACATCTTCTTCCATTGCAGGTGTTCGTACATGTCGAGGTTTCCCTGCATCAATACTTGCTTTATTAAACGATCCAGTCTCCCGTAATCGTCTATCGATTTTTATGAAGAGTTTCGAACTTGGGCAACGTCTCCTTGGAAATTGCTCACGGTACATGCGCTGTGCTAGACATGCATTTCCATGAGCTTGCCCGTACATCAGATGCATGTCCGCATATTCTTCGTTAGAGTATTCCGGCATAATTATTATACATCAACTTACTACAATCCCACTTACAACAGCCTCCCTTTAACATAACGCCCACTGATGACTGCTGTTTTATTACACTTTTCTTCCTATACACATAGAAAATTTGCATAAAAAGTACTTCTTCTTCATCATCCTGAAAGTTCATGGAGGAAACGCAGCAGTCACGGAGTTTGCTTTAAGACAAGGCGAGAGCTGCACAATATGTCATTCACTTGACCAGACTGAATAATGAAAGGGTATTGATAGAGGTTGATCAGAAATGTATAATTGAAAGATATTAAAACGGGGTGTTTACAATCGTCATGGGCGGAGTTTCGCCCTTTCCGAGCGTGCAACAGTACAGAGTTGTAACTAGGGAACTGCTTGATTTCTCCCATACAATTAAACTGATATGGTTTATTGTCAGCTTCTTCGAAAGCTTTCGGAATGGACCAAATTTTATAACATTTTCCTTGATGTAGGTAGAGTTGCATTTTTGGAATTAACGATTAACTATTTTGCTAAATATTTGATTTTGTATTTTTTCACTGTTTCAGAGCTTGTAACTCGCCATTAATTCTCAATATTCTAAAACAACTTATGTCATTTCGTAGGATTTTTTCTGCTCTTTCTAAATATGTGCTTCGTTTTTATGTAGCATTATCGATAGTTTAGCAATGAGGGTTTTTTTACAAATTTCCGATTTTTCATTCTATTTGCTGTAACTTGAAAATTATTGAGATCCGGCCAGGCATTATATACTGATTTATGCTCCGTGTGATCTCCTCTATTACCCCTATTAATATTGGACCCCTTTAACGGAACACCCTGTATAATTTTTTTAAACAAAATAAAAAATGCGCATTTAAGGGTTAAAACGTAATTTATTATACAGAATTTCTGGTAGAATGTTAGTATAAAAAACATACATGATCTAAGTTGGCAATACTACGCATATAAACATTATTCACATTCTTATTGTATAAAATTCTAAAATGCAAAACTGTTTGAAAAATTAAAATAGAAAATGATTATTTTTTTTTCTAAAATTATATTAAAAATATTATTTTTATTATTTTTTGTCTACTTTTAGTTAAAAATAACCACTCAAAACGCGCTCGAGAACTGAATATTAGCCACGTGAGTGTGAGTGGTTAAAAATTCCTGATATGAAAATCACGTTTTAAAGTTAGATTACGGTCATATGCGTGAACTGATGGAAAATTCAAACTCGGATTTTTACGCATAAAGTTCTTTGTAACGGAAAATACTTTTTATAACCCTTTCCCGCAACTCACATTTCGGTCAAAAGTTTCGCAAGAACAGTTTAACGATATTCTAAAGGAAGCCCTTTCTACGTGAAAAGATTAAATAAGGAATTATTTTACTCTGCAAGAATACGTTATCTGTCTATTAGAAGTAACATTATATTTTTAAGAAGAAGAAAAAAAAAAGTCTTATGATAAATTTATTTTCACAATGTCTATAGAAAAAAAAATCTGAAAGTAGTGCTTAAAAAAAATAAATATATAAATATATATTTGCAAATAAATAAGACCCATTATGGATGCACAGCATGGTATCAAATATTTACAACATTTCTGAACAGTAATCGACACAATTTTGTACTGCAGACCAGTTTTGCTTGTTACCCGTATTTCCCAAAACTATCTCTTTGCCTTATTTTATTTCAGAATAAAAAATCGGAGATTTATATTCGGAAATAGCAATAGTACACTCAAGGAGTGTATTAATGGCATGAAATCGAATAGATATTGTTCTTTTATTTCATAGCAGGTTTTTTAGATTAAATATTAATTTGAATAAATTTATATTCTGCACTATCCTCCCACTAACCATTTGTGAGCGTCACTAAGAAATACTAGGGCTCCCACTCTGTCCGTTTTTTTGAACACCTCTTTCAATTAAGGGAACCAGGTAAGCAAAAATTGGAAAAGAAAATCGATTTTTACTTTTTATATCATTAAATAGTTAAAACTTTGATCTTACCAACGATGTGTCACACATGCTTATATATTTTTAAAAAAAAAGAAGTGTTGGAATTATTCATTCTTTCTAAGAGTACTTCACAGATTTGTGGTCATTTAATTCTTTAATTGACTTTATCTCAAAACTTGGATTTTTCATGTTTGTGTTCCTTTTCTTTAATATCTATTAAACATAAGAACTCATTTTTTTAATGTTTTTATTATGTTATATTATATACTTTAACTAAGGGATTTAATGATTTGTTGAGAATTATTTATTTTATGCAGTGAAATCTTACCAAAAATGCTAATTTAAAAATGCCTTTCAATAAAAAATTAAGAATTCATTTTCAGGTTCACTTAGAAAGACAATGGTCTGTTAAAATACTTAAAGCATGTTACTCAAACTACTCTAAAAATTCTAGACTTCTATATTTCACCATTTTTGAAAAAAAGGTACATAAAATTGGTGTATTTTTACATGGCGGAGATAGAGCTTACCCGGTTCCCTTAACTATTTCAGGAGCAAGGCATGTCCATTGCTAAAATGTTGAAATGAATGAGTGATACCGGAATTTACAAACAAATTTAATTGGAAATAAGAAAAAGCTACATTTCACATACATAAAAACACAAAAATTTTATTTCCAAAATTCTGGTGTCATTGTGGCATTTCTGAATTACAATTAAGTGGTTTCATAAACATACCACAGCCCCTCAAAGGGATAAAGAAAAATCTTTTTTATAAATTTCATTGAATCATAGCGGGAAAAGATTTTTTCTTGCAATTGTTGCAGAAACCTACCGCGAATATCTTTCTAAAAATTTGCTGGTTTTCAAAAATGGACCATCGAGAGCCTTGAAATAGTGAACTGTCCTGGCTGACTAGGTGTACGCACTGAAACAATAATATTGGCTGTCGTATGCGGATTTTCTTCTTCGATGAGTCCATTTATCATCATCATAACACAGATCTTCAGTTTTCAAAACATAATGATAAATCTTTCTCTAAATCAGATTTCCTGGACACGCTTGGCAAATTTAAAGATAGCAAAGCCCCGGGACCGGACTGTATTGATTTTTCAATTCTTAAACTAACTTTTAATATACTTCCGAAGATTTTTACACGATGGGATAATCTCTGTCTTTACTTTCATTATTTTCCTCTCGTCCGGAGGCAAAGGGAAGTAGTATATTTCCTGAAACAAGTGAAGACTCCCTATGAAGCCAGTTCATATCGCCCGATCTGCCTGTGTCTAACATTAGGTAAATTATTAGAGAAATTAATTGCTAATCGTCTAACCATTTTCCTTATAACAATCTTCTACATGAAAAGCAATTTGGGTTCAGAGAGGCCAGATCATGTGACAAAACTTTGTCTGAAATTTTGTATTTCTGCGCGCTTAAAATTTATTGAGGACTGCACACGTTCCTGGTCTCTCGACATTAAACCCTTGCGCTCTGGGGTTGTTAGCGGATGTATGTCACTAGCAACCCCTGTTGCCGCATCTGGCAGATTTTTTTTTTTTTTTTGGGGGGGGGGGGATTTTAAATTCACACCACAAAAAATTAATTAACAATTTTCTTTTACTTTATTTATAGAAAATCAATCATCTTATAAAGCATAAATAAGAGTTAAAAGTTTCTTTTGAGAATTCGGAATGTCTAATTAAAAAATCAGCCAAATAAGGGGATTTTAGGTAATGAATATGCAGATACATTTTCTAAAATTACAAACATCTTTCCCGTAGTTGACTAATCTCTGCCAGCACCGCACTCAAATTTTAAGAGAATTTTGCACTCAAAATTTTTGAAGCAGTGTCTGGATCACTGTCAATTTTCGCTGAATTGAAGATACACACATTATCTGGTTCCAGTGGTCTCCTTAGAGCTTCTCCCCTTCCCTCCTGCCGTTACTGCATTCCTTACAGGACATGGTCCATTTAGGGAGTACCTCCATAAATTCTATTGCTCAAGCTCCTGTACATGAGAATGTGGCGATTTAGTAAGTGCCTCTCATTACAACTACTCTTGCCCACTTACATTACGCTAGCATATTTGGCGCCACATATCATTCCCTATAAATTGGCTTAGTAACATTTTTTTCTCGTCTCGCACTTCGTTCAAAATTAAAACAAATTTTTAGTTTTCCAATGGACCTATCTAAAAATTAGTTGTATACTTTGTACATAAAGGAATAGTCTCTTTTTCGTCCTATTGCCTTAGAGTGTGGTCTCTTACCTTAAATAGTTGTCGCTTTGGATTTACTAATGCTCCTTGTCACGTTACGAAAATCTGGTCTACGACCGTAGTCTGTAACATCTTTGTGTATATTTTTTATGATTCATACCTCGCCCATTTCTCTCGTTTTCTTTTACGGAGGCTTATGTTTGTGGACTCACTGCTAGAAACTTCTTCTTAAGACATTAATAAAGGTGTCCGGGGTGACATCTATGCTCTACAGACATGGTTCCTACGTCTGATCAGTTCGCTTTAGGCTGTCAAAACGTTTATGCGGTCCCTTGAACTCAAATAACCAAAGTTTCTAAAAGTTTTCTCCGCCTTGTTTTAGTGAAATTAAATAAGTCAAAGAAATTTTTTAGAAAATACTCGTGTCTAAATTTAATGGAATTATGAATAACGAGGAAGAGACATATAGTGTACAGCCTACCAGTTGCGAGTGAAGTAATTGAGGAGGTTGTCACAAGAGGACGACTGATTTTTTACATCGGGTAAACAGTTTCTGATTACCGCCGAAGCAAACTTCCACCAGTAAATATTGAATAGATATTTTCCCTTTATTTTGTAGGCTTATTCATGCAATTTTTCTCTCACAAATACGGTAAAAATTTCTATTCGTTTTTACCGGTGAAAGTTTGTTCGGGTGTTGTGGTCTCTTTCACTGAAACTGACAATAGGATGCTTGGGTTGTCACAATAATGGAGTTATGAATAAAGAGGAGGAGACATATAGCGTACTGCATACCTGTTGCGAGTGAAGTAACTGAGGAGGTTGTCACAAGATGGCGGCTGCTTTTTTTTAATCTTATCTTCAGTTTCTGATTACAGACGGGTCAAACGTCCCACCAGAAAAATTAAACAGAAAATTTCATCTTATTTAAGCGTCTTATTCATGCAACCTTTTACTCACAAATGTCGCAAAAATTTCTATTTGCTCTTACTGGTGTCAGTTTGATTTGTAAAACTGCCAGTTTGTTAACGTGGTTGTCACAATATGGCGGAAACTCAAGGCGTGACTACCGCCAAAGTAAACTTCTACCTGTAACAATGAGAATCTGTTTCTACCATTATTTTTGACTGAAAATTTCTCAATAATAAAGCGCTTAAATAAGCAGAAATTTTCTATAAAAATTTACTGGTGGAAATTTCCACCGGTGGTAAACAACACCTGCGATAGCGGTTACAGTTGAAGCTTCACTATTTTAAGGATATGTCAGTTCCTCTTTATTAATATTTCCATGGTCACAATATGGCGTATACACAGGCCCGGACTACGGTCAAAGTAAATTCCCACCAGTAAAAATGAATACCTGTTTTTGTGCCATAATTACGACTGCATTTCTGCATTAATATATTGTTTAAATAAGGAGGACATTTATATTCAAAATTACTGTTAGAAATTTCCCTCGGTGGTAATGAACCACTCCAAAACCGGTTACGTTTCAAGCTTCACTATCTTGAGGATATGCTATTTACTCTTTATTCATAGTTACATGCTAAATTTAAGGAACTAGACAACGCTTAACCCTTTCAGGGGCAGAGGAGTTCTGTTCGTAAAATGATGAAATAATTGACTAACACCAGAATATTCAAACGAATTTCTTACTAAATAACAAAACGCTATTTTGCACTTTAACTACAAAAGCAACGTTTTATTAAAATATTCTTGGTGCCAGTAGTCAGTTTTGGAATTAAAATTAGGTGGCTTGACCCTCTAGCCACCGCCCTTGAAAGGGTTAAAATAGCCGTCATTTATGTGTCAGCGCGTTGGCCTAGTATTCGGGGTCGGTGCCTAGTGATGTTAAAGTTTAAAAACTGTACTATTCCTGCTATATGGGCATTCGACGTCGAAATAATTTAGAGGTTAATAAGGCAAAAATTACTCATACGTATGGCAATTAAATCCACTTAATATGGATGAAGGGATAAAACTGAATTTAGGGATGAAACTGAATAAAACCCGTAGACAATTTTTAAGTTTTTATATTACTGTAATGATATGGAATAAATAACATTACATTGATATATTCAGACCACAAATTGTTTAAAACAAATTCTAAATGCGAAATATTATATCATTCTTTCGCTGGATTGAGATGCAGCTGAAGTATGTCATTAATTCATTAACCTTCCGTCTACCAGACGGGTCCATTGGACCCGACATGTACATTCAAAATATTTATTCAAACCAGAAATTTCTTCAAAACAAAGTAAATGTATAAATCAGACAATAATAAGTTAAATAAACAAATTAAATAGTTTTAAGTAAAAATTCTGGTGTAGAATGTTTTTATAAAACTTGAGTAAAATTTCCGGTAGTTCTAGGGTTAAAACCGGTTGGCAAGAAAACTAGCCATGCAAGGCGAACTAAATTTCTATACCAGTATTTTAGTTTTGAAATTTTCACATTATCTAATCTGAGATTTTGAGCGATTAAATAAGTCAAAATTGCAAAGTCGCAAAATCTGGTGTCGAAGAATTAAAAGAAGTGTAAATGAGGCTCGTCGTTAATGGTTTAGTACCCATTACAGCACCATCCATTGAACATTCGTCTAAGCGCTGACATATAAATGGTAGGTTGCTTCCAGGCGACTATTTTTATATTCCATTCGCACCACTGTTTTTAAAATACAAATTTTGTAGTATTTTTTCCATCTTGTATATTTTGGCAAGGGTTATTTGAAAGATTTTTGTTTTAAAAAAGTGGCGCGAGATAGAATAAAAAAATAGTTGCCTGTGGCAGTACTTAAATGGTGACTATTGCAGGCGGATTTTTTGTTTTATTTTACAGTGTTTGTAGAGTCCCATTACTTTTAGTACCACTGAATTACATAGTTTTCCTTGCCTTATTTATTAAAAATTAAATAAAGACTAACAAAATACTGGTATCCAAATTCAAGAGGCAAAGGCTGAAAAAAAAATCTGCCAACGACAGCCGCCTTTTTTGTCTGATTGTATAGGCATTGTATTCAGAGGGCAGTCAGCAGAGGAATCGGCTACCATCTGAATCTCCTGGTTTTCCGTATATACAATGGAGCTGTGAATAAGGAGGTGTCGACATATAGCGTAGTACTTACCGGTTGCGAAAGAACTAGATGAGGGTGTAGTCACAATATGGTGGCTGTAGTTTGTTTACATCAGACTAGGGATCGATTAATGCTGCGCAAACTTCGGCCCGTAAAATCGAATAGGAATTTTTGCCTTATTTTTTGGGAAAATTCTGCAAGAATAATTCTTGTAAATAAGACGAAATTTTCTTTTCATATTTATTGGTGGAAGTATGCCCTGGCGGTAATCAAATCTTTTACATTGACAGGAGGATGGTTTATGTTCTCACAATATGGCAGAGCCGGAAAGCCTAACAGCCGTCAGTAAAAGCTAATAGATAGTTTTGCCTTACTTATGACAGAAATTCTAGCAGGAAATTTGTGTTCATATTTACTGGTGGAACTTAGCCCCATAGGTAATTAAGCATTGCGTAACCGGTTACAGTTGATTCGTCATTTTGAGGCTATGTCAGTTCCTCTTTATTCAGAGTTTCATGCTTTAGTCTAAGTTGACTGACTACTGTTATTCTTTTCATCAGCAAGAAAGAAATTTTTAGAACGTAAACGGAAAAACTTTATAGAATTTTCTCTCACCCGGCTTGTTAGGTGGTTCACAACCTGAATTTTTGTATATAAAAATTTATATTATTTAATCTAATTTAATCGTGGGATAGTGTCTTAATCTATGATTAAATAAAGAAAAATTTAGTTTAGTAATGTACTGGTAGTAAAGTGATTGTGAATCTCCCTGACAAACCTCTGCTGGTTCCATGGTATATAAACGTGTCTAAGGCGATACAAAACTTCAAGAGAAATAAAATGTGATCCCGTTTTAAAATCATTCTTTCCATATACCAATCTTCTCTTTATTTAATCGTATAAAATTATCATGACTTCTGCAATTGAATAAGTTGATGAAAACTACTCGAAATATGGGTATTAAAACTGAAGGACATGTTATTTTCTCTAATTTCGGGGCTTACTTACACGCGAATATGCATGGTATATAAAAAATATTTTTAAAGAATGGTTTTGCTTCCATTGCAGGAGTCCCACTTGACTCCCTTTTGAATACTAGCATTAACAAAAATTAATCTTCGTGGTAGTTTACTACATTATTTGCAAACGAAAAAAATGACTCAACCACAAGGTATTGGCAGAAGAAAAATACGTTGGACTCCAGCAAAACACGTTTTTGAATAACATACATATTCCTTTTTTTCAGTTTTTAAACTCGAAATGATTATATCGATACCTGGAATCGTAGATGTGTGGCACACATTTTTTGTTAATCCAAGATTTTAGTAAAATCGGAGTCATTATCAAAGAAACAGCAAGTGTCAAAAAGAAAAAAAAAGAAAGATATGCCTGTTATAGTTGTCTTTATTCGCAAGCCGTTTACGATAAAATTACATGAAAAGTGTCATTTGACTCGAAGCAATAAAAAATATATAAATGCAATTTTTAAAAAGCTACTAATAAAAAACTATTTTAAGCTACATATCAAAATAGTCCACTTGGTTTTTCAAATGGTAAATATCACTTTTGACACTTTTTTTTAAATTCTTGTATAAAATCAGGCCAAAAAGTGCATCGTTTATGTTTTTTGTTAAATTTTCATAGAATTAGACGTTGTCAAAGTTTGAGAAGGTTAATGTTAACTTCACAAAGTTTAATTTATTTTTTCGCAGAAAAATAAACCAATAAAATTTAGTGCTTTCAGTGAGCACAACAGCCGGCTTACCGACAGCAACGGGAGCAAATCAGGCAAGCGACCATTTTTATTCAGATATTTTCGGCTCACATCAGAAATAAAGGATTGTACCTGTTTTATGATTTATTTAATTTAATGAGTGAAATTTAAAGACCACATAAAGCAAAAGTTCTTTTTTAGAAATTTACGTCATGAATTTGAAATTTCGGATTAAAAGTGGAAGTCAAACTGGCAACCCTGTCCGACGTTGCCTGTGGCTACTTTTTTTTTATTATTATTCACGTTTCTTGATTGGCACCACTTTTCTGAAATGGTAATATTTCCCTTGTTTTCGACTTAATTAATACGTCATTAAATAAGGCGAATTTTACTACTTCAAAAATATGGTGTCAATCAAGAAATCTGAATTAAAGAAAAGTAGACCAGTGGCAACACTGCCCAATGGAGTTATGAAAAAAGAGGAGGAGACGATACTGTCTACGAGTTGCGAGTGAAATAACTGAGGAGACTGTCAAAAGATGGCGGTTGCTTTTTTTTAACCCTTTATCTACTGACGGTAGTTATAAGTACCACTCACTTTAAACTTTTATACCGTAGTGAATATTACTAATATTCTAATGGTACTTTACAAACACAGTCTTTTAACTCCACTTTATACGGATACATGGCAGCAGTAGTTTTAGGTTTGTTATTTTAGCGAGGAAAAAGGCTACATTTGAAACAGTCGATGTGTTTTGTACCGACATTTTGTACAGATTGTCAAGCTCGTCTTTTTATTGCTGCAAACGCAGTAAATGACATAAGATATATGTTGGATTTTTTTTAGTGTTCATTATGATCTTAGAATACAATTTGACTAGCTATTTTAGGTGAACGGTGTATGAATTTGATTAAACTGATGAATTACTCGTGGTACTCATAAGTACCGTCAGTACACTGGGCGTTGGAGAAAAACTTCTTGTTTACTTTTCGTTTGTGTAGTTATCCACCGTTTTCATCTGCTTTCAAATGTAACTACTAAAATGTAGTGTAGTAATAATTTTCCTACTATTTCTTTTCTGTTTCATTACTATTTTTATAGGAAATTGAAAAATTGTGGCACCAGCTCTTTTTTACTATGCTAGAAATGGCACATGTAAATTTATATATTCGTATATGTGGAAATGCGAGAGAACATATTGTCCCTGGAATATAGACGTCGCATAACTAAAGGACTGCTAGCAAGATCGAAACCTAAAAAAAAATAAATAGTTTTTTAACCCTTTCAGGGGTAAAGCATTTTTAATGCTAAAGTGTTGAAATAAATGATTGGCTCCAGAATGTGCCAAAAAATTATTTATAAGTAAGAAAAAGGCTATATGTCACATATTTATTGAATCGAAAATATTTTAATACAATTCTGGTGCCATTTGCTTGTGGGTTTTCTGTTACGATATTTTAGTCATAGTGTACTGACTGTACTATAAATTACCACTTTAATTAATTACCTCTAAAGAATTAAATTTCTCACGGGTGAGTATTTTTTTTTATTTTTATACTTTAATTTTCATTGTAGTAACTCGAAAAAAATACACGAAAAAATTTGCAGCAGATCATAATGCAGTAGATAAAGGGTTAAATCGGATCTACAGTTTCTGAATAGCGTCTCTGCAAACTTCTACCAGTAAAATTAAATAGAATATTTTGTCTTGTTTAAGCATCTTATTCATGGAAAACTTTTCTCACAAATATGGTTAAAACTTCTATATATTTTTACTGGTTTCAGTTTCTCTGATAAAACTGCCACTTTGTTTCAACGGCTGTTACAATATGGTGGAAACATTTTTCCTGACTACTGCAAAAATAATCTACCACCAGTAAAAATGCAAATATGTTTTTACCATTACTTATGACTGAAATATTGCATGCATAAGGCCTTTAAATATGGTGAAAATTTCTATATAAATTTACCGGTGGAAGTACGAAGTAATCAGCCGTTGCGAAAGTAGTTACAGTTGAAGTTTCACTATTTTAACCCCTTGAAGAGCGGTGGTTCATTTTTGGAACACTTAATTTTAATTCTTAAATGGCACATTTGCACCAGATTTTTGGAATGAAAATTTTCATTTTGTGAAGTAGACGAACAAAAGCTTTTACTTATTTAGAAATAAATTTGTTTTTAAATTCCGGTGTCAATCAGTGATTTCAACATTGAGACGTGAAAAACCATAGAAGTGCTTTGCCTTGAAAGAGTTAAGGATATGTCAGTTCCGCTTTATTAATACACTGCTGAAAACAATTAGGGGAGCACATGGTTTTAACGGAATTACGCAAATATTTGCACCGATAAGTGACGTAAAATAAAACATCCATAATTTATAGCGTAGTAGAAAACAGATAAATAAAACTTCACATGCGAATTAAAGTTTATGACGTCAAAAACTAGAAAAAGGGGATACGTGCAGAAATCGGGATTTTGCAGAAACGTCTGTTGCACTGTCTCAGTTGTAAAATTCAATTGCTCAGCTTGTGTTTTGAGAAAAGGTGACTTGAAAATGTCACAATAATATGATTTACCGGAATCCGTGGCTTGGCATGTTATCGGGACAGCTGAATTTGTGGAAACACAAGGAAGAGTAGCGGACGTTGCTGGAGTAGCAAGAAGTGTCAGTGCAAGGCTGTGGAATCCATTCCAAGACACTTGGAATGGTAGACGTCGATAAGTGCAAGGTCGGCCATGTGCTACCACAGAAACTGATGACCGAAATATCCTGTTAAATGATCGTCGAGACGGAACGGGCAATGCTACTCTGCTGCAAACACAGTTGTTCTTGGCCACAGGACGAAGGGTGTCCGACCAAACTGTCCAAATTAGGCTTCATCACGGAGGTCTCTATGCATGTAAGCCAGTGGTCTATATTCCGTTGATCCTAAGCAGCTGTGCGGTCCAAAGAAGGTGGGCAATTGAACATCGAGTTTGGAGGCAACGTTATTGGAATTTCATTCTGGTTACGGATGAGTCCCGATTCAGTCTGGATGTGACATCTGATGTGTTTTAGCATGGAGAGACAGAGGCGCTCAAAATAATCCCACATTCGTTCGTAAAAGTTCACATTACAAACAAGGTGGGTTGATGCTATGGGCTGGAATCAGCATGTGTGCCATACGGGCTTGCATAACATTCGGAATGGCACTTTGACTATCCGAAGTTATACAGACGAGATACTGAGACCTCATGTCGTATTTTATATTGCAGAAATTAGTGATTTATTTTTTCCATGCATGATAAAGCCAGAAATCATACAGTTCGTCTCGTGGAAAACATGCTTGAAGCTAAAGCAATACAGCGTATGGAATGACCAGCATGCTCTCCTGACTTAAATCCGATCGAGCATGTTTGGGACATACTCAGGCGACGCAATGCTGCGAGACACGCCATATTAAAAATCTTGTATCATTTCTAAACAATGCTTTTTTTATCATTTACATGGAACAAAATTGTTACCCTAAACCATTTTTTCATGTTCTTTCCATGTTTTCAAAGAATAAAAGCTCCCTTGAAATTTTTTTGTGTCTTTCTTGCTGTATTGAGCATTGATACACGTGTACTATCCATTTTATGCCCATACATGGCTGTCCTGCACTATTCTCTTCACTTTTTGCTTGCTCCCCTAATTTTTTTGAGCAGTGTAGTTGCATGCACTAACCCTGACCCTGACCACTACTAATTTTAAAATGTCTTTTTTCCCCTTAATTAATCATAGTGATTAAATAGGACAAAAAAAATTTTTAAATTAGTGGTAAAGTATCCCCGACTGCTTACGCCAGTAAGATAAATTTAAGGTACACAAACGTATTCTATGCATTCTATTTACTCAAAAGCATACTTTTATTTAATAATAAAAAAATAAATTCTTACGAAAAGAAAAAGGAAAAATCATGCATCGTGCATAGATTAGGAAACTTTTCAATACTTCCAGAATAATGTTACGCAACATCATTGTTTAATTATGTAAAATAAGATATTCAAATAATATTAAAAATCTTACGATACCCATCAGCGTACATGTAAATAAACACTATATTAAAAATACATTACAAATTATTCCCAACGTTTCGTGCTCTTTCTAACGAGCCATCTTCAGGGGAGAGAGTCTTTGACCTCCTCGGAGCGAAGTTTCCAACAGCAACAAGGGGACTCTCTCCCCTGAAGATGGCTCGTTAGAAAGAGCACGAAACGTTGGGAATAATTTGTAATGTATTTTTAATATAGTTTTTATTTACATGTACGCTGATGAGTATCGTAAGATTTTTAATTATTAAATTTTGACAGCGTAAGTCCAAGTTTTTCTTATTCAAATAATATTTTTATCAAAGTACTCAATAATTGCTATAGGTGATAAAAATTAATTTTAAAACGTAAAAAATACCTTTACTTATTTACATTTCGACATGTTTCAATGCTTCTGATGGCAAGTTTCTCAAGAAAATAAAATGCTAAAAATATTTTCGCAAAAAATTCAAATTGAAAAAATAGTAAACTAAAACAAAAATCACGCGAACACAAGATAATGAAAATAACAGCAATATTAAAAATGGAAATTTGTGAACATGAATTATTTTGTATTATTGTTTCATTATTCTGTATAGCATTTCTTTCCAAATTTTAGGAATCTCCATGGTTGCTGAATCATTGGAAAAATTCTCATTGCGTAAGATGATCTCTATTGGTTCTCTGGTGATGGATGGAAAATAATATTATGATGGATAAATTATTCTACTGTTTTTAAAATCTATTTGTAAAGATTCTCTGTTATATAGTCAGGCCAGAGCTGTAGTTTTCTTGTTGTATTTGATGTTTGCTATATTTTCTTTGATTCCAGCATCCATGGAGCTTCCTAAAATTCGGAAAGAAGATGAAATGAGACAGAATAATGAAACAATAATACAAAATATTTCACGTTTACAAATTTCCATTTTTAATAGTGCAGTTATTTTCACCATCTTGTGTTCGCGTGATTTTTGTTTTAGTTTACTCGTTTTTCAATTTGAATTTTTTGCGAAAATATTTTTATCATTTTATTTTCTTGTGAATGTTGCTGTCAGATGCAATAAAACATGTCGAAATGTAAATAGATAAAGGTATTTTTGCCTTTTTAAAATTTATTTTTATCACTTATAGCAAATATTGAGTACATTGAAGTTTTGGAGTGATTTTTATACATAGTTTATATTATTTTTATTCCATATTATATTCGAAATAATAATAATATTTTTATTTAACATTATTTTAAACTAAAAAGTAATCGAACAGTTATCCAATTTTGTTCTAAAGGCAAAAGACCTTTCAGAAAATACTATCAAATTTAGCGTTTTGAATTGAATTTCTCGATGGAACAGCGCTGGAAAGGAGAAATTGCAATCATGATACAACCATCGCTCATAACTCAAGATATAACCAATTTATCGATAATTTAAAAAATATTTTCCATTGCAAATCATTTCAATAATCACGCCTGCAAAGCGTCATGCTTTTGCGTGTATGAGTGCGTACATAAATTTGTCAGAAACTTTCACGTTGTTAAGCGATGTATATTTTTTTTAGAACAGCTTTAAATTCAAATGAGCATATGATAGTAAAATGATTGCAGGGTTCGTACAGGTCCTTGAATTTTTAAACTAAGAAATTCTTCGGCACCAGTATTTTCTTATTGAAAATCCCTTCTTAAATAAGGTGAAATTTCGCGAGTTTAAAGTAGATTTATATTTCTGTAAAAAAAATACTGATGTATGTGATTGAAAATAACGTTACCCGTACGAACCCTGGATTGGCAACTATCTTTTAATTTATCAGTGTTGGTGAATATGCGATAGAATTGGGCCGTTTGTCACCACTAAATTTTAAGAGTATTTATTCTTCACATTACTAAATCTCAGAAATTCTTATATTAAAATTAGAACTGGAACATTTACTCAAGTCTTATAAAAAATATTTCGAACCAGAATTTTTATTTAAAATTGTTTTACACGTTTATTTAATTAATTTTTTTTTTGCTTTATATCTTTTAAAGTTACTGAATAATGAAATTTCTGGTGCGAACTGAAATGGATTTATTTAGTAGGGGTCAAATCCAGATAGCATGAACATTAACAACAAGTTTGATATTTTCTGACATTATCTTGCCATGAAAAATTTGATTTGAGAAATTCGCAGCAAATGTCCCGCAAGGCATACCATCGCTACTTGCATGAGTAATTTGTTGTCAAACGGATGGCAAGACTGTCTTTAATTCACGAAAGTGATGAAAGCAAAAAATCCCGGCTTAGTTACGGTATATTCCCAGATGGCCGCCATCTTAAATTTTTTGAGATTTCTTGGCGATTTTATGTTGGCGATCGTTATCGATATGTGGAACCTCGTGTCACGTGTGTGTTCTAGCGTGTCGTGTTCTGGCAACCCCTGAGAAGCACATTTTCGTTTAGGATTTTGTGGTTGTGTTTTGATATTGTGTTGTACCGTTTTGTCTTTTTATTTTTTTGTTAAATTAATTGTATTTGATTGACTATGGTTTCTATAGTCCGTTTAAACGCTCTTGCTGAAGTAATTAAGAGATATGAGGAAATTTTGACGAATAAAGGAGGTTTGTTTACAGTGCGTCAATGCGTATTCAAATGCCTATTTTGGAAAATGACAGTGTTGTTGTGACAGGTATTTCGTGCTGGAGTTTTCAAGAAAGCTGATGTCTGTTAAGGTATGTTGATAATTTTATGTATATTTTGCTGCCTTACGAGTTTTTTACATTTTGAGATTGCTACAAAGCGAGAACTGCTGAATCCAGTAATGTTTTTTTTTCGGTTAATGAGCGCGGAGGGCTCATACAACGATTACTGATTACCACTTTAGTGAGTTTCGTTTTTTATGTATATTTTGTTGCGTTACGAGTTTTGTGCATTTTGAGATTGCTACAAAGCGAGAACTGATGAATTTTGAGATTGCTACAGAGCGAGAACATATGAATCCAGTGATGTTTTTTTTCGGTTAATGAGCGCGGAGCGCTCATACAACGATTACTGATTGCCAATTTAGCGAATTTTGTTTATTAGTATTTACATTCTATTTTCGTTAAGCCAAACATGCGTATAAACGGGTGCTTGGCGACATTTACTACTCTGCGGAAAAGGGGTTTTCACGCCAAGAAAAATTCCAAGATGGCGGCCCCGGAATTTATGACATCTGATCCAAAATCCATTTCTTGAGAGAATAGACAATCAGCACATACGCAGAAATTGCAGATATTTATTCGGATGGCACCACTTTTTCTAAACGCTGTACTTTTCAAATACCAAAAAAAAAGGCTCGTTTTGAAAATCAGAAATATTACCTTAACTCTTTTACTGTGATGAAAACGATGCATTCATCTTCTGACGTTGTGTTCGCATCTATTGACTGGAACATTTCTGTAAACCCCATAGAGGGGATTAAACTTATAGTGGAACAGATATTGGGTCGTGGAAATATTACTATTTGACAGTATTTTTGATTACTTGTTGCCGTTGATTTCAATAAATTTGATATTGCATGAATTTAACTTGCACGACAAGTTAGCTGCAAGTTCAAAGTGTGGTGACTTCGGCTTTTGCGTTATCTTGCTGCAGTCTTGTTATGAACTTTCAGTCTTCTCATGCTGAGCTTGTGGCAACTTTGCAGGTTTTCAAAGCAAGACTGCTGCAAATTTTCTGAAAATTAAAAACGCTGTCCTTGAAATGATCCCTCATGGTCTTTCTATTGTTAAATAATGCGATGAATACTATTAAAATTTAGTGGTAACAATTGATCCACTGCTACGCATGTTTTCCACAACAGAATTCACACATTTTTCTCCAGGATGAAATTTGCAACTGTTTCGGATCATGGAATTATGATTAAAGAGGAAATGACATTTCATCAAAATAGTGAAGCTTCAGTTGTAACCGGTTACGCAGAAGCTGGTTGCAGCCGGGTGAGCTTGCACCAATAAATTTAATTAGAAATTTTCTCCTTCTTTAATTCCCGTATTAATGCAGAATTTCAGTCATAATTATAGGCAAAAACAGATATTTATTTTTACTAGTGTAAGTTTACTCCTGCTGTAGTCAGGCCTGCGTTTCTGCCATATTATGACAACCTAAACAACCTCCTGCCAGCGTCAGTGAAAGATACTATTATACACTGGTTAACTTCCACCAGTAAAAACGAATAGAAGAGTAATATTTGCTTTCTTTAATTAGAACATTTTCGTTATTATTTAAGTAAAGGTAACTTAAAAAAAGTGGTGCCAACCGAATGAAATTCGCTTAAAAGGCGCCTGTCCCGAAGGTTTGTTGGTTGGTTGTGTTTATAACGGCCAATTATCAACACGAGTGATATAGAGCCTAAAGGGGGGCAGTGCCCTCCGTGGGGGTCTTTCTAAGGGAACCTAACCCGTATTTACCCGTGGAAATCCATGGTTCGAAGAAAACCACGAAAACTCCAACGGTTAGGACGACGGGCGCGATAGGGTTCGAACCCAGCGCCTCCCGTCTACCAGCTTCGAGAGCAGAACCTCTCGGCCAATGCTGGGGCCCTTGTCCCGAAGGGGTTAAGTGTCCTGTCCCTGCCGGTGAAGACACACACGATCTAATGCTAATCCTATGGGGAGGGATTTTCCTAATATCTCGTTTGCATTTCGACATTTTTAATTTTTTTTTTTTTTTTTTTTTTTTTTTTTTTTTTTTTTTTTTTTGCATTGGATAGCCGAGACCCGTCTTTACAGCGCACCTTGGTTACTTTTTCGATTTTGGTCGCAGATATTTTTGATAAAGTTACTTTCATTTTCAAAACCGGTTCTGAAAATGAAAGTGTCATTCTAAAAAATATCTGCAACCAAAATCGAAAAAGTAACCAAGATGCGCTGTAGAGACGGACCTCGGCAATCCAATGCAAAAAAAAATTATTTAAAAATGTCGAAATGCAAACGAGACATTAGAAAAATCCCTCCCCATAGGATTAGCATTAGCTCGTGAGTGTCTTCGCCGGCAGGGACAGGACCCTTAAGGTAAAGATAGTTATTTGAAAAAATTGGAAACAAAGATCGTAGCCATCATCAGCTATGCATTAATTCTTTCAAAGGCAGTGGTAAGAATACCTCCCAGCTAATTTTAATACGCAACTGCCGGAATTGTACCAGATTTTTTTAATTGCCTTTCTTTAAAGATGCCCATGAAGAAAAACATTTTTTATTTTAAAAATCAATTTATTCATAAATTCTGGTTGCCGACAGTAATTTCAGTGTTACTAACAGAAATATTTTGTACTTGAATAGGTTAAATCAAGCGAAAATTATTAGTCGGATTAGAGGTGGAATTATTATTTAACAAATACCACCCAAACAGCGTTGTCTGTCTGCTACATTTCCTTATTCAGATTGCTTGATTGCCACCACATTCTTGAAGTAGTAATAAACGTATTATTTATGACCCTTTAAAAAGGGTAAAATAAGGCGAATTATACTATTTTAGAAAAATGATGGTAACAACGCAATCCGAATACAAAAAAGTAGCCAGATGGAAACACTGTACTCAGATAGCACAGTTGAGCCTATTGGAGATTTTCAAATCCCTGCTGAACAACGCAAAACTTTCTGATATATTTTCTGGGTCATTTTTAAACGTAAAGGCACAAAAATGGCAGATCTTACTATTGAAGTTATTTCGAAACGAAATGAGTTTTCCATTTTCAGGTAAATAAATTGCTTATACAGATATAAGCAATTGTGGTCACGTGATTATCGGTTTTCTCCTTTCTCGTGTTCGGAAATTATTTTCAAAACAAGTACTTTAACAGTATTTTCTGAAAGATCTTTTACGTTTACCAAAAAAATGATAGCGGCTTTCGATTACTTATTTTCTGATACCGGCCAACTTCATGCGTTTCGTAACAAAAGTGAATTAAAAAATGCTCCTTTGATGAAAGAAGCTCCTATGGATTTGAAAACAACCGTAATTCAGCAAACACAGATTCCTATTGCGCAGACAACTAAAACCAATGATTCCCACTCCTCTCCAACGCGAGAGGGTAACGTGATAAAAACGAAAGCTAAGTCATCCTAAGACGCGGCTTATTTTGGAGTAAGTATTATGCATTGATACAAGGATTATTTTTTACTGGTGTCAAATTTCTTGATACAAATATATTATTGTTGCAGAACGATATGCGTATAGTCGCTGCCATCGAAATACTCAAGGCCGGAGGACGTCATCACTAATTGATCAACCTTTCATTAGTGTTGGTATTCATAAAGGAAAATTTTGAATAGCATTTTTCTTTTCCTTTATTTGTGGAATATCTATCATCTTATAACACAATAATAACTATTTAAAGTTACTGGTGAGAACTCGGAATCCCTAAATAAGAATTCAGCCAGATGCGGTATGCCACAGTGTCGCCGTACATGACGTTGATTCAGTGTTGCCAGTGGGTTACTTATTTTAAATTCAGATTTCTTGATTGGTAGAACTTTTTTCAAATAGTAAAATTTGCCTTATTTACTACCATATTAATTAAGGCGAAAACCTAGGAAATTTTATCATTTCAGAAAAGTGGTGCCAATCAAGAAAGCTACATTAAAAAAAAAGTAGCCCACTGGCAACACTGCTTTGATTGGATGCAATTGCAAAAAGAAAAAAAATAGAGTAATTGCTTAAACTTTTCAGGGGCAGAAGAATTCTTTTCGTAAAATGATGAAATATTTGATCGACACCAGAATTTTTAAACGTATTTCTTAGAAAATAAATATCCGCTTACACACAATTTTACACTTTCATTACAAAAGCAAAATTTTATTAAAATATTCCCGGTGCCATATGTCAGTTTTGGAATTAAAATTACGTGGCTAGGCTTGTGACCACCGCCCTTGACAGGGTTAACCCTTTCAGCGGCAAGGCAATTCACTGTTAAAAAATTTGCAGAATTCTAGCAGATCATTCGACCGTTTTTTTAAAAAAAAAACGGTTTCATAACCATAATTTAACTATATTCTGACCATAAAATGGTCAATAATATGGTCAGAATATTGTTAAATTCATGGTTGTGTAACCGTTTTCTGAAAAATGGTCAAATGACCCGCCAGAATGCTGCAAATTTTTAACAGTGTTCTATTCGCAAAATGCTTCAATGAGTGAGTCACACCGGAATTTAGAAACAAATTTATTTGAAAATAAACAACATTTTTTTTCCCTACTTAATAAAAGGAAATTTTTCATTCCAATATTCTGGTGCCAATGTGGCATTTAGGGATTAAAGTTAGGTGGTCCAAAAATGAACCACCACCCTCGAAGGGGTTAAGGGAATATGGAAACATTTTTTATATCAGTCATTTTAAGTACGACAATTTTTCAAGTTCTTTCGTATTATTAAAACTTCTGTACTTATCAAAAAGAGTAAAGTTCTGGTACAATTTACAAATAGGAATGTTCGCCTTATTTAATCGCAGAATATTATTACAAATTCCGCGATTAAATAAGGTCGATATCTGTTATTAGAAATATTGGTGCCATTCTCATTGGAAATTCTAATTTTTGTTCGCACATTGATTTAAAAAATGAGATAATATGTAATGTTTTATCTTGCAAATATGAAAACGACCAAAGACAGTGGCGTAGCGTTGGGATGGGGGGGGGGGGTGATAATTTTACTACCAGTATTATTGTATGCTAAATTTTGCTTTATTAAATCGTGTTGTTCAATGATTAAATAAAGCCAAATTTTCTATGTAATAGTGCTGATAGTAAAATTATCGACCGCCCCCCCCCCCGCCCTCCAACAAACACTACGGCACTTACTAAAGATATTATTTTGAAAAATATCTTTCTACTGTTTAGAAAAAAATGTTTTTGTTTTTGTTTTTTTGTTTTTTTTTCTTGATAATGTATGATAAATCTCAGATATCAACACAAAAGTCTTTCGACATTCCTACAACAAATTAATACACTTTTTATTATTTTATTGTAATAATCCTAGCGTTATTTTTAATGTATAAAATTCCTTATTATTTTTTTTTCTTTTTGTGACTTTTTTTCACCACTTTTATTTCTAGCAAATGTTTCTTGAGAAAAGCTTAACGATATAAGAAAGGAAATCATTTCTGCTTGAAAAGATTGAATAGGAAAAGATTTCCTCCACCGAAAAAAAACTACTTTTTTTTTAAGTTAATCTCTAGATCTTACTTTCCAGTATGGCAATTTTTTTGTTGTTGTTGTTCATTTCTTTGATTTTTTCACATAATAATCTATAGGAAAGAAAACTTTAAGATTTTTGAATACTTGCAAAAGATCGTAACAAAATAGTAGATCAATAACTTTTTTATATAATAAAATCTTAGAGTTATAAAAAGAAATAATTAAATGTATACCAGAGGTGTTTATATAGTGGGTCACTTGTTACCAATAGTTCAGAATAGCATTTTTTTTAATTCGATTGCAGAATAGTAAAGCGAAAATTACTCTATGGAAATCGTGTTGTAAAAGCCAGCAGTGTTACCAGTAGGCTACTTTTTAAAAATTTAGATTGCTTGATTGCCACTAGTTTTTTTTAAATAGTGAAATTCGCCTTATTTAATGACAGATTAAATGAGACGAAAATAAGGTTTATTATACCATTTCAAAAAAGTTGTTCCAGTCAAGTAATCGGAATTTTAAAAAAAGTAGCCCACTGGCAACACTGGAAGCCGGCTGGTAGAATATGTCTGTTATATGCTTTATTATGGCTGTAAACTTTTGCGCATTTTTATAGTCTGATAAATACATTTGAGTCAAAATACTTTCATAATAATTTTAAAAATATGCGTGCAAAAACTCATGAAATAAATTCAGCAAAATTTAACCCCTTAACCCTTTAATGCATAGTGATGCATATCTACGTACATTTTATTTAATTCTTAGCAACCTGTATATTTATAAGTAAATATTATTCCTGTAAAAATTACAAAAATATAAAGTTGAAAATTTATCTTAAAATTTCTGGTGTCTAATATTTAATATAAGATGAAAAAACATAATTGCCAAATGGTAATTTACGCATTTAACCCTCTGTCTACCAGAAGGGTCCAATGGACCCGACATGTACATTCAAAATATTTATTCAAACCAGAAATTTCTTCAAAACAAACTAAATGTATAAATCAGACAATAATAAGTTAAATAAACAAATTAAATAGTTTTAAGTAAAAATTCTGGTATAGAATGTTTTTATAAAACTTGAGTAAAATTTCCGGTAGTTCTAGGGTTAAAGGTTAAATTTTACAAAATAAAAAATTATATAAAATAAGGTATTTGGATTCCTACTTAATAAAAAAATTTATTAATTTGCAATATTTTCGTTTTTACTTGTACTGCAGATGTGCAACATAAGAAAAGGTTGACGTATTATACGAAAAATGTATCTCTGATATTTTTCATTATTTTTCCTGTATTATAAACCTTTCAAAGTATCATATATAACTTTTTCAAGACAAAATAAAAAATCATGCGTTTAAGGGTTAAGCGTCGTGTCCGATATGTGTAGTCTACTTTTCTAAAACGCTGATTGTTTGATTGCCATCACTTTTTTTGAAGTAGAAATATGTCACCTTATTTAATAGCAGATAAAATGATGCGAGGATAAAGCCAATTACAGTATTTTCAAAAACTGGTGGTAATTAAACAATCTGAATAAAATAAATAGTAGCCTACTCTGCCCGTGAAAGTTACGGGTGCGAGAATTAATAGGTTAATTAAAAATATTTTGGAGTTCAAAACACGCTTATATTATTTTAACCCTTTGCACTCGAGGGCTCCGGAGCAGAGACATAATCTTTCTTTGCAAAATTTGTTTTTGGTACCAGTAATAAGGGAAGGTAAAATGTACTTTATTTAACCCCTTCAAGGTCGCTTAGTATTTGAAAAAAACATCAAAAGTGTACCTATTTTTTTTATTACAGAAACTGAATAATTATAAGGTTTCTAAATAAAATATGCAATTAGTTTATTTTTAAGCCGAAAAAACAATATTTTATAGCCATATTCATATTTGTATAAAAGCCATCATGCGAGAATTATGTGTCGTAACCTCTAAAGCTCCGCCTCCGATAAATGTAGGTAACTTTTTTTTATTATTCAGATTGTTTGATTCCCACCACCGTAGTTTACGGCAGATAAAATGATGCGAAAATAAAGCCATTTACACTATTTAAAAAAAACTGGTGGGAGTCAAACAATCTGAATTAAAAGATAGTAGCCTACATTTATCGGGGGCGGAGCTTAAGAAGTTAAGACACATAATTCTCGCATGATGGCTTTTATACAAATATGAATATGGCTATAAAATATTGTTTTTTCGCCTTAAAAATAAACTAATTGCATATTTTATTTAGAAACCTTATAATTATTCAATTTCTGTAATAAAAAAAAATAGGTACACTTTTCATGTTTTTTTTTCAAATATTAAGCGACCGTGAAGGGGCTAATATTCCAGTTATCATCAGAAAGGCTTGATTCATCAGAATCCATATCAAAATGACAAAAACATTACAAATCTATGACAAATCTATGGCAAATTATAGATCGTACAAATCAAACCAGAGTGCTAATAGTCAAAGACTTCAAATGGAAATTCCAGTTCAATTCTTCTGGTTTCAGAAGTTTTTTCCAGCAATTAAATCTCCAGCCCGCACTGCAAATAGAAGCGTCTTAAATTTAGACACATATGTGACTGAAAAAGAATTTTAGACACTTAAGTGTCTTAATCTGAAAATTAAGACACTATAGATGTCTTAATTTAAGATACATAAGCGTCTTACTATGACCATGGTGTAAATGAACTGAGAATAATGTCTAAAATATCCGCAAACGTCTTAAATTAAGACACTTCATTGCTTTAAACGTGTCTTAATTTAAGACGTTTTGATTCTTCCGACGCAATAACCACCAGGGGGCACTAGCACTCCCAGTTGCGCATGCGTTTTAGATGTCTTCGTTCGAAGTGGTATACGTTGTAATTCAAACAAAGTTTGTTTTTATGTACGCGTGTATTTTAATTCGTTTTTTGCGAAATGTGAAGTACTGTGATTTTAATTCGTATTAACTTGGATTATTTATTTATTGAATACATACATCTGACGTGTGTGCTCGACATCAAATGTCTCTTAGAAGCTGTCGTCGATACAAGGGCGGGATAGACACAGAACAGAAGTAGACGACGGTTGAAGATTACACCCGGAAATTCTACAAAGCGTGTGCAATGGACTTAGTGTTAACTCGTATCAATTTATATCAATAATATTGTGTTATTCATCTTCGTCCTGTCGAAGCTGGCAAAAAAAAGAAACTTTTGTCTGGCGGGTCCTGTTTTTAGGATGAAACATCTCATTCTTTAAATATGGCTAGTCGGATGTATTATGGGATTACCTTTTAAACTGATGAAAGTCTTTCTCCCTCACTGTGGTTGTGGTAGTTTTTAAAATTTCAAATCGAGGAATATTTCTTACCTCTTGCAGCAACTCAAGTAAGTTTCTTTATAGTAGTAAAATTAGTGTATTTTATGATTTTATTTATTGTACTAAACAAAATCCTGCATGAAATTTAATTAGTTTTGAATCTGTTTGCAAAAAACCCCACTAATTCTAGAAGTATATATTTTTAAACTTATGACGTTCTTTTTTATTACGAATTATATATTCAATGCCAGTTCTTAGTTTCAATGGATCATTTTTATCTCGCAGTAAATGACGGCCACAAGGAAGTAAAGAAAAAAAAAACTTTGAAAGATGACCTAATGCTTTCTTACTTCCTGGCATAAAACCGCAGATTAAAAAAAGATAAATAAAGTAAATGAGACTGGTCTATTATATGAAGCTGCCTGTAAAAATATACATATGTATTTTATTTGCAATCAACTCTAATACTGATTTTTTTTATTATTTTTAATAAAAAAGTAATTTGAAATTTATAATGGGAAAAAGTAAAAACCTCTAACTAGATTTCGTATTTAAAATTGTGGTAACTTTATTTATATGCACTTATACGAAAAATACAAAAATGACAGATGTTACTGTATATATTTAAGACGAAAGAAGTTTGGAAATCATAAGTTATTTTTTCCTCATGTTTTTAATATAGAATATGTACTTATTTGTTTTTATTGATAGTTGAATAGCTTTTGTGAGTACCCTCTGATCTAAATAAAAACTTGCCCATGTGGAAATATAAATTTTTTAAAAACATAATTTTTAAATAAGTATTTTCATTTTTTTTTTGGGGGGGGGGGCGGGGGGGGATTTTGCATGAATTTTTGTAAAGCTGATATCTTAAATCTTGCACTGATTATAATGAAAGTTTTGAACTTTTAGAGTAGGACAAGTTTAAAAACGCAAATATATTTAACAAAATACCAAAGTCATTTTTCCCCAATGTTATTAAAGTAGAATATTTATTTATTTCTTTTCATTATTCATAGTTAAATGGCTGTTGTGATTATCAAGTGATGTATATGTAAAATTGCCTATGTGGCAATATATTTTTTTATATTTTGATTTTTTTTTTTTTTTTTTTTTGGTGGGGGGGGGGGATTTTTGCAATTTTCGTACATCTGATATTTTAAATCTTTTTCCACATTCAACCGAGTATAATAAATATTTTGAATTTTTAGAGTAGGACAAGATTATAAAATATATATATATATTTATCTATGTACCTTAAAAGCCCTTAATAGCGAACACTTAGGGACCGCGGAATTTGTCCGATAATTGGAGATGTCTACTTTTTTGAGGTAAAAATATACAAATATGTATGTCTGCTGATTAAAAAAGTATTCGTTAAATAGAGGTGTTCGCTATTCGAGAATGTCCATTAACCTCCACAACGGATACTCCCGGATACCGGACATCTCAATTTAGACAACTATAATGCAGGGTTGCGTTTTTTGCAAAAGTACTTCTTGATTAAAGGAAGGGCAAACTGGGAAGTGCCCCGTCCCCCTACGACTGTAGTGCCCCCAAATTTGATGTGCAATATTTGTAAAGCTTATATTTTAAATCTGATTCGAAATTGTACTGATTATAATCAATATTTTGAACTTTTAAAGTAAAATAAGGTTAAAAACAAAATAAATTTAAAAAAATCTAATATTTAGATAAATATATATATATTTTTAATCTTGTTCTACTCCTGAAGTTCAAGATATTGATTATAATCAGTACAACGTCGTAAAAGATTTAAATTATCAACGTAACGAAAATTGTATACCAAAACTGAGAGCACCAAAAAAATCAGGCTGTATTGGGGGGGGGGAGGGGCAGGACCACAGACAAATATTTTTCCAGGATTCAACGTGGTCAAACATGGCTACGTATGATGCTTACAAAAAAATGGATGCGATTCAGACGTTTGAAGTGTCTGAAATTCAGACGCAAAAAGTGTCTGAAAAAATTCAGACATTTTAAAATGTCTGAAAATTGAACACTCCATTTCAGACACTTAAGTGTCTGAATTTCAGACATTTTAATTTAGAGTGCGAGAATATGACGGGCACGAGAAATAACGAATGACACCTCAGCCCGAGATATTGACGGGAGCGAGAATTAAGGGGTTAATCAGAGCATTTTTGAAATTGTGTACTTCAACGAAACTTCTTTTAAAAAAGTGGTGCCGACCGAATAAAATTTGTGTAAGAGACTCCGAGCGCAAAGAGTTAAAAAGAGGAAACGTTGGAAGCTATGCTTTATAATATTCCAATATTCGGAATACATAGGGGTCAAAGATTGCAGATTTTGAATACCGCTAATTTTTTTACAGCTTCTCCTCCTTGTATAATAGCACAAATCTACCGTTAAATAACTGAAAGAATTGAAAAAAAAATAGCAGTATCCCGAATCCACATGTTTTGGTACCTATGTGTGTTTTTTTTTAAACCTAGAAATGGCATGTTTGTGTAAATTATAATTACATTGTAAAAAATCATGCGTTTAAGGGTTAAGCGTCGTGTCCGATATGTGTAGTCTACTTTTCTAAAACGCTGATTGTTTGATTGCCATCACTTTTTTTGAAGTAGAAATATGTCACCTTATTTAATAGCAGATAAAATGATGCGAGAATAAAGCCAATTACAGTATTTTCAAAAATTGGTAGTAATCAAACTATCTGAATAAAATTAATAGTAGCCTACTCTGCCCGTGAAAGTTACAGGCGCGAAAATTAATAGGTTAATTAAAAATATTTTGGGGATCAAAACACGATTATATTATTTTAACCCTTTGCACTCGAAGGCTCCGGAGCGGAGACATAATCTTTCTTTGCAAAATTTGTTTTTGGCACCAGTAATAAAGGAAAATAAAATGTATCTTATTTAATCAGAGCATTTTTGAAATTGTGTACTTGAACGAAACTTCTTTTAAAAAAGTGGTGCCGATCGAATAAATTTTGTGTAAGAGACGCCAAGCGCAAAGGGTTAAAAAGACGAAACGTTGGAAGCTATGCTTTATAATATTCCAATATTCGGAATACATAGAGGTCAAAGATTGCAGATTTTGAATACCACTAATTTTTTAACAGCTTCTCTTCCTTGTAAAATAGCACAAATCTACCATTAAATAACGCAAAGAATTGAAAAAAAATAGCAGTATTCCAAATCCGCATGTTTTGGCACCTATGTGTGGTTTTATTTTTAACCTAGAAATGGAATGTTTTTGTAAATTACAATAGCATTATATATTATTATTACAGGATTCCCAATGCCTTTTGTGTAAAGGGTCGAAACGGCTTCCACTATCTTATAGAAGTAAGATAGACCTTATATAATGAAACAAACGCTGATATTAAATAACACAAAAATTACGATGGAGTTTGCGAAAAGCTTTTACGAGCAAGCGGCCATAGTTTGAACCTGATTTACTCTTAGGCGTATATCTATGTCTCCGTTCTGAATGAAAATACTTGTCAAACACAAACTAGATTTGCTGTTGCAATAAAAATGCTACGAAATTACATTCTTCTAATTCACATCTCAAAGTGTACATGCAGCGAGCATTATTTAACACTAGAAGGGCCGTGAGGGGCCATTTTGAATTCTACCACACGAATATATCGCGGTTCGAACCACAAATTTCTTTGTAAAATAATATTAAAAGATACGAAGACGAAAAATGTCAAGCAAATAAATTAAACAGATTTAAATAAAAATTCTGGTGGGAAATAATTTTCAAAAACTCGAGTAAAATTTCCAGCCTTTCTCGTGTTAAAAAGATAGAAATCGGGTCACATATGTATATGGAATGTTGAGTAACGTCTAAAAATCCTATTCATAGCTGCCAGCATTTACGATTTTTTCACACCACTTAAAGTTAACCCTAGAACTACCGGAAATTTTACTCAAGTTTTATAAAAACATTCTACACCAGAATTTTTACTTAAAACTATTTAATTTGTTTATTTAACTTATTATTGTCTGATTTATACATTTAGTTTGTTTTGAAGAAATTTCTGGTTTGAATAAATATTTTGAATGTACATGTCGGGTCCAATGGACCCGTCTGGTAGACGGAAGGTTAATAGTATAGTCCAAGAGCTGTTAAACATTTTAGGGAAAGTGTTTGAGGCACCCTGAAAATTTGTGCAACACTTCTTTTGTAATGGCTGAAGGATCGTGGCACAAAAACTGTGCCAGACACGTGTCAAGTGCCATTTTTTGACTACCCAAAAAGGTATTTGAGGCACGCTGAGATTGAGGCAGAATAATATTTATGCTTAGAAAAAAATATTATGAAAATGACAGACACTTTAGTCGGCACAAAAACTGTGCCAGACACATGTCAAGTGCCAAATGGCACTTGACACGTGTGGCACAGTTTTTGGGCCACGATCCTTCAGCCAGACATTCGATTTTGTATTCAGGCATTACAAAATAAGTGTTGCACAAATTTTCAGGGTGCCTCAAAAAGCTTCTCAAAAATGTTCAACAGCTCTCCTACTAGTAGGATATCCAGCTTGACACTCCTCACTCTTATAAATTCGAAAGGCTGCTACCGCAGCACAAGATGAAATATTTTTAAGAACCGCTACCACTGTGGCAAGCATACAAAGCTAATTGCTATCGAAATTGGTGTATATACGTGGTATCCGAAAAGTCTGGAAATGGTCGAAAACTTGAAAAATAGATATCAGATTGGAAAACGGAAAACTACATATTAAATATTTTTTAAAAAAGCTATTCACTGATACCAAAGTTGACTCCCACCCCGAACCCCTGAGGGTCGAAGCGAGTGGGGGCTGTCCACCGTTGATATCGTGAATGATAACCCCAGTCCCCATTTTTTAATTTAGATTTGTATTCTACGGGCAAAAAGGAGTACATTTTGTGACAAATTAACCCCTTAACGGCCAGTTAATATTTGGAAAAAACATCAAAAATATCTATTTTGTATTACAGAAATTGAATAATTATAAGGGTTCTATATACAATATGCAATTAGTTCTTTTTAAGGCGAAAAAAAAGATGTTTTAGAACAAATTCACATTTGTGAAAAAGCCATCATGCGAAAATTCTGTGTTTTAATGTTTGTTTTACACCATACAAATTCATGCGAATAAGACCTTTATGTTTCACATCTTGGATCTTCATTCATCATCATCACACAAATAATATGTATATAAATTAAATTTTGATTAATAATAATTTTTTGAGTGTGATATATTTCGAAACTTTCAATACAAAGTCCAACATCACAATTAGCGCAAAAATCCGAAACGTAACAGAAATATTCGAAGACTTCAGACGGAAATGCTAGTTAAATTTTTCTGGTTTCAGAAGTTTTTCCAGCAATTAAATCTCCAGCCCGGAAATATGACGGTTACGAGAAATAACGAACGACACCTCAGCCCGTGATATTGACGGGAGCGATAATAAGGGGTTAAAGACTGACGTTGCGTTTTCGGAACATTATATTTGGTATTTAAAAAAAAAATTGTACCAGTAAAAGAGAAAAGTAAAATTTCCCTTTTTTAATTAACACATTTCAGCGATTCTTAAAATAAAGTAAGTGTTTAACAATAAGTTGTATGAACTGAATAAAATTCCTGTAAAATATGATGGTCCTTAATGGGTTAATATTTATTTCGGGTCCTCGTTCATCGCGGTATATTCGTGCAAAATGCGTCAGATGCATTTTTTTTCCCCTCAACCAGGTTTTGGCATCTCGAAATCTGGTTGGCCAGAGCTTTCGTCGTCAAAATGGTCATCTTGGCGGTAATAGTGATTCTCGAAAACCATAAGTGAAAATTGTTTTTATGGTAAATGTGCTTAATATGCTTTCGCCATAAAGAGTAATAGAAATATATTAAATTAATTTTCTATTTGCATTTATTTTAATCCAGTTAATCTTTTCTAAATAATAACCTGCATATTTTGATCTTTTAACCGCTTCAAGGGCGTCGGTTTATTTTTGGACCACTTAACCGTTTCAGGAGCAGAGTACTTACGTTTTTAAAATGTTAAAATGACTGATTCACACAAGGTTTTAGAAATAAATTTACGAAGTAAGA
Source organism: Maratus speciosus (assembly GCA_963932465.1). Taxonomy (NCBI): domain Eukaryota; kingdom Metazoa; phylum Arthropoda; class Arachnida; order Araneae; family Salticidae; genus Maratus; species Maratus speciosus. The sequence goes on from OZ010787.1 coordinate 438,350,112, forward strand.
GCTTTACTTCACATACAGTATAAATGCAAAATTTTATTTTAAAATTCTGGTGTCAATGTAGTATTTCGAAATTAAAATTAAGTGGGATAAATTATATCCTACCGCCCCTCAAGGGCTTAAATTAACCCCTTAAGGGGCAAGCAATTACGTTTGTGAAATGCTGAATTCCCACCGGAATCTTTGAAAAATTCTATTTCAAAAAAAGTAAAAGCAATTTTACGTCTTTTTTCCACCAAAGTTAGAAAAGTAAAATTTGATAAAATTTTTCTGTTGTAAAATTTCGTTAATCGTAGGTGGTATATAATATATACCGGTGCCCCTCAAGGGGTTAAACCCCTAAATGACACAGTGCGGCCAGAAGTTTTGAATGAAAATTTTCCTTGGATATAAGTCTGGTGTCATTAAATTATTTCAACATTTTACGAATAGAAGTACCTGAGAGGGTTAAGCCTCTCGCTGCGTAAGTTTCGCGATGAGCGCCTTTTACAGAATTTTGAATCGTTTATCACCGGCTCTTTAAAACCGAAATTTTTTACTATTGTAATTGGGGGAAATGCCCTGATTAAATCAGACAAAGTTTTCGCTAAAAAATAACTTGTGGGAATAACCAAATTGTTTTAATTTGACGAAAAAATCCATGCCCGAGCATATCTCGGGCTGCGCAGCGAGAGGGTTGATGTTTAAATATGTCACTCCCCTCCCAAACAGAAAAAAAGGTAATCTTCATTATTTCGGGCGGGGTGTGTGGATAGTCTGTGTTTCGATGGCTTCCCATAGCTGCCAACATCTTACTTTTTTTTGTAACTCAAAAAGAAAAAAAAAATGTTTCCTTATTTGATCGGCAGATTACGACAATTAGGAAGGTTTGGTTTGGTTTGTGTTTATGACGGCCAGTTATCAACACGTGGGATATAGGCCCTGGGGGGGGAGTGCCCTTCGTGGGGGTCTCACTAAAGGAACCTAACCCGTATTTACGCTTGGATATCCAAGGTTTCGAAGAAAACCACGAAAACTCCAAAACGGTTAGGCCGACGGGCGCGATTGGGTTCGAACCCAGCACCTCCCGTGTACCAGCTTCGAGAGCAGAACCTCTCAGCCACTGGTGGGGACCAACAATTAGGAAGGTAAATTTTACTATTAAATTATAATTTACCAAAAAATAATTTGGTTGTTACTTGGTTAACTTCTGTTGTTTTTATAAAATTATATAAATCGGGCGGATGGGGGTGTATGGGTTTTAATTATTACTACAGAATAACGTATAAGACGAAATATTAAAGAAACATATAAAATCTTTTTGTGATGTCTCAGCAAAGAATGGGGAAGTAGCGTAAATTTCAGCTGGGGATGGAATTAGGGATTTAGATGATCGATTAGTTACTGCAACTATAAAAAAACAAGTAGGGCAGAAAAATTTCAATAATTCTAATAAATCTAATAATATTCTGTAACTTAATCTATTTTTACAATTTAACATTTTTTTCATAATTATAAATTTAATAATTTTAAACAACTTAAAATTTTTGATCTTTTAATCATGTAATAACTTTTCTATTATTTTTTTTTCACTTAAGCTCTAATGATTATTTGCTGGGGAAGACGACGTTTTAAATTTCATAGGGGAATGATAATGTAGAAAATTGTTTATTTATTTATTTATTATTACAACAAAATAACAAATGTGACAAAATATATAAACGAAAAAGTAATTTGCAGAAAAAAATATCTATTTATTTTCTAGATTTTTTCAGCCCAAAAAGGGGCATTTTTAATGTACACTGGTGTCCAAAATTAAGGACCAGTCACAAAATGCTAATTTTTAAGTAAGCGAATACTCAAAAGGAAATAATATAATTCAAATAATTACTATCACTACAGCACAGCTAGTCCATATAGCATCTCATTCATGTCACACATGGTCACAAGTCTCATTGTCACTACGGTGAAACAAAAAATAGGAAATTCCACACGTCTCATTATGAGTCTCAAATGATCACTATATGTGACTCCACTGAGACGCCAATGCGACTGATGGTTTGTGACGAGTCACCTGGTGACTTTACAATGTAGTTACATTGTGACTCTCATGTGACTGTCATCTGCAGACTCAATTTCAAAGTCATCATGAACGTTGCATTGTGATAAGTCACCAAATAATATCACATTATAGTCACATGGTGATTTTTCACAAAAGAGCACATTGGCGACTTCACAGTAGTTTCTCTGTCACCTGAAAGTCATCATGTGACTTTAATGGGACATTATTTGGTAGCTTATCACAATACGGCGTACACGATGTCTTTTAAATTGAGTCTGCAGATGACAGTCACATGAGGGTCACAATGTAACCACATTGTAAAGTCACATGGTGACTCGTCACAAAGCAGCAGTCACAGTGACGTCTCAATGGAGTTTTATATAGTGATCATTTGAGACTCATAATGAGATGTATGGAATTTCCTATTTTTTGCTTCACCGTAGTGACTGTGACACTTGTGACTATGTGTGACATGAATGAGATGTTACCTGTGCTGTAGAGATAGTAATTATTCAAATTATATTATTTCCTTTTGAGTATTCGCGTACTTGAAAATTAGCATTTTGTGATTGGTCCTTAATTTTGGACACCGGTGTAATTCATTCAGTTATTTCTACGTTTAATGTTAAATTTTTGTAACAAATAATTTAAACCAACTAAACATTAAAAAATAAAAATAAAATTCAAACAATATGATACTTAAAACACCCTAGAAACTTAGATTCCGTTCAAATTATATCAAAATTAATCTTGCAATCAAAATTAATCTTTTTTTAAATGTTTGCATTTTACATGTGCCTTATCATTTTGTACACACGCATCATAAACATACCGTAATTTCCGGCATGTAATCCGCAGATCAAACAATTCTGTTTCGACCCAGAAATTTTTTTCAGTAATTCAAGATACATATTTTCCGTCATCTAAAAAGTTACATTTTATTTTTTAAAAATTCTGCGTCGAAACATGATTTTCTTAATCCACCGATTATACGGCGAAAATTACGGTAATACAAAATCTGCAATAGAAATATTGGCAACTTAAAAATGAAAAAAAGTCAAAATTTTATTTGGGATTTCTTTTGAACGGAATCTAAGATTTTAGGATGTTTTAAGTATTATATTGTCTGAATTTTATTTTTTGTTTTTAATGTTCAGTTGGTTTAACTTATTTGTAACAAAAATTTAAGAGTGTAAGATAATTTTGAATTCGTCGAAAAAGCAAAAAACATCATTATGTTTACTTGTAAATATTATATATACTTGTAAATTCATAATTAAATATTGAAATGATTTTATAAATATACATATATATGATACATATATACACCGAAGAGCCATTACATTATGACCACCTGTTTAATATGATGTACAAGCACATTTTGCTCTCAAAACCGCCAACTTCCGACCTGGTATCAACTCGAAAAAGTTCTTATAGGTAGTCTAAGGTGTCTGGTACCAATCGCACACCAACTGCTTCTAAAATTCTCGCATATTGCGAGTTAGTAGCGTGACAGCACGAATTGGGATTTTCAGGTGGAACCACAAATGTTCTTTTAGATTCATGTCAGGTGAATTTGGAGTCCAGGACATGACTTGAAACTCATTAGAATGCTCCTCGAATTACTCCCTGACGATTCTACCCGAATAACATTGTGCATTACCCTGTTGGTAAATGCAATAACACACCAGAAACATTGTTGGCATTAATGGGTGAACTTGGTCTGCAACGATCTTCAGGTAGAGCACAGACGTCAGGGAGTGTTCTATGGGAATTGTGGGTCCTAATGTGCTCCATAAAAACATCACCCACCCGATAATGTAGTCGCCGCAGTCTTATTTCCGACCAAGTGTGGATCCGGGAACCAGAGTTACCGTTGGAAATCGGCGTATTCGCCTGCGCCCGTCGATGTGATAGACCAAAAAACGTGATTCGTCGGATCATGCAACTTTCTTCCATTATTCTATGGTCCGATTTCGATGTTCATGGGCCCGTTGCGGGTGCTGCTGGCGATAACATGCTGTCAACGCATGAACGCGCTTAGGCCCCCGGCTGCGTAGGCCTATACGCAAAAGTACACGCGGCACTGTGTGTTGAGAAACACTGTCTGGGTCACCACTGCTGTAGCTGTTGGTGATTTCCGCTGTTGGAACTCATCTGTCACGACGAAAATGCGTAACAATCTCCGCTCTCCTCTGGAATCAATGCGCCGCGGGCGACACACTGCTCGCTGGAGACTTGTCATTTCACCATCCATACACCACTTTCGGCACGTGCTCACAATAACTGCACGTGTACAGCCCACCAAACGCGCCGTTTCCGATATCGACGTTTCCAGTCGCCGAATCATAACGATTTGACCTTTATCAAAGTCTGATAAATCTGCTGATTTTCCCATTAAGTCACTAATCACACTATGTTTTAAAATACAATGCATGCGAGCTTTATATACTACAATATCAACCACGCACGCGCCATGATTTTGTTTCTGGGCGAGCTCATTGTTATAGATTGAGGGTGGTCATAATGTAATGGCTCTTCGGTGTATATATATATCAATACAAAAACCCTTAACGGGTCAAAAGTTTGTGACGCAGTACTTTATCTTTAGCTCTAAAAATTTTAAATTTGGAACTTAAAAATAATGATATCAAATTTTGAGTGACGCAATGCTATTAATTTACCTATACATATATATATCAAAATTTATTCATTGATGCTTTATCATTTACATATCATAAATTCGAATTATGAATTTTAAAAGATATGATATGAAAATTTAAGTGACGCCTTGATGTTGCTTAAAACGATTAGTTTTAAAATTTAATTTAATTTTTTTTTTGGCTAAATAGATTTACACATCTAAACAATACATTTCATTTTCAAATGCACTGTTGAATATATTACTTTCACTGAATCTATATAATGCACTGAATTGTATCCATTTAAATAAATTGATTTATCTTTTGTGCCACACTATACAAAAATCAAAAGTAAAATTTATGTAAATAGTTTTTTGGTCATATTATCCATTTGCATACATTTAAGTTAATTTGGATACAATGACCAAAAAAACTATTTACATAAATTTTACTTTTGATTTTTGGATTTTATTGGAAACTATTTTTGAAAACTATCAATATGCAAGGGAGAAATTTTTAAATGTACGCTCCCATAGGTTTAACGTCAGCAATTCCAGTTTCTTCACATGACTAGTGCAGATTCCTAACCTTCAAGTTAATGTTAATCCTATGAGAGCATTGTTTACATATTCCTTGCTAGCAAAAATAAATTTGGACAACATGATTGTAAAAAAACGAACTTTGAAGCAGGATATGAAAAAAAATCAAAAGAAAATTATTTAAAGCTTTCTTTTAAGACTATTAACTTTAGAATTAAATAAAAACAAGTACCTTACCTTTGCAAAAAAAGCTATTATATCTCTTATTTACCTATAACCTTTAATTACTAAATAAACAAAAAGAACATGAAGAAAATTTTTACTTTTAGAAGCTCAAAACAACTAGTCGGGATAATATGATTCATTTTGAGCTAATCGTGTGCTCTGAACAAATTATTCACGTGTCTTCCGATTGGCGTTATAGCAATAGGTCGTTTCTTGCCAGACATAATCTGCAAATTTCACAAATTTTCTTTTAAAATAGCATTCTATTCTAATACTACAAAAGAAAAACACGATGTCTCTTTCCCCTTCATTTTGATCTCAAATAGCAATCAAGTAAGTTTAACATCCATTGCACATATCATCGGAGTTGAAAATTAGTTTGTTTCAAGTTGGGAAATTTTTTAATCCCCCCCCCCCCCCCAATAAATATCTGTCGCTACGCACCGACGAATCGATAAGGAAACGATGAATTTAAACACTATATCATTATAGCGAATTTCTGCCCGTTAACAAGTAAACAAACAAACGTGGTTTAGGGTTCAATTCACCGAGATTCATGGATTCAATAGACGTTTCAAAACGCGAGCTACGCTCATAAACAAGAAATTGAAAATAATTTTTTTTGAAAATTGAAAAAAATTATAAATAACAATTATATTGAATACATATAATTAAAAAAAATTTCCCCATTTTTAAAAATGAATCTAAATATTTTTTCGACAAAAAGCAGAAATGTGAAATAATAATTTCTTCATAACAAAAGAGAAAGATCGAATATGAATCGAAATTCCATTTAATATATTTAATATTTTAAAACACATAATAATTGACATTTTAATATTTAAAAAAAAGATTTACTGCCTAGATTCAGATTCTTAACTCAACTTAGAATACCTAAAATGACTTTGCAAATTTTGTTTCTGATTATACCCACAGCAGATGGATTAAGACTCCTCCTACATACGAAGTGACGTCAAACCTATTCACCAATCACAGACGAGAAAAGTAAAAAAAGCGATTTTTAAAATTAAAACGAGTTTTCCCAGAAAAAAGACAAGTGTTATTCACCTCGTCTTAATCAGATTTATATTATATATCAATTTAAAGAAAATCGTTTGTACCATTTTCGAGATTTTGAAATTAGGAACTTCTTACATACCGTACCAACGGTTTCGCTTTAAAAATGGCTATTTAGATCTCAAAATATACTGCACGTAGAAATGTAAAAATTTATGTATACGGTTAGACTGCAGATATAAGACTGTCCTAGAAAAATCAGAACAATAGGACTTATATCTGCTGAGTTATTAAAAGGCGGCTTTTCGCGTTTTCTTTTATGTCGAGTTAGCTGTATATATGAGTTCCGCCATCTACGAATTCTACGATACGATACGATACGATTTTATGCTTAATGCTGCGTCACTCGGAATACTACCGTCTTCCATGATAGTTTAAATATAATTATATATGATAATAAGAGAAAAAAACATAACATGTCTTGCGCTCATAATAAAATCTGAAAATATGCATATACAGAGGAAATTTTGGTGAAAATAAATACATAATTATGTTAACTTTATAACTAAAACCAGAATATTTGTAAAAAATATTGACTGAATTAAAAAAAATAACTTATTAATTTTAAAACTTAAAATTTTTCAATTTTTTAAAAATACTTTCAAAGTACAAAAACAACAAAATAATAAAATCTTCCCTTTTTCTGGTTTTAAGTTGTAGATAATACAGAAATGAACATGTGGTGAAAATTTCTTTTAATTGCTATACATAGTTTTTAGTAATATTGCGCAAAGTATCAAAAATCATAGTTTTTAATAAACGCAAAGTTCAATAATCATATGTAGTCTTAACCCCTTGAGGGGCGCCGTTTGCAGTCTGCAAACGGTTAATTTTAATGCCGAAATTAACAAATGGACCAGAATTTTTTTAGTACACTTTCGATCTCATAATATACGTGAAAAATAGCTTTTGATTATTTGCAAATAAATTTGTTCTTAAATTGCAGTGTGAATTAAACATTTGAACATTTTTAGAGCAGAAATGCCTTGCCCCTGAAAGGGTTAATAAAACTGTCATGGCAGGCGTCGTGAGGTCAGAAAACGAGATTATAGAAGGATCCATAAACTGGCATCTAGACAAATGATGATTGCTAATCGCATTAAAATTGAGTCAGAGGAATCTGTGTCAATGGATACTTTCGCAGATGAATTAAAGAAAGATGTAAATTAGTTTACATGAAAATGATAATACAACCAGCCTTGAAATCTCACAACAAATTGACCCCTTTCCTGTTGCGGAGTAATTCTGTTTATAAACTGATGAAATAATGGACTGACATCAGAATTTATGAACGAATTAATTAGAAAATATGAAATTGCGTATTTTCACGTATACTATAAAAGGAAAATTTTAATTAAATATTCTTGGTGCCGATTATCACTTTTGGAATTAAAATTAGGTGTTCTTTGTCCTCGGAAGGGTTAATGATTTAGGCATCGCTTTGTTTTAATTCTCAAGTATCTCTGGAGATTCTCAATGATCGCCAAGCAGCACAAGACTACATACATACATTGGAAAACAATTTACAGCCATTTGGTGAACATTTAGCTCTTCCAAAGTATGTATTTGAGCAAAATAATGCGTATATTTATGTTGCATAGAAATAAAAAATTGGTTTAACTGTGAAAATATTACTGTTCTCTACTGGCCCGCGTGTGATCTGAACCCAATCGAAAACTTTTGTGGCATCATACCTCATACGGTTTATGCAATTTTTTGACAATACTCCTCTGTAAATGAACTTCGATCTGCTTTTGAACGTGTTCGGGACGAAATAGACACCCAAGTGATGCGGGATTTATTTTCTTCGATGGAAAGTCACATTTTTGCATTAATAGCAGACAGTGTAGGTGCAGTTCGATTTTAATTTATGGATATTTTTCTGTTAACAGACAGATTGTCTATACTTTCGCCACAATGTTAATTTTTTTTGTCATTATATATTATCTAAAGTGTATAAATTAAAATTTATTATTTGTGAATGAAGGATAACTCCCCAGTAATCTATGACAGTTGAGATACAACGATTCGTTCCATACTTCTCAGTACAGAAGCATAATTGATCATTGTCTAAACTTTTGCTGCGCACTGTAGCTTCAAAAATTGCGTACTTAATTCCTTCGCTACAAGCGTCTTTTAAGAATTTTTATTCTTTCGCCGCTGGTTTTTCAAAACAAAAATTTTCGTCCGATTTAATCGAGAAAATGCCCCTATTAGATAAAGCAAAATTTACAATAAAAAGTAACTGGTGGAGTGAGCAATGTGCGTTAATTAGACGGAGAAAAGCATATCCGATGAAATCTCGGGTTGCTCAAATTTTGCTACTTTTACGTTGCCCGAGAAACTCTCTGGTTGCGCAGCGAGAGGGTTAAAATTATTCTACCTCCTTAACATTAAATGTAGTGCTAACTGAATGAAATATCTTAATATCTGTCCCTTATAGGGCTTAAACACTGTAGGAAATAAATTGTTTTGTTTTTTCATTTGTTCTGTAAATTACGTTTTTGTTTGCATATTTTGTCACACTGGTTATTTTATTGTAATAATAAATAAATAAATAAACAATTTTCTACATTATCCTAACCCTATGAAAATTTAAACATCCTGTTTCCTAGCGAATAATCATTAGAGCTTAAAGAGTTAATTTATTTATATTAAAAATTTATTACATCATTAAAGGATTAAAAAATTTTAAATTGTTTAAAAATATTAAATTTAAAATTCTGAAAAAAAAATTTAATTCAAAATATATATTAAATTCAAGGCTCCAACTGCATAGCTGCCAACATCTTATACTTTTTTGTACCACAAAAATTTTATAGAAAATTTTACCTTTTTAATTCACAGTAATCGGCCGATTAAATAAGGCAAATATTTCTATTAAATTTTTGTGGTACAAATAAACGAGAGAGTTGGCAGCTACGCCACTTGTCGGTTTTTTAAAATCCAGTAATTTTTGAGAAAAAAATTCGTGGTGAGATTCTGAAAGAATTGCAAAAATAAACGCCCTTCCAGATAAGTTTCTACGAAATTTATAAATATTTTTATTTTAGATAGTGTCGTTGAAAAAACGGACCGAGTGGGATATAAATTATAAAAAATATTACACCTATTGGAATTAGTGACAAATTGTCTGCCCTTCATCTTATTTGGCAGTTGCAGTAAATAATCATCTAAATCCCTAATTCCACTCCCACCTTAAATTTATACTACTTCCCTATTCTTTGCTCAGCGAGAACGGAAAAAGATGACATCTTTTTTTTTCTAAATATTTTGTCCTCTATGTTATTCTATACGAATGATATTATAAAATTCAATACACCTTCATCTGCCCACTGATTTAGATGATTCAAAAAAAAAAAAAAAAAAAAAAAAAAAAAAACAGCTGAAACCACCGAAACGCAGAATATCCACACACCCCGTCCTTAACTAATCAATATTATATTTTTTTTCTTTTCAGGGGGGGAAGGGCATATTACACATTAACCCCTTGAGGGGCAAGCAATTACGTTTGTGAAATGCTGATTTCCCACCGGAATCTTTGAAAAATTCTATTTCAGAATAAGTAAAAGCAATTTTACGGCTTTTTTCCACCAAAGTTAGAAAAGTAAAATTTAATAAAATTTTTCTGGTGTAAAACTTCATTAATCGTAGGTGGTATATAATATATACCGGTGCCTCTCAAGGGGTTAAAAGATCTAAATTATCTAAATTTTCTAAATATTTTGTCTTCTATTTTATTCTATACGAATGATATTAAAAAATCCCATACACCTCCATCCGCCCCCTGATTTAGATAATTCTTAAAAAAAAAACAAAAAAAAAACAGCTGAAACCACCGAAGCGCAGAATAGCCACACACCCTGTACTTACCTAATCAAGATTATATTTTTTCTTTTCAGGGGGAGTAGGGCATATTACACATTAAAAGATCAAAATATGCAGGTTAATATTTAAAATTGATTGGTTGGAAAAAAACTACAAATAGCAAACTAATTTAATATATTTCTATTAATTTTTATGACCAAAGCATACAAAGCATTCTTGCCATCGAAACAACCTCCACTGATGGTTTTCGCCAAACACGATTCCCGCCAAGATGACCACTTTGACAACGAAACCTCTAGCCAATCAAATTTCGAAATGGCAAATCATGGTTGGGGAAAAAAATACGTATCTGACGCATTTTGCTCTATTATATCCCGATCAACGATGATCTATAAAAAGTGTTAAATACAAAAGTTGCGTATTTTTGCCGGTAGAATCCGAATCTGCAATACAAAAATGTAGGGGTGAGGGGGGGAGGTTATCATTCAAGTTTTCAAAGTTCGACACCTTCGGACCCGCAGGGGGTGAGAGTGGGTTACACTTTGGTATCACTATCAGTGAATAACTTTTTTTTAAAATCATTTAACACGTATTTTCCGTTTTTCATTCTAATATGTATTTCTCGAGATATTCGACCTTTTCCAGACTTTTCGGATACCCTGTATATATAATTTGTGAAAAAGCACACGTCTTTAGAAATACCAATTGATTTATATTTGCTGAAATTTTCTTATATAATGCGTAAAATCACCAGGGTGAAAAGTGTTTAGGTTTGGATTCGAACCAGGGTTATTAGCATTACGCCGCGTCAATGTTCTACCACTGAGCTACACGTTCGAAGTCGCAGTGGTCGTCCGAAGCATTAAACACCCAGACGTAAACCAACCCGCTGGTAGATACATTAAACTTATTGCATTCAGCTTTTAAATTTTTCGGGTGACATCTTCCATGATCCGGTCTGCCGCTTACCGTTTCGTGGTAGTGATAAGAGATCTTCGAAGAGCACGCGGGAAACTTTTCCGCGTAGTAGCAGCCGCGAACTATCGTCAGCCGACTCTACGCCACTAATATCACAAAGTTCCAGGTTTAACATCACCCTATTTCGCATTAGTTCGCGCTTTTATTTCAACAAAGATGAGGTGTCATACCCTTCACGACCTCACATAAATTAAGGATAAAATTAATAGAATTCAGAAAAAAATATTGTGTAGACAAAACAATCTAGTCGGTTTTGCCAATCCCAAAACTTTCTTCTATCTCATTCATGTTAACCCCTTGAGGGCGGTGGGATATATTATGTCCCACCCAAGTTTAGTTAAGATTTGCACCAGAATCTTTGAATAAAGTTTTATTTTATAACTTCGGCGGGGGGGGGGGGGGGGGGGGGTAGGAAAATTGCTTTAAAAAACGTAGAAAAAAAACCCCGGAAAATTTTCCAAATTTCCGGTTGAATTCAGCATTACGCTTTGCTTGCCTATCAAAGGGTAAATACTTCAAAATTCGCTATCGTGCAAAAATTATATCGCAATCGCCCATCATTAGAATTATAAAGGTATATGTTCGTTAAATTTTGTGCATTTAAAAAGGAGATATGAGCATCGCATTTTTCAAACAAATTATTACATTTATTTGATCTTTGTACTTTTCTAATAGCTAAATGCATTCCGAAAACTTGAATCGCACCAATACATCTGTGTACTTTTGTAGGCGTAATTATGTAAACTTAAATGCATTTGAGTATCTTAAAAAAATCTGAGTGAATAATTAACTATATAATAGTGTTAAACGCTATCTATTTCAACCGATAGCATTAGTTACGAGTTTAAATTTTTATTTCCATGCAAAAAAAGTATTTATTACAATAAAAATATTTTGTAGATAATCTGAAAATGAAATTTCATTTGCTATCTTTTAAAGAGAATTTGAATCAAAGGAAGCACTATCAATTCTAGTTATAAATGTGAAGGTGAAATGTGTTACGAATGACGCAAGTACGAATGGGTTATAAATATGATGATTACAGAATTTCCTGATTTGGTGTCTGAAGTTATTAAACTATTCAAACATACGGTTTTCATAATAATTATGAATCACTTCAATTTAAAATTACACACAATCCTTTCAGGGGCAATTGAATATGTTAAGATAAAGTTCAAAACTCACTTCAACCCCTTAACCCTTTCAGGGGCAAGTAAATACAGTGTTGCCAGGTGAGCTACTTTTTGCCTTATTTAATGACATATTAATTAAGGGGAAAACAAAGGTAATTTTACCGATTAAAAAAGTGGTGGGCATCAAAAAATCTGAATTTTTAAAAAAGTAGCCCACTGGCAACACTAAATATGTTAATATAAAGTTCAAAATTCACTTCATCCCTTAACCCTTTAGGGGCAAGTAAATATGTTATTATAAAGTTCAAAACTCATTTCAAACACTTAACCCTTTCAGGTGCAAGTAATTGCGTTTCAGTAATGTTGAACTCACATCGGAATTTTCGAAAATAAGGAAAAGCAATTTTTAAACTTTTTTCACTATAGTTATAAATGTAAAATTTAATTAAAAGTCTCTGGTGCTAATCTTGATTAAAGTTAGGTGGGATATAATAAATCAAACCGCCCCTCAAGGGGTTAAGCGGCGCTCTCAATAAGTGTAGGCTACTTTTTTTTTATTTAGATTGTTTGATTGCCACCACTTTTTTAAAGTAGAAATATACATCATATTTAATGGCAGGTAAAATGATGCGAGAATAAAGCTAATTACCCAATTTTAAAAAAAACTGGTGGGCTGATGAAACAATCTGAATTTTAAAAAAGTAGCCTACACTATCCGTGGAAGTCACGGGCGCGAGAATTAATCCATTGAAAGGTGGTGGTTTATTTTTGGACCACTTAATTATAATTCATAAATACCTCATTGGCGTCGGAATTTTGGAATGAAAAATTTTACTTTTACTAAGTACGTAAAGAAAAGCATTTGCTTATTTTCAAATTCTGCTGGAGTGGAGATCTGTTGTGTTTTCTGATGAAAAAGAAACACAACAGATCTCTACTCCACCCACAAATGAGCTCTGGCTTGACACGAACGGCTTCACAAACGGGAATGGCTTGGAGTCAGTGGAATGCACGCTACAGGGTGCCTAGCTCGGAGCTGTTCTTGAAGTAACCAATTTTTAACAGTTCGTTGTGTCACTGTGGTACCAACTGCAGCTCAAATTTCTGCCACAGACGCAAAACGAAGCGCCACAGGCGCACGCCGAATACGGCGATCTTCCCTCTCAGAAGTGTCACGTGGCCACCTGGAACCCGGTCTTCTTGAAGTAGTACGATCCTCTGACCACTGCTTCCAACAATCATGCCCAGTGGATAAATTCCAGCCAAGTTTTTCTGCAATATCGCGGAAAGAAAATCCACCTTCTCGTAGCCCGATTATGCGACCTCGTTCCAACTCGGTGAGCTGTTGACAGTGGCTTCTTCGTCTTGTTAAAGGCATTTTTGGCTAACATCAACTCAATATGTCACATTTCGAAGCTAAATAACGTCCACGAACTTTACAGCACGCATTTAAATTAAACCTGATCTGCAAGTTCTGAGTGGCGCCACACTTATGCGCGAAGCTCGAAATTTCAATCGATGTCATCTTTCAGATGGATAAACATGCCTACCAAATTTCGTTTATCTAACACAAGTGTTTCTTGGTGTTGGGATTTTTTTTCCGCCAGTGTATATACAATAGGAATAATATATATATGATATAATATATAAGAAGATGCGACTCCTGCTTCAATTTGTGAACAATTTCATTTTAAAATGTATCAATTCAATATTAATATAAAACTTCACGTAAAATAAGAAAGCAAAATTTTATTTAACTTTCTGGCAGAGTAAGTGATTCTTTGCGATGAGCGTCTTTTAGAGAATTTTTAATCTTTTATCACCGGTTCTTTAAAGCAGAAATTTTTGACTACCGTAATAGGAGAAAATGTCCTTATTAAATTAGAGAACGTTTTCGCTAAAAAATAACTGGTGGGAATAACCAAATAGTATTAATTAGACAGGAAAATGCATGCCCGAGTATTTCTCGGGTTGCGCAGTGAGAGGGTTAAAAAGACCGTCGCAAATTTAGATTAACACTACACAGGTCGGCTGACGCATTTATGCGTCATTTATAAAACTATTATTAAAAGTTCTAAATTCGCCGCAGAAAGTTTAAATAGTTATTTTGGTTATTATAATTTTACATATGTTGTGAATAGTTTGTCGGTAGCCAGGCCCTGCGTTTCCGCTATATTGTAATAACCCTAACATCTTCCTGCCAGTGCTCTTGAGAGAGATTTAAAAAACCCAGCCCAAATTCCACAAGTAAAAAGGAATAGAAAATTTTACCATATATGTGAGATAAATTTTGCATGAATAAGCCACTAAAATGAGGAAAATTTTTCTATTTAAAATTTACTGGCAGAAGTTTATTTCGTCGGTAATCAGACTTTGTTGGTCCTATGCAAAAAATCAGCCGACATCTTGTGACAACCTCATCTGTTACCTCACTCGCAACCGGTAGACTGTACACTATATGCCTTCTCCTCTTTATTCATAACTCCATTGTCACAAGATGGTGGCTGTTGCATGTTTACATAGGATCAGGGTTTGATTAACCCTTTCAGCGGCAAAGCACTTCCATTGATAACATGTTGAAATAAAGGTGCAGCACCAGAATTTATAAACAAATTTATTTGGAAATAGGAAAATGCCTATATTTCACGCACATAATAAAAAGAAAGTATTATACCATAAGCCTGGTGTCATTGTGGCATTCGAGAACTAAAATTAATTGCTTTCATAAAAGTACAATTGCCCTTAAAATGGATCAAAAGAATAGCTGCAAGTAACCCTTGGATTCCATAACTCATCACACTGACTTTACCCTAGAGAACTGCTAGTATCCGCGCTTGATGCAGTTATGCTTGGCTTGTTGGATTAGTATTTCTAAATTTCTTTTTCTAATTTTTCTGGTGTAAACGTTTCATGTTACAGCGCGAAAAAGAACATTAGTCGGAAAAGGGCGCTATTCTCAACTTGCGAAATTTCTTCCATTCATCAGTTCAGGTTTATTATATCGTCGATACCATATCAAACTATCCAGTATGAACACAATGTTGCGACTGGGCTGCTTTTTTTTAATTCAGATTTCTTGATTGGCACCATTTTTTTGAAATAGTGAAATTTCCCTTAATTAAGCTTATTTAAACCATTTAAAGGGTTAACACCGGGGTAAAGTTCTGTAAGTAAAGCTTTGATTTTGACAAAAATTTCGCATCTGTTTTAATAAACAGGAAATTTTTATTCGCATTTACAGGTGGAAGTTTGCATCGGGGGTAATCAGGCCATGCGTAACAATTTGCAGTTGAATCTTGAGGATATCTCAATTCACATTTCTTCATAGGTAAATGGTAGAAAAAAAAACGCTAAGAATTCTGTTTGAAGGTATTGGCATACGTAAAAGTACAAGTATAAATAAATTCAAAGTCTCCCTAGACCATCTAAAAGTAAAATTTAACTATATCTAGAAACCAACGACAGAAATTAGCTGTAAAGTCACATACCCAGGTTTCTATTGAATCGTATATTTTTCATGTAAAAGTTAATTTTTGGTATATGAATTTATTAATAATTTCTGTGATTAACCCTTAAATACATGATTTTTTATTTTGTTTCGAAAAAAAGATATATGATTTTCAGAAAGGGTTTTAATACAGGAAAAATAATGAAAAAAAATCAGCTATTCATTTTTCGTATAATACGTCAGCCTTTTCTTATGTTGCACATCTGCAATACAATAGCATGGGGGGAATTTATGAGAATCGTGCACTTTGTGCCAAGTCTTTGAAATTTCTTATAGTCTTAGGTATGGTCTTACGATTTTAGAAAACCATCGCAAACAACCTGTGCGCACCCTCTGGTGGTCTGTTTGCTAGAAATTCAATATGGCCGCCATCTGTATTGGTATTCTTAATAGATGGTCTGCTATTAGACGCAAAACCTTAAGTAATACCGCCTTTTATAGGTTTTAAAAAATACGAGGAATCCATTTCTCAGGTCCAATTTATGTTTCGAAATCAATTTCAAGGTTATAACGTATCTGATTAGACAGTAAAATTCAAGGTAACGAAGCACTTTTTTATTAATTCGATGTAATTTATTAATTACAAAATAAAAGAAACATGAATGGTTGACACAAATATGATAGAATTTGACGTAAGTTGCAACTTTGCAACATGATATGTACTTGTTACTTCATGTATTATGTGAATTGTTTGTACAGCCTTTTTGGCACTTGCATAATGGGCTGCAGTGAATCCCGGCTCAACAACATTTACATCTGCCTGTGCATGAGACCAAACAACCACAATTTAGTAGCAATGAACATCCATGGCTTGTATGTGGAAGATTAACCAAGAGGGGTACCCATTCTTTGGTTCTATCATTCCATTCCCAACCCCATTTACTATAATTAGGAATATCAGGTGATTTGGACAGCAACATCTTCCACATGAATGCGGTAATGAGTAGAGTTCACTTTGTATGCTGAAATAAAGCACATTGTGATGGTGGTATAGATTCAAGAGACTTTATGTTTTGGGTAAACATCAATTTCCTTGCATCAATGACTGAATCTGCACCACAGTTTTTGCTGTACATCAGAACTGTAAAACCTTCAATATGAGACATGTGCTGCGATTGTAACGTGAAACTATTCGGTGTATTTGTGATGTCAATGAACGTGTCAATGACCTCAGGATAAGTAGACCATGCATTCCATGCCCTCTTTTTACTTATTCCAAACATCGATGATGTTACATCAGACTTCGCAAATGCATGAAAAAAGAGAGGGGGTTCGGAGCGTTCAGATCCAAGCTGTTGACAGATATGATGGATTGGAATCGCTTTAAAGGTCTTTCCATGTCCAAAGCCTATCCATAACTCTGACATACTCAACCGTTTGAAGTGATATATGGCCAGACCAACCACGTCTGTGTCCACTGTGATGAGGTACGCTTTGGCATGTCCTTGCTCAGCTGCCTGTTGCAAGTACAACATCATTCTGTTGTCTGCTTCTTCTTGCTGACTTGGAGACATGATTAATATGTCACTCATTCTGTTGCTTAGCACCTGATTATCCTTTGTGCTGAACAAATGATACCGAGTATCAGTGGTAAGTTCAACCAATTTCACTCTGAGGAAGTTAAATAAGTCTTGTTTATTGTTGGAGTTTGATAAAAATTTCTGCGATGCTTTTTGGTATAGGTGTTTTTGCAGTCACTTTAGTTCGACGCCTTGAAGTGTCACCTCGTTTGTCCCGGGTTTGTAATTTGAGACTACCATCGTGATATGTGTCGCAGACTGCATCTACTCTTGTGATGTTAGGCATCATTTTGCTTTCTATAAATGGTAGTAGGTGCATATTTATATATTCCTCGAAAACTGTGGCACGCAGTGGTTTTATAATATGAATAACTGCCGGCACATCGACTACAAGCACAGATGCCGCCTTCAATGATTGAGAGCGTCCTGGGTCAGGCATACCGGGAAGGCACCCAAAAAAAGCAGATTTCATTCCTGACAGTAATTCTCCCTCATTAGATAATGAAGGCGGGTCACGCTGGTTCTCGTGTCTCATGATTTAGAAATAGCTTCATGATGAGTGCTGCATTTGCCTTCGCTGTTCCCAATATACTGGGTCCATTTTTCAGATTTGCAGGCGACAGGTTGCTGAATGTGTATATGGTTGCCCTTGGAATTGTGTCTGAGAGGGGTTTTGTAGCACTTTGAATTCTGTCCCTCACAAAGTCCTTACACATGGTCCGTCTCCATGGCTTCCTTGAGGCACGTAGCAGCAACAGGATCGATGACCAATGGTGATGTTTCCAGCATATTCATGAACAAAAGGTGCAATGGTATAACTGTCAGGTAATTCAACAATGCAAGATTCAGGAACGTCTAGATTTAGTTATGGAGGATCCTCACCAATGTTATCATGGGTGAGATGACTGGTCAGAGACATGACAGTTCCATGAAGTTCATAACAACCCGACTCATCAATATTGTCCACTGCAGTTGTTACAAACACTTTTCTCTTGATGTTTGTAGGTACAATAACTCCATCATCTAGCTACCGCTTACAGACAGCTTGTGAAAGCTGCTTCCTAACTTCCATGACACGATCATACGTAACTAAAATGCACAGAGAATGTAATGGTCGGATATTTTCTTTCAGCCCTTCAATCCCAAGTACAGAGGAAAGGGTGTTTTTCTGTCCTTTTGTTGATACAGAGTGATAGCTTGACTGGATTGTTTCGCTGAATTGCTACAAATCAGCTGAGAAACGGTGCATGTCACTTTGATTCTATCATTTAAGTTAGCGTGGTCATCATCTGTAATAGTTTCTGCTACGGTGGTTGCCCCTCTGAGCATGACATCTATCAAGGTCAAAAGAGGCTTTGGGGTAAGTTCATTTAGACAACCTGAACTAAATGAACCATTGAACGGCATTTGTTGTAAAGGGATGTATTTCCTCAATAAAACAGCAACGTCCACGATTGTATCAGCTTCATCTTCTGTAACTTGTGTGCAAACAGTTTCTGCTAAAGCTGCACCGATTGTTTACTTATGGGAAATATAAACCCCTTTGCCATCCTTGAACGAGTGCCAGTCTGATCCTAGTTTCTTTAATAGGTGTTCCTGGAACCTGGTGGAGTGAACTTGTGCACCTAACCAATCAGATGTCTCGGTTTCAAGACAGCTTTCATACCATTTTTTCATTTGTTATACATTCTGAGAAGAGTTGTTACATTTAACTAAAGCTAAGAGAGGCGTAATTATTAATAAATCGTAAGTTTGCTGATAGAAAGTGCTTTTTGATGAGTTCCTGGCAACAAGGGCTTCAGGTTTAAGCTTAGTATAGTACGATGCATGATAATGCATATCCACAGAATCGGCATCTTCAGCATTATTTACAGTATTCAATCGTGCATGCACTACCCAATTCTGAGACTGCAGCGGCCATTCGAATAAATTTTTTTCCGCAGGTTAACACTACTGTCACGATATATTTGTTCATCACCTTTCCCTTCGTACTTCTCACAGTAGACACACTGGGGTTTTTTAGCATCGATGATTGCTTTATAATTCAATCGCATTTTTTGGGACTCACTGTTGTAGCCGAATTCATTTCTTTCTTCTTAAGTTGTCGCTGCAGCATACAAGAGGGAAAATGCGCCCGGCATCCATTATGGTATGTTGCCTTATTTGCCTTCATTGTGTTCGCAATACCAGAACCATCATCTAAATACTCCATAATCACGTCAAAAGCCATAGAAGGAACACACAAGTTGTTTGCGATGGTGTCCTAAAATCTTAAGACCATATCTAATATTAAACTAAATTTTACAGACTTGGCAGAAAGTGCACGATTCTTATGAATTTTCAATAATTCCAGCCCAGCTACAAGTAAAAACTAAAATATTGGAAATTAGTAAATATTTTAATAAGTATGAATCTAAATCCCTTATTTTATATAATTTTTTATTTTGCAAAACTTAACCTCTAAATGCACATTTTTTTTAGAATTATGTTTTTTACTCTTATATTAAATATTAGACACCAGAAATTTTAAGATAGATATTTAACTTTATGTTTTTGTAATTTTTACAGGATTAATGTTTACTTATAAATATACTGGTTACTAAGAATTAAATAAAAGTGATGTAGATATGCATCATTATGCATTTAAGGGTTAAGGTACAGCGTCTAGAATACCTAATGTTGAAATATGCTATCCAAACAGTGCTAAAAATTTGTATCTCTTAAATGTGCGACGATACTGCAAGATTCCCAAGTGTCGATCGCAGCGACATCTGTGGGGTTTTCGTATTACTAGTATTACATTGTCTAGACTAACACTATCTTGCAGTTGTAGAAAATATCCTGCAGATGTCGCTGCGATCTGCATATTGCAGCAGCATGATTGCACATTTAAGGGATACAATATTTTAGAGTTTCTTTAAGTATTACAGGGATGCCGATTTCCACACTGTGTATTCCAGTCGCTATAGTTAAGGGGTTAAATAAGTGCTGAATTTATTTCATGTGTTTTTGTACGCATATTTTTAAAATTATTATGAAAGATTTTTTACTCAAATGTATTTAATCAACCCCTACGAAAGCGGTTACAGTTGAAGTTTCACTATTTTAAGGATATGCCAGTTACTTTTTATTAATAGTACCATGGTCGGGACCACCTAATTTTAATTCCAAACTTACAAACGTCACCAAGAATATTTTAATAAAATTTTGCTTTTACAATGAAAGTTTAAAGTAACGAGTTTTTGATTTCTAAAAAAGATGTTTGTAAATTCCGGTGTCAGCCAACCATTCCATCCCTTTTCGAACTGAATTGTTCTGTGCCGGAAAGAGTTAAAAATAATGAGATCAATGCAGAATTTCAAATTATCGCTTCCGCAATATTTTAACAGGGTAGGTTTTTAATTAATTTGGGAAAACACGCTACTGGCGACTATAATTTTAGTATTTTTCCTTTCACTAATTCTAAAACATACTAATCTAGCTCAAAGATTATTAACCCCTTAATTCTCGCTCCCATCATATTCACGGTCTGTGTCTTTTACTCAAATTGTTTGATCCCCACCAGTTTTATAAAATACCGAAATTGGCTATATTTAAGGCTCGTTTTTCCTGTCATTAAATAAGATGAATATTTATTTTACATAAAAGTGGTGCCAATAAGCAATTTGAATTTTTCAACTGTAATTTAATTCGAGCGTTAAGGGGTTAAATATGTAATGCGAAGATTTTTATTTTGAAATAGAAATACACAAAATAATTAAAAAATACTCGCCAATGGTAGCCCTTTTATAATTTCTCTTGCACGATAATTTGGATCTCTTTGCTTTTAAAAGTCTTTTTTGAATTTACTTCGTTTATGTCATTAATGATAAAAATGACCTTTGCTAAACACATGCTTCCACACTCAGTCAAACAGGTAACATTTAAAACCCCTTTTGGTTAAAACACTACAACTGTATACAGGGTGCAAAGGAAAACACCTTTAACCTAAAAATACCTGCGAACGAGAGAGCTACAGCTATGCAAGTGAGGTAACGCTATATTAAAGCGACTA
Source organism: Maratus speciosus (assembly GCA_963932465.1). Taxonomy (NCBI): domain Eukaryota; kingdom Metazoa; phylum Arthropoda; class Arachnida; order Araneae; family Salticidae; genus Maratus; species Maratus speciosus. Next base: position 438,371,654 of record OZ010787.1, read on the forward strand.
CTCCCGACCTAATGCAAACTACAGCAGCGCCACATAGTGGCTAAATTTGGAAGATAGCTATAGAAAATCGTAAACGAAAAGAGAAAGAGCGAAATTTCCAGTTAGAAAGTTTTAGAGCATCAGTTAATTAGTACGAAACGACATTTGGTTCCCACGGATAAGATAAATCGTCGCCTGTATACCCCAAAATGTCCGAAATCGATGAGCGACGATTTCACTTTGCATATTCACATTCCGTAAATGTGGCAGTGCATAATTTCAGATTGTGATGTTGTACTGTGCTGTAATGTCTGTAAAAAAATAGTTTCCAATGCATTTAAAATTTTTGATTAACCCTTTCAGGGGCAGAAGATTTCTGTTTGTAAACTGATGAAATAATTTGTTGACACCAGAATATTCAAACGAATTTCTTAAAAAATAAAAACCCGCTAATTTTCACTTTCATTACAAAAGCAATATTTTATTAAAGTATTTTTGCTGCCATTTGTCAGTTTAGGAATTAGAATTAGTTGGCTAGACCGTCTAGCCACCGCCCTTGATGGTTTAATCTATGTCGTCGTATTGGAGATGTTAGCAATAGACGTTCCATGCTGAGAAATGTGGCATATAGAATTACTCTCACGAATACAAACGTCAAACGTGTGTGAGTAATGACAATATTTTCGAACCTACTGAATATTAACTTTTTATCACTGTGAGACAGTTTGTGTTTTTTGCGTTTTTTTTGGTGTGATGTTATCAAAATGTATTGAGATAAGCACGTATTTATACTATAAATTGAGCGTATTTCTTCGTACTTCTGCTTATACCATTCAAACGTTTACACAAAGTTAGAGTGCATCGATTTCGGACATTTTTGGGTATACAGGCGAAGAATTATCTTATCCATGTAAACCAAATGTCGTTTCGTACAAATTAATTGATGCTCTAAAACATTTTAACTGGAAATTTTGCTCTACCTCTTTTCGTTTTCGATTTGCAATGGCTACCTTCCAAATTTCGCCACAAGGGGCACTGCCGTCGTTTGCATTATACCGGGCGTAGTCACTTTAATATCCCGCTTCCCCACTTCCATAGCTGTAGCTCTCGTCGTACGCAAGTATTTTCAGGTTAAAGGGACTTTCCTTTGCACCCTGTATAAAAAATAAAGTATTTTGAGAGAATGGGTATCATATTTACAAATTAGTATTACATACATATATCTGCCCATTTAATTAAGTACCTCAAAATAAATCGTTGCAATAAACATATAACCTATCATCTCTAGAGATTAGATACTGGGAAACAAATTATATGCATCCAAATTAACTCTCACATTTCAATAAATCGACAATTGTAATGCAAAACGTCAAATTTTGCAGCTCTAGATATTATCATTACATTAAAATAGAACTTGAATATAATTTGCAATTAATTATTTGTAGTTACGTTGTTAGAAAGTTTTACCATATAAAGACTATTTTAAGCTAACACTTCATTTGATTATAAACACAGATGGTTCCGTAAATAATAATGTTTAGTTATAAATATGCAATAACAATCTCATATGGTAATAATCCTTTACTAATCTTTTAAATCTAAAATGTTGTAATTTTATACGGAATTTTAAAATAAATCCAATTTAAAAGACAGCAGGTTTTAAGGAACATTGTCTTTCAAATAAATTCTGGGAGAAAACTGATATTTCTATTAAGAATTTGAGACACATTATTTTTTTCAACGACTCGACTAGAGGCACTAAATGTCCGACCCGTGGGCCGCAGAGCAACCATCTTTTCCGAATAGAGATCTTCACTTTATTTAAATTCAGAATATCAAGCATTAATTAATGATAATATTAGTTTTCGCAGCGGTGAGAGATAAATTTTAATTGTGTAGATTATTGCAAATAATAGTAAGTAGGGTAGACCGGGGCATGTTAGCTATAGGAGCACGTTGGCCCATTGGCGATATTTTGCAAACTATCCTGTCGATGGCGTTACTAAACCGTCTCCCAAATACTAGGCCTTAGCGCTGAAACAATAATGGCGGCTGCCGAAGGCGGACATATTTTTAACGCAGGTACGGTCCCTTAAAATTGGACGCCAGTACTTTATAAAAGATTTATATGTCTTTTTCATTCTCAGAAAAAAGTAAAGCGGAAAAACTTTAAAAAATTATTGGTACGAATGTTTAAGGGACTGTACACATGCTGAAAAAAGATCCGCCTTAGGCAGCTGCCATTTTTGTGTCAGTGCTTAGTCCTGTTACTAGCTGAGCGACGTGAGTCTTATGCTAATCACCGCCCCCTGAATACTAGGCCTGAGCGCTAACACAAAAATGGCGACTGCCAAAGGTGGATTCCTTTAAACGTAGGTACGATCCCTTAAATGCTGCTACCAGTATTTTAAAAAAGATTTCTCTGACTGGTTTAATCTAAGAAAAAAAAAGCGGAAAAAACTTTAAAAAAATATTCCCTCATTACATGCATGGTCACGGTGACGTCGTTGTGACGTCACTGTGGTCACGTCACATCTGTGACCAAAATGCCACCACTCAGTGATGTCACATTGTGACTGAGATGTGAACTTCTTAGAAAACTTTAAAAAAATACGAAAATTCTTCAAAACATGTTATTTACTGGAAAATTATATTTTTCTGGCAATTTAAAAAAATTGTGACGTCACTGTTATGTCACTGGTATGTAACGTACGTCACGTCACATATGGGAGAAAAAAATCACCATATTGTAAGTCACAGTGTGACAAAAATATGAACATCAAAAATCTTTGAAAATGAAGAGAAAAATTTTAAACAGTCACGAGTTACATGGCATAAGGAATGAAAATATATTAGTGGATAGCAAATGGTAAATTCTGTCACAAAAGGGAGGGGGGGGGGGGATAATAAATAAAGTGCACGATACAAGCATTAATAAACTAAATTTTCAGGCTATATTTTATCAATTTGATATTTAAGATAGTGAATGTATACTTTTTCATGATTTCAATTTTATTTAGCATTTGGATAATATATTTAGAATTAGGAATATTAAATTTATACACTTTACATATTTAGTTTGCTGGGAAGAAATTTCTTTCTTTCTTTCTTTTTTTACCGACCAGGATTATTCGAAACACTTCTGTGGTTTCAAACTAAAAATTTTCTATTAAAGTTAAATCTGCACCTTTTAATGAGCACGTAGAAAGAGTCTTCAGAGTTTAATCATCTATGCATTTCTTGCTTTAGAATATTTTTATAATTTGTATTCAAGTCATAAATTCTACTTGTTTCAGACTTTTTAAATAAAATTAGCATTTTCCGAAAATAAAAGAAATATACAAAATTTGTGCAAAACAAACTTTACTTTAAAAAAAAAAAAAGAAAAAAAAAGGGGGGGTCGTTATTACCATTAAATTTATTTTTACACATTTTAAAAATTTAAACAATGTTTTATCTAATAAACTCTAATTATGAATATTATTATTATAATTATTTAGAAAAAAGGAACTTTACAATACATTTTAACTTGAATTATTTGGTACGGATAAAAAGAAAAGGTTAAATGCATTGGACATTTCTTCAAATACAAAATTTTAATTAACGATACTTTCAAAAAATTACTGCGCATTCAAGTTTCATATCTCTTGCATACAAAAACAAATAATCTGTACCAGACCATCTGCTTGCAAATCGTCTGCACACAGAAAAAAAAAAAAAAAAAAATATGAGAAGACGCGAGAAATAGTTCACTGTTTTTAGAACATCACCTGCACCACGTCTATAATACTTTAAGATAAGGAAATTACCATTTTAGGATACACGGATATTAATAGAACGTATATGTAAGTCTTATTTAATTTAAATATTTTATTCCTGATTTGTACATATGAGTTAAATAGTTTTATGTTATATTTGTAAGAGACTGATCTTTAACTGTCAGAAGCGATATTTTCCAATTCAATAACTGTAAAGAAAAATATCTTAATCTGCCATTGCTTGAAAAAAAAACTGCGCAAAGACTGATTCATGCCTACATTTATACTGGAATTAATATAAACATTAATTTACTCTTACTTGAGATTGAAAATGTATGGAACGACAATGATTTGGAATTATTTTATCGGCTTCTTACTATTTTTTTATTACTAACACTTATAGTTATTATTATTTTGGGGTTAAATATGATGTTCGATTATCACGAGATTACGAAACTGTTTCAGATTAGAAATTAACATTATACTGGGAAAATGTATTTTTACATATTACAGTAGTGAAACATTTGAAAGAATTTTCTTTTAGTGCTAATAATATTTTAAATTTTCTTTTAAAATCCTAAATCTTCAAACCAATGTTTTCAGATTTAACATTTAACGAAATTATAAAATAATAGGAATTCCTTATACCATATGGAAATATTTTTGAGATATTGTTAAATCTAATAATGCATTTAATTTATCTATTGAGTTTGCTGTTGTTTAATAGTACAATTATAAATACTAATTATTATTTTTAGTGTTTTTCAAATTGGTATATTTATTTTTTTAAATTGTATGTAGGCATTTTTTCTGTTTGTGATTTTAATCAAACATTTAATTATAGACATTCTGAATCGGTTATTAAAATTTCTTCTATTGTAAATTCATTTTCTACGTTTATGATACACGTAATTATTGGCACTAAAAAGTAAAATATTGTATTTAAACATTGAAATAAAAAGTTTTTCATGTCTAATAGGAAGTTTATAGATTAAACTGCTTTAGTATATATTTTTTTTAAGTTCATATAATACAGGATACATAATATAGGACACAAGTTGAAAAGTGCTTATGACTTCGGTTTGTCTCTCCGTCTGTCCGCATTCTAACTCTCGAAAATATACTCGGATTGCGCTGAAATTTTTGGATGTTATTGACGTGTACCATAGCACGGTACCTATTTGTAATGAAGATTGTAGCATGCTTTGTTCATTTACAGGGACAGCCAAAAGTTTTCCGTAACATTACAGCGTATGGGAAAAAATCGTTTCAAATGATTTTTAATGATTTTACGCACGCTTTCAAACAAAATAAAATTTATATGCATTTATGAAGTGCACTAAAATATGCATTCTGTTGACTTTGCGATGCAAAAAATAGTTATTGTTCATTTACATGGCTAAAAAAGGAATTCAAATACATAATGATATAGGGGTGGAGGGAATTGTTTGCGGCATACTTTAATTATGTTAATCTATTTCATATATAATGAATTTGATATATGTCGCTGAGGTTGACATACTATAAATTTTTTCATGTATAATACGAATAATACGTGTATAGCATTTACAGAGACACACAAAATATTTCAGATACTATATTGTATCCGAAGTACTGTTCATTAGCGGTGATTGCTGGAAATGTATTTTTAATTATGATATGTACTTTTATGATTCACTATATTTATGCATAGTATATGGTGTATATAAATGCTATAATTCCTATACAAGGCTACACAAAACTATTCGTAAGGATTACTGGGTATGGGCGCAAATTGCTTAAAGGTGGTTTTTAAATGAGTTATGCTTTTTGTGCTGAACTGCATTTAATTTACCAAGAAATGTTTGTAGAATATAGATAAAATGATATACAGGATCACGTAAAGAATTGGATACATGGCCGTCTATATATTATAATTTCTGGAAATGTGATTTCAGCAGTTTTAAGAGTGTCTTAGTTTGACTTAAATTTTAACTAAATAGTGGCGTGTAATAAAGATTCTAGGTAAACTACAGGGTTGTAAAAAAGTATTCAAGTATGTTTCCATACATTAGTATAAATTGCTGAAAAAGAATTTCAACCTGTTAGTCGTTTTCTTGCTAAACTAAATTTTCCCATTATATAGTATATATAAACTGAAAAAAATGGGTAGTCAAAATTGAGTAAAAAGTACTCAATTTTAAATGCGTCACATACTCAAAATAGTTCCGATCCAAATGTACTCAAAGTTGAGAAACACATGTACTCATTTTTTATTCCATGGTTGTGATCAAATATGAATCGTTATGTACTGCCCCCCCCCCTTCCCCCCCGAAAAAAAGAAAAACCTAAAATTTAAAGTAAAAATGTACTGACATTTATTTCCCGTTCAAAGTTCTTAAGAAATGTTTAATTGATTATTTATTAAGAAAAATAGCAAAATTCTTAACAAGATACTCAAATCGAATATTTTTAGACAAGAGCATTATTTCCAAGCACTTTTAAATTATTTTTAAAATGCTGTGCATAATTTAATATTTACATTAATAAACATCATTTATGCCGCCATAAATGAAATGAACCATTACAGGGTACAAAACTATTCGTTTGTTTGGGATTGATAACATGTGATGTTTCAAAATAGAGAAAGCATGGGTTCATTTCTGATCCAAAAATATTCAATCCGACACGAGTACGTCGGTTTACTCATTTTTGAGTACTTCATTTTTCTCAGTGTATCAACCTACAGATCAAATACAGGGCTGTTCAAAAGTATTGGAAAACATATTTGGCTATGGACGGTAACTGCTGAAATCAGTTTTTCAAATGTTTTATGCGTTTTCTAAAATGTTTACTTAGCTGTCTTATTTACGTCATTTCCCTAAATTACGATGCCTTGTTAAAGCATTCAGAAAGTGTTGGAAAGTATTTTATAATCTATGCTTAACGCATGATTTTTCTTACTCGTTTTTTTTCTATTTCCCAGATCAGTCTTTTCCTATAAAACATACCAAATCTATTTAGCTCATATTCAGAAAACACAATATACACGGGAATAAAAAATTTAAATAAATATCGCTTATCATGCCGCTCTATAAATAATAGTTGTATTAATATCCGTTAGTCTCCATGTTCGTATTTAATAAAGCAATGACAAATCACAACAAATAAAAAAAATTACACATTCTAAATATCAAGCTTGAACTCAATATCAATCATAGAACTTAATATCAAGCATAGAACTTAATATAAAAATATTCCAGTTGATAAGCATTGTTTTTTAAGTGGAATAATTTAAAATGCTTTAGAAGAATAGGACTCCAAAATAGCGATATTTTGCTAAAAAGTCCGGTAAAAAGATAAGAATTTATATTTACAGCAAAAATTTACTTCAAAATTGATCGCTGTATTAATACTTAGAAATTTTTCCAGAGAGAATCATTCCGCTTATATACAGTAGACTTCCTTAAATCCGCGACACTAAAATCCGCGTGTTTTTCAGATGTAAACAATGAAATTTACAGTTAAGTTGCAGGAACAAAATTCAAGATGGCGCCGAAATCAGCGACTACCGCAATGTTATTTTTACTAAATTTTTTGTTAATCATTCTCTTTTGGTTATTACAGCTGATTTATTACTAAATAAATTTACATTACTTTTGATTTTGATATAAATCAGCATATCTATATGATGACGTATTGATCTTACGATCGCTTACCATTAGATGGCAGCATAGAACTTTTGGAATCGAATTGAATCGATTTCGTCGGTAATAATTTAATATTTTTCTAAATTTTATTTTACATAATTATTTTAATAATTACTTACGTTTAAACTAATAAATTATTTTAATATTTTACTTATTTTAATGTTTCACTTTATTGTAAGCATTCATTATAATTTCCCTTTTCCTTTCCTACCAATCAAATTAATGTTTCAAAAAAACAAACAAATCAATGACCAGAAATCCGCAAAATTCTAAAATCCGCACATCCTCTGGTCCCAAGCTGTGCAGATTTGAGGGAGTCTACTGTACAATATTTCAAATGAAAATCAAATATCAAATTAATTGCTTAAAAGTCGCAACGGCCAACATAGTGAAAAAGATTCCATGCCGGGACTCGAACCCGGGCCATCAGTATAGCACACTGACATTCTACCGACTAAACCACATGGAACGACGCCCAGCCTGTAAAATTTCTCACTATTACAGGTTGGCAAGGCTACAAACGCAGCACAAGATGGAATATTTATCGTGAGCCACCGACATGGGGTAAACACGAAATTTAATTAAATCCAGCATCGATTGAAATTATATTAATACTTGGAAATTTTTCCAGAGAGAACCATTCGCCTTGCATACAACATTTCAAATTAAAATTGCCTTTTAAGCAATTAATTTGAAATTTGATTTTCATTTGAAATATTGTATGTAAGGCGAATGGTTCTCTCTGGAAAAATTTCCAAGTATTAATATAATTTCAATCGATGTTGGATTTAATTATGTTTCGTGTTTGCATCATGTTGGTGGCTCACGCTAAATATTCCATCTTGTGCTGCGTTTGTAGCCTTGCCAACATGTAATAGTGAGAAATTTTCCAGCCTGGGTATCGTTCCATGTGATTTAGTCGGTAGAATGTCAGTGCGTTGTACTGATGGCTCGGGTTCGAGCCCCAGCATGGAATCTTTTTCACTATTTGCGACTTTTAAGCAATTTGAAATTTGATTTTCATTTGAAATCACAGTGTTTATGACAAGTTCGTCACAAATGACACATATTTCACAAATTGGTCACAGTGTGACTTCAAAGCATTGCCGCTTTCGTCACATGTTTGTCACAAAGTTAATGCCAAAATAGTCACAAATGACACACTTTTCACAAATTTGTCACACAGTGACTTCACAGAGTGGTCACAATGTGACGTCACAAACGACCTCTAAAACGGCCATAACGACCTCGCATTCTAGTAACTATGACGTCACATCGACGGTCACAAAATCACAGTGTGACTTCACAACGACGTCGCCGTGACGTCACCATGCTTTACGGGTTGGTACGAATATTTAAGGGACCGTACACACGCTAAAAAAAATCCGCCTTCGTCAGCCGCCATTTTTGTGTCGGCGCTCAGGGGGAGGTGGGCTAATGTCTAAGAACGTCTTTTTTGCACGCTTTTGTATGATCGCTAAATGTCTCTCGTTAAATAAAGCATAAAATACTATTCTTTATTTCTGGTGTGAACTCGAAATTTCTAATTAAAAATAGAGGCCAAATGGCAGCCCTGGAAGAACAATATTACTTTACCTGATAGGCCTGATAGGCCTGATAGGCCTGAAGCTGCTCCAGTTTGCACCATATGGAACAAAACTGCAGCTATTGTAAAAGTTCCAATTTAAAGCGACCCTATGAAGCAACTCATCAGCAGTTCCATAAAATCATTCCTCTTGACAGTGAAGCTCGTCAAGAAAAACACCAGGCATGCCTTACTTCTAACTCAAATACACGATCTGACTAGTTCGCTGTATGAGACAGTGTTGCCAGTGGGCTACTCTTTTTTTAATTCAGCTTTCTTGATTGTCACCACTTTTCTGAAATGGTAAAATTCTCTGGTTTTGGTCTTAATTAATATGCCAATAAATAAGGCAAATTTTACTATTTCAAAAAAGTGGTACCAATCAAGAAATCTGAATTTTAAAAAAAAGTAGCCCACTGGCAACAATCGTATGAGAGAAAAAGAAAAATCAGCAGAAGCAGCGTTGCGTGTCTGCTGGACGCTTAATAGACACCAGAAGCCATTTTTAGACTCTGAGATAGTAAAAGAATGTATGTTGAATGTTGCCACGACACATGTTTAAGAGAAGAAGGACGATGTAGCTGCAATTCAAGATATTCCATTGTCGGCACGAAGCAATACAAGAAGGACCAAAATTTCGACTGTTGTCAACAAAAAAGCTCTCTTGAACATCTGCAAAAGGCAAATTGCTACGAACATAGCCATAGCTGCCAACTTTTACGCTTATTGCCTACCACTATTTCTAACAGAAAAAAATTGTATTATTTAATCTTCAAATTTCGGTGATCAATAAAAGCAACTTTTTCTGTGTAAAAAATAGTTGTAGGATAAAAGTGTAAAAGTTGGCAGCTGTACACATACCTAATGTTTCTAGTGGGCTACAATTTTTAAATTAAAACTTCTTGATTAACACCATTTTGTTTTTGAAAATGTAAAATTCGACTTATTTAATGACACATTAATTAAGGTGAAAACCAGGGAAATTTTGCCATTTCAGAAAAGTGGTGAGAATTAAGAAATCTGAATTTAAAAAAGTAATCCACTGGCAACACTGCACATAGCACTCGATGAATCATGTGACATTGCTGATGATGAACAAATGTCTATTTTCGTGAGATTTTTTGACACTGAAACCAAAGTATTCAGAGAAGAATTGCTAACAATATTGACGGGTGAAGAGAAGACTCACGGAGCAGATTTATTCAAGACTTTTTACGATTTAATGACAAAATAAAACATCAGTTAACCCTTTCAGGGGCAAGGTACTTATATTTATAAAATGTTGAAACAATTTATTGACACCAGTATTTGCAATGGGATTTATTTGTAAGCAAGTAAAAGATATTTAAGAAAGGTGAAATTTTCCTTATAAAATTCCGGTGCCAATGTGGTAATTAGGGATTGAAATTATGTGATGCCGTGACGGCATCACCCCCCTTCAAGGGGTTAAGACAAAATGGTGTCCCTCTCGACTGAGGGGCCCCAGTGATGATGGTTAAAAAAAAAATGTTACTAAAGAGTATCAGGGGTAAAAATGCTTGGCTGCTATCTTATCAATGCATAATTCACCAGACAGCCCTTTCTGGAAAACTTAATGCTACTCTGAAAAAAGTAATGGACAACTTGGACATGTTGATAAATTTAATGATGTCTCGTTCTGCTCTTCAGCACCGACAGTTCAAGGAGATTCCATCTGAATGTGATTCGTATTCTGACTTACTGCGACACAACGTTGTTCCTTGGCTTAGTAAAGGTCAAGTTATTGAACGTTTACGGCAAATAAAAGAAAAAGTAACCTGCTTCTTTGTCAGCTTGGATACACAGGGCAAGGAGCTCTTGGAGTTCCTATCAATCGAGGACAACATGGCAGGTGTTTCTTGAAAGGCATTCTGAAATATTTAAATGTACTGAACACCGAGTTACAAGGAAATGGGAGATTAACATGTGATCTGATGCAAAGTGTGTCTGCTTTTCGTCGAACGCTGGATATAGTTGAAACAGATATTGCAAAAGAAGAATTTATTAATTTTCTAACAATTCTTATTATATAAAAAGAATAATTTCGAAATACACACTGCACTGTTTCTAAGTTTTATGTCAGATCTTGTGAAGGAATTTGAAGCATGATTCCAAGACTTTGCAGAGATAGGTAAGTTGTCTCAATTCTTTAAATCGCCTTATGCTGCAGCTGCAGAATGGACTGGTGTGTCTTCGAAGTTGTTCAGTCTTCAAAAACCTTTATTTCAAATACAGATAATTGACTTACAAAAAGTTATTTCCTTGCAAATGCATAAAACTGCATCCTCTGAAGAATTTTGGGATAAACATGTCTCAGAAAAGTATGAAAATTGCAAAAAACTAGCTATTAACCTAGCTACTATGTTTGGCTCCGCACATATATGTGAAACCACTTTATCCAAATTTTTTGAAGAACATATATATTTCGAGATTAACGGACGCTCACCTTGAAGACACTCCTCGCATTAGATTTTCGACATGTGAGCCAAACTATAAAAAACAAGATCAAGACTGCAAGTGTAATTTTTCGAATTAATTTTTCAACGAATATTTTTTCAAACGTCTTTGGACAGCACATAAAATTACTTGCCGACACCTGCACTAAACCATACGTCTCTTCTTCCTTGTTCATAGCTCTATTTGTTGAACATTTACAAGTATTGTATTCCCCTTGAATCACCTCAGAATTTCTACAATTAACCCTCTCGCTGCGTAGCTCGAGATATGCTCGAGCATGCATTTTCCAGTCAAATTAATACTATTTGGTTGTTCCCACCAGTTATTTTTTAGTGAAAACTTTGTCTGATTTAATCAGGATATTTTCCCTAATTACGATAGTCAAAAATTTCTCCTTTAAAGAACCGGTGATAAAAATTTAAAATTCTGCGAAAGACGCTCATCGCGAAGAATTACTTACGTGGCGAGAGGGTTAACTAAGGCGACTATCACTTTTTACAAATAGCGTTTTATGAATATTTTTTAGAAAAAATAGTTATTACCACTGCAGTACATTAAGTATCAATAAATAATACTGATTATTATATGCGAAAATTGGTCTCACAACACTACCTGTGAAATATAATGTTCGCTTTATTTAACTGTCTCGGCAACTTGAGCTTATACATTTGTTCTCTAAGATGTAGCGGAATCATTTGAGCGGTCAGGTAACTTTGAAAGTGTTATTTTTTTTTTAAATAGCTTATATTGAAACTGAATTCTTTAGGAACATTTTAAGAGAAACGCCATGAAAAAGATCGCTTTAGTAAGGAAATTATGTCGAAAAAGTTTGAGATCTTTTCATATGATCATGAATAATTCGAAATTTAATGTCAATACTCTACAAAAGGTGTTTTTGGTCATTTCGCTCATGATTGCTAAGAAGTGGCTGGATAGACTTTTATGAAATTTTGACTGAAGGTTTAACCCTCCGACTGTCTTGGAAAAGGGCAAAATTGTAATGTTGTTTTCTCTGCATTTTGTTTTAAATGCTAAAAAAAAATGATTGTTTGAACATTTTATTAAAAAACTTAATATCGAATATGAATGCAATCCTTGGAAGTATTAATCATTGTTCAATGTATTAAAAATACATTAAATCAATAGAATTATATTACTTTAAATATTGCTTGTATTGCAGTGAAACCTGGAGCTTAGTGAAAGTATTAACACGGGATTGTCAGTGAGGGGGTTAAAGCCCATAGATGCATAAAATAACATACTATTAAATAAATTAATTAAGAAATTGAAAATTTGACTATTTTTATTTAAAAAAAATTCGAAATGTTGAGTATTTTTACTTTTCTTTTGAAAAACTAATTATTATATTTTTTCCAGTATAGATAATTTTAAACTAGCGTTGCCAGATATCTCGGCGAAACTGCATACATATTAATCGTACAATGTTAATGCTGGATGTGGCGTAAATTGACACAGCTGTGCCAGCTCGTGGACGGGGTTGATAATGCAAATACGCAAGTTTTTAGTATGACGTCATATATGACAGACTATCTACTATCTGCGCATCTCTTGCACATATTTCTGAATCTTTACTCATTCATGGAAGATGAATCTTGTTTACCAGCTTTATTGCAAAATATTTTTCTTACGATTTGTTTTGATAAAATTATGTAAATTTAAAAAAAAAAAGGTCACAATATCATCTTAATTTCGTGAGAAAAACATTCTTCGAAAGAATGCTACGAAAACATTATTGCCTTTAGCCCTGAAACAAAAATGACATTGCGACTACTTTTTAAATACACATATTTTTTATCAAAACAAGCTGTAACAAAAATATTTTGCAATAAATCTGGATAACAAGATTCATCTACTGGAGTGAGGTAGCGATTTGCAATTCGTGATTGAATTTTCAACAGGGATTCTCTAAATGGGTTTGACTGTTTTTTAAAAAAATCTAATCTGGCAATTTTAGGAAAATTATTGAAGCTATTTTCTAGAATCTCAAAATATTTAAACAAATAAAGTAGCAATACTTGTTCGTTTTAGAGTACAATATTTAATGCATGCATTTTAAATTAAAGTGATTCCACATATAAGATGAAATGATTTTTTATGAGATTTAAAATGTTTCATTCATTTAATTTAAATATCAAGATAATATTGAAAACTTATCGTCTGCGCTCTCTAAACGGAAAAAAGGACTTAAAATTGTATATTTTATTTATAATTAAATTCTATACATATTCCAAATATTCATAAACGTTGTATTCTCATCACGAATACAACCGCGTATATCATTTTTTATAACTTTAGCACATCAAGAATTGAGTAAAAAGTGCGACTACAAAATTTTATTTTTACATATTAACTACTTACTAATCTCGATGTGTCAGTTCTCATTTCATTTTAAAAAACCATGATTAAAATCGAGTGTATTTAAATCAACAACATTTCATAATACATATTAAATCATATTTTATCCTTTTTTTTAAATAAATTAAAATAAAACACGTAACTAACTTGTTTTACTCTTTGGAAAAGGACAGAGATGAATTCTAATATTCTATCAGAAAAAAAAAAAAAAAATTCTTGCAATTTCGAAAACTACAGCTATTATATGGCCAACATTTTGCCATTTTAACAAATAATATAAGTTCTAAAAAGATTTTTTTCTTATTTAAATAATTAAATATAGTAATTAAATTAAAAATTCACGAATAAAAAGTAAAATAATATCCTATACTGTCAGAATATAAATACTACAAACAAATGAAAACACGACGTTTACGCTTGCGGAGTTATTTCATATATGTACAATTCATAGATTATCCATAAAGAAGAAAACAGTTAGGTATATTCCTATAGTTCAACACCGTCCGCAACGTGGCGTGTGACCTTGATTCATGTGACCTCGCCTTTAATCTTGTGGTTACCTCTCCCATTTAAGATAGGACGCTTACTTTGTATCCGCGTAAATCCGGGCTCCACAAGCTCTGGATACTAGTATTTTAACCTCTTAATTCTCGCTCAACTTGATATTCACGGGCTGTCTTTCAGCCAGATTTTTTTATTATCACCAGTTTCATCAAATAGTGTAATTGGTTTTATTCTGGTATCATTTTACCTGACATTAAACAAGGTGAATATTTCTTTTTCAAAAAAGTGGTGCCAATAAGCAATTTGAATTTTTAAACCGTAATTTCATGCGACCGTAAAGGAATTAACGTAATTTTCTTCGCCTTATCTAATGGCAGAATTAGCTGCGATTAACCTTCCGCCTACCAGACGGATCCAAGAGACACCACAGGTATATTCAAAACATTTATTCAAACCAGAAATTTCTTTGAAATAATCTAAATATATAAACCGGGCAATAATGAGTTAACACGTTCACACCGGCGCGGTGGGTCACACTCGACTGTCTCAAAGAATGGAGTTATGAGTAAAGAGGGGGAGACATATAATGTATTGTCTACCAGTTGCGAGTGAAGCAACTGAGGAGGTTGTCAGAAGATGGCGGCTTATTTTTTAAAATCGGATCTACAGTTACTGTTTAACGGTGAGGAAATTCTACCACCAGTAAAATTAAATAGAGAATTTCATCTTATTTAAGTGCTTTATACATGGAAATATTTTCTCACAAATATCCCCAAAAAATTATTTCCTTTTGCTGGTGTCAGTTTGCCTGATAAAGCAATCAGTTTGTTTCAATGATTTTCAAATTATGGCGGAAATACAGGGCCTGACTACTGCCGAAATAAACTTCCTGGGTCACTAAAAATAAAAATCATCTTCTGCCATTGTTTATAACTGGAATTTTGCTTTATTAAGGAGTTTAAATAAGAAGAAAATATCTATATAAACTTACTGGTTTGAGTTCAACTAGTGTAATCATCCTCTATGAAGGCGGTTACAGTTGAAGCTTCATTATTTTAAGGATATGTCAGTTCCTCTTTATTAATAGTTCCATGACTCGGAGTTGTCAAGTCTCCGGCTATCATTTTAAGTGAAAATGTTGTTCCTTTATATCGCCCAATTGTTCTAATTAAATAAAACAGCATTTTCTGTATTAAAATTATGGAATCCAAACAGCCGGAGACTTGGCAGCTCCGAGACACTCGAGTGTGACCCACCGCGCCGGCGTGAACGTGTTAAACAGTTTTAAATGTTGTCGGAAGATAAGGTGTGTCCCAACGAAATAAAGCCACCGTAATTGTGTGCCGTAACTGGGCACAAAACAAACAAATGAAATTGAAACAAATATGTTAAGAAATTCTATATAAAAATATATATTTACAAGGAGTAACTCTGTTCCAGCCCTACCTGGACAGGAGAAAAAGGTAAATGTGTGAAAAAAGAAGGGGGAAAAGTGTCCCGTCGAAATAAAGCCACTGCCCATATTAGTATTTATTGATAACTACCGACATTCGAGCTGCTGAGTTCAACACGTTTATGACGTCAGGAAGTCGTCAAGTACTTGTTCTGTGCCAGTCGAGCTTTGTACGGACTGTAGAAGGTAGTATTTTCTATTTCTGCTGCTGTATTGCAAACGGAAAGAAAACCCAGCTCTCAAAGTTCGAGAATGTACAGATAACAGCTTTTAAGGAACAAGGTCTTTCACAAAAACCAATATCCAAGCAAATCAAACGATCTAAAACCGACAATTTTTTAGATCAGGGATCTGCGTACGGGTATAAAAAAAGGAGGTGTACCTGCAGAAAAATGACTTCCAGGTAGGCAAGAGCAGTTTTACGTCGTCTTTCAGGAGGTGGTATTTCCCTAAAATAGTTGGCCAAAGAGGATAGCATCCCTGTGACAAAATCAACACTGTCACGAATTGAAAAACGTACAAGCAACTTGTGATATAAGAAAAGGAAACAGCAGCACATGTTGAAAGCTATCCACATGCAAAGGAGGATCGACTGGGCCAAATATAATCAAACCTGGGAGGACATGGGGCATCGTGTTATAGTCTCAGATGAGAAAAAATTTAATTTGGATGGGCCTGACGGCCTTGCTTTCTATTGGTATGACATGAGGAAAGAAGAGGAAATTTTCTCCAAAAGACAGCAAGGTGGAGACTCATTAATGGTGTGGGGAGGCTTTGGCTATGGAGGTAAACAAAACCTGGCTGTTCTCTCAAGCCGCATGAAGGCTTCTGATTACCAAGAAATGCTAGAAAACTATTTACTGCCATTTTCAAACAGAATTGGTAGACTAAGTTGTATTTCCCAGCAGGAAAAAAGGTCCATTCACGCTACAAAATCGTCCTGGGAACGGTTATTGCAGATTCAGGTGCATGTCACAGAATGACCTGCCCTTTTTCCATGATATCAGTCCCCAAGAAAATGTGTGTGGTATCCTCAGTAGGTCTGTACATGCCAATGGCCGGCAGTTTCAGCCTGTTTCAAAATTAAAGGTCGTCATCATTTGAAGCGTGGGAGAACATTGATCCTATTGTCCACCAAGGAGTGGTAAATGGTATGCCACATCGTATATTCCAAGTTATATATAACCATGGCGGATATATTCTCTATTAACGGTAGTGGCTTTATTTCGGCGGGACACCTTTTCCTCCTCTTTTTTACAAATTAATTTTTTTCCTGTCTAGGTAATGCAGGGAGTGAGTTACTCCTTGTAAATATGTATTTGTATATAGATTTTCTTAATATATTTGAATAGTTCTTATTGGTTTGTTTCGTGTCCAATTACAGCACACAATGACAGTGGCTTTATTTCGGTGGGACACACCTTATGTATAAGGGGTAAATTTACAAGAAATTTTTCATTTTCAAATATACCTGACTCAATAAATTAATGTAATTTTACAGAAGTAATTCTGTTTTAAATTATTAAGTAATGATTAACACTCTCGAGGATTATGCTCCTATACGTAACTAAGATTTTTAAATCATGTCTGAAAAATAATCTTTTTTAGCAATTATTTATAAAAGTACAGATAAATCAAAATTATAATTTTGTACATCTTTTGGGAAGTAAAAGTTCTGGTAACAGGAAATTTGTGATTAAATACGATGAAGGTTGCTATTCGGAAAACGTAGCTTCTCTACTACAAACGGGGAGACGTTTGGAAAACCACACTGTGGGTGATTTACGGATTCTGGTTGGCAAATTCGATTTTTAAAAGTTTATCCTCGCGTAATACAGTGGTGGAAAATTGGCGCAGAGGAGGAGCCTATTGACACCACTAAAATTTTATAGTATTCTTCAGCTTAATAAAAACGCAGAAATTCTGTCATTAGATAAGGCGAAAAATACTACTAAAATTTAGTGGTGACAGTAGGCTCCTCCTCTGCGCCAATTTTCCACCACTGCGTAATATATTTTATGCCTGTTATAGCTCAATAATTAGGGTATTGTACCCTGCTGTTGGTTTTGATATAAATGTAATTATATGGTCCATAGACTAGCATAAAGTTGGTGCTACTTAGTTGAGAATGAATCCATGAATTTGAGTATACTTCTTTAGTCTGTTACTTCAAGCGGAATAAAATATGCTGCTCGATTTTGGACGCTTACAAACAAAATATGGAGTTTATTTTATCGGATTTACGTGCATAAAGTTTGCCCATATCAGCTGTTATTTCCTATTGAATGTCGCAAAAAACTCTTTTTTTTTTTTTTTTTTTTTTTTTTTTTTTTTACAATTTTTCAGTTTTAATTTAGTAAAAATTATATGATAAAGCACGATTAAGCTCAATTTTTGATATGATTAAATAGTTTAGATTATTAACTTTTCATTCCAGTTGAATTTGTCTACCCTTAGATGCCCTCCCAGTTTTTAGAATTGTTTTTAGCTTATTAAGTCTAAATAAAAAATTTTGAAATTTTAGTTCAAGTACCATTTTTTTTTTTTTGTATCAGAGACAGCAGAATTTCAGTTAGTCACATAAATAAATTTTGCACCTTTATGCAACAGCAACAATATTTAAAATGTAATGAAAATGTGAATTTTGTTGAAAATATTTTGTTTATAGAGGAAAATTACAATGAAGAGCACATGCAGTTTTGCAACTGCGAAATGTTTAAGTTTATGACCAAATTGGACGCAAATTGCCAGTTGTATGTAGATATCTCAGGACAAAATGATTTAAAATGTATTACTTGGCTGCAAATTTCGAGTGGTAGCAAAATATATCCAAAAAAATTCCCCGAATTCAGATTTAACACAATGCAAAACATAAAGTAGGTATTTTCTCATAATATCTTATGATTCCCATTCTTGACATAAGGTTCCTCTGTGCAGCGATAAATATAAATATACAACAGAAATATACAACACAGCAATTTTCATTAAAGCTGCCGAATGTTTACACCGTATCTTAAATATTAGAAAAAGAAATTTTAGGATTTGTTATAATAATACAAAAATAGTTTTATCACTTTAGCTTCCTTACTGTTAAGAAAGTTTCATTAAAATTATCAAGAAGAACGTAAAATCATGCGTCAATCAGATCATGAAACATTTTTCAACGCATTCGGACTACTATAGTAAAACTCCATAGCTTAATAACGAGGAAAACGATGTCTAAGTAATAATTTTCCATGAGCTTTAGTTGTGTAAGTCACATTGCTGATAACTGATATGCTTGTTGGACACCGTTATTTTCGAAAAGTTTGCTTCGCTTTCTTCAATTAATGAGATATCTCCCAAAAAATAAGCCACATTTTTTTTTTGTTCTAAAGTCCTGGTAGCCAAAAATCGTAGCATGTGACTTACACGACAAGTGCTCATGGAAATACCCATAACACGTTTGAAAACACTGCTTCAACCAAAGTCGAAAAAATAGCTGAAACTTTTGTAAATCCCCGTATATGAACTGTAGATTTATCATATAATTCACAATAGGCTAAAATTTTGAACAGTTAGTAAACGCATAGCACAGTTGAAAATTCCTCGTCAGCAATTTCCGTCAATAAACGTAAATGTACTTCAGATGTTTTGTGCAGCCCTGTTTATGATTTATAGAGTTTATATACATTAAATAGTATGCAGATTTTTTAATTTAAAAAAGTGCTCCACAACTGAAAACGCACTTCCATCAATTATTGTTTATACAGAGAAAAATATAACTGTTTTATTTTGTTTGTTTCTGTATATGAAATATGAATGGCACATCATATTCAATAGAAAGCATCTTATAGAGCACCTCGTAGATATATATAAATTTAAATACTTTTGAAATAGTGTAACATGAGCAAAATATACAAAAAACAATTTTTCTCCATAGACTGTAATGTAACGTAATTCTTTTTAGTGTCCGTGTAAATGGCCGATAAATGCTATCCATGTCATATTCAATAGCAAGCATCCTTAGTGCACGTCATAGATATGTATATAAATGTGAAAATATTTGAAATTATAAAACATCATTAAAAATCACCGCAAACGATTTTTCCGTATAGGCCGTAATGTAATGAAATACTTTTGAATGTGCCTGTAACGAAATTATGACTTCTACGAGCTACATTTTGCAATACCTAACATTCAACAGTGAATATCAATCACATCTTTCAATTTCACGGCGATGCGACTATACTGACGCCAAAAATAATTTTGGCCAGCTAGAATCGACAAATCACCCGCCGTGCACCGGTTTAAATCAATATAACAGATAGCAATATCATTATATCCCATAACGAAATAAATATATTAACGAAAATGAAAAAAAATAAAATAAAAAATAAAATTTCTTTTAATAAAAACATGTATAATAATCACTTATAAACAGATTAAATTAAATAATGCTATAAAAAGTGATAAAATATCTTTATTAAGATTGATGATCATTTCGTCGCACAAACGGCGACATTTTCAAAATCCTTCACGATAGAAAATCGATTTTCTATCACGAATCACGATTTTCTATTGTGAATGACTTTGAATACGTCGCCGTTTGTGCGACAAAACGATCGTCAAACTTAATAAAGATATTTTATCAATTTTTATTGCAATATTTAACTCAATCTATTTCTTTTAATGTTTTACGTTCTACTGTCATTTTTTTATTATTCATGTTTATATGGTAGCCAATATTATTTTGAAGAATACTGAAGTACAGTTGTCCAAAAAGTAATAATAAATATATAACGGAACACTCCTCCACCGCTCATACAATATAATCGCCAAACTGTCGCACAGAAAACGAAAACAGCCATTCATTTGGGAATTTTGTGTTCTTTAACCCATTAAATCTTAGCGGTACCATATGGTCCCGGAAAAGATACAATCATTTTCATGGTTGTATACCAGTATTTCTGAACAGAAACATTTTCATTATTTTATTATTTAACCCTTTAATTCCCATGATGGAATACGTTCTAGAAATTACGTAGTTGAGATAATCTGACTTTACACCAGAAAGTTCGTTGCAAATCGGCAATAAAAAGTACTGTAGTGTGGCTGTATTACGCTAAAATAATGCCAATTAGTAAATACTTTAATAAGTATGTCCCCAAACAGATTATTTTATATCATTATTTATTTTATAAAACTCAACTTTTAACCCTTTAATCCCCATAATAGTATACGTTCTAAAAATTACGTATGTCAGAGAATCTTACTTTACACCAGGAAGTTTCAATGGTTAATTTCGCTTTATTTAAATACGGAATGCCTGATTTTAAATAAAGCGACTATTGCTATTTTAATTTTCTGGTGTGAATTTGGCACATACGAAGAAACAAATCTATTAAATTCAAAACACTGTTGCTTACATATATGCAAAGCTGCGCACTAAAGGGTTAAACATCGTGATAAAATCAGGAAAAAACTGCTATTTTAAGAAACTGGTGTGAAATGCAAGTTTTGCATTTGAAAGAGGAAAATAATTCCGGCTTTAATGGGTTAAATTGAAACAAACTTTGAAATTCTCAATTCGATCGTCTAATTTTTCAGCATATATATTTTTTTTATTCTATGGTACATTTTTACTTCCGACAACAAACAGGAAATTATTCAGTGAAGTGGTTTAGAAATTCCGGAAGACCTATTGTACAATTCCTTTATTATGTCTGATAAACTAAAGCAATGCCGGTGGTAGTTTTAAGTATAACTCAAAAACTGTTTAGTGTAATGAACCATAAATTGGGAATTGCATATTTAAGACTTCTAGAAATGGATTTCTGTTAAAAGTTCTATCTGTTACAATCAGTGGCGTAGAAAGTGTGGATGTTCAGAGGTTCTTCATACTACTAATTTACATAAATAATTTTTGTTTCACGTAGTCACACGCAGAATTTTTTTCGATTAAACAAGATGAAAATAACTTTATAAAATTAATGGTTTCGACAGCATTTGGACCTTCGCCCTGGCTACGTAATTGCCTGGGGGGAAAACAATTGCCTGGCTATGCATATTTTTTCGAATATTAATTTAATAATTAATAAACTATGTAAATATATAACTTTATTTAGCAACTTGCTTAGAACTTTTTTCATAAACAATAAAACTCTATTTTTAAAACCTATAGACATACGCTAGAACACCATAGTTGCCAACTTTTACGCTTCTTTGTACCACAAAAATTTAACAGTAAAGCTTACTTTTTTACGGGCAAATTTTTCTATTAATTTTTTTGGTTCAAAAATGCATAAGAGTTGGCAGCTATGGAACACTAATATCGCTACCATTTAATTTAAATGAAAAAAAAATACCCTATAGGTCTAGTACGCTTCAAGGATTTTCAAGTACCTTTTCCAGAATTTTTGTAAAGAAGGATTTGCTTTATTTAACACGTACACGCCGGCGCGGTGGGTCACACTTGACTGTCTCAGTTCTGCCAAGTCTCCGTCTTTGTGGCTACCAGTATTTTAATACAGAAAATGTTGTTTTCTCTAATTAGAACAATTGGGCGCTTTAAAGAACAACATTTTCTCTAAAATAAGCGTGGTGTGTAAAAAGCCGGAGACTTGACAACTCTGAGACAGTCGAGTGTGACCCACCGCGCCGGCGTGAACGTGTTAATGAAATAAAGATTCTTCACTTATAGCAACCAGTACTTTAGGAAATTTCTGGTACTAATTCACCTAAAATCCCTTGAATTTCTCGATGCGCACGAACCCTCTCCTATTATGTAATATTATTATACAACATAATAATTATTATATTCTAATTATAATGTACTCATTGACATCTAAATTTTCATGTCTAGATATACAAATGATGAAAGTATTTTGTTTTCTTTTAAACTGAATAAAATTCTTAAGATAAAGAATGATTATTTGATTGAAAAACACTGCTTCATTAAAACACAAGTTACGTAAGAAATTATATAAAAGGAGGAATTGAAGGTTTATCTTAAAAAACCATATGGTGAAGAAAATATTTTGAATGCATTGAAGAGGCGGTAAAAAGCGGAAACTTATTGATTTTATTCATAAAACAACAAAGAATATTTTTTAAAAATATATGTTTTTCCGAGATATGAAATATTTTCCTTTACATATAAATATATATATGGTTGTGTATGTTATTAGATTTCTTGAAAATTAGGTAAATATAGGATTTTAGGTTTATATTATATGCATACGGGATAAGATATAAATGTTCACGAAATGCTAAAACAAACCAAGAACCAGAAATGTTACTTAGTGAAATTTATTTTCATATTTTGTGATACACATTTGACTTCACACACTAAACAAAATTTCTGGTCTGAGATCCTCAATTTATGGTAAATGCATTCCCGGAATATTCGAACTGCGTCAGATATTTAAAATTCAGATTCCTTCATTGGCACCACTTTTTTGAAATGATAAAAATCGCATTATTTTTACATTTCGCGTTAAGATGAAAACAACAGATATTTTACCACTTCAAGAGTATGGTGCCAATGAAAAAAAATCTGAATTTTCAAAAAGCAGGCAAGAAATAACATTATCGGACAGAACTTTCCGGTAGACCTAATATACAACTTAGATTCAAAATATTAGAATAATTTAGAAAATGTAATAAGAAAATTTTTTTTTATTTATTTTTTTTTATACTAAGTAAATGCAATTAAATTTCTTATAAATTAAATCTGGAATGTTTAGATAAGATTTTAATATTTACAAAATATAAAATACAGCACAATAAATTAGGTATACAGTTTTCTGAAGCACATCAAAATATTAGAATAAAATTCAGATTGGTTCAAAATATTAGAATATTTTATTTTTCGGAACAATGCTACCTTAACCCATTACCCGCTGGTGTTGCGTTCACGCAACGGTCAAAATAAATGTACATATTTCAGTTATATATATATATACCCACCACTATTTTTCAATAAAAAGATTGGCCGTACTTAAAGACATAAAATTTTAAGATTATATAAAGCGAAAATTATCTTTCAGACTTTGTGGTAGCAAACGAAGTTCAGCTGAAAATTTGAAAATTCCAACCTTATAGTTTTGGCGGTTAATGGGTTAAAAATGTGAAGTAAATGGTAGTTAATATTTTGTAGCATCCCCTTTAGCTTTCATAATAGCGTACAATCGATCTTGCATACTATATACAAAGTGTTTACAAACATTTCTATCAATATTAGCCCAAATAGACTTTATACGTGCCACTAACTCAGTTTTATTTGAAGGAAGATTTTCTTGGATTTTTTTTTTCATTATACGCCATAAGTTTTCGATGGGATTAAGGTCTGGCGAATTTGGTGGCCAAGGAAATACCTTAATGTTTCGTTGGCGGAACCAACTATTATTTGATACAGAGGCATGCGGTGACGCTAAATCTCGTTGAAAGATGAAATCATCTTCAAATAAATCTTCTGGTGATGGAAGCATGTAATATCCCAAAAATTATTGATATATCTGAGAGTTTACCTGTTCGTAGACGATGCATAACTTTCCAGGTCCTTTTACACTCCTGCAACCCTAAACCATGACACTAGCAGCAAATTTTACGGAACGTTTAAGGCATTCTTTATCAAATGCTTCTTGCTTCATTCTCCAAACTCGAATACCTTGAATACTATATGAAACACAAAACATACTTTCATCACTAAATAGTATATTTTTCCAATCTTCTTCGCCCCATAACCGTCTTGATTTATACCAATTCAATCTTACGCGCTTTTGCTTTGCAGTGAGGCACTTTGCATGAGAGCTTTGCATGAGAGGTTTTGTTTTCGGTACACGAGATTCAAACTTAAATTTATGGAGACGTCTTAATGTTGTTGATGTAGAAACTTCAACTCCTTCTTCTTTCCCTTTTCGGTGCAAGAATCCCACACTTTTAAAACGGTTTTTCTTAACTATGCGATTCAGTTTCCTGTAATCTCTAGCAGATGTTTTTGGTTTTCGGCCACCATTTCAGCGATTATTTTGAAAATTTTCATTTTTTTAATATTGTGTTAGTATTTTACTAACGCTTGATTGTGAACAATGTAAATAATTCGCTAAATAACACTGAGTTTACCGTGCCGATACAAATGAACCATACGAAGTTTAATAGACTCAGGAATATCACTCACACGACCCATTTTAAGACAAAAGAGCAAACAAACTGCATAAAGAATACTGATTTAAAATAAAATCGTCCGAATTTAATTATTGATGCCACGAGTTATGAATTGTTGATAATTAAAGGAGAAATAATGTGAATAAATATTCTAATATTTTGATTTTTCAAAATATTTTTTTTCAATTAATCTTTTCAAAATTGATATTAATTTTAAGACTATAAATAAGTTTAATCAAAAATAAGTTCTTAATAAAAATATCGTTTGCCTGTTTGCATTAAATTACCAAACGATATTTTCAATTTGCAAAAAAAAAAAAAAAAAAAAAAAAAAAATATTCTAATATTTTGAATATGAGCTGTATATACGAAATATTCATTATTATATCGCAATTTACTGTAGTTAAGTTTAAAACATAATTAAGTGTGGAGATCACGTTAAAAGTTTTAAAAAATCGATGTTTCAAAAATTTTGGAATTGATACCTTGAAGTGTTACAAATACCGTGTAAAAAGGATTCTGCTAAATTTCCAATTATGACAGAAGTCATCACAAAAAGATCTTTCATAAAGCATTTTCTGTTATGCTATAAAATTAATTTTGAAGCCCTTTTCTCAAAACTTTATTTCTTGCCATTGTGCGTACTCTCCTATCAAAACCTTGAAATTTCCCATATTACTAATTTTCATGCCTACGTTTACACTGAACCTAAATTTAGCTTGATTTTTGCATTTAAAATTGTATACTAAAGCCTTAAACCTAAACTTTGTGGTACATTTTGTAATTTATTATTATATAAGCCTATAATTATGCTAAAGTATTTGAATAAACTTTTAATTTTAGGTTCAGTGTAACATATATTACTATAACTGAAAATAAATGAAATATTAAATGTGTATCCCCAGTAGATTTTTGTTGCACAAAAAATGTATATTTTAGTATTAATATTTCATAAAGCCATTTTTTTCGTTATAATTTAACCAATTCAACCTTTATGTGCTTAATTATGAATTCCTGAAAATTTTATCTTCTAAAACATTTTTTTGTGAATTGCCTAAACCACATAAGAAGATTTACATAATAATTTAATAAATTTTAGAAGGATTTTAAAAGGATTGAAGGATTTAGAAGGATTAATAAAATTTGAATTTATAAGGATTTTGTGAAATATTTATAACCCCACTCAAATCTTTTATTTCAAATATTTTTCTTAGTATTTTGTAGCATTAGGAAATGTACAAATATAATGTTCTTACAATAGAAATATAGAAATATTTCAGATTTTTAAAATTCTTCGCCCCATAACCGTCTTGATTTATACCAATTCAATCTTACGCGCTTTTGCTTTGCAGTGAGGCACTTTGCATGAGAGCTTTGCATGAGAGGTTTTGTTTTCGGTACACGAGATTCAAACTTAAATTTATGGAGACGTCTTAATGTTGTTGATGTAGAAACTTCAACTCCTTCTTCTTTCCCTTTTCGGTGCAAGAATCCCACACTTTTAAAACGGTTTTTCTTAACTATGCGATTCAGTTTCCTGTTATCTCTAGCAGATGTTTTTGGTTTTCGGCCACCATTTCAGCGATTATTTTGAAAATTTTCATTTTTTTAATATTGTGTTAGTATTTTACTAACGCTTGATTGTGAACAATGTAAATAATTCGCTAAATAACACTGAGTTTACCGTGCCGATACAAATGAACCATACGAAGTTTAATAGACTCAGGAATATCACTCACACGACCCATTTTAAGACAAAAGAGCAAACAAACTGCATAAAGAATACTGATTTAAAATAAAATCGTCCGAATTTAATTATTGATGCCACCAGTTATGAATTGTTGATAATTAAAGGAGAAATAATGTGAATAAATATTCTAATATTTTGATTTTTCAAAATATTTTTTTTCAATTAATCTTTTCAAAATTGATATTAATTTTAAGACTATAAATAAGTTTAATCAAAAATAAGTTCTTAATAAAAAATATCGTTTGCCTGTTTGCATTAAATTACCAAACGATATTTTCAATTTGCAAAAAAAAAAAAAAAAAAAATTATTCTAATATTTTGAATATGAGCTGTATATACGAAATATTCATTATTATATCGCAATTTACTGTAGTTAAGTTTAAAACATAATTAAGTGTGGAGATCACGTTAAAAGTTTTAAAAAATCGATGTTTCAAAAATTTTGGAATTGATACCTTGAAGTGTTACAAATACCGTGTAAAAAGGATTTTGCTAAATTTCCAGTTATTACAGAAGTCATCACAAAAAGATCTTTCATAAAGCATTTTCTGTTATGCTATAAAATTAATTTTGAAGCCCTTTTCTCAAAACTTTATTTCTTGCCATTGTGCGTACTCTCCTATCAAAACCTTGAAATTTCCCATATTACTAATTTTCATGCCTACGTTTACACTGAACCTAAATTTAGCTTGATTTTTGCATTTAAAATTGTATACTAAAGCCTTAAACCTAAACTTTGTGGTACATTTTGTAATTTATTATTATATAAGCCTATAATTATGCTAAAGTATTTGAATAAACTTTTAATTTTAGGTTCAGTGTAACATATATTACTATAACTGAAAATAAATGAAATATTAAATGTGTATCCCCAGTAGATTTTTGTTGCACAAAAAATGTATATTTTAGTATTAATATTTTATAAAGCCATTTTTTTCGTTATAATTTAACCAATTCAACCTTTATGTGCTTAATTATGAATTCCTGAAAATTTTATCTTCTAAAACATTTTTTTGTGAATTGCCTAAACCACATAAGAAGATTTACATAATAATTTAATAAATTTTAGAAGGATTTTAAAAGGATTGAAGGATTTAGAAGGATTAATAAAATTTGAATTTATAAGGATTTTGTGAAATATTTATAACCCCACTCAAATCTTTTATTTCAAATATTTTTCTTAGTATTTTGTAGCATTAGGAAATGTACAAATATAATGTTCTTACAATAGAAATATAGAAATATTTCAGATTTTTAAAATTCCCTCCCCCACTCCCTCCCCCCCCCCCCCCAACGCCAAGAAAGCTGAAAAGATGCAAAGACATATGAAATCATTCTTTTAAAAATATTTTAGTTTTGTGTAACCAATAATGCTTTTGAAAAAATATAAAGTAATATAGCTATAACTCATTCTAAACTGTATTACAACCAATCGATTTATTAAATGAATTTTATAACAAGTTATTTTGGTGGTATTTATAAGTACCGTCAGAAGATACAGGGTTAATATTGCTAAATTTACACAGGGTATTGTCGAATTTGACCGATAAATTCAGAGGGATGATAGCAGGCATCAAGAGGATGAAAAATTGTCATAGAACATGGGATCTCAAAGCACTTATTTTGTCACAAATACAGGGTGTTTCGCCCTAACTGATCTCTGGTTGACTGTAGCAATTTTGAGAAAAATAAAAATATTGCAATGAAAATGTAGCAATATGTTCCTTATAGTATTGCAAAAGTAGAGTGATAACATCACGAAAACGTCTGGTAAAACAGGCCTATAAACGATACCGTCTGAACTGGTAATCGCAGTACAAAAGATGCAGTGTCAAGTCGCTGCCATCAAAATATTCAAGGCCAGAGGACACCCGAGGCTAACGAGAAAGACAGGCTACCGCGGTGGGTCCGATTCTTCTTTTTTTACAGACCGCTGGAGTCACGTGATACTCGTATGCACCAATCAAGATGTGCGAAAAGAGCATCACGTGACTCCAGCGGTCTGTAAAAAAAGAAGAATGGGACCCACCGCGGTAGCCTGTCTTTCTCGTTAGCCTCGGAGGACACCAGTGTGACGTCATCACTAGTCGACAGACTTCTCACTAGTGCTGGAATTCACACCAGAAAATTTTGAATAGCAATGTCCTTTTATTTTATTTGTGGGATATCTATCATCTTATAAAAGAATAATAACTATTTAAACTTACTGGTGAGAATTCGGAATTCCCAAATAAAAATTCATCCAGATGCGGAATGCCTCAGTATTGCAGTGCTCCCAATTTGTGTTAAAATTTATTGGTATTCAGTTGGCGGACCATTTGGTGACCCTGGTATTGCTGCATCTGTCGATTTTTTATTGGGGATTCCAAATTCTCTCCAGTAATTTTAAATAGTTATTATTTTTTTGTAAGAGGATAGATATTCCACAAATAAAATAAAAGAAAAGTGCTATTAAAAAATTTCCGGTGGGAATTTCAACTCTAATGAGAAGTCGGTCGATTAGTGATGACGTCACAGTCGTGTCCTCTGGCCTTGAGTATTTCTATAGCAGTGGTCAAGTAGATACTGTGGACACATATA
Organism: Maratus speciosus; assembly: GCA_963932465.1. NCBI lineage: Eukaryota > Metazoa > Arthropoda > Arachnida > Araneae > Salticidae > Maratus > Maratus speciosus. The sequence continues at coordinate 438,400,950 of OZ010787.1, forward strand.
ATGGAAATTAGTACAACTTTTTTATTTTATTTTATCCTATTTACAACAAAGGTGACAATATTTATTAAATGTTTCATTATAATATTCTTCAATTATTCTTAAAGTTATTACCGTCATGCCGAGTTGAGTTACGGTAGAACACCTTGTATTTTTGATTAAATAGCTGGTTTGCGACAACATGTTCTATGGTAATTTTTCATTCTCTTGATCAGGGTTGCCAGTTTTGCCTCAGTTTTCATTCAGAAACTCCGAATTCGTGCCAGAAACTATAAATAGTATTTTTTGCTTTATTTAATGGCATAAATTTTGTGATTACTTAAAGTAAACTTTTTTTTTCAAAACTTCAGTTGTGAATTTGGAATTTCGAAATAAAAGTGGAGGCCAAACCCTGCTATTGATGCCTAGTATAACTCTTCTGTGTTAGTCGGTCGAATTCAGCAACACCCTCTATATTTGAATGTTTATTTTTGAAACCATAAGAATGTGAGAAAGTATAGAAAAAATTGTTGAACTTTATTCATTGGTTTTGAAACTAGAGAGTCTTTCGTACAGTCTTAATTATAGTTATTTTCAGACTGTTCAACGTGATCTCCCCCCTTAACCCTAGAACTACCGAAAATTTTACTCAAGTTTTATAAAAATATTACACATCAGAATTCTTATTTAAAACTATTGAACTTATTTACTTAACTCATTATTGTCTGGTTTACATATTTAGTTTATTTTAAAAAATTTTCTGGTTAGAATAAACATTTCGAATGTACCCATCGGGTCCATTGGACCCGTCTGGTAGACGGAGGGTTAAAGTAAATAAATGAATTTTGGAAATTCCCTTTATTCATTAGCTAAGTTTTCAAAATTAACCCGTAAATGCATAGTGATGCATATCTACATCACGTTTTATTTAATTATTTGCAACCTGTTTATTTATATAAAAATATTAATCCTGTAAAAATTACAAAATATGCTGCTAAATAAAGTTAAAAATCTATCTTAAAATTTTTGGCCTCTAATCTTTAATATAAAAGTAAAAAACAAAAGAATTCTAAATAATTCATGCATTTAAGGCTTAAGTTTTACAAAATAAAAAACATATAAAATAAGGTATTTAGATTTATACTTATTAAAATATTTACTAATTTGCAATATTTTAGTTTTTACTTGTATTGCAGATGTGCAACATAAGAAAATATCGACGTATTATATAAAAAATGTATCTCTGTTTTGTTTTTTTTTATATATATTTTTCCTGTGTAATAAATCTTTCAGAGAATCATATATAATTCTCTCGAAACAAAATAAAAAAGTCATTCATTTAAGGGTTAACTGAGGCGTACCCAGTCCGATGCCAGGGAAGTGATCTTGCAACTACTTTCGAATAATAATTTTCATCTTGTTTCATTCCAAAATGTTTTTATAAATTCTTAGGTTAAATAAAGAAAAGATTTCTTTTTTAAAATACCGATACGGTGCTTTCCTCTGATCTTAACCTAGATTATGGAAACAAAGATTTATTTCAAGCCATTTGAATTCAAAATACAACTGTGAAGAACATTATATGCAATGTAACGAAATCAGAAATAATCAGGCTCAATAAATCAAATTTAACGCACCAAAAAAAGTCATTTTCTTAGCAACTTCATTCCTTATTTTATAATATTTTAAGTGCATCAATTTTGCTTTATACCAAAAGAAAAATATACATTAAAACAAGAATGACGGTGAGGGGACCGCAAAAATGAATATATTTCGGTTCAAATCAGAAATATCTTTATAAAATATGTTTAAAAGAAACAAAGTTAAATAAATAAAGTAAACAGATTTAAACAAAAATTCTGGTGCAAAATATATTTACAAAACCTGTAAAATTTCCTTTCTTTCTATTGTTAAGTCGCTATTTTTAGAGACTTTTCTTTTGAAGTTGAGAAAATTAAAGAAAGAATGTTCTTTGTATCAGCATTCTGCTGATGTTCTTTGTATCAACATTCTTTAAATTGCATTTATTTAATGTCATAAGTTTCTTTTAGAGCTTTATGTTATTTGTCGGATTTAAAATTAGTGAATTTTTTTACAGGTTTTATTATTTTTATCAGTATTTTTTTCTCAATTACAATTTTTTTTCTTCTTTTTTTTACATTTAATTCGTTCGGAGAATAGAAACCTTTGGAAATATTTTATTAATAAAAAATTAAAAATTTTCTATACGTATTTATAAGTCATTTCAAAGTATTTTCATATAAAGCCCGATATTGTAAGTTGGACAATTTTCTACCGCTTGTGGCGCAGCCAGGCAGATGCCAGAAGAATCAGAAAGGCCAGGCTCTGAGAATTGCCATGCGGAGTCATAAGTTTTACTTTACAATAAGAAAGTGTTGGATTCGTGTAAAAAAATCGATTTCCAGTTTTCGACGGATTTATACGTTTTAGAAGATCCCGAAAAGGATTTGGCTGTTTTTATCTTGGCTGAATTTATCTTTGGCTGAATTTATCTTTACAATAAGAAAGTGTTGGATTCGTGTAAAAAAATCGATTTCCAGTTTTCGACGGATTTATACGTTTTAGAAGATCCCGAAAAGGATTTGGCTGTTTTTCGAAAATCTCTCTCTGTTAGTCTTGTGCATAGTCTTGTGCTTGTTAATCTGTGAGTCCACATGCCTGTTTTTCTGTACGTGACACACATTTTGTATGCGCCCTATCTCAAGAACTAATGCACGGAATTTAATAAAAGTTTATATTCAGTTATAACTTGATGTAAATTGTTGCTGATTAGTTTTTGGTGTAAATGGCCCAACAGGTGACTCTGCGATTTTCCATTTTTCACGATTTCCGCAGTAGCTCTATCTCAAGCACGTATTATCATCAAACTTCAGATTCAATTAGAAGTTGACATAAGTTGTTGTTGATTAGGTTTTAGTATAAATCGCCTTATAATTGGCGCTGCTAATCTGTATTTTTCACGATTTCCGCAACAGCCGTATCTCAAAAACTAATGCACGTATTTTCATCAAACTTCAGATTCAATTAGACGTTGACATAAGTTGTTGCTGATTAAGTTTTAAGTTGTAAATCGCCCAACGGACAGCGCTGCTATATTTCATTTGTCAGAATTTACACGATTTTAGCTATAGTTATATCTCGAGAACAAATCCACGGAGTTTCATCAAACTTCATGTTCTGTTAGAACTTGACATAAGTTATTGCTAATTAGGTTTTGGTGTATATCATATAACAGATGGGGCTGCAATGCTGTGTTTTTCACGAGTATCGCGATAGCTATATCTCAAACACTAATGCACGGAATTTAATCAACCTTCATATTCTGTTACACTTTCGCATAAATCATAGCTGCGAACTTGATTAAAAAGGTAAAATTTTCTGTTAAATTTTTGTCGTACAAACAGTGTAAAAGTTGGCAGCTATGCATAAGTAGATCCTTATTAGGCTTGGGTCTATTCTGTAAAAATGGTGTATCTTTTATGCTCTTTGGGTGGGATATTTTGGTTGCAAACTTCTAAAGCTGCTTTTTCACTGGTCGACCCAAGGTCTAACTTACATAACTTTTTACCTAAGCACAAGATTTTAGGTCGTTACCCGTAAGGCATGGTGACGTCACGGCGACGTCGTTGTGAAGTCACACTGTGATTTTGTGACCGTCGATGTGACGTCACGTGACGTGGATGTGACGTCACAGTGACTAGAATGTGAGGTCGTTATGGCCGTTTTAGAGGTCGTTTGTGACGTCACATTGTGACCACTCTGTGAAGTCACGGTGTGACTAATTTGTGAAAAGTGTGTCATTTGTGACTATTTTGGCATTAACTTTGTGACGAACCTGTGACGAAAGTGACAATGCTTTGAAGTCACACTGTGACCAATTTGTGAAATATGTGTCATTTGTGACGAACTTGTCATAAACTCTGTGATGATTTCAAATGAAAATCAAATTTCAAATTAATTGCTTAAAAGGCGCAAAGGCGAACTAGTGAAAAAGATTCCTTGCTGGAACTCGAACCCGGACCATCAGTATAGCGCACTTACGTTCTACCGACTAAACCACATGGAACGATACCCAGCCTGGAAAATTTCTCACTATTACATGTTGGCAATGCTACAAACGCAGCACAAGATGCAATATTTATCGTCAGCCACCGACATGGCGCAAGCACGAAACTTAAATCCAGCATCGATTGAAACTATATTAATACTTGGAAATGTTTTCAGAGAGAACCATTCGCCTTGCATACAATATTTCAAATGAAAATCAAATTTCAAATTAATAGCTTAAAAGGCAATTTTAATTTGAAATTTGATTTTCATTTGAAATACTGTATGCAAGGCGAATGCTCTCTCTGGAAAACTTTCCAAGTATTAATATAGATTTAATCGATGCTGGTTTAATTAAGTTTCGTGTTTGCCCCATGACGGTGGCTCACGATAAATATTCCATCTTGTGCGGCGTTTGTAGCCTTGCCAACATGTAATAAGGAGAAAATTTCCAGGCTGGGTATCGTTCCATGTGGTTTAGTCGGTAGAATGTCAGTGCGCTATACTGATGACCCGGGATCGAGACCCGGCATGGATATTTTTCACTATGTTGGCCTTTGCGCCTTTTAAGCAATTTATTTGAAATTTGATTTTCATTTGAAATATTGTATGCAAGGCGAATGTTTCTCTCTGGAAAAATGTCCAAGTATTAATACTGTGATGATTCTTGTCATAAAAACTACGATAATTTTAAAGTAAAGTTTTGTTTGAAATATAAAATTTTATCTTTTTACCGTACTTTTTAGCAAGATATCGCTATTTTGGAGTCCTATTCTTCTAAAATATTTTTAATTTTCCATTTAAAAAACAATGCTTATTAACTGACATCTTTTTTTATTAAGTTAGCTTGATCTTGAATTCAAGCTTAAAATTAAGAATTTGTAAGCTTTTTAATGTGTTATGATTTGTTATTGCTTTTTTAAATACGAACATGGAGTCTAACGGACATTAATACAACTGTTACTTATAGAACTACATGATAAGCCCTATTTATTTAAATTTTTTATTCCCGTATATATTGTATTTTGTGAATATGAGCTAATTAGATTTGGTATGTTTTATATGAAAAGACTGATCTGGGAAATAGAAACAACAAGTAAGATATATCATGCGTTAGGCATAGATTATAAAACACTTTCCAACTCTTCCTAAATGTTTTATCAAGACATCGGGGGAAATAACGTAAATAAGATAACTAAGTAAACATGAAAACGCGTAAAACATTTAAAAACTGATTTACGCAGTTACCATCCACTAAGGCGTAAAAAAATCATAATTTAAAAAAAAATAAAAAAAATCGTTTTTTTTTAAATTTAAATCAGATTTTTTTTATTTAAATCAGATTTGTATGATTTTTTCCCCAGCGTTCAAATACTGAATAGCTATCATGAGTTTTAGGTTTCCAAAACAATTACACCACTAATTGCTAACATAATCTATGTTTTTACACTTTAATTGATAAAATTATAATTGTTAGTTTGTAATTACAGAAATAAAAACTGCAAATTAGTAGTTTCATTAGGTAGTATTATACAATAATGTTATATACATTAATATTGTAATAATTATGTAAAACTTTATTAATACTAGAGATACTTAACATTTATGAAAATTATTAACTGCATTTTATACTAAATAGCTAACATTACTTCAAATTAATTATTAAACAATCAACTCTCTAATTAGGAACATATTATACATTTTTAAGCCTTAATTATTAAAATGATAATAATTCATTTTAGAAAGAAAAAGGGACAGGATGCTAGTTCAAAAAACGGGCACTATTTCATGAGGAAATATATTAGTAATGTGTTTAGTAATGATGTAAGAAAAAAAAAAAAAGAATATTTTTTAGCATTATAAGTAAAGTGTCCTTAATTTTTAATAATTTTATGAATAACAAATTGAAAAATACAATTAAATAACATATTTTAATAATATCCTGTTTTTTCTAAAGAAATAAAGTTCTATATTTTTGCAAGATTTTTTCCACATGAATTTAGAATACTGTTGAGTGGGGAAGTTTTTTACAAGAAATCTCTGGCTACAACTACAGGTAAATTTCAACTTTTTTTTTCTTTTTTTAAGGCTGGGTGCATTTTGCCAATTTCAAAAGGGGCATGGTGTGGCACCATTAAACAAAATGGCCTAGAAGAAGCAGTATAAGTAATTACAGAATTAATAAAAACTGCAAATAAGTAAAATTCATTAGTTAGTAGCACAAATAACAAAACTAACAAATATTATTTGCAGCTCATTTTGCATTTGTATTTAGGAAAATTTCTGTAAACCACCAAAATCTATACTTACACACATGTACGTGTATGCTAACCAAAAAGAAAAAAATGAAAATGAGTTAAACCCATTCATATAGAATAAATATAAGTTAGCCACTAATATCTGAAATCCTCAAAATATTTAAGTAACAGCATTATTACCTCTATTAGCTTTCAATGGTTCAATTTTTTAATATATATGAGTTACAAAATAATAATAATAATAATAATAATAATAATAATAAACATTTATTCAACCTATAGCAAAGAAGCTCTTGCTGTGCTTAGCATTTTTATACCAATTATTTCTTTTTCTCTTATGCATTCATTTACAATTTAGCTGCTGAGCAGATGTCATTCTTTCATTCTTCTTTAACTTGAGATTGCTATTAATTACTATTTATTATTTTACTTGTAGAAATGTAATTATACTTGCTATGTGTATTTTATATAAAATAATGCATAAATTGATTACCTAAAGGAAATTATGACATTGCAAATTATGTTAGATTTAAATATCATTTTTAAATGAAACTGTTTTAATTTGGATAAAAACTTAAAAACAATGCTTTTAATTTTTTTACAATACTAATGAATTAAGCTTAGAAACAATTATTTAAAGCTCTTTTTTTGTTTATTAATAAGTCAAAATACCTGTAGAAACTTTCAAATTATGTTCATGTTAGATTTTAATATTTTTTTATGACATTTTAAACATTTAGAAAATTTTTGATTTTAATCAATGATTTTTTTTAAAAAATCGGTTGATTAAAATCATGATTTAATCGCTGATTTAAATCAACCGATTAAAATCGTTGACACCCTACCATCCACAGCCAAATATGTTTTCTAATTCTTTTAAACAGTCCTGTATTTGATCTGTAGATTGATATATATATACTATATAATGGAAAAATTTAGTTTATCAAGGAAACGCATAACAGGTTGAAATTCTCTTTCAGCAATTTATACTAATATATGGAAAAATACTTAAATAATTTTGTACAACCCTGTAGTTTACCTAGAACCTTTATTACACGCCACTATTTAGTTAACATTTTATTCAAGCTAAAACACTCTTAAAACTGCTGAAATTACATTTCCAGAAATTATAATTCATAGATGGCAACGTATCCAATTCTTTGCGTGACCCTTTATATCATTTTATCTATATACTACAAACATTTCTTAGTAAATTAAATACAGTGCAGCGTTAAAATGCATAACTTATTTAAAAACCTCCTTTAAGCAATACCCAGTAACCCTTTCGAATACTTTTGTATATTCCTGTATATGAATTATGTATACACCATATACTATGCATAAATGTAGTGAATCATAAAAGTGTATATCATAATTAAAAATGTATTTCCAGCAATCCTCGCTAATGAACAGTACTTCGGATACAATATAGTATCTGAAATATTTTGTGTGTCCCTGTAAATGCTATATACACTTCGTATTATACATGAAAGAATTCATAGTATGTAAACCTCAACGACGTATATCAATTTCATTACATACCAAATAGATTAACATAAATAAAGTACGCCGCAAACAATTCCCTCCACCCCTATATCATTATGTATTGGAATTCCTTTTTTAGCCCTGTAAATGAACAATAACTATTCTTTGCATCGCATATTCTATGGAATGCACATTTTAGTGCGCTTCATAAATGCATATCAATTTTATTCTGTTTGAAAGCGTGTAAAATCATTAAAAATCATTTGAAACGATTTTTTTCCCACAAGCCGTAATGTAATGGAATACAATTGACTGTCCCTGTAAATGGAATAACATGCTACAAACTTCATTACAAATAGGGGTCTTGCTATGGTAAACGTTAATAACATCCAAAAATTTTAAATAATTTAATTATCTTTAAATGTCTATTAATTATGTTAATGATTGATGATAATACTTGTCCATATACTTTTATATTTATGCCACCATGTGGTTTTAACCCAATATTTAAATAAGAAAATAAACCAGATTAAAATGCAATTTAAATCACTAATTTTAATAATCTGATCAAAGCTGTTGAAAAGGAAGTTAGATATTTTAACAAAATAAAAAATAAATGTAATGAAATATTTGTGTTCTATAACATGTTTATTAGAAGATAACTGAAATCATTGTAATTAAGAAAAAAAAAAAAAAGCAAACAAGGAAAATAATATTTTAGATATTTCAGCAAAATAAAAAATAAATGTAATGAAATATTTATGTTCTACAGCATGTTAATGAGAAACTAACTAAAATTGTTGTAATAAAATAAAAAAAAAAGCAAACAGGGAAAATAATATTTTTACATACCTAATTTCATTGACGTTGTACGTGACACTTTGATTTTGGGGAACCAATTAAATCCGATTATAAGTACGATAGCAATGACTTGAATCATCTTCAACAAGTCAAAGCTACCGTAATTTTCTCGGGTTTATATTTTGTTAGCTGAACTAACTTGGATCCTGAGAACGTTCTTGTTTCAGTTTTTAAATCCGTGTCAACACATCTATGCTGTCCAGTGTCCACAGAACTGTCCAGTGTCCCGCGTTTATTCTAAAAAGTTTCACTGTTACTTTTATCCGTTATTCTGCGGTCGAGTAGTAACAACTGAAATAGTGCAGATGCAGACGATTTTTAAGTTTCGAAGTTCGAAGCAGATGTTTTTTGGTTTTATTTGTTTTTCTATACCACGGTTTCGGAAGGAAATTAAATGCGTAATAATTTTGTCAAATTGTCTCTAATTCAATTTCCTGTTTGAAAATGTTTTATTGTATTTCATCTTTTATTTTTATCAGTTTTATTGAATTGTAAAGTTTCATTTACGTAAATTATAATAATAATATTATCCATAATTAGAGTTTACTAGATAAAACATTGCTTAAATTTTCAAAATGTATACAAATTAATTTAATGGTAATAATGATGACTCCCTCCTTTTTTTTTAAAGTAAAATTTGTATCACAGGTAATATATACAAAATATCTTCTTAAAAAATACAACAAGATTATCGAGAAGAGATGAGTTTTTCTTTGTCAATCTGTCATTCTCTTAATATTAATTTTCTGTAGAATAAAACTTGTAAAATAATTTTTAAAGATATATTTTGAAAACGAAAAATAAAACATGAATAATTAATTATGTCGTGGGCTTTGCCTAAATTTTGTACATTAATTTTATATTCGGAAAATGTCAATTCTATTTTAAACGTTTGAAAGAAGTAGAATAAAAAAAAAATACTTAAAATAGTGAAACACTAAGAGGAAAAAAAATGACTTGAATGCAAATTATAAAGCAAGAAATGCATATATGACTGAACTTTGAAGACGCTTTCTGCGTGCTCATTAAAAGCTGCAGCCTTAACTGTAATAGAAAGTTTTTAGTTTGAAACGACAGAAATGTTTCGACTACTCTTTGAGAAACTTCTAGTATAACAGATGATCATTTACAAAAATCTTTATAAAAGATAAGTCGAGGTCTGCTTACCTAAAACATTTTTTTAATAATATGAAATTCTCATAATTAGGAAATCGTTTTGTGTTGCTGATGAATTAATTACATTTTATGTTATATGAAAATAAAAAGTTTTTGTTAGAGGCACAGATGCAACTTGGACCACGGTTTAAAAAATTTGTTAATCCGGCAGAAAAATATATTTTACAGTAAATAACATGTTTTTAATAATTTTTGTAATTTTTTAAAGTTTTCTAAGAAGTTCACATCTCAGTCACAATGTGACATCACTGAGTGGTGGCATTTTGGTCACAGATGTGACGTGACCACAGTGACTTACAGTGACGTCACAATGACGTCACTGTGACCATGCATGCTATGAGGGTAGAACGGGATTTTGAAGGTTTGATTTCAGTTCAATCCTAAGCACGACTTACCCAAGCACAGCCAATTAAAAAAGAGCTTTTTTATAATAATGGGATGTTGTCAATGTACTAAGTGATATTTATATTTTGTAACATTGTATTTATTTAAAATTACTCTTTGCTCTTTACTCCTTTTCAGATATTTACTTCTGAGATTTGTCATGTAAAGGAAACACTGCTGATCTATTTTTTATTTTATTTTTAATGCATTTCCCCTGCAGATGTGCCATCTTTCTTTTTGTTGTTAAGATTAATGCTGAAACATTTATGAAGATTTATAAGTTTGTGTGAAGTTTAAATCAATTGAGAGATATTCAGACAATGTGTAGCTTTTCTATGTGCCCATTTCGAAGAATTCGTACACATTATCATTCCAATTCAATAGGCATTTATAAATTCCTATTTAATGTAGTTTAAGTTAAATCTGCATGTCTTGATAGCGACAGAGTGGTTATTTTCATTAATTGAAAAAGTATTGATACCTAAATAATATGAGTCTTTCCATTTGAAATATATATTTATAAAATTTTATTTAAATTGTTATTTAAGTGCATTTCTTTTACAAGTATAGCTACAGATTTATCTTACAGCATAACGTCATCAGTTTAAATGTACCTATTTATCAATCAAAGTAAAAAATTACTTATTTATTTATTTTTTTCAAAAAGCATTTACTTATTATTCTTATTATTTTTGAAAATGGAATTCATTATCAAAAAAAATAAAATGCTCTCTGTGGAAGATTCTTTGATTTGAGTGCATATTAAAGTTTTGGAGAAATCATGAATTCATGATATACATAAATTCAGTGATCAAAATGGTATATGTTAGAAGTAATGAAACTATAGTAGGTCCTAGTTTTGTCATTGTTTGTTGTGTAATATACTATTTTTTGAAAAATATAATTTAGCTAATAATGTAATAAAAAAGTTTCTAGGGGTCATGAATATTATTTTTGACGTTATGTCCAGAAACTCATATATATCAATCAATAAAATGTATACCAGTGGAGTTGAGCGTCTGGCACATCTGCTGGGCCGGTATAGATCTTACTTTAAATTTGGATGCTTTCAGAAAATCACATGTGTATCGTTTTATATTATAATAAGTGACTACCATTAGTGATCTTTTGCAAGCATCTGGAGTTTGTCTGGTGACCTTGGACTGATGCTACTTTTACGAGGATTATGGATTCATCTATGCATCGAATATTTCAAAAAAAGAAGGTTTTAAAAAATCTGAGTATCATAGGACCCCCACTGCTATGTCAAAAGAAGAGACAATAAAGTAAGTTTATTAATGTAACATCAAAAATAATATTTGTGCTCCCTACAAACTATTTTTTTTTTAATTACATTACTCGCTAAATTATATTTTCCAAAAATAGCATGCTACACTACAAACTATGAGAACACATTATTACACAATAAGAAAAGTAAGTACAAAAATTATTTAGCTGAAAATAATTTTAAATACCCATAAGTAAAACTGTAAATATAATCTGAAATAAACATTATAATGTTTCAGTCTGTGGCATAAATAAAATCTGCCGCTAAGTAGACAAACAAATGTGGGCCAGCCTTACGTAATATCCCCATCTTGTTTCTTTCCAGAGCAATTACACTATTTGGTTTTATTTTAAAAGATGAAAAAAAAGCAGGGGAGTGGAGATATGATGTTTTTAGATAATTAAAGTTTTTAGTGTTTTCATTTAGAAAGTAAAAAATTGTTCTTAAAAGATGCAAAAAAGATTTGTTGTTTATATTCTTATGAGATTAAGTGTTTTGAAAGTAAAATATACAAAAAGGTATTTTTAAAAGATAAAGAATTTGTCGTTTTAACCCTCTGTCTACCAGAAGGGTCCAATGGACCCGACATGTATATTCAAAATATCTATTCAAACCAGAAAATTTCTTCAAAACAAACTAAATGTATAAATCAGACAATAATAAGTTAAATAAACAAATTAAATAGTTTTAAGTAAAAATTCTGGTGTAGAATGTTTTTATAAAACTTGAGTAAAATTTCCGGTAGTTCTAGGGTTAAGAGAACAATTTCTTTTTCTCATGTTAATTATATTTATTGTCATCAGAGCAGTTACATGATACAGTTGGTATGATTTAAAATTTAGTATCGACCGAAACTGGACTTGTTAAATTTTCCCATATTTTGATTCTTCGATTGCTTTTAGTCTTATTGTTTGGTTAATAATTATGAATGCAGAAAAAAAGAAAAAAATTAAATAAATCTTTGTTTATCTTTAGGGAAAATTTAAAAATTAGATTGAAAACAGTGATTTATAAAGCATGTAACTTGCAAAAGAAAAAATAATAATACCTAAATAAACAAACTGTCACGTTGCATACTTAAATAAACTGTCACGTTGTATAACCTAAATAAACAAACTGCACAATGCAAATAATGTTTTCAAAAATTAATGGTAAGGTAATCTTTCGAAAATTAAAATCATGACAGAAACATTTTTATAATTAGAGGTGGGTCTTTTATGTGTATAATAAACGTAATCTTTTGTAAAAAAAATTTAACAGTAGAACGCCCGGAAATTTTACTCAAGTTAATTAAAAATATTTGACACCAGGATTTTTATTTAAAATTATTTGACTGATTTATTTAACGTAAATCTGCGTAGTTTAAATTTAACTTATTTTATGAAAGACTTTATGGTTCTATTTGATATTTAATCATATGGTCGGAGTCGGATCGACTGCTTCCGAGCTTTCTAGTGTTAAACCCTTGAGGGGCACCGGTATATATTATATACCACCTACGATTAATGAAGTTTTACACCAGAAAAATTTTATTAAATTTTACTTTTCTAACTTTGGTGGAAAAAAGGCCGTAAAATTGCTTTTACTTATTTTGAAATAGAATTTTTCAACGATTCCGGTGGGAATTCAGCATTTCACAAACGTAATTGCATAGCTGCCAACCTTCCACTAATCTTCCGTAATAGCTGGATTAATTTGACCCAGGTTAACCACTTTCGAACCAGAAAATTTATTTCATGAATCGTTATTTATTTAATTCAAAGTTTTTACGTGAAACCTAGTTAATTTCATTTCTTTAAAAAATTTCTGGTTCGAAACATAGTAAACCAGCGTCAATTTAACGCACGAATTACGGAAGATTAGTTTAAGGTTGGCACCTATGTAATTGCTTGCCCCTCAAGGGGTTAAAGTCCACCAGAACAATTTTAAGTATATGTGCAGGTAGGACAAATTTCTGCAACTTTTAAAGGATTAATATAACTGTTTTTGTATTTAAATGTACCGTAATTTCCGGTGTATAACCCGCGGATCAAACAATCGTGTTTCGACCCAGAAATGTTTAAAATAAAATATAACTTTTTAGATCATGGTAAATATTGGTCTTCAAATACTGAATAAAATTTCTGGGTCCAAACTGAATTGTTTGATCTGTGGGCTATACACCGTAAATTACGGTATTTTTCTTAATGTCTAGTGACAGCATAAAACTATTAATAAAAAGGAACTAAAAACATTGAAATATCCTAAAAACATTGAAGCAAAGCGATATAAGTAAGCGTATAAACTTAATTCCGGAGTTGGGCGTAAATTAACACAGTTGCGCCATCTTGTGGACGGGATGATAATCCACATACGCGGGCTTTTAGTGTGACGTCCTATATGGCAGGATGTCTACCATCTGCGCATATTTCCTAAAGCTTTAGTCATACATAGAACAGATTTTTGTTTACCACATTTAATTTAATGCAAAATAATGGCGCAGCGAGGCGTCCAGATGCACATGACACTACACAGTTTTTTTCGCCTGGTTAGAGGAGATTCAGCTAATAATCAAGGTGAAAAAAACTTTACTAATATAGTGGTCTGAAGTAAGGAAACAGTTAGGCATCTTCCTGTAGTTTAACCTCGTCCGCTACGTGGCGTGCGACCTTGATTGATGTGACCTCGCCTTTAATCTTGCGGTTATTTCTCACATTTAAGATAGTAAGATTACTTATATCGCTTTCACATTAAAGCTTCAACTGTAACTGCTTTCGCAAGGGCTGATTACCTCCGGTTGAAACTTCCGCCAGTATATTTAATTAGAAATTTTCTCCGTATTTAGAGGCGTTATAAATGCAAAATTTCAGTCATAAATAATGGCAGAGAAATATTTTAATTTTAACCGGTGTAAATTTACTTTTGCGGTTGTCAGGCGTTTCGTTTCTGCCATATTGTGACAACCGGTGATGCAATATGACTGTTTTACCTGTCAAACTGACACCAGAAAATATTTGTAAGAAAATATTTCCATGAATATGACGCTTAAATAAGAAAAAAGTTCCCATTCAATTATACTGGTGGGAAGTTTGCCCCGGCGGTATTTTGAAACTGTAGATCAGATTTAAAAAAAGCCGCTGCCATCTTGTCAGAACCGCCTCGGTTACTTCACTTGAAACTGGTAAACAGTACACTATATGTCTCCTCCTCTTTATTCATAACTCCATTAACCCTCTGTCTACCAGAAGGGTCCAATGGACCCGACATGTACATTCAAAATATTTATTCAAACCAGAAATTTCTTCAAAACAAACTAAATGTATAAATCAGACAATAATAAGTTAAATAAACAAGTTAAATAGTTTTAAGTAAAAATTCTGGTGTAGAATGTTTTTATAAAACTTGAGTAAAATTTCAGGTAGTTCAAGGGTTAATGACAATTCATGGAATTTAGGCCTAATCTAATTGGAAGCATGTGTAATTTTATAAATCAGTGCTTAGGGATAAAATTCTTTTATGAGTTTTTGATAAATTATAAGTGATATACTATTTTAACCCCTTGAGGGTTATATACCATATGGTGGTACGTAATATACCCCTATATTATATACCACCTGCGATTAATGAGGCTTTACACCAGAAAAATTTTATTAAATTTTACTTTTCTAACTTGGGTGGAAAAAAGACGTAAAATTGCTTTTACTTACTTTGAAATAGAATTTTTCAAAGATTCCGGTGGGAATTCAGCATTTCACAAACGTAATTGCTTGCCACTCAAGGGGTTAATAAATATATATAATCAGCTATTTTCAATTTCCCATGTTTGATTTTAAGTAGTACTTTAATAAAAAACTCACATTTACCGTTTGAATCAAATATTTATTTGTTTTTGTATTATATTTTTCCTTTCATTTTATAAATATTAATATGTTTAAAGTGCTTTTATTTTTTAAATGTAATTATGCAAAAGATATTTTGATTTAAAATTTTTAAGGTGTTGAGGCATGCCTTTTGTGAATCTATATTATAACTTTATCCTAAAACTCGATGAAAATGTAATGTAAACAAAAGATCTGGTTTGCACCATCGTATCTTTTTTAAAATTCCATGCAATATTTTTTTTCAATATTTATAGCATTTTAAAAGTGCTTTTTAAGAATTAGCATTCTGTAATAAATATTTAGATGATACAGTAGCATAACTATTTCTGTTTTTGTTAAATGGTGTCTAATTTTGTCTATAAGCATACTTAAATTTCTTATCTAATTAATAGTTAGTTATTCATTAGTAAATAATATTTGATTTTCAAAAAGTAATTTCTGTATATGTATGCATGTATTATATATTTTTTCTCTTTTAATTTGCTAGTTAGTTGCTATAGTTGATGATAGAAATGCAACAAGGATGGTGTGAATAGGTGTTAAGCTGTACTATGATCTGTTCATCAGCAGCGTCAGTTATTGTCACTAACATGATAACCATTGGTGCAGAAAGAGTAAATTCAACTAATCTCTAGTAGAGTTTCAGTTTGTTCGTCGGTTCCTTACTTCTGTGTTGGCCCGTTGGAATGCATCTGGGAGGCTGTAGGTTAAAAATAATCTTTAGTCTTTTGGATGCAAACTTGCAGGCTAAATCACATTTCCTATGCAGCATGGAAGCTACACTTATTTTTTATTTTGCTTTATTGCTTATCTTTATGAAAAGTAAGTCATTGACTGCTTTAAAAATTAGGCTGTATTATGTACTGCTAATGTAGGAGTTAATTCAATTTAATGTTTTCTAATTTAATAATTCTTTTTAAGGTATTTAGTCATTATCAATTACATAAATTTAAACTAGAACAATCACTTAGATTAAAATAAAGACTATAATATAAACATAGGCTCCAAGTTGCCACTAATCCTCCGTAATATGTGGGTTAATTTAACCCTGGTTTCATACTTTTCTTACCGGAATTTTTTTTCAGAGATGAAAATAAATAAGTTCCACGTAGAAAACTGGAATTAAATAAATAAAGATTCATCAAATAATTTTTCTGGTTCGAAACTTTGTTAAACTGGGTTACATTAATCCACGCATTACGGAAGATTAGTGCGAGCTTGGCACCTCTGTATAAAATTAGATTATTGTTTAAGGAAACATACGCATGAAAATATAAAAAAATTAAAGCACCTTTTTATTAGCATACTCGGATGAATGGTGGCATTGTTTAGCACTTCTCATCATATATTTCACAGAAATCAAAGGAAGTCTGTTAAAAATATAGTTATGATATATTCATTACTGTTAAAGTAACAAACGAAAATTCAAGTTTGACCTTGAGTGAGATGAGATACAATGTATTTATGACTCAATAAGTGGATTACGATTATGGTTTTCTGAAAAAAAAATATCTGTCTTGATACCTATTATCAACCGCAAAAGCTTTTCCATTTTGTTTTAGAAATTCTTTTTCGTGAAAAAGCAAGAAACAGATTATTTACTAAACAAAATTTAGGAGCTTGCATTTGTACATCATTAATTCCTACGAAAATCCTAATTAATCATCATTTTAATCCTTGTCATGGCTAATTTTCTTAAGTTATACTTTACAAATAGCAAATAAATAATCTAAAAACATTCGATTTTATTTAAATATGATATTGTTATTTTAATATGATCTAATTATTTTAAATACATTTATAAGTTGACAGTTAAAAGTAAAAATTGTGAAAAGTTTTTAAAAATGTGTTTTAAAAGGTTTTTTTTTTTTTTTTTTTTTTTTTTTTAAGTAGAATACTTTGATATTCGGCAGACTAAATAGTTTGATATTTGGCCAAGCCAAATATTCAGCTTGACCGAATAGTTTGATATTCGGTATCATGGCCGAATACCGAATTATCGCTGCATCCCTAACCAAGAGTTGACTCGTCTTACCTAATACTTCAGAATTGTAAAAATGATGTATACCTAAGTGCTTCTTTTGGCAATATATTTAATATTTTTAGGAATTTAATTATACAGTAATAAATGAATTTTAATGCATTTTTCTGTTACAGTCACAGGTGATAAATCACCAAATATTCTTTATGGTTACAATAACAGCAGAGTTAATTATGCATCAAACCGTGCCATTAAAATAAGCCAACTGGCTGTGAAGCTGCAGCAACGAAATATTTTAAACAATTTAAAGGTAACAAAGGAAATATAAATAAAAAATAAATAAAAAATTTTTAATTACAAACATAAAGAAACATTTTTTTTAATCTGTTTTTATCAATTTATAATTTAATATTAAGCAAATTATAATTAAACTTCGAAAAAATTAAAAAATTCTCAATTCATAGTTTAAAATTTTTTTTCGACTTTTGTGTTATCGTATCTGAAAAAAAGAGAGAAAAAATTATTCTTTTAATAAATTCAGCAGTTCATGCTTTCTACCATGTCAAAGTGGTGAATTTTCCATAATTAGGGTCAAGCCAAATTAATGTATTGCAACAGAAATGTTTTAACGAACATGAATTACAGTCCTGAAATTAGGCATGAAATTTATAAATATTTAATGTTTATAAAAGAGTGGTTTATAATAAAAAAAACTATTTTTACTTTTATACTTATTTAGTAGCAACTCCATCACTTTTATCATAGTTTAATGTTTAAACTAACAGAGAGGCAACACAATGTGTTTTATTGGCATGTTATATATTGATTAGTGAAATCATTGTTATGCCATTTGACCCAATTGTTCACATTCACAACATTTTTGGGTACTTTATGTCGGTCGGGCACATGAGATAAACCAGAGCTGAAACTAGCCTTTTTTGCTAATTTATACGTTCGCAAACATAGATTTCCCCCTTTCCCCTCCGCAAAGTAAATTTACGAAGAGAATTTTAATTCTAATAGCCGACTTATTTGAAATTTAGAATATGTAAAAAAAAAAAAAAAAACGTAATACTGAATTACGTAATCAACTTTGTCAAATATTGATTCATTGAAACTTTGAAAATGAAATCCAAAGGAAGTCACGTGGAGAAATTCGTAAGCTAATGTTAAACATATAGGGGCATTCTTTTCAAATTTCTTGCTTGCGTTTTAATATTTTTAAACGTTTTTTGCGTTTGGGATAGCTGAGGTTGATCTCTAACCGGGTAAATGTTTACATATTTTAGTTCTTGTTGCAGCTTATATATATATACATATATAAATTTAATTTCACTTTTTGAACCGGTTCCGAAAGTTAAAGTAGCCTCATAAAAAATGCTACAACCAAAATCGAAAACGTACAACCAACATTAAAGATCAAACTCAGTAATCTTTAAAAAAAAATCATTGAAAAATATTAAAATGCAAGCGAGAAATTTGAAAAGAACGCTCCCATATTTAACATCAGCTTGCAAAAGAGAAGATTCTTAAGAAAGAGAAGATTCTTAAGAAATAAAAATCCAAAATTCATGGCGCCCCCCTTCGTTTCCGTTCTGGCGCCCAGGGAATATGCCCCCTCTGCCCGCCTCTAGTTTTGGCCCTGAGATAAACAATTAAATATTGTTATTATTGTCATCATTTGTGTTCATTTCTTTTGAAATATAACCTCTCATTCATTTTATTTGAAATACAAATTTTTCATTTAAGATACATATATTTAACCCTTTATCTACTGACGATACTTATAGGTACCACTCACTTTAAACATTCATTCCATAGTGAATATTACTAATATTCTAATGGTACTTCGCAAAAACACTCTTTTAACCCCTTGAGGGGCAAGCAATTACGTTTGCGAAATGATGAATTCCCACCGGAGTCTTTGAAAAATTCTATTTCAAAATAAGTAAAAGCAATTTTACGGCTTTTTTCCACACAAGTTAGAAAAGTAAAATTTAATAAATTTTTTCTGGTGTAAAACTTCATTAATCGTAGGTGGTATATAATATATACCGGTGCCCCTCAAGGGGTTAACGCCACTTTATCCGGCTACATGGCAGCAGTAGTTCTAGGTTTGTTATTTTAGCAAGGAAGGAGGCTATGTTTGGCACAGACGATGTGTTTTGGTCCGACATTTTGTTCAGATTGTCACGCTCGTCTTTTTATTGCTGCAGACACAGTAAAAGATATAAGATAACTGTTGCATTTTTTATGTGTTCATTATGACCTTAGAATACAGTTTGACTAGCTATTTTAGGTAAACGGTGTATGCATTTGATTTAACAGTTGAATTACTTGGTGGCAGGCGAGGTAGGGATGGTTTGTTACATAGGGAGGGTTGATACATCGAGAATTTTGCTCAACAAATGGCATTAAAAACTATTGTAACAGATGTAAAGGCTTCTTTTATTAGCAGCGGCCATCATTAGCTGGACTTAGCAATGAAGAACTAATAACGTTTATTTTATTTTATTTTTGAAGATTTTTGGAATGTTAGTGTAAATTTTTTTAAATACTGATTTTCTTTCATAACTCTTACTATTGCGAAGATAATATCTTGTAATTAATTTTTATTTCTAAAGCACATTGTTAGTGTGAGTTTTACTTCAAAGCAGATTATCATTTTGCAACTGCATTAACACAAAGTGATTGAAAATCCAATAAGGCATGATAGGGAAAAATGATACATTAATGCTGGGGAGAAATGATACAAATGTATATTTGAAATTTAATAGTTTTTTAAGTTGTAAACTAATATAGGACTGTAACATTCATTATTGTTTTACAGCAAGAGCTACTGAAATTTGTAAGGAAGAACAAAGAGACTATTTGTAGACATTATGTAGGTTACATAGAAAAGCAGTGCGATGATAGATGGTTAGTTCGCTTTGTTCGTCATGTAGAAGGAAAAAGTTTAAATGGCCTGAAAGAGAAGATGTTCCTATAATTGACGAAAACCAGATTGAAAAAACATTAAATCCGCCCAATTTTAACTATGATAGAGTATAAGAAATTGCCGAAATCCGTCCATTCTGAAAAGCATTCTAATTCCAACTCTAATACATAAGTTGTGTTACCATTTTTTCCTAAAATCAGTCAGCAAGTTGCTAGAATCTTAAAAAGGTTTGATTTTAATGTTATTTTTTCTCCTGTTAATAAAATCACTTTTTCAAATCTCAAACACCCCGTTGATCGCCTAGATAACTGGGGTATTTACCAAATCTCTCGCCAGTGTGGCCTTTCCTATATTGGCCAGACTAAACGTGCTCTTAGATTTCGTTTAAAAGAACATGAAGTTTATGTTAAAAATCAGGAGCTCAAACGTTCTTCTATTGCTCAACATTCTTGGTCTTCTCAACATAGTTTCGATTTTTCCTCAGCCACCATTATCCAGAAATGTTCTTCTAACGTTGATCTTGATTTTTTGGGAAGCTTACCACATCATTAAAAATTCTCACTCTTTAGTCAATGACTTATCTAGTACTCCTGATTTTCCAAGTAGTTGGAAAACATTTATTTAATTGTCTCCTTTTTGGTTTCTTTTTCTCTCCTTCTCCGGTAGATGTCGCTACTTGCCCACCCAGTCGTTTCCACCTCTTCTCTCTCATTGGTTGTTTCTGGCGCCTCCGCTACCTGCATAGAGTATATAAGCCAGCGCGTCTCTGTCTATCATTTTGCTCAGCCTTGCTTTTTCTAGCACGCTGTTCCTTTTTCCTTATCTTGCACTGAAGAAGAATCTCGCTAGTAGATTCGAAACAGCTGTTTTCTGCTTTTCATGTATTATTTGTGCATTTTTAAACGTTGTTTTTTCTGCTTTTTAAAATTTCTTGCACAAAGGCTTTATTTGCTATTTTTAATGCTTAGTGTTTATACTTCCTTGCAACAAATTCGATAGCAGTGCCGCCTATGAAAATGTAATAATTAAGAATAATTTAGGAGCGCTTTGATCCCTTGCTTACTATCAAAACATTCTAGAGCACCCTCTCATTCGGTTTTTAAATACCAGTATTTCTCAAGAAACTTTTTTTTGCTAGATCTTTATAACATGCGTAACAAAAGTTACCTTCCGCGTTGGTTTCTGCAAATTTCGTAAGAGAATTCTACAAGGAATGTTTTTCTTTCAAAAAAGCGGTATTCAAAACGCGGCCCAGTGAGGGGTATGCCTACTGATATATCTGAGGGATCAAAACCTATAATTATCCCTGCGAAGGCTGTAATGGTGCATGCTCTTTCGTTTTAACCCTTAAATGCGCGATTTTTTGTTTTGTTTCGAAAAAATATATATGATTCTCTGAAGGGTTTATTACACAGTAAAAATAATGAAAAAAATCAGAGATACATTTTTCATATAATACGTCAATCTTTTCTTCTGTTGCACATCTGCAATACAAATAAAAAATACAGTCGTGTGGCTGTTTTACGCAAAAATATAGCAAATTGGTAAATATTTCAATAAGAATGTCCCCGAATACATTATTTTATATAATTCTTTATTTTATAAAGCTTAACATTTAACCCTTTAATTTCCATGATAAATACGTTCTAGAAATTACGTAGTACAGAGAATCTGACATTACACCTGGAAGTTTTAATGGTTAATTTTGCTCTATTTAACCCCTTATCGGTCGCATTAAATTACGGTTTAAAAATTCAAATTGTTATTGGCACCAATTTTTTGAAAAAGATATGCTCACCTTGTTTAATGACAGGTAAAATTATACCATAATAAAGCCAACTGCGCTATTTTATAAAACTGGTGGGAATCAAACAAATCTGAATAATCTGAAAAAAAGATATAGCCCGTGAATATGACGGGAGCGAGATTTAAGGGGTTAAATACGGAGTGTCTGAGAAAATATTGCTATTTTAATTCTCTGGTGTGAATTAAGTATATGCGAATAAAATATATATATATTAAATTTAAAACACTATTGTTTGCATATATGCAAAGTTGCGCACTAAAGGGTTAAATATTCATTGGCTATTTTTGGCGAGTGTTTAACCCTTAACACTTAGAGCTCTGGAGGTGAATTTCTTCAAAATGTC
The DNA here is from genome assembly GCA_963932465.1 of Maratus speciosus. Lineage (NCBI taxonomy): Eukaryota > Metazoa > Arthropoda > Arachnida > Araneae > Salticidae > Maratus > Maratus speciosus. The sequence continues at coordinate 438,423,375 of OZ010787.1, forward strand.
CAGATTTCACATTGGCACCAGTATTTTGTAAATAAAAGCTTCAGCTTATAATATACACGAAAAAAATGCATTAATCTATATTCAAATAAATTTGGTTGAATATTCCGGTTACAATGTGACATTTGGATATTAAAATTAAGTGGGAAGGAATTCACCCATCCGAGCTCAAAGGGTTAAATACATAGTGATGCATATCTGCATCACTTTTTATTTAACTCTTAGCAACCACTGCATTTTTATCGAAATATTAGTCCTGTAGAAATTTCAAAAATATGCTACTAAATAAAGTGAAAATTTTATCTTAAACTTTCTCGTGTCTAATTTTTATCATAAGAATAAAAAACACTGTTCTAAAAGAATAATTTATGCATTTAAGTGTTAAATTTTACAAAATAAAAAATTATATAATATAAGGTATTTAGATTCGAACTTATTAAAATATTTACTAATTTGTAATATTTTAGTTATGACAGTAGTTTTTACTTGTATTTCAGACGTGCAACATAAGAAAAGTTTGACGTATTATTATACGAAAAATATATCAGTGATTTTTTTCCCTTATTTTTCGTGTTTAATAAACCTTTCTAAGAATCACATATAAAATTTTCGAAACAAATAAAAAAGCCATGCATTTAAGGGTTAAGAATAAAAGTACCTTAGTGAGCGTTAATTTTTTTTTCTAAGCTACTTCGGATTGAGTACGTAGTAGTGCAGTCTCGAATCGTTTGTCTGCAATTCTGTAGATCCGAGTTTGGATCCATACTGCGCAAATTATGAAAATTGGAAAGTTTCTATATTTCAATATTTAATTAAACTATAAAAATAAGGTATAAGAATAAGCTAAAAATACTAAATATTTATATAATGCTATTTGTTTTAATATTCTTTAAAGTGATCCCTCTATTAATTTTTAGAGATTCGAATACAATGAATTAGGCGAATCCACCGATTTTTTTTCATGGGCATGAAGTGCTCATACACGTGTTAAAATGATAGCAGCTAAACAGAATTTCATATTTTTAGATATTCCAACACAAAGATTTTATAGCTGCCAACATCTGACACTTTTCTGCAGCACAAAAATTTAATAGTAAATATTAACTTTTTTAATCGCCGTAATCTTCCTATTAAATAACGCAAAAATTTCTGTTAATTTTTTCTAGTACGTAAAAGTACAATAAATGGCAGCTATGCGATTTAACCGAAGAAGCCAATTTTTTTTTTTTTTTTTAGTTTTTATGCTCGCGAAGCGCTCATACACACGTTATAGCGCCTATAAAGGGCTTCATATTTTACATAATGACGGGTAAAAATTTTATAGTATTCAGAAAAAGTGCGTGATTAACCGATAACTTTTTTTTTTTTATGAATGAATTTCCTTTTTAAATTATCTTACTTTTTCTACTTTAATGATCCTTGAACGAAAACGGAGACATTTTTAAATGGACATCTGGCAATTATGTTTGTTTAAAATTTAGCGCTATATTGTGAGCAGCAGCACATTTTATCGAAAAATATCATCAAAGTGCTATCCCACAACAAGTACAAACAAAGTTGCCACTATAGGTAGGACTACTTGCTGAAAACAGAGCATCTGCAGTAAAACTCTGTAGAGAGGCTTTGCTGCTTCAGTCCGTCAGCCTAAAATACAATACACTATCAAACACTGAAAATTGATAATGATAAAAGATGACTTTTTAGTGTATAGTTTTCAACAATGAAAATCATTAATTTATAAATCAAAATATTCAACATCACGACAGTATGAGCTAAACTAAACTGTAATATCTGTGCTTTATGCCTGGGGGTTAGGGTGGGGGGGTTCAACTTTTTTTCTGAAAACCGTTTGTCACTACTATTTCCGAATTTCAATTGCCATAGCAGACACAGTCATTCGTAGCCATAATTTGTAGATACAGGGATGACAGGGATGACCGCCCCGGGAACCCAGCTTTCGCTTTAGAGTATAAGTGCAATCCCGGGGGGAGACTCAAATCCAAGGCATATGGTAAGATACATTAACAATGACAATATTTTTAAAACAGTTATTAACATACAGAAAAATAAATTGTCATCAGTACATGCATTGACAGCAATTGCACTATGTTGTATACATGCATAAACAATTACAAGACATGTTTTTTGAATATTAGAGCTGAAAAACTTTAAGTGAAATGCATATGCTGTAATAAAGTGAAACCGAACTAAAAATGTTAAACTTTCATTCTTCGTCCTTCGATAATACGCTAGCCAACATAGTTAGTAGACCCGCCCGTCAAAATTTACGCTATTCTTGGAATCCTCCAATGTAATACAAACAAAATTAAAACGATTAAATTGGAGATCACAACGTGGCATTTCCGCACAACACATTATTTCATATTTTTGTGTTAAAATAAGTTTTCGAAAATAAATTAAAAAGGGCCAAAAAATAAACTGTAAAAAATCCATCAACGTACCGTAATTTCCCGCGTATAAGCCGCAGTTCAGTTAACTCGACTTCCTACCACAATTTGTTTTAAATAAAATGTGACTTCCTTTTGCTTAGCATCTATTAGACTTCATTTTTTAAATAAAATTTCTGGTATGAAAAAGACTTAACTAAGCAGCGGCGGATACGTGGGGAATTACGGTACTAAGATTTTAAACATACGATAGAATAGTAGCAAATCAGTTTCATCATACCTGCCAACTTTTACGCTTTTTTCTTACCACTAATATTTAAAAGGAATTTTTGACTTATCTAATTGAGGATTTCTCCGATTAAATAAGGAAAAACTTTCGTTAAAATTTTAGTGGTAAGAAAAAAGCGTAAAAGTTGGCAGCTGTGGTTTTATTTAATTTTTGTCTTCTTTTGTCAATTTTATTTTATTTTGAAATAATAAAAAGAATTAAAGTATATTTTATTCAAAATCAATTACTTTTGTTTTTGTTTAATATTTGACCAAAGTTACACATGCAATAACAAACAAGTAAAAATTGGATTAACTTCTTGGAGGGCGGTTTGATATAATTAATGTTGTCAGGTTTTCCGGGTAAATCGGTGCTCCAAATATTCTGGACACCTGTATTTTAAATTAATTTTATTCTCCTTATCTAATGGCAGAATTATCTGCGATTGAAGATGGCGAAATAAACAGTAAAAAATTAATGGTTTCCAGAGCATTATGAGGCCTGATTTACGCGGGACACCGGGCAACAATAGATATAATACATCCCACTTAATTTTTATTCCAAAATGCCACACTCACACCAAAATTTTGAAATAAAATTTCAATTTAATAATGTACTTGAAAAAGTTTTCGCTCATTTGCAAATAAAGTCGCTTGTAAATCCTGGTGACACTCAATCATTTCAACATTTAGTAACAGACATATTTCGTCCTGAAAGGGTGAAGTGAATTAACCCTTTGGTGCGCAGCATTGCATATATGCAAACAACAGTGTTTTGAATTTAATAGATATTTTTTATTTGTATATACCTAATTCATAGCAGAAAATTAAAATACCAATATCTGCTTTAATTAATAAGAGACATTCCGTATTTAAATAAAGCGAAATTAACCATTGAAACTTTCTGGTATAAAATCAGATTCCCTGAACTACGTAATTTCTACAATGTTTTCTATCATGTGAATTAAAGGGTTAAAGGTTAAGTTTTATAAAATAAATAATTATATAAAATAAGGTATTTGGAGACATACTCACATAACTACCAACTTTTACGCTTTTATCTTACCACTAATTTTTAAAAGAAATTTTGACTCATTTAATTGCGGATTTCTCCTATTAAATAAGAAAAAACGTTCGTTAAAATTTTAGTGGTAAGAAGAAAGCGTAAATGTTGGCAGCTATATACTTATTAAAAATATTTACTAATTTGCAATATTTTAGCGTAAAACAGCCAAGCGACAGAAGTTTTTACTTGTATAACATATGTGCAACAGAAGAAAAGATTGACATTTTATATGAAAAATGTATGTCTAATTTTTTTTTCGTTATTTTACCTGTGTGATAAACCTTCCAGAGAATCATATATATTTTTTTCAAAACAAAATAAAAATTCACGCATTTAAGGTTAAGGAGGGTGGGAAGGGAGATTCTGTTAGATTCGCGGAAATCTCTATGCAGGAATCATGCGACACAAATTAAATAACTGCTGAGTCTGAAAAAAGGGTCTAGTAGGAGAGCTGTTGAACATTTTTGAGTAGGTATTTGAGGCACCCTGAAAATTTGTGCAACACTTCTTTTGTAATGCCAGAATACAAAATCGAATGTCTGGCTGATGGATCGTGGCCCAAAAACTGTGCCAGACACGTGTCAAGTGCCATTTGGCACTTGACACGTGTCTGGCACAGTTTTTGTGCCGACTAAAGTGCCTGTCATTTTCAAAATATTTTTTTCTAAGCATAAATATTATTCTGCCTCAATCTCAGCGTGCCTCAAATACCTTTTTTGGGTAGTCAAAAAATGGCACTTGACACGTGTCTGGCACAGTTTTTGGGTCGACAAAAGTGTCTGTCGTTTTCAAAATATTTTTTTCTAAGTATAAATATTATTCTGTCTCAATCTCAGCGTGCCTCAAATACCTTTTTTTTTTTTTTGGGGGGGGGGGGTAGTCAAAAAATGGCACTTGACACGCGTCTGGCACAGTTTTTGGGCCACGATCCTTCAGCCAGACATTCGATTTTGTATTCAGCCATTACAAAAGAAGTGTTGCACAAATTTTCAGGGTGCCTCAAATACCTTCCCTTAAATGCTTAACAGCTCTTGACTAGTCGTACTACGTGAAATAAAAATAGCAAAATCTTTTTGTCAACATTCCAAGAATAGACATCGCATTTCTGATGTCGATGAAAGTCTTAAGAGAAAGAAATGGGGCTTGTCGCTAATAAGTCACCTATTTTTTTTTATATGTAAGATATATTTCTTATTCCAGAAGAAAAGTTTGTTTAATTAAATTTAATTTTGTATAATTAAGAGTTTAAGTTTCTAAAGGTTTATGAAAAGTTCTTAGTCAATTGGCTGTTATTTTTTTATGATTAAATTGCATTCCTTCAACTATTGTGTGCCTATATACTGCAAATTCGTGAAACACTTTTGCAAACCTAACTGAACGTAATAATTAACACTTCTAATTAAAATTATTTTCGATTGTGTTGTGAATGAGTTGCGAAAATGTTGTGCCAAATAAAAAGATTTTGCAAAAAGTGTTGTTAAAAATTACAAGAGAAAAAAATGTGTTTTGAAAACATTCATTTTCAAAATTGTGTTATAAATGTTTGATAAATAGTATGTTTTAAGTGTGTGCGTGTGTTATTTTAAAGGCACCACGTAGAAATTGTTTTACATGTATGGTTTTATAGTGTCCTAGATTGTGTGGTGTTTACAATGTGTTGTTAATTTGCTGACAAAAAGTTGTGCGCTATTCAGGGATGAGATTTCCGCGTTTTCTCGCACCAGTATTTTGTTAGAGAAAATGTTATTTCATTTAATCGGAATATTTTTGCGATTTAAAAGAAGAAAATTTTCTCAAAGAATATACTGGTGTGTAAAAACGCGGAAATCTCATCCCTGGCGCTATTGTAAGAAAATATCTTCATCAAAACTATTTATAACACGATTTTAACACAATTAACAACACTATTTTTAGATTACATTTTTAGATAGCAACACTTTTGCAACATATTAAGAAGACACTTCCAGATAGGCACTTTTGCAACATATTAAGAACACACTTCCAGATAGGCACTTTTGCAACATATTAGAACACAATAAACACACAAAACATATTTTGTATATGAAGTTTTCTAATTCACAACACATTGATTTGTTGTTAATTTGGTGCCAAAAAGTGCTGTAAAATGTGTTTATTTTTCTGTTTGAGAATTTGCAGTGTAGGATAATAGTTTTCCAATATAGCTGTTTAATTTCAACATATTATTATCACGATTAAAAAGGGGACCTACTGGAAACTTTTGAACACGGATAACTTCACCTATCCCTATTCAAAACAAAATCATTATCTAGGGGTATATTAGGACAACATGTGACTGATTAACCCCATCAGAGGCAAAGTACTAATGTTGCTAAAATGGTGAAACTATTGATTGACATCTGAATTTACCAACAAATTTATTTGAAAATAAGAAAAGCTTTTCTTCACTTACATTATAAATGAAAGCATTTATTACAAAATACTGCTACGTTTATTGTACTTTTAAATTAATATTAAGTGCTATAAAAATGTACCGCCACCATTCAAAGAGTTGCCGAGATGTTTTTCTTTATGTTAAATTTAATCATTAATTAATGTGTAAAAGTCTTTAAAAATTTTTTCCGATGGTATTTTACCTTATAATTATTTCTAAATTGACGCCTTAAATATACAACAGTGTTGTTTAAGCAGGTAAAAAAAAAATGCAGCCATTTAATTTACACATATGACATTTATTTTAAATCAATTCTTTTTTTAAAAGACACGTGTAGAAAAATGTTAATTCTCTTGATTACGATTTAAAGGCATTTAATTTTAATGTTCTGTAGCTTTTGAATTAAAGCATCAAACAAAAGAAGATCGCTTTTAATAAAATTTAAATAAATTAATAGCCTTTCACTGCACTAAAAACAGTATTGTTTTACGTTAAATCTGTTCATTAATAAAAAAAAATCTGTAGAATAAATGTTTTTAAGCCATCAACTCGAATAATAAAGCAGAAGATGTCGTATATTTTTTTTCTTAAACTTTCTGCGTACGTTTAATTAGTTCATGATTTAAAGAGTATTGAAATAGCATTTTTATTCTTGTCTAAGCACATATTTGTTTTTATTTTTTTTGCCTTCAAAGGGGTGTAAAAGTACCCATGAAATCATGGGCGCTTACTTTACGGCGGCGAAATAGGCAATCTGATTTACTGCTACCACTATTTGAAAAAAAAAATCTATTTATTCACTGTGATCAATTAAGACGAAAATAACATTTTAAAATAATTAGTGGATATTTTTTCTGTTTACTCCAGTCGCCCCGTTAAGACTGCGCCTACGGATGAAAGAATAACAACTTACAAAAAATTTTCTACAAAAATTTTATCAATATTTTACAAATGCTTGCAAATTGATAACAAGCCAAATTATTTTGAATTTTTAACAGGTTAAGCGCCACGTCAGTCACTGGTGACTGAAAGTGAACTTTCCGTTTAAAACGCGTCATTCACCGATAACTGACGTCTAAAATATGATACAAAACTAAATATATATATATTGTTTTAAGAATTACTGAATATTTATTTAAAATTTACCTAGCTTTTATTTAATACAGGATTATAATTTTTCTTAACCCTCCGTCTACCAGACGGGTCCATTGGACCCGACAGGTACATACAAAATATTCATTCAAACCAGAAATTTCTTTAAAATAAACTAAGTATATAAACCAGACAAAAATAAGGTAAATAAATAAGTTAAATAGTTTTAAATAAAAATTCTGGTGTAGAACGTTTTATTAAAACTTGAATAAAATTCCCGGTAGATCTAGGGTTAAAAGTTACTTTAACACGTTCACGTCGGCTTGATGGGTCACACTTGACTGTCTGAGAGCTGCCAAGTCTCCGGCTTTTTGGATACCAGTATTTTAATACAGAAAATGTTGTTTTATTTAATTAGAGAAATTGGGCGATTTAAAGGAACAAATTTTTTCTAAAATAATAGTGGTGTGCAAAAAGCCGGAGACAGTCTGAGACAATCGAGTGTGACGCACCGCGCCGGCGTGAACGTGTTAAACATTGTAAAATTTTCAACGCTTCATTCTCCGTCACCGTGGCACTCAACGTGTTAACCCTTTAACTACGGCATTATGATCTACTGCAATTTTTTTCATGTAATATTTTTTTTTCCAGTTACTACAATGAAAATTAAAGGATAAACATGAAAAAAATACTCACCCATGAGAAATTTAATTATTTAGAGGTAATTAACTAAAATGGTACTTTAAAGTATCGTCAGTACACTATGACTACATTATCGTAACAGAAAACCCACACGGTATTTCAATTGGCGCCAGAAAATATTTTCGATTTAATAAGTATGTGAAATATAGGCTTTTTCTTATTTACAAATAAATCGTTTGACAAATTCCGGTGCCAATCATTTATTTCAACTCTTTAGAACTGAAAATGCTTTACTCCTGAAAGGGTAAAAAAAAACCTATTTTTTTTAGGTTTCCATCTTGTTAGCAGTCCTTTAGTGTAGCGGCGTCAATATTCCAGGGACAACATTTTCACTCGCATCTCCACGTACTCAATATATGAATTTACATATGCCATAACTACCATAGCAAAAACGAGCCGGTGCCACAACTTTTTCGATTTCCTATAAAAAATAACAATGAAACAGAAAAGAAATACCAGATAAATCATTACTACACTACATTTTAGTAATTACATTTTAACGCCGATGAAAACGATGGATAACTACACAGACGAATAGTAAACAGAAAGTTTTTCTCCAACACCCAGTGTACTGGAGGTACTTAAAAGTACCACCGAATAATTCAACTATTAAATCAAGTACATGCACCATTCACCTAAAATAGCGAGTCAAATTGTATTCTAAGACCATAATGAACACATAAAAAATACAACACTTATTTTATATCGTTTACTGTGTTTGCAGCAATGAAAAGACAAGCGTGGCAATCTGCACAAAAAGTCGGCACAAAACACATCGACTGCTTCAAAGATAGCCTCATTCGTCTCTAAAATAACAAACCTAGAACTACTGTTGCCATGTATTCGGATAAAGTGGAGTTAAAAGAGCGTTTTTTGCTAAGTACCATTATAATATTAGTAATACTCACTATGGTATAAAAGTTTAAAGTGAGTGGTACTTATAAGTACCGTCAGTAGATAAAGGGTTAAAGACACTCATGAGATGAGATTTTAATAATATTACTTGCTTATGTTTCGTAAAACGTGCTTTATTACATATTTGGAATAGTTGGTATCTGTAAGCCTCATCGGTCTGTGAGCCTCATCACTTTCGCTGTGTACTAGCAGTATTTCAAAACAAAACCCTCCGTTGTAGATTTCCTCTTCACATGCTGTAAAAGTCTACCACGATGAATTTTGATTAGAAATAGTGGTATACAGAAAGTTTGCCGATGGCATCCCTATAAATATTTAAGCCGTCTATTCATTATGATAACACAGCAAAAAGCAATTACTTTCTATATCAAGTTGAGCATCTTTATTCTAGTTACCCCTCTCAGGAGCAAAGCATTTCTGCTCCAAAAGTATTCAAATAATTAATTCACACCGCAATCTAATAACAAATTTATTTGAAAATAATCAAAAGCACTTTTTCACGTATTTTATGAGATCGAAGTTGTAGTAAAAATTAACTGGTGCCATTTGGCATTTTAGGAAGTAAAATTAACCGTTTGCAGACTGCAAACGGCGCCCCTGAAAGGGCTATCAATTGCTGCGAAATGCTTAAATGATTGGTACACACCAGAATTTACAAACGAATTTATTAATAAATAAATACTCGCCTTTCTTCCCATTCAGTATAAACGTAAATTTTTATTAATATATTCTGGGTGTCGGTTAACACTTTCGAATTAAAATTAAGTTATCACATTTGTGAGCACCGCCCTTTGAATGGTTAAATGCATGGTCTAATAAAATATAAGTAATATATTAGTGAACATGAACTATCTCTTTTGTTTATGCTATTTAACACAATGAAAGGCGGTATGATACCGTAAATCAATGGAGTTATGAATAAAAAGGAGGAGGCATATAGTGTATTGTCTACCAGTTGCGAGTGAAGTAACTGAGGAGGTTGTCACAATATGGCGGCTGCTTTTTTGAAATCGATTCTTCAGCTTCCCACCAGTAAAATTGAATAGAAGATTTCGTCTTAAAGAAGCGTCTTATTCATGGATTTTTTTTTCAAAAATGTCATAAAAATTTCTATTTGTTTTTACCGGTGTCAGTATGCCTTATAAAACTGTCGGTTTGTATCCATGGTTGTCTCAATATGGCGGAAACTCAGGGCCTAACTACCACCAAAGAAAACTCCTACCAGTAAAAATGAAAAATTGTTTCTTCCACTATTTATGACTGAAATTTTGTAAAAACAAGGCGTTTAAACAAGTTTAAAATATCTATATAAACCTACTGGTGGGAGTTTCCACCGTCGATAAACAACCCATTTGCTAGCGGTTACAGTTGAAGCTTCACTATTATAAGGATATGTCAGTTCCTCTTTATTAATAGTTCCATGCGTACATCACAGCGTGTTTTCGCGCGCATGCGCCGCAGGTCAGGTAACTCAATTTCCTACCAGATTAAATAAAATACGGCTTACTTTTGCTTAGTATTTATTCTACTTCATTTATTAAATAAAATTTCCGGTATGAAAAAGACTTAACTAAGCCGCGCTGGATACGCGGGAAATTACGGTACTTAATTTTAATCTCCGAAAGCTATAATGCTACTGAAGTTTTCAATATTTTCTTTTATTTTTTATGTACGCGAAGCGCTTTTTTTTCTGTCAAGTAAATTTGAAAGTAAATGCTGGTGTAAATCAATCATTTCAACATTTTAGCAATAATTTTTAATAATAAATTATTTTTCCTCTGAAATGGTTAATTTTTCATTTTTATGTCTTTAAATATAATTTTTATATCCTATGTGATTTCAATTATTTTTTTTTCATATACCGTATAACACGAATCTAAAACCGATCTATTTAAACCAGGAAATTTTCTTTAATAATTAAGTGAAATTTGTTCAACACAGCAACGGCAACGGAGTAATATTTCAATCACTAAGCTTTCAGTGTCTAAATACGTTTATTTAAGCTATGAATTATACAGCAGAATATACGATAACTTAAAATAACATTTAACAAATGCTTATAATAAATCTAAATACGTCAGAAAATCTAAACTGTTAATTATTCAGCTGTCGGTGATCTCAGGACAAATTGTGGAAAGTTATAATATTAAATATCTCCTTCAATAAATGCCTACGTTTCAACATATGTTGCAGATAATAGTTGATTATTTTTTACATTCTCGTAATTAAGCATTTTGTAGATTTTCAATTGTGCTACAAAAATAAAGAAAGAACACTCCAGTTTATTGAAATACTATTGAATTAAACTTTATATTCTAGTTCTTACTGAAAGTCAGTTTTTTAACACGTTGAGTGCCACGATGACTGACATTGAAGCGCTGAAAATTTACAATGTTTAAAGTAATTTTTAAGAAAGTATAATCCTGTAATAAATAAAAGGTAGGTAAATTTTAAATATCTGTTCAGTAATTATTTAAAACAATGTATATTTTTTCAGTTTGTATATCATATTTTAGACGTCAGCCATCGGTGAATGACGTGTTTTGAACGGAAAGTTCGCTGTCAGCCACCGGTGGCTGACGTGGCGCTTACGTGTTAACCCTTTATCTACTGAATTATGAATTCATGAAAATTTTATCTTCTAAAGCATTTTTCGTGAATTGTTTAAACTACATTAGAAGATTTACATAATTATTTAATAAATTTTAGAAGGATTGAAAGATTTAGAAGGATTAATTAAATTTGAGTTGATAGGGATTTTGTGCAATATTTATAACCCCATTCAAATCTTTTATTTTAAATATTTCTCTTAGTATTTTGTAGATTTAGGAAATGTACACAAATAATGTTCTTACAATAGAAATATAGAAATATTTCCGAATTGAAAAATTCCCCTCCCCCTCCCAACGTCAAAAAAAGCTGAAAAGATGCAAAGGCAAAAGAAATCATCCTTTTAAAAATGTTTTGTTTTGCGTAACCAATAATGCTTTTGGAACAAGATAAAGTAATGTATCAATAACTCATTCTAAACAGTATTACTACTAATCGATTCATTAAGTGAATTTTAAAACAAGTTATTTTAATAGTACTTATAAGTACCGTCAGTAGATAAACGGTTTATGACGCACCATTAAATTTGTATTTAACTCTTTAACCACCGGCCCTGAATACTAGGCCTGAGCACTGACACAAAAATGGTGGCTGTCGTAGGAGGAATTTTTTCAGCGTTTCTACGGTCCATTGAATTTTAATACTACTAATTTTTTCCGCTTTATTTCTCTGAGATTAAATAAGTCATTATGAATACTGGTGTCTAAATTCAGGGGTCCCTACAAACACTTAAAAAAATCTGCCTACGGCATTCGCCATTTATGTATCAGCGTTCAGGCCTAGAATTCATGGGGTGGTGATTTAATCCTTACATCATAGCTGCCAACTTGTACGGATTTTCCTTACCACTAAAATTTAATAGAAAATTTTATCAAAAACAATCGCCGAAATCTGACCTTTTTCTAACGATGAAACAATACAAAAATTTCTGTTAAATTTCAGTGGTAACAAAAATCCGTACAAGTTGGCAGCTATGTTACATGGCAAATCATTTCCGTTGCTGGAATGTTGAAATAATTGGCCGCCACTAGAATCCACAAACAAGTAATCTTAAAAGCATAAAAATGCTTTTTTTTTTTCACGTGCATTATTAAAGCAAAATATATTAAAAAAAAAAATCGGGTACGAATCTGGCAGTTGAGAATTATAAATGAGTGGAAATTATATTCGCATCACCTCTGTAAGTGTTAACATTTTTATTACGCGGTGTTGCCAGGGGCCTACATTTTAAAATTCGGATTTCTTTTTTATTCTGAAAATTCGGAATCCATACCAGAAATTCCAAAAGAATAATTTTCACTTTGAGTATAATCACAAAAGACCTATCAATATATAAAGGAAAGATTATTAATCAGAATTTCTGGTGTGAATTCAGAATTTCTAAAAAAAAAAAATTCCCGAAATGCACGCTTCCGCAAAAAACTCCGTAAGTATTTAAGGAATTACTTTAGGCTATTTCCATGAGTATGTATACTGCAAGTCGCTGCGATCTTTGGCTACCAGTATTTTAGATCTGAAAAGTGTGTCTTATATTATATAGGCGATATCTCATTCATTGAATAAGGGCAAGCAAACATTTCGAAAATAACGGTGGCCAACATGCATAGCAGTTATCAGCTATGTGACTTACACTACAAAAACACATGGAACTAACCTTTAATAATTATTTCCCGAATACCTGCTGAACATTTTTTGTATAGTGAATTCCTTTACATAAAAATGTCAACTTTCCCCACTACTTTCGTCGTTATTGTTGTACAAATGTAGACGGCGGTTAATTAACTAAATATTCATGATTTGTTATATTAGTTTAAAAAAGTATATTTTTAATTACCCAAAATAAACAATTCCATTGTATTAGTGAATGAGTATTAAATATGCATAGCTGCCAATCATCCTGATGTATTCAAATACGGATATTTTGAAACAGAAAGATTATTTTATAAAATGTGTCTTATTTCAATGAAATGTCTTCATTTATTAAGTAAAATTTCTTTTTCAAAATATACTTATTTTACTTAAAAAAAGAAGTAAAAGCTTCGTATTAATTCGTTTATCAAACTGCTAACATCTGAATAAAACAATGTTTATTGTGGCATAAAAAGATAAAATCTACATATGTATGATTTAATAAGCAATTCTTCTTCATAAAAAATTGCAATTTTTTTCCACATGAATATTCAAATTTTCTAAATTAACTAAAACATAAAATGTCTTAATGCTAAGGGCTCAGGGTTAATTGAGTTTTCTTTTGTGAAGAAAAAGTTAATTAAATGGATTATTCCACAAAAGAATTGGATGGCGTATTTATGTTTTCTTTTCATGACTTAGTACACATAAAAAAATAGCTTATCAATGAATGAAATCCTCAATGTTTAAGTGAAACAAAGATTAAAATAAAAATTTCAAGAGTAGATTTTAATTAAAGAAGAAATATGTATTGTGGTACGAAAGTATATTTTTGTATACCATTATTTTCACATTTTGGAATAAGAATAAAATCTTTATAAGAGGACGAAGAATACATGTTTTTATTCTGCATAGTGCATTAAAATTGATAATTATTTTTCTTTTAAGATTGTTTTTGTTTAGTTAATGTTAGGTAAAAGTAATTCATCAGTTTGTTATATTAACCACTTAACGGTCGCATTAAATTGAGGTTTAAAAATTCAAATTGCTTATTTGCACCACTTTTTTGAAAAAGAAATATTCATTTTATTTAATGACAGAAAAAATGATACCATAATAAAGCCAATTACACTATTTTCGAAAGCTGGTGGGAATCAAACAATCTGAACAAAAGACATAGCCCGTGAATATCACGGGAGCGAAGAATCAACCCTTAAATGCATAATGATACGTATCTACATCACTTTTTATTTAATTCTTAAGAACCAGTATATTTATATAGAAATATTAATCCGGGAAAAATTACAAAAATATAAAGTTAAAAATCTATCTAAATATTTCTGGTGTCTAATCTTTAATAAAAAAGTAAAAAATTTAATTCTAAAAAAATAATTCATGCAGTTAACGGTTAAGTTTTACAAAGTAAAAAATTATATAAAATAAGGTATTTGGATTCCTACTTATTAAAAAAAAATATTTATTTGCAATATTTTAGTTTTTACTTGTATTGCAGATGTGCAGCATAAGAAAAGGTTGACGTATTATACGAAAAATGTATCTCTGATTTTTTACATTTCTTTTCCTGTGTTATAAACCTTTCAAAGAATCATATATAATTTTTTCGAAACAAAATAAAAAATCATGCATTTAAGGGGTTAAAAATATTAATTCATTTAATTTTGCTACATATTTTTACGTTATGTTAACAGGTCTCTCACTGGTGCGTTTTTTGAAAACCTGTATTACTTTAGAGAAAAATTCGTGGTGGGCTTGAGCAACAACAGCAATAAAAACGACATTCCAGGCAAGTTTGGACGAAAATTATAAATTAGATTTCTCTTTGAAAAAAAAAATGGTGTTAAAAAAACGGCCGAGTGGGAGACCTGTGTTAACATAAATTCAGCAGAAAAACAAGGAAGAGTATGAAAAGCATGCAATTCATAATTTCATGCGTGCAAGCAAACCAGCGGGCTAAAAGGCCAATTCACACCACTTTACCCGAACAGTTTTCTTCACCTCAGTCAATCTCAGACACTGATTCATTGACCGCGTGAAGGCACGCGGTGTGTTATGTATACCACTTAATTTTAGTTCAAATACGCCAAACCCCTAATACTAAGCGTACTGATGGAGTTATGAATTAAGAGGAGGAGACATATAGTCTACTGACTACAATGGATTTATGAATAAACTGGAGGAGACATCTAGTGTATTGTCTACCAGTTGCGAGTGAAGTAGCTGAGGCTGTTGTCACAACATGGTGGCTTATTTTTTACATCTGATCAATAAATCAAAAATTGTTCCAAATCTGATCAATGTTTCTGATTACAGCCGGGGCAATATTCCACCAGTAAATTTTGATTAAAAAATTTTGCCTGATTTCAGCGGTCTTTTTCATGAAACATTTCTTCATAAATATTGCTGAAATTCCTATTTGTTTTTGCTGGTAGCAGTTTACCTGGTTATTATAATTTTGTTCACTGACATTAAAAAGAGGTTGTCTAGGTTGTCACAATATGGCCGAAACACAGGCCCTGACTACCGCCAAAGGATCTCCCACCACTAAAAATGAAAATCTATTTTTGCCATTATTTATGACTGAAATTTCGCATTAATAACGCCTTTTAAATAAGGAGAAAATTTCTATTTAAATTTAGTGGTGGAATTTGTACCGGCGGTAATCAACCTTTTCGAAAGCGGTTACAGTTGAAGCTTTACTATTTTAAGGATATGTCATTTCCTCTTTATTAATAGTTTCATGCTAACTACCAGCTATCATAATGCTATCATATATTCAATTATAAAATAGGATTTAGGGTTACTATGGGTAAGGAGCTTGTTTACCAGTATTTTCCTATAGCAATATTCGCCATATTTAATTTCAGAATTCTGTAATTAAATCAGACAATGTTCGGAAATAAGGGAAGGAAGGTTATCCAATGGAGTTATGAATAAATAGGAGGAGACATATAGTGTACTGACTATTAGCTGTGGGTGAAGTAACTGAAGAGGTCAGCACAAGATGGCGGCTGCTGTTTTTAAATCGGATCTTCAGTTTCTGATTACCTCCGGGTGCAAACATCCCACCGGTAAAATTGAATAGAAAATTTCGTCCGTCTTAAGCGTCTTAACCACGGAAATTTTTTCTCAGAAATGTGGTAAAAATGTCTGTTTGTTTTTACTGTTGTCAATTTATCTTGTAAAACTGTCAGTTTGTTTTCATGGTTGTCACAATATGGCAGAAATGCAGGATCTGGCTACCTCCAAAGTAAACTGCCACCAGTAAAAATGAAAAACTGCTTCTACCATTATTTATAAAGGAAATTTCGCAATTTTAAGGAGTTTAAATTAAATAAGGAGAAAATTTCTATATAAATATACTGGCGGAACTTTCCGCCGGCGGTAAACAACCTCTGCGATAGCGGTTACAGTTGAAGCTTCACTATTTTAAGGATATGCCAGTTCCTCTCTATTAATAGTTCCATGGGCCTACGCGCTGACACAAAAATCACCGCCCTTTGAATATTAGGCCTGAGCACTGACAAAAAAATGGCGGCTTCTGTAGACGGATTATTTTAGGTATTTGTACTGTCCCTAGTATTTAGATACCAGTATTTTTCAAAAGTTTCGAATGGCTTGCTTAATCTCATAAAAATTACCCCCCAAAAAAAACTTTAAAATATTTTTGGTATACAAATCAAAGGCACCATATAAACGCTGAATAAAATCCGCCTACGACAGCCGCCATTTTTGTGTCAGCGTCAGGCTTAGACCAATGTCAGACGGGCGCCTTTTTTGTTGCTACAATGCTATAGCATTGTGAATGGATAATACTTAAGCAAAAAAGCAGCAAAAAAGAGCCCATCTGACATTGGTCTTAGTATTCAGGGGGAGGCTGTCGTAGACGAATTTTTTTCAGCGTTTCTATCGTCCCTTCAATTTGAAAAGCAGTAATATTTTAAGTTTTTTCGAAATTTAATTAAAAAAAAAAAGAAAACTTTTGGAAAATACGGGTGTCTAAATTCAGGGGACCGTACAAACTCTTAAAAAAATCCGTCTACGACAGCCGCCATTTTTGTGTCAGCGCTCAGGCCTAATATTCAATGGGCGGCTGTCGTAGACGGATTTTTTTCAGCGTTTCTATGGTCCCTTGAATTTGAAAAGCAGTAATTTTTTTTTAAAGTTTCTTTCGAAATTTAATAAAAAAAAACTTTTGAAAATACGGGAGCCTAAATTCAGGGGATAGTACAAACTCTTAAAAAAATCCGTCTACGACAACCGCCATTTTTGAGTGAGCGCTCAAGTCTAGTATTCAGAGGGCGGTGCTCAATATTGGAATTATGAAAATAGAGGAGGAGATATACCGTATAGAGTCTGTCAGTGGCAAGCCGGGTTTCCAGTTTAGCCTCAACTTTTAATTTAAAAACTTCGAATTCACATCAGGAATTCTGAAAGAAGAATTTTTACTTTAGGTAATCACGAAACGTCTGTCATTAAATAAAGAAAACAATACTATACATAATTTCTTGTGTGAATGTAAAATTTCAAAATTTTTAAAAAGGCCAAATCCGGCAACCCTGGCAACTAGAGAAGTAACTGCGGAGGTTGTGACAAGATTGTGGCTATTTTTTTTTCATCGGATCAACAGTTACTGATGATGTTGAATGGAAAATCTCGCCTCATTTTAGCCATACTTGTCAACTTACCGGAAAATTCCGTAAAGCTGTACCGATATCTCCTGTAGTAAATAAATGCGTTTCAAGCCAGAAAAATTATTTATTAAAATGTACCTTGTTTCATTGCGTTCCTGACATAAATTTATTTATTGCACATTTTTTCCGGTATAAAGACAGCTTATTTGACCTAGGTCACGCTATGACAGTTTTACGGAAATTATCGGTAAGTTGGCACCTATGGTTTAGATTATCCTTGACAAATTTCGCTCATAAATGTGGTAAAAATTTATATTCGTTTCTACTGACGGAAGCTGGTTCGCATTATAATCTCTTTCACTGATACTGACAAAATATTACTTAGGTTGTCACAATATGGCAGAAACGCATGACCAGAGTACTGCAGAAGTAAACTTCCACCAGTAAAAATAAATATCTGTTTTGAACCATAATTATAACCTGAAATTCTCCATTAGTAAGGCGTTTAAGTAAATCGAAAATTTCTAATAACATTTTATGGTGGAAGTTTGCCCCATCGGTAAGGGTCCACTGCAAAACCGGTTAACATTGAAAGTTCGCCATTTTGACAGGGTTTCCAGGTTGCCTCCATTTTAGTCAGAAATCTAGCAGAAAATACAAACAGTATTTCCAGATATGTTTAATGACAGTCGTTTCATGACTGCGTAAAGTAAAAATTCTTCTTTATGAAATTCCGCTCTGAATTTCGAATTTTGGAATAAAAGTGGAGGCCAAACAGGCAATCATGCCTTTTGAGGATATTTCAATTCCTTCTTCTTCATAGTACCATGCAGGGTTGCCAGTTTGGCCTCCAATTTCAATCCGAAATTTCATACCATAAATTCCGAAAGAAGAATTGTTACTTTATATGATTGGTAAATGTATCACATTAAATAAGGAATTAAATGAATTTTTTCATTTCTGGAATGAACTTGAAATTTCTGAATAAAAATGGAGGTCAAACTGGCAACCGTGGTTCCATGCATCTAACAGCCTTGATCAGGTTTGCCATTTTGGCCTCCATTTTTAATCAGAAATTTCGGAGTCTTACCAGAAAATAAAAACAGTATTTTCATATTTATTTTATTACGGACTTTTCGTGATTACTCATAGTAAAAATTCTTCTTTAAAATGTTCCGGTCTGAAATCTGAATTTCGGAATAAAAATATAGATCAAATCTGAATTTTAAAACAGTAGAAGCTCCTCCCTGTTCTGAAAGTCTTTTGTAAATTAGTGTTCTAGATAGGTTTTCCAAGTTTATGCATCGGTAAATATCTTTAAATGTACAAATTTAATATAAAATGTTTTACGATAAGAAAAAAAAATACGCGCAACATGATATAAATGCACTTTCTGTGGGGTAGAAGCCACTCCCTTAATCAATGATACTTTTTGAATGAAACCGAGAATTCTCGCTTTCCGTCGTGAATGTTTTAACCCTTTGAACTCGAGAGGTGACTTTCACTCACCACTAATGTTGCCAGGTGTCACGCGTAAACCAGGACTCCAAATTATCTGGGCACCACTTATTTCTTATAGATTATTTTGCAAAAGAATTCTGCCATTAGATAAGACTAAGAAAATTTCTTTAAAATGCTGGTCTTCAGAGCATTTGGAGCTCGAATTTACGCAACACACCTGGCAGCACTAGTGGTGAGCGAAAGTCACCTCTCGAGTGCAAAGGGTTAATCAAATTCTTCTTGTCCGTATGGTTGGCTATGTTAACGGTTGATGTTATTAACCCTCTGTCTACCAGAAGGGTCCAATGGACCCGACATGTATATTCAAAATATCTATTCAAACCAGAAAATTTCTTCAAAACAAACTAAATGTATAAATCAGACAATAATAAGTTAAATAAACAAATTAAATAGTTTTAAGTAAAAATTCTGGTGTAGAATGTTTTTATAAAACTTGAGTAAAATTTCCGGTAGTTCTAGGGTTAAAATGAATATTTTCCACTTCCATACTGTCAGGGCTCCCACTGGCAGTGTTTTCAGTGGGCTACATTTTTTTAATTCAAATTTCTTGATTGGCACCACTTTTCTGAAATGGTAAACTTTCCCTTGTTTTCGCCTTAATTAACTCTAGCCTTAATTAACTCGGCGTCTCTTACACAAATTTTATTCTGTCGGCACCACTTTTTTAAATGAAGTTTCGTTCAAGTACACAATTTAAAAAAAATGCTCTGATTAAATAAGGTACGTTTTATTTTCCTTTATTATGGGTGCTAAACACAGATTTTGCAAAGAAAGATCATGTCTCCGCTCCGGAGCCCTCGCGTGCAAAAGGTTAATATGTTATTAATTGAGGCGAATTTTACTATCTCAAAAATTGATGCCAATAAAGAAATCTGAATTTAAAAAAAGTAGCCCATTGGCAACACTGCCCACTGGTCCGCTTTTTGAAAACTTGTAATTTTTCAGGAAAAAATTCATGGTAGTTTTCTGCAGGAATTCCAAGGAAAACGCCGTTTTAACCCCTTCACGGTCGCTTAATATTTGGAAAAACCATAAAAAAAATACCTATTTATTTTATTACAGTAATTGAATAATTATAAGGTTTCTAAATAAAATATGCAATTAGTTTTTTTTTTTTTTTTTTTTTTTTTTTTTTTTTTTTTTAAGGCGAAAAAAAAAGATGTTATAGAACAAATTTATATTTGTAGAAAAGCCATCATGCGAGAATTCTGTGTCTTAACACTGTGCCGTCCGGGGACACCACAATGGTGTCGTGCGCAAATTACCTGTAAACGGCCGGCGACACCACAGTGGTGTCGTGTGCATATAGCATTGTAACGACCGAAGAAAAACTCGAAGACCTTTCTGATCCTGAGTTGCCGGACTAGTTTTGGCCCAGCGTTTGTACACGCCTAGAATGGTCAATTGATGATCGCCTGTTCTTGCCTTACATCTTGGAGACTGATTTGCTGCGTACCATATGAAAGAGAAATTACTAAGTACCAAAGAAAATGCAAATAAACAAATATATAAAAGAAACAAATTTTGTATTTATTTACATATGTATATCTTCGAAATTTCTTGAAAGTAGGGGAACAGGGTTGAGAACTTATGAGAACTAACGATGAGATTAGTAAAGCTTAACAATTTATAATCTCCCGATAATGTCAAGAACGGCCGGCGACTAGTCAACTGATCCGAATTAGCTCTGCCGGAACCAAGCGAATAAATATTTACGAATCGTGCGGACGGCAAAGTGTTAATGTTTGTTTTACACCGCACAAATGAATGCGAATAAAACCTTTATTTTTCACATCTTAAATCTTTATTTATCATCATAACACACATTTTTACGAAAAACATTTGAAATAATATGTATACATTAAATTCTGATTATTAATAATTTTTTGAGTGTTACATATTTCGAAACATGCAATACAAAGCCCAACATTACAGTCAGCGTCAAAAACTAAACGTGAAAAGTAATATTCACAGACTTCACACCGAAATGCCAGTTAAATTTTTCTGGTTTCAGAAATTTTTTCCAGCAATAAATCTCCAGCCCGGAAACATGACGGGAGCGAGAATTAAGGGGTTCAGTAAGTCTCAAAGAAATTTATACAGTAAATTTTTCTTTATAAAATAGTGGTGGTGGAAAAACTGACCGAGTGGAAGCCCTGTACTGTCTTCCGAATATTTAAACCTTTCGCGGGTGGTGTCCTTAACCCTTTCAGGGGCAAGGTACCTCTATTCGTAAAATGCTGAAATGAGTGAATGACATTAGAATTTACAGACAAATTTATTTCAAAATAAGTTAAAGATTTTGTCCACATACTTGATCACCCGACCGGAGCACCAACCAAAGAATGGCATAGGATGTAACGCTCCGGTGGAAAATCCCCACAACAATCACCGATGCCGGACATCGGAAAGCACCCAAAATAACAGGGAAAAAGGCACATATTCTGACGAACTTACATAGTAAATCGTAAATTTACAAAACAATTGATGCTGCTTTCATCATAATAATAAAAATAAAAACAAAAGTGAAGTGACTTAAATGTATAACAAAAGTTAAGACTTGTTCAAGATTATGAAGTGTAAATGTTCATAAAAGTTCACTGTTCACTAATGTTCAAATGAGTTCAGTGTTCGAAAGAAAAATGTTCATAAAAGTTTTATATAAGATAAACTAACTTGAAGAAAGATCACCATAATGTTCAGACCTCAAGAGAAAATCACCGCCAACAAAAATGTCAGACAAAGGACAGTTACTATAAAAGGCACAATGTTGAGCCTTTGATGTAGTGTCAGAAAACCACGTAATGTCCGTAGCGAACCACTGATGAGTATTAACAGTATGATAGAAGTAAAAAGTTACAAGTGTAAAAATTATCAAAATTTATACCTAATAAATGAGTATTCCCTATTAAGTGCGTTGTACATAGCACACAGTTTTCTATAGTTTGAACGGGTGGTGAGAACGTCTCGAATATTCCATCTCAGTGTACAATTCCTGTTGAATTTAAATGTACAAGGCATTAACGGACAATGTCCAAACAAATAATGTTGTATGCTTCCTACTTCACCACAGTTACACCTGTTATCTGGGCGTTTTCCTATTTTAAACAGATACTGTGGAAATGCTCCATGTGAAGAAAGAAAATAACCTATCACCTGGGATTCACATAGAAATAAATCGTTAACCTTGTTTAATATCGCATAAGTATCTCTTCCCTTCTCCGAATTTTCCTAAGAAACCTGCCATTGATCATGTAGAAGTGTTTTAAAATGACGCTTTAAAATAGTAGTTGGTGCAGGAATGCGTAGAACTTTATCATACAGATCATTTATAATAACTGATTTTGCCAACATGTCCAACTTTGTCCACATACTTAATAAAAGGAAAATTTTCGTTCCAATATTCTGGTGCCAATGCGGCATTTAGAAATTAAAATTAGGTGGTCCAAAAATGAACCACCGCCCTTGAAGGGGTTAACCCTTTCCGGCGCGGAGTAATTCTGTTTATTAACTGATGAAAGGACGGACTAACACCAGGATTTATAAATGAATTTATTAGAAAATATGAGCTTGCTTATTTTTAAGTATGGTATAAAAGGAAAATATTTAAATAATCCGGGTGCTAGTAAAATAGAAATTGGGTGCATTTTTTTAACGCTTTGAGAGGCAAGTAATTGCTTTTGTATGAGGCTGAATTCCCAACGGAAATTTTGAAAAATTTTATTTCAAAATAAGTAAAAGCAATTTTTCAACTATTTTACCCCAAAGTTAAAAAAGTTAAATTTAATTAAAAGTTTCTAGTGCAAATCTTATTTAAACTTAAATGGGATGTAATATATCCCACCGCCACTCAAGGGGTTAATTCAATAAGCATTCCCATTTAACCCTTTAGTGCGCAGCTTTCCATATATGCAAACAACACTGTTTTGAAGTTAATAGATTTTTTATTCGCATATAACTAATTCACACCAGAAAATTCAAATAGCAATATTTGCTTTAATTAAAAAACAGGCATTCCGTATTTAAATAAAGCGAAATTAACCGTTGAAACTTTCTGGTGTGAAGTCAGTTTCAGCTAACTACGTAATTTCTAGAACGTATTCTATTATGGGAATTAAAGGGTTAACGGTTAAGTTTTGTAAAATAAATAATTATATAAAATAAGGTATTTGGAGACATACTTGTTAACACTAGAACCGCCATAGCGTCATTTTGACCGGAACAAAATAAAAATATTTTGATTCGAGCAGGAAATGTGTTTCTAAAATAAGTTAAATGTGTGTCGCGGAGAAATAAGTTTAATAAATAAGTTAAATAGTATTAAATAAATATTTCTGGTATAAGATATTTTTATAACACTTGAGTAACATTTCTGGCGGTTCTAGTGTTAAAGTATTTACTAATTTGCATTATTTTAGCGTACAACAGCCACACTACAGTAGTTTTTACTTGTATTGTAGATGTGCAACATAAGGAAATGTTGACGTATTATATGAAAAATGTATGTCTAATTTTTTTTCCTGTGTAATAAACCTTTCAGAGAATCATATATAATTTTTTGAAACAAAATAATAAATCGCGCATTTAAGGGTGAATAGTAATTCTTTCAGATAAATAATATTTCTTCACATTGTTACCCTTTTTTGGTGATATGTGTATTTCTGTATTTTAGATGTTCCTAAAACGTATTTTTTCCTTTTCGTTTTTTTCTTTTCTTTTTTTACTTTTTTTAAACTAGATAACAGGAAATATCAAGAGCTTCAGAACATAGCGTGACATATTTATTGAAAACATAGACGAGACCATTATTGGAATTACCAGTAAATAGTTTTCGATAATATTTTATCGTTGTTGTTTTTTGATAAATTATTTTCGTGATAAAACATTGTAATTAGGACAGAAATAATTCATTTTCAACATGAACGAATACTTCTATATGTAGGATTTTAACTTCGCTTCAATAAATTCATTACCTTATACATTTATCTTTCGTAAGCATGTTGTTGTTTTTGTTAGCGTATAGCGTACCGAAAAAATAATGTTTGGATGTAAAAATAGAAATGCAATATGCGATTATAAAATTATTTTTATTCAGCATAAATATTTTGCTTTGTAGATGTTATTTAACAGTGCTTCTGCTATTTATTCTGAGAGCCTAATAAGTTATTTCGACAAGATATCTTTTCAAGCGGATAACGATAAACACAATATTAATCAAAAAAGGAATTCAATAAACATGTTTGACTAATAAATTCTTGGTTATTAATTTTACATCATTTAAAAGGTGCACCTTCATATATTTTTATAAAAATCTAATCGAAAAAAGCTAAGGAATGTAAATAATTTACTACTATATTGTTTTTGTTGAGGTATGTTTATCATGAAAATAGTTAGATATAAAAAATAGAAACACAATATCTAAATAGAAAATATTTTTATTCAACTAAAATATTTTGCTTTCAACATTTTATTTTAATAACAATTCTAGTGGTTTTTCTTAATACAATTTATGACCGGCAATTTAACATTAAACCACATTTTTATAATGCTTTTTTATCAGTGTATTAAAAAGATAATCTTCGCCCAATTTTATCGCAGACAACTGCATTGAATACAACATTTTTTACTGGTAGAAAAAAACATTCAAGTCGGCAACTATGAAAAGACATCAGTGGTCAACAATGCTTTAAAGTTTCTTTTTTTCAAAAAGATATTTTCCAAGGAAATAATAATAAATACAATATTAATAATAATAATAACAGATCTCAATGAAAATGTTTGACAAATGTATTATAAAATCTTCATTTTCCATCATTTCAAAGAGGTATTTTAACACTAGAATGCCCGGAAATTTTACTCGAGTTTCAAAAAAGTATTTGGCACCAGAATTTCTATTTAAAATTTTTTTACTGATTTATTTAACGTAAATCTGCGTGGTTTAAATTTAACATATTTTACGAAACAATTTCTGGTTCCAGTTGATATTTAATCATTAAGGAGTAGGATCGATTCCTTCCGGGCGTTCTAGTGGTAAAATGCGAATTATAACGGAAAATATATAGTGAAATACAGCAGAGACTGTAAATCATATACGATTTCACTGTTGCCATTTCCCTACATTTTTTTCTCATATTCCATGAGAGATACCACTTTTTTGAATAGGCTGACAACATTGCACTATAGTAAAAACTAAATAATTTTAAATTTTTTACAGTTTTTGTCTTGTTCAAGTATTTGGTATAAGGTTTCGTATATAGATATATATGTTTAATTTTATGTAAATGAAACACACACATATATAAATATTTAATCAGTGTCACAAAAATTAGTTTATTAATTTATTTTTGCAATTTTTAGTAAAATTTAACCCTTTCCGGAATGGTGGGTTAAATTCTGTCCAACTTAATTTTAATTCCCAAATGCCACAATGGCACCAGTATTTTGAAATTAATTTTTGTGTTTTAAATGGAACACGAAGAAAAGGTTTTATTTATTTCCAAATACATTTTTTCGCAAGTCCCGGTATCACTCGAGTCTTTCAACATATTAGATACAAAAGTACTTTGAGCCGGAACGGGTTAACGAAATGACTGCATACAAGCTCTTTAACCGTTTTGCTCATACACTGGATGTGCAAGAAGAATTTGCATGCTCTTTCCCCGTTAACCCCTCGAGGGGCAAGCAATTACGTTTGTGTAATGCTGAATTCCTACCGGAAAATTAGAAAATAATTATTTCAAAAAAAAAAAAAAAAAAAAAAAAAAAAGGAAAAAGAAAAAAAAAAAAAAAGAAAGAAAAAAAAAGCATTTTTACCACTTTTTTCCCACCAAATTTAGTAAAGTAAAATTTCATAAAATATTTCTGGTGTAAATCTTCATTATTCGTAGGTGGGATAAAATATATCCCACCGCCCCTCAAGGGGTTAAGCAAAGCTATTGGTTACTACCAGTTTATAATTGTATGCCAAATCCATGGGGACGTTTCTCACACTCTTACAATTAAACTAGTTTTGTTCTTAAACGGTATATAGCGCTCTTATCAAAATACTCAAGGCCAGAGGACACGAGTTGTGACGTCGTCATTAATCGACCGACTTCTAACTAGTGTTGGTATTCACAACGGAAAATTTTGAATAGCAATTTCCTTTTATTTTATTTGTGGAATATCTATCACCGTATAAAACACTAATAACTATTTAAACTTACTGGTGAGAATTTGGAATACCCCAATAAAAAATCAGCCAGATGCAGCAACACTGTGGTATTCCGCATCTGACTGGAATTTTTATTTAGGGATTCTAAATTCTCACCAGTAAGTTTCAGTAGTATTTATTGTTTTATAATATGATAGCTATCCCACAAATAAAATGCTGGAAAATTGCTATTCAAAACTTTCCGGTGTGAATTCCAACACTAGTGAGAAGTCGCTCGATTGGTGATGACGTCACAACTCGTGTCCTCTGGACTTGAGCATTTTGATGGCAACGTATATAGCCCAAAATTTTAATTAAGTACCGTTATTTCCGGCCTATAATACACGGATAAAGCAATTATGTTCGGACCATGGAACTATTAATAAAGAGGAACTGACATATCCTTAAAATAGTGAAGCTTCATCTGTAACCGCTTTCACAGAGGTTGATTACCACCAGTTGAAACTTCCACCAATAAAGTTACATAGAAATTTTCTTCTTATTTAAACCGCGTAATAATGCAAAATTTTAATCATAAGTAATGGCAGACCGATTTTAATTTTTACTGGTACAACGTTACTTTGGCGGTAATCAGGCATTGAGTTTCCGCCATAATGTGACAACCATTGAAACAAACTCGCTGTTTTACCAGGCAAACTGACACCAGTAAAATCAAATAGATATATTTACCATATTTGTGAGAAAATATTTCCATGTATAAGATGCTTAAATAAGTCGAAATTTTCTATTCAATTTTACCGGTAGGAGGTTTGCCCGGCGGTAATCAGAAACAGTAGATCCGATTAAAAAGAAAAGCAGCCGCCATCTAGTGATAACCTCCTCAGTTACTTCATTTGCAACTGGTAGATAGAACACCATATGTCTCCGCCTCATAACTCCATTGTTCGGACACAGAAATCTTATTTCATAAAATATAACTTATTAAATAGCGATTTAAAATATTAACTTATAATATTTTAAATCGCGGTAAATATCTAACTTTAATTATTAAATAAAATTTCTGCGTCAAACGTGATTGTTTGATCCGCGGATTATAGGCCGGAAATTACGGTACTTTTGTGTTGACCCAACATTTACCTATCATAAAATAGCAGGATTGATTTTCTGAAAAATAAGCTTCATGGTTTAAAATGATAATTTTCATATGTTGCGGTTGTGACATGGATGTCATACTTGCAACAGAAAAGGTTATATAGCCAAAACTTTTAAATTGACTTTTATATGTTTGTCCAACATTTATCTATCGTAATATAGCAGCATCGATTTTCTGAAACATCAGCTTCATGTCTTACAAAGATAATTTTCATATGTTGCAGTTGTGACATGTATGTCGACAACCATGTGTGTTGCAGGTGTGATCACACCTGCAATAAAAAATGTTATACGGCCCAAACTTTTAACACGTTCACGCCGGCGCGGTGGGTCACACTCGACTTTCCCAGAGATATGAAGTCTCCGGCTTTTTTCACACCACTGTTATTTTAGAGAAAATGTTGTTCCTTTAAATCGCCCAATTGTTCTAATTAAATAAAATAACATTTTCTGTATTAAAATACTGGTAGCCACAAAGCCGGAGATTTGGCAGCTCTGAGACAGACGAGTGCGACCCACCGCGCCGGCTTGAACGTGTTAAATTAAGTTCTTTTATGTTCGCCTAACATTTATCTATCGTAATATAGCAGCATCGATTTTCTGAAACATCAACTTCATGTTTTAAAAAGATAATTTCCATATGTTACGGTTGTGGCATGGTTGTCGCACTTGCAACAGAAAATGTTATACAGCCCAAATTTTAAATTGAGTTCTTTTATGTTTACCAAATATTTATCTATCGTAATATAGCAGCATCAATTTTCTGAAACATCAGCTTCATCTATTAAACCTTAAATGGGCGATTTTTTATTTTGGTTTCTAATTATATATGATTCTCTGAAAGATTTATTACACGGAAAAAAAAAATCAGAGATACATTTTTCATATAACACGTCAATATTTTTTTCTGCTGCACATCTGGAATACAAATAAAAAATACGGTCGTGCGGCTGTTTTACGCTAAAATATTGCAAATTAGTAAATATTTTAATAAGTATGTCCCCAAATACCTTATTTTATGTAATTATTTATTTTTAAAACTTAAACTTTTACCCTTTAATTCCCATAATAGAATACGTTCTAGAAATTGCGTAGTTCAGATAATCTAACTTTGCACCAGAAAGTTCAATGGTTAACTTCACTTTATTCCAATAAGGAATGTCTGTTATTAATTAAAGCAAATTTTGCTATTTTAATTTTCTGGTGTGAATTAGGTATATATGCATAAAAAAATCTATTAAATTCAAAACACTGCTGTTTGCATACATGCAAAGCTGCGCACTAAATGGTTAAAATGATAATTTTCGTAGGTTGCGTTTGTGACCATGGATATTATACCTGCAACAGAAAAGGTTATATAGCCAAAACTTTTAAATTGACTTTTATATGTTTACCCAACATTTATCTATCGTAATATATATAGCAGCATCGATTTTCTGAAAACATAAGCTTCTTGTCTTAAAAGGATAATTTCCATAGGTTGTGGTTGTGACATGGATGTCACGCCTGCAACAGAAAAGGTTATAACAGCCCAAACTTTTAAATTAATTTCTTTTATGTTTACCTAACATTTATTTATCGTAATATAACAGCATCGATTTTCTAAAACATCAGCTTCATCTCTTAAATGATAATTTTCATAGGTTGTGGTTGTGACATCGATGTCACACCTACAACAGAAAAGCAATATTTTTTAATAGTCCAGACAATAGGGAATTTTACCTAGCAAAATTAATGGTAGTACTGGAAATCGGCTTTCTAGATGTTTTTTGGATCGCTGAATCCGAATTTGAAACTTCCCACCAAAATTTCCCCCGGCAACCTCCCCAAATTTTGGTTAAAGCCCCCCCCCCCCCCCAAAAAAAAGGTTTTTATTAAAAAAATCAATTTTTTATTGTTTTAGAGAAAAAGTATTTTAGAAATTCAGAACGTAGACAAAATTTCCAACAAATTAGATATATGACCATTATGACTTAGGATGAAGGGGAAGGGGGGATCTGCCTCGGAACATGCGCGCGGTGCTGCGTAAACTAAGTTGCGCAATTCCACTTAACCACTCGCACGTTTACATTCGCCCTCCCATCTCCCCTCCGAACATTCTCTATGAGGTTTACTTTAAGATTTTTGGGTCGCTGAATCCGAATTTTTAAATTTCCCCCCCACCCCTCCCCCCGAATAGTTGTTTTTAACTTAAATTTCGTATTGTTTTAGGGGAAAAGCATTGTGAAATTCAGAAGCTAGACAAAATTTACAACAAATAGGATATATGACATTATGAATTAGGATGAACGGAGAGGGTAAGGGCTGCCTCTGAACATGCACTGCGGCGCTACGTGCCACACACGTTAACGTGCGTGCACGTTAAATTATGAAGTCCAGGCAATAGGGATTTTATCTGGCAAAATTAATACTAGTTCTGAATTTCGCCTCACTTTATGTTTTTTTGGGTCGCTGAATCCGAATTTGTAACTTCCCACCAAAATTTCACCCGGCAGCCCCCCCCCTCCCCCCCCCCCCCCCCACCCAAAAAAAATATATATATATATATATTGAAAAAAATAGGGTGAGGGCTGCCTCTGAACATGCACTGCGGCTCTAAATGCACAAAATTATGAAGTCCAGGCAATAGGGGATTTTATCTGGCAAAATGAATACTAGTTCTGGATTTTGACTCACTTTATGTTTTTTGGGTCGCTGAATCCGAATTTGTAACTTCCCACCAAAATTTCACCCGGCAACGCCCCAAAAAATTGATTTTTTGAAAAAAATTTGTTTTTTTGAGAAAAGCGCGCGGGGAATGTTCCGAGGCAGCCCCCTCTCTCCCCGTTTATCCTACGTCATAATGTCATATATCCTATTTGTTGCAAATTTTGTCTAGTTTCTGAATTTGGTAATGCTTTTTCCCTAAAACAATAAGAAATTTAAGTTAAAACAACTATTACGGGGAGGGGAGTTCGGGGGGGGGATTTTGGGGGTAAGTTAAAAATTCGGATTCAGAGACCCAAAAAACTTGAAGTAAACCTTATAGAGAAAGTTCAGAGGGAAGATGGGAGGGTTGATGTAAACGTGTCAGTGGTTAAGTGGAATTGCCCAACTTAGTCCACGCAGCACTGCGGCGCATGTTCCGAGGCAGATCCCCCCTTCCCCTTCAACCTATGGCGTAATGTCATCGATCTAATTTGTTGCAAATTTTGTCTACTTTCTGAATTTCTAGCTACTTTCCCCCTAAAACAATAAAAAAATGGAATTTTTAATAAAAACCTTTTTTTGTGGTCTTTTTAACAAAATTTGGGGGGGGGGGGGTTGCCGGGGGGAAATTTTGGTGGGAAGTTACAAATGCGGATTCAGCGACCCAAAAAACATCTAGAAAGCCGATTTCCAGTACTACCATTGATTTTGCTAGGTAGAGTCCCTATACGGTCTCTATTGCCTGGAGTATAAGTATGAAAATGATGATTTAGAAAACCGATGGTGCTATATTATGATAGGTAAATTTTGGCTTAACAAAGAATTATTTAATTAAATAGTTTGCGCTTTAACCCTTAAATACATGAATTATTCTTTTAGAATTGTGTTTTTTATTCCTATATTAAGGATCAGGCACCAGAAATTTTAAAATTGATTTTTAACTTTATTTAGTATCATATTTTTGTGACTTTTACAGGATTAATATTTCTATATAAATATAGTGGTTGCTATAAACTTAATTTATTTATTAAAAGTTAAATAAAAGTGATGCAAATTTGCATCACTATGCGTTTAAGGGTTAACCATTTAACTACAAAGATATTTTACATGTAAAAGTGTCAGACATAGCTTCGCACGTACACATGGATTGATCATATCGTCGGTACCATGTCAAACTATTCAATATGAAAACAGTGTTTCCAATGGGCTACTTTTTTTAAATCTAGATTTCTTGATTGGCACCACATTTCTGAAATGGTTAAAAAAATTCTTAATTAATATGTCATTAAGTAAGGTTAAATAAGGCAAATTTTACTATTTCAAAAAACTGATGCCAATCAAGAAATCTGAGTTTTAAAAAGTAGTCCACTGTCAATACTTTTTTCATGTTGGATAGTTTGACATATAGTGACGAGGATATGATCTTTACTTTCTTTAACGCTATACATAACTGGAAATTTATTCTATTTTTATAAAAATATTTCACACCACAATTTTTATTTAAAATTATTTAACTTATTTTTGTGTCATTTATATTTTATTTATTTTCAGAAACAAATTCTGATTCGAATCGAAATATTTTTATTTGGTACTTGTCAAATGAACGGATATTGGTATATATGATGTTCCTGACAGAATGTTTTTCATTAATCACTTGCTTGAAATGTCAGACACAGACGTTTCATTTTTATTGTCCAAACGTGTTGTTTGCAATCGCACACCAGTATTTTCAAACAGATAATGTCGCCTTATCTAATCTCGAAATTTCAGCACTTAACTAATTAAAAAATAGTTTGTCCGAAAAAGTGGTACCAAAACAATCATGATTGGAAACAATATATTAAAAAAAAAATACACCAGACATTAATACATTAAATGTAACATCTTCATGTGAGGTGTATATTTGATGTTTTTATTAAGTTTATTTAATTTTTTTTTTTCTGGCTCGAAATATTAAAGATATTAAATTAAATTAAATGGTGCCTCAAAAGACCCAAATGACACTAAGAGAGTTAATCAAAGCGAATATTTTAGTAAAAGTGAATTTTTACTAATATTTTAATTAATTGTGTCAAAAAAAAAGAAACTGATAAGGAGTTAAAGTACAAAACACCGTAGCTGACATGTCTTACAATTTTTTAGTATCAGTATTCCTATATGGTATATTTTGTCCTATTTAATCACAAATTTCAGTCATTAAAGCTAATATTACTATTCATACATATTGGTATTAAAATATTGGAAGATTTGGAAACTGTCAAATACATTTAAAAAGTTTAATTTATTCTCTGTTTCATATTTTCTATCATTATATTTTAGAATTCGATTCATTAAAACTAATTAAAGTGTGCCCAAAGTTTTTGCATAAAATCCACTTATCACAATTTTTTCCAAATAGAAGTTTTTCCCTATTGTTCCATCTATGCTCTAATTTTTACAATTTTGCTATTCAGGACAGACATATAAATTAAAATACACGTTTTAAATCATGTTAATGTTAACTTTTCAATATGCTAAACACTGTTCGATTTAAAATTCTATCTTTTATTTATGGTATCATCTGATTAGGAAATTCATTGCTAGAAACGTTTTTGGTTTTGTTTCTACTCCAGAAATCCAATTAATCGTATATAATCTTTATCTAATTTTAAATCAAGCAAGCACTTAGAGTAGATTTTTACGATTAAAAGTCGATATTTAAATATTGACTGATATTCAGCTCATTTTTTCTAGACTTAACTCGTGTTCAGCATTTTACTTCATAGTAGAATGTACGCTGAATACTTCAAATAATTGATTAATAAAGTAATTCAGAAAAGTTCTTCATAAAAATGTCGTTTGAATTTATTGGGGAGCTTCATATTTACTTTCCTTTGCAAATTCCACAATGCAACAATTTTAACCCGTCTGATAGTCTGATAGAAAAGGGCAAAATTGTAATGCTGTTTTCTCTGCATTTTTTTAAATGCTAAAAAAAGATGATTCTTTCAACATTTTATAAAAAAAAAATGAATGCAATCCTTGGAATTATTAATCATTGTTCAATGTATTAAAAATACATTAAATCAATAGAATTTTATTACTTTAAATATTGCTTGTATTGCAGTGAAACCTGGAACTTAGCGAACGTATTAACACGGACTAACACTCGAACTGCCGGAAATTTTACTCAAGTGCTATAAAAATATTTTAATCCAGAATTTTTTTTAATACATTTTAACATATTTATTTAATTTATTTCTTCTCAGTACATATTTAACTCACTTTGGAAAAAAATTTCTGGTTCGTATCGAAATATTTATATTTGGTACCGGTCAAAATGACCGTTATGGCCGTTCTAGTGTTAAACCTTTTAAAGTCGATGGTTTATCATAGCTGCCAATTCTTCCGCTTTTTTGTACCACAACAATTTAATAGACATTTTTTCCTTAAGTAACAGGTAGGTTACGGTGATTTAAAGAGTTAAAATTCTCTATAAAATTTTTGTGGTACAAAAAAAGCGTAAGATGTCGGCAGCTATGGTTTATTATTTATACACATAACATTAATTTTCAACTGTACTAGAATTTTTGAATAAAACCTTGTTTTTAAAATATACCGTAATTAGGCGTTATTTGATCCACTTTGTAGGAAATATTTTCAATGCTCTTTTAACACTTTCACGGGCAAATCCACACTACAAGGTGGCTACGAGCACTTCTGCTCGTAAAATGTTGAAGTGATTGACATCCGAATTTACAATAAAATTTATTTGAAAATAAGTAAAAGCTTTTCTTCGCGTACTTAATAAAAGGAAATTTTGGATTACATTGTCAAATATATTGAAATTACTGTCATTCACCGACGTGCACTATGCATAGTGTAGCATAGGGGATTCAAAGTATTTATCTTTAATTTACAGGGACACAGAAAAGAACTCAGTTACAGTTTTGTCTATGACCGATATTTGCTGAAAGTACGTTTTTAGTTATGGTAAATAAATTTGTTTAAATTTAACTAATTTTTTTTAATATCACTTGCTGTGGTCGTTATATAGCCAAGGTTGAAGTATACATGAGTATATGTACCAAATCTTAAAAAATTAGCTATTGGCATAGCTGCCCACTGTTTCGCTTTTTTTCTACCACTATAATTTAATAGATATTTTCACCTTGTTTAATCATGAAATTTCGACGGTTAAATAAGACAATATTTACTGTAAAATTTTAGTGGTAAGAAAAAAGCGTAAAAGTTGGCAGCTATGGCTATCGATCAATGTTAAAGAGGCACATTGTAATTTAGAGAGCCTTTAATGTAATAACATACCCGGTGATTTTTAAGCGATTAAAAAGATATTTATATTCAGAAACTGGGAAAAATTATTACTTTCAGATTGCGAATTTCGTATACAGAATTTTTACTCTTGCATTAATACTGAACAGAGTTGTTAACGTTTGTTAAAATCATGGAACCATGGTTGCCAGTCTGGCCTCTACTTTTATTAAAATAACTCAGAATCGCACCAGAAAATTCCAAATGTATTCTTAGATTTATTTAACGTCAGACTTTTCTTGATTACCAAAACTAAAAATTCTTCTTCAAAAAGCTTCGGTCTGAAGTTGAAATTTCCGGATAAAAATGGACGCCAATGTGGCAACCCTGCATTGATTTATTAATAAATGGGAGCTGACAAATAAATAGTAAATGTAAAATAGTGAAGATTTAACTGTAACCGTTTTCCAAGTGGTTTATTACCACCCGGGGAAACTTCCACCTGCAAAAATAAACAGCCATTTTCTCATTATTTAAACCCCATTTAAAGGCAAAAATTCTTTCATTAGTAATGGCAGAAGCAGATATTCATTTTTGCTGGTGAAAGTTTATTTTGGTGATAGTCAGGCTCTGCGTTTCCGCCATATTGTAACAACCTAGACTAGCTCCTGTCAGTGTCAGTGAAAAAATTATAATACCTGGACAAAGTGACACCATAGAAAATTTTACTATATATCTTTTAAAATATGTCAATGAATAAGGTGCTTAAATAAGACGAAATTTTATGTTCAAATTTACTGGTGGGAAGTCTTCCCCCGGCGGTAATCAGAAAGTATTGATGCGCACTCTCAGAAATGGCTTCTCAGATTTCACGAAATTTTCTTCGTTTTTGACGAAACCATTTCCTGGGATATGCTCCGAGCGAATATTTCGTCAAATTGAGAAAATTACTTTCTTCACTTGTTTGAGGATAACAATTTCGTCAAAAGTGCTTGTTTGAAAAGCGCAATCAGTGGGCTGGTGGTGCCACCTGTTGAAGAGTTTAGAAGATCTTGTATCGACAGGAGAAAAAATAATAGCTTCGGGGTGATTCGAACTCACGACCTCCGGTGTGGGAGACGGACGCTCTAGCTCTTACGCTATTGAGTCCTCGGAGGGATATGATTTTAGATGCATGTAATGGATTCTACTGTATATTTATATTTTTATAAGGGTGATTGTAATCTTATCGATGTTGTTATAGTTATAATTCTTGCAAGTTTTAATTACTAAGGCTAATTTATTATTATTATTTCCTATGGTTAATATGAATAATTATAATATGGCTTGATTAATATAATTTATTAGGGAAATTTTCTTTGCTCGATGAATGATTAAAATATGGTCTGGTTAATTTGTTGCTCAGAAATAACGAATTTTAAAGTGCATGTGGGGGAGATTTTATCAATTTGAGTATGTGGTTGAGATTTTAATACTTTACTGTTTACAGAAGAGAAGGGAGAGGGATCAATTATGCATATTTAATTTGATAGTTATATGAATATATTTCTTAAATGAAAAAGGGATCTTTGAACTTTAAAACTTTATTGACAAAATTTTCTTTTTAAACGATTTTGTAAAACACAGGAAATTTATTCTTTTCGAATTAAACCATAGCGAGCAAAGTAAAATAATCATAATAATAATAAACATTCTTAAAAACTTTAAGAGCTAAAATAATAACTAATGCAGAAACAATAACTACCTGTATTTCAGCATTTTCTGAAAAGCGCTAAAAAGTGCAATTTTTTAAATAAATTATGACAGGAATAACATAAACAAGGAAATATCTCAGATATTTGCTTGTTTATGTTTGCTTGTATCCTGCGACTTTAGCAAGCAGATATTATATCTGCTTGCTAAAGTCGCAGGATTTGAGGAGGTACGGTTTCCTTAAAATGCATTGAGTCTGGCCGTGAGTGAAGAAACACCTTCGTCAAATATTTGAGAGTTTACGTGTCGTTAAAAGTCACGTGTTTTTGATACGAAATGATCGTCAAAAACAACGAAAATATAGCTTGAGGATTGCTGAATCGTCAAAATTGAGAGTTTTATTTCTGAGAGTGCGATTTCATAAAAAGTCGCCATGATATGACTACCTCTTTATTTACTTCACTAGCAACTGGTAGACAGGTCACCATATATTTCGTTCTCTTTATTCATAACTCCATTGTTAAAATATGTTCTTGCATAGCTGCCAACTCTTACTCTTTTTTGTACTAAAAAAAAAATTAAAGTAAATTTTATCTTTTTAAATCGCCCTAATATGCCGATTCAATAAGGCAAAAATTTCTATTAAATTTTTGTGGTACAAAAACATGGAAGAGTTGGCAGCTATGATTCTTGCAACAGTTCTCAATTACGGACTAAGAAGTTGCCATCAAAATGCTCAAGGCCAGAGGACACGAGTTGGGACGTCATCACTAATCGACCCACTTCTCACTAATGTAGGAATTCACACCGGAAAATTTTGAATAGCAATTTTCCTCCATTTTATTTGTGCAATATCTATCATCTTATAAAACAATAATAACTACTGAAACTTACTGATGATAATTCGGAATCCCTAAATAAAACTTCAGTCAGATGCGGAATGCCACAGTGTTGCTGCATCTGGCTGATTTTTTACTGGGGGATTACAAATTATCACCAGTAATTTTAAATAGTTATTAGTGTTTTATACGATGATAGATATTCCACAAATAAGATAAAAGAAAATTGATTTTCAAAATTTTTCGGTATGAAATCCAACACTGGTGAGAAGTCGGTCGATTAGTGATCAGGGCCTGATTACCAACGGGGCACTCTTACACCAATAAACTTTAAAAGAAATGTTCTTCTTATCTAAACGCCGTATTCATGTAAATTTACTGCCATGAATGAGGCAAAATTTCCTGTTACTTTTACTATTGGAAATGTGCCCCGTTGGTAATCAGGCCCTGTTAGTGATGACGTCGCAACTCGTGTCCTTTGACCTTGAGTATTTCGATGGCGGCGACTGAGATGGTGATTCGGCAGGATTGTAGCTGGTTTTAGGCATGGAACTATTAATAAAGAGGAACTGACATATCCTTAAAATAGTGAAGCTTCAACTGTAACCGCTATCAAAGGGGTTGTTTATCGACGGTGGAAGCTCCCACCAGTAGGTTTATATAGATATTTTAAACTTACTTAAACGCCTTATTTTTACAAAATCTCAGTCATAAATAGTGGTAGAAACAAATTTTCATTTTTACTGGTAGGAGTTTTCTTTGGTGGTAGTTAGGCCCTGAGTTTCCGCCATATTGTGACAACCATGGATACAAACTGACAGTTTTATAAGGCATACTGACACCGGTAAAAACAAATAGAAATTTTTATGACATTTTTGAAAAAAAATTCCATGAATAAGACGCTTCTTTAAGACGAAATCTTCTATTCAATTTTACTGGTGGGATGCTTGACCTATCGGTAGTCAGAAACTGAAGAACCGATTTTAAAAAAGCAGCCGCCATATTGTGACAACCTCCTCAGTTACTTCACTCGCAACTGGTAGACAATACACTATATGTCTCCTCCTTTTTATTCATAACTCCATTGTTTTAGGTGGACGCTACTCGATGTTTCTTTTGACTGCACAGTGCTGCCTATGCGACCGCACAGCGAAATTGTAATGATGTTCTTAAATTTCATGTAAGGTTTTTTGAAGCTATCTGAGAAGAGAATCCTTAATGGACACAAATTCTAATTTACTCTGAGTTCATCTTACAGACTATCATTTCAAAGAAGAAATTATTCGCCGCTTTGTTTCGTCAAGCTTATAATCTACAAACTAATACGTAGTACATAAGCCTGTTGTCAAGCTTATAAAACTGTATATTGCGTAGCTGCACACTCTTCCGCCTTTTTGTACAGTCGTGGAAAAAAAAAGAAACACCCCCTACTAACTCCTCAACAAATTATCGTAGAAAAAAGTTACTGGTCCCGAATGATTGGAAATAAAGTGTACTTTTAAATGATGTATATAAAATTTGCTTAGGGGGCCATCTACATATTAAAACGAACAATAACTTTGTTTTTTTTCAATAGCAATACACAATTCTGACAACATAAATGAACTCTAGACCCTTCAATTAGCCTAAAAATGAATTTTTATGCAATTCGTACAATATGTTTCTGAGAAATTAATTATTTAAAACGAGCGTATATTAAGGGCTGTATCCAAATTGAAGTTCGGTACTCGATTGTTAACCGAGTGAGCCCCCTTCTTGACTAAGGTACCTTAAGCACCACTCAAGCAGTCAGTGAAGCCTGTTAGATAAGAAATTTCAAAATATCTACTCACTTCTATCATAGACGGCCCCTTAAACCATCATTTTGTCGTTTTTTAGCATAATTTGAAAACTATTTGGAAGAAAAATGTGAAATTTTGGATTTTCATAAAGCAGGACTTAATAAATCTAAATCCGTCAAAAAAAATGTAGGTTGCAGTTCATATTTTTTTCGAATATTAATTTCATAATTCATATCATAAAATTATAAAAATTGCAAATTTAGCGTATTTATGTTTGGGCACATTGGTATTATTGCTACACAAAAAAATAGCACATTAGGAGCATGATTTCCTTAGATATAAATAAATATATGAAAATGTAATTTAACATTAGAACCACTAAATTTTGAATGTTTAGAATTCAAAAACTTATCATTCAAATGACTTGAAATTTGGTGTCTAGTCATAGTTTGAACCGAAGATTTGAAATATCTCGTTAAAATTGGGTATTGCTATTGAAAAAAAATGAGGTTTGGGTTCGTTTTAATATGTAGATGGCCCCCTAAGCAGATTTTATATACATAATTTAAAAGTAGACTTTATTTTCAATCGTTCGGTACCAGTATCTTCCGTCTGCGATAATTTGTTAAAGAATTAGTTGGGGGTGTTTTCTTTTTTTTTTCCACGACTGTACCACAAAAACGTACTAGAAATTTTTGCTTTATTTAATTGGCAGAATACGGTGATTTAAAAAGGTAAAAATTACGATACAATTTTTGTGGTACATAAAAGCGTAAGATGTTGGCAGCTGTGATATTGTATCTGTTGACCACGTTTCTTATCATTCTAAACATGCTGAATATACCGTCGGTGCCATATTCAGTGTTGCCAGATTGGGGACTTTTTTAATTCAAATTATTTTACTGTCACCACTTTTTTTAAATAGTATAATTCACCTTATTTTTCAGAATTTTTAATCCATTTTTAAATAGACCGAATATTTCTATTTAAAAAAAGCGATGACAATCAACAATCTGGGGACAAAAAAGTCCCCAAACTGGCAACACTATGTCAAACTATCCAACATGAAAACAGTGCTGCCAGTGGGCTACATTTTTTAAATTCAGATTTCTTGATTGGCACCACCTTTTTGAAATAATAAAATTCTCCTTATTTAATGACATATTTATTATGTGGAAAACAATGGGAATTTTGCCATTTCAGAAAAGTGGTGCCAATCAAGAAATCTGAATTAAAAAAAGTAGCACACTGGCAACACTTTTTTCATATTGGATTGTTTAACATGGTACATACGATATGATATATTATGCTCAGGCTTCTTTTGAAACAATGCTCATACCGTAAAAATTTCCTCAGCAAATAAA
Organism: Maratus speciosus; assembly: GCA_963932465.1. Classification (NCBI taxonomy): domain Eukaryota; kingdom Metazoa; phylum Arthropoda; class Arachnida; order Araneae; family Salticidae; genus Maratus; species Maratus speciosus. The sequence continues at coordinate 438,463,567 of OZ010787.1, forward strand.
CTCCGATAAAAATTTCCATGGATTTCATCCTGATTGATTATTTTTATGTTGCTGTTAGCTTTTTCAGAATATAGACATCCGTGTAAGTGTACCAAATTGAACGACAGTAATCGAATTATTTCAACAGTTTACGTTTAGGACTTCCACCCATATTTTGGAAAAAGTAGATATCAAGTAATCAACTCTCAACCTTCTGGTTTTTTTCCAAGTCAAATAATCATTATAAGTGCTCGTTTCAAGTTGGTTGATAATTAACTTTTGGCTTAATTTCAATTGCAAAAAACCTGAAAGTTAGCTACAGACATTAAAACTTATCGATATTTCACAAAATGTACGTTTTCGATCCAATAATTAATTAACCCCTTGCGCTCTGGCGCTGTTTGCGGATGTATGTCACTTGCCATCAGTGTTTCTCATCTGGAATTTTTTTTTTTTTTTTTTTTTTTTTTTTTTTTTTTTTTTTTTTTTTTTAGAAATTTTGGATTCACACCACAAAAATTTAATTGGTAATTTTCTTTTACTTCATTTGTGGAAAATCAATCGCCTTGTAAAACAAAAATAAGAGTTAAAACTATCTGGTCAGAATTTGGAATGCCTAATTAAACAATCAGCTACATATCTTGACGTGCTGCGTTCGTCATTGTCGGAATGACTAAAATAGCATGAAGTACGCTGCGTACGTCACAGAACGCAAATAGTTAATATACACTATGCAATATAATATATCTGTAAAGTTTTCTGAAAAGTTTAAAATGTGCATTAAAGGTTTATCTTTTTGAGAAAAGAAGGCAATGCAAGCTTCAAAAATGTATAAAATAAATTACAAAATAAGATTATTTTAACCCCTTAAAGGGCGGTGGTTCATTTTTGAACCACTTAATTTTTATTTCTAAAGGCCACATTGGCACCATAATTTTCCAATGAAATTTTTTTCTTTTGTTAAATACATGAAGAAAAGCCTTTTTCTTATTTTCAATTCAATCTGTTTGTAAAATCTGCTGCCATTCAATTTTTACAGCGTTTTACGAATAGAAGTATTCTGACCCTGAAAGGGTTAAACAAATAAAACAGCTATTAATTTTAAATAATTTACGCTTTTTAAATTTGTATATGTGTCTCTAGAGAAAATTAGTTATATGTATTTTTTTTTTTTTTTTTTTTTTTTTTTTTTTGCTCCAACAATATCTGTATATGACACTCTATACATGTATCTCATCTGAATTATAATAAAGGGAAAAAGCAGTCCTACAGAAAGTTGTTTACCTCGTAATATGCTCAGGGTTTCTACTGGTCAGAAAATGTGAATATCAGTAGGGAAGGATGGGTAAAGTGCCCAGTGAGGGCAAAGTGGCCATTTGGACTTTTATGTTGTATAGTCCCCCCCCCACACACACACACACGCATGGGATCTGGCCGAAACAGTCACCGTAGGTGCTGCTAGTATTGCTTGCGATTTAGAAGCGGAACACTACATTTTTCTAGTTCTGAACTCATTTTATTTGGGGGGGGGTCGCATTTTTAAATTTGGGCAAGTAGTAAAATTTCTTGATTAAAGCAAAATAATATGTAGTGTTATAATTATTTGCTTTTATGCTTCCTTATCAATGTGAAGTACCTTTTTAAATGATGTGTGTTTGAAAACGCGAAGTCATGTAGAATAAATGCTAGGCCACAGTTTTTGTAATGGCGTCATTCCGGGCAAAGTGGCTCCAAAGACGTCGGACAAAATGGCCAGATGCATAATTTGTCCGGAAACCATTTTTTATTCATCGTTAATGACAAAATACTACCCAAAATGTTTTCTTTGAAAGAAAGAAGAAAGGTTGGGGTAACAGCTTCTGCTGAGAAAGGCTTACTCTCGACATTTGCAGTCTGCATGTCTGTTGAGTGCACCAGTGTTCCTCCAATTGTCATATTGATACTCATTACAATGGAAGTATTAATTAACCCTTTCAGGGGCAAAGTACTTCTGTTGCTAAGATGTTAAAATGATTGAATGACAGTGGTTTTTATGAACAAATTTATATGAAACTAAGTAAAAGCATTTACTTCGCGTGCATTGCGTGTACATACGCAAAATATAATTCCTTTATTTTAGTGCCAATGAGGCATTTGGGAATTAAAATTAAGTGGTACCTATCATACAACGGTGCTCTTCAAGGGGTTAAGAGAAACCGACATATCCTTAAAATAGCGAAGGTTCAACTGTAACCGTTCTTGCAGGGGTTGATTACTGCCGGGGAAACCTTCCACCAGTAAATTTAAATAGTTTTTTTTTCGCCTTCGGACTTCTTATTAATGTAAAAATTCAATCAAAAATAATGGCAAAAAGATATATTCATTTTTACTGGTGGAAGTTTACTTGGGTGATAGTTAGTCTCTGCGTTTCCACCATATTGTAACAACCGAAAACACCCTTATCAGTGTCAGTGAAAAAGATTATAATTCCTGGTCAATCTGACATCTGTAAAAAGAATTAGAAAATTTTTACCATATTTGCGACAGAAATTTTCGTCGAATAAGGCTTTTAAATAAGATGCAATTTTCAATTCAAATTTACTGGTGGAAATTTTCCCCGACGGTAATCAGAAACTATTCATCCGATTTAAAAGAAACAGCCACCATCTTGTGACAACTTCCTCAGTTACTTCACTCACAACAGGTAGGCGATAAGCTATATGTCTCCTCCTCTTTATTCATAACTCCATTCTCATTACTGTTTACTTTATCTTGTAACGACTTACAACTTAAAATATTACAGAATATAATGCTTACTCTTAAAGTGCGTTATTTTAGCTTGCTTTTATTAAATATGCTTCCTGAATCGATGTGATTTGTTCATTTACCTATGCTGGTCACTTTACCCTCCTAGGCGGGCAAAATGGTCATTTTGTAAATTCCTATTATAGCAAAGTGTACATTTTAAAATATTTTTTTAAAGTAAAATAGAAATTGAAACTAAAGCTGTTATAGTTACTATGGGTTTGTAAAATTTTTAGAAAAGGTATCATAAAAATTCATCAAACCTTAGAGTGGCTAAACCATGGAACTATTAATAAAGGGGAACTGACATATCTTTAAATTAGTGAAGCTTCAATTGTAACTGCTATTGCAGAGGTTGTTTACCGCCGGTGGAAACTTCCACCAGTATATTTATATAGAAATTTTCTACTTATTTAAATGCCTTATTGTTGCAAAATTTCAGTCATAAATAATGGTAGAAACAGTTTTTCATTTTTACTGGTAGACGTTTACTTTAAAGGTAGTCAGGACCTGTGTTTCCGCCATATTGTAACAACCAGGGAAACAAACTGACAGTTTTATCAGACAAACTGACACCAGTAAAAACAAACAGAAATTTTTACCACATTTGTGAGAAAAAATTTCCGTGAATAAGACGTTTAAGTAAATCGAAATTTTCTATTCAATTTTACGGATGGAATGTTTGCCCTGGCGGTAATCAGAAACTGAAGATCCGATTTTAAAACAGCTGCTGCCATCTTGTGACAACCTCCTCAGTTACTTCACCCGCAGCTAATAGTCAGTACACTATATGTCTCCTCCTCTTTTTTCATAACTCCATTGGTTAACCTTCCTTCCCTTATTTCCGAACAGTATTCATTGTCTTATTTAATTACAGAATTCTGAAATTAAATATGGCGAATATTGCTATAGGAAAATACTGGTTATCAAGCTCCTTACCCATAGTAACCCTAAATGCTATTTCATAATTGAATATATGATCCATATACATATCGAAGTTTGCAAATTTACATCATAAATATGTTAGCAAGATAAAAAAAAATATTGTATCACAAACAGATTCTTAAAAAACATTAAATACGCAGATATTTATCAATAATCTATTGTTTAAACGTTTGACAGATGTTTCCACATGATTAAAAAAGTATCTCGAAAATTCGTGGAAAGTTCCTTAAAGTACATATTCTTAAAAATTTTTATATATGGCTAAATACTGCTGGATTATATTTACATTCCTCTATATTATCTAGCCAATATCGGAATTTTTATTCATTTATTAGAATGGTATTTGCCGAGAAGAACAGATTCTGGATTTTTGAATACCAGTATTTTACTATAGAAAATTTTGCTTCATGTAATCTTAGAATTCTCCTGCTAGTTGAATCAAACTTTTCTGTATGAAATACTGGTATTAAAATATTTGGAGATCTCTGAATTCATCTGCTCATTTTGTTCTCTGTGCACTAGTTAGTTAAAAGAATTTTCTGATAATTAATGACTTGAGATTCTTTAAAAGAAAAGGATAAATCTATAACTAGCGAATATATTGTTCTAGTGATAAATCATTTGTTAAGACGTTTCTATTAATCAATCGCTATTTTTATAAGTATATATAAAGAATGAATAATATGGTTATAAATCAAGCTTTTTTTAAAGAATTATTAATTAGAAAATAAAACATATGAACTAAACTAAAATTATTTTTAATCTCGAAAGGTTCTTTATTTTACTTACGGAAAATAGTAAGCAAAATAAATTATCCAGTTCCAGTCTTTTGAACAATTTAAACGGCTAAAAAATCTTCACTCACAATAAAACTATTTAAACGTCTGAAACATCTCGAACATAAATTTTTTATATATAAATACAAAACACTGGATTAATTAACGGTGGTGGATTGTAAAATTAATAATGTACTTAAGATTTTTTTAATTAACGCTTTAAATAAATAGCAAATTTTTTTATCACTTTGAAAAAAAATAGAAACACATAAAAAACAGAAACATTTAAACTTGTCTAATTTGCTTAATTGAAATTTAATTAAACAACGGCATTAGAATCTAAATTGCTTTTTTTACTAGCTTGAAAGATTGGATATTTTTAGTCGCTTTAATGAGTCACATTAATATTATAACTGTAATATTGTGGCATAATTTAAAAAAAATTATCAGCTAATAAAACTTAATGAAACTGTTGCATTGTAAAATAGTCATTAATTTATTTACGTACTTTCTTTATTTTTGCCAATAAAATTGCAAATGTAAGATTTTCATTATTTTGTAACTATGGCATACAGAAAAATTAGTTGTAGAAGGAATGATATTTTATTGTGTTGCGGTAACAGAGCTGTAAACTTCCAATTTTTGAGTAGCACAATTTTCGAACACAAATTTTCTGTTCATTTAAAGCAAAATTCTGCGATTAATAAAGACAATAATTACTTTGCGGAAAAAGCAGTAGACAAAGACACGAAATGTTGGCAGCTGAATATTAGTCAAATGAATTAAAATAGAACTGACAAATTCAAAAACAGTTACATTTACCGGAGTCGGTTCTTTTACGTTTTTGACTACTACTATTTCCAAACAATAATCTTCCTTTAATATCAACAAAATTTGCGAAAGAAATCGCCTAAGATGATTAATGTTTGGATATATTTATAGCTAAAAGAGACCGCACCAATACCAAAATTTACCAGTAACGTTAATTTTATGTTTTTATTTAACCCCTTTGGGACCGGCAGCTCTTGCACAAATTTTATTCAATTGGCCCCACTTTTTGAAAATGTTAGCCTTACTCAAATAATCACGAAATTGCTCTTATTAATAAAAGCAAATATTACCTTTCATTTTATTGGTACCAAAAACAAATTAGGTATGTACTTTTTGTAGGTGCATATGTAAAAGTGGTTACCTTCACATATTCATTTTTAATGGTTTTCTCTTTTCATCCCCCCCCCCCTTTAAAATTATGTCTTTTTCTAAATACTTAACTTTAATTATCATTCTGTATGGGGATTAAATTTATTTTGTAATGGTAGTTTCCTTTTATAAAATTAAGAGGTCAGATTTTTTTTTATCTCCCTGCAATTCTCTAATCGCAGCGCACTGTATTAAAATGAGAGAAAATATATCATTTCCACTTTTCATATTTTACTCGCATGCCTAATTTAGCTACTATCCAGTATTTACCCAGACATTTTACATGTGTACTTTTGACCTTTACTCCGCCCCACCAGTGGCCGAGAGGTTCTGCTCTCGAAGCTGGTAGACGGGAGGTGCTGGGTTCGATCCCAATCGCGCCCGTCGGCCTAATCGTTCGGAGTTTTCGTGGTTTTCTTCGAGCCGTGGATCTTCCATGAGTTAATACGGTTTAGGTTCCCTTAGAAAGACCCCCACGGAGGGCACTCCCCCCGGGCCTATATCCCTCGTGTAGATAATTGGCCGTCAAAAATCAACCCAACCCAACCTTGACCTTTACTCCTGCTGTCTATCTTTTCTGCAGCGTATAACATTATTTCATTATTAGTACTCTGCCTTTAACTTCTTATTTTTTTTTATTAATACTCATTTTCGATGCTTCAATCCCACGAGACTTTTGGCAACTCCCTGTAGAAATTTAGTCTTGTGGTTTTATGTATCAGTATTGCTCCAGTAATCATTTGGCATTAAATAATTTATATTCTGCCCTTTGACACCCCCATATTGAGTTTTAACCCTTTAATGCGCAGCTTTGCATCTATGCAAACAACACTGTTTTGAATTTAATAGAATTTTTTTTATTCGCATATACCTAATTCCCACGAGAAAATTAAAATAGCAGTGTTTGCGTTAATTAAAAAACGGGTATTCCGTATTTAAATAAAGCGAAATTGACCACTGATAGTTTCTGGTGTAAAGTAAGATTCTCTGAACTACGTAATTTCTAGAGCGTATTCTATTTTGGGAATTAAAGGGTTAAAGGTTAAGTTTTATAAAATAAATACCGTGATTTCCGGTGTATAGCCCGTGGATCAAACAATCGTGTTTCATCCCAGAAATTTTAAAAAATAAAATGTAACATTTTAGATCACGGTAAATATTGGTCTCCAAATACTGAATAAAATTTCTGGGACAAAACTGAATTGTTTGATCTGTAGGCTATACGCCGGAAATTACGGCAATTATATAAAATAAGATATTTGGAGGCATACTTATTAAAGTATTTACTAATTTGCATTATTTTAGCGTAAAACAGCCACACGACAGTAGTTCTTACTTGTATTGCAGATGTGCAACAGAATAAAAGAATGACGTATTATATGAAAAATATATCTCTGATTTTTTTCACTATTTTTCCTGTGTAATAAACCTTTCAGAGAATCATATACAATTTTTTCGAAACAAAATAAAACATCGCGCATTTAAAGGTTAACTAACGGAAAAGAATGCCTCCGCTCAATAATTTCCAGCCATATCATACGTTATTGGCTGTATTTAGGTATATGTAGTTCAGCCAATTCTTGATGACTTCAAGAAAATGTAATGAAGTCACTCTTCTCTTGATTTTTGTGCTGGCAAGATAAGATGTAGAAATTTTGCTCTAGTCTCCAGCACCGGCCGCTTGCGGTCGCTTTGTGAATTTTGAAGAATGAACCTGGTGCATAATAAAGAATTACAACATTTGATTTTGTGCTTGTCAACTTACACGGCCAACGTACGTAAAAAAAATCATCTACCATAATAAAATCACCTTTATATGCATATATGTAGGGCTGCCACAGGCGACAATTTTTATATTCTGTTCGTACTAGTATTGTTTAAATATAAATTTTAGTATATTTTTCTTGCAAATGTTGCCAAAGTGTGTAGTAATGATTTCTGTTGTGAAAAGGTGGTACCAGTTAGAATTAAAAAATAGTCACCTGTGGCAGCCCTGTATATGCACCCATGGTCCGGAATGCGTTAAAAAGCATAATCCATAATTCTACAAAACGCAGCAGTGTTTGGTGATAGTCAGTTTCATAAACTTTTAACGATTTGATAAACCATTTGATTAACAAAGATCGGTTTTCGGTTATATAATTCTACTTTCTTGAGGTTTTTGTTAAAATGCTTCTTTTACCTTTAACTCTTTCCCGCACGGGAAATTTCTGTTGAAAAATGATGAAATGATTGACTGACACCCTAATCTTAAAACGACATTTTAGGAATTAAAAACATGTTACTTTTAATGTTCATTGTAAAAGGAAAATTTTACTAAAGTATTCTTGGTGGCGTTCGTAAATTTGGAATTAAAATTAGGTATCCCGACCCGGGCACAGTGTGCCGGAAAGGGTTAACCCCTTGAGGGGTGGTGGGATATATTATATCCCACCTAATTTAATTAAGATTTGCCCCAGAAATTTTTTTATTAAGTTTTACTTTTATAGCTTTGGAGGGAAAATGTTGAAAAATTCCTTTTCCTTATTTTGAAATAATTTTTTTCGAAATGTCCGGTGGGAATTCAGCATTAGACAAAAGCAACTGCTTGCCCCTCAAATGGTTAACGTGTTTTTCTAATTAAAGGGCATCGCCGGATAAGCATTGGAAACATGCCTTTCAATCACATTTCCTGATTTTTTTTCCCAGATGTGGCTACATAACAGACAATATGTTTACCCTATTATCACCCTATATATATTGATATTTAATGAGATAAAAATGATTTTTCGATTTTTTAAAAAACGGATTTTCTCAAAAACTGCGGCGCGGAATTTCATCCCTTTAACTGAGGATATATAGACACCAAAGATGCATAACTGGTATTTTTTGTATAATTTTCTGTTTATAAAAACTGTGTGAAGTAGCGAGATAAAAATTAAAAAAAAATAAAAATAGTATCTTATGGTTATCCGAAAATTACCATTTTCTGGTAAAAAATTCCCCATATGTGCCCGTATATTCTATATAAATGCCGAAAGTTTGCGTTGGGTACTACATATAAATATTTACAAAAATGTATATTAAAATTATTGAAATTCATTTTAAGGCGTTATTTGGGGGGGGGGGGAGCTATTTAAGTTTGACATCCGAAGAATTTTTAGAACAACGTCAGTAGACAATATGTATTTTAGATTCCACTAAGCATATAAGCCATGTTTATGAACTTCATGTTCATTTTGAGAATGTTGGTCATGTGTTCATTAAAATTTAAAATACAGGAATTCTGTATCTGTTTATTCCAAAAATTCTTCAGGTGTGCAAGTTGAGTAACTCCGCCCCAAATAACGCCTTAAAATGAATTTTAATAATTTTAATGTACATTTTTGTAAACATTTATATGTAGTACCCACCGCAAACTTTCGGCATTTATATAGAGTATACGGGTACATATGGAGAATTTTTTACACGAAAATGGTAATTTTCGGGTAACCATAAGATATGATTTTTATTTTTTATAATTTTTATTTTGTTATTTCATACAGTTTTTATAAACAGAAAATTATACAAAAATTACCAGTTATGCATCTTTGGTATCTATATATCCTCATTTAATGGCATGAAATTCCGTGCTGCAGTTTTTGAGAAAATCCGTTTTTTATAAAATCGGGAAAACATTTTTATCTCATTAAATATCAACATTTATAGGGTGATAATAGGGGAAATATATTGTCAGATATGTAGCCACATCTGGAAAAAAAATCAAGAAATTGGGTTGAAAGGCATGTTTCCAATGCTTATCCGGCAATGCCCTTTTAGCAGCTAAAACGTTTAATATGGAAATGGCTAATGTAACGCTGCACAATCTTTTTGCTTGAAATTCGTTTGTCACAACAATTATGAAAGGGGATATTCAATCTATTCGATTGGTACACGAATGTCAAACTGTAGCCCGCTGGATCTGATTATCTTTTTTAAAGAAACAGTTGACTTCTTGAATGTCAGAGATTCGATGATTAGATAAGGAAATGATTGCTATAAAATTTTAGTGGTATCCGGCGAGGAACAGTTTGACACCCTTGGATTAGAATGTTACTGTCATTAACCCTATCGCTGCGTAATTGTTTTATTAAAATAGCTTCAAAATTGCTAACTTAATTCCTTCGCGACGAGTGTCTTTTAAGAATTTTTATTCTTTTGCCACGGTTTTTCAAAACAAAAATTTTCGTCTGATTTAATCGGGAAAATGCTCCGATTAGATAAGGCAAAATTTACAATAAAAAGTAACTGGTGGGAATGATCAAGGCGGGTTAATTAGACGGAGAAAATGCATCCCCGATGAAATCTCGGGTTGCGCAAATCTTATGTTGCCTGAGAAACTCTCGGATTGTGCAGCGAGAGGGTTAAGTAAGCTGAATTGTTTTGCGCGTAAATAGTGGTGTCTTGATCTCCCGCGAGGCTGCGGTTGTGAACGTCTTGGCTAATGTGATCAGATGAATCGATATGTATTATGTGTACAGCCTGTCTCAAATTTATAACACAAAATAAAATATAATAATAAAATGGGTAAGAAAAATATATGGAAAAAAATTGCAATATATATTCAAAATGACATTGCAATGAAACATAGTAAAGGTATTATCAGCATCATCGACATTATTTATTTAAAATGTACGCCTTTTTAATGTTAAAAAGCCACTGTCTCAAAAGCTTAGCCATACCTTGCAAACGTTAACAAATTCTCGATTAGTTTTAAACAACAAGCCTTTTACTAAGCAGTAAACAGCAAACATATAATTTTTGCTGTTTATTTAAGATGCATAAAGCTATGGAATTTAGAAAAGGGGAAATTTTAAAGATATTAGTTGAAATCGATAAAAACCTCGTTATTGATATTTCTAGAATAATCGTTCAAATGGGGGATAAACAGAGAACGTGCTTGAAATAACAACTTTGATCAAAACTAAAATGTCAGCGGTCACTTGTAACAAGTGTTTAGAGGGAGTGGAAATTGAAAGATTGGTGTCAATGCAAAATATATCAATATATCGATAAGGCAAATAAAAATAATCTCTGAGTCAATATCTCAAAAGTAATGCATAAATATGCACTGCAAGAATATTGTTTTAAGTAATATCACAACTGCCAAAGTTTACGCTTTTCTCTTAGCACTAAAACTTACTATTGGCTATATCCATGAGTACTTGTAGCAAAGTTGCCAGATTGTGGACTTTTTTCTCCCCAGATTGCTGATTGCCACCGCTTTTTTAAAATACAAATATTCGGACTATTTAAAAATAAGGCGAATTATACTATTTTTAAAAAGTGGTGACAGTCAAATAATCTGAATTAAAAAAGTCCCTGACTTGTAGCGTAAGTCCCATGCTACGATTTTTAGCTATCAGTATTTTAGAACAGAAAACTGTTACTCATTTTATCGGAGATATCTCATTAATTGAATAAGGCCAAACAAACTTTTAAAAAATAACGGTGGCCAACAGGCATAGAAGTTATCAGCTATGTGACTTACACTACAAAAACCCATGGAGCTAGCCTATTAAAATCGGCTTATTTAACCCCTTAACCTACAATGACGGGCATAGCCCGCGTACGATGATCGAGCCAAATGTAAATTCTTCTTACCACTAAAATTTCACAGTAAATATAGTTTAATTTAATCGGCGAAATTCCATGATTAAACAAGGCGAAAATCTCTATTAAATTTTAGTGGTATCTATGGATTTGCCAAACCGTAGGTTAAGGGGTCAACCGTCAAAACAAAGCGTTATAAGTAAGCGAACAAACTTAATGCTGGAATCAGGCGTAAATTAACACAGTTGCGCCACCTTGTGGACGGAGTGATAATTCACATGCGCGGGCTTTTAGCGTGGCGCGTATTTCCTAAATCTTTAGTCACTCATGGAATTGAATTTTGTTTGCCACATTTATTGCAAAACAATGGCGTAGCGAGAGAGGCATCCAAATGCACTTGACACCACAAAGTTTTCTTCGCCTTATCAAAGGTACTTCAGTTATTAATCAAGTTCAAAAAAACTTTACAATTTTAGTGGTGTGAGTAAGAAAACAGTTAGGTATCTACCTGTAGTTCACACTCCATCCGCTACGTGGCGCATGACCTTGATTGATGTGACCTCGCTTTTAATCTTGCGGTTATTTCTCCCATTTAAGATAGGACGCTTACTTACATCGCTTTGCATTAAAATGCAGTGATTAAATAAAGCAACAATTTCTATTAAATTTCAGTGGTAGGGAAAAAAGTGTAAAAGTTAGCAGCTATGTAATATATCTTGCAAACCGCGCCTAAAATCACACCCTAAACAGTCCAGAATGCATGGTTCCATTGGTCCGTATTTTGAAAACCAGCAGTATTTTATAAAAAAAACCTTTCTGGTAGGTTTCCGCAAAAATTGCAACAAAAACGGTTTTCGAGGTAAGTTTCGACGGAATATACAAGGATATATTTTTTATAGGTGTTCAAAATACGGATCAAGTGAGAGCTCTGAGAATGGATTGGGTAGATGTTGTATGGCACTGTTGCCAGATTGGGGACATTTTTGTCCCCAGATTGTTGATTGTCATAGTTTTTTGAAATAGAAATATTCGTCCTATTTAAAAATGGATGGAAAATTCTGAAAAATAAAGCGAATTATACTATTTTTAAAACGTGGTGACAGACAAATAATCTGAATTAAAAAAGTTCCCAATCTGGCAACACTGTTGTATGGGCACAAGTGTCTCACCGTATTATTCAGCGAAGGAAATATGCATAATTTGGAGGTCCTGATGGCTGCCATTCATTCTGGAAACAGCCACGTACTTCCTTCAGTATATGACAAGGCGGCAAGTCTCTGATGTGTTCCTTTAACGGACAAACCTACCGGGCATTTCTTCATGAGAAACAAAATTCAGCAATGTATCAATAGGCACTAGAGCAACATATACTTACATTTGGTGGTATCGCCAAAGTGGAAATTCGGACGGCACAGCAATGTTTCCATCCACAGTACACATACTAGGAAGCAATGGCTTTCCATCCGAAATTTTAACATTTTAGATTGGTCAGTTTTTATGCCGGACATAAACCCAATTGAGACCATTTAGGGTATCTTACCCGTGAACTATACAATAACGGAAACCAATATGACTCTACTACACAACGAAAAGTACCCATTGAAAAATCATGGTATTTTCGGCTACCAAAAATATTTCAAAAGCTAATCTATTCAATGAAAACACATTTATGTAAGGTTATCTGAAACCAGGACAATATTTTTAACCCGTCACTTTGAAGTGATAAACACACAAATAAATTAAAAGTATACTTTTAATTTAAAAAAAACTTAGTTCCTTTCTACCACTATAATTAAAATAAATATTCGCTTTATGTCATAACAGAAGTCTGCAAATAAATAAAGATCTTTAAAATTTGTGGTATCTAACCCTACATCTGAGCAAAATACATATTTAAAAAGGAAAATTCGTGAAGTGTATGATTAAACCCTTAATTACAGCGTCTAGAATACCTTGTGTGGAAATATGCTATCCAAACAGTGCTAAAAATTTGTATCGCTTAAAAGTGCGACGATACTGATAAAATAGCCACGTGTCGATCGCAGCGACATCTGCGGGATTTCCGTATTACTAGAATTACATCGTATAGACTAGCAATATCTTGCAGTTGTAGAAAATATTCTGCAGATGTCGCTGCAATCTTCATATTTCAGCAGCATCGTTGCACATTTAAGGGATACAGTATTTTAGCGCTTTTTTAAGTATTACAGGGATAGCGGATTTTCACACTAAGTAGTCTAGGCACTATACCTTAATTGTCGTTCCCGAGTGCCCCTCGGGCAAAAAGTGTTTTCTAGCTTCGATACTAAAAGCTTTTGGATACCACTTAATTTTAACTGTAATCTTTGGTTTCTTAAATGACGTACATTTTTTGATTGTACAAAGCCAAATATTTTAGTAAAAAAAAAAGTTGTGCATGGTACTGATTTTTCATTTAGTGCGTCAAAAAAAAGAAACAGTTAAAGTGTTAATATATAGAATCATGTAACAGTATTATGCCTTAACCCCTTAACGCTCGCATTAAATTACGGTTAAAAATGTCAAATTGCTTATTGGCACCACTTTTTTGAAAAAGAAATGCTCACCTTGTTTAGTGACAGGTAAAAGGATACCATAATAAAGCCAATTACACTATTCTATAAAACTGGTGGGAATCAAACAAATATGAATAATCTGAAAAAAAGACACAGCCCGTGAATATGACGGGAGCGAGAATTAAGGGATTAAATGCATAGTGATTCATATCTACATCATTTTTTTTTTAATTCTTAGCAACCAGTATATTTATATAGATTTATCCTGTAAAATTTACAAAAATATAAAGTTAAAAATCTATCTTAAAATTTCTCGTGTCAAATCTTTAATATAATATTAATTCTAAAAAAATAATTATGAATTTAAGGTTTAAGTTTTACAAAATAAAAAATCATATAAAATAAGGTATTTAGATTCATACATATTAAAATATTTACTAATTTCAATAATTTAATTTTTACTTGTATTGCAGATGTGCAACATAAGAAAGGGTTCATGCATTACACAAAAAATGTATATCTGACTATTTCATTATTTTTCCTGTGTTATAAACCTTTCAGAGAATCATATATAATTTTTTCGAAACAAAATAAAAAATCATGCATTTAAGAGTTAAATGATGTATTTTTTTTATTGTGCTCAAATATTTCAGGCACTGTTTAGTTACATAATTTTATGACTTTATATCAAAGTTATGATAATATAGCACCCAATTTCTTCATTTTTATATGATTTATTTGGATAATTTCACAGAATCTAATAAGTAAAAAATATGCTTTTCTTTACTTTTGTATTTCTATTTAATAAACTGCATTTTCTTGCTGCTCCTAAACTTTTGAGTCAGATAGTATTACAATGACTCCGTCGTCGATGAAGATAATTTCCAAGCGCAATCTGAATTTTCTGTTGCATTAACCCTTTCAGGAGAAAGTAATTATGTACCTGTAAAATTTAATCCACACCAGAATTTTCAAAAAATTTGAAACTAAGGAACTTCATTTTTACAGACTTTTCCCCAAAGTTATAAAATTTTTAAAAAATGTTGAACATTTCTGCTACAAATCTTGAGTAAATTTAAGTTATATAAAAAAAAAAATATCCCACCAGAGAGTGTAAACGCCAAGAAATGCTTTTTTGTGATCATACCGTTGCTCTTCGAAAAGTCTTTGTTTCAAAATTCAGTTCTAAAGGAATATTTCAAAAGCAACAAAATCGGAAAGCATATAAATGTGAAATGTTGTGTACGTTGAAAACACATATGTGAATTACTTTTTCAACACATTGCGAGCCAGCAAGTTTTATTAAATCTGAGTTTTCAAACAGTAGAAGCTCCTGATATGATGTGGAATCACATATTTTTCTGAAATTATACCTTTCCTCTAAATTTCAGTTAAAACTGATCTTTAATTACTTAATTATTATATCCTGTACTTTATTGCAATGCCCTTTGTAATTCCAAAAGAAAAGAAAGGAAAGATATGTAACATATGCCTTTTTCACTAAAGCAGCTCGCACATAGATCGGATTAATTTAGATGATTATTCACCCTCACTAGATCTATATAAAAAAAATACGGCTTAGATGCTTTATATTCCCTCAGCCGTTGTTTTGAATTGTTTAGCGATTTTTTGTTGGCGTGTTGGCGGTGTTTATGGATATGGCAACCTCGATATGTGGAATCCCGTGTGACGTGTGTTGTGACGTGTCGTTCTGGTAACCCTTGAGAAGCTCATTTTGGCTTGGAATATTGTGAATGTATTTTGATATCGTGTTGTATAGTTCTGCCTTCTTATTTTTATATGAAATTTATTCTATTTATTTGATTTTACTATGGTTTCTGTAGTCCGTTTAAACGCTCTTGCTGTAAATTTTTAATTAGGATTTTTAATTAGGAAATTTTTAATTAAATTAGGAAATATGAGGAAATTTTGACAAGAAAAGAAGGTTTGTTTATAGAGTGTGAATGCGTATTCATAAGCCTATTTTGGAAAATGACGGTGATTATATTTCGTGCTAGAGCTTTCAAGAAAGCACATGTATGTTAAGGTATGTTGATAATTTTATGTATATTTTGCTGCTTTAAGAGTTTTTTACATTATGAGATTGCTACAAATCGAGAATTGCTGAATTTTGAGAATGCTACACCGCGAGAAATGCTGAATGCAGTGTTATTTTTATTTCGGTTAATGTGCGCGAAGCGCACATACAACGATTACTGATTGCCATTTTAGCGAATTTTGTTTTTTATGTGTATTTTGCTGCTTTAAGAGTTTTTAACATTTTGAGATTGCTAGAAAGCAAGAACTGCTGAATTTTGAGAATGCTATACAGCGAGAACTGATGAATGCAGTGATGTTTTTTTCGGTTAATGTGCGCGAAGCGCACATACAACGATTACTGATTGCCATTTTAGCGCATTTTTTTTATTATTTACATTTTATTTTCGTTAAGCCAAATATGCGTGTAAACCGGTGCTTGGCGACATTTACTACTTTGCGGAAAAGGGGTTTTCACGCCAAGAAAAATTCCAAGTTGGCGGCCGCGGGAGCTTATGACATATCTTCCAAAAATACTTTCTCTGTCCCGAATTAGTTGCTACATTTGATTACTTTTGTACTGATTATTGATACTATTATTTTGTTTGAACATTTTTCAGAAATTCAGGGTGCTATTCTCTCAATCAACAACATTTACTTATCAAGCATTCCCTCCGTCTCTCCTTAAATAAGTACCAAATTAGTTTACAAAATCCAGGGTTCGCACGTTCTTAAGCCATGCCCATCTTGTAAGGATTCTTCCAACAGTAATCGCATAAAACTACCTTCTAGCTATTGAATTGTTAATTCTTTAGGAAGAAAATTATCTTTATGGTATACTGGAGGTAGAGCCCTTAACGCTAGAACCGCCATAGCGGTCATTTTGACCGGTATCAAATAAAAATACTTCGATTCAAACCAGAAATTTCTTTCTAAAATAAGTTAAATATGTGCCACGGAAAAACAAGTTAAATAAGTAAATTAGACAGATTTAAATAAAAATTTTGGTGTAAAATATTTTTATAACGCTTGAGTAAAATTTCCGGCGGTTCTAGTGTTAAGAAATGGTGTCGATCTACTAAACTGAATAGGAAGTTATTTATGACTCCACTCACTTGAAATGTAGCAACTAATTTGGGACAAAATTTTCGACCTAAATGTCGCAACTAATTTGAGACGGAGAGAGTAATAAATATTGACTTTGCTTTCGGTCTTCAGTTTTATTCTCTTTCCATGCAATGTCCTGTAGAAATGTCCTCTTTGCTCTGCTTAACTTTTGAATTTAAACTTCTTCGTTAATTCATAAACATTTCCAGTACATGCGGTCTCTTTTGCCTTCCATACTATGTTCCCAAATCTTTGCTAATAACGTAAAGAATTGGCGATCGAATTCTTTCTGGCTTAATTTTGGGCTGCCCTGCCACAAATTCAAAATTCGCTTAATTGCCTAAATTCTAACGGATAATTTTGCTTATACAGGTTTTGTACGCATCAAGGGATTCATGGGATTTTAGGTGTCTTAGTACCAGAATTTTCGTAAAGCTGATTTATAAGATAAAGCCAGTAATCGCTACATCAGAAGAAATATTTCTGTTTTTCATTAAATAAGGCGAATATTACTTTACAAAAATTCTGAGAAAAGCTGCTTGAAAGTCTTTGATGAGTACGAACCCTGTTACATGATGTCATTCTTTTTTCATGTGCTCTTGTTCGGCGTGTAATGCCAATTTGTGCATTACTGAATCATCTTTTTCAATCACAACCCCTCGCTTCATGAAGACAATCATGTAAACGTATACGTAGAAGCGTTCTCAGGCACAATCCCTATCCGTTTCGGTATGGATTGTTTAATTTTATATTTCTAATCCAAATAAACTATCGAAAAGAACTATTTTAGAGCACACATTTAAAATAATTATTACAACCTACAGGTTTTTATGAGCTCCAGCGAATACATATAAATCGAAGCTGGTCCTCACTTACAATCTACTAATATTTTAAAGTGTTCAACTCTACTACAGGGGAGGTAGGGGAGGTACGAAACACTTTTTTTCTTTACAAATTTTTTACAACCCTTAGAAAGCTATTTATAAACAAATTTTTCGTGTTTTCTTATAAAGGGACCTTTTATTCATTTATTAAAAATATTGTGAATTTAAAAAATAGTAATTCAAAAAATATATGCCAATTATTTTGAATGGTTACTACTATATCAAATCTTTCCATTACTGGAGAGGATTTATACACTAGCAAGAAAGGTTTGATATATTGTTATTTAAATTAAAAAAAAAAATGCAGACAATTCAATTTATGCGTCATACAATTTTTTATGATAAATCTTGAAATATTTAAGTAAAATTTGAAACGAAATGACATTGACATATTTTTGTTTCAGAAATGTTTTGTACAAAAATATTTAAACTATTTCTATTATTTAAACAATCCTATTAACACACTTTGTAGAAAATAAATAATGAAAAAAACCCCTAGAACCCTAGCTGCAAGGAAAAATGAAGTGAACATTACTGATTTGCAAACAATTTAACATAAATCTAGCACATTTAAGATTCCTTTAACCGTTTCAGGGGCAAAGCATTTTCAATGCTAAAGTGTTGAATAAATGAATGGCACCGGAATTTACCAACAAATTTAATTAGAAATATGAAACGAGATATATTTCACTTTCATACTAAATGGAAAATATTTTACCAAAATGCTGGTGCCAATGTGGCGTTTGGGAATTAAAATTAAGTGGTTTCACAAACATACCACCACCCCTGAAAGGGTTAAAAGAAAAACTAATAACTCTATCATTTTGATAAGTAAAATTGGGTAGATTTAACGTTTTTTCAATTTTCCCTTCGTAAATTATAGAAATATTTTCCCTTTCAGGCCATTTAAACTTTTTCCCTTCTATATGACGAGCAAAGTGAACTAACCATCTATCATCGCACTGCTTTTCTATGTAACCCACATAATGTCTATGAATAGTCTCTTTGTTCTTCCTTACCAATTTCAGTAGCTCTTGCTGTAAAACAATAATGAATATTACAGTCCTATATTAGTTTGCAAACTTAAAAAAAACTATTAAATTTCAAATATACAAATGTGTAATTTCTCCCCAGCACTAACGTATCATTTCTCCCTATCATGCCTTATTGGATTTTGAATCACTTTGTATAAATGCAGTTGCAAAATGCCAATCTGATTTCTGGTAAAACTCACTCTAATTATGTGTTTTATAAATTAAAAAAATTACAAGATATTATCTTCACAATAATGAGAGTTATGAAAGAAAATCAGTCAATAAAAAAATTTACATTGACATTCCAAAAACCTTCAAAATTAAAAGAAAAGAAAAGTTGTCAGTTCTTCACTGATTAGTCCAGCTAATGATGGCTTCAGCAAATAAAAGAAGACTTCACATATGTTAGAATGGCTGTTAATGCCATTTGTCGAGAAATATTGTCAAAGTACCAACCCTCCCTATGTATCAAACCTCCACTACCTCCACTACCTCCCCTAGCTCCTTCTCCTGGAAGTCATTCGTAATTTGATTTCCTAGATAGATTGCTCAGGTTTTTGCATCAGTAACGTCCTCTCTAAGAAATGGATCATTTCTTTTTCAGATACCAAGAATTGCTTTGATAAACGGATTCTTTAACCCCTTGAGGGTTGGTGGTATTTCTATGAAAACACTTAATTTTAATTACCAAATGCCACCTTGGCATCAGAAATTTAGTTTAAAAAGTTCGCTATATTATATATGCGAAACATAGCTTTTTCTTCTTTACAAAGAGATTTGTTTTCAAATTCCGGTGTCACTCATTAATTTCACCACTTTAGCAATGGAATTATTTTGCCCCTGAAAGGGTTAAATAATCAGAATTTTCCCTTCCAGAATTTGCTTGTTGCCTGACAGATTTGCGAATTTCGAAATTTTCCATTAAAAACACAGTGAAAAAATATTTCGCCATTCTTGAAAAAACAAGACTATTTCATTTAATCAAACAATTTATAAATCTAATATTTTTATTTAAAATCGGTATATTTTCAGATATTTTTGTATGATTAGTTGTCAAAATTATGTTTGTAATAACAGTAGGCTGGTAGAAGTACATGTAAACCAGTACTTGTTTGATTTAACATATTTCTAGAAAAATACGCTAACTCGATAAATAAACGCTAGCTCGAGAACGCTTAACCCTTTGAAGGACATGCAATTGTGTTTCTGTAATGTTGAATTGCCACCGGAAAATTGGTAAAAATTTATTGCATAATAACGAAAGACAGTTTTTCAGCTCTTTTTCACCAAAGGTATAAAAGTAAAATTTATTTAAAAGTTTCTGATGCAAATATTAATTAAAATTAGGTGGGATATAATATATCTCACCTAATTTATATTATTGTAATATATCCCACCGCACCTAAAGGGGTTGAACGTCAATGGCATTTTGAAAGGCACTGTCATAGCTACAAAACGACATAAGAAGTTACACTGTGAACAAACCCTTTCTTCAAGCGCCATCACTTTTAACACTAAAAAGGTCGTAAGGGGTCATTATGACCCCTACCATATGAACATATTTCGGTATGAACTAAAAATTTCTTTGTAAAATAAGTTTAAAAGAAACAAAGAAGAAAAATGCTAAATAAATATCTTAAAAGATTTAAATAAAAATTCCGGTTTAAAATATTTTTATAAAACTTGAGTAAAATTCCCCGTCGTTTCAGCGT
This sequence comes from Maratus speciosus, assembly GCA_963932465.1. Classification (NCBI taxonomy): domain Eukaryota; kingdom Metazoa; phylum Arthropoda; class Arachnida; order Araneae; family Salticidae; genus Maratus; species Maratus speciosus. Next base: position 438,484,130 of record OZ010787.1, read on the forward strand.
TAAAAATTAAAAATTATAAACCACCACACCTGGTATAGATTCAAATGCATCTTAAGGTTAGTTAGGGTAACTGGACCCACGAGGTAACTGGGCCATAGGCTATTTTATAAAAAAAAACTGTTGCTGTTTTTAAAGTTTTAGCTTTTGTGAATAATGCACCTTAATCTCTACTTCCTAAAACAGCGTGTGTCAACTCAATCATAACTCTCACTTTGCTGTGATAGGTTGTCAAAAATTTACGTTTCTTGTTTTAAAAACAACGTCAATGTGGTAAAACTTCCTGGGCTTTTTATTAAAATACTGTAAGTACTTTTATTAAACAATCTTTTTTTTTAAGATTAGGCATATAACTACATTAATATTATTAGGTACCCAGCTAAAAATGAACTGCAGTGAAACTTTAAAAAAAAATGCAGTTGGAAGACTGCTGTGATTTGGCACAAATCTCTGCAGTGTTTTTGAAGTCGGCATAGCTATAAATCAACCGCAGTAAGTGTGTAGTTGACAACTACACACTCACCGTAGTAAATTTGTAGTTATGTCGACTTCAGAAGAACTGCAGGGATTTGTGCCAATCACCGTAGTCTTCCAGCTGCATCATTTTCGCAGTTTCACTGTAGCCTTTTTAAAAAATTTTACAAAATAAGTACATATATAAAAAATTACTTTTAATTTTTCTGTATGTAAAAACCAGCACTAAAATCTAATTAAATATTTTTTCATATCTCAATTTATTTACATTTTGTGCATAAAATTATATCATGCATGCAACAACTATAATCATCATAGAAAAATATTTTCTCATGGCTGATTTATTCAATTATTATGGTTACATTTTGAAAACAGAAAGAATTTAAGAAATTGTACGAATGACTTTACTCAAGATAATAATATTGAAAGATGTCAGATTAGTGAAGCATTTAAAATAATCATAGGACTTCAATCTTCAAGCTATGATTTTGTTGTAGTATGTGGTCACGTTTTGTCCGAAATACCTGCAATTTCCTCTTAGGTATAAAACCTGCATCTTCTCTTTGCATAAAAACCTCTAGTATTATCACCGTGCTGTCTGATTTTGGTATGAAGGTTTTGGTAAAGTGGGGAGAGAGACATCGGATGTGCAAAACATGAATAAGTGGTCACAGGCCTTTCCAACAATGTCACATGAGGCATGACAGCAAAATTTAGAAAAGAGCCCCCTTGGGGGGCAATGTGGGGGAAGAGAAACTGGATGTGCATAACATGAATAAATGCTCACAGGCCTTTCCAACAATATGTCGCATGAGTCATGACAGGAAAATTTAGAAAAGTGCCCCTTTGGGGGCGAGGAAAGCCGTATATGCATAACATGAATAAGCGGGATTAGGCCTTTTCAACAATATGTCACATGAGGGGTGACTGCAAAATTTAGAAAAGTGCCCCCTTGGGGGGGGGGTCAAAGTGGGCGGATGAAAGCCAGATGCGCATAACATGAATAAATGTTCACAGGCCTTTCCAGCAATACGTCACATGAGGCATGACAGCAAAATTTAGAAAGTGCCTCCCTTAGGGAGGCAAAGTGGGGGAAGAGAAACAGGATGTGCATAACATGAATAGGTGCCCACAGGCCTTTCCAACAATATGTCACATGAGGCATGACGGAAAAATTTAGAAAAGTGACCCCCTTGGGGGGAAAGTGGGGGGAGGAAAGCCGGATGTGCATAACATGAATAAGTGGTATTAGGCCTTTCCAGCAATATGTCACATGAGGGGTGACTGCGAAATTTAAAAAAGTGCCCCCTTGGGGGGGGGAAAAGTGGGGGGAGGAAAGCCGGATGTGCATAGCATGAATAATTGGTCACAGGTCTTTCCAGCGATGGGTCACACGAGTGTTGTCGGCAAAAATTTAGTAAAGTGCCCCCTCTGGGGGGAAGTGAAACCGGATGTGCATAACATGAATAAGTGCTCACAGGCCTTTCCAACAATATGTCACATGAGGCATGACGGCAAAATTTGGAAAAGTGCCCCCCCTTGAGAGGAGGCAAAATGGGGGGGAGGAAAGCCGGATGTGCATAACATGAATAAGTGGTCACAAGCCTTTCCAGCGATGGGTCACACGAGGGGTGGCGGAAAAATTTAGAAAAGAGCCCCCTCAGGGGGAGGGTACAAAGTGAGGGAGAGAAACCGGATGTGCATAACATGAATAAGTGCTCGCAGGCCTTTCCAACAATATGTCACACGAGGCATTATGGCAAAATTTAGAAAAGTGCCCCCATGGGGGGAGCAAAGTGTTGAGGAAAGCCAGATGTGCATAACATAAATAAGTGGTCGCGGGTCCTTACTAACAATAGTCACATGAGGGATGTCAGTAAAATTTAGAAAAGGGGGGGGTTGCACCACCCGGAATACACCCTCCCCCTCTATTAAATTTTTATATATTATAAATGACATTTATCGGATGGCGCTGCAAAAAAATCCAATCTAAAAGGATAAAAAAATTAAAAATTTAAAAAAAAAACTCTAAAAGTAAGAGAAATAATGAAATTCTTCGATCGGCCGCGGTGAAAATCTGCGAAATTCATTCATCGACAATATGAAAAAAATCCCACGAGTTTTGCAAATCGATCGCAAGGAAACTCCCGCACATTTCCCCAATCAGTGGAAATAAAATATTGCAAAACTCGTGAATTGGTAGCGTGAAAAAAATTGCAAAAATCAGTACTCACTCATCGAAATAAATTTATGAAATTCCCCAGTCCATTATTGAAAAAAAACAGAACAATTCTTCAGTCGGCTGCTTTAAAATATTGTGAAATTTGTCAATCTGTTGCAGAAATAAATAGTGAAATTCATCAATCAATTGCGAGACAAAAATCACAAGATTCTTCAGTCGGTGGCAGGAAAATTGTCGAACATATAGCAGCTGAAAAATTGCTAAATAAGTCACATTAACCGATAATTGAATATTACATTTGAAAATTAGTTATTGAATACTAATATTTTTTTAATGCATAATAACATTAAATGGGAGAAAACCGCAAAATTCAAACTGTCACAGGAAAACATTGCAAAATTTTATTGATAAAAAAGGAGTCCAAGAAAACCAATTCAAATTAATTTTGTGAACAAGGTACATGAGTGCAGGAAAAAAATTAGGCGCCAATGGGCAGTCTCTCACAACTAAATTTTATTTGTTATTTTTCGTCTAATATTTCGCCTAATTTTTTTGTAACAATTTAAGTGACGAGAACTAATCAAATTTAGTGGTGTGAGACAGCCCGCTGGTGCCTAGATTTTTACACCTCTGTTCTGCGAGTGCCCTTTTTTAAAAATTCGCACCCAGAAGTCCTTTTTTCTAGAATCAACACTATCCTAGTGTTGATTCTAGATAAAAAAGGGCCACTGGGCAGAAATGCTTAAAAAACGGCACATTTGTACCTTGTTAAAATAAAATATTTTGAATTGGCTTCTTAGAGTACCCTTTTCTCAACAGAATTCTGTGATACTTCCCCATGACTGATTAAACTTTGGAGATTTTCCTCCGAATCTACTGCCGAATTTCTTGATAATCTCCTCATGTGACCAAATGAAGAATTTCGCTTTTTAAATGTAAATTTCATCATTAGGTCGCAGTGAAGCATTGCAAATTTTTCAATTGGTCGTGCTAGAAAAAACTAGAAATCCACCAGTCGATTATGGTAAAATAATCCTATAGCACTTCCCATCACAGAGAAAAAATTGCGTAATTTACCCACTGATGGCATGAAAAAAAAACTCGCAAGTGAGTTCTGGCGGAAAATACGGACTCTAGGCAAATTTGGCAGTGCGCAGGGTCCGGCAGCCCTCTTTAACTAGTTTATGTGCTTGCTTGTATGACACTCACAAGCTAATGTTAAACCAATGGCAACATTCTTATAAATTTCACAATTGTATTTCAGTTTACTATTTTTTGTTTATTTGATATATTATCATTTTTTCCCCGTAGGTGAAAGTATTTTTTTTTAAAGCAACCAAAATAGAAAACCCACAAAATTAAGATGATGTCAAATAACCTATACAAAAAAAAAAAACATTTAAAAGAAAAATTAAGGATATTGTCATTGGTTTAACATTAGCTTGTGAGTATTGTAACATGACAGTGTACTAAGCTCATTCAATATCCTAAGCAATAAATGAAAAAAAAATTTAACACTAGAACCGCCGGAAATTTTACTGAAGTGTTATAAAAATATTTTACACCAGGAATTTTAATTGAAACTACTTAACTTACTTATTTAACTTATTTCTCTGTGGTACATTTTAAACTTCTTTTAGAAAGAAATTTCTGGTGATAATCGAAATATTTCTATTTGGTAGCGGTCAAAACGACCGCTACGGCGGTTCTAGTGTTAACCCTAGATAGCTCTTCGGGTCTTTTTAGACCCATACACATGTTTAAGCTAGTGATACTCAAAAACTACTCATAAGAATTTTCTGAAATACAATGACTTTACCTGATTTATTTTTAACTAACACATACTAAAATTTTAAATTAATGCGACTTTTAGGTTTAACACAACAAAAAAACACCTTAATCTGTCCCTCGGGTCTTTTTTGTCCAAGCATACAAATACACTCACATAGTTTTTGAAAACGCCGATATTGCTTTATTTCTGCTGTACAGCTGCAAAAAAGGTATGGGGGGAAAAGGAGTAGAATTATCCGGGAGGGAATGAAGTTATGGAACATCTGGAACTGGATAAATCATAGCGGAAATTCATTTTGTTTGTTGTTTTTCTCTCAGCTAGAAGTAAAAAGTTCACTTTTTAGAATCAGTTCGAATATTTATTTGAGACGAACGTTAGTGCATTTTTTGTTCGTTATATGAAAGTTTTATTTCGCTTTCATGGAAGACTATACACATGATGAAAATTTGTCTGATGTGGAGGAAGCTGTTTCGGAAGAAGAGGATCATATATCTATTGATAATTATTCTTCATCAGATGAAGAAATAAAGACTATACATAAAGTACCTGAGATAATGAAGTCCAGAGATGAAAAAATAATGTGGCATGCAAAGCCATATCCAAGTGCTGGTCGATTAGAAAGCAGTAATATTTTGAAACTAACCCCTGGCCCAACTCGATTTTCAACAGCACGAATAGAAGACGAATATAACGCTTTTGAACTGCTTTTTAACCATAATTTGAAAACCATGACCATAAATTATACGAATTTAGAGGGAAAATGTGTATATGGAGAAAATTGGACAGATCTAAATATCGTAGATTTGGACGCATACATAGGCCTTTTAGTGCTCGCAGGTGTGTACAAATCAAGCAACGAATCAACAACAAGTCTATGGGATGAATTCAAGGGAAGACATTTGTTTAGAGCTACAATGTCTCTAAAGAAATTTAAAATAATATCAAGAGTAATACGATTTGATGACCGGGAAACTCGACAACGAAGAAGATAAAATGACATATTTGCCGCAATTCGAGAATTATGGGATAAATGGGTAGACATTTTACACAATCTTTTCAATCCAGAAGTATATGTAACGGTGTACGAACAACTTATTGATTTTAGAGGTAAGTGTCCTTTTAGGCAGTACATGCCTAGCAAACCTGCTAAATATGGTATAAAATTCTGGATTTTGTGCGATAATGACACTTGCTATGTATGGAATATCCAGCCATATTTAGGAAAACAACCAGGAAATGCACCCGAAGGAAACCAAGGATTGAGAGTAGTTTTGGACTTATTATATTGTTTACGACGACATAATATAACTTGTGACAATTTCTTTACATCTTATGATTTGGGTCAAAGGTTGCTAAAAAGAAATATAACAATGATTGGTACAATAAGAAAAAATAAATCATCTATTCCTGTAGAAATTTTAGAAACAAAAGGAGAAGAAAGATACAGTTCAGCATTCGCGTTTACTAAAGATAAAACGCTTGTGTCTTATATTAAAAAATAAATGTGTTGTTCTTCAAAGCGCATTGCATAAGAATGAAAAAAATTGAACGAAGTATTCAAAGAAAACAAGAGATCATCATTGATTATAATAAAACTAAGGGAGCAGTTGATACGCTGGACAAAATGGTAGCTACTTACACTACAAAAAGGAAGACAAACCGTTGGCCATTTGTTGTATTTTGTAATATTTTAGACATATCTGCATATAACGCTTTTGTACTTTATTGCAAAATAAATAAATCATGGAAGAAAGACTGTCCTTATAGACGAAGAATTTTATTGGAGAACTTGGGTGAAAAACTTGTAATAAAGCATATGGAGACCAGAGAAAATCTTCCAAGAGGGCAAGGAGTAAAACAGATGGTTCAAAGTGCAAAGCGAATCCTCAAAGAAATTGCTAGTATTTCAGCTGAATTGGAAATTGCTAAGAAGCGAGGAAGGTGTCACATATGCGAAAAAACGGACAATAAATGTACATTTAAGTGTGTAGCATGCCACTGCTTTACATGCAAAAAGCATTTGAATGCAGTTTGCCATAACTGTGATACTGGATAATTATATTTAAATATTTGAAAGATTCATTTGTGTTTTTTGGATGTACCTGTAAACAAGATTTGTAAGTACTTTTTACTTTTATTTCACCTTTGTACTGTCATAATTTATTTTTTATTTTAGCATTCGTCAACTGTTATTAAAATAATAAATTTATTACTTGTAAATTGCCGAATTTAAGAGCAAAACAAGCATGGGTCTTTTTAGACCCGAGGGACTAATTCGTAGGTACGGAACGAGGAGCGTTCTAGGGTTATAAAATTGAAACGCATATGAAAACTATTTGCACCCAGCAGTCATTTTTTCTAGAATCAACACTATCCTAGTGTTGATTCTAGATAAAAAGGGCCACTGGGCAGAAATGTTTAAAAAACGGCATATTTGTACCTTGTTAAAAATAAAATATTTTGAATTGGCTTCTTAGAGTATCCTTTTCTCAACAGAATTCTGCGATACTTCCCCATGACTGATTAAACTTTGGAGATTTTCCTCCCAATCAACTGCCGAATTTCTTGATAATTTCCTCCTGTGACCAAATGAAGAATTTCGCTTTTTTTAATGTAAATTTCATCATTAGGTTGCGGGAAAGCATTGCGAATTTTTCAATTGGTCGTGCTAGAAAAAACTAGAAATCCACCAGTCGATTATGGTAAAAAAATCCTATAGCACTTCCCATCACAAAGAAAATATTGCGTAATTCACCCACTGATGGCATAAAAAAAAACTCGCAAGTAAGTTCTGGCGGAAAATACGGACTCTAGGCAAATTTGGCAGGGCGCAGGGTCCGGCAGCCCTCTTTAACTAGTTTATGTGCTTGCTTGTATGACACTCACAAGCTAATGTTAAACCAATGGCAACATTCTTATAAATTTCACAATTGTATTTCAGTTTACTATTTTTTGTTTATTTGACAAATTTGCATTTTTTCCCCTTATGTGAAAATATTTTTTTTTTAAAGCAACCAAAATAGAAAGCCCACAAAATTAAGATAATGTCAAATAACCTATACCAAAAAAAAAAAAAAAAAACATTTAAAAGAAAAATTAAGGGTATTGTCATGGGTTTAACATTAGCTTGTGAGTATTGTAACATGGCAGTGTACTAAGCTCATTCAATATCCTAAGCAATAAATGAAAAAATCATTTAACACTAGAACCGCCGGAAATTTTACTGAAGTGTTATAAAAATATTTTACACCGGGAATTTTAATTGAAACTACTTAACTTATTTATTTAACTTATTTCTCTGTGGTACATTTTAAACTTATTTTAGAAAGAAATTTCTGGTGATAATCGAAATATTTTTATTTGGTAGCGGTCAAAATGACCGCTGCGGAGGTTCTAGTGTTAAAAAATTGAAACGCATATGAATACTCTGTGACGCGTGGGAAAAAATGAATTAGCTGTGATAGAAAAAAAATCTCTTAATTCTTCTATCGATTGCATAAAAATAATCCTTGTAAGTTTTGTCAGTAAGTCGTAGGGATAAACCAGGAAATTCACCAAAAGTTCACAGGAAAAAGTAATAAAATTCTTCGATCGATTGCAGGGAAAATCTGAAAAAGCGCTCTGAAAGTAGAAATTCATCCATCGACCATATAAAAAAAATCCCACGAGTTTCACAAATCAGTATCAAGAAAAAACTAAATTTCACCAGTGGGTAGAAATACAATATTGCAAAATTTGTCAATCAGTTGCATGAAAAAAATCTGTGAAAATTGTCATTCAGTCGACAGAAAAATTCATGAAATTTGCCAGTTGATTGTTGGAAAAAATAGAGAAATTCTTCAGTTGGGGATTTTCATCAAAAATTTACTTTAACACTTTGACTGCTGCCCATTTTTCAAAATCTGTCCCCAGGCGCTGAATGCGTGACTCAGAGATCTGCGCGGGCCGAACCCGTGGCCCGAGCCAGACGGACGATTTCCATTCACGGCACTCGGGCCGGGCCATAATTTTTTCTGAAGGCTCAGGCCTAACTTATTTTTTCTGTTCGAAATCGGGGCTGGTTTCATTCCTAGTCTTCACGGCTAAAAATTTTCCGTCATAGTTTTGACCCAGCCCGTATGAAAGTCATTGTCTCAACGTGGCCTAGTCCATTCAAAGGTCAGTAAAATTAGCCCTGGCCCAAAAATTTTTGCAAAAAATGCATGCATTTTTAAATTGTCATTATTCTAAACTTAAACATTAAAATTTATTCTTTTTAAAGAGTAGATTACGACGCTGTTTAAAATATAGCTAAATTAAAATCTAGTAAAACGTGTGAAAATGAACCTGCAGGTGACGGAACTCTGTTTTAAACTAAAAAACGTGTTGATCCATGCAAAATTAATATACTAATACGTAAGAAAAGAATAATATAATACATTTACACTTGCTAAGAAGGGAACTTGTCTATGACGCATTTTTTTGTCCTTGCAATTATATCTTAGAAGGTTTTACTGCATAGCATTTTTCAGATTATTAACATACATGGAATATGGATTAACAATATTAATGATAACTGAAATATTTACGTACAAGAAGTAGAGATTCATTAAAAAAATAAATATTGCAGCCTGCGGCACTTCTATAAAAATGAAGATTATAAACATGAAAAAAAAAGTTAAGATAAATATTTCTGGTCAGAATTTCTCATACGAGACAAATTTTTAACCAAATCAACGTAAAAATCAATGTTTTGTAGAAATTCATTCGGGCTCGGGGCGAGATTTTAACTTTATTATTTGATTACTCCTGATTTGATTATTATTATTACTCCTTTATTATTTGATTCTGAGAAGTGTCATAATTGACGGAAAAACTAATTTGGCCCCATTATCGTTCAGAAATGTAATTTTGCTTTTTACAATAACACAATTCATAAGACAATAAAAAAAGATCGCTTCATTAAAAAAAAATTATATTTTACATAATTAGCGAGTATGTACTCATAAATAAAAATTATTATTAACACTATGTTATGTTATTAACACACTGTGACAAACTTTGTATACATAAAACTGTTTCATTCCTAAAAAGAAAATAAGTTACTTACCTATGAGATGTTATTATATACACACTTATTGTAGGTATCCTCGGCATCAAGTTAACATCTGTAGTTCAGAATTAATTTATGTAACTGAACATCAAAACCAGGGATGAGATTTCCGCTTTTTTGCTCACCAGTATTTTCTTGGAGAGAATTTTATTCCTTTAAATCGCAAAAATGTTATGACTAAATGCAATAACATATTCTCTAACAAAATATTGGTGTGCAAAAAAGCGGAAATCTCATCCCTGATCAAAACATACTTTATAGAAAGCACAGATATTTTGGTAAGGTATTATTTAAAAATTCTGAAACTTTTAATCTAAAAGAATATAATGATTCAAGCAACTGTAAATCTGAAATAAAGCATTTTTAATTACTATAAATAGAAAAGTGCACTAAGTCAAGTAAAACCGAACTGGATAACTATCTGGATAGTCAGAAACAAAATTTTATCAAATGTTTTGGATGATACTTGAATTTAATAATAATAACTTAATTAAAGATTAATCCTGTTAATATGAAATGGACCCAATTGTTTTGCATATTTAACCCCTTCGGGACGGGAGCCTTTTACGAAATTTTTAATCTTTTGTCACCGTTTTTTAAAAACAGAAATTTGTGTCTTGTTGAATCGAGAAAATGCGCTGATTAAAAAAGGCAAATTTTACAGTAAAATTTTACTGGTGAGGAAAAACAAGGATTCTGGGCGCTTCATGCGGCACGTATACGTGCCGCTCGTCCCCAAGGGGTTAACCGTTAATAGTACAATCTCATCTGAATTTTTATGTACATAAATTGCAACGGTGTAGGTGCATCGTTATCACTTTATTCAAATTAACTCAACCGTGTGGATCTGAAATTAATCTCATTCGATCATACCACACCTTATAACTACATTTCAACATACACAGGTGATTTTTTTTCGCCAATCTACAAAATAAATGATCTTCTTCTAGCAAAACAACGTTGTACTCCGCGACTCCGTGACGCCCGCGCCGATTTTCATGTAAACAAGCCGGCCGATTCGGAGAGTTGAGGTGTTTCTTTAGTGCTTCTCCTGCAGTTGCAATGAAACCATGGAGTCAGAAATTCAGCGATAAGAGCTTGAAAAATAAATCATATGTTCAAATGAAAATTTTAAATAAAATAAAGGAAGAAAATTATACTATTCTTTTGTTGTTGTTCTTTGTTTTTATGAAGTAAAAGTAGAAAACTGTAAGTTATGCCCGATATGGAATAAGGACAATTTATGCAATGAGTAAACCCACCTGTGTTTCTGTAAAATACTGTGTTTCTAATCTCTAATCATGGGCGACATAAAAAAGAATGGGAGGGCCACTGTCCCTCTCGATTTGGAAATTTATCTAATTAAGTTTCCTTTTTCTTTGATTTTGAAAAACATAGTAAATTTTTTTCGAGTAATTCAAAGTAAAAGAGGAACTAAAACTAGTTATGAAGATGGTGGGGCAGTGAGCAAGGAACACCTATTGCCCCTCCCTGGATTTTAAAATTTAATTAATTAGAATTTCTTTTCTCCTTGTTTCAAAAACATAATGTATATTTTTCGAGTAACTTAAAATGAAAATAAATAAGGAATTTTCAGTTAAGGGGTGGGGTGAGACTCATTGCCCCTCCCTGGATTTTGAAATTTAATTAGCAATTTTTTTTTTCTCCAGTTTACAAAAAACATAATAGAATTTATTCTTTTCGAATAACTTAAAATAAAGGAACTAAGAACTTTCCGTCAGGGGAAGGGGGCTTTGGTGAGTCATTGCCCCTCCATCGATTTTGAAATTTAACTAATTTTTTTTCTCTGATTTTTGAAAAGCATAGTGAAATTTGATCTTTTCTCTTAGCTTAAAATAAAAGAATAAATAAGAATTTGCTGTTAGAGGGACAAAGGTGGAAGAGAGCTATTGCCCCTCCCTAAATTTTAAAATTTAATTAATTAAATTTTCCTTTTCTTCTATTTTCAAAAACTTAGTAAAGTTTATGAGAACTTTTAGAGTAACTTGGAATGGAAAAATAAGAAATTTTACATTAACACTAGAACGACCGGAAATTTTATTCAAGTTTCATAAATATATTTCACTCCAGATTTTTTATTTAGAATTATTTAACTGATTTATTTAACCTAATTCTGCGTCACTTAAATTTAACTTATTTTATGAAAAAAATTCTGGCTCCAATGGACATTTAGTCATGTGGTCGGAGTCGAATCGACTCCTTCCGGGCGTTCTAGTGTTAAGAGGGAGAAAAAGGGGGGTGAGGGGTTCATTGCCGCCCCTCTCTGGATTTTATAATGCAACTAACAAAAAAAAAATTCCACTTTTGAAAAAATATTAAAATTTATTCTTTTCGAGTAACTGAAAATAAAGGAACTAAGAATTTTCTGTTAGGGGAAGGGGGAATAGATGAGCCATTGCCCCCCCCCCTCGATTTTAAATAGTAACTATTTTCTTCGCTTTTGAAAAACATACTGAAATATAATTTTTTTTTACCTTAAAATAAAAGAGGAATTAAGAATTTTCCGTTAGGGATAGGTGAGGAGAGTAGGAGAAACCTATTGCCCCTTCCTTTATTTTAAAAGTTAATTAATTAAAATTTCCTTTTCTTCTATTTTCAAAAACATAGTAAAATGAAAACTTTTCGAATAATTTACAATAAAAAAAATTAGAAGAAATTTCTCATTAAGGGGCTGGTGTGTGAGAGGCCCATTACTCCTCCCTGACTTTTGAAATTTAATTAATATTTTTTCTACGATTTCGAAAAAACACAGCAAAATGTATTCGTTTAGAGTAACTTAAAAAAAAAAGCTAAGAATTTTCCGTTGTGGGCAGGGGCACAGGTGAGCTGATGCCACTGCCCCTCCCTCAATTTTGGAATTTAACTAATTTTTTCTTTGATTTTGAAAATCATAGTGAAATCTAATTTTTTCTCTTAGCTTAAAATGAAAGAGGAACTATTTTACGTTAGGTAGGATAAAGGTTTCCCATGTAGTTTTTAATTAAGTCCTTAAAAGTCTTGGAAAGAATATTAATTATTATTAGTATTTAAAAAGTGTGTTTCATCACATGCAACTCTCGCAAAATTAAAACAGTTTTAACCACTTTAGAAACTTCGGAAAATATCACACAATTATAGTACATTGTGTCTTGCAAAAGAATCTTACAGTAACTGCTGTTATAGTGCAGTTACTATTATAATAATCATACTTACAAAAATTAAGACCTGTAAAGTTCTTCGGTAACTGCAGTCATACTTCAGATACATCACCGAATATTTATGTGATTTAATTAGATTAAAATCACTTCAAATTCACTGCCGTTTTATTGCAGACATAAAGTCTTACTATTTTTTTTTAATATTAGGTTGAAAAAATTCTTGTCAATACCTGTAAAATAACTAAAGTGATTTTACTGTTGAGATTGCACTACAAATAAAACTACAGTTGACCGTAGAAAAACTTCAAAAATACCTCATTTCTGTAAAAAAAAAATAAAAATAAAAATAAAATAAAATAAAATAAATAAATAAATAAATAAACTGCAGTTCATTTTTAGCTGGGATACATATTTACTTCATGTTTCAAATGTAAGCCCGGTGTTATCTGATAAAAATTTCATGAATGGGGTAACTGGGACATGTATCCGAGGAAACTGGATCATACTGGATCCAGTTATAATATTTTTGAGTTTCTCTTACTACGGCAAATAAATTTCTCCATTGTTTTTTATTCACAGTGAAGAATATTATAGAATTCCTTATTAAAATTACGTAATAAAATTTTTAAAAAAGCATATTGGGTGGTATCAATGGTATCAAACCAAATTTTTTGACCCCTTGAGAGGCGGTAATGCCGTTATAATTATTTCAACATTTTACGAATGCAAGTACCTTGCCCCTGAAAGTGAGATAGCCAAACCTTGAAATTGTACGATACACAGGGGTCGCATTCTATAGGGAAACCTTTATTGTTCCTAGCACTATTTTGAAAATAATACCTTCATGGCACCCTTCTTTAGAATATGTTAAATAAAATTATCATGAAGGTAACACCTTAAGGGTTCTGGTAGGACAATAAAATTTTCGCTACATAATGCGAACCCTGGATACAGATAAAGTACTTAAGTACTTACGTAGCTTTACCTTTCATAGATTTACCTTGCTATTTTTTTCCATAAAATACCCATGTGACTTTTATACTTATTACCTATACTAAAGTACATAAGTATTTACTTAATTTTTATGTTTTTTGGTATAAATAAATCTAATATTTTCACTTTTAGTGCTTTTTTAGACACATTGACAGCAAATGTTTCCCTCACAACACTCTTTAGTTGATATATAATTTACATGATCTGCCTGGTTTAAATATTTTTAAGTTGTTTACACTTTTTCAAACATGACCTGATATCCCATATGAAAAAAAAAATGCGTGTGGAATATAGGCCCTATTGGTCCTCTTACCCCATTTTTATGTGGCAACTGTGGACCCATGAGGAAAAAAATATGAAATATGTATAATTTTACATTTTTAAATATTAAAATGTGATTTTGAGCATTTCCGTCTGATAGAATAAACCTAACTGAACACATTTACAGAAGTTTAGACTTTAATTCAAATGAACATTAGCTTTTTGAAGCTGAATAGTCAGAAGTTCCAGAGTCACATTGTAAAATCATGCCCAGTTGACGCAACTTACCTTACATATATTGAATTTTTCCAACTGAGCCAATCGCCAATCCAAAATGCAGGCCTCGGACTAGTCACATTTTTAGGCACCACTTTTTTTATATAATTTTTTTGTGGCAGATTACTGCATGAATTCCAAAATAAATCTATAGATGGAGCGAGTGCTTGCACCTTTTATAAGGTAAATCTAAAATGAAAATTTCGTAAAGGAATAGTGGTGGTAAAAGTTTTGACTTACTCTATATAAGAAGAGACGCTCCCAGGCCTTATATTGGAAATCCAAATTGCCAATGCTGTAAAAATTGAGTTACATAGCTCAATGGCAATTTAAGTCAAATGCTGTGGGTTCGAAACACGGCTTAGGCACTTTTTCACTCAGTCGGAAAAATTCAATTCGTATGGTATATTTTCCAAGCAGTGTGATTGAGAAAAAAATGGTGTATATACGTGTCCAGTGGCGTAGCGTTGGGGAAGGGTCGAGTGGTTCAAATAATTTTACTTCCAGTAGTATTTTATGCTAAATTTTGCTTTGTTTAATTGTATAGCGTTCAGTGACTAAATAAAGTTAAATTTTCCATATAATAGTGCTGGTAGTAAAATGGTCGACCCCCTCCCCCCCCCCAAAAAAAAAAAAAGCTACGCCACTGTATGTACACATCGTTTAACACTTTCATCGCGAGGGACGAGATAACTCGTCTTCCAGGAATATTAGCTATCAATCAAGGAAAATCAATTCATACCTCAAAATTCCATCATTTAATTATTAGACATCGATTCCGATATCTAATGTCTAATAGTTACCAGGCAGAATTTTCCGGTGCGAATTGATTTTCCCAAACGGACACGACATTTTATTATTATTTTTTCATGTTTGTAAGGGAAAACAAATCATTAGAGTGAGAAATGTTATTAATTAATATTTTTCAAAGTAAAATAAACAAGTTTTAAATGAATTTGTATTTTGCTTCAATTTTAGCGCCGCGAGGAGCGGCTCCTCTTAACGCAAATGGTGGGACAAAGGCGCGCCATTGCCACGATGAAAGTACTAATGGAGATCAATTATCTGCTATATATTCTGTTGATCTGTCTATATGATGGACCAGATGGCATTGCCAATAAGGTTATCTGAGCGAAATATGCCAGCCGGTTGTCGATCGAAGTAGATCAGTCGGTAGAGGACGGACAGATTAAGTCAAAGCTTCTGGTTTCGGCTTGGACATTTCTTCGCTCAGTTAGAAATATTTAATTCGTTTGATATCTTTCCCATTCAGCATGATTGAGAGGCAATAAAAACAGATGTTTCTTAACCGTGCGTTAGTCGCCTATGTATTTCTGTGATACAACCCGCCATTTTTCTCTTGTAAATTTTGAACAATGTAGTTGCGGAAACTGTAGCCGCTTATCCTTCCTCTGACAGGTATCAGTTTTAACTCACGGCAGTTGCTCTTGAACCGGCTCATGCACTCAAAACTTATAAGCGGAAAATGTGGATTTGTATCACAGATATAAACATGCGACTGACGTAGATTTAACAATATTTTACGTTTAAATACTAAATCAGTGTTTGTATATCCTTCAGTAATCCATATTCAACTTTTGCAATATTTCATATATTAAAAGGAAATGCACGCAAGATTTAAGCAGAGCTGCTAACTCTCCGGATTCTCGAACAACACTATTTTCCAGTAAAATTTTATGTCTTTCCAATAAAATTTTATCGCAGAAATAGATAGTTTCAAAATTTACGGAGCTGACACTCCACAGGAAGAACCTCAAACCACTATTTTCGAAGAATAATATTCGCCTTATTTAACCCCTTAAATCTCGCTCCTGTGATATTCACGGGTTGATCCTTTTATTCAGATTGTTTGAGTCCACACCAATTTTATAAAATAGTGTAATTACCTTTAATCTGGTATCATTTTACTTGTCATTAAGGATGGTGAAAATTTCTTTTTCAAAAAAGTGGTGGCAATAAACAGTTTGAATTTTTAAACCGTAATTTAATGCGAACGTTAAGGGGTTAAGAAAGAATTTAAGCGCTTAACCCCTTAATTCTCGCTCCCATGATATTCACGGGCTGTGTCTTTTGTTCATTTTATTCTTTTTTGTTTAATTCACACCAGTTTTATAGAATAGTGTAATTGGCTTTATTATGGTATCATTTTACCTGCCATTAAATAAGAAGAATATTTCTTTTCAAAAAAGTGGTACCAATAAATAATTTGAATTTTTAAAACGTAATTTAATGCAACCGTTAACCCCTTGAGGGGCACCGGTATATATTATATGCCACCTACGATTAATGAAGTTTTACACCAGAAAAATTTTATTAAATTTTACTTTTCTAACTTTGGTGGAAAAAAAGCTGTAAAATTGCCTTTACTTATTTGGAAATAGAATTTTTCAAATATTCCGGTGGGAATTCAGCATTTCACAAACGTAATTGCTTGCCCCTCAAGGGGTTAAGGGGTTTAATAACATTTTGATTTCATATGTTTGTGAATAGTAAACTTCGTCATTTTTAAACGCAGAAATCTGCAATTAAATAAGTCGAAATTTTGCATTTGAACTTGGCGGTGATAAAAATCGCAGCAATTGGCAACTATGGGATTAGTATTCGGAAACATTGGAACTCCAATTAAAAAAAAATAATGATCTGCGTCAAACCTAATATCTCGCAGCCATTTAACTTTATTATTTAAAAAAGTAAATATTAAAAAATTATAGAATTGAAACTATGGTGAAATGTTACAAATTATTAATATTCATCTATATTACAGATATGCAGTTCAACATTAATTCTATTTCGCAAGTAGTATAAAATATGCATGTAGTATACTAGTGTGTGCGTATGAAATCCTCTAATTGTTTTAAAGCATTTATTCATGAATACAGCTGCTTTCTATCCATATTTATATAATGAATTCATGGAGAGTTCATTAGGTATTAAAGGCTCTCTGGATATAACATTGGAGAAAGTTCCCAAGGGGAAAACTTTGATACAATGTGTGTTATGGTATTCCATTTATATGACATGGGATATTTATGAATTTTGTCTTCTGAATTAGTGATTATAAATAAATTACGTTTGACTTATGATGCATTGAAAACTTTTATGAAAACTATAGCTCCTCAAATAATAAAAATATATCCAATCAGTATTAATTTTTAAGATTCTTATTATATATATGTACATATACTGTTTTAACCCTGCATCTGGATTTCGTAAGCTACGCAGCCTGTCCCCTACGTTTGTTTGCTTATTAATTTGAATTTATATTGTTATTTCTGCTTATTTTGGTAAAGTTAAATCGATTTATGTTATAATTGTTTTGAGATAGTTAATTTTTTTTAAATAATTTATTCTGTTATGGTTTATTTATATTCTTCCTTTTATGGTTTAAATTATGTGGTGTATTTTTAGACCAGTATCGAAATTTTTAAGTATATACATGTATATATATACAGAAAAACTGTGGACATTATTTGAAATTTTCCTGTTCTATAACATTGTGTGCTTATAGAATATATTAATTTTCACTTAAATACAAACGTTTATATATCGAATTCAAGGAAAGTTAATGTAGAATTTAATAAAAATACAGAATTAAAATATCTGCATTACAGAAAAAGTTACGCTCACTTTAATCTAAAATACAAACTCAATTAGTCATGATTTCTAAAGTGTATTGTAATAAAAGCTTCCTAATCAATAACAATGACTGTTCTGAGAACCAATCATATGTCAGTAACTAAACTGTAGTACATTTTGATTTGTAAAAAAAAGTTTTGCGGGAATTAATTTTGCATATGGGTGAATACTAGTGTAACTAAATAGAATAATGGATTTTCTTTTAAATATTTCTATTTTTTACTTAATGCAAAAAAATTAAAACAATGTCATCAACAACAAGAACTGACTGGACACATACAAAGAGAAGCAAAATTCTCATATTGTCAGTAAATGCTCTCTCTTATGCTGAAATTGCAAGACGATTTGGTAGATCAGTCTCTTTATCTGGCGTACGAAAGTTGTGCTTACGTTATGAAGAAACTAAATTAGTTCTAAAATAGGCAAGATCAGACCCAAAAAATGCGCAAGTGCTTCTGACGATAAAAATATGAAAAGGATATACCTCAAAGATAGAAGAATTTTATTAAATGCTGTTAGATGTGAAATGAATGCAGTGGGTATTTCATTTAGTTAAAGAACAATAACGAGAAGATTAGCAGGTTTTGGACTGAAAGGTAGAATTCCGAGGAAAAAAACATTTTTAAATCTTCAGCAAGACAAAAAACGAGTTCAGTGGGCAAAATAACACATTAATTGGTCAGAAAATCAACGGAAGTAAATAATCTGCAGCGATTAAAGTAAAATATCGCTCTTTGGTAGTGATGGGCGAAAATATGGGAGACGTAGAGTAGGGAAAGAGCTGTATCCTGATTGGCGTCTTGAAACATATCAAAATACATTAAAATATCTTTATACTGCATTCCTTATTACCAAGCGTTATCCAAATTATAAAATTTTCCATAATCAGGGGTCGATCCAGGCAAAATTTGGGGCCTATTTAAGGTCCTTTCACAAAAATCTATTTAATAAAATAGGCCTCTTCATAAAAATAAATTTAATAAAACAGCCTCTTCACAAAAATAAATTTAATAAAAGGGCCCAAAACAAAAATTAATTTAATAAAAGGGCCCATTCACAAAAATTAATTTAATAAAAGGGCCCATTCACAAAAATTAATTTAATAAAAGCGCCCCTTCACAAAAATGAACTTAATACAACAGGCCTCTTCACAAAATTCCTTTTAATAAAGTAAGCCCCTTTCGTAACAATCTTTTTCATAAAAACTGTTTTAAAATATTTAATTTGTAAATAAAACCAGGTCACAAAAAAGAAAAACTTTAGCAAGGGGATTTAAAGAAATTTTTGTTAATAAATTCTTGGTTCGAATTTGAGTAACAGGATTTCAAACTTCGTTACAAAATGTTATTTTTCACAAAAATATCATAAAATTCACAAAAATAACTTTTACTTTTCACAAAATGGGCCCCAAGAAATAAAACCTGTATCGACCCCTGATAATATATGTCAGACATTGCTAAATTTACTTTATAAACATGATCGAAATATAACTAACACAACCATCTCTTATACTAGACATTTTCAAAAATGTTTATTGTAATAATAGCATACTTTTTTCAGTAAAAAGGTCTTAAATTAGAAGATAAATTTGAACTAATGTATCAAATTTAATCATCTAGTGACTAGCAATATTTTACAATGTGAAAATGCAGGTACTTTGTAACTGCAAAAATCATTATTTACATCTGAGAAGTTGTGCGCTATATGGAGAATTGCGTTATAAAGGTCTTCTACCGTATTTACCTATGCCAAATGACACCTTTCAACATATTTTGATTTATGATTACTATTTTATTTGTAAGTTTTAGATCAATTCTGAATCATTTTTAATACATTGAAGAGTTTTTTTAATACACTGAAGAGTTGTTTTAATACGTGTTAGTTTTAAAAATCGAAACTTTGAAAGGTCTTATTGTACACTGGTAGAAATAATATTACAGCATGTTCTTTATGAAATAAATAGAGTCAACTTACTTATTTTGTCCATTGCGTAATTCCGGGCACTATATTAGACACCTACAACACCTCATTTTTCTTTTATAAAATATGTTGTGATTTTCTTTTGTTTTTAAACTTTGTATCGTTTCAATGCTGCTTTATAGTGCCACATTTTAAATAACAATACATCTGATGCTGTTGCATCTTCTTGTACATCAATATACATCTTGTACATCAATACTACATCTATGATCTTAGTAGCTTCACTGTGTGTAATCATGTCATTATCAATCTTTTCAGGCTCTTCTTCAGTATCAGCATCTTCTTGATTCACCGCAGCAACTATTTCCGCATTGCACAACTTTTTTAGAGAAGGGCCACTTACAAACATGTCTGCGTTGCCGATGGCCCACATTAGCAACACGGAGACAATTCTATTTCAGAAGGTGATCTGTGGTCTATAATTGGATAAAAATGGTTTCAGAGGGGGAGGGTTGTTTTACCCCTCTAGGTTCCCCTACCTAGTCAACAAATCCAATTCGGTTGGCAAGGACATATCAAGTTTAAGTTTGTATATATATAACACAGATATAGCAAGGAGTGATAATATTCCTTGACTTTATTCGGGGGAATAAATTTTTTTGTCATCATAAGGGCTAAACAACAAACAGGCATAGAAGTGGCTAGTACCCAGAAAAAATGTAAACTTTATGAACGAAGGGGAGAGAAGGTGCAAATTAACTAAATTTTAGATTTGTCCACGCCTGAACATTGAAATTCTCTATTTTTCAGCAACCGATCAAAAAAATTTTTAATTTTTCCACACCTGATCGACAAAATTTTCAATTTTTCCACACCCAATTCACAAAATTCGCTTCTTTTTTTCACACCCGATTGACAAAATTCACTATTTTTCAATTCTTCCGCACATTATCGACAAAATTCGCGATTTTTCCACGCCTGATTAAAGAAATTCCCTATTTTTTCCTACCCACCAACGAAATTCGCTATTTTTTCAAACCCGATTGACAAAATTCCCTTTCTTTCCGCGCCTGATCGACGAAGTTCGTTATTTTTCCGTGAATCAACTAAATTTTACATTTTTCCACGCCCGATCGACGAAATCCACGATTCTTAACTGACTGACGGAATTTGTAATTTTCCGGCAGCAAATTGACAAATTTCACGATTTTTTCACACCCAAATGACAAAAATTGCGGTTTTTTCACACCCGATTGACAAAATTCACTATTTTTAAAATTTTCCGCACATTATCGACAAAATTCGCAAATTTTGTGCACGATCAAACAAATTCGTGATTCTTGCACGCCTGACTGACTCAATTCGTGATTTTTTGATACCTGACCAACGAAATTCGCTATTTTATCACACCCGATTGAGAAAATTTTTCTTTTTTCCGTGTCTGATCGACGAAATTCGCTATTTTTTGGTGAATCAACGAAACTTTAGATTTTTCCACTCCTTATAAATAAAATTCACAATTTTTCCTCGCCCGATCAACGAAATTCACGATTCTTAGCTGGCTCATGGAATTTGTAATTTTTTTCCCACTGCAAATTGACAAAATTCACGATTTTTCCACACCCAATTGACAAAATTCACTATTTTTCAATTTAAGAGCATTATCGACAAAATTTGCAATTTTTCCTGCTCGATCAATCAAATTTGCGATTTTTCCACACCTGATTGACTAAATTCGCGATCTTTTCCTACCCGACCAACGAAATTCGCTATTATTTTACACCCGATTGACAAAATTCCTTTTTTTCCGCATCTGCTTGACGAAGTTCACTACTTTTCTGTGAATCAACGATTTTTCCACTTCTAATCAACAAAATTCACGATTTTCCAACACCCAATTAACAAAATTTGCTGTTTTTTACACCCGATTGACAAAATTCACTATTTTTCTATTTTTCTGCACATTATCGACAAAATTCGCAATTGTGTCGTGCCCGATCAAAAAAATTTCACAATTTTTGCACGCCTGATTGACGAAATTTGCTATTTTTTCACACACAATTGACAAAATTAAAATTTTTTCCGTGCCTGATCGATGAAGTTCGCTATTTTCCCATGAATCAACGAAATTTTAGATTTTTCCACTCCTAATCAAAAAAAATTCACGATTTTTCCACTTCCAATTGACAAAATTCGCTGTTTTTTGAAACTCGATTGAAAAATTTCACTATTTTTCAAATTTTTCCGCACATTATCGACAAAATTCGCAATTGTTTCGTGCCCGATCAAAAAAATTTCACAATTTTTGCATGCCTGATTGACGAAATTTGCTATTTTTTCACACACAATTGACAAAATTAAAATTTTTTCCGTGCCTGATCGATGAAGTTTGCTATTTTCCCATGAATCAACGAAATTTTAGATTTTTCCACTCCTAATCAAAAAAATTCACGATTTTTCCACTTCCAATTGACAAAATTCGCTGTTTTTTGAAACTTGATTGAAAAAATTGACTATTTTTCAAAATTTTCCGCACATTAATGACAAAATTCGCAATTTTTTCGTGCCCGATCAAACAAATTCGTGATTTTTCCACGCCTGATTGTCGAAATTCACTATTTTGTCACACACGATTGACAAAATTCCCTTTTTTTCCACGCCTGATCGATGAAGTTCGCTATTTTTCCATTAATCAACGAAATTTGAAAAATTTCCCCTTTCAATTGACAAAATTCGCTGTTTTTTCAAACACGATTGACAAAATTCACTATTTTTCAATTTTTCCGCACATTATCAACAAAATTCGCAATTTTTTCGAGCCCGATCAAAGAAATTCGCGATTATCCCACGCCTGATTGAACGAAATTCAATATTTTTTCACACCCGATTGACAAAATTCCATTTTTTTCCACGCCTGATCGACGAAGTTCGCTGTTTTTCCGTGAAGCAACGAAATTTGAGATTTTTGCACTTCTAATCAAAAAAATTCTTGATTTTTCCACATCCAATTGACAAAATTCGCTGTTTTTTGAAACTTGATTGAAAAAATTGACTATTTTTCAAAATTTTCCGCACATTAATGACAAAATTCGCAATTTTTTCGTGCCCGATCAAACAAATTCGTGATTTTTCCACGCCTGATTGTCGAAATTCACTATTTTGTCACACACGATTGACAAAATTCCCTTTTTTTCCACGCCTGATCGATGAAGTTCGCTATTTTTCCATTAATCAACGAAATTTGAAAAATTTCCCCTTTCAATTGACAAAATTCGCTGTTTTTTCAAACACGATTGACAAAATTCACTATTTTTCAATTTTTCCGCACATTATCAACAAAATTCGCAATTTTTTCGAGCCCGATCAAAGAAATTCGCGATTATCCCACGCCTGATTGAACGAAATTCAATATTTTTTCACACCCGATTGACAAAATTCCATTTTTTTCCACGCCTGATCGACGAAGTTCGCTGTTTTTCCGTGAAGCAACGAAATTTGAGATTTTTGCACTTCTAATCAAAAAAATTCTTGATTTTTCCACATCCAATTGACAAAATTCGCTGTTTTTTCACACCCGATTGACAAAATTCACTATTTTTCAATTTTTCCGCACATTATCGACAAAATTCGCAATTTTTCATGACCGATCAAACAAATTCGCGATTTTTCCATGCCTGACTGACGGAATTCGCTATTTTTTCACACCCGCTTGACAAAATTCCCTTTTTTCCGCACCTGTTTGACGAAGTTTGCTATTTTTCCGTGAATCAACGAAATTTGAGATTTTTCCACTGCTAATTAAAAATATTCACAATTTTTCCACACCCGATCGACGAAATTCACGATTCTTAACTGACTGACGGAATTTTTAATTTTTTTCCCGCAGCAAATTGAAAAAAATTCACGTTTTTTTCCCACACTCAATTGACAAAATTCGCTTTTTTTCACACCAGATTGACAAAATTCACTGTTTTTTCACACCAGATTGACAAAATTCCCTATTATTTTTCAATTTTTTCGCACATTATCGACCAAAATTCGCAGTTTTTTTGTGCCTGATCAAACAAATTCGCAATTTTTCCAGACCTGATTGACTAAATTCACGATTTTTTCGTACTTTCGTATCCGACCAACGAAATTCGCAATTTTTCAGAGCCTGATCGACAAAATTTGAGATTTTCTGTAGATATCAATGAAATTTGCGATATTTCCACGCCTGATCAACAAAATTCGAGATTCTTAAATGGCTGACGAAATTTTCGATTTTTCCCGCTTCGAATTGACAAAATTCACGTTTTTTTCTTGCAACTTACAGACAAAAATTCCAGTTTTTCCAGTTATAAATTGACAAATTTCTCTGGCCACAGGTTTTGCATCCCTACTCCAGGTCAATTTGGCAGTGCACAGAGCCCAAAATCTCTTTTTAACTATTTTATGTTCCCTATGGCCCTTTTTAATTATTTTACACACCACGTGGCACTTACTGACATTTTTCACTGCCCTTTCGATTCATTTCTTTTTCTGGTTGTCAGAGAAAAACTCACAAAATATACCTATGGATGGTAGGAAATAAATCATAAATTTTGTCAAACCGTTGTTTGATAAAAATCGAAAAATTCACCAGCCAATTATGCAAAAAATCATGTAATTGTACAGTTGTCAAAAGGAAAAAAAATCACTAAATTCCTCCATCGATAACATAAAAAATAAAATTGCAACCTTTCGCCAGTAAGTTGTAGTGAGTAATCCAGAAATTCGCCAGCATTTCGCCCCCAAAAGTGTCCCTCAGTTCTCTTGCTAAGCACCTGCAAAGTAAAGTTTGTGCGCTACAGAAAAATGTGATTTTCGTAAACATCCCATAAAAATAAATGGCATTTTCATTTATTTTTATATCTTTTTAAAAACTTTAAGCTTTAATGATGAAAATTTCTACGTTAGGGGTAATTTCAAAACTTTCAAAAATGTTATTAAAAAAATATGCATCAATACTTCATAAAGACAGTGACCTACAATTGCCCCCTTGCCGGGGTAATTATAGGTCACTTAGAAAATTCAATTAAAAAATAAATAAAAATATTTTGTGTATACTGAATGTTTTCTGCAAAAACTGCAATACTAACTTCATGCCAAATTTGAAAATTTCATCTTTTACAGTGGTGGAAAATTGGCGCAGAGGAGGAGCCTATTGACACCACTAAATTTTAGTAGTATTTTTCGCCTTATCTAATGACAGAATTTCTGCGTTTTTTATTAAGTTGAAGAATAGTATAAATTTTAGTGGTGTCAATAGGCTCCTCCTCTGTGCCAATTTTCCACCACTGCTTTTATATTTTCCTAGATATTGGGTTCTTATTGTTTACTGACCCATATTTACCCCATGGAACTATTAATAAAGAGGAACTGACATAGCCTTAAAATAGTGAAGCTTCAACTGTAACCGCTATCAAAGGGGTTGTTTATTGACGGTGGAAACTCCCACCAGTAGGTTTATATAGATATTTTCAACTTATTTAAACGCCCTATTTTTACAAAATTTCAGTCATAAATAGTGGTAGAAACACATTTTCATTTTTACTGGTAGGAGTTTTCTTTGGTGGTAGTTAGGCCCTGCGTTTCTGCCATATTGTGACAACCATGGAAACAAACTGACAGTTTTATAAGGCATACTGACACCGATAAAAACAAATAGAAATTTTTATGACATTTTTGAAAAAAAATTCCATGAATAAGACGCTTCTTTAAGACGAAATCTTCTATTAAATTTTACTGGTGGGATGTTTGACCTATCGGTAGTCAGAAACTGAAGAACCGATTTTAAAAAAGCAGCTGCCATATTGTGACAACCTCCTCAGTTACTTCACTCGCAACTGGTAGACAATACACTATATGTCTCCTCCTTTTTATTCATAACTCCATTATTTACCCGGTGTCACTCTATTTCAATCGTTTATTTTAAAAGTTACTTACCAAATATAACGTATCAATTATTTTAAATGTACGCATGCAAATACTAATTTAAGCGAAAGAATACGTTATTTAAAACCGGAAATAAGAAATAGATAAGATAGAGAAGATAGAAAAGATTTTTCATCAGAAAAAAAGTCAAATGGCGTAAAATGTATAACAGATCGTTATATCATCTACGCAGTGATGGAACAATGTAGCACCAAAGAATCAATTGACACCGATAAATTTTAATAGTTTTCTTTGTCTTACTTCAGGACAGAATTTCCAAGACTTTTAAAGATAGAAGAATACTATAAAAATTTAGTGGTGACAATCGCCCAACTGCTGCGCCAATGTTCCATCGCTGTCTACGAACTTTTGAAGAAAGTTTTAGAAAGAATTATTTATTTAGAAAACAGCCGAGTTTTTTGGTTCTTTTAAAGAGATGTTAATATATTCCTTTGAGAAATTAGAGTGTGAATTGTATAGTTAAAAAGACAAATAATAAAAGTAACGAACTAGAACGAAACGATATCAGTATGTTTCGCTAATTCTAACGTCGGAAAGAGTCACATGTAAGCGAGATCGTAGCTCAATGCATGCAAACACAAGGAGTGTTGAGTTGAGTTGAAATGCAGCTGCACATGCGAAAATAATAATCAAATGTTTAAATAGAAATTTGAAATAAATTCACATGTAAGCGAGATCGCAGCTCGATGCATGTAAACACAAGGAGAGTTCAGTTCAGTTGAAATGCAGATGCGCATGCGTAAATAATAATCAAGGCCGTGATCAAGATAGATTTTTCGCTGTTAGCGAAACGAGATCGACTAACCAGAAGCCTGCATTTTTGCGAACTTTTCATTGTTTGCAAGTATGCAGGCTTCTGATTGGTCAATCTCTTTTCGCTAACAGCGAAAATGTATCTGGATCCCTGCCCAAATGTTTAAATAGAAATTTGAAATAAATTAATGAGAAATAAACATTTTTCATTTGATTTTTGAAAGCAGAAGTGATTTTCATAATAACTGGAATTTATGCTTGATAAAGGATAAGGGATGCATTTAGTAACCCCACTTGCTGTAATCACGGGCTTCGTCAAAAAGAAGAGAGTTTGCGTGAGTGCGTGTGTGTGTGTGTGGGGGGGGGTCCACTGCCCTTCCCTCGATTTTAGAATTTAACTAGATAAATTTTCTAGTAACCCCACTTGCTCTAATCACGGGCTTCGTCAAAAAGAAGAGAGTTTGCGCGAGTGCGTGTGGGGGGGAGGGAGTCCACTGCCCTTCCCTCGATTTTAGAATTTAACTAGATAAATTTTCATTTTTGATAATTTTGAAAACTTCATAAAATTTATTGTTTTCGAAGAATTTAAAATAAAAGAGGAAGTAAGGAATTTTCTGATAGAAGGTGGGAGCATGGGACAGTCATTGTCCCTCCCTGCATTTTAAAATTTGATTAATTAAAATTTCTTTTTTCCTATTTTGAAATACAGAGTCAAATTTATTACTTACGAGTAAATTAAAATGAAGATAAACTAAGAATTTTCCTTTTGGGGGGAAGGGGTCTTAGGAGGGCCATCTCCCCTACCTCGATTGAAAAATTTAACTAACTAAAATTTAATTTTCTCCGATTTTGAAAAACACAGTAAAATTTATTATTTCAAGTAACTTAAAATAAAAGTGGAATTGGGGATTTTCTGTTAAGCAAGGTGGGGGTGTAGGAGAGGCCCATTTTGCCCCTTCCAGGATTTTGAAACATATTTAGTTAAAATGTCTTTTACTCCGATTTTGAAATGCACAGCAAAATTATTTATTTCGAGTAATTTAAAATTAAAGAGGAACTGAGAACTTTTATTTGGGTAGAAGGGGATCATATGAGAGCTATTGCCCCTCGCTCGAATTTGATTTAAATGTGACTTAATCTAAATTTTTTATAACTTTTATTTTCAATGATTTTGAAAAACACAGTAAAGATTTCTCTTTTCGAGTAACTTAAAATAAAAGAGGAATTAAATATTTTTTTGCAAAGTTAGAGGGTTTAGATGAACCATTGCCCCTACCCCAGATTTTAAAATTTAATTAATTAAAATTTCTTTTTTGCTTATTTTGAAAAACATAGTAAAATTTATTTTTTTCAAGCGACTTAAAATAAAGGGGGAATTCAAGAAATTTCCTTTAATGAAAGAGGTGGGGGAGGAGCCCCATTGCCCCTTCCTGGATTTTGAAATTTAAATAATTAAAATTTGTTTTTTTCTTATTTTGAAAAACCCAGTAAAATATATATATTTCGTTTACCTTAAAATTAAAATGGAATTGAGAATTTTCGTTTAGGGGATGGGGGTGGGGGTATAAATATACTAATTAAAATAAAAGTATACTAATTTTTACATCCATAAAAAATTCATAATTTTTGGAAAATTGGAATCTACAGTTTGTTTTTGTTTTTTTTGCATAAAAAATGCACACTATTCACGAACACGGAATATTAATTTATTTTATGCAAAAAATGTGCACAGTTTTTGACAACATAGAATATACACTTTTTTGTATGTATAAAAAATACAGACAGTTTGCACAAAAGGTGCATACTCTTCAAAGTGTTCAAAAATGTTCACTATTTATGCACATATTGTGTACAATCTATACTTTTTTGCAAAAAAAGTGCAAACATTTTCTAGCTGGGTAAGAAACTTCATCTTTGTTATAGGCTATAGACAATAAAATAATGATATTCTAAAACAATTTGCATGGTACAAGACAACGCCCCGACTATTAAGCTATATAAAGAAAAAAAAATAAATTGCACTAGATTAACCCTTAATTGCATAGTGATGTAAATTGTCATCACCTTTTCATTTAATTTTTAATACATAAATTAAGTTCTTACAACCACTATATTTATATAGAAATATTAATCCTCTAAAAATTGCAAAAATATGCTACTAAATAAAGTTAAAAATCTATTTTAAGATTTCTGGTGTCTAATCCTTAATATAAAAATTAAAAACACAATTCTAGAAGAATAATTCATGCAATTAAGTGTTAAATAAAAAAAAAATCTACTTTCGACCAGCAAGAATCACTAAATATCCCACTACAGTGTCTAGAAATATACAATGTGGAAATTAACAAATCGTATCCAAAAAATTACATTTTCACCAGAGGGCGCTGTGGTATAGTCTATTGCTACGAATTAATAGAAATACAGTTTGTTTTTATATATTTATGATGCAATTAAAACTACGAGAAATTTATTTTTCAAAGATAAATTTTTCAAAAAACAGAATTAAAAATTTATGTTGTAATACACGATACATTAGAAATTATAAAAAAAAATCAGTCATATATTAGGTTATTAAGTATGAA
Source organism: Maratus speciosus (assembly GCA_963932465.1). Taxonomy (NCBI): domain Eukaryota; kingdom Metazoa; phylum Arthropoda; class Arachnida; order Araneae; family Salticidae; genus Maratus; species Maratus speciosus. The sequence continues at coordinate 438,513,243 of OZ010787.1, forward strand.
ATGTCCTATTTGAAAGCGTTTTTTTTTTTTTATTTAGAAATTCTGACTTCACACCAGAAAAATTTTGAATGGAATTTTATTTTATTTTATTTTGTGGAGTACCTATCATCTTATAAAGTAAAAATATTAACTATTAAAACATTCTGGTGAAAATTCAGAATTTTTAAATTAAAACTGCTTTCAAATCTGACGTTTCATGCTTAACACTAGAACGCCCGGAAGGAGTCGATCCGACTCCGACATTATGATTAAATGTCAACTGTGATCAGAAATTATTCCATAAAATAAGTTAAATTTAAACAACGAAGATTTACGTTAAATAAATCAGTCAAATAATTTTAAATAAAAATTCTGGTGTTAAATATTTTTATGAAACTTGAGTAAAATTTCCGGGCGTTCTAGTGTTAACATGTTCGCTGCCAAAGCTGAGATGGTGCATCTGTTCATACATGCCAAGATCATATCTGCAGTTTAGTGCTTTTAAATAATTTTCTGTTTTATTATTTAAATATATACTGAGGAATTATTTTTAGCAACAAATAAATTCACCGGAGTATGCTCGTTGTTGGCAAATGAAACATCGCAGGTATTTTCCATGGCACTATGCTCGTAATCGGTGATTTAGATAAAAAGATCAATAACGAGTTATACCATAGCTGGCAAGGAAACCCAGTTTGCTAACTACGAGTATTCTCGTAGATGGCAGCGAACGTGTTAACCCTCTCACTGTGTAAGTAATTCTTCGCGATGAGCGTATTTTACATAATTTTTAATATTTTATCACCGGTTCTTTAAAGTAGAAATTTTTTACTATCGTAATCGGGGAAAATGCCCGGATTAAATCAGACAAAGTTTTCGCTAATAAAAAATAGCTGGTGGGAATAACCAAATAGTGTTAATTAGACGGAAAAATACATGCCCGAGAATATCTCGGGCTGCGCAGCTAGAGGGTTAATGACCTAATATTTTAAATGCATTTCACAGTATAGACATAGAAGCCAACATCGCTTAACTATTCCAGAGTTTGATCCAAGAAGAACAAGTTTACTACCGGAAATTTTATTCAATTAAAAATTTTACAATGAAATCTAAAATGTACCTTTTAGAAAGAAGAAGCATTTCCTTATATATTTTTCGGTTTAAAACACGCTTGTTTTGGATCAGATTCCGGAATAATTAAGAGATGTTGGCATCTATGCATACATATCTAGACGCTATAAATAACTTTTAGATTTTACACTGTCAAGCAATAAATTCAAAGGCAGCGCCGCTTAACCCTTTGAGCTCTGGAGGTGAATTTCTTCAAACTGCTCTAATGTCACATTGGCACCAGTATTTTGTAAATAGAAGATTCGGCTTATAATATACACGATTAACTATATTAATCTATATTCAAACAAATTTGGTTGAATATTCCGGTGCGAATGTGACATTTGGAGATTAAAATTAAGTGGGAAGGAATTCACCCATCAGAGCTGAAAGGGTTAATAAAATATAATTCTTTTATACATTTTAAACTTCTACCAATATACGCTATTTCCATATCTTCTTGGCACTACAGGGTATATCTAAAATGCTTCAACAAACTTAGGGGGATGATAGTACTCATCAAGACGAACAAAAATGCACACTCTTTGTGGAGCTCCCAGGATGTAATTCTCCCGTGTTGTAAATTTCCTTGTGCTATCTCGTCCCTGTATATCGACGATCACTTACACGCGGGCCCTGGTGTCAAGCACACAAGTCTGATGTATGTGTTCAATAAATAAAAACGAACAAAAAATGCAATGGAACATGGGGTTGCAAATGACGTATAAAGGGTGAAAATCGCAAAACTAATAAAAATATCGAAATCCCACATGCTGCTTTTCTGCAGAACTGGTTAGTAGCACGAAGCTGGTTTTCCTTTCATTTTGCGCATATCCGGTCAGAAAGAGATAACAAAAACTTGGAAGAAAGCCAAACAAGTAGTAGTGCGTATTGTGACTGCTGCAGGAGAAATCCAGAAAACTCCCGAAGTCTTCGAGCGTGTCCGCCAATCGGTCCTCCGTAGATGTACTCTGTGTAATAATGTCCGCGGACAACATTTTGAACAATTGTTGTAAAATATTTGGTTTCTCGGACATAACGAGCTGTGTTGTAGATATTCTGTGCAATAAAAAAATTTCTGGATTCTTTCTTTCTTATCTCAGTTTATCCATTTCCGGACGAATTTTCTCGATTTTCATCATTTAAACGTCATTTGCGACCCCATATTCAATTGCATTTTTTGATGGTCTTCATGAGTACTATTATCCCTCTATGCTTGTTGAAGCATTTCAGATTCACCCTGTATAATGCCACCTTGCGGCAGTAATCAGTCCCTGCGGTACCACTATACTGCGGCAACATAAAGAATCAACTTGTCAATGTCGGCGAATTTAATTACCGCTAAGACAAACTTCCACAGGTAAAAATTTTGAATAGAAATTTTCGCCTTATTCACGAAGAATTTCTGCCATAAATAAGGCAAACATTTTAATTCATTTTTACTGATGGAATTTTTCCCTGCGTTAATCTTCGCTTGATCTGAAAACAAACAAACAACAGCCACCATCTTGTTACTATATCCTTACTTAATTTACTCGCAATCGGTAGACACTACACTATCTGTCTTCTCCTTTTTACTCATTTTTTACATGGGGCCGGCACAAAATAGCGATTGTGTTAAGCCAGGGGTCGCATTCTTATAGGGAAACTTTTATTGTTCGTACAACTATTTTGAAAGTAATATCTTCATCGCATCTTTCTTTTGAATATGTTAAATAATATTATCATAAAGGTGACTCATTAAGGGTTCTGGTAGGAACAATAAAATTTTCCCTATATAATGCGACCCCTGGTTAAGCAGACCTATTCGGAGTTGGTATGAAATTTTAATACCAGTATTTTGTTTTTATTATTATTCTTTTTGTGTCTTTTTAATTAAAAAAGGAAGGAATACTTTAAAAAAATACTAATGTTTAAATTTAAAGGACCATACAAACGCTGAAAAGAATGGCCTTCAATAGCAGGATTTTTTTTTTCAGCACGTATGCTATAATTTTGAGAGGGCTGTTATCAGTGTTGCAAGTCCGTAACTTTTTTTTTTATTCCGATTGCTTGTTTGACACCACATTTTAAGACGTTCACTGCCGCAAAAAGTAAGAATTTTCAAATTTCTTCTTGAAAGTCATTTGCCACCACAAATTTTAAAAGGTAAATTTCGCTTTACTAATACAGCGAAATTTCTGCTAATAAATAAGGCATTTTTTTATTTTGAAATTATGGAGAAAAAGTAATAATTTAAAGCCACGAATTTTTAGCTACGACAGGGCTCCCAAATGGTCCGCCAACTGAATACCAATATTATTTTAGAAAAATTTTCTTTTTAGATTTTTCTTACAAACCGCTCCGGTACAACCTTTGAAAGTTAATTCTAGCGCAAACCTACCGTAAAAATATCTGTTAAAATTTATTGGTATTCAGTTGGCGGACCATTTGGGAGCCCTGCTACGAGTATACTCGCAGCGTGGCAGTCAACGTGTTAAAAATAGTATTATTCGTCTTATTTAATCTCTCTTTTAATAAGGCTATACTTCAAAAAATGGCTGCAATCAGGAAATTTAAATTAAAATATACAGGTAACTGGCAACACTGGCTATGACTAGTCCTCCCGTCGGGCGAAGCTTTAACACCGTATAATTCTACCATGGAACTATCAATAAGGATGAATTGACATATCCGCAAAACAGTGAACCTGCAAAACAATTGCAACTTCCAGAAGCATTTTTGAATCGAAATTTTTTTCTTCTTATATAAACTCCACGTTAATGCTGAATTTCAGTCATAATTATGTCCAAAACCAGATATTTATATTTACTGGTGGAAGTTTATATCTGCGATAGTCAGGCACTGAGTTTTTGCCGCATTGTGATATGACATCTTAAACAACCTCCCGTTGGTGTCAGTAAAAGATATTACGGTACCCGGGCCACGAATAGAAAATTTTACCATGTTTGTAAGTGAAATTTTGCAAGAATAAGCCGCTAAAATAAGTTGAAATTTTCTATTCAAAATTTACTTGTGAAAATTTGCTGTGGCAGTGATAAGAAACCAAAGCGATATAAGTAAGCGTCCTATCTTAAATGGGAGAGGTAACCGCAAGATTAAAGGCTAGGTCATATTAATCAAGGTCGCACGCCACGTAGCGGACAGGGTTAAACTACAGGAAGACGCCTAACTGTTTTCTTACTTCACACCACTAAAATTGTAAAGTATTTTCACCTTGATTAATAGCTGAAGTACGTCTGACAGGGCGAAGAAAACTTCTTGGTGTCAGGTTCCCGTAGTTGCCAACCTCAAACTAATCTTCGTAATACGTGCTTTAATTTGACCCTGGTCTAATGCGTTTCGAACCAGAAATTTTATTAAGAAATGAAATTAAATACGTTCTTTGTAGTAACCTTGAATTAAATAAATAAAGATTCCTGAAATAAATTTTCTGGCTCGAAAGTGGCTAACTTGGGTCAAGTTAATCCAGATATTACGGAAGATTAATGGAAGGTTGGCAGCTATGGGTGCCTCTGGACACCCCTCTCGCTACGCCATTATTTTGCGATAAATGTGGTAAACAAGATTCAGTTTCATGAGTGACTAAATATTTAGAGAATATGCGCAGATGATAGATATCCTGTCATATATGACGTCGCATTAAAAGCCTGCGTATATGGATTATTACCCCGTCAACAAGATATACTATACAACTATAACTGTGTTAATTTACGCCTGATTCCAGTATTAAGTTTGTACGCTTACTTATATCCCTTTGGTTAGGCATCTTCCTGTAGTTTAACCCCGTCCGCTACGTGCGCCCGTGATTGATGTGATCTCGCCTTTAATCTTGCGTTTACCTCTCCCATTTAAGATTGGACGCTTACTTATAACGTTTTGATAAGAAACTGTTGATCCGATGTACAGTCGTGGAAAAAAAAGTAAACACCCCCTTCTAACTCCTCAACAAATTATCGTAGAAGAAAGTTACTGGTACCGAACGATTGGAAATAAAGTCTACTTTTAAATGATGTATATAAAATATGCTTAGGGGGCCATCTACATATTAAAACGAACCATAACTTTATTTATTTCAATAGCAATACCCAATTCTGACTGCATAAATGATCTCTACACCCTTCAATTAGCCTAAAGACGAATTTTTATGCAATTCGTACCATAAGTTTCCGAGAAATTAATTATTTTAAAACGAGCGTATTTTAAGGGCTGTATCCAAATTGAAGTTCCGTACTGGATTGTTAACCGAGAGAGCCGCCTTCTTCATCAAGGCACGTTGAAGCGTCAATGAAACCTGTTTGATTACAGTACAGCAGAATAAATTTCAAAATGTCTACTCACTTCCATCATAGACGGCCCCTTAAACCCTCATTTTGCCGTTTTTTAAACATAATTTGAAAACTACTTGGATGAAAAATGTGAAATTTTTGAATTTCCATAAAGCAAGACTTAATAAATCTAAATTCATCAAAAAAATTGTAGGTTGCAATTCATAATTTTTTCGAATATTAATTTCACAATTCATAATTCATATCATAAAATTATAAAAATTGCAAATTCAGCTTATTTATGTTTGGGTATATTAGTATTATTAGTACAAAAAAAATTAGCACATTAGGAGTATAATTTCGGGAGATATAAATAAAAATATGAAAATGTAATTTAACATTAGAAGCACTAAATTTTGAATGTTTATAATTCAAAAACTTATCATTCAAATGACTTGAAATTTGGTGTCTAGGCATAGTTTGAACCGAAGATTTGAAATATCTCGTTAAAATTGGGTATTGCCATTGAACAAAATGAAGTTTGAATTCATTTTAATATGTAGATGACCCCCTAAGGAAATTTTATATACATCATTTAAAAGTAGACTTTATTTCCAATCGTTCGGTACCAGTAACTTTCTTCTACAATGTATGATGAGGAGTTAGTAGGGGGTGTTTACTTTTTTTTCCCACGACTGTACAATAATCAACCTCCATATTGTAAACGCCTTCGCAATAACGACTCATTCGCTACTGGCACGCTCTACATGATAGGTCCCATCATCTTTATTCAAATCCCATTAACCCCTTAACCTACAATGAAGCCCGCGTACGATGATCGAGCCAAGTGTAAATTCTTCGTACCACTAAAATTTCACAGTAAATATAGTTTAATTTAATCGTCGAAATTCCATGATTAAACAAGGAGGAAATCTCTATTAAATCTTATTGGTAGCTAGGGATTTGCCAAAACGCGGAGCTGTTAAATGTACATCGTAGGTTAAGAGATTTAATTAACTTTTTTAGATCCGCGTACATTCTAGAGAGAACGCACACACACTTGAACGTTGTTGAATGACTTGAGAAAACAGGTTCGCGTAGTGCCATATGTTTACATTGTTATTATTGCATTAAATTTTTTCTGGTATTAACTAACGTTTAATATTTTCTTTTCATTCAAATTGAAAACAAAATATGTAAAGCACGATGGTGTACTGTATCTATAACTTCCAGCTTTTACGCTTCTATTACCACTATTTTTCAATGGAAAAATTTACCTTATTTAATCCTAAATTTTCGGCAATTGAATAAGTCAAACATTTTTTTCAAAAACAGTTGTAATAAAAAGCGTAAATTTTGTCATCTATGGTTTATATATTCGAAAGTTTTAATTGTTTTTATTTATTACTATAAGCTTTCTTACAAACACTAAAGTTTTATTGCACCTATAGAGTTTGTTTGAAAAGTTAAAGCACACTAAAATCAATTATAAAATGCTTTCAAAATTAATATCAAATGGGATAGTCTGTTCAAGACCTTTTGTGAAGATAAAGTTGCAGAACGTATAACACTTTTGTACAACATACTAAAGTAAGTTAGCAAAGAAGAAAACTTTAGATGAGAAAGTGAAGATGTATGTTGCATTTGTAGAGTTATAATAAAGAATCTGTAAATTATTTGGTAAACTAATAAATTCTGAAATTCTTTTGCTAACATATTATTCACTGGTGTTGCGTTGACGCAACGGTGAAAATAAATGTGAATTCTTAAGACTTTCACGACGAGAAACGAGAATTTGCATTTTCATTCAAAAAGCATCACTGACTAATGGCGTGGATTATACTTTACAGATAATGCGTTTAGATCATATTGTCCATATTTTTTTTTAGATTGTAAGTCATTTTATATTAAATACGTACATTGAAAGATATTTACCGATGCATAAACTTGGGGAACATATCTAGAACACCAAATTACAAAAGACTTTCAGAACAGGGAGGAGCTTATACTATTTTAAAATTCAGATTTAATAAAAATTGACAGTCGGTAATGTGTTAAATTAAATATCAAGCTATCACTATTTTTGAATTAAAAAGTTTTCTTTATTTAATAACAGAAACATAGCTGCCAACTTGTACGGAGTTTTCTTACCACTAAAATTTAAAAGAAAATTTTGACTTATTTAAAGGTTAAAATCGCTTCAGCTTCGGTGATTCAGTTAGCTAAAGCTCACTATTAAAACTTTACTAGTAAGAAAAATTCTTAGAAGTCGTCATCTATGCAGCAATTTGACAATTAAATGAAGTGAAGATTATCTTTCAAAATTTGTGGTGGCGTTTTTCAGCAAAAAAGTTGAAGATCCCTAGCTTGTAATTTCAGCGGTTAATGGGTTAATGCAAATTTAGGATTCTTCCATGAAAATAAGAACTTTTAAAATAATGATAGAGAAGTGTAATAAGAAGGGCAGGAGAGGCCTGTAAAAACAACATGGTATAGAGAAGGGTAGGCAGCGTGATTTTAAAGATAATAAGGTGGGACCTGACCAAAAAGCGGTTGAGAACCAAAGCAATGAATGAACAGAGGGGCACATTCAGAGGTACCACTATTTTCAAATGAAAATTTTCGACTTATTTAATATCAATTATTTGCAATTAAATAAAGATACGTTTTCTCATATCTACCAACTGCTATAATATTTTACCCCTATTTCCAAATTTAACTTTTCCCTTATTTAATTGCACCTATGATTTCTTTTGGAAAATTGTAATAATCTGGTTTCTCCTTATGTGCGTGACTTAACGCTACAACACCGGGAAATTTTACGTAAATTTTATAGAAATGTGCTGAACCAAAAAAATTTATTTAAAACTATTTAAGTTAGTTGTTTAACTTATTTCAGCGTAATTTATATTTAACTTAATTTAGGAAGAAATTTCTGGTTCGAATAGACAATTAGTCCGTTGGTTGGTGTGGAATCAGTGTTGCCAGGCGAATACTAAAATTTTATTTTGAATACCACTATTTTTGTACGGTATTACTCTCTTGCTTATATCGCAATTTTTATTGTAAATAAATAAGGCGGCTAGCCCTCTATGAAAATAGTGGCATTCAAAATAAAATTTCAGTATTCGTTTGGCAACACTGTTTCGAATTGACACCTGCTTTGCGTACTAGTGTTAACGAACATCATCATTTTCAAGGCACAAATTGAAGCTCGCCTTTTTCACAGAGTTTTGCATCTTGTCGGGTTACACGATTTTACCCATAATCAATCTGACGCAAACCACGCTTTAGTTCGTGTTGGGTTATCGATATTTCTGATATGATACGGGTATGAATCGGGTTACGTTGACACTAATTTTTTCAAGTTTGTGTTAGAATACGGTCGTGTTGACACTAATTGTTTTGGGTTCGAGTTAGCTTCGGATTGAGCTTTATTCTTGCCGGTAGACTTAGTTTTAACCCCTTGAGGGTCACCCGTATATATTATATACCACCTACGATTAATGAAGTTTTATACCAGAAAAATTTTATTACATTTTACTTTTCTAACTTTGGTGGAAAAAAGCCGTAAAATTGCTTTTACTTACTTTGAAATAGAATTTTTCAAAGATTCCGGTGTGAGTTCAACATTACAGGAAAACAATCACTTGCCCCTCAAGGGGTTAACCCGATTTTCCAAAAGAAAGTTAAGATTAATGTATCAGATGAAAAACTATATACTTATTTGAATATCTATGAATCCTTACACGTTCATATTCTGTATAAAGATAAAAATGAAATTATAGGCACGATTATAAACCATTTTTTCGTAATTGGGTTAAATTGTGGATCAATTTTCATTGATGTCAGATTGTGGGTCAGGTTCGTATTAAAATATTTCGGTTCGATGAGAGTTGTGGGTTAATAAAAGTTTCTTTATCGAGCTCGTATCAGATTGCGCGTCGATGAAATTTTTTTTGTCGAGCTGCGGGTTGACATGAAGTACAATTTGCGGGTTCGGTTCGGATATAACACTATTCGCGCAGTAGTCCAACACAGGGCCTCCATTGGTCCAATTTTTGAAAACTAGTATTTCTTAAGAAAAATTTCGTGGTACGTTTCTGGAACGATTGCATGAAAAAGGCCCTTCCCTGTAAGTTTCTACGAAATTTATAAAAAAAAGTCTTTGAAAAAATATGGTATTTTAAAAACGGGCCGGGTAAGAGACCTACTAGCACTGTGTCTTCTATGATAATTTACGAAGCATTGCTTTTTTTATTTTTACCAATTGTTTTTAAACAAAGTCCATCAACGGTTAAGTTCCTTAAGAATTTCTTAAAAAAAACATTCCTGCTGACCCACTATTCCATCTCAGGTCAGACAGTGAATTGCCATTGGCCATCACAATTTTTTAAAAAGAAATTACGCTAGTTACACCTAGATTACACACAAAATATTTCAGACACTAGCAGAGCTCTATACGTTGCGCAGTGGATAAGTTGAGTGTCAAACGTTGACCCCTTTCGTAAGAGTGTCTTTTACAGATTTTTTAATTATTCATCACCAGTTTTTTAAAACAGAAATTTTTGCGTAACTGAATCGGGAAAATGTTCGGATTAAATAAGGCAAAATTTACAATAAATATTTACTGGTGAGAATAATCACGGATTCTGAGCACCTTACGTTAATAATTCGGTTAAAGTGTCAGAATTGTATTTCTTTTTTACTTGCCTTTGTCAGATATCCCTTTAACACTCAACACGCACGATCGCGCGGGTTAGACATACATGTAAATTTTTGCTTCTGAAACAATCGTATTTAATAAAACCTCGAATCGAACGATTGTTCCGGTTTGCAAAAGAGTAATGCATCATTTTTTATCAACGGATGACGGTTGTAGTACATGTTTTACTTTTAGCCGGCATGATTAGCTTTGTTTACAAGTACAACGAAAACAGCTCATCATTTTATCTATCGAAAAAAGGTAATTATTAGTATATTTCTAATTGCTTGGATAAATATTTTTGCTTTAATGTCTAAATAAGTGTAATATAATAAAAAACCTTAATTATACACTATTTATGTTGCACATAGGACTTCAGATTTCGTTACCCGCACGACCGTGCGACTTGGGCGTTATGTTAGTCAGTGCTACTGTAAAGGTAAGACCTTTCTCAATGTTCATTTTGTTTTCTGTTTCAATAATTTTGGTGACAGCCAGAATAAAAACGAAGTATGTTGTTATGTAATTAATGCCATATTTTCTTGGGTGTTGTCGTGGATGATTTTTTTTTATTCAAGTAAATTTTACTTTTTTTTTCTTTTCAATTAATAAAATTTTCTAAGACATAAAAAAAACAAACTTTATTAACTTTTAACAAAGCAAAATAAAATACTTTTTCAGATGCCTAAACGGAAAAGAATTCTCACACAAGGAGAAATATTGCAATTGATGAATAAATCAGATTCTGAATTTAGAGGTTGCGGACAAAATATTTGAAGCAGATTTATTAGAAGGATAGTCAAGTTCAGATGGCCTCGATGAAGAAAAAATACAAATATTTCTTTAGAAGTGGCAGTTTTGGATCATACTTCCTCATGAATGTCCTCTGAACTCATTCCTCAAAGTTCTACCTCCAAGCCAGTTTTGGCAGAGGCTAAGATATTGAAAACAACAACAACAACAACAAAAAATACATGTGGGATGTTAAGAAGTTCATTTCTGTACCTCATTCTGCTCCTTTAGATTTCATGCAATTGCAGGTATGTCTTTCATTTCTTAAATTTTAATTAAAAAAATTTAGACTTATATAGAAAAAATAAAATCGATATCATATTTTTTTTTCTTTTTTAAATAAGGCAAACTTTTTTAAATTAATTAAAATATGAATTTTTTGAAGTCGATAAGTACATTTCCAATATTAATTTTTCCCCTTTTTTAGGCTTTAGAGCCAGAAAGGATTCCATTGCAATATTCCAGCCAATACATCCCAAATCATCTTATAAGTAATTATTTCACAGGAAAAGCCCAACTCGTACGATCGTGCGGGCATGGCTTTCTTAGAAAAAGTCCAACCCGCACGTTCGTGCGGGAACTCTCCACGCTCAAGGTGGTGAAGAAAATTTTTTAAATTATTTTTTTAAGTCTCATTAGTGTCAGTATAGAGTTAATAATCAGAAGAATGTAATATTTAAATGTGAAAAATGTTCCTGGTCTTAAAGGGATATGGAGTTAGAAAGTGTAAGATTTTTTTTCGTTTTAGTACATTTATGATTTCAGACAATTTCAATTTTCCTGAGATTTTCGATTTGCAAAATTATTCGAAAACGTAAAACCGGGTTATACCGAAGCGCACAAACAAATCATTAAATTAAATTACATTCATCCTACGTGATGTTAAATATAGATTACAAGAGAGCTTCAAAATAGGATTACAAAAATTTTGCCTACAAGCTTCGTAAAATCTTCTTAACCAAGATAGAAATTTTGTACAGATTTTTTCTCTGCACATGTATAAAATTTTCTTTGAAACCGGTGATTATGTGGTGGAAAAAGTGTTTTTGATTTAATACAGAAAACATTGTTAACGGAGATCAAATGGGCTTTATGGATATTTTTATTCTTGATATACCCACAATATATTTTAGAAAATAATATTAAGGTGATTTTTTCCGACATTTCATTTCAAATTCTCTGTATTCATGAATCTTTTATATACATTTAAATCTCAAAATGTAATAAAAAGGAAAAATACAATGTTAGTAAAAACACAGTGTTGCCAGATTGGGGACTTTTTTTAATTCAGATTATTTAACAGTCACCACTTTTTTAAAATAGTATAATTTGTCTTATTTTTAGAATATTTAATTTATTTTTAAATAGGCCAAATATTTCTATTTCAAAAAAGCGGCGACAATCAACAATCTGGGGACAAGAAAGTCCCCAATCTGACAACACTGTAAGAACATAAAATAATAAAGGTAAAAATATATGTCCGAACATTATACTTAAAAACGACAATGCTGCTGAAATCTTCCAGAAAATGGTTCCGTGCACTTGCCCTGTGAAGTGCAAAATCACTGTGTAAATGTACACACGAGAATTGAAGCATAAACTTCTTGGTATGAATGTTTATTAAAATTTAAATTTATTCACGTGAAGCATACTTTTTAGCTACTTTTTGCAGAATACATAGACTTGGAAAATGCGTTTAATACACAACATGATAGTGGCACTACGATTTTCCCATGTACATTTGGCCGGCGTGCCTTATATAAAACATTATTTTATCTTTTTATTACTCCATATTTAACAAAAAGAAACTTTCAAAAATTCAACAGCAATATTTATATTTATTGATATAAATAATTTAACACTAGAACGCCCGGAAGGAGACGATTCGACTCCGACCATATGATTAAATGTCAATTGGAACCAGAAATTCTTTCACAAAATAAGTTAAATTTTGGAAACGGATATTTACGTTAAATAAATCAGTCAAATAATCTTAAATAAAAATTCTGGTGTAAAATATTTTTATGAAACTTGAGTAAAATTTTCGGTCGTTCTAGTGTTAATTTAAATCCAAATGAACTACTTTTAGAAAAAAAGCTAATATGTACACCACTTATAAAATCAGATATTTAAAATTAAACTTGAATTAAGAGACTACGTGTTCAATGCAAAGCTAATATTATAATAAAAATAAATAAATAGAATAAAATTCTAATATCAAGTTATCTGTTTGAACCTCTCACACAAACAATAAATGTTATTGATCCTGTATTGGTAATGTTTCATTTTTTCTTCTAATTTAACATGTTGCACGCTAGTTCTTCAGTAACCTAATAAGTAAGTCTAAAATCAGTGTAGCCATGGGTTGGATGGGTATTTTTTTCGTCGAAATTTCTTTATTACTACCACTTCGTTATATTATAATATTCACCTTATTTAGTAATAGATTGAACAATACGAATGTTTATATTTCAAAAAGGTATTAAGAATCGAGCAATATGAATTATAGAAACTAACAGAACTGGTTAAAGCTGTCTAAAATGCTTGTCGTAAGTTATCCGCATTTAGCGAGCGCAATAATTTTTCCAGCCATGTGAACTGAATATTTCTTCAATATTACGCCCTTTAAACATTTATAAAGAGTACTTTCTACTCATAATATTAACCCTTTCAGGGGCAAAATACTTCTGTTGCTAAAATGTTAAAATGATTGAATGATACCGGGATTTATGAACAAATTTATATGAAAGTAAGTAAAAGTTTTTCTTCGTGTTCATTATACAAAGTAAAATTTAATTCCTAAATTGTGGTTCCAAGGTGGCATTTCAGAAGTAAAATTAAGTGGTATATATAATATACCAGCAGTGTTGCCAGATTGGGGACGTTTTTGTCCCCAGATTGTTGGTTGTCACCGCTTTTTTGAAATAGAAATATTCAACCTACTTAAAAATAGATTAAAAATTCTGAAAAATAAGGCAAATCATACTATTTTAAAAAAGGAGTGACATTCAAATAATCTGAATCTAACCCTTTGAGCTCTGATGGGTGAATTTCTTCCCACATAATTTTAATCTCCAAATGTCACATTGATACCGGAATATTCAAGCAAATTTAATTGAAAATAGATTAATGCATTTTTTTTTCCGTGTATATTATAAGCCAAATCTATTGTTTACAAAATACTGGTGCCTATGTGACATTTGGGCATTTTGAAGAAATTCACACCCAGAGCTCAAAAGGTTAATAAGTCCCCAATCTGGCAACACTGTATACCGGTGCCCTTCAAGGTGTTAATGGGGTTAAAAATTGGTGAATGCGTCTTTTGAAGTATGCTGGAAAATATTACTTTATCTAAATATTCTTGTTAATATTTCAGAGTACTATTTGATTATCTTAGAGATGAATTCGGGCTCACTTTTCGGAGCCCGTCAGTGGCCGACGATTTTAAATTCGAGCCCGCGCGAGTCCAAAGCATTTTTTGTCATTAGAGCCCGACCCCGATACCAAAAAGTATACCAAATAACAGGTACAATAAAAATTCCATAATGTTTAAAAGTTGTTCTAAATGTAATATTTCCTTTTCTAATAACTTCGTACATCGAAATAACTGTTAAACCCTAGCACATAATTAATTTTAGAAAATTAAATCAAATCTTATCAAAAGAGAAGTTTAGAATGAAATAAAAATACACATCCCTAAAAAGCTTCTCATATTTGTCTCCCGCAACAAGCAAATCTGACAAACACATTAACCCATTCGGAACCATGGGTGCATATATTCACCTTCAAAAAGAGCATTCAGAATTTGCTTTTGGCATCAGTACAAAAAAAAGTAATATTTGCTTTTTTTAATTCGAGCATTTTAGTGATTATTTAAGTAAAGGTAACTTTGAAAAGAAAAATGGTGCCAACCGAATAAAATTCGAGTAAAGAACGTCGGTACCGAAGTGGTTAACGAAGAATATCAAAATATGAAAATTTATCAAAAATGAATGAAATTTGCAGAAATTACGATTTATATGACGAAAAATCGAACAACGTTTTTCTATTTTCTATAAAAGGCGTTCATCTTTAGTAATTCTCGTGTGCTTGAAAATCAGCTTAAATTAAAAATTTGACACCTTTACAGGGTTCGTACGGATACCGTTATTTTGAAGGAAAAATATTAGTGTTTTTTCACAGAAAAATAAATTTAGTTTAAACGCTCGAGATTTCGCCTTATTTAAGGAGAGATTTTCTATAAGAAAATACTTGTAATGAAGAATTTCTTAGTTTGGAAATTCAAGGACCCGTACGAACCCTGCGTTATCAGAAAGATCCTATGCTTTTATAGAAAAAGAAAAAACACTGTTCGGTTGCTTTCTATCAGGAATAACAATGTACATGCCAATTTTATCTACTTTTGAATGAATGTGACTTCGTGAAAGTAACTTCGTGAATGTAAAGAGCAGAACTACAGAATTAGTAGAGCTCAAGAAGAAAAAGGAATAGAATCACTAATGTTATTTTCATGTAAACTGTGATAAGCGCTCGCATATAATAGAAGACTAAAAATTTCTAAACCTTAGCCCTCAAATGCGCGATTTTTTATTTTGTTTCGAAAAAATTATATATGATACTCTGAAAGTTTTATAACACAGGAAAAATAATGAAAAAAATCAGAGATATATTTTTCATACAATACGTCAATATTTTCTTCTGTTGCACATCTGCAATATAAGTAAAAACTACTGTTGTGTGGCTGTTTTACGCTAAAACAATGCAAATTAGTAAATACTTTCATAAGTATGTCTCCAAATAACTTATTTTATTTAATTATTTTTTTATAAAACTTAACCTTTAACACTTTAATTCCTATAGTAGAATACGTTCTAGAAATGACGTAGCTCAGAGAATCTGACTTTATGCCAGAAAGTTTCAATGGTTAATTTCACTTTATTTAAATGCGCAAAGTCTGTTTTTTAATTAAAGCAAATATTGCTATTTTAATTTTCTCGTGTGAATTAGGTATATGCGAATAAAAAAAAATCTATTAAATTCAAAACAGTGTTGTTTGCATACATCCAAAGCTGCGCAGTAAAGTGTTAAGCTAATGCTGGTTGACGTAAAAGAAAATATTAATTTCGTGTCAGATCTCTAAAAAAAGTAATAATAAATAAACATTCCGATTAAAAAATATCCTAATGGCGCTATTTTCTGATTGGCGCCATAACAGGTTGTCGCTAGCCGTCAATGCCAAACATAAATCTGAAAATATCAGAAGCTTTCGTTTAAAATAGCATTCTACTACTACTACAAAAGGTAAAAAAATATTTCTCTCTTTCATTCTGATCAAAATAGCATTAAAATGACTTGAAATGAAATAAGTAATTTTTAAGGGGTAAAAAGTTATTTTTTTTTTTGTTTTTATATGAAAAGAAATAAAACTGCCAAGTTAAGAAAGAATGAGCCCGAGCCCGCGCGATCCCGAAGGCTGGTGTTAAAATCGAGTCCGGGCCCGTGCTCTGGCTTGGACCGAGCCTGTCTCATCTCTAATCTGTACCTCAGTTTACATTTACCTTTTTCACTGTGATTCAAATCAGTGTTGCCAGTACGCTACTTTTTTTAAAAATTCAGATCGCTTGATTGCCAACTCTTTTTTCGTAGTAAAAGTATTCGAGTCATTTTAATGAAAGATAAAATAATTCCAAAATAATGCATACTATTTTTAAAAAGTGGTGTTAACGAAGCAATTTGTATTAAAAAGAAGTAGCAACCTGGTAATAATGATTCAAATAACGTCAGTATTGACTTATGGCAATTACTCTTCAATCACCGCCCCCTGAATACTAGGCCTGAGCGCTGACACAAAAATGGCGGCTGTCAAAGGTGGGTTTTATCAGCGTCTGTACGGTTCCTTAAATATTCGTACCAATAATCTTTTTTAAAGATTTTGCGCTTTATTTTCTGAAATTAAACAAGGTCAGATAAATCTTTTATAAGATACTGGTGTCTACATTTAAGGGACAGTAACTACGTTAAAAAAAAAAAAAAAAAAAAAAAAAAAAATCCGCCTTCGGCAGCCGACATTTTTGTGCCAGCGCTCAGGCCTAGTATTCAGGTAAGTAAGTAAGTAAGCACCCACCCTGGGAACCCGCTTTTGGCTTATGGTTGGGTGTAACCCCCAAGCCCAGGGTAGGGAAAAGTTTTACTACCTGCGGAACCCTTTGAAAACAAATAAGTTTTAAGATTAATTATAAGTCTTCTAAATATTGTTATGTACAAACGAGGGTTTATATATTACCCACAACTTTTTAAAGTTAAGTGTTCATATAAGTTCATGTATAAGTTCATACACCTTGTAGTTATAACTAGTCCCATCAAAACCAGCCACCACCACCAAGGCCACTAGTGCCTGGACTGGAAATGTCATTCCTGTATTTAATCTGATTCATAAAGGTGGGGCATTGTGTTGAGTTCGCTGTGTGCTTATAATAATTTGGTAAGTTTATACAATTTGCACAGTTTCTGAGATCCTGTTTGTTTATATTCGTGCAACTAGTGGTCTGATGACCCATCGCACAGAATGCGCATATTGAATTTCTCCTGCAGTTACTTTCGGAGTGTCCGTACAATTGATAGTTCGCACACCTGATGATTGGCCTGTAAGGATGAATCCTGCAGTTTCGTAATCCCACATTTATAAGTTCCATGCTCAAAAGTGTGTCTGAAGTTGTCTTGTCTACCTCGAGGAGCAGTTGATAATATCTTGACGAAGTTTTTTGTATTACTTTTTGAATCTGGATGTATGAACTTTTCTTTATGTTTGGATGTTGCTTTATTTGATTTATAAGATATTCTCCCTGTGTATCTTTTGGAATACCTATAATGATAATTCTTTTAGTGTTATGTTTTCTGTATTGTATTTCCGTGATACTTGTGCTTCGATTATGGGCGAGAGCTGGCGACTATTTTTGTGTTCAATCGTACAGCAGTTTACAAAACCATTTCCTCTTAGATCATTGCTGCCAATTTTCTGCTAATCTTCCGTAATTTGTGGGTATTTCGATACAGAATTTTTTTAAAGAAATGAAATTAAATAAGTTCTCCGTAGAAACCAGAAATTAAATAAGTAAATATTCAAAAAATAAGTTTACAAGTTCAAAACGTGGTTAACCTGGGTCAAATTAGCCCACTTATTGTGGAAGATTAATGGGAAGCTGGCAGCTGTGCCACGGTTGCCAGCGGGCTACCTTTTTTAATTAAGATTTCTTGATTCCCACCAGTTTTTTGAAACGGTAAAATTACCTTTGTTTTCGCCTTAATGAATATGTCATTAAATAAGCCTCATTTTACCATATCAAAAAAGTGGTGCAAATCAAGAATCTGAATTTTAAAAAAGTAGTCCATCTGGCAACACTGAGCTGTGCCTTTATTCTTGAAAAGAATAAAGCTTGTAGCTTATCCTAGAAAATATCCTGTTATAAATATACAGCAGAGATTATTTTTAAGAAAGTAGTGCGAACAGAATAAAAAAATAATATGGCATGAATTCGGAATTCCCGAATAAAAAACGAAGCAAAGCAGGCAATACTGACACTAGAGAAAGTCAAAATAGACAATCTTCTATTATCTATATGGTGCTTACAATTTTACCATACATTTTTAATGGAATACTTTACCTTATTCAATCGTTGGAAGATATTACAAAGTATGTGATTTAAATAGAATTTTTCTAATCATGAATAGTGGTGACAGACGCTTTGGAAATGCGAAGGACTGTCACTACTTTTAACCCTTTCCGGCGCAGAGTAATTCTGTCCATAAACTGATGAAATGATGTATTGTCATCAGAATTTATAAACGAATTTATTAGGAAATACAAACTTGCTTATTTTCAAGTACGTTATGTAAGGAAAATTTTAATTAAATATTCTGTGTGGCATTAAAACAAAAATTAGGTGTCCTTTTTTAAGTACACCACACGCAAAATGGTTAAGGGGACCGGGAAAGCCCTATCTCCGCCATGTTAAATCCACCAATTTTATGTACCTTTTTCTCAGAAATGGTGAAAGA
Source organism: Maratus speciosus (assembly GCA_963932465.1). NCBI lineage: Eukaryota > Metazoa > Arthropoda > Arachnida > Araneae > Salticidae > Maratus > Maratus speciosus. Next base: position 438,532,152 of record OZ010787.1, read on the forward strand.
TAGAGTTCTAGATTTTTAGAGTAGTTAGAATAACATGTTTTACGTATTTTAACAGACCATTTTCTTTCTAAGGGAAACTGAAAATTAACCCCTTAATCGTCGTGCCCGTGACTGTCACGGGCAGTGTAGGCTTCTTTTCTTTTATTGAGATTGTTTTATTCCCACCAGTTTTTAAAATAATGCAATTGGCTTTATTCTGTCGACATTTTATCTGCCATTAAGTGAAGAAAATGTTTTAACTTGAAAAAAGTGGTGGCAATCAAACAATCTGAATTTTAAAAAAGTATTCGACATTTATCAGGCGCGACGATTAAGGGGTTAATTATTAATTATTTATTGAAAGTCATTTTTAAATTAGCATTTTTGATAAGATTTCACTGCCTAAAATAAATAATTTTCAACAAATCATTAAATCCCTGTGTTAAAGTATACAATATAACATAATATAAGTATTAAAAAAATCTGTTTTCTCAAGTTTAATAGATATCGAAAAAAACGAACACAAACATGAAAAATCGAAGTTTTGAGAAAAAGTAAATTAACCCTTAATTGCATGAATTATTCTTTTAAAATTGTGTTTTTTATTTTTATATTAAGGATTGGACACCAGAAATCTTAAGATAGATTTTTAACTTTATTTAGTAGCATATTTTTGTAATTTTTAGAGGATTAATATTTCTATATAAATATAGTGGTTGTAAGAACTTAATTTATGTATTAAAAATTAAATAAAAAGGTGATGGAAATTTACATCACTATGAAATTAACGCCTTAACAATGTGGCCCGAACTGGATTCGGGCAAGAACACTTTGCCTGCTTCGTTATTAAAAGCATTTTGATACCACTAATTTGTAACTGTAAATTTATCTTTATTGATTGTCAGATATTTTTCGATTAAGTAAGGTAAATATTTTAGTATGGAAAATGTGGTGTCAAGCCCCATTTTTAATTTTTTTGTAAGAAAAAAAATGTCACTGTTAAAGATTTAAAGGGCCATTAAGCTGTGAAGTATTTTTAGAAAGAAGAATAATTCCAACACTTCTTTTTTATATATATAAACATGTGTGACACATCGTTGGAAAGATAAAAGTTCAAAATATTTAATGATATAAAAAAGCAAAAATCGATTTTTTCCCATATTTTGCTTACCTGGTCCCCTTAAAAAACATACGTAGAGACCGAGCTCCCACTAATCTTCCATAATATGTGGATTAATTTGGCCCAAATTAACGACGTTTCGAACCAGAAAATTTATTTCATGAATATTTCTTTAATTCCAGGTTTCTAAATGAAACTTATTTGAATTCATTTCTTTAAAAAAATTCTGGTTCGAAACATATTAAACCTGGGTGAAATTAACCCCCATATTACATATAAGGTTAGTTGGGGTAACTGGGCCATAGGGTATTTTATAAAAAACTGTTGGTGTTTTCTAAGTTTTAGCTTTTGTGAACAATGCCCCTTAATCTCTACTTCATAAAAAATGTGTATCAACTCAATCATAACTCTCACTTTGCTGTTATAGGTTGTCAAAAATTTACGTTTCTTTTTTTTTGAAACAACGTCTATATGGTTCAACTTCCTCAGCTGATTATTAAAATACTGTAAGTACTTTTATTAAACAATCATTTTTTTTAAAGATTAGACATATAACTACATTAATATTATTAGGTATCTATACATATTTAGATCATGTTTCAAATGTAAGCCCGGTGTCCCAGTTACCCCATAAATTTTTCAAGAATGGGGTAACTGGGACATGTATCCGGGGTAACTGGACCATGCTGGACCCAGTTACCCCAATAGTTATAAATAATTTTTTTGTGTTTCTCTTACTACGGGAAGTAAATTTCTCCATTGTTTTTTGCTCGCAATAAAGAAAATGATAGAATACCTTATTAAAATTATGTAATGATATTTTAAAAAAGCATATTGAGTGGTATCAAACCAAATTTCTTGCCCCTTGAGAGATGGTGATGCCGTTATGGCATAACTTAATTTTAATTCCTAATTGCCACATTGGCACCTGAATTTTATAATGAAAATTTCACCTTTATTAAGTACGCGAAAATATACTTTTACTTGTTTTCAGATAGATTCTCTTGTAAATCTTGTTCTCATTAAATTATTTCAACATTTCACGAATGCAAGTACCTTGCTCTTGAAAGCGAGACAGCCAGACCTTGAAATTGTACTATACACAGGGGTCGCATTCTATAGGGCAACTTTTATCGTTCCTGCCACTATTTTGAAAATAATATCTTCATCGCACCTTTCTGTAAGGGTTCTGGTAGTAACAATAAAATTTTCCCTATTTAATGCGACCCCTGGATAAAGTACTTAAGTACTTACGTAGCCGTCTGTTCATAGATTTACCTTGCTATTTTTTCCTTAAAATACCCATGTGACTTTTGTACTTATTATCTATACTAAAGTACATGAATACTTCCTTAAGTTTTATGTTTTTGGTATAAATAAATCTAATATTTTCACTTTTAGTGCTTTTTTTAGACACATTGACAGCAAAGGTTTCCCTTACAACGCTGTTTATTGACATATAATTTACATTATCCACCTGGTTTAAATTTTTTTAAGTTTTTTACACTTTTTCAAACAGGACCCGATGTCCGATATGAAAACATATGAACGCGTGTGGAACATAGACCCCCTGGTCCAGTTACCCCATTTTTTGCGGCAACTGGACCCATGAGGAAAGAAAGATGAAATATGCATATTTTTTTATTTTTTAATATTAAAATGTAATTTTGAGCATTTCTGTCTGATAGACGAAACCTAACTGAACACATTTACAGAAGTTCAGACTTTAATTCAAATGAACATTAGTTTTTTGAAGCTGAATTGTCAGACGCTTCAGAGTCACATTGTGAAATCATGTCCCAGTTGCCCCAACTAACCTTAATTAGTTGGGGGTTGGCACTTATGCAACAAATTAAGGAGTTCCTTCAGCGAAAAAACATCAGTAGAACTGCTTGGAAATTTTTAACGCTTGATTTCGTTTAGACGCATACTTTCAAATTCCAAAATTTCTTAGCCGTTGTTGTTTATCATCATAGAAGCCATTCAAAATTAAAAAAATATTTTTGTAAAATTTACAAAATTAATTTTTGTATTGGGTCCCTCGGCAGATAAGTTTTATTTAGAGAAACACATTTCATGCTCTGTTACAGAAAAAGAAATTCTCCATTTTTTTTTTATAAAAATGTTACCAAGTTAGGATAGTTTGCATTTTAGTATTTTTAAGCATTTTCCGTTATATAAATACATATCTTTCCATTTTTCGTGCTAGAAGGCACTAATAATTATTAATATTTAATGATAACACGTGAAATTTTTTTTTTTTTTTTTTAGTTTCATTTATACCTGTAAAAAGTACGGTTTAAAAATTAGATAGTTAGAATTAATGAATAATGAAATAGTTATAGCATATCTTCAGTTTTTATACGTTTTCTTCTATGCTTGTATCCACTAAGAAACTATTAGTCTCAGTCAGTAATCATACAGAAAGGAGAACCATAATTGTGTTTTCCGCAATTTGACTCTAAAAAATTACAATCAACGAAACATATATGTATTTGAAAAAAAAGTTGACTTTTCAAATTTAATGCATAATATTACACTCTAATAAAATTATAACAATGAAAATTAATTTTGCTAAATACATTAACATTATTAAAAATCTTATGTAGATTTATTATTGTTATTAAATTGATGAGGAAATAATTTTGAAACTCACAAAAAAGATACAACAAGTGTCCTATTGAATCATGATTTATTCAATTTCAGAATTTCCCTTCGCTTTCTCCCCACAATGTAACATACACATCAAACTACGCAAATGCAATCGAACTCAAAATCAGACGCAAATTATCAGTTCAAATTCTTTTTTAACTTGAATTTTGAAGGCTTAAAATAAGCGAAATAAACTAATTTTTACGTTCTATAAATATCATTTTAACAATAACAAGATCTAAAAACCTGAGAGCCGAAGACAATGCTGCCAGGTGTCCCGCGTAAACCAGGACTCCAAATGCTCTGGACATCAGTATTTTAAAGTAATTTTCTTCAACTTATCTAATGGAAAAATTAATTGCAGTGGCGTAGCTAGGATGGGTGACACACGGAACGGATGTAAATGGTGTCATCCCCACCTCCTCCATACATTCACACGTCACATTTTTTCAATCGCAATTCTTTGTTATTATAAATAAAATTTTTGCATTTTATTGGAGAACTTTTAACAACTTTATGTTAACAAAGTAATAATATTAGGAAAAATATAAAAGAACGAAGAAAAGAAATATTATATTACATAGCTGCCAACTATTACGCTTTTTTGCTACCACTAAAATTTAATAGAGAATTTTGCATTGTTTAATCGTGAGATTTCGACGATTAAATAATGGAATATTTACTATAAAATTTTAGTGGTAAGAAAAAAGCGTAAAAGTTGGCAGCTATGGTATTATATTTTTATACTCTATACTTTAGTCAATCTATTCGGAAAAATCCTTTGAAAAAAACATATAAATGAAATTAAGAAATTTATAAAGCCATTAGGCGTCCCAGAATTTTTAGACCATATCTGTTTATACTGAATTTTTTCCTTCTAAAAGCAATTTCTTTTCTAATAACAGAAAAATAATTTTTTTAAGGTACATTTATAGCTAATATCGTGTAAAATGCGTATTTATATTTTTCATCAATTGAAAAGAACTAGCCAAATAAGGAAGGGGAGGTAGGGGAGGTATGATAAACTTTTTTTTTTTACTAATTTTTTACAACACTTAGAAAGCTATTTTTAAACAAATTTTTCGTGTTTTCTTATAAAGTGACTTTTTATTCATTTATTAAAAATATTGTGAATTTAAAAAATAGTCATTCAAAAACTATATCCCAATTATTTTGAATGGCTACTACTGCATCAAATCTCCCCATTACTGGGGTGGATTGATACATTAGCAAGGGAGATTTGATACATTGTTATGTAAATTTAAAAAAAAAATGCAGACAATTCAATTTATGCGTCAGACAATTTTTTATGATAAATCTTGAAATATTTAACCCTAGAACTACCGAAAATTTTACTCAAGTTTTATAAAAATATTACACATCAGAATTCTTATTTAAAACAATTGAACTTATTTACTTAACTCATTATTGTCTGGTTTACATATTTAGTTTATTTTAAAGAAATTTCTGGTTAGAATAAATATTTCGAATGTACCCATCGGGTCCATTGGACCCGTCTGGTAGGCGGAGGGTTAAGTAAAATTTGAAACGAAATGAAATTGACATATTTTTGTTTCAGAAATGTTTTTTACAAAAATATTTAAACTATTGCTATTATTTAAACAATCCTATCAACACACTTTTTAGAAATTAAATAATGAAAAAAACCCCTAGAGATCTAGCTGCAAGGAAAAATGAAGTGAACATTGCTGATTTGCAAACAATTTAACATAAATTTAGCACATTTAAGATTCCTTTCACCCTTTCAGGGACAAAGCATTTTCAATTCTAAAGTGTTGAATAAATGAATGGTACCGGAATTTACTGACAAATTTAATTAGAAATTAGAAAAAGGATATATCTCACTTTCATACTAAAAGGAAAATATTTTACCAAAATGCTGGTTCCAATGCGGCGTTTGGGAATTAAAATTAAGTGATTTCATAAACATACCACCACCCCTGAAATGGTTAAAAGAAAAACTAGTAACTCTATCATTTTGATAAGTAAAATCGGGTAGATTTAAAGTTTTTTTTCAATTTGCCCTTCGTAAATAATAGAAACATTTTCCCTTTCAGGCCATTTAAACTTTTTCCCTTCCACATGACGAGCAAAGCGTACTAACCATCTATCATCGCACTGCTTTTCTATGTAACCTACATAATGCCTATGAATAGTCTCTTTGTTCTTCCTTACCAAATTCAGTAGCTCTTGCTGTAAAACAATAATGAATATTACAGTCCTATATTAGTTAGCAAACTTAAAAATCTATTAAATTTCAAATATACAAGTGTATCATTTCTCCCCAGTACTAATGTATCATTTCTCCATATTATGCCTTATTGGATTTTCAATCACTTTGTACAAATGCAGTTGAAAAATGGTAATCTACTTTCTAGTAAAACTAATCCTAACAATGTGCTTTATAAATAACAAAAATTACAAGATATTATCTTCACAATAACACTGGGGAACACACATTTTGTTGACTTAGATCTGGCACTTGTTTTTGGCTAATTGCTGGCATCTAAATCCAAAAATGACCCCAGTTTTTTTCTATCACGTCAACTTTTTAAGCTACAGGATACCACCAAAATCATACTTAATGTGGATACAAAGGAAAATAAAGAAAAAAATACCAAATATATTATTCATTCAACGGCTGTATATGCTTTCTATACACTACATTGTGTTTATACAAGTGGTAAAATCCTTTTAAAAAACGAAAAAATTACATATTAAGGTAAAAATTTTCGCTTGTAGCTTTTCCTGGAGTGTTCAATTTCTAGACAATCTCCCTTGATACCACAGCAATAGTCAGCCATCATATGTTCATCCCATCTGCCTTGATACCGTTCTTCCATGAGCTTCAAATCTTGGTGGAATCGCTCACCCTGCTTATCACTGACTGCACAAAGATTTTCCGGGAAGTCAATTAGATGGCTATGCAGAAAATGAAGTCTGATACTCATGTTGCAACCAAGCCTTTTGAAGCTCTCTAAAAGTTGCTGGACAATTTCGGTTTAATTTTCTACTTGCGTATTTCCAAGAAAGTCTTTGACAAGGTTTTTGAATGCCAACTAAGCACTCTTTTGGAGTTCTGTCGTTGCTCCGATGAAATGTTCATCTCTAATGAGCTTACGAATCTGTGGGCCGTCAACTACACTTGCCTTTATTTTTTCAAAAGATAGGTTTGGAAATTTCGAAATGAGATACTTGAAACAGTTTCCTTCAATTTACAAAGCTTTCACAAACTGCTTCATTAGATCCAGCTTTATATGCAGAGGTGGAAATAGGTGTTCTTTCTGTCGGCAAGTGGCTGATGCAAAATATTTGGATCTCCAGGTCTGAGGTGATATCTTGGAAGCCAGTGCGACTGGAGCCAATGCCTCTCATCAGCTCTGCCGTCCCACATGCACAAAAAATATGGATACTTGGTATATCCATGTTGCTGGTACAGAAATAAGTACGCCAGTTTGAGGTCAACACAGATGATCCACTCGGGAATGTGATAGTGCAATAAATCAATGGCTCTCTTTATGTCCTCGTATTCTTCGCGCAAATAAACTGAATTGCTTATTGGGACTGCTCAATATAAACTTCCGTTGTGAAGGAGTATGCATTTCAAACTACTCTTTGAGCTATTGTTCAACAGTCGCCAATCAGTTGCCGTATAGGATGAAATTCCCAACCCCTCTATATTAAACGATGTATGCTATGGCAAAAAACAAATCCACCGTTATTTCTAAAGTATTGGAGAAATTCACTTTCTCTTGATCGAAAGTAGGATACATTAGCTCCCTTTTCAAGGAAAAATGTCTTGTGCTAAGAGTTCCGAAGCTTTTTTCTTCCTATGACTCACGTCCGATTCAGCGTAAAGTGGTCACATTAATGTAAGCTGTAGAGAAAAAACTTGACGTGATAGAAGAAAACTAATTGCAGTTTTGAAATTAGTACGCTTTTTTGACTTAAAAACAGCTTAAAAATCGAAGTCAACAAAATTGAGTTAAAAATTGTTCCCCAGTGTAATAAGTGTTACGAAAGAAAATCAGTCAATGAAAAAATTTACATTGACATTCCAAAAACTTTCAAAATTAAAAGAAAAGAAAAGTTGTCAGTTCTTCACTGATTAGTCCAGCTAATGATGGCTTCAGCAAATAAAAGTAGCCTTCACATGTGTTAGAATGGCTCTTAATGCCATTTGTTGAGAAAAATTGTCAATGTATCAACCCTCCCTATGTATCAAACCTCCCCTACCTCCCCTACTCCAAAATCAAAGCGCTTGCTTTGTCAAAAAGTTCTCTTCCCATTCCTCCGTTCGCTAAATTGCTGAAATAAACTTTTCTGACCACACGTGACGGGTGATTCTGTGAAAACAAAATTCTGAAATTCACAGAAAATCTTCTGAAAAGTGACAGCACAGGAGAGAAGGGCGAGGGGAAGTCTCCTCCCAGCACAAATTATGCATTTTTCCGCGGCCCTTTGATGAATTTCACGCTTTTTGCGATATTTTGGCTTTTCTTTGGCAATTCTTTGACATAATTTTCCTTTTTTCTCGATCCTTTGGCGAAATTTCCCTTTTTTCTCGATCCCTTGACGAAATTTGTGTTTTTTTCGCGATCCCATGAAGACATTTGCGGTTTTTAGCAATTCTTTGACGAAATTCGCGTTTTTTCTGCGATCCTTTCACGACTCTTGCTGTTTTTTCAAAGATCCTGTCAAGAAAATTGCGATTTTTTCGCGATCCTTTGGAGAAATGTGCGTTGTGTTCGCGATCCTTTGAAGAAACTTGCGTTTTTCCCGCGATTCTTTGACGAAATTCGCTTTTTTCGCGATTCTTGACAAAATTCATGTCTTTTCGCGATCCTTTGACGAAATGCGCGTTTTTTCTCCGATCCTTTGAAGAATTTGCTTTTTTGCGATCCTTTGAAGAAATTTGCGGTTTTTTTGCGATTCTTTGACTAAATCTGCGTTTTTCTTCTTGACCCTTTGACAAAATTTGCGGGTTTTTTCTCGATTCATTGACGATATTTGCATTTTTTTTCTCGATGCTTTGATTAAATTCGCGTTTTTTCCGCGGTCCTTTGACAAAATGGCGATTTTTTCTGCGTACAATTGACAAAATTGATTTTTTTCGGCAACCTTTTGTCGAAATTAGCGATATTTTGGATGTCGATATGAGCGGAATTTTCGAACTGATGACTGATTTTTTAAAAAAATTTCAGAACCGAAAGCCTTAAATTTTCGGAACAGAATTAGCACTGCGTGATTCATACGTCGCAGCCGACTACTATGATACGAATTGTAGGAGCCTCAGGTTGAATATTACAGTGATTGAGAACATGAGGTTTACTAGTTTACATCCTGAAACCATTCCTGTAATTCAATGGTGCAATCACAGACAACTATGGATTATATTGTCTGTGGGTGCAATCGCTTTCGAAAGAAAGGCAAAAGAACCCAAGGCAATTGTAGAACAGGAAATGACCATACACCATTCCTCATTAGGGTGGTCCTTATATGGTCGATTTTAATTTTTTTTATATTTTCTTATGTCATTCCCTCAAAATTTGTTCCAATGCATTAAAAAACAAAGGAGAAAAAGTTTGAATGAAAAAGAAATATATTTAAAGGTAGCTCAAGCTTGCTGAAGTTTGGCGATTATACTAAAAAACATGATGATATCGACAAAAAGAAACTAAGCCAAAATGATAATTTTTATTCTGATAGTAAATTAATTTTACTTTTGTATAACACAAAAACACAATATTAAGCATATAAAAAGTTGAAAGTATCAGTAATTAGTTTAATTTCTTAAATCAATTTTTCTGCAGTGAGGGTACGCTTTTCGGTGCTCATCCACAACTTTCGTCAATAGCTGAAACTGAGGTTCATTTCTTGCAAGGATTCCAGTGTACTCTTTTATCAAAGCAAAACCTCTCATAGCATAATTATTTACCACTTTAATAGATTGTACAATCTCTAATCATATAATCAGAATTAGTGCTCCAATGTGTTGGGTCTATTTGAAAGAATCCTTGCGGTAAATTCATTTCTTTGAACAACTTCAAAGATTCTTTAGTCACAAAATCTTCAAACTTCTTTTCCTGAAAAATTTTAAGAGAAACATTTATCCTCTTATCAGGATACTTTGTACTTTTTTATTTTGAAAGTCTTCAACCATCTTTCTTTTTGTTCAAATAGACACGTTGCTATCGAAAAAGGACAATCCAGAAAGATCTTCTGACATATACCACAGGTGCTTTGAAATTTCTCTGATGCAGCCTTTCCAATTTCTGCATGTATTCTCGAGTACTCTAATAAAATATTCATCAATTGAAAATCATTATAGTGTGAGATTTCTGTTATTGAAGCAGTGATCCAAGCTTTAACCCTAGATCTACCGGGAATTTTATTCAAGTTTTAATAAAACGTTCTACACCAGAATTTTTATTTAAAACTATTTAACTTATTTATTTACCTTATTTTTGTCTGGTTTATATACTTAGTTTATTTTAAAGAAATTTCTGGTTTGAATGAATATTTTGTATGTACCTGTCGGGTCCAATGGACCCGTCTGGTAGACGGAGGGTTAATACACCCTGACTATAAAAACACAAACATCACGAAGACCTCTTTCTTCCTTTTCGGTAAGCTTGAATTGGAACTTAAAGATGACTATTTTCAAAGAATATATTACCTTAGACATCCCTGTTGAGCATGATGCATTGCCTCTGGAAGCCTGAAACGAATTCCTCTGACAGGTATTCCCCCAAGGAAAAAAATCAAGTTCGACAAATTCTTGGTAATCATCTCTTAGTCCACATGATGATTCTTGTGTAGTGGCAAACTCCAAATTTTCATCTTTTACATCTTGTACAAGAGCTCGAATATTAATATATTTCAAGCCTGTTTCAAATTTCTCTCAATCTAGAAAACTCCAGTACTCTTGGAAACATTTGAATAAAGGTACTTCTGGACTTGATTACGAAGTTTCCAAAGAAATATGAAATACTTTTCCAATGATAAAGTTTCGTTCAAAGCTTTTCATCTAAAAGGACATAAGCACCTTTCTCTTTTCCAGTATTTGCTGATGTGGTGTCAAAGCTCATCCCATTCATTCAAAGCTTCATAAATTGCATGGGCTTGTACTTCGCTCATTCAGTGTTGCCAGATGGGCTACTTTTTTTAACACTAGAACGGCGGGAAATTTTGCCCAAGTTTTATAAAAATATTTCACATCAGAATTTTTACTTATAACTATTTAACTTATTTATTTAAGTTATTTTTGCGCAGCATATATTAATCTTATATGATAAAAAAAAATTCTGGTTCGAATCGACATGTATTCATTCGGCAGGGGTCAAAATGACCCCTCGCCGCCGTTCTAGTGTTAAATTCAGATTCTTGATTGGCACCACTTTTTTAAAATGGTAAAATGCGCCTTTTTTAATGACATATTAATTAAGGCGAAAGCAAAGGTAATTTTACCGTTTCAAAAAAGTGGTGGCAATCAAGAAATCTGAATTTAAAAAAAGTAGCCCACTGGCAACACTGCGCTCATTGCAGAAGGAAGTTTAACAACTGAGAGTATCTGAGAAACTCTTTTTTCAGAAATTATAACTGGTATTCCATCTATTTTCTCTTTACCGGTTAACTCTGGTAAAAGTTTTCCATCCCAATGAACAATAAGGGGAGCATTTCTTTGTAGCTGTTCTTTAATTTCTGCGATTGTTTAACCCTCCGTCTACCAGACGGGTCCAATGGACCCGATGGGTACATTCGAAATATTTATTCTAACCAGAAATTTCTTTAAAATAAACTAAATATGTAAACCAGACAATAATGAGTTAAGTAAATAAGTTCAATAGTTTTAAATAAGAATTCTGATGTGTAATATTTTTATAAAACTTGAGTAAAATTTTCGGTAGTTCTAGGGTTAATTATACTAACAATTCTTTTTCTACGAATTGCACTTCTGTTCAGACTGACTTCTTTAATATCACATCCTCAGAGCTGCCAAGTCTCCGGCTTTTTGGATATCAGTATTTTAATACAGAAAATGTCGGTTTATTTATTTGGAACATTTGGGCGATTTAAAAGAATCAGATTTTCTCTAATATAATAGTGGTGTGCAAAAAGCCGGAGACTTGGCAACTCTGCATCCTAAACTCTTTGCTGTTTCTGCAACTATAAATACTGCTTTTCTGTCTGATAATTTTGTCCTGTCTAGAGTTGTTGCTATTTCTGGAGTTATGATAAACATATGCCCTCTCTTAGCTTTAGATGTCCCAGGATCTGATGCTGCATCCTCAAGCAGTTCCATTTTGTGATCGCGTTCTTCAGTTTCATTTCTATCGTCTACATTTGAGCTATCTGTAAAAGACTCAAGTACTTCTATTGCCATTTCTACTGCCAAAGTTTAAAACTCACAGTAAAATAGTACAATTTAAAAATCAAAATTTCTTAAACTTATTAGCTTATAAGGCAAAAGATTTAGACTGATTAATCAAATTAAAAAAATATTCATCTATAAACAAACAAAACTTAAACCAAAACCAAAAGTAAGATGACAGCAGTTGCGGTTAAGTCTAAAACAATAATATAGCTGTAACTAATTTAACTCAATAAAAGTTTAAAACTCACAATAAAATAGACCAATTTAAAATTTATTTAACACCTATTTCCTTATCTAATAAGGCAAAAGAATTAGAAAATAATAAACAGGTAATACTGGAATATAGACGTCGCATGTACTGCTAACAAGATCAAAACCTTAAAAAAAAAAAACCCTTTCTGGAGCGAGGAATTTTCAAAGGTAAAGTTTTGAAATAAATGATTTGCACCGGAATTTGCCAAACGATTTATCTGTTAATACGAAAAAGCCTATATTTCACATACTTATTAAATCGAAAATACTTTCAAGTACTACATGAGATACATTGTGAGTTTTCTGTTACGATATTTTAGTCATAGTGTACTGACGGTACTTTAAAGTACCACTTTAATTAATTACCTCTAAATAATTAAATTTATCACGGGTGAGTATTTTTTTATGTTTGTCCAATAATTTTCATTGTAATGACTGAAAAAAAATATTGCATGAAAAAAAATGCAGTAGATCATACTGCCGTAGATGAAGGGTTAATCCATTTCCACATGTCTTTAATAGTATGTGCACAAAATATAAAGCCTTTACAATAAGTAGTTCGATATATAGGAAGGCCAAAGTAGGGGTGTTTTAATTCTGGTCACCCAGTATAGACTAACTTAAGCCTATGATGTACGGTGGTATATTAGTTATACCATTTAATTTTAATTCAAAACTTCCTACGAGCACCAAGAATTTTTTAATAAGATTTTCCTTTTATGACGTTCGTGGAAAAAAAAATTACTTTTTCATTTGCAAACCAATCAGTTCGTAAATTATAGTGACATTAAATCATTTCAAATTTTCAATAACAGAATTACTTCTCCTCAAAATGACAAAGGGCAAAAAAAATATTCGAAATCCTAACATGGTCAAAATGGTATTACCAATTAATAATGCATATTTAAAGTAATGATATTGTTTATAAACTATTTATTTATATGAAGAGTATAAATAGAATAAATACGAATACTGCGTATATTTTTGAGGAATAATGTATCATATAAAATACTGCAGTAACGCCGTTAAGTTACCGATATACTAAAATAATGGTATTAACTATCATAATTTCCAGCATATAATCCGCGGATCAAAAAATCATGTTTGGATTCAGAAATTGTATTTAGTAATTGAATTCAAATATTTACTGGTATCCCTTAAGTCACATTTTATTACATAGAATTTCTGGTTCGAATCATGATTCATCGATCCGCGTATTATACGGTGAAAATTACAATACTTGGCCAGCAGGCCACAGAGTTGCCAATTAAAAAAATATCTACACTTTATTTAATTGCAGTTTTTCTGCCATTTAACAAGGCGAATGTAATTTTTTGCAAATAGCGATGTGAGAATACTTGTTTCCAAATCTAGTTGTTATCACTATCGTAAGTCGTGATCAGTGTTGCCGATTTATCTATCTATTACTATTCCCGAAAAGTAACATTCTCCTTAATAAATGGTAGATTAAGTAAGATAAATAAGGTTACTCGGAAATCACAGTAGATTTTGAATTAAAAAATCGGTAAACTGACAATACTGGGCGTTATTTCACTTTAACCGTCGCGTATGTGCTATCCCTTTATAAGGCAGCGGGAAGTATTTATTCCACTTTACATTAATCACCATATGCCTTATTAGCATCAAAATATTTCAATAAAATTTTGCTTTTATAGTGTATCTTACGAATAGCATTGAATTACCTTCAAAATTATCTGTACTTAAATTCTGGTGACATTGTATCATTTCAACATTTTAGTAACATAATTAAAATGGTTTATAAAGGGTTAAATAATTATGTACTATTCATATACATTATTTAAAAATATCATCGAAAATTATGGCAAAAGGAAATGACAAAGTTAGACATCTTAGAGAAAATATTGATGTTTTCTTTCAAGTAGAAATATGATCGGTCGTTAAATATTTTACTTTTATCATTTTTCTCAGGCTATCAGAAGGTCTTAGTTATATACGTCACTCTTAATCTAAAATAATACTGTTTATTGTAAATACTTCTATTTAAGAAAAATGGAGCCAAATTTCTACTGAACTTGTATCTTTTTTTCTTTTAGGCTACTTGGGTTACTTCAGATATCTAAAAAGAAAATATAATAAAATAAAACACAAAATAAAATGTATGTCAGAATGTATTTCTTCAAAGACATCAACAAATAACAAGATAAAATCCCTATCACAAGATTAAAATTAATTTTTAATGATTTTAGAACACAATAAATCATGCGAAATATTATGCGACAGAAAATAAGTAACTATCTTTAATTCATTTTATATAATTTCGTATTATATTTTTATGTAACATATTGTTATAGTATACTTTGATATAGATGTGTAGTACATAGTTAATCCTTTCAGGGGCAAAGCAATTTTGCTTCAAAAATATTCAAATAATTAATTCACACCGCAATTTAAGAGCAAATTTATTTGAAAATAATCAAAAGCTTTTCTTAAGGTATATTAGAAGATCGAAATTTTACTAAAAAATTACTGGTGCCACTTCTCAGTTTGGTCATAAAAATTAAGCATTTGCAGACTGAAAACGGCGCTCCTGAAAGAGTTAATTCAGGTCAAAAAGAATAACTGGAAATTACTATTATTTCCACCAAGAAATATTCGTAGACACGTTTATCAGCATTTTTTTTTCGTTTCGAACTTTTCGCATTACATAACACTAGATCGCCCGGATGTAGTCGATCCGACTCCGACCATATGATTAATTGTCAACTCGAACCCGAAATTCTTTCATAAAATAAATTACATTTAAACTACACAGATTTAGGTTAAATAAATGAGTCAAATCATTTTAAATGAAAATTCTGGTGTAAAATAAATTATGTGTTTTTAAGTATATCAAGCATTAATTTTCCTACAAGTCTGTTGGAAGTATATCTGTGAACCACCCTGGCATTGTGCCTGTGAACAGAGTAAGATGGGATAACATGTGTAATAGGGTGGGTCGAAAAAAAGATTTTTTTTTTTCGGAATGCTTTAGTGCTGAAAAGTTGCCTATTCTAATAAGATGAAAAACGGCATAATTTTCTTTTTTAAATCGGTTAACATCTTCCATTCGCGCATCTTACTTAAATTTGATGAAAAATTGCAAAAATCGCGCCTTTTCTCTAATTTTTTAAGTTAATTAAAACTTTAAAAATAAACAAGATTTAGCTTTTTATGCTTGTTTCATGGTTTACATAACCTAAATAAATTAAATTATAATTAATAATATCATTTTTCTGCTCGCGCTGCATCTTAGAAAAAAAAAACAAAAATTTAGCATTTTTTCGCCGTGCTCGATTTACTTCGCTCGATTTGCTAGAACAAAACGACCCAGAACTCACCAAGTGCACGTAGAGTTCCACCTCCACCCTATCCAACAAACCATGCAATTGTTGGGTGTGCATTTACATTATATTTGCAACTATTTACAAAGGTTTTCCATAGAGTAGCATTCATTGACTTACTGTGTTTTTTATGTTTTTTTTATATCTACTGCACATTTAATGTCTGATTTTTTTTGAGAAATGAGGCATAACCGATTTATATTTCAGTGTTATTCGGATATAGCCACCTCTATCTTCATGCCCATATACTTTATTCGAGGTCTCTGTCACAAGTTTGACGCATCTCTTAACAGTCTCAGTGTGACAGGGAAACATTTGTATTTCTCTGATGAGAGTAGTGTCAGAAGTGATGAACCATTTAACATCATCGTCACTTAGGTCCCCGACATTGGGGAAGGATACACCGCACAAAAATTCCAATTAATAATTTCTGTGTAATCGTAGGCTTGAAAGTTTCCATTCGGTGGCATTGCATTTCTAACAGTCTTCTTCTTTGGGACGGTTTGTCTTGCTTTTAGTATCCTTCTGTAACCAACATCCGGAATACGTATCCTTTAATCGACAATCATTGCCAACAGAACTTTCTCTGGGTGCGCAAAAAATGCATTTCGTTCTATTACTGGATCGAGAACTTGTAGTAATTCGTCGGATAAATAGCGTGATGTTTGTATTGCTTGAAATACTTGTTTTTGTCCGTCTGTAAAATATTTGCTTATTTTACGGCAAATTACACCGGCATGTATTATTTTATTATGGAGCCAACTATTTCTTTTAAGTTTTCGGATCAATCTGATACAATCTAAGGACTAGATTGGCCGCAGTTAATCATCTGGAATCGGACAAAGTATCAGGTTCCCAATTCGCCAAGTCTTCTGGACAATGTCCCAAGGTGATTGCATTCAAAATGTCCCCAAAATACTGTTCTTCTTCGCTCAAAAAATCCTGTCTATATCAGGAATCGAACAATCAGCGGGTTCACAATCGACCACAAAAGCTTTTTCACAGCAAGTGAGCTGCTACTTGATTGGCGCACTAAAAGATTTAGGCCATTCAGTTTGACCGTGAATATGTTGGAAAATTTGGCGGTAAGAAAGCTCATTAAAATGCTGGATGTATATGCTACACATTTTATGATTTTCTAGTGGGTGGAAAGCACCGTTATTCCATCCAGTGTGTGTTACAGTACCTTCACACCCTACTACTTCTAGTTTTTCTAGTGATATTGATAGTTCAGACAAAAAAGAAATAATGCTTTAACTTATATCATTTGATGAACTCAAGGAAGGAGATACATGTCCAATATAAGCATATCCAGATTCCTGGAAAAGCGAATAGTGTTCTTATTTCACATTCCTGTGTAATTGCTTGGCATTAAATTTCTCAATGAACAAATTATCTCATTTTTGTCCGTCAAAAAAAACCCGAACATTTCTCAGGGAGTGTGAATCGGCTTTTCAAATCCGTCCTAAAACGACTCTTGCCTCTATTTATTTTATTCTTATCAACCACATCAGAAGAATCTGTGTCGGTTATTCAGAACACTTGACGCTATGACAGCTTTTGGCCTATCAGAAACTCCGAAACGATGGCTGTTAAGCGCTGTTGCAGGGTTACCAGTGGGCTACTTTTTTTAAATTAAGATTTCTTGATTGCCACCAGTTTTTTGAAACGGTAAAGTTACCTTTGTTTTCGCCTTAATAAATATGTCATTAAATAAATCGCGTTTTACCATAAAAAAGTGGTGACAATCAAGAATCTGAATTAAAAAAAGTAGCCCATCTGGCAACACTGCGCTGTTGCGTTATTTTTAATTCTCATCTACCATTTGGGCTTTTAGTCGTTGTACTCGGTTTGTATTTATCTTCCTCATACTCCGAGTCTTCAAAAGAAATATGTTTGAGTTCATCAATTTCATTGTACACTGGCACTTTAAAAACGTTAAAACTATTTGAGGAACCACTCAGTGCTTGCTGAAGATCACGAGCTTACGGCTCGGCCTTCACATTTAACTTTTTTGCAACTGTTTTGTAAATACATCCGATTTTCTCCCAAATCGTAATTTCTTTGAAGAATCATGAACCTCAACACAAAGACACGATTTTTTTTTTTTTTTTTTTTTTTTTTACATAAGCATTTAATTAGAATTACACATAGACATGCATGTAGTCTTTTTAATATAATATAAATACCACACCCAACAATTGGACGGTTGTTTGGGTAGGATGTGGGGAGAACTCAACGTGCATCCACCACCACATGGTGATTTCTTTGTCGTTTTGTTTTACCAAAACGAACTAATGTTTACGAACTAATGTAAACGAAGCATGTTTATTTTTAAAGTTTTAATTAACTTAAAAATTTAGAAAAAAGCGCGATTTAAGCAAATTTTCATCAACTTTAAGTACGATGTTAATCGATATTAAAATGTTTTATGCCGTTTTTCTTATTATTATAATAGGCAACTTTTCTGCACTAAAGCACTCCGAAAAAAAAAAAAATTTTTTTTCGACCCACCCTAATGTGCAATTCTCAAAACTTATCAATTAAACGTACATTATGCTTTAACCCCTTGAGGGGCAAGCAATTACGTTTGTGAAATGCTGAATTCCCACCGGAATCTTTGAAAAATTATCTTTCAAAATAAGTAAACGCAATTTTACGGCCTTTTTTTTTTCCACCAAAGTTAGAAACGTAAAATTTAATAAAATTTTTCTGGTGTAAAACTTCATTAATCGTAGGTGGTATATAATATATACCGGTGCCCCTCAAGGGGTTAAAGAAAGAGTAACTTCATAAAATGCTTTCAGATATTTGCTGTCTGCATTTACACTCTGAAAACAAGTTTTAAATTTGAATCTAGCAAAATATACATCATTTTTTCTCTTTTAGGAATATTTTATTTTCTGTTTTTCTCCTAAAAATATTCCAAAAAACTTTTACGTTACGAATATTATTTATCTTTTATTCGTCTATAAAAGATTCTGAACTACAGTTTGACAAAAACCTAAGAAATAGTTTGAATAGTTTTCGTTTGATGAGTATGCAATTGGAGAAAATGGAGCTTAATGCCGTAACTGTTTTTCCCTAGTGCCGCTCGGGGAAAAGGAGTTTGCTATCTTCGATACTAAAAGCTATCGGATACCACTTAATTTTAACTGTAAACTTTGGTTTCATAAATGGCACACCTTCTTCGATTGCACAAAGTCAAATAACTTAGTAAAAAATGTGGTGTCGAGTCTTATTTTCAATTTATTGTATCAAAAAACAGAAAAAGTTCAGTGGTTAAATGGACTTAAAAAAAGCATTTGAAATTTTATAAATATTAAAGAAAAAAATGACTTTAAATAGAATTTCAGTGTAAAATATTCACCTATTTATTTTAAATTTTGGGATATTTTTTTACTTCTTTCTATAGAAAGTAATGCCATAATTTGAATTAGTTCTCCTTGAATTACTGAATGTGCTAGTCTCATAAATATTTAAAGTATGTCTGTTTGCACAAATAGTTCTATAACATGCCAAAGTGTGAGTTTCAACGTTCAAGCCGAACATGTAAAAACATGTATTAAAAAAAAAATCTTCAAATATTTGATAGCTCGTGGTGCCCATGGAAGTATCAATAAAGAGGGAGTGACATATGCTTAACCCTTAAATGCGTGATTTTTTATTTTGTTTCCAAAAAAAATATATATGATTCTCTGAAAGGTTTATTACACAGGAAAAATAATGAAAAAAATCGGAGATATATTTTTCATGTGATACGTCAATCTTTTCATCTGTTGCACATCTGCAATACAGGTAAAAACTACTGTCGTGTAGCTGTTTTACGCTAAAATATTGCAAATTAGTAAATATTTTAATAAGTATGTCTCCAAATACCTTATTTTATACAATTATTTTTTCATAAAACTTAACTATTAACTCTTTAATTCCCATGATAGAATACGTTCTAGAAATTATGTAGTTCAGAGAATCTGACTCTTTACCAGAAAGTTTCAATAGGTAATTTTGCTTTATTCAAATACGGAATGTCTGTGATCAATTAAAGCAGATATTGCTATTATAATTTTCTGGTATGAATTAGATATATACGAATAAAAAAGTCTATCGAATTCAAAATACTATTCTTTGCATATATGCAAAGCTGCGCACTAAAGGGTTAACACTAAAACGCCCGGAAGGCGTCGATTCGACTCCAACCAAATGATTAAATGTCATTTGGAACCAGAAATTTTTACACAAAATAAGTTAAATTTTAAAAACGCAGATTTACGTTAACCTTCAGACTACCAAAAAAAAGTATATGCAAGAACTACCATTCGGGTCCATTGGACCCATATGTAAAATATATAGGATTTCAAAATATACAAAACACCCATTTATCTACAATGAATATATTTGTTATTAATGCACCTTATACAATGTATAAAAGTGATATATATAGTAATAGAGTAAGAAAGTAACACAGACAGTAAGAAAGTAATATATATAGTATATTATAATGACTACAAAACGTTTTTCATCATAATAAAATTATTCTGTACATGAAGTACAAATAACGACGGAATGTTCTCCGCAAACATTTTTCGTACACTTCTTGCATAATGTTCGTGTTTTTCGATCTTTTTTAGAGGGACAAATATGACATCTTGATTTTTTTCGTGGCGGTTCAAAACTATTTGCGTAAAGTTGTTCTCAAGTAGATGTTGAGACGGCGATACCTCCTTCACCTACTAATTCTTCTGCAAGTTGAATAATGAAATTCCGCCTTTTTTTCATTTTCGGATCACATTCAGCATTCAGTGACAACCATATTATGTATGCATTCATCGCACTTATATCGATCATATTATAAAATACAATCAAAGGCCACCGACGTGTCATGCGTTTCACACTATATGCTCTTACCATTTTGTCCATCGTATCTACTCCGCCTTTGGTTTTATTATAATCTAGGATTATTTGTGGCTTTTTTTCTAAGCTGTTGTCAATATCATAAGTGTTATACATTGTGCTTAGCAAAGTAACAATTCTACCTTTTCTGGGACAGTAAGAGATGATGGTCGCCTTCTCTTGAAACCCAAATAAAGTAGAATATACAGAACGATGTTTTGGATTTGTGAACACAGCGGGTAATTCAGGTTTATTTTTTCGAATTGTTCCAATAAGAGATAATTTTTTTGAAGTAAGATGTGTTGCTAATGCATATGACGTAAAAAAGTTATCACATGTAATATTACGACCAGAATTTTCAATTTCCTTCGTCAATCTTTTAACTACATTTTCTCCCTGATGAGATTCTCTTACTTCATTTTTGCCTGTATATAGTTCCAGTTTCCAAGCATACGATGTTACGCTGTCACAAATAACCCAGAACTTCAATCCATACTTTCCAGGTTTAGATGGCATATACTGATGGAAAGGACATTTTCCACGAAAAGAAACTAATTGCTCATCGACAGTCATAGACCAATTAGGAATATAAGGGTCTTGTAAATAGCTATTCCACAATTCAAAGCATTCTCTTATTGGCTCTAATTTATCAGTTGATCTTCTTTTACGCCTCTCAGCAGCATCATCAAATCTTATGACACGTAATATACTTGTGAATCTATTGCGACTCATAATGTCCCGAAATATTTGTCTTCCATTTTTTATGCTCCAAAGTTCGCTTACTGTTTCATTTTTCGATTTATATACTCCAATAAGTAATAAAAGTCCGATGAATTTTTTAAGTTCTATAATATCTATAGGTTTCCACTCTTTATCGAATACTCTATTGCCTTCCGCGTTTGTCCATTTTACTATAATTTCCAAAAGTCTTTTTCGGAAATAGATAAGAAATGAGGATGATATGGAATCCACTTCACGATTTGCAAATCTTGAAGGTCCAGATTTTTCACGTAAAATATTGATTTCAGTACCTTGTGGTCTGGCAACTTCATTCTTATACCAGATCTGTGAATTATTTTTGGAAACAAAAGTAGAATTTGAAGTACTTGTGGTTGCGACATTTACTTCATTGGAATCATTATCAGATTCTGAGTAGGAATCAGAAATTTCATTATGTATTTCAACATAATCTACTTCACCTTCATCAGACGACAGATTTTCATCATCGGTGTCGAATTCTATATCGTCCGGATTTTCCATAATTTTTTGAATTTCCTCTTGAGTCAATACTTTTTTTCTGTTCATCTTCAATTCAGTTTTTAACAAAAAATAAGTTAGGAAATAAGAAAATGATGAATATTTGTAAAATAACAAAGCACGTACAAACTACACTTATTACTTGTCTTCAAATATCAAGTCCTATTTTCAATGAAAAGACTCAAAAACATCAATAGACACCATTCGCTCACTAACTGTGTCTGTTGATAAATGACTCTCTGAACCAGAAGTAACCTTTTATATATAGAGCACGAAGTTTACTAGATCAGTCTAGAATGTTCTCAAAACTTCATTATAAAGTCGCCAAATTTGGCGAGATTGGCGCTAAAAATCCATCGCCAAATGGGCGATAAACAGCCAATTATGGTAACCCTGTTCCTCCTCATGATTTATGGCAACCCTAGAAAAAGAAAGCAACAGTATATTACGTTTGTTTTAATGTTGGGTCCAATGGACCCGCGTGGTAAACAATGAAACAAATTAAAAATAGGTAAAAAATTTCGAACAAAATTTTAATCGCAATTGCATATACATAGAGGAGACAATTGCAGGAAAAGTCATGTAATCGCGAAACTTTGAATGCTATTTTTCATGAGAAAAATTTACATTAAATATTGCTGTCGGGTCCAATGGACCCGTCTGGTAGACGGAAGGTTAAACAAATCAGTCAAATATTTATAAATAAAAATTCTGGTTTAAAAAATTTTTATGATACTTGAGTAAAATTTTCGGGCGTTCCAGCGTTAAAATAGGAAGCTTCTACTCTAACCGCTTTTGCAAGGGCTGATCACCTCCGGTGGAAACTTCCACCACTACATTTATACAGTAAAAATTTAACCCTAGTTAAAGGCCTTACTGATGCAAGCATTTCAGTCATAAATAATGGCAGAAACAGATTTGCATTTTTTCTTGGGGGAAGTATACTTTTGCGGTCGTAAAGCCCTGTGTTTCCGCCATATTGTGACAACCGGTGAAACAAACTTAATGTTTTACGAGGCAAACAGACACCAGTAAAAAAAAAACAAAAAAAAAACTGCTGTCTGTGTCAGGGAAAGAGATTATAGCACCCAGGCCATTTTATACCAGTAAAGACGAATAGAAGATTTTACCACATTTGTCAGAAAATATTTTCATGAATAAGTGCTTCAATAAGACAAAATTTTCTATTCAATTTTACTGGTGGGAAGTTTGCTTGACGCACAGAGGAGTATTTTACGAAAAATGTGGACAAAATTATTTTGTGAGCTACATCAAGTTGAAATGTTGTAAAAAATAATTTAGAGTCATTATATATATATATTTTAAAAATATATAATTTTTTGTTACGAAATTTCAAAAAAATCTTTGTTACTATTTAAAACAGTTTAGAATAAAAATTTGCGATATTTAGTGAAATATTCCGGTTTTTTCTTTTACATATTTATAAAAAGTTCTTTCTGTAACTTACTATTCTAATCAGATTCATCTTCATCTGTTTCCTCTTCATCCTCATCTTCGTCTTTTTCTGGATGTTGTACGTACGGCGTTTCTGGTTGTTTCGCTAGAAAAAGGCTTTCTTTTTTCTTAGGCTTTGGTCTTGAACTACTCATAAAAGAATCAGAATTTAGTAAACGTCTGTTCAAAACATTTTTATTACATTGCTCTCGAGAAAATTTTCGGGAAAACCTTTGCTTATATTGGCGGAAATGTTTGTTTGTAGCTTCAGCAGCCTCCTCTGAAAGTTGACGGAGAGACAATATTGCATGTTTAATTACTGTGGCCCCATGTACTAAAACTTTATTTACTGTTGGTGACATTGGGTGCCACCCATATAATTCGACATAAAACTTTGCCGTTTCTTCGGTATAATTTTCAAATTTCTTAACATAATTCTATGTCCACTGGACAGTGCCTCTACACGTAAAGGAACAAGAGAACTCTGAAATATATTTGCATCACTATCAGAAGTATTCTGAAATATCTGTTTAAATTACGATTGTTGGAAGCCATCGCAACCCAATTTAAATATTTGTTCTAAATTGTGGTTTTCTTCTTCTGTATTATTTAGAATCCCTTCTTCTAATTATTTACACAGTCTTAAATCGATGTGATCAAGAAGATCCTGTAGGTTAACTTCAGCGCTTGTTTCAGTCACATTCATTGACTCCTCACTTATATAGCAATCTTTCTTCGCTTTCTTAATCAGAGAAAAACAAGTAAATATTCTTATTTGCATTATGAATAATTTCTCATTGCTTTCTTTTTTTTTAGATTAGCTTCTACAAAAATTTATAAGGCTTCTGATGGTGTATGCTTCTTAATGGTGGTTTTTTGCTGAAGTTATAATTTTTCTGTATTTGGTATCTCTTGTTGACTTAGAATTATATGTTTTATGAGTGTCGAGGTGTTATGAGTGTGTCAATATTGCGAGCAGCTCGTTGATTTGTGCTAACTGCATATGTTAATTGATCAAGAGGTACTTGCTCCCTGAAATCTCTTGTTTTTCGTCAATTGCTTTTGTCACACAATTCGACAAAATCTTTTGTTGGTTGACCTTTTTTTGATATTGTACAGCTAGCATCATCTACGGCTAATTTTATGGAACTGATAAGTCAATGTTCATTTATCTTAAGAAAGCGACTTTTTGTCCTATTGGTAGCCTCTCATTTTTCTTTAAAATCCGATTTGAAACTGCTTAACGAACGTTTTAATGATTCTACCAGACATTCCGGATTATCTACCGGACATTTAGTCATTTTTATAACTTTACTTTCCATGAAACATAATTTTCATCTATTTTCTTATTAGAACAATCTTGCATAAGGCCAACAGCAACTTTCTTGAAAGATCTTTTGCTGTCACTGAAGTTTCTAAAAGAAAAATGGAGATTTTTCATTTTCAAAATATTGTCATCTTCTGATACCATTTTTTTTTATGAAACGGTACAAAAAATTGGGGCAAGTTGGTGCAAGATTTTATTTTATGAATATAACAAGGAATATCTTTATTTTATATCCAACAATGAGTTTTGTCGGGCAAAGGGCGGAACGTATTTATAAATCACTAATAATTTAAAAGAACTAGAAAAAAATTTCACTTATTTTTAACGATGAGACAATGTGGTTATATTCATAATTATATTCATAATTATATTCTTTTATAAAAGTAAATACAGTAATTTAAGGTACATACGCTCCACTTCTTTGTCCATAAAGAGTTTTATTCAGATCTCCACTGTATGCAACAATAAATGCAATTAAATAATGCGCTTCTCACCACAGCGCTGGGAAAAGAGAAATCTGCGATGCACGATAGCTGTGTTCAGACTGATAACGTGACGGGGAGTGTTACCGAACATTCCTAATATATTGTTTGCCTGAAGTACTGACTAGTAAGCTATACAAATAAATAAAGTACTGCGATTTTTAACTAAGTTCATTTTTCGACTTTTGTCCGGCCTTTTTAGAAATACTCCTCTGTGCAATGATAATCTGAAAGTGTAGATCCGATTTTTAAAAAAGCGTCCGCCATCTTGTGACAACCTCCTCAGTTACTTCACCCGAACTCGTAGACAGTACACTTTATGTCTCCTCCTCTTTATTCGTAACTCCATTGTGGTATCCTCTTGGTATTCAAAATTATAAAGCAAGCAATATATAATGAAATAATCATTCTTTGCCTTCCAAACATGAACAGAGGAATTTACAGAATGAATACAGAGGAATTGACATATCCCCAAATTAGCGAAGCTCAAATGTAACCAGAGCAATTTCCACCAGTAAATTTCATTAGAAATTTTCTCCTTATATAAAACCTTTATCAGTGTAGAATTTCAGTCATAATTATGACAAAAAACCAATCATTACTTTTACTGGTAGAAGTTTACTTTCGCTGTAGTCAGGCCCTGGTTTTCGCCATAATGTGACAACTTATACGAACTCTTATCAGTGTCAGTTAAAGATATTATAATACCTGAGCCAACTTCCACAAGTAAAAACGAATAGAAAATTTGACCACACATGCGAGAGGAATTTTGCGTGAATAAAATATTTCAATATGGCGAAATTTTCTATTCAAAATTTACTGGTCGAAGTTTACTTTGGCCGTAATCACAAACTGTTGATCCGATGTAAAAAATCAGTCGCCATCTCGTGATAACCACCTCAGTTACGACACTCGCAACTGGTAGACTCTACATAATATGTCTCCTACTCTTTATTCGTAAATCCACTCTTCCGTCAAACACAAGTCATGCCCTACAACCTTTGGATGTCCGGATTTTCGTCCCACTGAAGCATTCCTAGAAAAAAATTCTGAAGATCTATTACAAAATCAATCGTTTTGAGAAAATATTGGCAGCTGTTGAAACTTTGACGGGTGAGCATATCCTCGGTAGCATGTCAAACAAGTCGGTAGCAATATGAAAATAATGTTACCAGTGGACTACTTTTTTAAAATTCATATTTCTTGATTGCACCACTTTTCTGAAATAATAAATATCCTCTTGTTTTCGCCTTAATTGCTATGTCATTAAATAATGTTAAATAAGGCGAATTTTACTATTTCAAAATAGTGGTGCCATTCAAGAAATCTGAATTTTAAAAATGTAGCCCACTGGCAACACTGTTTTAATAATGGATAGTTTGACATGGTACCGACGATATGTATGAAATTTTACGTAAATTGTATGTATAATGTACTGTATATTTATCACTGCATAGCAAAACATTATGTAAAGAATGCGAGTCATAACACATGTGGAAAATGTTCTACATTATGTTTTGCACTGATGTCCAAAATTAAGTATCAGTCACTAAATGCTAATTTTTAAGTAAGCGAATACTCAAAAGGAAATAATATAATTCAAATAATTATTATCCCTACAGCGCAGCTAGTCCATGTAGCATCTTATTCATGTCACGCAAGGTCACAAGTGTCACAGTCACTACGGTGAAACAAAAAATAGGAAATTCCACACGTCTCATTATGAGTCTCAAATGATCACTATATGTGACTCCACTGAGACGTCAATGTGACTGCTACTTTGTGACGAGTCACCAGGTGACTTTACAATGTATTTACATTCTGACTCTCATGTGACTGTCATTTTTAGACTCAATTTCAATGTCATCATGAACATTGCATTATGACAAGTCACCAAACAATATCACATTATAGTCACATGGTGACTGTTCACAAAAGATCCCAAAGGTAACTTCACAGTAGTCTCTCTGTCACCTGAAAGTCATCATGTGACTTTAATGTGACATTATTTGGTAACTTATCACAATGCAGCGTTCACGATAATTTTGAAATTGAGTCCGTAGATGACAGTCACATGAGAGTCACAATGTAACTACCGTGTAAAGTCACATGGTGACTCGTCAAAAAGCAACAGTCACAGTGACGTCTCAGTAGATTCACATATAGTGATCATTTGAGACTCATATATTGAGATGTATGGAATTTCTTATTTTTTGCTTCACCGTAGTGACTGTGACACTTGTGACCATGTGTGACATGAATGAGATATTATATGGACTTGCTGTGCTATAGAGATAGTAATTATTTGAATTATATTATTTCATTTTGAGTATTCGAGTACTTGAAAATTAGCATTCTGTGATTGGTCCTTAATTTTGGACGCCAGTGTATACCCAAAATGAATTTGGAGAATTTTTCTGGATCAGTTTTCTAAACACGAGAAATTTTCAGCTAAGTATTATATTTTACACGGATCTGTCATGATCAGGGCTTAATTTGCTCATGAGCCCACCGGAGCTCAGCTCCGGTACTTCTCTGTTTTTAGTAAATATTTAAGTATTGGTCGGAATTCACCGGAGCTCATAAAAACAGGGCTCCGGAGCCCAGTGCAATAGTGATTCTGAAAACCGACGGCTAAATTACTTTTTTCTTGCAGCATTCGGGCTCAGGAAAATCCGCGGATACGGACTGAAATTCTTTTACGTTCTCCAAAGGTGCCTGTCTGGTGTGGATTCACAGCGACATTTATTCTTGGGCCCTTCTTCTTTCAGGAAATAACTGCACATGGTCCTGTCACATGTTCCGTTACGGACCGTCGATATCATGACATGCTGCAAAAGTATGTTGTGCCGCAATTACAGCAAAGGCGGGTCCTTACACATTTTCCGACCATTTTCATGCAGGATGGTGCGCCCCCACATACCCATAAGTTCGTGAAGGCGCTATTGTTCCAACACTTCACAGACGGACGTGTTATTAGTCGCTTCTTTCGTATTCCATGGCCACTACGTTCACCGAATGTAAATCCGTGCGATTTCTGGTTATGGGGTCACTTAAAAAGTCTGGTGTATCGTGGAGGTGTTGCGACATTGAATGACTTAAAGAACTCCAAAACGCTTCATGCGCGAAGCATCACATCTGATCAGTTACAATCTGCTGTTGAACACACTGTTCATCGATTTGAAATTTTGTGGGTGAATGAGGGTGATCACATGGAGCATCTTTCCCTACATCGTCCTGGGCACGATTAACAACTGCTCCTTTTGTGTAATTTCGTCCTAATCTGTTCTTGTTTCTGCAAACTGAATCTTTTTTTCTCGAACAGCGTACTGTTATATTTTCCTTACCTTTATTTAATGTGCTTCGATGGCAAGGTGATCAGAAAATAGTCAATAAATGTTACTATTGTTTATGGATTCTGTTTTGGCCGTTTATTGTGTTAAATTTAATGTTTTTTTCGGAAAAGGTGCCCGCTTGTGGACATTTTGGAAATAAATTTTTTTTCGAAATTCCGTGAGCGCATCTCGTATATAGTCTACATACCAAATTTCTTTGCATTCCGTCCACCCGTTTGCCCTATAAATTGCTGTTCATAGGGGAAGTTTAATTATAATCACCCTATATATTTGTTGCAATATTTTGTCCAGTCATTTCAAATTTTATGAAAATCGGATGTATAGTTTAATCATGGGGGCAATCAAAAGTTTTCCGTTACATTACGGCCAATGGGAAAACATTATTTCAAGTGCATTTTAATGATGTTACAGCCTTTCGAATAGAATGAAATCGATAGGCACTTATTGAAGTGCACTAAAATATACATTCAGTACAATATGCGGTGCAAAGAATATTTATAAATCCAGCTATAGTACGAACGCATCTCATGTGCCACGTTTGACGTGCAATTTCAAATTTGTTTATTTTATTGTGTCAAAAAAAAAAAAAAAAAAAAAAAAAAAAAAAAAAAAAAAAAAGGAACTGTTCGGGGTTAATTATCTTCTAAAACCGGGACACAGATAGAATCATACAAACCAAAATTTATCGAAATGGTAATAATCTAAATTGTATAACGACATCAAAAATTGAGTTTTTTACTGTTTTTTAATGTAACGCTAAAAACATTGAAGAAAAATACAGAGCTTTTTGCGACATTAAATATCTAGTCCAGGTATTAGAGACAGTATAGGAGCTCTACCTAGCAAAATTCATGGTACTTCTGGAAAAAGGCTTATTATATGTTTTTTGGGTCGCTGAATCCGAATTTTTAACTTACCACCAAAATTTCCCCCGGCAACCCCCCCCCCCCCAAAATTTTGGTAAAATGCCCCAAAAAAAGGGTTTTATTAAAAAAATCATATAGTGTTAGGGAAAAGGTGTCTAGAAATTCAGAAAGTAGACAAAATTTGCAACAAATTAGATATATGACATTATAACTTAGGATGAAGGGGAAGGCGGGATCTGCCTCGGAACATGCGCGCAGTGCTGCGTGAACTAAGTTGCGCAATTCCACTTAACCACTCACACGTTTACATTCGCCTTCCCTTCTCCTCTCCGAACTTTCTCTATAAGGTTTACTTTAAGTTTTTTGGGTCGCTGAATCCGAATTTTTAACTTCCCCAAAATCCCCCCCCCCCAAATAGTTGTTTTTAACTTAAATTTCTTATTGTTTTAGGGCAAAAGCATTACGAAATTCGGAAACTAGACAAAATTTGGAACAAATAGGATATATGACATTATGACGTAGGATGAACGGGGAGGGGGAGGGCTGCCTCTGAACATGCACTGCGGCGCTACGTGCCCTAAGTTCTGAAGTCCAGACAATAGGGGTTTTTGCCTGGCAAAATTAATACTAGTTCTGGATTTCAACTCCCTTTATGTTTTTGGGGTTGCTGAATCCGAATTTTTAACTTCCCATCAAAATTTCATCCGGCTACCCCCCAAAAAATAGATTTTTTGAAAAAATTTGGTTTTTGTGAGAAGCACGCGGGGAATGTTCCGAGGCAGTCCCCTCTCTCCCCGTTTATCCTACGTCATAATGTCATATATCCTATTTCTTGAAAATTTTGTCTAGTTTCTGAATTTCGTAATACTTTTCCCCTAAAACAATAAGAAATTTAATTTAAACACAACTATTTTGGGGGGGGGATTGCGGGGGGGAAATTTGGGGGGAAGTTAAAAATTCGGATTCAGCGACCCTAAAAACTTAAAGTAAACCTTATAAGGAAATTTCGGAGGGGAGATGGGAGGGCGAATGTAAACGTGTGAGTGGTTAAGTGGAATTGCGCAACTTAGTCCACGCAGCACCGCGTACATGTTCCGAGGCAGATCCCCCTTCCCCTTCATCCTAAGTCATAATGTCATATATCTAATTTGTTGCAAATTTTGTCTACTTTCTGAATTTCTAGATACTTTTTCCCTGAAACAATAAGAAAAATTCATTTTTTTAATAAAAACCTTTTGGGGGGCATTTTGCCAAAATTTGGTTGGGGGGGGGGGGGGTTGACGGGGAAATTTTGGTGGGAAGTTACAAATTCAGATTCAGCGACCCAAAAAATATAAAGGAAGCCGATTTCCAGAACTACCATTAATCTTGCTAGGTAAAATTTCCTATTGCCTGGACTAATAGAGTAATAGTTGATATTTGTAAAATTTATACACACATATCCAGTAAAATAATATATTTTTTGTTCGAAAGCGTTCCTACTATAGCACTATGTTTTATTCCACTTCAAATAACACTGGAGTTATGAATAAAGAGAAGGAGATCAATACTGTAGGGTCGTTACGAGTGAAGTAACTGAGGAGGTTGTCACAAGATGGTGGCGCTGTTTTGCAAACATTCTCTCGCAAATATGATAACAATTTATCTCCTTTTTACTGGTGTAAAATAGCCTGGGTATTACAACCTCTTTCACTGACACTGACAGGATGTTGTTTAGTTCGTCAAAATATGGTGGAAACGCAGGATCTGACTAACGCTAAAGTAAATTTCTCCCTGAAAAAATAAATATATATATTTTTGGCCATAATTATAACTGACTTTCTGCATTAATAGGGCGTTTAAATAAGAAGAAAATTTCTGTTCAAATTTACTGTTTGAAATCTGCCCCGGCGGTATTGAGCCACTGCGAAACAATGGAGTCATGAATAAAGAGGGGGAGACATATAGTGTACTGTCTACCAGTTGCGAGTGAAGTAGCTGAGGAGGTTGTCATAATATGGGGGCTGCTTTTTTTAAATCGTTCTTTCAGTTTCTGATTACTGCCAGGGCAAACATCCCACCAGTAAATTTGAACAGAAAAATTACTATTTGTTCTTACTTGTGTTAGTTTGCCTTGTAAAAATGTCAGTTTGTTTCTCTGCTTGTCACAATATGGCGGAAACACAGGGTTTGACTCCCGCCAAAGTAAACTGCTACCAGTAAAAATGAAAATCTGTTTCTACCATTATTTATGACTGAAATTTTGATATAATAAGGCGTTTAAATAAGGAAAAATTTTCTATAAAAATTTATTGGCGAAAATTTCTACCGGTGGTAAACAACCCCTGCAATTGTGGTTACAGTTGAAGCTTCACTATTTTAAGGACATGTCAGTTCCTCTTTATTAACACGTTCGCTGCCAAGCCTATAAAGTAAGAGTTTTGAAATTTCTTCTTGACAGTCGTTTGCCACCACAAATTCAGAAAGGTAAATTTCGCTTTACTAATACAGCGAACTTTCTGAAAATAAATAAGGCAATTTTTAAATTCTAAAATAATGGTGAAAAAGTAATTAACAAATTAAAGCCACGAATGTTAAAGCTACGAGTATACTCGTAGCTTGGCAGCGAACGTGTTAATAGTTCCATGAGCGAAACCGGTTAAAGTTGAAGCTTCGCCATTTTGAGGCTATGTCAGTCCCTCTTTCTACATAGTTCTCTGCAAATAACAGAATAAAGAACAATACTTTTAAAGACTGATTCGTTCATAACTAAGGGACTTCACCTTAGCACTAGTTTATGGACAATGCAATAATATTTGTAATAAAACCATTTGCGTCGTACAGTACTCCAACTATTAAGCTATAAAAAGTAAAAATAACTTTCGCTACGCTAAAGTTTAAAAATTCTACTTTTGCCCAGCTGGAATCACTGTGTCACTACGGTGTCTAGAAGTATACAATGTGGTTCAGAACTATATCTCAAAAATGCAAAGGCAGGTAGAGGGAACTAAATAAGCAAATTTCGTTCAGCAATGTTGGTGCGGAAATGCAGCGTTCAGGCAGTAGAGGGCGCAATGAGTTGAGTAGATACGGGCACTTCGCTGGCTTGAATAGTCATTCTCCGCACTGTTTTCGAGCAAAATGCGTTGCTACACGAATGCGTAGCTTGCTGACATGCATTTCATGTATGGACATCAAAAAGCAAAAAGTTTCCTATTAATTACATTTTTACCAGTGAACGCTATGATAGAGTCTATTGCTACGAATGGATAAAAATCCTGTGTGTTTTATATATTTCTGATGCAATTTTAACTACGAAAAACTTATTTCTGAAAGATAAATTTTGCGAAAAACAGAATTAAAAAGTTTTATGTATACCATGCATTAGGAATGAACGAAAATGCAGGCATATATTATATAAACAAGTATGAAACATCTGACTTGAAAAGGGTATTTTTTTAGAAACTCTGAATTCACACCAGAAAAATTCTGAATAGTATCTTTTGGGGGGGGGGGGGGGGAGTGGATATCTGTCAACTTACAAAGTAAAAATAACTAATAAAAGTTTCTGATAAGAATTTAGAAATTCTACATAAAAAACCCACTTTCAAGTCAGACATTTCATACATAACAACATAATATTTTAAATGCATATTGCACCACACATTTCTAGAAGCTGTAAGTGACCTCTTGTGTTTACAATTTCAAACAATAAATTCGATGGCAACGCCGCCTGCGAAAATGTCATTTTTTATCCATTCTAAAGCAGTACCGCTATACGCGATTTCCACATTGTATACTTCTACATACTGTAATCCCACCGTTACTCGGTAGTCAGTCCATGCGGTTCTGCGATATATTGACAATATAAAGAATCCAACTGTCAATGTCGGTGAATTTGAATACGGATAGGAGAAACTTCCATAAATAAATCTGAATACACATTTTCATCTTGTTTAAATGCCTTATTCACGCAGAATTTCTGTCAAAAATAAGGCAAATATTTTAATTTTTTTTTTAGGGTTTCGTACTTAAAAAGTAAAATCGGAACCATTATCACTCCTGTGTCTGTCTGTCTGTGACAGCCATTTTACCCGCAAACTATGGAATGTGGAAAGTTCAAATTGGGGGAAATAATAAAGAATATTGACTCACATATTTACACATTATTAAACATTCACAAATATATTTATGAAAAATGTAGGGGGCTAATTATGTTACTTGAAGAAAAAAAAGTCTTTTCTTTGTATATCGTGTGGGGTATCGTGTGAAATCGTTTGTAACGTTGATCCCAAAAATACATTTCTTTTAATTTTAGGTATTATATATTCAGAGATATAGTCGGAAATGTAGTGCAAAAATATGCCCCCCCCCCCTCTTTTATTTCAGAATCTACAGAAACTAAAATTATTAAATAATTAGAGATAGTAGACATTAATTTAAAACTTGCATGGAAATTATAGCGATTGCCCTATGTCACATAGTTTTTGAGAAAAGCGCATTTCTTCCGTTACACACAAAATTGCGATTTGCAGGCATTCGGCAAAGGTGTCGAGGAGCGCTGGGGGTACTTATCGTAGCAGAAGGATAAAAGCATTGATGATAATGATTTTTGAAAAAATCGTCGGTAATTAGCCGATATATTAAGCCACGGATGGTTTGAACATACATAATGTTAGGGGCGGCGTACTCTATGTACCATTGGCTTTTAAAGCCAAGATAACATTTTTAGTGATATATTTGTGTCATGCAATGACCAGTAGCAGTATAAAAGCAATAAGCGTCAAATTGTTAAAAACAGACTAATTTAACTAGAATTAATCACATAAATACTATGGTATTCGCGACTAGTTTGCATTGAGTGGACCTATCAATACGCTTCCCGTGTCTTTAAAAGTTAATTAACCCATTAACCGCCAAAACTATAAGGTTGAAATTTTCAACTTTTTAGCTAAACGTTGTTTGACACCGGAAACTGTGAAAGATAATTTTCGCTTTACATTGTCTTAAAATTTTATGTCTTTAAGTAAGGCGAATTTTTTAATTCAAAAATAGTGGTGGGTATGTAAATAACTTAAATATGTGCATTTATTTTGACCGTTACGTAAACGCAACATCAGCCGGTAATGGGTTAAAAACCTGTCTGGAAAAAGACGGCACGGACCAGGGCGGCGTTGCTATATGTGACCGATTTTTGAAGAGCACTTAGCACAATGCCAAGTTTAAAATTTGAACAAGGGTTTTATTTTAGCTACTCTGTAAAAAGAAAACATTATTACTACACTGAACTTTGTTTTATGAAATGACAAATGAAGATTAAATAAGAATCACTTTTATTGTCAGTACCGAATTAAGTTCATCCTACGGATTAGGATAAGATTAAAAAATGAGTTATACAGAATAGCAATATTTGTATTCTTTAGGCTTCATATCTCTTTGAACTTTTATGGTATACCCATTCATACTTTTCTACTATATACAGCTCTATCCAACCCTACGTTGTATAGTTTTTTCGAAAGTCTCATTACTCTTTTAGCAACGATTTTTTTAATAATACAGTTAATAATTCATATGTTTATTGTACGAAACCCTCTGATCGCGAGTAATACTCGCACTTGATAATTTATTACTGATTAAAGTTTGCCCTGCGTATTTCTGTCCCTGAACTGATAACAAACAACAGCCGCCATCTTTTGACAATATCCTTACTTACTTTTCTTGTAGTCCGTAGACACTACACTACCTGTCTCCTCGTCTTTTTTCATTTTTTATAGTGCCGACACAAAATTGCGATTATGATAGTCAGATTTTTTTGGAGTTTGCATGGTCGATTTAATAATACCCGTATTTTTTATAAGTATTACTCTCTTTGTGTGTTTTCCATTAACCCCTTGAATGGCGGTGGGGTATCAACCTAAGTTTAATCAAGGTTTGCACCGGAAACTTTTAATTAAATTTTATTTTTATAACTTTTGTGGGAAATTGTTGTAAAATTGCTTTTCCTTATTTTGAAATAAAATTTTTCAGATTCCTGCGTGAATTCAACATTACAGGATAACAACCACTTGCCCCTTAAAGTGTTAAATAAATGCAAAGAATACTTTAAAAATACTAGTGTTTAAAGTTAAGGGACTAGATAAACGCTGAAAAAATCGCCTTCGACAGCAGGCTATTTAGGTAGATTTCGTATGAAATACTACCCATTGGCGTCGTTCCTATGTTGGAATTTCTGAAAAAGTTTTGCAAATCTACACTGATCATGACCCCTAGAGCCCAAAACCACCCTCAGTAAAAAACTTTATATATCTATCTATCTATATATCTATCTATGTATGTATGTATCTATCTATATATATCACTTTCTTCTGGACACGATAACTTCCACAATTCTGAACCAATCTCTTCCAAACTGATACATAAAATCAAGGGGCATAAAATCTCGGTCAAGTTTGTTAATGGGCAAAATCGGACCAAGGGGATGGAAATAGGGAGGGGATTTGTGAAAACCGAAAACCCCCCATAACTTCTTAATTTTTGTACATATCGAATCAGTTTAAAGTTTTTATTACTTCTAAAAATAGGGCCAAAAATTTATGTATCACAGATTTTTCATAAAATTAAAAGTGGGCTCAAGGGTCGCAAAAAATAGGGTTTTTGGGGAAAAAAATTCATAACTTCGTCAATTCTCAAGATATTAAATCCAATTAATTTTATCATGAATCTCCTTAACATTATCTAGAACTTTTACATTCACAAATTTTTGATAAGACCAATTCGTACCGCAAAAAAAAATTAAAAACGAAAACAAAAGGGCGTTTGAAGAAGAAAAAAATCCATAACTCCGTCAATTCAAAAGATATAAAATCCCCATGAATTTATCATATATCTTTTTAATATTGTCTACAACGTCTATGTAGACAAGTTTTGTATAGGACCAATCCTTACAGCAAAAACAAATTAAAAATACATAGCGGTTGAAGAAAAAAATCATCTTAGTAAGGGTGTATTCAAATCCAAAATGCTTATTTTCTGACTCATTTTACAATTCATTTTTACTCTCAAAGGCTTCCAATTGGTACATTTTCTTACTCAGAAACTACATAATTTACCGTAATGGTCAATTTTTTGATAGAGGCAGAATATATTTTAAAACATGCTGGCAAAGTGGGCCTTTTGAACCGAATTTCCCGAAGCGGATTGTGTTGGACAAATCATCGTATTAAGGGAGTATTCAAATCCAAACTGCTTATTTTCTGACTCATTTTTAAATTCATTTTTGCTCTCAAACGCATCCAATTGGTAGATTCGCTTATTCAGAAACTATATAATGTACCGTAATGATCGATTTTTTGACAGAGGTAGAATATATTTCAAAAAAATGATGTCAAATTGGGCATGTTGAACGGAATTTCCCGAAGGTATTGTGTTAGAAATGAAAAATATTGTCTTACTGAGAAAATAATTGTTTATATATCAAGTTTTAATTAATTGAACGAAAATTAAAAACACAGGTCGCTTATAAATCTCTTCAAAAACCACGTCAACAAGTTTCATGTTTTTCCTATTAAAAAGGAATCTGGAGTTATGCTAGAAAATTTCGAGTTGCTGAGCATGGAAAAGTATTTTTTTTTTTTAATACCGCCCTAACATGATTCTCATAAAACCAGTTATTATATAAAAATGAAATTAAAACTCGTCAACAGCGGCCAGATAAAATTGTTAAAGTGAGTTTATCTCTAATCATGATTTGGTTTTTGTTTGTGAAATTAGTATACTTAACTTGGAAATCAACCTCGGCCTGTAGGCCGGGCCGGCAGGGATTTTTTTTTAGCGCGTTGGCCTAGTATCATATAGCTGTTATCATACAGCTGTTACTGGTGTTAAAAGTCCTTAATGTTTCTTTATTCCGATCACTTACTTGATTGCCACTATGTTTTAAAAATAGTACAATTCGCCTTTTTTTAATCTGTTATTTAACAAGGCGAATACTTCTACTTCAAAAAAGTGTTGGCAATCAACAAATCTAAATTTAAAAATGTAGGGAACTGGCATCAATGTCTATGACTAGTCCTCCCGTCGGGCGAAGCTGGAACACCGTATAATTCCATCATGGAACTGTGTATAGAGGGGAATTGACGTATCGTCACATAATGGTGAAATTTCAACTGTAACCGGTTTCGCAGCGGCTCATTACCACAAGAGAAAACTTCCCACGGTAATTTTGAATTGTAATTTCCTCCTTATTTAAACGCCTTATTGATGGTAAATTTCAGTCATAACTACGGCCAAAAACAGATATTTAATTTTACTGGTGGAAAAAGTAGCCCGCTGGCAACATTGCTCGTAATTGGTACACTCCACACGATATGTCTGCTCATCTTTATTCATAACTTTATTAACCCATTAACGCCCGATTTATTTTCTTCGTTAAAATTTAAATTTTGGATTTCCCACCACTTTTAAAAGAAGAGTAATTTTCATCTTATTTTATCAAGGAATTTGTCTCATGTAAGAAAGTATATATTTATCTTCATATTTTCTGGTGTGAAAAGCGCTTTCTTGCCACTAAGTCCAGCAATGTAAAAATATGTCACAGGTCGTTAATGGGTTAATATCAGGCCCGCGAAACCACACTCTACTCCCTATATACCAACCGCGTACATTCCACAGAGAACGCACACACTCTTGAACGATTGATAGTCTTATGCACGAACATTCGCATCATGCCAATTATTTAGTTTTTTATTATTACATTACATTTTTTTCTGGTATTAACTAACGTTTAAAATTTTCTTTTCATTCTAATTAAAAGGAAAATGTGTAAAGCACGATAGTCATATCTATAACTTCCAGGTTTTACGCTTCTATTACCACTACTTTTTAACGGAAAAATTTACCTTATTTAATCTTAAATATTCTGCAATTGAATAAGTCAAACTTTATTTCAAAAACAGTTCTAATAAAAAACGTAAAATTTGGCATCTATTGTTTATCTGGCCAAATGTTTTTATTCATTACTATAAGCTTTCTTTTAAACAATAAAGTCTTATTTCTCTATACAGTTTCTCTAAAAAGCTAAAGCATACAAAAATCAATTATAAAATGCTTTCAGAATTAATGTCAAATGTGATAGTCTGTTCAAGATCTTTTGTGAAGATAAAGTTGCAGACCGTATAACACTTTTGTACGATATACTAAAGTAAATTGGCAAAGAACAAAACTTTATAAAAGAAAGTGAAGATGTATGTCACATTTATAGAGTTATGCTAAAAAAGTATTTTTCAATTATTTGATTAGATAATAATTTCTGAAATTCTTTTGTTAATCCTTTCAAGGGCAAGCATTTGTGTTTCTGAAATGATGAATTCACACCGGAATTTTCGAAAAAATTCATTTCAAAATAGGGAAAAGCAATTTTTCAACTTTATCCACCAAAGATAAAAATGTAAAATTTAACTAAAAGTTTTTATATTAAAATTAGGTGGGATATAATATATCCCACCGCCCCTCAAGGAGTTATCGCAAATTTAGGCATTTTCCATGTAAATAAGAATTAACTTTTAAAATAACGAGAGAGGAGAACGTACTGGGGAAGGAATTGAGAGGTATGTAAAAATAACATGCTATAGAGGAAGGGGAGCGTGATTTTAGAGATAATAAGGCGGGACCTGAGTAAAAAGGGGTTGAGAACCAAACCATAGAATGAACAGAGTGGCGCATGCTAAGGTGCTACTATTTTCGAATAGAAATTACCGACTTTCTTAATATCAATTATTTGCGATTAAATAACGATATGTTTTCTCATATCTGTCAACTGCTACAATTTTATAACATTTCCAAATAAGAACTTTTGCATTATTTAATTGCACGTATGATTTCTATATGAAAATAGTAATAATGTGGTCTCTCCTTGTGTGCGTTACACAATGAACAGCATCATTTTCAAGGCACAAATTGTTGCTGGCCTTTTTCACAGAGTCTTGTATCGTGTCGGGTAACATGGTTTTACCCACAACCGATTTCACGCAACCCTGGCTTTAGCTAGAGTTGTGCTAGCGATATATTTTTTATGTTACGGGTAGTATTCGGCTCGTGTTCACAATGGAGTTATGAATAAATAGGAGTAGACATATAGTGTATTGTCTATCAGTTGCGAATGAAGTAAATGAGGAGGTTGTCACAAGATAGCGGAGGTCTTTATTGGATCAACAATTTCTGGTTACCGAAGTGGAATATTTTCACCAGTAAATTTAAATAGCAAATTTCGTCTTACCGAAGAGCCTTATTCAAAGAAAATTTCTCTCACAAATATCCAGACAATTTCTGTTTGATTTTACCGGTGTCAGTTTGCTCTGGTAATATAATCTTTTCACAGATACCGACATGAGATTGCCTGGGTTATCAAATATGCCGCAAACGCAGGGCCTGACTACCGCAGAAGTAAACTTCCACCAGTAAAAATGAATATATGTTTCTACCATTATTTATGACTGAAATGTTGCATTAAAAGGCATTTAAATAAGGAGAAATTTTTTATTCAAATTTACCGGCGGAAGTTTTCTACGGCGGAGGTCAACACCTGCGAAGGCGGTTACCGTTGAAGCTTCACTGTATTGAGGATACGTCAGTTCCACTTTATTAATAGTTTCAGGGTGTTTGCACCAATTGTTTCGGATTTGGGTTAGTTTCCGGGTGTGTTGACACTAATTGTTTCGGATTCGAGTTATTTTCGGGTTGAGTTTTAATTCTTTCCGGGCGAGTTCGGTTTAACCCGATTTTCCAAAAGAATGTTAAGATTAATGAATGAGATGAAAAACTACCGTAATTACCGGCGTATAATTCGCGGATCAAACAATGATGTCTCGACCCAAAAAAATTTAAAAATAAAATGTAACTTTTTAAAACGCGGTAAAAATTTGTCTTCAATTACTGAATAAAATTTCTTGGTTTAAAAAGAATTGTTTTCTCTGCGGATTATACGCCGGAAATTACGGTATATATTTCAATATGTATGATTCCTTACACATTCATTTTCTACATAAAGATAAAATTTAAATTACAGACATGATTATAAACTATTTTTTCCTAATTCAGTTAAATTGTGGATCAATTTCATTGATTTCAGTTTGCTGGTCAGGTTCATGTTATAATATTTCGGTAAGATGCGAGTTGTGGGCTAATATATATATTTTATTGTTGTTGTTATTATAGCGTTCGGATCGTACTGCGGGTCGAAGAATTTTTACTTGTCGAGCTATGGGTTGACATGAAATACATACAATTTGAAGGTTCGGGTCGGATATAACACTAATAGTGCAGGGCTCCCACTGGTATGATTTATTTTAAACTAGTATTTTTATTATTCGTGGTACGTTTCTGGAACATTTGCAATTAAAAGGCCCGGTAAGTTTCGATGAAATTTATAATGAAATTTTTTTTTCAAAAATGTGGCTGAAGACGGACCGGGTGGGAGGCCTGCTAGCACTGTATCTTGTGTGATAATTTACGAAGTCTTGCTTTTATAAGCTTTACCAAATCTTTTTAAACAGCGTCAATCAACGGTTAAGTACCTTAAGAATTCCTTGTAAAAACACTCCTGCTGACCCATTATTCCATCTCAGGTCAGACAGGGCATTGTCGTTGACTATCACAGTGTTTTAAAAAGATATTACTGCAGTTACACCTAGATTGTGCTCAAAATATTTCAGAAACTGGCAAAGCTCTTTACGATGAGTAATGAAAAAATCGAGTGTGAATCGCAAATAATTCAGTTAAAGTGTCAGAATTGCATTTTTTTTCTTGCATCTGTTAGATGTGGTGTTAGAAAGTGTAAGAATTTTTCCCTTGCACTACATCAGGGTGGCAAATGGTCAGGGAAAAACACATTCAAAAAAGTAGAAACTACCAGTATTTACTTCTAGAAAATACTTGGAATAATATAAAGGGATTAACGAAGGTGAATTTCCCTTTAACAAAATGCTGGTATATAACACCTTTTTTGACTGTATTTTTCCCTGACCCCTCGCCACCCTGTACACTTACCATTTCAGGCATTTTTCATTTTCCTAAGAATTTCGATTTACTTATTGAACACATAAGCAAAATTTTTCGAAAATGTAACGGTTATATTGAAGCCCAGAAAGAAATCATTAAATTAAATTACATTTCATCTTATGTGATGTTAAATATACATTACAAGAGAGTTTTAAAATAGGATAACAAAAATTACGCATACAAGCTACGTAAAATATTGTTAACCAAGAAAGATATTTTTTACAAATAACTTCTCTGCACATGCACATGTATAAAAGTTTCTTTGAAACCGGTGATGATGTGGTGATGAAAAAGGCTTTTGATTTCATACAGAAAACATAGTAAACGTAGAGGCCAAATAGGCCTTACCATACCTGCCCACTTTTAAGCTTTTTTTCTGACCAATAAAATTTAATAATAAAATTTCCCGTATTTAATTGGCAAATTCTGCGATTCAATAAGTCGATAATTTCTGTTAAATTTTAGTGGTAAGAAAAAGTGTAAAAGTTGGCAGTCATGGCTTTACGGATTTTTTTATTGTTGACATACTCACAATATATTTTAGAACATAAAATTAAGGTGATTTTTCCCGCGTTTACATTTCGTTTCTGATTTTCTGTATTCATGAATCTTTTATATACGTTTAAATCACAAAATTTAATAAAAAGGAATAAGACAATATTCGTAAAAACAGAGAAAGATAAAGGTAAAAAGATATAGCCGCAGAGTTTATTTTTAGATATAATTAAAAAAATATTTAAGGAGAATGCAAAGCACATAGTATTTTTTATCGCTACAAATAAGAGTATCTATCGCATGATTTCTTTAAAACTAATTCCATTAAATCTCATTTTTTATCGTAAGATTTTTTTATAGCTATATATGATTTCTCTCTCAAAGTGTAATAGAAACACTAGAAAAACAAAAATTCTGTCTTTTTCGTTAGAATTTAGTGTTGCCCCCAATGAAAACAATATATATAAATATAGTACAAAACATATATCAGTTTTGAGACTTAAAATACACGCTTTTATTTTATATAAAATGACGTAATTTACATCTGCTGAAGTATTCAACATTTACGATCCAGACTTACACAACATCTATAGAAAAATATAGGACTCACTATCGCGGAATAATACACAAACGCAGCAAAAAGCGATGCCGTCATTCAAGAAACTCGACAAAAAAATCGGGTATCTAATGATTCATAAGCCTTCATTTGTTTTTTAAATT
Source organism: Maratus speciosus (assembly GCA_963932465.1). Classification (NCBI taxonomy): domain Eukaryota; kingdom Metazoa; phylum Arthropoda; class Arachnida; order Araneae; family Salticidae; genus Maratus; species Maratus speciosus. The sequence continues at coordinate 438,574,799 of OZ010787.1, forward strand.
TATATGGATAATGAAAATTAAATTTATTTCATAATAGCTCCATGATTTATCAGGAAAGATTCCTTTATATTTTTGCAAAATTCGGAAAATTTCATTACACATGGATTAATAAAATTAAATTCTTTCAGCTTTTTGACAGGAATAAAATGAAATGCGGGGGAAAAATATTTACACATATACAGGTTGATGGTTGGTGCAGGACACTGCAGCAATCATTTATTGTATAGGAATGTATGGGCGCAAGTTACCCGTTTAGGTGCAAACACCATGGGAGCAATTTGCCCCTTTTTTATATTAAAATTTCTCATTCGTACCAAAAAATTCCTATACTGTTTTGTTCTTTGGTTAAGACAGACATTTCATGATTACATTAAAAAAAAAATTCTTTTTTGAAAATACCCAGTATGAAGTCGAAATTTTTGAATTAATAAAAACGCAAAACTGACAATTTCTATTTATTTTCATGTATTTCCTGTGTTTGACAGATTTCCCAGTTTTGCGTTTTTTAAATTCAAAATATCGATTTCATACCGGAAATTTTAAAAGAAGAATTTTTCCTTTCTGTAATTTTAAATGTCTGTCTTAAATAAAGAAAAGAATATTGTAGGAATTTTTTCTGGTATGAATGAGAAGCTTTTAAATAAAAAAGGGCCTTATTGCCCCCCCCCCTCCCTCTCCTGGTGTTTGTACCTCAACGCGTCACTTGTGCACATTCTTTCCTATACAATAAATGATTGTTACAGTGTCCTGTACCAACACTTAAAGTTTGTACCATGAATTTAGGATCACCCTGTATATACTTTAAAATACATTATTTACAACAGATGATATTCTTTGCATAGCACATATTTTAATTACAATTTGTTGTTGCCTTTAGTTGCCTTTGTTGCCTTTAGTAGAAAGAGGCAACAAAAATATATATAGTCCAGGCAATAGGGAATGTTACCTAGCAAAATTAATGGTAGTACTGGAAATCGGCTTTCTAGATGTTTTTTGGATCGCTGAATCCGAATTTGTAACTTCCCACAAAAATTTCCCCCGGCAACCTCCCCAAATTTTGGTAAAAAGACCCCCCAAAAAGGTTTTTACTAAAAAATTATTTTCTTTATTATTTTATAGAAAAAGTATTTAGACATTTAGAAAGTAGACAAAATTTCCAACAAATTAGATATATGACATTATGACTTAGGATGAAGGGGAAGGGGGATCTGCCTCGGAACATGCGCGCGGTGCTGCGTAAACTAAGTTGCGCAATCCCACTTAACCACTCACAAGTTTAAATTCGCCCTCCCATCTCTTCTCCGAACTTTCTCTATAAGGTTTACTTTAAGAGTTTGGGGTCGCTGAATCCGAATTTTTAACTTTCCCCCAAAAATTTCTCCCCCCACGATACCCCCAAATAGTTGTTTTTAACTTAAATTTCTTATTGTTTTAGGGGAAAAGCATTACGAAATTCAGACACTAGACAAAATTTTCAACAAATAGGATATATGACATTATGAATTAGGATGAACGGGTAGGGTGAGGGCTGCCTCTGAACATGCACTGCGGCTCTAAGTGCACAAAATTATGAAGTCCAGGCAATAGGGGATTTTATCTGGCAAAATGAATACTAGTTCTGGATTTTGACTCACTTTATGTTTTTTGGGTCGCTGAATCCGAATTTGTAACTTCCCACCAAAATTTCACCCGGCAACGCCCCAAAAAATTGATTTTTTGAAAAAAATTTGGTTTTGTGAGAAAAGCGCGCGGGAATGTTCCGAGGCAGACCCCCTCTCCCCGTTTATCCTACGTCATAATGTCATGTAACCCATTTGTTGCAAATTTTGTCTAGTTTCTGAATTTCGTAATGCTTTTCCCCTAAAACAATAAGAAATTTAAGTTAAAAATAACTATTTTGGGGGGGGGGTTCGGGGGGGGAATTTTGGGGGTAAGTTAAAAATTCGGATTCAGCGACCCAAAAAACTTAAAGTAAAACTTACAGAGATAGTACGGAGGGAAGATGGGAGAGCTAATGTAAACGTGTGAGTGGTTAAGTCGAATTGCGCAACTTAGTCCACGCAGCACAACGGCGCATGTTCCGAGGCAGATCCCCCCTTCCCCTTCATCCTAAGTCATAATGTCATATATCTAATTTGTTGCAAATTTTGTCTACTTTCTGAATTTCTAGCTACTTTTAAGCTTACTTTTTTCTAGCTACTACTACTAAAAAAAATTGATTTTTTTAATAAAAACCTTTTTTTGTGGGGGAGGGGTTTACCAAAATTTGGGGGGCTGACGGAAAAAATTTTGGTGGGAAGTTACAAATTCGGATTCAGCGATCCAAAAAACATAAAGTAAGCCGATTTTCAGTACTACCATTAATTTTGCTACGTAGAGTCTCTATACGGTCTCTATTGCCTGGACTAATAGTAATGTATGATTTTCCCTTTACGTTCTACAGAAATGCAGTACTTCAGTTGCCAAAATTACAGTAAAGGCTTTAAAAACTACAAAAAATTAGTATCTCAAAAGGCTATTTCCATGAGAACTTGTCATGTCTGTCACATACTACGATTTTACGCTACCAGTATTTTAGAATGGAAAATGTGGCTTATTCTATCGGAGATATCTCATCAATTGCTGAAGGCGAAGCAAACATTTCGAAAATAACGGTGGCCAACAAGCATAACGATATTCAGCTGTGTGACAGACATGACAAGTTCGCATGGAATTAGCCAAAAATAAATTGAAATGCAGTTTTTATACAAATTGCATTTAAAAGTACATTTTCTTTCCTATACGACGGTGTAAAAATTGAAAATGTGCGATGTTTAGAATCTTAAGAAAATACAGTAGGTATTATCAGTATTTTACCGTACAATGATCCATCTGCTTTTTTTTACAGCTGGCTCGTGTAACGTAACGTTATTTTTAGGGACGACACTTTAAGGGGTCTCAGGACTCTTAAAGCGAGAGTCGTACTTGTCCTGAAATTTCAAGACCAGTAAATTCTTGGTACCAGTATTTTCTTATAGAAAACCGCTCCTTAACTAAGGCGAAATTTCGCGCGTTTAACATAGATTCATTTCTCTCTATATATATATAAAGTAATGATGTTTGGCCTGAAAAATTCCTTGAAGCGTCGAACCCTGTCTTAAAGCTTTAATATTTTCGAAATTTTATTATTATTATTATTATTATTATTATTATTATTATTATTATTATTATTTAGATTTTAAACTTCTGTCTTTTCTGAATATTTTGATATAATTGTTTCCTTGAAAATCCCATTAGAACAGATGTTATGGCTTTCAGAATTATACCCGATCAATAGCTAAAGCGGCTTGTCCGAAACATTGGAGTCATTTTTCTCCAAATGACGTTTTTGAGCATAACGCGCATGATAGCTCAAAAAATCTCAATATTTTTTAATGATGTTTTTTAAAACATACGCTTTATGTTGGTTTGTATCAAATGAATCTAAATTTTCCTTTTTATTGTTAAACAAAATATTTTTTTAGGTGATTACATTGTTGAAATTTTCAAAATTTTGCATTAGCTAAATACAACTCTGTATTAAAAATTTAAAAATGTTTTAAATACAAATTTATTTAGGTTCAGGGTAATTATTATAATCAGAAGTATAAGTAGACAAAGAAATTTTCATTCTAGCTCCAAAATTTACTTTGGAATCCTGCGCGTAATCTGATATGCCAATTTTATGCTCATCAAAGGTCTGACTGTTTGGAGCCCCCTGCAAATGCTAATTCTGCATCTTGCAATTTTTTAAATATTTGAAATGAAAGAACATACTTATATCTTTCATCGCAATTACAATTGAGTCTTAAAATCAAATAAATTTTAAGATATAAAATGTTGAAAATGGTCTTTTTTTATTTTTTCCAATTTTAAGAGTCCTGAGACCGCTTAATTGTTGCCTGAAAGAAATAGCGTATCGGTAGCTAACTAGCTTTCTAATTGACGGGAAAACAGCACGTGATTAAAAAAAACGAATGTGGCAGCGTAACGTTATCTCTTCTAATATTTCAGTTCCAATGCACTCCGAGTTTATGCTTAACATCTAAAACAATTTATTCGCTTTCATATTTACAACTTTAAAAAATGCACACATTTTAAAACAACATCATTCTATAGGCAACATAACACAATCCTCTAACGTATACATTTCTATATTTCCAACACAATCTTGCCGCTGCCATCGAAATACTCAAGGCCAGAGAACACGAGTTTTGATGTCGTCACTAATCGACCGACTTCTCACTACTGTTGGAATTCACACCGGAATATTATGAATAGCAATTTTCTTTTATGTTATTTGTGGAATATCTATCATATTATAAAACAATAATAAGTATTTAAACCTACTGGTGAGAATTTGGAATCCCCCAATAAAAAATCAGCCAGATGCCGCAGCATTGTGGTATTCCGCATCTGGCTGATTTTTTTACTTAGGGATTCCGAATTCTCACCAGTAAATTTAAATAGTTATTATTGTTTTATAATATGATATATCTATATATTCCACAAATAAAATAAAATAAAATTGCTATTAATAATTTTCCGGTGTGAATTCCAACACTAGTGAGAAGTCGGTCGATTAGTGATGACGTCACAACTCGTGTCCTCTGGCCTTGAATATTTCGGAGGCAGCGATCCAGCTCGTATACAATCCGCCACACGTTTCTAAAAAGCTGCGTCTTCATCTCCCAACAGATAAGCTTTCTTCGCTTCACTTGACCTGCCACCTAATATCTTCAACTCTCTCGACACGATAGCACTTCTGACCAGTCTCCGGAACCTAGGCGGCGATCCATGGACAAGATCTGAATCTAGGCTGCGTTTCATGGACAAATGCTGGACAAAAGCTAGTCTTTGCAACTTTCGAGACAGGTTAGGCTGCGGTGTTCTTCGGTCGTTACAGCAGAAATGCCGGCCCTGACTTCTGTCGAAGTGAGCTTCCACCAGTAAAAATGAATATATGTTTTTGCCTTTACTTATCACGGAAATTTTGCGTTAAAAAAGTTTAAATGTGGACAAAAATTCTATTTAAATTTACTGGTGGAAGTTTGACCTGGCAGTAAACAACCCCTGCGAAGGAGGTTAAAGTTGAATTTTCAATATTTTAAGGATCTGTCAGTTCCTGTTTATTGGTCGTTCCATGGTTTAAATAGGGATGGAAATTTCTATACAAATTTAATGTTGGAAGTTTGCTTCGGCGGTAATCTAAATTCGTGGGCATAGACAGGGGAAATGTTTCATTTGCACAATATGGTGAAATCGCAAGCTCTGGCTACCGCAAGAGCATACATGAACCAATAAAAAAGAATTGATATTCTTGATTTAATTATGAAAAAACTATAGCATGAATTACTAAGGAGTAAATTTCTAATCAAATTTACTGATGGAAGTTTGCTTTTGTGGAATCGGAACCTAAAGATCCGATTACAACTGAAGCTTCACCATATTGGGGATATGCCAGTTCCTCTTTATACATAGTTCCGTGGATTTAACAATTCATTTATTAATAAAGAGGAGGAGACATATAGTGTAGAGTTGTGCAAACTGATGTATATTGCTTAGTACATATTTTATGCACTGTAATGACAGATCAAAACAGCTATCAAATGTCTGCAACGAGATATATAGTACAGGCGTGCAGTGTTGCTAGTGGGCTACTTTTTTAAAATTAAGATTTGTTAATTGGCACCACTTTTCTGAAATGGTAAAATTCCTCTTGTTTTCGCCTTAATTAATATGTCATTAAACAAGGCGAATTTTATTATTTCAGAAAAGTGGTACCAATCAAGAAATCTGAATTTAAAAAAAGTAGCCTACTGACAACACTGCAGGGGAGGCTAATCCACCCGCCAATGGACCGATTGCCTCCACTATTTTTAAATTGTAGTCTTTGTATCATTTATTCGCAAAAGTTCTCTCATTAAATAAGGTCTAATATTGCGGTTTGGATAAAGCGGTGATAATTATACAGCTATCATATCGATTCGCCACTACTGAATTTCTATAGCAGCATTAAGGCAGAGTCTAATTATAACAAAAGAAAGAAAAAAAATACCTTTATCTGTCAAAATTTGTCGATTTTAGCGTATGTTTTATCTTTATAACTAATTCATTTATCACCCGCGTAACTTAGTACTAATCTTCATACTATTTAATCGTAGATTTTCTGTCATTAAATAAGGCTAGTATTACTTTTCGCAAATAGCAGTGAGTGCCATTGATTTTAATCAGGGGAGGATCCACTTATTCAAACAGAACATGCTTTTTTCCAACCACGTACTTCAGAGAGTGATCGTTCTTTTATTTTCTAATATTATTTTACGATAAAATAAAACATAGATTTGTGTTCGGAAAAAATGTTGGGAAAGAGCATGCCCAATTTAAGTTACAGAATTTACCACTGAAGTTCATGATGTTTTACGACAAACTTAATTATTTAGCAACAATTCCCCCGCCTGATGAATACAAGGCCTATGCGCTGACACAAAAATTACGGCTGTGGTAGGCGTATTCTTTTAAACTTTTGTACGGTCCACTGAATTTAGATACCATCCATTTCTAGAAGTTTTCTTTGACTTATTTAATCTCAGAAAAATAAGGCGGAGAAAACTTTTCGAAACAATTTGTATTCAAATTCAAGCGACCGTACAAATGCTGAAAATAACCCGCCTACAACAGCCGCAATTTTTGTGTCACGCGTAGGCCTAGTATACAAGGGCTGTGACAATTTCACTGTCCCTTGCAGATTTCGGTCAAGGAAAGGAAATAAGTTTTGCAAAATTCTGGTACATTTTCTGTGAAAGGAGTTTCAAGATGTGTCAATTTATTCTATCATTCTTAAATTCAGAGTTTCTCCAGCAAGTTTATGCTTCATTGTGTTTAGTTATCAAAAACAACAATTTTCATTTCTGAAACAATTATTGTATGTGTGGCAATTTTTACAACTGAGTGAAATTGTGTCCAGGCCGGGACAGAGGACCTTTGGCTTTAATTATTTCCAATGTTTCACGAATTGAGCTATCTGGTCGACATCTCAGCCAAAACAATATTCACTCAGAAACCATTTTGTAAGGACATCTAGTCAGTTATTTTAAACAGCTCGACAGAATAAACCGCAGGTAAAGGAACTCGAACAAACTATGGGCGCGTAATTACTCTTGGACTGAGCACATGTTCATTCTGTTGGAAACATTGGTATTATTATGATTTACTTACTAGTGAGTTGATTATGTTGAAATAATTTATTGTAGATACTATCGGTATACTTGCAAGATTTCAGCAGCTAAATTTCGATTAAAGTACAATATTACACTCTCTCAAAATTAAATACATATGATACAAAATACTGTACCAGATTAAAAACTATTAGTTTAGATTATTAACGCTCAAGACCGCTTTTTTTCGTCTTTTTAACTGTATGCAACACTATGGACGGAAATTCAGCATTGTTGTGTTACGTTATTGTTATTTCCCGTAGTGATGTCCAAATGTGGCGTGCATGGAACCAGAATTTAATAAATAATATTTCTCCTTATTTAATAGCACAATTTTTTTAGCCTAAAAGAGACGGAATATTTTGTAAAAAATTTGTGAATCCACGCGGCCACAGCTGGACCACCCTAATTTATCAAAAATATTTTCTGTATTCGCATTTATATTGAGGGGTAACATCACTTTGACGTCTTGAAATGTATGGTATTTTCTGGAATTTTTTAAAAGACGTGCAACTTGTTTATAAATATCCATATACGTTAAATTTTTTATACATATATTTAAAAAAATTATTCTTCTATATTTAAAAAGAGCAGCTCATCAGGTGATGTGACGGCGCTTCCAATAAAGAGGGTCGTTTACACGATAACTTATCTTAGATTTACACTAGAGCAATAAGACCAAAAATGTATTTTTTTTATGCAAGAACTAGTGAAATTTGCGACCGATTTATAAAATATTCATTTTTAGCGAAAACTCTTAAATTGAAATTAAAATGTAACTTTTCAACACAATTTTTTTTACTTAAAGTTTAATAAAAATGCGAGGTATCAAAACTCCAAAAAAATTCTACTTTTTTCACGAGAAAAATATATGACGATCAACTTTCACAAATATCAAGTTCATTGATAAAACATTGGCTAAGGTAGAGTGTCCAAAGGTTTTGAAAGTGCTGTTCTGAAAAAAAACACATAAATATCCTTTAGTGTTTATTCGCTTTTTCTGTAGCTTCAAAAATGTCTTTTACTTTCGATACCAATTTCTAAATACAATGTCAAAAATATCTGTTTATTGTACGGAAATAATCTGTATTTATGACGAAAGTATCGCAAAATCTGTTAAAATAGCAGAGAATCCGTAGTAAATACAGGGTATTTCTGTAAAATAAATATTCTTTTCTTGGGGTCTTGTTAGACATTTCTTTTTCTGTAATATCAACAGATTTTCTTTACAGTTTAATAAAATATTATTATCGTGCATATACAGGATAGCCAGAATTAAAACACCTTTAATCCGACATTCCTATATATTGAACTACTCAGTCTTCAAAATTTGTGCTCATACCATTCAAGACACGTGGAAACGAATTAAGCGGAAAAACATTAATTCCAGAAACACCGATAGATGGCTCTGTACAACTGGTCATATACTGAAAAGACACGTCTCTGCACACTTTATCTGAACGCCAAAGTTTCACATGACAAGGGCTTTATGGACGCACGGAATCATTGGTATGGACGCTGTTCAATAGGGTTTACTTCTTGACGACGTAAAATTTGCATTTTGTAGATAGCTTGTTCAACTGCGGATTTTAACTGGTCGACTGAGATGCTTTTCATAAGCAGAGTGATACCTTCATTCAGCTATCCCAGGTTTAATAGTCGACTTCGATAAACAAGATTTTCAAGTGACCCACAGGAAAAAGTCACACAGTTAAAGATCCGGAGAATAGGATGGCCGAGTTGTTAGAAACGTAAAATTGATTACTTCGTCATTATTGAAATGTTCCAGAAGAAATAACATTCACCTCAGTTTGTATCCTCTTGTATTCCCAGAACATGTCTGCAAACCATGGGTTTATGCAAAATTGTGTGCTTACAGTGAGAAATTGCTATTGCATTAGCATTTTAACCCTTTCCGGCACACTGTACCCGGGTCGGGATACCTAATTTTAATTTCAAACTTACAAACGGCACCAAGAATATTTTTATAAAATTTTACATTAACAATGAAAGTGTAATTTACAAAGATTTTAATTTCTAAAAAAGTCGTATGTAAATTCCGGTGTCAGCCGATGATTTCTTCATTTTACAACAAAATTTGCCCGTGCCGGAAAGGGTTAAGCTTCTTTACTTTTTTTCTATAAGCATAATAAAAATCAAAACGGAAAAGGTTCTTTTCGCATATGTTTTGTCTTTTTAGTATTATTTTTGTCTTCCTTCCTATTTTCTGTTCTACAGCGCACTAATTTTACAACTTACAACAAATTTACAACTAAATTTATTTGAAAATTAGTAAAAGTGTTTCTTTGTGTTTTTAATAAAAGGAAAAATTTGATTCCATAAATTTGGTGACAATGTGGCATATAGGGATTAAAATTAAGTGGTCCAAAAACGAGCCACCACCCTTGGCGGGGTTTATCCTTTTTCACCATGTCTTGAACAGTATGGACAAAAAATATGAAATCTCTACATTGAGTAGTTTGATATATAGGGAGGCCAGAGTAGGGGTGTTTTAACCCTTTCAGGGGCAAAGAACTTATGTTGCTAAAATGTTAAAATGATTGAATGACACCGGTTTTTATGAACACGTTTATATGAAACTAAGTAAAAGCTTTTCTTCGTGTATATTGTATTAATCAAAATATAAATCCATTATTCTGGTGCCAATGTGGCATTTGGGAATTAAAATTAAGTGTTATATATAATATACCGGTGCCCTTCAAGGGGTTAACCCCTTGGGTACATTCGACGACAGAGACTCGTCATGCATTTGGCCACTGGCGGCTATTTTTATATTCTATTCATACCACTAATTAAAGGAAATTATTTTTGTAGTATTTTTCCCCTTGCACATACTATCAAAGTTTATATGAAAAATTTTTGTTCAGAGAAACGAGTGCGTGATAGAATTTAAAAAAAAAAAAACCGCCAGTTGTAGCCCTGAAATAAATCCGTACCCAAGGGGTTAATTCTGGCCATCGGGTATAGTCTACTTTAACCCTTTGAAGTACAACGGCATATTAGTTATATCACTTAATTTTAACTCAAAACTTTCAACAGGCACGCAGAATTTTTTAAAGATATTTTGATTTTATAATGTACGTGAAGAAAATTATATTTTTATTTCCAAACCAATTAGTTCGTAAATTATGATGACAATAAATTATTTGAAAATTTTTATATCAGCATTACTAAAGTATTTATACCACTAAAGTATTTTGCGAAAAAAAAAAAAAAAAAAAAAAAAAAAAATCAAAATTCTAGTTTGGTCAAAGTGTTGATACCCGTTAATAATGCATATTTAATGTAATGATATTGTTTATGAACAATTTATTTATATGCATAGTACATTTATTGCATAAATACGAATATCATGTATAATTTTGAGAAATAACGTAAGATATTCATAAAATACTAGAGTAACGCCGTTAAGTGACAGATATACTAAAAGCGGTATTAACTACCATAATCCGTATAATCCGCAGAACAAACAATCGTGTTTGGACCCGGAAATTTTATTTAGTAATTGAAGTCAAATACTTACTGCGATCTAATAAGTTATAATTTATTAAATAGAATTTCTGGTACGAAACATGTTTCTTCTATCCGCTTACCATATGCCGGAAATTACGGTACTTGGCCATATACATCAGGCCAATAAGCCGCAAAGTTGCTACTTAAAAAAAATCTACACTTTATTTAATTGCAGTTTTTCTGTGATTTAAGAAGGCAATTGTAATTTCTTGCAAATAGTTATGTGAGAATACTTTTTGCAAAATATAGTGACTATCACTATCGTAAAACGTGATCCGATTCAGATATCTATTACTATTCCCGAAATGTAATATTCACCTTAATAAATGGCAGATTAAATAAGATAAATAATGTTATTCAGAAAGCAGGGTAGATTTTGAATTAAAAAATCGCGAAACTGGCGGGCGTTATTTCACGTTAGTCATCGCGTATGTGTTTTAAAAAAATTGTGTACTATTCATATACTATAAAAAACATTATTTAAAACTAACATCGAAAATAGTGGCTAAAGCAAATGGCAAAGTTAGACATCTTAGAGAAAATATTGATGTTTTCGTTCATGTAGAAATATGATCTGCCGACAAATATTTTACTTTTATCATTTTCTCAGGCTATCAGAAAGTCTTAGCTAGACACGTCACTCGGATAACAATCTGAAATAAAACTGTTGATAGCTGTAAATACTCCTATTTAAGAAGAAATGAAGCAAAATGTCTGCAGAACTTTTTTCTTTTGGGCTACTTGGTTTACTTCAGATATCTAAAAGGAAAAAATAATAAAATAAAACACGTGTCAGAATGTATTTCTTCAAAGACATAAAAAAATAACAAGATAAAATCCATATCACAGGATTAAAATTAATTTTTAACGATTTTCGAACACAGTAAATTTTGCGAAGAATTATGCTATAGAAAAATAAATAATTATTTTCAATTCGTCTTATATAATTTCATATTATATTTTTGTGTGAAATACTGTTACAGAATTTTGAAATATATGTGTTGTAAATGGCAAATCCTGGTCAAAAAGCATCCCTTCTAATTACCACTATTTCCAAAGAGAAATCAGTTTTATTTAATGCAAAAAATTGCTATTTAATGAAGATAATTTTTTTATTTGTTATTAACTGAGCTTAACCATAGCTGCCAACTTTTAAACTTTTTTGTTACCACTAAAATGTAACAGAAATTTTTGTTTAGTCTATAAAATAAGAAAACATACTATTAAATATTAGTGGATAGAAAAAAGCGTAAAAGTTGGCAGCTTTGACTTAACCCTTTCATGGGCAAGAAATTGAGTTTCTCTAACGTTGAATTCGCCATAGAATTTTTGAAAAAATTTGTTTAAAAAGAAGCAAATACAATTTTACATTTTTGTCACCAAATTTATATAAGCATAATTTTATTTACAAATCTTGATTAACCCATTCCCCGCTGGTGTTGCGTTGACGCAGTGTTGCCTTTGGGCCATAGCTGCCAACCTTCCACTAATCTTCCGTAATGTTGGGATTAATTTAATCCAGGTTAAACACATTTCGAACCAGAAAATTTATTTCATGAATGCTTATTTATTTAATTCCACGTTTCTACGTGGAACATATTTAATTTCATTCCTTAAAAAATTGCTGGTACGAAACGCATTAAACCAGGGTCAAATTAGCACAAGTATTACGGAGGATTAGTTTGAGGTTGGCACCTATGCTGTGGGCTACTTTTTTTAAATTGAGATTACTTTATTGGGACCACTTTTTTGAAATAATAAAATTCGCCTTATTTAATGACAAATTAATTAAGGCAAAAACAAGGGGAATTTTACCATTTCAGAAAAGTGGTGCCAATCAAGAAATCTGAATTTTAAAAAGTAGCCCACTGGCAACACTGCGTTAGTGCAACGGTCAAAAGGATTGCTCATGCTTAAGTTAATCACGTTGCTACCACTGTTTTTAAATTCAAAAATTATCTCATTTATTGGCAGCAACTTTGCGATTTTAATATCGCGAAAATTACTTTTTTGAATCTGTCCTGGTAAACGACCTTAAAAAAAATAAAAATCTCTACTTTATTGGTTTAGCGGTTAACCCCGTGAATGGTGGTGATGCCGTTATGGCATCACAAAATTTTAATCCTTTTTTGCCACATTCGCAACCGATTTTTTTTTTTTTTTTTTTTTAATGGAAATTTCACTTTTCTTAAGTACGCTAAACTATACATTTACTTGTTTACAAATAAATTTTCTTGTAAATTCTGGTGTCATTCAATTATTTCAACATTTTACGAATACAAGTATCTTGCTCCTGAAAGGGTTAATGGGTTAACACTAGAAAGGCCATAGCGGTAATTTTGGCCGATACCAAATTTCTTCATAAAGGAAGCTAAATGTACAAACACAGAGATAATTTAAATAGTTTTCACTATTAATTCCAGTATGAAATTATGAATATAATATGAATATAACTGGAATATTATGAATATAAAAATTCCAGTATGAAATATCTTTTTTAAATTTGAGTAAAATTTACGACCTTTCTAATATAAAAAATAATTATTATAAATAATTTGTCACCGCTCTTCAAGTTTTAAAATACGGGAGCCTTTTCAGGTATGAATTTTTTTTTCTAAATGAATTTATTTTCTTTATTAAAATGGAAATGTTTTGAATTTTTGTGATGCTCTTAAATTTCATAAAATACTATAAAAACTTATTGGGAAAACATGAAGCTGCATCTAGAATGTTTGAAAAGTATTGAGGTTAACGTATGGAAGGTTATTTATTTTTATTAACAAGAAGTGAAGACATGAAATAGAGAAACGTAAGATAAACGATAAAAAATGTAATTTTAATCCTGCAATACACAATGATGCATATGTTCATAAATTAAAATTTAAACTGTTCCTCAATAAAAATAATTTTATCATACCAAAAGAAGCGGTAGAATATTCAGATAAATCTAAAATTCTGTTATATTTAATTTCAGTGAATATTGTAGCTCTTTATTTCAACAAAGAATGTTTACGGAATTTTAAAACCGGGTAAATAAAAAGTGTCTAGTTCTTTTTTTTACGTTTTTTTTATTTATTTTATTTATTTATTTATTTATTTATTTTTGTACGTATTCATCGCGACATTTCACGCCCCGTGGGATCTATACTTTCCACTTATTTCTTATTCCCAACTGCCAAAATTGTACCAGAAATTTCGACAAAATGTTACCTGTAATAATATACGCGAAGAAAAGCATCTACTTAATTTGAAAGTGAATTGTTTGTAAATTCTGATGGCAGTCAGCAAGATTTAATTATTTTGCCCATGAATGGGTTAAAACAGGGGTTTTTATAACCCCACTATTTCAGAATTGTGTAATTTGCCTTATTTATCGACAGAAACTCGGCGATTGAATAAACGGAAGTTAACTATTTGGAAATAGTGATGTCAAGTTTGGACCACTCTGGCTATAATGATTGATGATTTTAAGATTAAAATTATTTCCATTATGTAAATTTTAATGTAATAGCTACATTATGGATGGATCTCAAGAGTTTCCATTTTTTTATATATATATTGACAATTTCGAGGACAATACACTTTTAATGAAATTTTAGTCAAATTTTACAATCAAAATACACAATACTGTACTTAAAAAAATTGATTTCTCGTGTTTAGAGATTAAAAGCTGGCGTATACCAGTAATTCAACAGCAACTCTAACTGTACTGTCAATAATGTATTAAAATACGTTATTCACTGCCAGTGTTTCCAAAGTAGCGCGTTTTATTTATTTATTTTTTTTTTTTTTTCAAAATATATACGAAAATTTTTCAAAAGTATGCTTCGCTCTTATTCCAAGGAAAACACACCTTCGTTTAAAACAGAAAGTAAAAGTACTATTCGAATTTTCTGGTAGATATTTTAAATAGAAAAACACGCTAAATTGGTGACGCGTATACTCGCCATCGCACGGTGGGTGATTTACCGATTCTACCTGGCCAAAATTCGATTTTTAAAAGTTTATCCTAGCGTAATTTATTTTTTGCCTGTTATAGCTCAATAGTTAGGGCGTTGTACCCTGCTATTGGTTTCGATATAAATATAATTATATGGTCCATATACTAGAGCAAAGTTGATGCTTCTTAGCTGAGAATGAATCAATCATTTTGAGTGTAATTCTTTAATCTGTTATTTGAAGCGGAATAAATTATACTGCTCGATTATGGACGCATCCAAACAAAATATGGGCTTTATTTTATCGGATTTATGTGCATAAAGCTTGCACACATCAGCTGTTATTTCATATTTAATGCCGCAAAAAACTCTGTATTTTATTTTTATTAATTTTCAGTTTTAATGTAGAAAAAGTTATAAGATAAAGCCCAATTAAGCTCGATTTACGCTAAAATTTTGCAATTTAGTAAATATTTTAATAAGCATGTCTCCAAATTCCTTATTTTATATAATTATTTATTTTATAAAACTTAACCCTCTCGCTGCGTAATTGTTTTATCAAAATAGCTTCAAAAATTGTGTATTTAAGAATTTTTATTCTTTTGTCACCAGATTTTGAAAAAAAAATTGTCTAATCTAATCGAGAAAATGCTCCAATTAAATAAGGCAAAATTTACAATAAAAAAAATCACTGGTGGGAATAATCAAGGAGGATTAATTAGACGTAAAAATGCATCCCCGAGGAAATCTCGGGTTTCGCAGCGAGAGGGTTAACCTTTAACCCTTTAAATCCCGTGATAGAATAAGTTCTAGGAATTATGTAGTTCAGAGAATCTGACTTTACACCAGAAAGTTTCAATGGTTAATTTCGCTTTATTTAAGTACGGGATGTTTGCTATTAATTAAAGCAAATAGTGCTATTTCAATTTTCTGATGTGAATTAGGCATATACGAATAAAAAAATATATTAAATTCAAAACACTGTTGTTTGTATATATGCAAAGCTGCGCACTAAAGGGTTAAACCATAGCTGCCAAGTTTTACGCTTTTTTCCTACCACTATTTTATTAAAGAGATATTTATCATATTTAATCATCAAAAAGGTAGGATTAAATAAGGTAAATTTTTCTGATCAAATATTGTGGTAGAAAAAAAGCGTAAAACTTGGCAGCTATGATTAAATACAAACAAAAGTTAAAATAGTTTTTACTTAAAAAAGTAATCACATATTTTTTATAGTATTTTTTTAAAAGTAATAACATAAAACTTTGTTTTAGAAGATAAAATGACAAAATTGAATAAAAAAAAGTTGATTAAATATCAAATCCATATGTCATTTCGTCTTTTTTTATCCCCTGTCTTCTAGCCAAAAGAACTTTTAATTTCTCTCTCTAACTTAACGTTCCTACTAGGGACAAAAAGAAAAACCCTGATAGGTGCTGTATAAAATGACAGAAGATGAAAAGAATTGTGAAATTAATAGATGCTGAAACGCAATGTCTAAAGAGTACTGGTATCGTACGGCAGATTTATTATACTCATTAATCTATGCTTTATTTCAACTTAAAACAACAGGTTCATTTCGAAAGAAACGCATTTATAAAATCCTTTATTCAAATGAATCTAGATCAGTTATAACGTTACATTCATTTGAATAAAGATACATTTGCTATTTAAACGAACGTTACATCTATGCATATTTATTAGATGTGGAAATGTGAAATACCGATGTTTTAATGTAAATTTGTGTACTTATTCTAAACTGTATTTAATTATAAATTACTTTACTATTAGGTAGCTTCCATTAAAAAAATGTAAAAAGCGATCTATTGAAGCCGCCCAAAGGCACTTCCGGAAAATTTGTTATATTTATACCGATCATTATCCCAGACACCAACTCCCGCTACTCGTTCAAACGTTGATTTCCATGTATATTGTATATACATACACACACATATATGTGTGTGTCTTTGCGATTTTTGTTATGCTGTAACACTCATATTTATGAACCGATTTGGATGTAACTAAGACATAATACAACCAAAAACTTGACCGAATTCGTTGACCAGCTTCATCCCTCATATTGCTTTTTAATGGCAGACACTTATATATTTCAAAATCAAGAAGACGTACAAAAATAGTAATTCAAAAAGTTCTTTCATTTAACCCCTTGGGCAGTGTTGCCAGTGGGCTACTTTTTTTATTCAGATTTCATGATCGGCACCACTTTTTTGAAATGGTAAAACTCCCCTTGTTTTCGCCATAATTAAAATGTCATCAAATAAGATGATTTTTGCCATTTCAAAAAAGTGGTGCCAATCAAGTAATCTGAATTTTGGAAAAGTAGCCCACTGGCAACACTGCCCTTGGGTACGCATTTTTTTCAGGGCTGCTACAGGCGTGTTTTGTTTATTCCACCTCGAACCACTTTATCAAAACATAAATAATTCATATGCACTTTGACAACATGTGCAAGAGAATTATGCTATATTTTTTTCTTTAAATAGTAGTAGGAATATAATATAAAAAAAAAGGCGCCAGTGGCCAAATGCATGACGAATCTCAGTCGTCAAATGTACCCAAGGGGTAAGTGTTTGACCTTGATACAATGATTCCGGAGCTTTTTTTTTGTTTTGCTTCTATCTTAAAAAATGGCTGTCATATAGCTGTTTGAAATTGTAGGGTGGTTGACATTTTGAAACAATTTGATACTTGTTATGCGATACCACTCATATTTATTAACTGATTTGGATGTGCCTGAGCATGAATACAGAACTTACCAAAGTCTTTTCAAAGTTCGTTTTCCAGTTTCATACATCATTTTGTGTAAAAACGGCGGCCAAGTATAGATTTCAAAAATTCAAAAAGATGTACAAATTCCGAAATTCGATATTTTTTACACTTAATTGATTGACCTTGATACAAAGATTCCGATGTTTTTTTTTTGTTTTTTTTTTGCCTCTATCTTTAAAAATACCTTGGATACAGTAAATTGAAATTCTAGTGTACCTGATTTTTGCATAATTAAGATTAATTTATGAGCTTTAGAAAACGTGGTTTTTCGAAAATTTACTTTAATTATTGTAACCATTGTTGATACTCTCATAATTTTAAACCTACATAGTGATATCCACCAGCGTCGAATTCTTGCCAAGAGAGCAGTGATGGACAAGAGGCGCAGCAGTGGGACGAATGTTACTACTAAATTTTAATGGTATTCTTTGCCTTAACCCTTTCAGGGGCAAAGCACTATGTAAAAGCGTTTCTTTGAGTATATAATACAAAGCAAAAATTAGTTTTAAAATTCTGGTACCGATGTGGCATTTGGGAATTAAAATTAGGTGGTATATATAATATACCGGCACCCTTCAAGGAGTTAAGAAATATCCGAAATTTTGTGATTAGTAAGGCGAAGAATATCGTTAAAAGGTATTGGTGACAATTGGCCTACTGCTTCGGATCCACAACTAAGAATGGCGGTACTTTGCAAAATATTGCCAAATTTGACGACCAAAAATGAATCACTATAAATGAAGCCAATTTAGCTATATCTGACTAATTCGAAAAGCTGATCATTTGTGAACACGCCCTTATGTGTGATATAATATTGATTTTTTTTAGAAAAAAAAAATATCGAAGAAACTTCTGGTACGAAACGAAATATGTATAACTGACACCAGTTAAATTGATTGCTATGGCCTTTCTATTATAAATGCTTTATACAGATATGCAAACATGTACAGAAATAATATCTTTCTACTGTAATAAACTTTTAGCCACATTTTTATGCTACAGGAAACGTCAACTTGTTGAATTGAATCTTTCTGCGATTAAATGGGGTAGCTATATCTCTGTGTATAAATGTGGTGCCAAAAACCATAGCAATTGGCATGTATGAGGAGTTATCAATTTATAACTTTATACAAAAGAAAATGTAACACAGCTATTTCAAATTCTCCGGAATCTGTTTAATCTGCAATTTCATTTTTGGAAACTATTTTTAGTATAGGGTGCATAAAAATGCATACTTCTTGGTACCACTACTTCCGAAGAGTAACAGTCTACAATTCCCATGGAACTATTGAATAAAGAGGAACGGCATATCTTCAAAATGGTGAAGCTTCAACTGCAACGGATTTCGTACTGGCTCATCGCAGCCAGGACAAACTTCAACCAGTGAATTTGAATAGACATTTTCTCCTTATTTAAGTGACTTATTCATGCAGAATTTCAGTAATAATTATTGCCTAAAGCAGATATTTATTTTTAATGGTGGAAGTTTAGTTCGGCGGTAGTCAGACCCTGCGTTTCCGTCATATTGTGACAAACCAAAATAACCTCCCGTCAGTGTCAGTGAGAGAGATTATAATATCACGGCCAACTTCCACCAGAAAAAATAGATAGATATTTTTACCATGTTTGGGAAAAAAATTGCATGAATAAGCCGCTAAAATAAGGAGAAATTTTATATTCAAAATTTGCTGGTGGAAGTTTATTTCAGTAGTAAACAGGAATTGTTGATCAAATTGTAAAAATCAGCCGTTATCTTGTGACAAATTCCTCAGTTACTTCAATGGAGTTATGAATAAAGAGGAGGAGACACATAGCGTACTATATACCAGTTGCGAGTGAAGTAACTGAGGAGGTTGTCACAAGATGGCGGCTGCTTTTTTTTAAATCTTATCTTCAGTTTCTGATTACAGACGGATCAAACGTCCCACCAGAAGAATTAAACAGAAAATTTCATCTTATTTAAGCGTCTTATTCATGTAACTTTTTACTCACAAATGTCGCAAAAATTTCTATTTGCTCTTACTGGTGTCAGTTTGATTTGTAAAATTGCCAGTTTGTTACCCTGGTTGTCACAATATGGCGGAAACTCAAGGCGTGACTACGCCAAAGTAAACTTCTACCAGTAAAAATGAGAATCTGTTTCTACCATTATTTTTGACTGAAAAGTTTCCAATAATAAGGCGCTTAAATAAGCAGAAATTTTCTATAAAAATTTACTGGTGGAAATTTCCACCGGTGGTAAACAACCCCTGCGATAGCGGTTACAGTTGAAGCTTCACTATTTTAAGGATATGTCAGTTCCTCTTTATTAATAGTTCCATGGTTACTTCACACACAACTGGTAAACTGTATACTACATATTTCCGCCTCTTTATTCATAACCCAATTGTCAAAACATGAATATATTTTATCTTTACTTGGCAAAAGGCTATTTTATTATGCATAAAAATAACCCAAAGTTCACACACTCCTTGGGATTTCCAAGGAGACTGGCACCAAAATTAATGATTTTAAAAAATCCTATTCAATGTTTTAAACACATACTTCGAAACCGCGACGTTTATTCACTGAATTTGCAATATTTTTCTCGAATCAAATAAGTCAAAAAAAAAAAAACCTTAAAATTTTGCTATAGAAATTTTCAAAACCTGATAACCAAAACAAAGCTGCATTTCTATGAAATATTATATCTATTATCTTCTCAGTGGTTAGGGATGAAAAATAAGATTTACAAAATGTCAGTCAGACATTTATTTTTTCCTTACTGTCATTTCATTTTTTTTTACTTTGTTGTCACCGTTAACGAAAAACTGATAAAATTTCCAGATTGCGTGCAAATTGGATATTTCCAAAAAATATGTTACTTTATATATACATATATAGAAATAGTAAGCATCCCATGCTAACAGAGATAGCGTTATTCCAAACTAACACATGTATAATACGTTCACTTCAAATCTTCTTGAAATATTTCTTTGAAATATAATATTATGTATATCATATGTAATAATAGCTGTCCAGTAGAAGTAGATTTTTTTTCAAAGAATTATTCAATTTTTATTAGCATATCTGTAAATAAGAAATGGCTAATTTAGCACTAGAACGCCCGGAAATTTTACTCAAGTTTCATAAAAATATTTTATACCAGAATTTTTATTTAAAATTATTTGACTGATTTATTTAACGTAAAACCTTTTTAAAATTTAACTTATTTTGTGAAAGAATTTCTGGTTCAAATTGACATTTAATCATATGTTCGGAGTCGAATCGACTCCTTCCGGGCGTTCTAGTGTTAAACTTTTTGTCAGTAGATCCAGTGTTGCCAGTGGGCTGCTTTTTTAAAATTCAGATTTCTTGATCGACGCCAGTTTTTTGAAATAGCAACATTCGCCACATTCAATTACGTATTAATTAAGTAAAAAACAAGAGGAATTTTACCATTTCAAGAAAGTGGTGTCAATCAAGAAATCTGAATTTTTAAAAAAATGTGCCCACTGGCAACACTAAGTAGCTCTGCATAATTAAAAAACTTATTTTTTTCTTCTGCTCGAGGAGAATGTTTATTTAAACAATGGCGTTATAAATAAAGAGGAGGAGACATATAGGGTAGATTCTATCACAAGATGGCGGCTGAGTTCTTACATCAAAACAACAATTTCTCATTACTGCCCCTTAACCCCTTGAGGGGCGGTGGGATATATTTTATCCCACCTACGATTAATCAGGATTTGCGCCAGAAAAATTTTAGGAAATTTTAGTTTTCTGACTTTAGTGGAGAAAAGTCGTAAAATTGCTTTTCGTTATTTTGAAATAAAATTTTTCTAAATTTCCGGTGGGAATTAAGCATTACACAAACGCAATTGCTTCCCCTTCAAGAGGTTAATCCTCATTTGGTACGTCACGAAATCAGTCCGGAGGCCTTGAGTATTTAGACGGTAATGGTTATGTCCAGTTTTGAAGGCCTCGGAGCCACTCTCATTGCTTTGTAGTATTGTAGATGTGCAACGTAAGAAAAAGTTACGAAAAATTTATCTCTGATTTTTTTCTTTATTTTTCCTGTGTAATAAACCTTTCTGAGAATCATATATAACTTTTTCGACACAAAATAAAAAATCATGCATTAAAGGGTTCAAGTCTTCATGTGCAAAAAATAACGCAGTTCTTTTCTTCAAAAAATAATCAAAAAATTTTTCGAAGAATATAGTTCACATGTCTTGTGAAAGTGCTTACTAATAAAAAAACAAATATAAAAAAAATAATAATCATGATTATACCAATAATAAACATGAATATACTATTACTAATAATAAATGCTATTATACTAATAATAAACATTATAGTATGTTACTAATAATAAATATGATTTTATTAATATTAAACATAAACGCATATTACTAAAAATAAAGACGATTAAAATAATAATAAACATCAGCGTATATTACTAATAGTAAACATGAGTAATGTGCAGGTAAACATGCATTGAACTGTGAAGTAGAATGTAAACTTAAATGAGTTAGATACATCTGTATAACTTGTAAACAAATGTGTTTTATTATTTTATAATAAAAAAAGTATTCTATATAAACTATTACACGCTTTACAATTATGAAAACGTTTTCTTCAGTAAGGCATGAAGTTAAAAATTTTTAAAATACTTTAAAAATAATTTAATGGATTTGTAATCATAAAGGATTTTAATGCTTAAACTATATCTGAAGCTATAACTAATCCTATTCTCTAAAAACGTTCAAAATAAAACGAAATGAGATTTTACAGAATTAAGAATTTTCTTAAGTGATTTGGACTTATAAACTTTTACACAAAAATAGCAATAGCTTATATTTTCTTTGTACTTCTCTGCCGCTGGAAAAGTGCCATTTTTTCTTTCATTAAAGCAGTATATTCTGATGTAAAACTTTCAAATATTTTGTATAGCATTTTGCATTTGTGATTTGAATGATTGCAAATTAATCTCAAATGAACAATTTTGGAAATTGTATAATTCTCTTCAATGAAATTTATACTCTACCCAAATTCTTACTTATTTTCAATAGCTACAATAATAACCATATTGGATAAATTTATGAATTTAGATCAGAAAGACAAAGTTATACAGAATATTTTTTCTGTATAAATTACTAAAACTTAAATTACTAAACTTTAGTTTTAATCATTTTTTAAATTAAAAAATGTTGCATGCGGACCTCATTCTGTCCTTGATTTAACCCAATAAAGACTGACGTTGCGTTTTCGCAACCTTATATTTGTGATTATTGCACTTTTTTTTTATTCCAGTAAAAGAGAAAAGTAAAATTTACCTTATTTAATTAACACATTTCAGTTATTCATAAAGTAAAAGTAAGTGTTTAACAAAAAATGGTGTAAAGTCAACAAAATTCCTATAAAACATGCTGGTCCTTTGGGTTAATTACCGTTTTTTTCTAATCTTAATCATTGTTATATTTAATCATACAAATTGTTATAAATTCTTTGATTTAATAAGTTGTCGGAAATAGTGATACTCAACTTCAATGACACTACCAAACCGGTGCATCTCATCATAAAACAAAATAATGTACTCAAAACAAAGAGCATACCGAATAAGCATAGACATCAAGACTTTAAATAAACAAGGGGATAAACCCGAGTTCCCCGGATTACAGAATACAGGTGAAAAACAACATATATTATTTCTGACATTAATATCATTTTTTCTCTTCACATAATAAAGGCACAGCGATGAATGGGGTATTTTTCGAAATGTTCTACATGCAGCTTTTGATAGTATACTTATGTATCTTTAAAACACGTTGTTATAATCTGAAAGATTGCGGTGAGAAAATCTCGCACGGATCATTTTTTTTTTTTTTTATTCATAATTCTAATTGATATTTTTACATTTACCGTATATACTCGCGTATAAGTCGACCACAAGGGAGGAATAACAGACTCAATATCAGTATTTTAAAAAAGTAATCTTTGCCTTATCTAAAGGCAGAATTTGCTGATATTAAATAAGTTGAAAATGGCTACAAGAGAATACTGGTATGCAACATATTTTTTTCACGAATTCAGGGGTCGACTTATACGCGAGTATATACGGTAATATATATTTTTTAAATGCCCACTAACAATAATAAAAATCATATTTATATGAAAAATAGCAATAATGCGTTCAAATAAAGTTTAAAAAACGTGTTAAAAGCGATATTTTCATATTGACCTCAGTGCAGAAGTTAACAGCTGAATAAATCTCCAAAGATGCTGTTTACAATCAGCTTTTTAGACCGAGAGCCGGCAGCACAGACAACCACCTCATCGAGTTGGAGGCTGAAATACCAGAATTAGCTAAAACTCGATTCCCATATTAAAACGCAATCGTTCCGCCAAGTTATGTCTTGGTAGAAAACACCTAATAACCCGATTTTATCGGTCGACTCGTAGGCTTACCATTGCGTTTTCCTGAACCCAAAGGTATGCAAACATGGCGGACTGGGAGCAGGAAAACACAAAGGTAAACCTACCAGTCAACCGGTAAAATCGGGTTTTTAGGTGTTTTCCACTAAGATATTACTTGACAGACCGTTTGCGTTATATGGGAATCGAGTTTTAGCTAATTCTGGAATTTCACCCCCCCCCCCCCCCAACTCGTTGAGGTGGTTGTCTCATGGTTCCTACGCCTCCTTAAATTTTGCAGACGAGAAAATTTTTCGGCACCAGTATTATCTTATAGAAAATCTCTTCTTAAAAGAAGCTGAAATTTTGCGCAATTAACCTGGATTTCTTTTTCTATAAAAAGATACTGGTAACTTCCTGGAGAAATAACGGTATCCGTACTAACCATGTGTCTGTGCTGCCGGCTCCGGGTCTATTTTGGATTCTGTTAATTTCAGTCGATCAACACTAGAACCTCAGAAAATTTTACTCAAGATTGAATAAAAACATATTGTATTAGAATTTTTATTTAGAACAACAAAAGTTAATTATTTAATATATTTTTGAACAGGTTCTATTTTATTTATTTTAGAAAAAAAAAATTCTGGTTCAAATCAACAAATATTCGTAAGGTACGGGTCAAAATGATCCGTCTCCGTGGTTCTAGTGTTATGCGCGAAATTCGATTAAATGACTTAAATTTGTGTTTTATTCATATTTTATTTATTTGATTGATTTATTGATTGATTGGTGAATATTTTAGTTAAAGATCGACCGAAACAAGTGTTTTAGACGGAAACCGGAACCGAAATAATCACCACCCACCGAATACTAGGCTTACGCGCTTGCATACAAATGGCGGCTGTCGTAGGCAAAAATTTTCCAGAGCTTGTACAACCCCTTGAGTTTTAATGCCAATAACTTCTAAAAGTTTTCTTCATTTTGTTTTTTAAAATTAAGTAACGGCGAAGAAAGCTTTAAGAAAATACAGATAACCAAATTCTAGGGTCCATACAAACTCTGAAAAAAACCTGCTTACGCAGCTGCAATTTTTGGGACAGCGCTCAAGCCACATATTCAGAGGATGGTGTAAAAAATCATAAATACCAACATTAAATTAACCGAATAATACAAAAATTATCTTGCATGTAAAATCAACTGTCGTGTGTGTAAAAATTATGTAAATATTTTCATTTCTTAATTATATAAGAGTCTTTTTGACACTAAAATGACCGTAAGGGGTCATTTTGACCCCTACCATGTGAATATATTTCTGTTCGAACCTGAAATTTCTTTGCAAAATAAGTTTAAAAGAAATGAAGAAGAAAAATGTTAAATAACTATGTTAAACAGATTTGAATAAAAATTCCGGTGTAAAATATTTTTATAAAGCTTGAGTAAAATTTCCAGCTTTTTAGTGTTAAAGTGAATTATGTTTCGATCTCGATCTGAATGAAAGATAATAGGAGGAGAATGAGAGAAGTCTTAACCCCTTACCCGCTGCCATTGAAATACTCAAGGCCAGAGGACACTAGTTGTGACGCCATCACTAATCGAGCGACTTCTCACTAGTGTTGGAATTCACACCCGAATTTTTTGAATAGCAATTTTCTTTTATTAGTGCAACATCTATCATCTTATAAAAGAATAATAGCAATATAAACTTACTGGTGAGAATTCGGAATTCCTTTATAAAATTTCAGCCAGACGCGGAATGCCACAGTGTTGCCGCATCTGGCTGATTTTTTATTGGGGGGTTCTAAATTCTCACAAGTAAGTTTAAATAGTTATTTTCGTTTTATAAGATGATAGATATTCCACAAATAAAGTAAAAGAAATTATCTATTCAAAAATTTACAGTGTGAATTCCAACACTAAGTCGGTCGATTAGTGATGACGTCCCATCTAGTGTCCTCTGTCCTTCAGTATTTCGATAATTTTTGTGGGATATATCATACCCCACCTAATTTTAATTATGATTTGTACCAGAAAATTTTAATTAAGTTTTTATTTTATTATTTTGGTGAAAATGAGCTTAAAAATGGCTTTTCCTCATTTTGAAATAATTTGTTTTAAATTTTATGGTTGGAATTCAACATTACAGAAACGCAATTGATTGCCCCTCAAAGGGTTGAGGTTCTTCTACTTTCGGCAATCCTAAACATTATTCAAAGTGTAGTAATGGCATGAGAGCAATAGGCTGCTGCTCACATTTAGCAGCAAAAATATATTTTTTTTCTTACGATATTTATTAGATATTTATTAAAAATCGCAAGTCTAGGTGAAATGTATTCTACACTTTTCAGAAATGAATGTATATGTAAGTTAGAATTGAAAATGACAGGGATAATGAATAAGTTATATTCTTTTTTTGTGTATTTAATGTACTACATCTTTTTACTTTCTATTTTTACTTATAATAAAATAATACATAACGACATAGTCAGCTGACTTTTTTTTAAGTCACATTTTCTATGACAAATGTCAAATATTGTTAAGGTACTGAAATATATGATATAATTTATTAACAAGTCACAAGGATGAAATATTATGTAAATTATGACACAATATCAGTATTTATTATAATTTTGATTGTTTTCTTGATTATTAAGAGTTTTGTTATAGATTGCACCCTTATAATTGTTAAATATGATTTTATTAAAAATAAAATATTTAAGTCATTTTTCTTAAAATGAAGTTTTTCGGCATAACGTGCAGGATATCTCAAAAACTTTTCAATATTTTTTCATGAAATTTTCTGAAAATATATTACTGTTAGCCCACATAAACTGAACCTAACTTTTTATGTTTATTGTTCAAAAATTGTTTTCATAGGTCGGTGTAATGTTGAAAATTTCTTTGTATTAAAATCAAAAAATGCTTTAAATACAATTATATTTAGGTTCAGGATAATTGTTATATTCTAAAGTACAAAATAGGCCCCAAAATGTTTGTTCTAGATTCAAAATTTGTTTTGCAATCCTGCGCGTAAGTTGTTATTCCAATTTTCTGGTTGACAAATATCTGACAGCCCCATTAATTCTACACATTGCAATTTTTTAAATATATGAAATGTAAGAGCATATTTTTATTTTAATTCCTTCAAAAATTGTGTTTTAAAATCATATATATTTTAAGATATTAAATGTTGAATCTGGTCATTTTTTTTTTCATTTTTTTTCTCAATTTTAAAAGCTATATGACCTCTTAATTCACGTTTGACAAAGAAAGATTGCGTGTAATAAGACCGAAGTGCAATCCAACTATTTTGTCTATTATTGCATCCGTACAAACTCTACATCACATTATTAAAAAAAAAGTACCATACAAAATCGGATATATGTAGACCTTTACATTTTGAGAAACATATCTTTTGAATATCATTATTTAAGAATAGTTTACTTCGCCTCACTTAATCGCGGAATTCATACTGATTATCTGCGGTTAAATGAGGGGGAGGTTATTATTCGGAAATACTGATGTTGAAACTATATTTTTCTCAAAGCAGTAGGGGTTGGGGAAAGTGTCGATTTATCACTAGAACCACCATAACGGTCATTTTGATCGGTACCAAATAAAAATACTTCGATTCGAAGCAGAAATTTCTTTCTAAAATAAGTTGAATATATGTCACGGAGAAATAAATTAAATAAATAAGTTACAAAGTTTTTAATAAAAATTCTGGTGTAAAATATTTTCGTAATACTTGAGTAAAATTTCCGGCTGTTCTAGTGTTAAATTATTTTAATCAAGTTCCAATTTCACCATTTTTTTAAAATAAGAAATTCTGAGATGATACCAGAAATTACGAATAGTAGCTTTGGCTTTATTTAACGACAGACGTTTAGACACTGTGTAAAGAATTTTTTTTCCCGGAATTTATTGGAAAAGCCGGAATTTCTTAATTAACCCTCTCCGGTGCAGTAGTTCCACTTTGGGACCACCTAATTTTAATTCCAAACTTAAAAACGGCGCTAAGAATATTTTAATAAAATTTTGCTTTTACAATGAAAGTTTAAATAACGAGTTTTTAATTTTAAAAACAAGTCGTTTGTAAATTCCGGTGTGAATCAACCATTTCATCATTTTACGAACTGAATTGTTCTGTGCCGGAAAGGGTTAAAAAGAGGATAAAACTGGTAACATACGCCAGTTATACGGTACCTCTTATGCCTTTGATTAAAATTTATAGGATTTTATTAAAGGAATGCCATTTGGTTTATCAAAATTTAAATTTTCTTCTTTCTTGAAAATAGTTTTGTATAAGTTATATATATATTTTTACTTTTATCAGGAGTTCAAGTTGACATTTTCTTGGCAACAATTACTTCAAACCAATAATAATTTTTTAAAGATTTCTCTTATACTGTGCAAAACTACGTGATAGAAAGCCATTGCAAATACAGTAGAAATCTAAAAGCGATAAAAAATCGTTGCCACTTTAGTAATCTGAACTCGTTTGTTATTTTTTGATTTCTGAAATCTTTATGCGACATTTCATATTCCTTTAACGAGCGCTAAAAATATTTGATTTACCTCATGCATTCAAAGATAAAATCTGAAATGCTTCTTTTATGTTACTTCTCACTTAACTTGTATCTTATTAAATAGTTTTCCGAATTTAAATTTCTGTTATTGAAAATTCAAAAGATTTTATGCCCAGTAAAACGCCTCTTTCAAAGCTTCGATGCATTCATATCTAGAAATGAAAGCTTTGAATTTATTGCAAGCGTATAATAATATATTTCAAGTGGTGTTTCCAATAAAATTGTTTTAGGACTAAAAGATAGAGAATTGAGTATAAGTTATTCTGAAATAGAAATATTCGGCTTATTTAATTGAAGATAAAACCAGTTGAACATTACTACATTAGCATAAGTGGTAGCAACTAAGCAATCTGAATAAAAATACTCCGCCCAACTGTCAACACTATTTGCAATGTTCTATGCCCTGGTTATCCAACCTGAGGTACCTGTACAACCAAGGATAAGCTACACAGTGGCGTAGCGTTAAAGGGGGGGGGGGGGAGTAAATCAATCATATTAGTACGAGCACTATTATATAGAAAATTTGGCTTTATTTAACCCCTTAACGGTAGCATTAAATTACTGTTTAAAAATTCAAATTGCTTATTGGCACCACTTTTTTGAAAAAGAAATATTCACCTTATTTAATGACAGTTAAAATGATACCATAATCAAGCCAATTACACTATTTTATAAAACTAGTGTGAGTCAGACAGCTGAATAAAAGACATAGTCCGTGAATACCACGGCAGCCAGAATTAAGGGGTTAATCATTGAACGTTATACGATTAACACTTTCAGGGTCAAGGTACTTCTATTCGTAAAATGCCGAAATGAGTGATCCATACCAGAATCTACAAACGAATTTATTTCAAAATATGCAAGAGCTTTTGTTCACATATTTAATAAAATGAAATTTTCATTCCATTATTCTGGTGCCAATGTGGCATTTAGGAATTAAAATGAGGTGGTCCAAAAATGAATCGACGACCTTGAAGGGGTTAAACAACACAATTTTAGCATACAATAATACTGGTAGTAAAATGATCGTGCTCCCCGCCCCTAACGCTACGCCATTGATCTCCCAGTATTTCCTTATAAAAAAAAAAAAAATCCCATAGTTAAAGACTGAACTTCAGTGATTAAATAAGGGGAAAATTGCTATATGGAAAAATGGCGACAAATAGATTTCAAGCAAAAAAAAATTGACCATCGGAGCTATTAAAAATTTATTTTGTTAAATATCTATTGTGCTTATCCGTCAAATCATACCAAGTGACTTTATATGGATGGAACATTTAAATATCATTTTTTACGAAAGGAAGCAAATGTTTTTGTAGTGTTTTCGTGCATAAAACTTCAACACAGAGATTAGCATTATTCTTCTGTAATATTTTTGGAAAAATAAAATTTTCAAGAATCATTTGCATACAGTTGTTTTTCAAACAATTTCATCTGAAATCTATATGAAATCGCAATATTTTCAAATAAGTTATTTGAAATAAGAAATGCTATTGAAATATTTTAATGCTGTAAGAATTTATTCAACATTTCATAACCTTCTCCCAAGCGCTAAAGAAGTTTTATTTGAAATCTGAAATAGGTCTTTTTTGTGACAGTTCACGCAAGTCTCATTTTAGCTACGTCCGGAAACCCTCCGGAATATTAATAGTACAATTTCTGAATAGAAATCTTCATCATATTTAATTGCAGAATTTCTCCATAAATTACGCAAAAAGTTCTATTCGAAAACAATGGTATTTAAAACCCGGAGGGTTGGTAGCTCTGCTAATATTCAACGTTCAAGTGATTTTATTATCAGTAAAATGCCTCGCAGAAAATTTAATAAATTCATGTTTGCAAGTTAAAGCTTTTAAGTTACTCTGCGAGAAGGGAAACAAGTGAAAGCTTTAAATTTATTTATTCTCCATAGCTGCCAACCTGCCGTGCTTTTTTATATCTAAAAATAGATACGAAGCTAGACAAAAGCCTTTAATAAAATTATTCAATAATGTGTCTAGTCCCTCTGTCATTCTTACTTGAATTCATTTATTAATTAAAATTTCTAGTTCCGGTCATGATTTCCAGGTAGGCCGCCATTTTTATCTCGAAATTTCGACATCAGACCGGAACTTATTGAAGAATAATTTTTACTTTAAATAATCAATAAAAGTTTGACATTAAATGAATCTGAAAATACTTTTTTGCTTTTTCTGGGGTGAATCCGATTTTTTTTTCTATATAAAGGTGGAGGCCAAGCTAGCAACCCTGGTCCGGGTATGTCATCATGGTTCGCACACTCCTTTGAATTTCCAAGGAGTCTGGCACCACTATCAATGATAAAAAAAAATCATTTTTTTTTAAACACAGAATTAACGGCCACCACGCTTATTCACAGAATTTGCGGTATTTTTCTGTAATTAAATAAGGCGAAAAAAACTGATAAACATTTGTGGTAGAACCGTGGGAACACTGGTATATTTATAAAAACCAGCACGTTGGCAGGTATAGCATACATAAAATAATATATTTCGTCTGTTATTTGCGATAAAATTCTCTTAGAAAACTATATTGAGAAAAAATTATTCGTTTCTATGCTTTACTCTGTTAAAAATTTTTATTTCGTGAAATACAGTACATGCTCGTTGTATCGTGCTTCGATACAGTGGCGTAGCCAGGTAGGTTTGTCCAAATGCTCTGGATACCAGTAATATTGTAAAATTTTCTTCTCCTTGATTACTAGCAGAAAATTCTCAGATTAGTTAAGGTAAACAGAACTTTACAAAATTAGAAGGTATCCAGAGCATTTTGACCCCCACACTAAATAAGCCACTGCTTCGATATTATATAATCGCACATTTGTATAATTCGCCTTTTTTTACATGTGTCCCTAAAACAAATTTAATAAAAAGTTCTCTCTTACTCATACTTACATTCATGTATTATTTAAATTTTAAACGTCATTTATGTCACTTATGACAGGTGGTGATCAGCATATTAACTAACTCTCTGGTCTTTATTTCTTGTCTATAATTGGAACGCATGAGCTATCAAAGTAAAATTCACAATGACTATAGACTGTCCACAATGACTATAGACTGAGCACAATGGCTATAGACATTGAAAATCAGAAAAGAGCAGTCTTTCTTTTTTTAATCACTCATGAAGCATTCGTCCGGAAGCGGTCAGTAAAACAATTGTCTGCACTAGTCCTAATTTGAATTCTACAAATATTGTATAATTCAATAAATAATGTAATTAATATAAATAATTTTTAAGTGTTAATCCTGGTGTATTTGAAAAATCTAGTTATAGTGCATTGTAAAATTAAGTATCTTCAAGGGATTAAATTCAAGTTTGTCTTATTTCAGCATTCTGTAATTATTTAACCCTTAAATGCATGATTTTTTATTTTGTTTCGAAAAAATATATATGATTCTAAAAAAGGTTTACACAGGAAAAATAAGGAAAAAAAATTGAGATATATTTTTCTTATAATACATTAACTTTTTCTTATGTTGCACAACTGCAACGCTAGCAAAGGCTACTGTTATCATTAAATTGTGCAAAATTAGTAATTCTTTTGATAAGTATGAATATAAGTAACTTATTTTATATGAATTTTATTTTGTAAAACTTAACCCTTAAATGCATGAATTATTCTTTTTACTTTTTATTCTTATATTAAGGATTAGACACCAGAAATTTCCCCCTCACTGACAAGCCCGTGTTAATACGTTCACTAAGCTCCAGGTTTCACTACAATACAAGCAATATTTAAAGTAATATAATTCTATTGATTTAATGTATTTTTAATACCTTGAACAATGATTAATACTTCCAAGAATTGCATTCATATTCGTTAAGTTTTTTTTTACAAAATGTTCAAGGAATCATTTTTTTTTTTTTTTTTTTTTTTTTTTTTTTTTTTTTTTTTTTTTTTTTTTTTTTAGCATTTAAAACAAAATGCAGAGAAAAGAACATTACAATTTTACCCTTTTCCAAGACAGTCGGAGGGTTAACCCTAGAACTACCGGAAATTTTACTCAAGTTTTATAAAAACATTCTACACCAGAATTTTTACTTAAAACTATTTAATTTGCTTATTTAACTTATTATTGTCTGATTTATACATATAGTTTGTTTTGAAGAAATTTCTGGTTTGAATAGATATTTTGAATATACATGTCGGGTCCATTGGACCCTTCTGGTAGACAGAGGGTTAAGAAAGATTTTTAATTTTATTTAGCAGCATATTTTTGTGATTTTTACAGGATTAATATTTCTATATAAATATAGTGGTTGCAGAAAGTTAAATAAAAAGTAATGCAGTACTGGTACGTTCACGTTTCGACAGTGTTGCCAGATTGGGAATTATTTTAGATCAGATTATTTGTCTGTCACCACTTTTTTAAAATAGTATAATTCACCTTATTTTTCAGAATTTTTAATCTAATTTTAAATAGGCCGAATATTTCTATTTCAAAAAACCGGTGACAATCAGCGATCTGGGGACAAAAATGTCCCCAATCTGGCAACACTGCCTTTCTCATATCACCCAACTACTTGTACTCAAAAATAGGTAAATGTAATTCGACGTTGTTTATTTATTTAGAAATTTCTAGCCTACATATAAACTAATGTTTTGATGACGATTATAACATACTCACAAGTAATTTATTATTTTTCTTAATTTTTTGAATGCCGCTGATTATATCGCGCGTTCGGATAAATCGCGATTTTTTCTTGTCTCACGATAAAAACCTTATAACGAGGGGGCTATTGTAATGACCTACTTGCTGATCCCTCAAACCAGGGTTGCTAGTTTTGCCTCCAATATCAATCCGAAATTTTCAATTCTCACCTTGATATTTCGAAAGTAGAATTTAAGTTTATGTGAGCGCTAAATGTCTCTCATTAAATAACGCGTAAAATACTGTACTTTACTTCTGAGATGAACTCAAAATTATTGAATAAAAATGGATTCTAAACTGGCTACCCTGCCTCAAATCGCATCTATCTATTTTATTGACGGCAATATGTAGAATTCGTCGCGGTCTTTATTTTCCCAGAATTATTATTTCGGAATAGTAATCTACACCTTATTCATATAGTAAAAGAAAGAGTTTAACAAAAAGTGGCGTGAACTGAATAAAATTCCCGTAAAACATGCTGGTCCTAATGGGTTAACACAGCGACATTGGTTTCTTGAAACTTTATTATCAAATTTCAAAAGGTAGCCTTAAGTTGTGACGGGTATGAGACATCGAACGATGAATAAAAAAAGAACTGATGTATCCTCAAATTAGTGAAGCTTCAAATGTAAGAGGTTCAGCTGGTTCTGATTACCGCAAAATCAAAGTAAATTTGAATAAAAATTTCCTCCTTATTAATTCATACAATATTTCTGGTCAAATAATTCAAATCTTATCTATCGATTTCGTTGATGGCATATACAGAGTTCGTTGTTGTCTTTATTTGTTCAGTACCATTGTTTCCGAATATTTACCTTCGCCTTTCTAATCGCAGAATTCTCCAATTAGATAAGACATACAGGTAACATAAGGAATACAGATACTAAAAAATAAGAACTAGTACCGGACACTGATACAGGAATATTATTTTCTATGATAGGGATGGCCAACTGCACTGCAAATGGAGGCGTCTTAAATTCAGACACATATGTGACTGAAAAAGTAATTCAGACATTTAAGTGTCTAAATGTGAAATTTCAGACATCATAGATGTCTAAATTTAAGACACATAAGTGTCTTACTATGAGCATGTTATAAATGAACGGAGAAAAATGTCTGAATAATAGTGACATGTCTGAAATTAAGACATTTAGAAATTCAGACACTTAAGTGTCTAAATGCGATACAATTGTATCATATGAGTGATGACTGTATGTACAATTGTATTGCAATATGTATATCAGCGCTATCAGAAAATATTTCCGAATGGATGAAAGATATTTAAAATACTCTTTCATCCATTTAATTTAGCATTTATTTATAAATGAAGAAATCATGGGACATCTGAGAAAATTAGAAAAGTTCGCTTACTAAGGTTTGGAGCTAAGTTATTTTTGGCGCAATAATAATTAAATAATTGCTTTTCACAAAATATAAGTTTTTCCAAAAATTACTTGTTATCATGATCGTATACAGAATCGCTCACCTAAATACTAAGAGTTATGAGTAGAGGGATAAAGAAACGTACTGAGGAGCAAGATTTTAGAACATACAGTAAAACCTCCCTAAAGCGACCACGTTCGTTCCAATGAAAAGTGATCGCTCCGAGAGGTGGTCTCTTAATGGAGGTCATGTTTAAATCTAGATTTTAATTTTTGAAAAAAGGTAACAATTAATGTTACTAAAATTTATTTTTCACGTTAGTAAAAGAAATTATAAAAATTTAAGTATCAAAACAAAAGTTAATTATATAAATTAATTACTGCAGAGTTTAAAAAATGAATACATTGACGTTTGCTTTGATTTTACGGTTTTATATTTTATAACTTTTGTTTCCAAGTCTTTTCAAAGTCACGTCAATAAATGCATTTTTTTTTTTTTTTTTTTTTTTTTTTTTTTTTTTTTTTTTTGACGGGAACAAATAAAGACGATATGATTAAATTATGTATTTCTTTGAGAGTTTCCCGGCAAAATAGGGCAGGGGAGTTTATCGACCGTCATTCTTAATTTGTCATCAGAGTTCAATTTATTACCTAAAAGAGCACAAAGGGGATTAAATATTTAAAAGTTACCGGAATAATAATTAAAAAAAAAATCTAAACTTAGTTTAGAAGTTTGATGAATAATGCGCACTCCGGAACTATTTTTCTAATAAAATCTTCTTCAAGCGACCAGGAAAAAACGGGATTTGTTTCATTTTCTTCAAAGAAATGGGTCGCTCATGGAGGGAGTTCAACTGGGATGGTCTCTGAATGGAGGTATAATTAGTATTGAGCCTGTGGGAATAAATTTCGTTCCATGAAGAAAATGGTCGTTCAGAGAGGTGGTCGCTTAATGGAGGTGGTCGCACAGAGAGATTTCACTGTATATGCCTGGGGTCCACAGCCCAGTCCGCTTTTGTAAAATACAGGATATAAACATGAAGTAGGCTAAACTAAGAATTTATACCAGAACTCCTCGTGTAAGACAATTTTTAAGAAATTTAAAAATTAAGAAATATTAATCGTTTAAAAATAAGTTTCTAACGATATTTTTCACAATGGAGAACTGATTTCTTTTTCTCTCTCCTCTCTCTCTGTCTTTTTTTTTTTTTTTTTTTTTTTTTTTTTTTTTTTTTTTTAACTGCCCCTCCTCATTTAAGATAAATTTGATATATATGAACACTAACAGAATAACAGAATTAAAATCGTCTTCTACGAGAAGTTAAGGTGTGTGTGTGTGGGGGGGGGGGGGGGGGGGGAGGGACTCCTCTGGAGAAAAATTCTTAGCAGCATTTTCTCTTAGCGTTTAATTAATATATTGCTATTTGGAAGAGAAAAAAGTATTTTTTAAATAATCAAACGTATAGAAAATATAATTAATTAAATTTCAGGGATGGACAATTGCTCTCTTCATGACCACCGAAAATTCGATATGTTATTTTCTAGTTTTACAATAAAATCTTTATTTAACGTATGTTTTCTATATGTCTAAAAATAAACAAACTGCAAAAACTATACTCAAATAAATGTAACACATTAAGAAAAATACCTAATAAAGAAAATAAAACTTTTCTTATTTCTTCTTATTCAATGATTTATTTCTCGCTGATAAAAAGTTCAAATGAGCTCATCAAGCCCTTTATAACGGTTTATAAACAGTAGGCTGAGATCAGCGACTGCAGTGGTAATTAAAATGCTGATTTCGCCTATTTCTCTTTGTTCAAATTTCAAATACGTCCGTTGGCAACTGGCGCGTTAAAACGGTTCTTTCAATGAGGTAGTAATCTGTTTAACCCTAGAACTACCGGAAATTTTACTCAAGTTTTATAAAAACATTCTACACCAGAATTTTTACTTAAAACAATTTAATTTGTTTATTTAACTTATTATTGTCTGATTTATACATTTAGTTTGTTTTGAAGAAATTTTCTGGTTTGAATAGATATTTTGAATATACATGTCGGGTCCATTGGACCCTTCTGGTAGACAGAGGGTTAACAAAGTTGCCCGCAATTGTTTTATGTGTAACATTATTTATATTCTGTGACTGTGTCATATACATAGCTGGAACAGTTTTTTGGAATAATTCATTTATGGAATAATATATGCGATTATTATAAAAATGATACGTTGAGTAATGTGTGCCATCCACATAGATGTATATGCAGCTTACTAATACACAGCTTATAAAGTGCATTTTTGGAATTTCAATAATTGTTCTTGAGAGATTGGAGAATAAGAAAGTGCGTGTGAAATGTGATTCGAAAAAGCGAATTGAATTAAATTCTGCTTTATATTAAATTATATCATTATGAAAAAAATATGTTGAATAATGAAAAAAAAAAATGTCCTCGTTATATGTTTTTCAATTATCAGCATTCATCTGAATATTTAGTGAAATATGTAAGAAGAAAGTGTCTATATTTTTGTGTTACCGTTTATATTACATGGATTTACTTTATTACATTTAAGGAAATACTAAAAAGGTAAGAATGTGATTATTTACAAAAACATAATTTTTATTTGGAAATAGAAATTTTCCTTGAACAATATTAATTATGTAATATTAATTATTTAAATCACTTTTTAAGGAATACATGTGTTTATCATATTTGTATCTTTCTATATAGAATAAATATTTTTCAGTATTACAGTGTTTTTTATTATTTTCGACTAAATTTATTTCATTTTCAGGATTAATTAACTAACTTGCTTGATAATTCTTAAAGCATTCGATTTATAAATAAATGTTTTTCATATAAAATAATATCATCATTGCTTAAATCATTGCTTAAGCATTAAAAGTTATTGCTTGTGTACATTGACACCCAAATTTGTCAACATTTTTAGTATTATATTTTTGTCCAAAAAAAAAAAAAAAAAAAAAAAAAAAAAAAAAGCAGTTGCAGCACTATATAGTTTTTGTTGTGGATACAAGCTGACTATAAAAATGTCAGTAAATATTAGCCATTTAATATAATGCCATTTTTTTAATAGTTAATTTTATTAAAAATATTTTTCTATAATAGCTATATAATGATTTACAGTAAAATAAGTAAGGAAATAAATCATTATTTACTTTGTTTAATTGCTTAAAATTATATTTAAGTTTTGTACAACTTCAGATATTGAAAAATTTATTAATATTGATTTATTGATTGTTAAAAAGAAATTACAGATTTAGAACGGAAAAAAGACTTTATTTTCATATTTTACTGCATTTTTCACATAAAATTGGGGGGATTTTTTTTCAACGTTTGTTCATTTTTATAAAAGATACAGAAATAACAATTAAATATGTATTTTTAATGCAAAATAAGTTTTGAAATTAGATGTTATTTCTCTTGCATGTTATTAAAAATATATATATGTTTAACTTTTTAAAGATAGCTTAGTAGCTCTGGTGATTACCATATGCTACATGTAAAAGAAATTGCCTACATGATAAAATATAATTAAAAAGATCAAGTTATTAAGGTATCTGACTACGTTGAAAATGCAATTTTCGACCAAAATTGTCAAATAGATTTTATTTTATTTTATTAAAGATCAATTCTTTACCTTTCCAAAACTGTATTTGTTTTTATTGTACGTGAAATAGATCCGGAGTTATAGCGGTTTTAAAACTACTCAACAGCTGTCACTCAAAAAGAAGGTGCTGTTTAAAGGGCTTTAAAATTTAAAATTTTCAAATTTTTAAATTGCTTTTAAAGGGTCGTATGTTTGGAGAAATTTCGCGATTTTGGATGCATTTGTTTAATAATAATAAATGTAAATAATATGCTCCATGAAATTTAGATGTATATTACTGTAAATTCTTGTAGTAAAACATAAATCTAAACTTTAAATGCATTTTTTGGAAAATGTAATTTTCGTTGAAAATTCCATACGCAAAACATGATTTCTCAAAAAGTTATTGGAATACCACTATTAAATTTAAAATGTGTGTTATTTACACTATTGTGAAGGCAATGAACTAAAGATTTAAATTTAGAATAAATATTTTTGGTTTTATGGATGTTTTTGTGGAATGACATCGATGAATTTTATGAAAATTAACATGTAAACAGGTGCGATATGATATAAGTTTTGAAATACTTAAAGAATCTCTTAGATTTTAGTTCATTGCCTTCACCAATGTCATAAATATGAAGTGTAAAAAGGAAATTAAGATACATACAGTAGAATTTCCTTTAGAGCGTTTTGCGTTTCGGGCCAAATTTCACTAAATTTTACTATAAATTCCTCCATTTTCCAAAATTTTATCAATAAATGAAATATTTTTTACTTTTTTTCACATTTTCTCGTCCTAATCTTAGTAAAAATAAGTTTAAAAACTAATAGCTTTTTTGGAAAAAATTGCTCCGTACGTAGGCAGGCACCTTAAATGATATTGTTATTAATAAACCCTTCCGTTGTAATTTCTAGTTACAGATAATATTAACATGATTTCGTATATGAGTTTTTATGTTTAATGACAGATCATTTAATTCTTTTACATTTTCGAAATTAATGTTTTCATGTAACAAAATTAAATTTATGTATAGGAAATGCTATGAATATTTTTGCTTCAAGTGGAGGGCATAAAACTTGAAAAATAATTATAAAAGTATCAGAATTGGAGTTATCGTGAAATTTTTAATGTTTTATAAATACATTTTAAATTGTTCCTTTGTAACGCTTTATTAAAAAGTTCGAAATTTCTACAGTATTTAATTGCACGATGAAAGAATTTTTTTTAGACTATGGAAACTTGTTCAAAGTAAATGTATATATGTATTTCCTGTGTTTCATCTGTATAACAAATTTAAATTTTAAGACACAGAAATTTTCTGACAACTTTCAACGTCAAAATTATTCTGATTTTTTATAGGATTATTTTTTATTATCATCGGAGAATGCATCCATTTGCGCAAAGCAATTTATTGTACTTATTATATATCATATTGCATACTTTTAGATTAGGATGAAGTTAATGACAAAGGATATATTTATCCAAACACATATTTACATTTTCATATATGTATATATATATATATATATATATATATATATATATATATATATTAAGTCATCAATGTGTTTAAATTTTTGTTGCTGTATATGTAGTAGGGGGAAGGGGGGGGGGGGGAATGAATGTAAGCCGCTGGTACTGGAACTTATTAGAACCATATTTCCTATACTGTCAAAAAAAAAAAAAAAAAAAAATAAAAAAAAACATTTTCTAACTTTTTTAGAATATATTTATAACTGAATATATTAAATAAAACCTCTCAATAGCAGACACCCTAGGACCGTAGAATTTGCCCACTATTTAGAGGTTTTATTTTCATATGTAAAAAAAGTCCAGAGTGTACAAATACCCAGCATACTGAGTACAAATTACACAAAATATGCTTCAATATATTATTAATCTGCTTTTCAATCCACAAATGTTGTGTATTGAAAAAAGTGATCGCTATATAGGTGTCTGCTATTCGAGAATGTCCGTTATTACTGAAGCATGCAGTAAACTTCTATAACCGGTCACTCCCGAATAGCGGACAGCTCTATTTAGAAAAATATAAAGCGGGGTAGTGTTTCTTCTAGAAGCAGGACCTGATTAAAACATGGAAACTGATCCGCGGCCCTGCCCCCTCACCTTCCCATCTATTTTTGTGGCCCCAAATTTGGTATGCAATTTTACGAATTCAATGTTTTTATATATGTTTAGGTTTTTTAGTATTATAACCACATACAAAATTATCATATTAGAATTATAATTTCAGGAGATATTAATAAAAATATGAAAATGCAATTTAACATTAGAAGCTCTAAATTTTGAATGCTTATCATTCAAAAACTTATCATTCAAATGACTAGAAATTTCGTTTCTAGGCATAGTTTGAACCGAAGATTTAAAATATAGTGTCAAAATTGGGTGCATCCATTGAAAAAAAAAAGTTTGGTCTAATTTTGATTTGTAGATGGCCCCTATGCAAATTTTAAATACATCATTTAAAAGTAGACTTTATTTCCAGACGATTGGTACCAGTAACTTTCTTCTATTATTGTTGTCTTCTAGTTGCAGAGTTAGTAGGAGGTGTTTACTTTTTTTTTCGACGACTGTTCCAATCATGTGGATAAGAAATCGCTTTTGCGACTGATACTGCTTGTGTGATCGCAAGCAACGTGGAGAGCAGAAATGAAGGGTACTCAAATCATAATGAAGGATTTCTGTGTCCATTGATATTTACTATATTATTTATCGTTTGAAAAGAGCCAAATAAACAAGAAGTCCATCCAGAATCTTATAACTACTGCTCGTCTCAGGCGCCGATGTGCGGTTGTCAAATGTTTAAGCATTTTTTGGTAATGATAAATAGCATAATAATAAAAACGAAGGGGGATAAAGAAAAGTAAGTGTTTCGTGCTCAAATTTTTTTTAATGTTCGGATCTCATATGCTGATAATTTTGTGAAATCTAGTGCTAGATTTTATTTAACACAGAAATAAAAATCCAAAAAATGCTTAAACTAATTGACTGGGAATATCTAATTTAAATAGAAAAATATTGTACAACAAAGCAGGGATGGAATTCTTTCCGAAGAAGTGAATCATTTTTTATAAATGGGAATAATTTGTTACCATAAAGCAGAGCTGATTGCAGCATGGACAAACTGGGCTTTTTCTATGGGACGTTAGCTTTACGGGCCCACAAATTTGGTATGAAATTTCCATAAAGCTGATATTTTAAATTTGTTTTGATCTTATACTTATTTTAATAAATATTTTGTACTTTTAGAATATGATTAGGTTAAAGAAAAGGATATATTTATCCAAATATGTATTTGATGGCATCGAGCAGTCTTAATTTTTTTGTAGCAATATATGAAGGTGGCGGTGGTGGTGGTGGGGGGGGGGGGCGAATAAATACTAGGTCTTTGGACTGGAATTAATTTAATAAACATTTTTGATGCCGTAGGGCATATATGAAATCACATAAATACATATTTAGGTGAATATATTTATATATATTATCCTATTCTAAAACTCCAAAATACTGATTACGATCATAATAAAGTCAAAACTGATATAAAATATCAGCTTTATAAAAATTTTGTACCCAATTTGGGGTACCCTAAAATCAGGGTGCAGAGAAGCATCCTAGTTCTACCACGCTGCAATTAGCTCTGCTTTATGGTAACAAATTATTCTCATTTATAAAAAATGATTCAATGTGGTCAAATATGGCTGCGTATATGACTTAGAAAGAAAAGTGGTCAAAGATGGCTTCATATTGGCAAAAAAAAAGGCTCAAAGATGGCCGCAATTAAGACACTTGAAATGTCTGAAATTCAGACGTAAGAAGTGTCTAAAAATTTTAAGACACTTTAAAACGTTTGAAAATCGAACACTCCAGTTTCAGTCACTTATGTGTTTGAAATTCAGACGCAAGAAGTGTCTGAAAATTTTCAGACATTTTAAAACGTCTGAAAATTGAACACTGCGTTTCAGACACTTAAGTGTCTGAATTTCAGACATTTCAGTTTACAGTGTATGGCATGCCGGATACCACTAATTTTTTTTAATGAATGGTTGACTTTTTGAATCGCAGAGATTCAATGATTAGATAAGGCAATGATTACTATAAAATTTTAATGTTGTCTAGCATTCCACAGTTGGCCACCACTGTTCTACGAAGAAAAGCCCAGACTTTTATTGTGTTTGCCAAGCTGCCAATGTTTCGGGTTTTCTTAAGTCAAAAATAAAATTTGAACCAGAAAATTCATTTAATATTTTTTAATAATACGCCTTGTTTTTATGTCATACGTATCGCCAAATCCATGCCAGATGTATGCGGGCGTGTCTGGCACTTAGACACATAAATTAGATATGTATTCAAATGGTTAAAATCCTGAACAATCAAGTTAAATATTTTTATGTTTAATTTATAATTACCTATATTAATAAAGCCGCATGGGTTTCTTGTAACTTTATTATCGAATTTCGAAAGATAGCCTTAAGTTGTGGCGGGTATGTTACATGGGACGATGAATAAAAAATAATTGAAATATCCTCAAATAGGTGAAGCTTTAACTGTAAGAGGTTCTTCTGGTTCGGATTACCGCAAAATGAAAGTAAATTTGAATAAAAATTTCCTCCTTATTAATTCATATAATATTTCTGTCATAATTAACCCTTTGCACTCGAAAGGTGACTGTCACATACCACTAGTGTTGTCAAGTGTCCCTCGTAAATCGGGACGCCAAATGCTTTGGACACCACTAATATCTTACAGTTTATTTCGCCATCTTTTATCACAGATTATTCGGCCATTAGACAAGGCAAAGATAATTAGTTTAAAATACTGGTTTCAGAGCATTTGGAGCACCCACTTACGCGGGACATTAGTGGTCAGTGAGAATTACCTCTTGAGTGCAAAGGGTTAAGTCAAGAATATCTATTCCTTTTTACTGGTCGAATTTTGATCTTCGATCTTTGATAGTCAAACCCTGTGCACCGCCCCTAGTATACTAAGCCTGAACGCTGACACAAAAATGGCGGCTGTCATAGGCGTGTTTTTTAGCGTTTGTGTGGTCCCTAGAGTTTGGAAACCGGTATTTTCTTAAAGATTTCTTCGCCTTTATTTAATTTTTATAAATAAAGTGAGGAACACTTTTAGAAAATACTGGTATAAAAGCTGAAGGGGGCGTACAAATGCTGAAAATAAGTCCGCTTACGACAATCACAATTTTTATGTCAGCGTGTAGGTCTATTATTTCGAGGCTGGTGCCCTGCAATTCGTCCATATTGTTACAACCTAAAGATTCCTCCTGTTAATGTTGGGAAAATAGTTTACCGCCGGGGCAAAATTTCACCAGTAAAATTGTATAGAAATTTTTAGACTTATTTATAACTCATCTAGTCATCTTTATTCATAGCTCGAATGTGTGAGATAGATGCCTTACCCGCTTTTCATAAAAAGTAAGTTTTTTAACTACGAAAATAATGTTTCATAAAATCGATTCTACCATTTTAGGATAAATAAAAGTTTTTTTACGAGAAAAATATTTATTTTAGAATTTTGACTTAAATAACCTTTAACACTAGAACCGCGGTAAATTTTACACATGTTTTTAAAAAATATGCTTGACAGCAGAATTTTTATTTATAATTATTTTACTTAATTGTTTAAATTATTTGTATGCAGTATGTATTTAACTTATTTTATGAAGAAATTTCAGGTTCGAATCGACATATTTTCATTTGGTAAGGGTCAAAATGACTCGCCATCGCAGTTCTAGTGTTAACCCTTTCCGGCGCGGAGTAATTCGATTTATAAACTGATGGAATAATGTATTGACACCAGAATTTATAAACGAATTTATTAGGAAATAGGAACTTGCTTATTTTCACGTACATTATAAAAGAAAATTTTTAATTAAATATTTTTGGTGTCGTTTGTCAGTTTTGGAATTAAAATTAGGTGTCTAATTTTAAGGGCACCGCCCTAAAAAGGGTTAACCTTTTCATTACGAATTGTAACATATTCATCCCTGTGTACCACTTTTTGAAAAATAATCTCTGTTATACACTTACAGTAGGATGTCTTTAAGAAAAAATCTACCAGAAACAAATATTTTGTAAATTACTGGCACAGTTCTATATAAAAAAATGTCACCCGCTCTGTTTTATAATCAGAGGTTTAAGTCGGTAGCACTCATTTCTTTTGGTGAAAAGTATTTTCACAAATCTATTTGAGAAAAGTAATATTCCACTTATGTAATGACAGAAATTATTCGTTTAAATAAAGT
The DNA here is from genome assembly GCA_963932465.1 of Maratus speciosus. Taxonomy (NCBI): domain Eukaryota; kingdom Metazoa; phylum Arthropoda; class Arachnida; order Araneae; family Salticidae; genus Maratus; species Maratus speciosus. The sequence continues at coordinate 438,619,232 of OZ010787.1, forward strand.
GAAGATTTTTATTTAAAAAGTAAGTGATAAATCTTCGGCTTCCGGACGCTTAGTGAGTATAACTGCTTAACCCTTTCAGCAGCAAGATACTTCTATCCGTAAAATGCTGAAATGAGTGAGTGACACCAGAATTTACGGAAAAAAAATCAAAATAAGCAAAAACTTTTGTTCACGTGCTTGATCACCCGACCGGAGCACCAACCAAAGACATGTTCACGTGCTTAATAAAAGGAAAATTTTCATTCCAATATTCTGGTGCGAGTGTGGCATTTAGAAATTAAAATTAAGTGGTCCAAAAATGAACCACTGCCCTTGAAGGGGTTAACATTTTCTCATGCAAAGCACTTCTGCTGCTAAAATGATGAAATTATTCATTGAGAGAAGAATTTACGAACATATTTATTTCAAAATAATTAAAAGCTTTTGTTCACGTACATTATGACAGCTAAGTTTTATTAAAAATCCAAGGTGCCATTTCCAAATCTCCCAACACTTAAGCTTTTTTGTACCACAAAATTGAACAGAAATCGTTATTTTTCGTCTAATATTTCTTCTAAATATTTTGCAAGAATGCTAATAAAATTTACGCGAAGAAAACTAATAAAATTTAGTTGTGACAGACTGCCCGCTGGCGCCTAGATCTTTACACCCCTGAACTATACTATAAAATTGTCAGAAACACACTTATAGATTTACCATTATTTGATATCAATTATTAATTAACAATTCTGGCTCAAAGTATATTTTTATGATTTTAAAAACCAACATATTAGAATGTTTAGTTTACGCATAAAACTGTGAAAAGGAGTGTGGCATTAATCATCTGTGATGCTTTTATGAACGATAAATTTTTCAAAAATCATTTACTATTTTATCTGTTTAATCTGATTTTTAAAACCATTTAATTATTTAACCTTCGATTTGAAATCGACACTGTTTTAGAAATCTGAAAAGCTTTTGACATTTTATGAATACCATAAAAATTACAATATTTATGGGACGATTCATAGCCATTTCACGAGAGTAATAAAGATTTTATTCACCGCATGCATTCGAAGATAAAGTTTGAGATCCTTCTTTTATGTCATTTCTCACGTAACTTGCGTTTAAATGAAGCAGTTTTCCGCATTTAAATAACTATTTTTCTGCGTCCAAATGATTTTAACCTCAATAAAACGCTTCTTGCATAGTTTTGTTTAGTAGAAATTTTGAAACGAAAGCTTTGAATTCATTCTATGAAAATAACAATTTATTTCCTCTGGTAATTTAAATAAAAGTCTCGGGAAATGTAAATTATCCGAACGCAAATATATTTAAATTACTACAAAAGTGATTGGCGAATCAGATTTAAATCTCGTAACAGAAAATGCATAAATACCATAATCAAATATGCAGTATTGATTACTAAAGCCTTTTTATTGATAATTTGCATGAGCTTCTCAAAGCATAAATTGTTTAACAGTATATTTTTAAAGTCAAATCCTACAAAAACAATGAATAAATATTATTATTTGACAATATGCATGCATAATTCTAAAATCATAAACGAAATATAAACTCCCTAGTCAATTTAGACTATACCCAGTTTCTAATTACAAGCCAGAAATTGAACTACACACATTTATGTATATTGAGGACAAATTTTTACAGATTAGAAAAATATACAGGTTAGTGATGGTTAGAATGAATTATTTTGATATTCTTATGAATCATTCGGGCATGTGTAAAAGCATAACTGAGAACCTTCGTAATTTTTTAATCAATTACTACCAAAAATTTGTTAAGAGAAAAGAAGCCTCTTATTTTAATTAGAATAGATTAAGAAAATTTAAGCGTGAATTTTTTCTTCCGAAAACTTTGTTTAATTGTAACATCTGTACAGGGTGGTTCAGAACTATGCGTCAAAAATGTAAAGGCAAGTAGAGGGGACCTAAATAAGTATTCCGTACAGGAATGTGGGTGCGGAAATGCAGCGTTGAGGCAGTAGAGGGCGCGTTTAAGTTAAGTGGATAAAAGCACTTCGCTGTCTTGAATAGTCATTCTTCGCACGGATTTCGAGAAATTTGCGTTGTTACACAAATGCGGAGCTTCCTGACATTCATTTCATGTGTGGGGCGGCGCAAAGAAATGCAGCGGCTGCTCAGAGGAAGATGAGGAATCTGCTGGTACGCAAATTTTATTTTCCTGTATTATTGGTGTCTAAAACAAATTTTGCAAAGAAAGGTGATATTTAGTCAGACTACACATACGAGTACAAAGGTTTAATAGATTACCAAAAAAGTAGCAAATAGCTAGGCATCTTCCTGCAGTTCAAACCCGTCCGCTATGTGGCATGTGACCTTAATTCATGTGACCTCGTCAGATCTTGCAGCTATCTCTCCCCTTTAACACTAGAACGCCTGGAAGGAGTCAATCCGACTCCGACCATATGATTAAATGTCAACTGGAACCAGAAATTCTTTCATGAAATAAGTTAAATTTAAAACACGCTAATTTGCGTTAAATAAATCAGCCAAATAATTTTAAATAAAAATTCTGGCGTCGAATATTTTTATGAAACTTGAGTAAAAGGGCATTAGAAACATGCCTTTCAATCAAATTGCCTTATTTTTTTACCAGATGTGGCTACATATCTGACAATATATTTCCCCTATTATCACCCTATAAATATTGATATTTAATGAGATAAAAATGTTTTTTCGATATTTTAAAAAACGGATTTTCTCAAAAACTGCTGCACTGAATTTCATGCCATTAACTGGGGATAAATCAATACCAAAGATGCATAACTTGAAATTTTTATACAATTTTCTGTTTATAAAAACTGTGTGAAACAACGAAAAAAAAATGAAAATCATATCTTATGGTTATTCGAAAATTACCATTTTCGTTTAAAAAATTCCCCATATGTGCCCGTATATTCTATATAAATGCCGAAAGTGTGCGTTGGGTACTACATATAAATATTTACAAATATGTATATTAAAATTATTGAAATTCATTTTAAGGCATTATTTTGGGCGGGGCTACTCAACTTCGACACCCAAAGAATTTTTGGAATAAACAGTTACAGAATTGCTGTATTTTAAATTTTAATGAAGACATGGTAAACATTCTCAACGCTGTCGATATCAAAATGTACATGAAGTTGAAAAACATGGCTTATATGCTTAACCCATAGCTGCCAACATCTTACGCTTTTTCAGACCACAAAAATTTTATAGTAAATTTTATCTTTTTAAATCGCCGTTATCTGCCGATTAAATAAGGCAAAAATTTCTATTAAATTTTTGTGGTCTGAAAAAGCGGAAGAGTTGGCAGCTATGGCTTAACCCCTTGAGGGGCGGTGGGATAAAATATATCCCACCTAATTTAAACAAGATTCTCACCAGAAAAATTTTTACTAAATTTTATATTTTTAACTTTGGAGGAAAATCGTCGAAAGATTGCTCTTCCTTATTTAAAAATAAAATTTTTCGATTATTCCGGTGAGAATTCAATATTTAGAGTCATTTTTGCTTACCCCTCAAAGGGTTAATAGAATCTAAAATTCATCAGTTGACATATTGTCTGCTGACTTTGTTCCAAAAATTCTTTGGATATCAAAGTTGAGTAGCTCCGCCCCTAATAACGCCTTAAAATGAATTTCAATAATTTTATTATACATTTATGTAAATATTTATATGTAGTATCAAACCCAAACTTTCGGCATTTATGCAGAATATACGGGCACATATGGGGAATTTTTTACAAGAAAATGGTAATTTTCGGATAACCATAAGATATGATTTTTATTTTTTTGAATTTTTATTTCGCTATTTCACATACTTTTTATAAACAGAAAATTATACAAGAATTACCAGTTATGCATCTTTGGTATCTATATATCCTCAGTTAATGGCATGATATTCCGTGCAGCAGTTTTTGAGAAAATCCTTTTTTTTTTTTTAAACCGAAAAATCATTTTTATCTCATTAAATATCAATATTTATAAGGGTGATAATAGGGGAAACATATTCTCAGATATGTAACCACATCTGGGAAAAAAATCAGGAAATTTGATTGAAAGGCATGTTTCCAGTGCTTATCCGGCTATGCCCTTTCCGGGCGTTCTAGTGTTAAGGTAGGACGCTTACTTTGTATTCTGCTTTGCTTCTCCTCATTATTCCTAACTCCATAGCCCGTGAAACAGTGGAGTTATGAATAAAGAGGAGGAGACATATAGTGTATTGTCGAGCAGTTGCAAGTGAAGTAACTGAGAAGGTTATCACAAGATGGCTGCTGTTTTCTTCAATCAGATCCACAGTATTTGATTGCCGCTGGTGAAAATTTCCACCAGTAAAATTAAACAGAAAAGTTTTTCTTAATCTTGGAAAAATGTCTCTCACAAATATGGTTAAAGATATCTATTTCTTTATACTGGTGTCAGTTTGCCATGTATTATAATTTTTTCCACTGACATTGACAGCAGGTCGTCTTGGTTGTCACAATATGGCGCAACTACTACGTCTGAAGTCAACTTCCACCGGTAAAAATGAATATCAGTTTTTGCTGTTACTTTCGACTGAAATTTTCCATTAATAAGGCGTTTGAATAAAGAGAAAATTTCTACTTAAATTTACTGGGGGAAATTTGCCTGGCGGTTACAGTTGAAGCTTCACTATTTTAACCCTTAAATTCGTGATTTTTTATTTTGTTTCGAAAGAAATATATATGATTCTCTGAAAGGTTATTACACAGGAAAAATAATGAAAAAAATCAGAGATACATTTTTCATACAATACGTCAGTCTTTCCTTCTGTTGCACATCTGCAATATAAGTAAAAACTACTGTCGTGTGGCCTGTTTTACCCAAAAATAATTTCAAATTAGTAAATATATTAATAAGTATCTATCCAAATACCTTATTGTGCACTATTATTTATTTTATAAAACTTAACTTTTAACCGTTTAATTCCCATGATAGAATAATTTCTAGAAATTACGTAGTTCAGGGAATCTGGCTTTAAACCAGAAAGTTTCAATGGTTAATTTGGATTTATTTAAAAACCGAATGTCTGTTATTGATTAAAGCAGATATTGCTGTTTTAATTTTCTGGTGTGAATTATGTATATACGAATAAAAATATCTATCAAATTAAAAGAACTGTTGTTTGCATATATGCAAAGCTACGCACTAAAGGGTTAATGATATGTCAGTTCCTCTTTTTAAATACTATCAGGCGTGAAACCAGCATTTACTTTCTATTTTACATCCTTGTACGTCCTAGAAAGAACGCACACACTCTTGAACGATGAAGTGTGCACTAAAGGATACAAGTTCGCAACATACCAATTCTTTAGTTTGTTATTATTGCATTACATTATTTGTGGTCTTAACTGAAGTTTAATAATTTCTTTTTATTCAAATTGAAGGAAAATATGTAAAGCACGATGGTGTATCTGTAACTTCCAACTTTTATGCTTCTATTACCACTATATTTCAAAGAAAAAAACTACCTTATTTAATCCTAAATATTCGGCAATTGAATAAGTCAAACTTTTTTTCAAAAACAGTGGTATTAAAAAGTGTCAATTTTAGCATCTATTTTTTATCTGTAAAAACGTGTTAATTGCTTTTATTTATTACTATAAGCTTTGGTGTAAACACTAGAGTTTTATTGCATCTATATAGTTTGTTTCAAAAGTTAAAGCACACTAAAATCAATTATAAAATGCTTTCAAATTTAGTGTCAAATGTGATAGTCTGTTCAAGAAATTTTTTGAAGGTAAATCTGCAGACCGTATAACACTTTTGTACATTTTTGAACCACTAAATTTTAAAGTATATTACATTAAAGTATATTATTTTGCAGTATGTATACATTGGCACCAAAATTTCGGAATGAAAATTTTCTATTTATTATGTACGTGAAGAACGCCTTTTATTTATTTTTAAGTAAAGTTTGTAAATTCTTGTGTCATACAATCATTTCAGCATTTTACGTATAGACACACTTTGTCCTTGAAAGGGTTAAACGAACACCCAAGGGAAGAACAATATGAAGCAAAAATGGGATAATTTGCAGATCCCGTTTTATTTGATTTTTACGTGAATGGGTTAATAGTGTTTTTAGCATAACTTTACTTTAAAAGCTGTGAAAATTCTTTTATAAGGCATATAGGTTAAATTTAATGTGGGTAATCAAACATTTTTTTTTTTACTTTTTATTTTAAATTTGTATGCATTATACTGGAATGTATGACTTTCTTGAGAGAAAATCTTAAACGAACTAAAAGGAATTTCTTTGAAACATATATATTTATCTTTCACAATTGAAATTACTTTTCAGTTTACAGTTTTTGTGCATGTAAAAACTCGATAATTTGAAAATACATCAGAGAAAAGTGGTTGCAAAGAATTAGTTTTTATTCTATTGTAAATACTGGCTTTCTAACGTAAGTTGTTAAATGCATTTGACTTGACTTAATGCTACATTAAGCTAAGTAAACACACCTTGCACTTTTTGAAGGTTACTTCTCTTTTTCTTTTCCATTACACAGAAGAAGCTTAAAAAATCAATATTACATAAAGAACTTGTATCCTATTTTATTTCTAAAATGTTATATCATAGTGTGTGATTATTTAATAATTAAATTAAACATATACAGGATGTCCGAAAAGTCTGGAAACTGTCGAATAGCTCTAGATTTAAATATCGGATTGAAGAAAGGAAAAAAACCCGGAAAATACATGTTAAATATTTTTACAAAAACTATTCTGTGATAGCAATGTTGACTCCTCACCGCGACCCCTTAGGGGTCAGAGGGGGGTCACACTTTGAAATCTTGAATGACAACACCCACTTTTTATTGCAGACTCGAGTAATACAGGAAAACATATGTAAATTTTGTATTTAACCCTCTCGATTCCCAACCCGAGATATTCTCGGGCATGCATTTTTCCGTCTAATTAATACTATTTGGTTATTCCCACCAGTTATTTTTTAGCGAAAACTTTGTCTGGTTTAATCAGGACAATTTCCAGGATTACGATTGTCAAAAATTTCTGCTTTAACACTAGAACCGCCATAGCGGTCATTTTGACCGGTACCAAATAAAAATATTTCGATTCGAACGAGAAATTTCTTTCTAAAATATTTTAAATATGTACCACAGAGCAATAAGTTGAATAAAAAAGTTAAATAGTTTTAAATAAAAATTCTGGTGTGAAATATTTTTATAACACTTGAGTAAAATTTCCGGCAGTTCTAGTGTTAAAGAACCGGTGATAAAAGATTAAAAATTCTGCAAAAGTCGCTCATCGTGAAGAATTATTTACGCACCGAGAGGTTTAACATTTTTTTCGGATCATCGTAGATAGCGATGTAATCGAGCAAAATGTGGCGTAAAGCAAGAGCACTCACGTTAATGAAGCATTCCGAAGGGAAGAGCAACAGTGGCGTAGCCAGAGGCGGGTGCCCAGATGCACTTTACACCATTCATTTTATAAAGTTTTCCTCGCCTCATCTAATCAGAAAAATTTCAGCTATTAATCAAGTCGAAAAAAAAATACAATTTTAGTGGTGTGAAGTGCATCTGCCCCCCCCTCCCCCCCCCTCTGGCTAGGCCACTGAACAGTTCTTAGGTAACGCTTAACCCCTTAATTCTCGCCCCCGTCATATTCACGGTCTGTGTCTTATTTTAGATTTATTCAGATTTGTTTGATTCCCACCAGTTTTATAAAATCGTGTAATTAGCTTTACTGTGTTATCATTTTACCTGTCATTAAATAAGGTGAATATTTCTTTTTCAAAAAAGTGGTGCCAATAAGCAATTTGAATTTTTAAACCGTAATCTAATGCGACCGTTAAGGGGTTAAAGTGGTGAATTCCTTTAGAATTAATGCATTATTCAATTCTTACTCATGATGTAAGGAAAGAAACAGAATTTTTCTATTTAGTTTCTATTTTTTTCAAAAATTTTAAAATCAGAACTTCGATGGAAAATAAGATTTCCTGCTGATCAAATGAATCCGACAGAATTTTTCTAGATTACATGGCCGTCTGCGATGATCCGAAAAAAATTTTAAATATAAAAGTTACGTATTTTTTCCCGCACAATCCGAATTTGCCATAAAAAAGTGGAGCTCTTATTCAAAACTGGACCCTGGGAACCCCAGGGGTTGGGTTGAAAGGTCAACTTTTGTATCGCTGAATAACTCTTTTAAAAATATTTAAAATGTAATTTTCCGTTTTTCAATCCGATGTGTATTTTTTGAGTTATTCGACCGTTTCCAGAATTTTCCAACACCGTGTATATTATGAATCTCATTAACAATTGTGCATGTAACTATCTTAGTTAACCCTTTGAACAGGGGAGTTTATTATTTAATCCCTTTGCAATCCAGAGGTGTCTCTCTCTCAACACTAGTAGCTCTCTCTTAACACATAAATCAGGGTTCCGAATGCTCTTTACCCCAGTATTTTAACCCTTAATTGCATGAATTATTCTTTTAGAATTGTGTTTTTTATTTTTATATTAGGTATTAGACACCAGAAATCTTAAGATAGATTTTTAACTTTTTTTAGTAGCATATTTTTGTAAGTTTTGGAGGATTAATATTTCTATGTAAATATAGTGGTTGTAAAAACTTAATTTATGTATTAAAAATTAAATAAAAAGGTGATGGAAATTTACATCACTATGCAATTAAGGGATAAATTAATTTTCTTCGCCTTACCTAATAGCAGAATTATCTGTGATTAAAATTGGCAAAATAAACTGTATGAAATTGGTGGTGTCCAGAGTATTCGAAGGTCGATTTAACCCTTTCAAGAGCAAATAATTTCTATTCGTAAAATATTGAAATAATTGACTGACACCAGTATTTACAAGAGATTTATTTATAAACAAGTAAAAGTATATTTTCGCGTACTTAATAAAAGGGAAATTTTCATTAAAAAATTCGGGTGCAAATGTGGTAATTAGGGATTTAAATTAGGTGATGTCATAGTGGCATCACCGCCCTTCAAGGGGTTAAGCGCGACGCCTGACAACACTAGTGGTGAGTGAGAGTCACCTTTTTGGGTGCAAAGGGTTGAATCACTGTGGTTCAACTGGAAATTCTAATTTTGAAGGTAAATTTTAATTTTATTTAAACACAATTTTTCTGTAATTAAACAAGGCGAAATTTTCTCTCCGATGTTAATGTTCCCATATCAGTTGCAATTGGACCACATTGGTTTGGAAAACGTAATTTTTATTGAAATTTGCATCAGAATTCTTGAATAAAATTGTTCTTTTAAAATTTACGTGAAAAACGCAATTCAAATTTTCATGTTTTTTTTATTTTTGTTTTTCTTTTGTTTGTTTGTTTTTTTTTTCAAGGGAAATTGGTCGTAAATTCAGATGAGTTTGCAAAGTTACAACTAGAAATTATTCGCCATTGAAATGAATTAAAACTAAAACGATGATAACCCTTTCAGGGAAAAAGTACTTCTATTCGTATAGTTCTGAAATGATTGACTGACATAAGAATTCAAAAACAAATTTATTTCAAAAAAGGTAAAAGCTTTTCTTCACGTACTTAATAAAATTTAGATTTTCAACGAAAAATTCTGGTATCAGTGCGGTATTTGGCAATTAAAATTAAGTGGGATGGATATATTATATCCTACCGCCTTCAAGGGGATAAGGGGCCATTATGTTTCGCAGCGAATGAATATATTTCGATTCGAAACGGAAATTTCATTATAAAATAAGTTAAGAATATACATCAGAGGTTAATTATTATTAAGTTAATTATATACATCAGGAAAAAAAAGTTAAATAAGTAAGTTAAATAGTTTTAAATAACAATCCTGGTGTAAAATATTTTCATAAAATTTTCCGCGGTTCTAGTGTTAAAAATCTTAATTTTTCTCTTTTTTTTTCTTTACCCTTTGAGGGGCAAGCAATAATGTCTCAGTAACATTGAATTCTCATCGGAATAATCGAAAAATTTTATTTTTGAATAAGAAAAAGCAATTTTTCAACATCCCCAACCCCACCCCAAAGTTAAAAATATAAAATTTAGTTAAAAGTCTCTGGTGCGAATCTTGTTTACATTAGGTGGGCTATAATATACCCCTCCGCCCCTCAAGGAGTTAACCATTTCCAGCTCAAACTATTTCTGTTGCTAAAATGTTGAAATAACTGACTGACACCGGGACGTGCAAACAAATTTATTTCGAAATAATTAAAACCTTTTCATAACTTACATTCCAAAACACAAAAATTCAAATAAAATACCGGTGTCATTGTGGCATTTGGGAATTAAAATTAAGTGGGTAGAATTTAACCCAAAATGCCGGAAAGGGTTAAGTGCGATTTTAGATCTCATTTTTAACCCATTTCCACTATTAGCCCATACATGATGCCATTTCATGAACTTCTTTCTTATTCAGAAATTTCGAATCCATTTCGGAAATTCCGAAAGATGAATTTTTACTTCAGGCCATCACAAAACGTGAACTTTATTTAACCACTTCAAAGGCGATGGTTAACTTTTAGACCACTTCATTTTAAATCCTAAAAAGCAGATTGAAATCCGAATTTTGTAAAGGAAATTTTCCTTTTATTAAGTACGTGACAAAAAACTTTTAGTTATTTTAAAAAAAATGTTTGTAAATTCTTATGTCATTCAATCATTTCCGCATTTCATGAATACAAGTAATTTTCCCTGAAAAAGTTACCGCTCGGTTTGAACAGTCGTGGGGAAAAAAACTGCGATTCCAATATCGTTTTTTTCAACAAATCCTCACTGGGAGATGTGAGCATTTACATACATTTACCATTTTTACCATTTGATTTTTCTTTTTTCTACTTTTTACTTAGCTGCAAAGCTGCCGTTTTCTTTTAGAAATCAGATATACATATTTTGAAAATAAAATATTACATCCCTTCTATGTAGTAATTATTTCTTTACAATCACTAACACTGCGCAGTGATGCGTATATGAATCAATTTACATTTAACAATTAGTAAATTAATTCAGTTTAATGAAATTGTAAATAAATACCCTTTAATATTGGTGGTATCTAACCCTAAATATAAATATAAAAAAACATACTTCTAAAAGCAAAATCGCGCAGTGTTATAGTTAATAGAATTTTTGGTTGAAATATGTTCATTTGACTTCGCACCTATGAAAGCGTATACTCTTTTGAACGAGAAAGTGCCTTTTTGAATGAAAATTTGTACAGTAATAAATAAAAGTAATATTCAGTAATAGTAAAGTAATATTCAATAGTAAATAAAAGTGATATTCAAATGGAGTCCAGTGAAATCCCGAGTAAATAGAGAATGGACAGTTATAGTTAAATGTCAGTTTAAAAAATACATATCTAAATTAAAATCTTTCTATTTAACACATTGTTGACCGGTGACGAGTATATACGTGTCTTCATAAAAGCAAACTGTATTTATTTAATTATATTTTTTTTGTTACCAAAAGTTTTTAAAATGATATTTATCTTATAATTTCAATTTAATCTCAGACTTATGCAATGAAATATGATGAAAATTATTTTCAAAATATAGTTGTAACAAAAAAGCTATATAAAAAGAGGTTTCTTATGAAATTACCCATGACCTATTAATAACGTGGAACTGGAATATCATCAAAATAGTGACGAATCAACTGTAACCGCTTTCATATGAGTTAATTACAGCCGAAACAAATTTGCACAAGTAAATTTAAATAGAAGTTGTCCCCTTATTAATGCGGAATTTCAGTCATAAAATATGGCAAAAAGAACTATTTATTTTTACAGGTGCAAGTTTACTTTGGCGGTAATCAGGCCCTTTGTTTCCACTATATTGTGACAACCTCAGAGGTGCCAAGCTCGCACTAATCTTCCGTAATGCGTGGATTAATTTAACCCAGTTTAACAAAGTTTCGAACCAGAAAAATTATTTGATGGATCTTTATTTATTTAATTCCAGTTTTATTTTTCTACGTGGAACTCATTTAATTTCATCTCTGAAAAAAAATCCGGTACAAAATGTATTAAACCAGGGTTAATACATTGGTTTACAATACCAGGGTTACACATACAAACCCACATATTACGGAGATTTAGTGGTAGATTGGCACCTATGCAACCTCGATAACCTAATGCCAGCGTCAGTGAAAAATATTATAATACCTGGATAAACTGACACCAGTAAAAACAAATAGAAATTTTCATCATACTTATGATAAAATATTTCCATGAATAAGGCGCTTAAATAAGACGAAATTTTCCATTCAAATTTACTGGTGGGAGGTTTGCGCAAGGAATCTGCTGATCCGATTAAAAAAAAACATTAACCGCCATCTTGTGACAACCTCCTCAGTTACTTCACTCGCAGCTGGTAGACAGCACACTATATGTCTTCTCCTCTTTATTTATAACTCCATTAAATTACCGCCCTCAATAAAGCATTACAACTTTTGACCTTCTTTGTGTTTATTTATTTTTATTCAATAATGTTTCAGCATTTAATCTCTGCAATTAACCATTTGTGGGGCAAGTACTTTTTACTCGCAAAATTTGGAAATTATTGATAGACACCAGAATTTACAAAACGAATTTATTTAAAAATGAGTAAAAGCTTTTGTACGTGTACTTAATAAACGGAAAGTTATCATTTCAAAATTTTTGGCCCCAATGAGACATTTAGGGATTAAAATTAATTGGTCCAAAAACAAACCACCATCCTTCAAGGTGTTAACCGTTTCAATAGTCATACGGCTAAATTTTACTTCCCAAATTCAAAATGGTACCCAAGATTTAAAAATAAATTTTTGCTTTTTTAATGAACGGGAAGAAAGAAATTTATTTTCAAATCGAATATCTTCGTAAATTAAGGTGATATACAAACATTTCAACTTTTTAGCAACAGAATTACTTTGCCCCCGAAGCGTATCATGTAATTAAAAATTCTAAGCTTTAGTTTGTTGTACTACGTAGTATTTAATTAAAGAAATGTGTCACTTCAGTTTACAAGCTTGTTTTATTCAGCTGGGATAGGTTTTAATGAAAATAATGATATCTTTCGAGGTAAAATATACCCTTGAGGATATAGAAATCTGACAGATAATCTATCATGGCTTCTAATCGAGATGTTTTGTTTGTACAACATAAAAAAGCACAAAAGCACATTCAATAATGAAGTAAATCACATTCAAAATCTATATTGGTTTTATAAATATATTTTTTAATTCACTAAAACCTTTATATGCACAAAGTAAATTATTCCGAGAAAATTTTAAGTATTAACATAGAACTATGTGTGTATTATTATGCTTAAAACTGACTTAACCCTTTCAGGGGCAAAGCATTTCTGCTCCAAAAGTATTCAAATAAATAATTTACACCGCAATTTAAGAACAAATTTATTTGAAAATAATTAAAAGCACTTTTTCACGTATATTATGAGATCGAAATTGTAGTAAAAATTTACTGGTGCCATTTTGCATTTCGGGCAGTAAAATTAACCGTTTGCAGACTGCAAACGGCGCCCCTGAAAGGGATAAACCTTTCAGGGGAAAGTAGTTATGTTTTTATAATGCTAAATTCACACCGGAATTTTAGAAAAATACTTAGAATAAAGCCATTTTAGAACTTTGTTTCTTTTCCACCAAAGTCATAAACGTAAAATTTAATTAAAATTTTCTGGTGCAAATCGTGATTAAACTTAGGTGGGAAATGATATATCCTACGCAATCCCACCACCTATCCCACTGATATATACAGGGTGTTTCGTTAAAGGGGTCCAATATTAATAGGGGTAATAGAGGAGATCACATGGAGCATAAATCAGTATATAAAGCCTGGTCGGATCTCAATAGTTTTCAAGTTACAGCAAATAGAATGAAAATTCGGAAAATTGTAAAAGAACCCTCATTGCTAAACTATCGATAATGCTACATAAAAACGAAGCGCATATTTAGAAAGAGCAGAAAAAAACCTACAAAATGACATCAATTGTATTAAAATAGCAATATTTATTGACGAGTTACAAGCCCTGAAACTGTGAAAAAAGTACGAAATCCAATATACATCAAAATAGTTAATCGTTAATTCCAAAAAGACAACTCTAGCTACAACAAGGAAAATGTAGTAAAATTTGGTCCATTCCGAAAACTTTCGAAAAAGCTTACAATGAACCATATCGGTTTAATTGTGTGAGAGAAATTAATCAGTTTCTTAGTTACAACTCCGCTTTCTTTGACACTAGCAAAGGTTAAACTCCGCCCATCACGATTGGAAACACCGCCTTTTTAATTACTCTCAACTATACATTTTCGATCATGCTTCTTCTGAGATGCAACATTTTTAATTATTCAAGAGTTGAATGAACCAAAATAACTTTACAATAATAGTCTACATTTTAAAGAGGTCTTTTATTGATATAAAGCTTAAGTTAAATTCTTTAAAATTAAACTGGTGGTGAAAATTCGGAAATAATTAAAAATATTGCGATTTGTAACTATGCAAGAAGTTTCAGTACATGTTTTACATGGACAATTATTGTATGTATATGTGCATCATATTTTATGATAGGAAATAATAATAACAAATAGCATAATAATTTTATTAATTATAAATTTAAAAAAGACACTAAATTTTAAATTAATTCATACAAACTTTGTAATTTACAATTTGAGTACACCACAGTCTGTGACTTACAAAATACTGTGCCAAAAAGTGTTGAAAATAAAAGAAAAATGACAAATAAAGAATTACACTCCACGTACTTTATGACATATGTGAAGCATAGTCTTCTGGCCTGCGCTGCACAGTTCAGTGTCGGAAGGCAGACGAACGGACATTATTATAATAGGTGTTCGAAGTTGCGCCCATTAACAGAATCGCACAGCCGACAGCGACGTCGTAAAGATTGGCGAACACGCCGAAAAATTCCGACGGAGTTGGGAATGTCTCCTGCAGCGACAACGATTCGCGCTAGTAAATCCTCCGGTGTATCCACAGGCGTTTCATACACCAGCGTTTTAAGGTGTCCCCAAACAAAAAAGTCTAACGGATTGAGGTCTGGAGAGCGTGCAGGCCAAGCAACAGGTCCACTGCGTCCAATCCATTTCCCAGGATATGTTGAATTGAGGTGATTGCGAACACCTATGAAAAAATGTGCCGGTGCGTCATCGTGCATAAACCACATATTGTGGCGCAATGTTGCTGGCACATTTTGCAGTAACTGCGGTAAGATATCCCGTAGGAAAACCAAGTACGTACTGCCATTGAGTACATCTGGGAGTAAATATGGTCCTATTAGATAATCGCCGAGGACACCTGCCCATATGTTCACATTGAACTTTTGTTGTGCGTTCGACGGGAAAACAGTGTGCGGATTTGTATATGACCATGTGTGCATATTGTGTGTGTTTACCACGCCCTCTCTCGTAAATGTTGCTTCATCAGTAAATAAAATATTTTCCAGAAATTGTGGATTATTTTCTGTTACATTAAGCAACCAGCGTACGAATTCTGTCCGCTGAGCACAATCTGTTACTGATAACAGTTGTACCCGCTGCACATGAAAGGGGTGCATGTTTTCTGCACGCAGAACACGCCACACACTTTGGTGAGAAACACCGACTTCAGACGCAGCAGCTCGTGTACTCGTGGAGGGGTTATCTTTAAAAATATTCAGTACATCTTCTTCCATTGCAGGTGTTCGTACATGTCGAGGTTTCCCTGCATCAATGCTTGCTGTATTAAACGATCCAGTCTCCCGTAATCGTCTATCGATTTTTATGAAGAGTTTCGAACTTGGGCAACGTCTCCTTGGAAATTGCTCACGGTACATGCGCTGTGCTAGACATGCATTTCCATGAGCTTGCCCGTACATCAGATGCATGTCCGCATATTCTTCGTTAGAGTATTCCGGCATAATTATTATACATCAACTTACTACAATCCCACTTACAACAGCCTCCCTTTAACATAACGCCCACTGATGACTGCTGTTTTATTACACTTTTCTTCCTATACACATAGAAATTTTGCATAAAAAGTACTTCTTCTTCATCATCCTGAAAGTTCATGGAGGGAACGCAGCAGTCACGGAGTTTGCTTTAAGACAAGGCGAGAGCTGCACAATATGTCATTCACTTGACCAGACTGAATAATGAAAGGGTATTGATAGAGGTTGATCAGAAATGTATAATTGAAAGATATTAAAACGGGGTGTTTACAATCGTCATGGGCGGAGTTTCGCCCTT
Organism: Maratus speciosus; assembly: GCA_963932465.1. Taxonomy (NCBI): domain Eukaryota; kingdom Metazoa; phylum Arthropoda; class Arachnida; order Araneae; family Salticidae; genus Maratus; species Maratus speciosus. The sequence continues at coordinate 438,635,484 of OZ010787.1, forward strand.
TCCGAGCGTGTAACAGTACAGAGCTGTAACTAGGGAACTGCTTGATTTCTCCCATACAATTAAACTGATATGGTTTATTGTCAGCTTCTTCGAAAGCTTTCGGAATGGACCAAATTTTATAACATTTTCCTTGATGTAGGTAGAGTTGCATTTTTGGAATTAACGATTAACTATTTTGCTAAATATTTGATTTTGTATTTTTTCACTGTTTCAGAGCTTGTAACTCGCCATTAATTCTCAATATTCTAAAACAACTTATGTCATTTCGTAGGATTTTTTCTGCTCTTTCTAAATATGTGCTTAGTTTTTATGTAGCATTATCGATTGTTTAGCAATGAGGGTTTTTTTACAAATTTCCGATTTTTCATTCTATTTGCTGTAACTTGAAAATTATTGAGATCCGGCCAGGCATTATATACTGATTTATGCTCCGTGTGATCTCCTCTATTACCCCTATTAATATTGGACCCCTTTAACGGAACACCCTGTATATCTCACCGCCACTCAAGGGTTTAATTTCTTCAAAAGCAATGGTTAATATTTAGACCACTTAATTTTAATCCCTATATGCCACTGAAATATTGAACCCTTTTTCTTTAACACCAAAGTTAAAAACGTAAAATTTAAGTAAAAGTTTCTGACGCAAATCTTGATTAAAATTAGGTGGGGTAAAATATATCCTACCTAATCCCACTGCCATTCAAGGGGTTAACCTCTTCAAGAGCAATGGTTCATATTCAGACCGCTTAATTTTGATCCCTAAAAGCCACTGAAATATTCCGGTGAAAATTATTTTTCTCTGTATTATGATTTTGAATCTGGAGGGATTTTTAACCCCTTGAGGGGCAAATGATTGTGTTCCTGTAATATTGAACTCACACCGGAATCTTTGAGAAATTCTATTTCAAAATAAGTAAAAGCAATTTTACGGCTTTTTTCCACCAAAGTTAGAAAAGTAAAATTTAATAAAATTTTTCTGGTGTAAAACTTATTAATCGTAGGTGGTATATAATATATACCGGTGCCCCTCAAGGGGTTAACTTTGACCATTTCCATATTATTTTCAATTGAAAAACAAATATGCATCTAGAATGCAGTATACTGAGCTACCAACCCTTCGGATTTTTTAACCCTTTCAGTGGCAACCTACTTCGGTTATTAAAATGTTGAAATGATTCAACGACACCAGGATTTACGATGAATTTATGATACACTTTCCAACACATCCAGGAAGCTGCCAAGAAACTTCAGCGTTAACATTTTGCTGAAATAATTGAATGACACCAGGATTTATGAACAAATTTACTTTAAAATCTGTAAAAACATTTCATCCCGTACAATTATAAATTCAAAATTTTATTCCGAAATTCAGATGCTAATATCGCATTTGGGGATTAAAATTAAGTGGAATATTTTATATCCCACCAATCTTCCAGGGTTTCATACATCTACTTTAAAAAAAAGTTTCAGCTGTCTTTAACCCTTTCCGACGCGGAGTAATTCTGTTTGTAAAATGATGAAATGATGAATTGACAACCAAAATGTGCAAACGAGTTTATTAGAAAATAAAATCTTGCTTATTTTTCCGTTCTTTATAAAATGAAAATTTTAATTAAATGTTATTAGAGACAGTATTCTTAAAATTAAGTATCTTTTTTGCGGACAACACCCGCAAAAGGGTTAACCCTCTCGCTGCGTAAGTAATTCTTCGCGATGAGCGTCTTTTACAGAATTTTTAATCTTTTATCACCAGTTCTTTAAAGCAGAAATTTTTGACTATGGTAATCGGGGAAAATGTCCTGATTAAATTAGACAAAGTTTTCGCTAAAACATAACTGGTGGGAATAACCGAATAGTATTAATTAAACGGAAAAATGCATGCCCTAGAATATCTCGGGTTGCGCAGCGAGAGGGTTAATGCAGAAATTTTCGATTAAGTAAGGCATTATTTTTATACGAAAGTGTGGTATTCAAAATAAATGAGCATTATTTTCATTGGAAAGTATGGTATTCAAAAATCCGAAGGGTTGGCAGCTCTGAGTGTATTTTGCGTGTAAATGAAATGTAGCTACGCGAGCTAACTCTTGCCAGATAACGCTAGAGTATTTTTATTGATTGGTACATGGAAAAATATAAAAACATAATTTTGTACGCGAACTACTACAACATTTAGAAAATGCACTACATAATGGCACATTTTTTATATGAATGTTTTGGCTTGCCGTATATTTTTAGACTGAAGTTATTGCTGAAAAAGTGCATATGCCTGGAAATTTATGTTTATAATTTTGTAGACTGAACATATTGATACGATGCATTTTAGCCGAATTGCATTTCACAGTAGCGAAAATGGAGTTATAATAGAGAAGAGGAGATATATAGTGTAGAATCTAGCAGTTGCGAGTGAAGTGACTGAAGAGGTTGTAATAAGATGGCGGCTGATATTTGACATTGGATTAACAGTTTTCGTTACCGCTGAAGCAAACTTCCACCAGTTAAATTGAATAAAAATTTTCCCCTTCTTTTAGAGGCTTATTTATGCAAAATTTCTGTCAGAAATATGGTCAAAATTTCTATTTGTTTTTACCGGTGGAAGTCGGACCGAGTATGATAATCTCTTTCATTGAGAATGAAAGGAGGTTGTTTATGTTGTCACAATATGGCGGAAACGCATGGCCTGACTACTGCGGAAATAAACTTCCACAAATGAAAATAAATATATGTTCTTGCCCATAATTATGACTGAAATTCTGCATTAAAAAGGCGTTTAAATAAGAAGAAATTTTTATTCAAATTTACTGGTGGAAGTTTCTCCGGCAGTAATGAGCCACTGAGAAACCGGTTACATTGGAATCTTCACCATTTTGTGGATACGTCAACTCCTCTTTATTCATTTTCCGTGGTAGCAACTAACCATAGCTGCCAACTTTTGCGCTTTTATGTTACCACAAAAATTTTATAGAGATTTTCGTTTAATTTAATGCCGAAATATTGGCAACTATGATGAACCCTTTCAGAGGCAAGTAGTTCTGTCGATGTAATGTTATACGCACAAGATTTTTGAATGATGTGATTTGAAAATAAATAAATATATTTTACAATTTTTTATCGTAAACTATCAAACAAAAAAAATCTAAAATTCCAGTACAAATTAGAAAAATTAGAATTAATGTTAAGAGATAGAAATAATATACCAAATCCCTTTAAGGGATTAAATAAGAATTATTACTTTCAAAACAGACCGAATGAAATCTAGGTAAAGAACATTAGAAATATGGCTCTTAAACTAAAAATAATTATTAATCGATACAGAAATATTCATTTGTTTGTTTAATTTAGTGTCCTTCATTAAAATAACACATAAGTATATATTTAAAATGGCTGAGTAAACTTAGACAGATTGATTTCCTATAACACTTCGCATTCACATACATATGTCAAATAAATGTGTTGTCTAATATTTTATGTGTAATTAAACTATCATAAATCAAACGAACTTGTATAAAGAGGAGCACATTTATGTTAAATGATACATTCGAGTTTCATTTCAATTCAATTTGTCAAACTTTCAGTTATGTATGTTTTCAAAGAACTAACCCTATAATTCTTATGGTAGAATATGATACCTTTGTGTTGCTAATTTAGTGGGTTTTTATTCGTTATTCCGAATGAACACTAGAAAATTCGAATTATTCCGAAATTCACAAGAATTTTTTTAATTACTTATTGACAGACATTCTGTGGTTAAATAAAGCGAAAATTTGTATTGAGACTTTCTGGTATTCTACCTTGGGTATAAGAGTGTTAAGACAATAGATCATTTTTAATACTGTACAACTTCCAGCTGTTAGTTTTTGTTGCCAACATTTTCGAATAAAAAATTTGTACTAATTTTATCACCGGCATTTGTTATTATATACAGGGCTGCTACTGTTCCGTTTTTGGAAAACCTGTAATTAGAAAAAAAATAATAATTCATGGTAGGTTTCTGTGAAAATTGCAAGAAAAACACCGTCCCAGTTAAGTTTCAATGAAATTTATAAAGAAGAATTTTCTTTGAAAAAAAGTAGTGTTCAAAAATTCTATTGGGAGCCCTGTATATAAGGCGATGATTACTATTCCAAATTGATAAGGCCAAAAATGCATAGAAGTGGACAGCTATAATAACTGTAAATGTAAAATGAGTGTTACTATTAAACGGTAGATCATAAAATCGAAAAATAAAAATACTTCCAATTTTACTAAACAGATCGCATTCCATTGCCTCTAGTTGTAAAAATACTCAAAATACCATGGAACTATATATAAGAGGAATTGATATATCATTATGGTCAAAAATAGATATTTATTTTTGCTGGTGAAAGTTTTCTTCGGCGCAAGTCAGGCCCTGCGTTCCCGCCATATTGCGACAACCTGAAAAACCTCCCCTCAGTGGCAATGATAGAGATTTTAATACCCATGTCAAGTTCCACCAGTAAAAACGAACAGAAAGTTTTACCATATTTGTGAGAGAAATCTTGAATGAATAAACCTCTAAAATAAAGCAAAATTTTTCTATTAACCCTTTATCTACGGCATTATGATCTACTGCAATTTTTTTCATGTAATATTTTTTTTCCAGTTACTACAATGAAAATTAAAGGATAAACATGAAAAAAAAAAAACTCGCCCGTGAGAAATTTAATTATTTAGAGGTAATTAACTAAAGTGGTACTTTAAAGTACCGTCAGTACACTATGACTAAATTATCGTAACAGAAAACCCACAAGGTATTTCAATTGGCGCCAGAAAATATTTTCGATTTAATAAGTATGTGAAATATAGGCTTTTTCTTATTTACAAATAAATCGTTTGGCAAATTCCGGTGCCAATCATTTATTTCAACACTTTAGAACTGAAAATGCTTTACTCCTGAAAGGGTAAAAAAAAAAAAAAAAAAAAAAAACTATTTTTTTTTTTAGGTTTCCATCTTGTTAGCAGTCCTTTAGTGTAGCGAAGTCAATATTTCAGGGACAACATTTTCATTCGCATCTCCACATACTGAATATATGAATTTACATATACAATTTCTACCATAGCAAAAACGAGCCGGTGCCACAACCTTTTCGATTTCCTTTAAAAAATAACAATGAAACAGAAAAGAAATACCAGGGAAATCATTACTACACTACATTTTAGTAATTACATTTTAACGCCGATGAAAACTATGGATAACTACACAGACGAATAGTAAACAGGAAGTTTTTCTCCAACAACCAGTGTACTGACGGTACTTAAAAGTACCACCGAATAATTCAACTGTTAAATCAAATACATGCACCATTCACCTGAAATATCAAGTCAAATTGTATTCTAAGACCATAATGAACACATAAAAAATACAACACTTATCTTATATCGTTTACTGTGTTTGCAGCAATGAAAAGACGAGCGTGGCAATCTGCACAAAAAGTCGGCACAAAACACATCGACTGCTTCAAAGATAGCCTCATTCCTCTCTAAAATAACAAACCTAGAACTACTGTTGCCATGTATTCGGATAAAGTGGAGTTAAAAGAGCTTTTTTTTGCAAAGTACCATTATAATATTAGTAATATTCACTATGGTATAAAAGTTTAAAGTGAGTGGTACTTATAAGTACCGTCAGTAGATAAAGGGTTAACCCGAGATTTCTCGCGCAGGGTATGTCATACCCAGGCTTGGCACGGTTATTACATTTCTCACCACAAATTTTCGAAAAGCAATCGTCAAATTATTATTTTTTTTTATGAGCAATGTCAACGATTAAATAAAATGACGATTTTTGTTTGAATTATTGGTGGCAAAGTGTTAATCGTTCATATCCTAGATATGCGCGAGCATTCCCGGATTAAAAATTTACTGGTGAAAGTTTGCTCTGGAGGTAATCAGAAGCTGTTGATCCGTTGTAAAAATACAGCCGTCATATCATGACAGTCTTCTCAGCTACTTCACTCGCAATTGGTAGACTTCTCCTCTTTACGCATAAATCCATTGAAAATACTTAAACAAGGTTAAGATCCTAAAAACACATAACTGCTTTTCTTATTATAGACCGGGAACCGGCAGCACAGACAACCACCTGATCGAGTTGGAGGCTGAAATTCCAGAATTAGCTAGAGCTCGATTCCCATATTAAAACGCAATCAGTCGGCCAAGTCATATCTTTGTGGAAATCATCTAAAAACCCAATTATAGCGGTCAACTCGTAGGTTTACCATTGCGTTTTCCTGCACCCAAAGGTATAAAAGCACTCTGGCCTGGGAGCAGGAAAACACAATGGTAAACCCACGAGTCAATGGGTAAAATTAGGTTTTTAGGTGTTTTCCACCAAGATATGACTTGGCAGACCGATTGCGTTTACGGGAATCGAATTTTAGCTAATTCTGAAATTTCAGCCTCCAACTCCATGAGGTGGTTGTCTCATGGTTCGTACGCCTCCTTGAATTTTGCAGACTACAAAAATTTTCCGCACCAGTATTACCTTACAGAAAATCTCTTCTTAAAGGGAAGCGAAATTTTGCGCGTTTAACTAAGATTTCTTTTTCAATAAAACGATACTGGTAGTTCCCTGGAGAAATAACGGTATCCGTACGAACCATGTGTCTGTGCTGTCGGCTCCCGGTCTATTACGTTTCAATTTCTAAACTGAACGAACATTGAAAACTGAGTGATACTTTAATCAGCTTTACACTTTATCAGTTTAGTATTTGAGTATCCATATGTCCCTTTGCGCCCTGACCCGCACAATTGTGCGGGTGATACTAAAGTAAAAGAGAATGACTATTTCCTGTTTTTGTGAGATTCAAAACCAAATCTGCACATTTATATGAGTTAATTGGCTTCATATGTTTTCATAAGACACAACTAGGGGGTACCAACGAAAATACAGGGTTAGATTTTTTGCTTTTAAGAAGACTATATCTTCTGACAGCAATAGACAAAAAGTATGTACTGTCGAAATTTCTTTTAAATATGATCTTTAATGTTTGCTTAGATTTAATTTTTCTTTTCATATACTTTATTCATGATTTTAATTGATTTTGTCTTTGATAAATTTAATTACTCTTTACAAATGTTGAAAAACAAATTACCCACACAGTTGTGCAGGTCCGGCTTTTACCGTTTCCAAAATGGGTACAATTCCTAATATATAAAATCTTTATTTTTAAGTGATTTTTATAAAACTTATCTTTTTAGCAATTTATTTTTTATTAATTACATTTTTTAAACCGGATTAATTTTAAATTAATAGGTTTGTACTATTCATGTTTTCTATTTAAAATATATTCCTGATATCTATTTAAATTTGATAGTATTAGATATATAACATGCACATGTAACGAACTGTATGTTTCGGCTCTGAGTTATAGATGTCATATATGATTTATAAGTTTTATATGAGTTATATGCATATCACGAGATAGATTTTTAAGTTTGATAAATTCGTTCTGTTTTGTCGACACAACACGTAAGCCACCAGGAATAAATAAAAAATTATGGAAAGTTCAGCAAATGCAGGTTCCGTAGTGTCTGCTTGAATTTACCAGGAGATCAGGGAAAGTTTTCTATAGATGAGCAGACTATTCCTTTTTTCAGGACATGCTTCAGTAAAGAAGTATATAAAAAACAAACCACACTCTATTGTAACACTATCACCTGGGATAGCTTTAATTTTTTAGTTTACCAGTGGGAAAGTACAGACCTGGTCCACAAAGATCTGGGCTTAGGACCTGCTGTAGTCCTTATTCTGATTCAAACCTAGTTTTGTGTACTTCGATTGGTATTTCAACAAAATACCTCTGCTGTAAAACTAAAAAAAGAAATTTGAAGGATCAAGTACAATCCAAACGGAGTGAAGGACATACCATTTTTAAACGTCTCTTAGCCCTTTCAGGGGCGCCGTTTACAGTCTGCAAACGGTTAATTTTACTGCCCAAAATGCAAAATGGCACCAGTAAATTTTTACTACAATTTCGATCTCATAATATACGTGAAAAAGTGCTTTGAATTATTTTGAAATAAATTTGTTCTTAAATTGCGGTGTGAATTATTTATTTGAATACTTTTGGAGCAGAAATGCTTTGCCCCTGAAAGGGTTAAGAGGGGTGCGAGTACATTGAGCACATCTCAGAAAATGAAATTGTAGTGGTCTGTCCAAAAACAAAAATTGTTTCAAACATTTTCATTGTGGCTGATGAAAATTATCTCAATAAACAACAACATTTTTTGCTTAAGCTTTTATTTTTAGATATTTGCGCACATACTCCCAAACTACACAATTGTGTAGATTTAGCCCGAAAACGTCTGCATTAAGCCCGAACCCGCACAATTGTGCAGGTCCTCCCTTGGCATAACCTGACATCGGGTATTTTTTAAATATTTTTTTCAATCAAATACGGTCCTATCGATAAGTGGAAACCACCCAAACTTTCAATTTCTACCAAAAAATCTCTCGGTCATAACCCTTACCGGCGCGGAGTAATTCTCTTTATAAACCGATGAAATATTGGCCCGGCACCTCAATTTATAAACAAATTTATTACTAAATATGAACTTGCTTATTTTCATGTACATTATAATTGGAAAATTTTAGTTAAATATTCTTGGTGCTGTTGTCAGTTTTGGATTTAAAATTAGGTGTCCTTTTTTAAGGACACCGCGCCGGAAAATGTTAAAGGGATATGCTGCGACAGCACAGAGCTGAGCTACCTATTTACAAAAATTTTAAGTATTTTATAAGTAACTTTATACTTAGTTTATAATCTAGAATAAACGTGTCCTTTATTTCATCACTAATTTGGTTATAGTTAATCAATTATATTATTGATATTTAAAGATCAGATGTCCTTTTTTAAAACTTCCTATGCGTTCATGCATGCACAAAGTGGGTAAAGGTTATTTTTTAGACCGCAATCACCGAGTAATCGTCGCCTATAACAAATAAGTATTTCTGCACATCCTGTTACATATATACGCAAGGTGCTGCGAATTTGACCGACTAATTCAGAGGGATGATAATAGGCATCAAGAGGATGAAAAATTACTATAGAAGTTGGAGTCGCAAAACACTTATTTAGTCACAAATACACAGTGTTTCCCCCTTACCGAAATCGTGTTGACGGTAATAATTTTAAGAAAAATAAAAATACTGCAATTAAAATGTAACAATATGTACCTCGTTTGGTATGATATGTGATAACTTCACGAAAAGTTCTGGAAAAACAGGGCACTCACGTAATCGATGATACCGTTTAACCCTCTATGTACTGAATTATGAATTCATGAAAATTTTATATTCTAAAGCATTTTTCTTCAATTTTCGAAACTACATAAGAAGATTTACGTAATCATTTAATAAATTTTAGACGGATTTTCGAAGGATTGAATGATTTCGAAGGATTAATTAAATTGGAATTTATAGGGATTTTGTGCAATGTTTATAACCCCACTGAAATCTTTTATTTTAAATATTTTTTAGTATTTTGCAGAATTAGGAAATGTACACATATAATGTTCTTAGAATAGAAATATAGAAATATTTCCGAAATGAAAAATACACCCCCCCCCCCCCAACGCCAAGAAAACTGAATGATGCAAAGGCAAAAGATATCATCCTTTTAAAAATATTTTTGTTTTGTGTAACCAATAATGCATTTGGAACAAGTTAAAGTATTGCATCTATAACTCATTCTGAATTCTATTATTCTCTAATCGATGTATTAAATGAAGTTTATAACAAGTTACTTTAATGGTACTTATAAGTACCGTCAGTAGATAAAGGGATAAACTGGTAATCGCAGTCCAAAATGTGAAGCATCTAGTGCATACTGCCGGTACGTATAAGGGAAATCTCTACCCCCTTTTTTATGTTATCACATTTATGACAAAAGGGAGCATATCTGTTAACAACTCAATTCTCGCGACCGTGAATTTCAAGGGCAGTTTAGGCTAATTTTTTTTTTTTTTTAGATTGTTTGATTCCCACCAGCATTTTAAAATATTGTAATTGACTTTATTCTCGCATAATTGCATCTGCCAATAAATAAAGTGAATATTTCTACTTCAAAAAAACTGTGGCAATCAATCAAACTGAATTTTTAAAAAGTACACTGTTAAAAATATCGTGAAAAATTACCTCTGTTTTTAAAGGCTATCTATTTTCTGACCAATTAGAATGCTACATAAAAACCTATGGAGCGTTCTCATTGGTCAGAAAATAGATAGCCTTTAAAAACAGAGGTAAATTTTCACGATATTTTTAACAGTGTAGCCTACACTTATAAGGCGCGAAGCATAACCCCTTGATGGGCGGTAAGTTATATTTTATACCACCTACGATTAATGAAGGTTTGCACCAGAAAAATTTTATTAAATTTTACTTTTCTAATGTTGGTGGAAAAAAGTCGTAAAATTGCTTTTCCATATTTTGCAATAAATCTTTTTGCAGATTCCGGTGTGAATTTGACATTACAAAAACACAATTACTTGCCCCTCAAGGGGTTAAGGCGTTAAATGTTTCATTATAATGTTTCACTTTTCTGAAAGTTATTAAGGGCAACCCAAGTTGAATTAGGGTAAAACATCGTATTTTTGATTAAATAGATGGTTTGCGACACCATGTTCCATTGCAATTTTTGTTCTTGATGCCTACTGTCATCCCTCTGAATTTATCGGTTCAATTTGGCAACACCCTGCATATATATAATATCTACTTCCAAGTTCATTTAATAACTAATCTATGGTATTTTATACCATGATTTTGATGATATAATTACTTGCCATCTTTAGATAGATTTAGTCAGATTTTGTGGGAAGAATTTGTTTGTTGTATTATGATTTCAAAGATATTATATTTACTCTGCTCAAAGAAATTAAAGGACATTGTAAGTCTTATATAAAATAACAGTATAAGTGTAATTCGTTTTCAGAAAATGGAAGAAGAGAGTCACAAATGCAAATTTTTCTCATTTTCAAATTTTGGGATATGCAAATTTTGAGTTTCACGTCAAAAACGACGCTTTAGCGGCATCGAATGAAATTTGGCTTTCAACTTAATGAAAGACAAAACCGAAAACAATGGTCGGCATTCAGTAAGTGCTTTGTTTCGATGAGTGCGATGTCTCAACAAACTAATTTAATTAACCAGAAACTTGGAGAGTAGTTGGTTGGTTAGAGGAGGGCCAACCACAAACGAAAGTGGCAGAAGCCACTGTAGTTTCACAAAGTGTGATTTCTAGGATCTGGAAACATTTTTTGGAGACTGTAAATGCAGGCCAAATATCAGGGCAAGGTAGTAGACGTGCAACAACGCCCAATGAAGATCGATATTTAACGCTAACGGATGGGAAACACCGAAATATGAATGCCACTCTTCTTCAAAAACACTTTCGCTCGGCTACTGGCACCATAGTTTCCACTCAAACTGTTCGAAACTGACTCCACGCTGTAGTTCTGTATGCTCAAAAACCAATGGCATGTGTTAAGTTAACATTAAAGCACTGTGCGCACGCGTGAAGTAGTCAACAGATCATGTGAACTGAAGGAGAAATGAATGGCTCAATATTATTTTCACTGACTATTCCCATTTTTCTATTCATCCTGATAATAGGCATATATTTACTTGGAGGGAATGTAGCACTAGAAACAATCCTGCGTTCCTGCAAGGAAGAGTCAGATTTGGCGGTGGGGGAGTGATGGTCTATGCTGGCATCTCCACTGTAGGGAACACGAACATCCACATCATTCTAAATGGAGCTCTGACCGGCCGTCGATATAGGGATGAGATCCTCAGACCTATTGGAGTCCTTTACGCTGCAGCAATTGAAGGTGACTTCATGTTAATGGACGACAATTGCAGGCCACATCGTGTTTACTTGGTGGATGATTTACTTTTCGAGGAAGAATTCATGCGAATGGAATAGCCAGCGTGTTCTTCGAACTTGAACCCAATACAGAATGTTTGGGACATTCTAGGCAAACAAGTTTCAGACCGTCTACTGCCCTTGCAAACTCTCCAAGAAAGAGGTCTTCTGGAGATGTGGGACAGAATGACCCAGCTCCTCATTAATAGCCTCATTGACTCCGTGCCTCAAAGATGTTTGACGTTGCTGGCCGTCCGGGGAAACAATACTACCTATTAAAAACGAATTTCTTTGAAGGAAACACTTTTTTTTCATTCGTGTTTTTTCTCATATGCACGAATTATATTTTTTTCCTTTTGTACACAAAATGCTCAATACAGTACATCTTTTTTTGCCAAACATGTGTAATTTTTTTTCATATATCCTATCACGTCTGTCGATCATATACCAATCATCTAAACAATTCCCCAGACGCAAGATCCATCCACAACCTCAATATCCTTTAATTGTTTTGAGCAGCGTATATAAACATCGGATATGACCATCATGAATGGAATCACAGAAGAATATGAATTGAATGGGCTGCTTTTCAGAAGAAGAGTATTGTCCTGAAGACTAACATGGAACGACGAAATCAAAAAAGTAGTTGCAGTTAATTCGATGACCAAAGCACTAGATAGGAAACAATGAAAAATTATGTGGTAAACCTACATCCAGCAGTGAGTTGAAAACTGTTGACGGTGATGACGATGATATGCATTGTACTGAAATTGATATAGCTCGTGCAATGCGAAGAAAAAAATGTATCAAAAATAAATAAATTTTACATTATTGAAGGGTTTAAAACTTTTGTAAAAATAATTTTCATGAACTTTGAACATACAACTGAAACGCGAATTTCTTATCGTTTGACATAGTGGCAGTTAAATATCCTTCGGAATCGAATATCGGTGGACTATTTTATAAATAAACATTTGAGCAAACTATGTAGCGTATGCTGGAATATTTTTTTAAATAAATGCGATACGTTCTTAAAGATTAATATTAAACTGTTCACAAAACAAAAGTAATAGGATATGGATGTTTATCCTTCTTCATTTATTTCATATTTTTCAAAGGAGACATTTTATGACAAACAAAAATACCATTCTGCCTGTTAAAAAATATCTTTTGTTTTATTTGAAAATGCGTGAACATAAAGTAGTGCCCGTATAAATATTAGTAACCTATAATTTTAGTGTCATTCAAGCTTGATCGTTTTTTGTATCTCCTGTTTCTTTTTAGACATATTTTTTTTATGCAATGAATGCGCAATAATAACTATGACTTAAGTCCGTTTAGTAAGACACCGCGTCATTTCTTCAAATGTCATCATGGAATTTGCCGGTGCTTCGCTTTTGAAGAATAACTATTTTCTCAAAAAAACGTTGTTCAAATAGGTTAAATTTCACAAGGCACATATAGTGAAGCAATAATGCAGGGATGTCCAAAATGCGAGGTGCTTATTACTACAATTTTTTAACAGTAATCTTCAGCTTATTTAATCATAAACACTTGCGACCCACTTGTTTCCACTATTTTAAATTGTAATCTTTTCATTAATTAATTTCAAAATAATAGGGCAAATTTTATTCGGATACAGTGTCAACAAACGCCCCGCTGGTTGGACTGCACTATTGAGTTTTTGCGGACTTCATGTAATAACTATAAATCAAATTGTTATGAAGTGGGGTTCGAACAATCGACATTTCCGACGAGACCTTCCAACTTTCTCGTATTTTGAATTTCACTATTTCAGAATAGCAATATTCACTTTATTTAGTAACAAAATTCTGCCATTAATTAAAGCTAATAATTTTATTCACGAATAGACGGTCGATAATACTAAAGACGGTAATTTTGTAAGTTATGCATATTGAAGATGTAGATTTTTTAAGCCCTGCTACCAAGAAAATCTCTCTTATCAATACTAGGGAAGCGCTAAGACTCACATATCGTCATATTACAGTCACGTTATTTTTTTAGAACATACAGAATTGAGATAACTTATTTCCAAATCTTCGTATTTAATCATGGAACTATTAATAAAAAGGAACTAACATATCCTTAAAATAGTGAAGCTTCAACAGTAACCGCTTTCGCAAGGGCTGATCACCTCCGGTAGAAACTTCCACCAGTAAATTTATATAGGATATCTCTCCCTATTTAAAGGCCTTATTGATGCAAAACTTCAGTCATAAATAATGGCAGAAACAGATTTGCATTTTTACTGGTAGAAGATTTTTTTTGCGGTAGTCAGGGCCTGCGTTTCCGCCATATTGTGAGAACCGGCGAATCAAACTTAATGTTTTACTGTGCAAACTGACACCAGTAAAATTAACAGACGTTTTTGCTAGATTTGTGAGAAAATATTTCCATTAATAAGGTACTGCAGTAAGATAAAATTTTCTATTCAATTTTACGGGTGGGAAGTTTGCCCCGACGGTAATCAGAAACTGTAGATCCAATTTTAAAAAAGCAGCAACCATCTCCTGACAACCTCATCAGTTACTTCACTCGCAACTCGTAGACAGTACATTAATGTTAGTTGAGGCAACTGGGCCATGATTTTACAATGTGACTCTGGAGCTTCTGACAATTCAGCTTCAAAAAACTAATGTTCATTTGAATTAAAGTCTTAACTTCTGTAAACGTGTTCAATTAGGTTCCCTCTATTAGACAGAAATGCTCAAAATTACATTTTAATATTTAAAAATATAAAAATATGCATATTTCATCTTTCTTTCCTCATGGGTCCAGTTGCCCCATAAAAATGCTGTAAGTGGACGAGGAGGGTCTGTTTTCCACACACGCTTATTTTTTTTTCATATGGGATGTAAGGTCCTGTATGAAAAAGTGTAAACAACTTAAAATTTAAACCGGGTAGATCATGCAAAGTTTATATCAACTAAAGAGCGTTGTAAGGGAAACCTTTGCTGTCAATGTGTCTAAAAAAAGCACTAAAAGTGAAAATATTAGATTTATTTATACCAAAAACATAAAAATTAAGTACGTACTTATGTACTTTAGTATAGATAATAAGTATAAAAGTCAAATGGGTATTTTAAGGAAAAAAATAGCAAAGTAAATCTATGAACAAACGGTTACGTAAGTACTTAAGTACTTTATCTGTATTCAGGAGTCGCATTATATAGGGAAACAATTTATTGATCCTACCAGAACCCTTAATGTGTTACCTTCAAGATCATTTTATTTAACATATTCTAAAGAAAAGTTCGATGAAGGTATTATTTTCAAAATAGTGGTAGGAACAATAAAAGTTTCCCTATAGAATGCGGTCACTGTGTATCGTACAATTTCAAGGTTTGACTATCTCGCTTTCAGGTACAAGGTACTTGCATTCGTAAAATGTTGAAATAATTTAATGACACCAATATTTACAAGTGAATCTATTTGTAAACAAGTAAAAGTACATTTTCGCGTACATAATGAAGCTGAAATTTTCGTTATGAAATTCCGGTGCCAATGTGGCAATTAGGGATTAAAATTATGTGATGCCATTAACGGCATCACCGCCTCTCAAGGAGTCAAGAAATTTGGTTTGATTTCACCCAATATGCTTTTTTTTTAATTTTATTACGTAATTTTAAAAAGTATTATATAATCTTCTTTATTGTGAGCAAAAAACAATGGAGAAATTTATTTCCCGTAGTAAGAGAAACTCAAAAAAATTATTCATAACTATTGGGGTAACTGGATCCAGCATGGTCCAGTTACCAAGGATACATGTCCCAGTTACCCCATTCTTGAAAAATTTATGGGGTAACTGGGACACCGGGCTTTCATTTGAAACATGACGTAAATATGTATCGATACCTAATAATATTAATGTAGTTATATGCCTGAACTTTAAAAATAAAGATTGTTTAATAAGAGTACTTACAGTATTTTAATAGAAAGCCGAGGAAGTTCAACCATATTGGCGTTGTTTTTAAAATATATATATAAATTTTCGACAACCTATCACATCAAAGTGAGCGTTATGACTGAGTTGACACACGTTGTTTTAGGAAGTTGAGATTAGGATGCATTGTTCACAAAAGCTAAAATTTAAAAAACATCAACAGTTTTTTATAAAATAGCCTATGGCCCAGTTACCTCGTGGGTCCAGTTACCCCAACTAACCTTATATGTCACCTCTTCTTTATTCATAACTGCATTGATTTAACCCCTTGAAGGGCGGTGGGATATAATATATCCCACCTAATTTTAATTCCAAAACGCCACAGTGGCACCGGAATTTTGTAATGAAAATTTGCTTTTACAATTATACACAAAGAAAATTACTTACTTATTTTCAAATAATTTTTTTTCTTAAATCCTGGTTTGAAGTAATGATTTTAACATTTTATTAACGTAAGTGCTTTGCCCCTGAAAGGATTAATAAAGGTATTATGGCATTATTGTATTATTTAGCTGGGGGAGTGAAACTGCTGCCATCGAAATACTCAAGGCCATAAGACACGAGAGTAACGCCGTCACTAATCGACCGACATGGGGTAAGCGTTGGAATTCACACAGGAAATTTTTGAATAGCATTTTTTTTCATATTTTATTTCTGTAATATCTATCATCTTATAAAACAATAATAACTATTTAAATTTACGGGCGAGAATTCGGAATCCCTAAATAAGAATTCAGCCAGATGCGAAAGGCACCGGCTTCACGGGCACGAAATTGGCATTCAGTAATGCTTCTATCACATAATTTAAAAAGATTTTTGGCCTATTTAATAAGTATGATTTATTAGCGCACACAAAAAAAAAATAAATTATTGTTAGACGTTTGCCTGGTTTGGCCCTCGTCGCCCCCGTTAAGTCAGAGCCTATGATCGAAACTTTAAAATAAAAACGTATCATTTGTATAATATCCATTATAATCCGTGATATCTTACAGCAGTAGGAGCTCACTTTGATTCCGTCAGTAACTTAATTTTAATTATCTTAAATATAGTAGAGTGAACTAATTCATTTTATTTCTTAAATAATACAAATTTGTAACAATAACATATATCAAGATTCGAACTAAAATGCGATATCGCGAGATCCCGGCAATATTTTTAAAAAAAATTTTATTTACTTACTTACCCTAATTTCCTATTACTACCATTACTCTATTCATATAACTATTCGAAAGTAGTGGTACTCAAATTTTGGGAGTGTTGGCAATTCTGATAAGGTGTTGCTTTGGTTAGACACTTCATCGAGTATGCATTCAGAAGAGTCTAATAGCCATCAAAGTAATTCTAGATGAGGTAAGAACACTATAATAAGAAAGAAATTTTATGCAAATAAAAATAATATCCTTGAAAAGGAAATGTTTATATAATGAAGAGAGGCCCATGGGCGGAAGAGATACTACTTTTAAAGACATCTTCACCTAATTTAATCGTAGAATTTCTGTCTTTAAATAAGACGAAGGTCGCAAATTACGATGTGATAATGTCTTTCGCAAAAAAGGTAGATAATGCCACTGACACAATGTATTACTCAACTAATGTATTACAAAATTAACAGTGGATTCGTGCGATTCTTTTGCACTGCAAATTTTTAGACTATTTGCTGGTACACATTTTCATTAAACTTTAATTAACCTTTCGCTTATGGGTTACGGCTATTCATATATTCAGACGCATCGCAATTTACAAGATAATTTATTGGTGGCAGGTTTCTCATGAAAGTATCCTTGTGTAAGTGTATGGTATAAATTATTTTCAAAATATGGTGCGAATAGAATAATGAAATAGTCACTAGGACGACATGTGCAGTGTTGCCGGTAGGCTACTTTTTTCAAATTCAGATTTCTTGATTGGCACCACTTTCTTTAAATGGTAAAATTCTCTTTGCCTTAATTAATATGTCATTAAATAAGGCAAAATTTACCATTTCAAAAAAGTGGTGTCAATCAAGAAATCTGAATTTAAAAAAAGTAGCCCGATGGCAACACTGGACATGTGTCCCAACCTTGTAATCAAAGGGTTAACGCTTTCATGGGCGGTGGTATGTTCATAAAACCACTTAATTTTAATTCCCAAATGCCACAGTGGCACCAGAATTTTGGTAAAAAATTTTCCTTTTATTAAGTATTTGAAATATAGATTTTTCTTATTTCCAAATAAATTTGTTAGAAATTCCGGTGTCAATCATTGACTTCAACATTTTAGCAATGAGATTTCTTTCTCCCTGAAAAGGTTAACTGCATTTTATTCAACAACGTTACCTGATGCTGTCTTCCTAGTGGGCTACTTTTTAAAAATTCAGATTTCTCGATTGACACCACTTTTCTGAAATGGTAAAATTCCCCTTGATTTCTCCTTAATTAATATGTCATTGAATAAGGCGAATTTTACTATTTAAAAAAAGTGGTGTCAATCAAGAAATCTGAATTTTAAAAAAGTAGCCCACTGGCAACACTGATCTAATATGTGAGGGTACTATTTCAGAAGCCTGTCCGAAAACTTTTCTCATGACTCATTCATCAGCGTTTTGCATGTGCAATGAAAAGGGACGTTGATATCTGAAATGATTTTTTTCCACGTACTTAAGAATAATTGTTAAAAGAAAAATTTGCATTCCAAAATTCTGGTGCAAATGAAACATTAAGGGGTTAATATTAAGTAGTCGGTAGACACTAATAAAAATATTTTCGATTTTTAATTAACGTCAGTTACCATGGCTAAAAAAACTTTCGATTCTTGCGTACCACTATATATGAAATAGAAATAAAGGGTAAGTCAAAATGAATATAGCGATTACAAACGGTTATAACTAGATTAATATTAACACAATTATTCTAATTGGTAAACAAATCATATTAGATGTAAATTTCCAACTGGGCGAAAAATGTCCCGAAGAAAAAGGTTATAACTATTTAATGGAAAAGAATTTATCGATAAGATTAACACAGAATGCAGACGGAACTTGAAAATTTTATATACATACGTCATAGATGTTCTATGTGACTTCCCTTGGTCACACGGACAACATCTAAGCGGTAGTCCATTTCACGTCATACATTCTGAAGCATTTGTGCAGTCACCCACGCAAGCGCATTACAAATGTGTACTTTGAGTTCTTCAAATGTTTTGGGCATGGAAGGCATCCTGTCTTTCACATAACCCCACAGAGAAAAATCGGCCATTTTCACCGTCATAATTGCTCATTTTTACTAATGAGGCGGCCGCAATGAACAGGTTTCTTGTCGTTGCAAAGTTTCAAATCGCGCATGCCTAGGCTTCCGCTTCACTGCACCTGCACCTTACGTAAAGAAATTTTGAAGTTCCGTCTACATTCTGTGTTAATCTTATTGATAAATTCTTTTCCATTAAATAGTTATAGCCGTTTGTAATCGCTATATTCATTTTGACTTACCCTGTATATTCGATTTATTTAACTCTTTCAGAGGCAAAGCACTTCTGTTGCTAAAATGCTAAAATGATTGATATACATCGGTATTTATAAACAACTTTATATGAAATTGAGTAAAATATTTTCGTACATTATATGAAACTAAATTTAATTTTTAAATTCTGTTGCGAATGAGGCATTTGGGAATTAAAATTAAGTGTCATGTAACATATACCGGTGCCCTTCATGGGGTTAATGACAGAAATTTGCATTTAAGTGAGACGAAAATTATTAGGTGGAAATAGCGGCACTAAAAAATGTGATGGTTTGTCAGCAGTGATTTATTTAGAAAAATATACAATAGCATTATATAAATCTTTCTTTTCTGTACTTAATATACTACAACTAATCCTATAACGAAATCAGGAAAATATTGAAGTCAAAATTAAGGTTAACGCTTTATATACCATTCCAACTAAATATCTATTGACAATCTTTCCACTTAGTGGCAACGTATACTTCAAGAAGCGGAATAGAAAGCGAGGTATTCATTAAGAACAAACTTTAAATAATGCTTGGAAGCAGATACCTTTCAAAATCTATTTTGCTGACCCAATATAACTTGTGAATGCATATAAGTAGAAAACGTATTATTCTCCTTCCATACAAGTTGTAATGGTCTATGAAACTCATTATACATTAAGAAGTGTAAGATTTGAATAAGATTCTGAAGATTGGATGTTTGCTTAACGTACCAAATAAGATTTTTATCTACAAATGGGAATTGAAACTGTGTAAAGCTAAATATAAATTGCATTACAATCAAAGTTTATTTCTCAAGTAATAGAAATTATTCATGTCATATTATATATAGTTCTATAGTACATATATATTCAACTCAGCAAAGGTAAACAGAAATCTTGTGAATAATTATTCTAGCAGTAAACATTTTCTTTTATAGAAAATGTAAATTACACTAAGTTTAAAGAAAGACGTACGTTTTTTACACCCATATCTCTCAACTCTCTTATTTGTTTACCAGCATTTTTGAATAAAATATTTGCCTTACTTAATCGTAGAATTTCTGCCTTAAATAAAACGGTTTCATAGCTGCCAACTTTTACGCTTTTTTATCACCACTAAAATTTAAGAGAAATTCTTCACTTATTGAATCGCAGAATCGACCGATTAAAAGTGTAAAATTTTACAATTAAATTTTAGTGGTAAAAAGAAAGCGTAAATGTTGGCAGCTATGCGGTTTATTCTGTTTGAAAACAGTGATATTTAAAAACCTGAAAAGGGTGGCAGCTATTGCCTACCTCTTTCTTTTTCCTTCATATATTGCCGAATTATTGTTGCTAGTTTCTTTTATTCAATTAGCTTAATTGCCACCACTTTTTAAAACTTATTCGCTTAGTTTTCACTTTATTTAATTTGTCTTTAATAAGAAAAATATTATTACTTCAAAATAGTGGCGAGAATCAACCAATCTGAATTTCAAAAGCGTAGCGGACTAGCAACAATGCGTTCGATTCAGAGACGACAACTTCCGCACTTTTTAAATCATACAAATATGTTTTTAACCGAAAAGAGCATTTAAAACAATGCGTGATACATTTATTTAAAGAAGATTAATAATTTTTTATGAAGTATTTTTTTCTGATTCAAATACATTTCCATAAATAAACAAAATGTAGAAGTTTGCAGCTAGAAAAATGTCGGCCAATCTCATAGCTTCCAACTTCCACTCTTTTTCCAGAATCAAACAAAATTTTAGACACTTTTGGGTATATTAAATATATTTTTGTAAACGTTTTTCTTTGTTTTCTGAGCCACATTTTTTGAACCACGAAGAGACGAGTCACAATTTATTAAATATATATTTTCTGGTATGTAGGTTTTCTGGTATTCTGGTGGATAGGCACGTTTCAAACCAGAAAAAAATATTTGATGAATATTTATTTATTTAATTTCAGGTGTCTAAGTGGAACTTATTTAATTTCATTTCATAAAACAAATTCTGGTTCGAAGCGTATTGAAGTGGGATGAAATTAACCCGCATATCACGGAAGATTGGTTGGAGGTTGTCACAATTGAGTTATGAATAAAGGGGAGGAGACATGTAGTGTACTGTCTACGAGTTGCGAGTGACGAAACTGAGGAGAGTCCTCAAGATTGTGGCTGCTTTTTTAAAAATCGGATCTACAGTTTCCAAGTAACGCCCGTACAAACTGCCCTTCAGTATAATTTAATAGGAAATTTTGTCTTATTTAAGCGCTTTATTGATGGAAGTTTTTTTTCACAAAATGTGGTAAAAACTTCTATTTCTTTTTACTGGTGTCTGTTTGCCTGTTAAAACAGTCAGTTTGTTTCACCGGTTGTCACAATATGGCGGAAATGCAGGGCTTGACTACCGCAAAAGTAAACTTCTACCTGTAAAAATGAAAATCTGTTTTTGCTATTATTTATGAATGAAATTTTGCATTAAGGAGGCCTTCAAATACGGAGAAAAATGCTATAAAAATTTACTGCTGGAAGTTTCCACCGGATGTAATCAAACTTTGCGAAAGCGGTTACAGTTGAAGCTTCACTATTTTAAGGGTATGTCAGTTCCTCTTTATTAATAGTTTCATGGTTGTTACATATGCTTATTATTATCAATTACTGAAACCGTATAGTTATACCACAATTTTTAAATAGTATTTTTTGACTTATTTAATCTCAGAAATATATTATAAATTCTTCGATTAAACGCGGTGAATGCGAATCGTGCTATTTCTATATTAAATAGATATTTTTCATCTGAAAAAGTGGTGCCAGAGTATATAAATTACTATCTCTGACGAGCAGATATCACACGCTGAATCATAAATCAATACAACTCAAAAAAGGAATGTTTTTTTTTTTTTGAAAAAAATAAAAATATTTTCACGTATGAAAACATACTCTTTGTGAGTGAACAGTGACGATATTCGACCAAATTTGTAAACCTGAGATTATTTCATTTTGAAGACCTTTAACCCCGTCAAGGGCGGTGGTTCATTTTTGGACCACCTAATTTGAATTCCTAAATACCACATTCAGAGCCTGATTATCCACGGGGCAAATTCCTACCACTAAAAATAAACAGAAAATTTTGCCTCATTCATAGCAGATATTTTACATGAATACGGCGTTTAGATAAGACGAACTTTTCTTTTAAAATTTATTGGTGTAAGTGTGCCCCGTTGGTAATCAGGCCCTGACCACATTGACACCAGATTTTTGGAATCAAAATTTTCCATTTATTAAGTACACGAGAATGTTTGGATGGTTGGAAGTTTTGGATGGTTGGTCTGTAGATGATAGTGTATTTTCATACAGTGATCATCGCTACATTAGGTTTCACCTTGTTCTTGATCCCTCATTTCAGACTTATACAAGATATAAAACAAAAAACAAGAGTTTATATTGTTTCAGCAAAAGACTCTTGGAGTATCTTCCTCAGTTGATGAGCACTTTACGTAGAGTTTTTAGTCCTGATGCACTAGAAGTTTGGACGGCTAATTTTTATGACCTTTTGCATGAGATTATGAGTGCTTGTTTTAAAAGAGGTTCATTATCATATAAACCTACGGCAAAATGGTATACAGAAATTCTTAGGGTTGAAAGAAACAAAGTTAACGCCTTGTATAAGCGTTATAGGAAGAATTTGAATAGATAAGATTACAAGGATAAATATCTTACTGCTAGAAGACAATACAAAAGTAATTTACGTCGTGCAAAACAACAGGCTTGGCTGTCATTCTGTGAACGCACTGATAATGCCTATGGGTCTCTATACAGACATGTCTCAGGTAAAAACCTGAAACATAACGACATGATCTTTACTACATTAGAAGAATCTTCTGTGTTTGACACATATGATAGCGTAGCACATAGCCTTATGTCTGGTCATTTTGACGTGGATTATCGACCTTCTGTCTCTTATGAGTACATTAACTCATTCAATTATTCCTCATCACCTGATTTTATTCCATTTAAAGAAAAGGAACTCTTTCATGTACTGCGCCTTCAGGACATAAATAAAGCTCCAGGACCGGACGATATTGATGGAATAATTATTAAAAATTTGTGTAACAGATTTACAACTCTTATGTTGACGCTATTTAATACTTGTCTTTTACTTGGTCACTTCCCAAAATGTTGGAAACGAGGAATTATCATCTTTTTTCGAAAACGTTATAGGACAGCTGAAAAAATTAATTCGTATCGACCTATTACTCTTCTCTTTATGATGGGTAAGTTATATGAAAGACTTTTAAAACTTCGAGTTATTACGATGCTGGAGTCTTCTAATTATCTTGATGATGGACGACACGGCTTTCGTGAGGGACGGAGCACCTTGACAGCACGTTCTGCGTTAAAGAATATCATTGGAGAAACACTATCAGTATATAGATACTGTGCAATGATTTCTTTTGATATCAGTGGCGCCTTCGACGTTTTGGATTGGCGTATTGTAGCCGATATCATAAATATCTTACCTATTTTTGATTACATGAAGTCTACACTTAAAAAATTACATGAGTCATAGGCTTATTTGTTTTAAATATACGCATGGATTAACATGGTTTCATGTATTCTGTGGCTGCCCGCAAGGGTCATGTCTTGGGCCGTTTATCTGGACACTAGTTGCTGACAGGATTTTAAAGAGTTGCAAGCAGAGAGGATTACTGATTATTTCTTATGCAGATGATAGCGTTATTATAGAGGGCGCAGATACGCGCTCTGTGCTAGAACATAAAATGAATACTAGTGTTCATCACTTTTCGGATATCTGTTCTATACATCATTTGCAAATTAGTGCAGAGAAGTCAGCCGCAATGCTGTTTGAGAGCCACACTCTTAGTAAAAGAAGACCAATTTTTAAACATAATGACAAAAGTATCAGTGTAAAGGACAGTATTCTTTATTTGGGATTTCTACTTGACAGCAATTTTCGCTGGATGGATCACCTAGATATGATTAGAACTAGGCTTAACGATTTCACGTGTAAAATGCGCCAAACCAGAATCCGTGATAGAGGTATTCCTTCTATTTATCTTAAAATATGGTACAATACCGTCTTGAAGAAACGTATTTCATATGGGCATGAGATCTGGATGCCTGACTTAAATCAACATGGAATAACAAGATTACTCTCATGTCAACGTCTATGTCTGCTATCTGTCTTAAAGGCATATCGTACGATTTCTAATGGCGCATTGTGTGTTTTGGTGGGTGCTCCACCACTTGACATAGAACTGAATTTGTCTTCTAAGCGTTATAATATCATTTATGGAAATGGCACAGTCTTGATTGACAATATGTATTTTAAAGGTGAAGATTTTATGAATAAACTGAGGACATATAATTATCCTTACTTCTTTGAAAACTTAAATATAAAATTTGTTAAGCCAGTGGTTGATACAGTACCAGTGGTGAATCATCCGATATTGTATACTGATGGTTCTCGAATGATGAACAGTGTAGGAGGTGCATTTACGGTTTGGTATAGGGATTCTTTTATGCTAGACATGAGATTAAAATTACATGACTATAACTCTGTTTTTCAAGCAGAATTGGCTGCGATAGACGAGGCTATCAGTTGGTGCATCGACTCCCCGCATGATTCATTTCATCTTTATACTGACAGCTTGTCATCAATTTACGCTCTTCAGCGCTTATTTCCATCTAATGGTCAGCTTTTTAATATCTTCAACTCTTTGCGCCTGTTACATAATAAAGTCATATATATTGGCTGGATAAAATCGCATGTTGGAATATCAGGAAATGAAAGAGCGGACATGTTGGCAAAATCAGTTATTATAAATTATCTGTATGATAAAGTTCTACGCATTCCTGCACCAACTTCTATTTTAAAGAGTCATTTTAAAACACTTCTACATGATCAATGGCAGGTTTCTTGGGAAAATTCGGAGAAGGGAAGAGATACTTATGCGATATTAAACAAGGTTAACGATTTATTTCTATGTGAATCCCAGGTGATTGGTTATTTTCTTTCTTCACATGGAGCATTTCCACAGTATCTGTTTAAAATAGGAAAACGCCCAAATAACAGGTGTAACTGTGGTGATGTAGGAAGTATACAACATTATTTGTTTGGACATTGTCCGTTAATGCCTTGTACATTTAAATTCAACAGGAATTGTACACTGAGATGGAACATTCGAAACGTTCTCATCACCCGTTCAAACTATAGAAAACTGTGTGCTATGTACAACGCACTTAATAGGGAATACTCAATTATTAGGTATAAATTTTGATAATTTTTACACTTGTAACTATTTACTTCTATCATACTGTTAATACTCATCAGTGGTTCGCTACGGACATTACGTGGTTTTCTGACACTACATCAAAGGCTCAACATTGTGCCTTTTATAGTAACTGTCCTTTGTCTGACATTTTTGTTGGCGGCGATTTTCTCTTGAGGTCTGAACATTATGGTGATCTTTCTTCAAGTTACTTTTTCTTATATAAAACTTTTATGAACATTTTTCTTTCGAACACTGAACTCATTTGAACATTAGTGAACAGTGAACTTTTATGAACAATTACACTTCATAATTTTGAACAAGGATTTATAGTCTTAACTTTTGTTATACATTTAAGTCACTTCACTTTTGTTTTTATTTTTATTATTATGATGAAAGTAACATCAATTGTTTTTTAAATTTACGATTTACTATGTAAGTTTGCCAGAATATGTGCCTTTTTCCTTGTTATTTTGGGTGCTTTCAGATGTCCGGCATCGGTGATTGTTGTGGGGATTTTCCACCGGAGCGTTATATCCTATGCCATTCTTTGGTTGGTGCTCCGGTCGGGTGATCAAGTACACGAAGAAAAGCTATTACTCATTTTCAAATAAATTTGGTTGTGAATTATGGTGTCAGTCAATCATTTCAGCATTTTACGATTAGAAGTACTTTGCCCCTAAAAGAGTTAACCTATTGAAAGGCTGTTGGACATTATGTGTCCCACTTAATTTTAATTACGAAATGCTACAATGGCACCAGAATTTTTAAGTAAAACTTTGCATTTGTAATGTACGTGAATGAAATACTTACCTTGAAAGAAATTTGCTCGTAAAACGCGATGTCATTCTAGTCCAGGCAATAGAGAATTTTACCTAGCAAAATTAATGGTAGTTCTGGGAATCGGCTTACTTTATGTTTTTTGGGTCGCTGAATCCGCATTTGTAACTTCCCGCCAAAATTTCTCCCGGCAACCCCCCCAAATGTTGGTCCCAAAAAAGGTTTTTTTTAAAAACACCATTTTTAAAAAAACCTTTAGAATTTTTTATTGTTTTAGGGGAAAAGTATCTAGAAATTTAGAAAGTAGACAAAATTTGCAACAAATTAGATGTATGACATTATGACTTAGGATGAAGGGGAAGGGGGTATCTGCCTCGGAACATGCGCACGGTGCAGCGTGCACTTAGTTGAGCAATTCCACTTAACCACTCACACATTTACATTCGCCCTCCCATCTCCCCTCCGAACTTTCATTTTATGGTTTACTTTAAGTTTTTATGGTCCCTGAATCCGAATTTTTAACTTACCCCCAAAATTCCCCCCCCCGAAAACCCTCCAAAATAGTTGTTATTAACTTAAATTTCTTATTGTTTTAGGGGAAAAGTATTACGAAATTCAGAAACTAGACAAAAATTGCAACAAATAGGATATATGACATTATGACGTAGCATAAACGGGGAGAGAGGGGGCTGCCTCGGAACATTCCCCGCGCGCTTTTCTCAAAAACCAAATTTTTTTCAAAAAATCAATTTTTGGGGGGGTTGCCAGGGGGAAATTTTGGTGGGAAGTTAATAATTCGGATTAAGTGACCCAAAAAACATAAAGTGAGTCGAAATCCAATGCTAGTATTAATTTTTCCAGGTAAAATCCCGTACTGATTCGACTTCATAACTTAGTGCACGTAGCGCCACAGTGCATGTTCAGAGGCAGCCCTCCCCCTCCCCGTTCATCCTACGTCATAATGTCATACATTCTATTTGTTGCAAATTTTGTCTAGTTTCTGAATTTCGTAATGCTTTTCCCCGTAAGACAATAAGAAATTTAAGTTAAAAACAACTATATGTGGGGGTTTCGGGGGGGGGGGGGATTTTGGGGGGAAGTTAAAAATTTGGATTCAGCGACCCAAAGAACTTAAAGTAAACTTTACAGAGAAAGTTCGGAAGGGAGATGGGAGAGCGAATGTAAACATGTGAGTGGTTAAGTGGAATTGCACAACTTAGTTCACGCAGCACCGCGCGCATGTTCTGAGGCAGATCCCCCTTCCCCTTCATCCTAAGTCATAATGTCATATATCTAATTTGTTGAAAATTTTGTCTACTTTCTGAATTTCTAGATACTTTTTCCCTAAAACAATAAAAAAATTGATTTTTTTTAATAAAAACCTTTTTGGGGGGACATTTTACCAAAATTTGGGGGGGTTGCCGGGGGAAATTTTGGTGGGAAGTTAAAAATTCCGATTTAGCGACCCCAAAAACATGTACACCCAAAAACACCTTTTTCCAGAACTACCATGAATTTTGCTAGGTAGAGCCCCAATACGGTCTCTATTGCCTGGACTATTCAGTCATCTCAAAATTTTATTAATGAAGTACCGTAACTTTCTACGTATAATTCGGGAGTCAAACAATCACGGTCGGACACCGAAATTTTATTTCACGAAGTATGACTTATTAGATCGCGGTAGCTATTTGCTTCAATTATTAAATAAAATTTCTGGGTTCAAACATGATTGTTTTATCCGCGGATAATACACCGGAAATTACGGTACTTTGCCTTTGAAAGGCCTTAACATTTTTCTTTTTATATTCAGTGTCCATTTATCGAACCAAACCTTTTTCAAACATTCTTTGAAAAGCCTTAAAATCATGAAAGTCGCTTTCGTCATATTTCCGGATAAGCTCCATTTTCTTGCATTTTTTTTATGTCCCTCCGTTGCCAAGCCTTGAAGGGTATTTTTTATAATTTATCACAAGGAGGTTCAAAAGGTATATTTTTTGTTCATAAATCACGGAACTATCATGGAACTATCATATCTTATCATGGTAAATCATAGAACTATCAATAAAGAGGAACTGGCATATTCTTATAATAATGAAGCTTCAACTGTAACCGCTTTTGCAGGGGTTGATTACTTTCGGTGGCAACTTCCAAAGTAAATTTACATGACAATTTTCTCCTAAACACCTTATTAATGCAAAATGCCAGTCGTAAATAATGTCAGAAACATATTTTCATTTTTACTGGTGGAAGTTTATTTTGGCGGCAGTCAGGCCCTTCGTTTCCACCATATTGTGACAACCAATGAAACCACTGATTGTTTTACCAAGCAAGGTGACACCAGTAAGAACTACCAGATATTTTTACCTTATTTGTGAGAAAATATTTCCGTGAATAAGACGTTTAAATAAGACGAAGTTTTGTATTCAATTTTATTGGTGAGAATTTTGCCCCTGAGCCAATCAGAAACTATAGATCCAATTTTTTAAAAAAGCAACCGCCATCTTGTGACAACCTCCTCAGTTACTTGACTCGCCGCTGGTATACAGTACACTCTTTGTCTCCTCCTCTTTATTCATAACTCCATTCGGTAAATTCATAAGAACAAAGTACTCTAACCAGGGGTGCAGTGTCATTGGATGCTGGATCATCTTACAACCAGTATTATTATATAATAAATTTCGCTCTATTTTATCTTAGAACGTTATGCGAGTAAGTAATGAAAAATGGGTATAATAATACTGATAGTGAGATGATCCAACACTCCTCACGCTACACCACTGGTCCAAACACAATATTGTTCATCAAAACTGTGATATTTTATGCTTCATTAATCCCAATTAAAGCATAAAGGCCTAACTGGAAAATCGTCGGATTTAAAATTTTAACCTCTCTCAACGCTTGGAATTTCAAAGGAGGTTGCCCCCGGTTTCTAGAATAAGAATTCATCGTTAAATATTTTTTCATCAGGTTAAAATTGCGCCTGGAAGTAATCACAGATATTGTAATATTTTTCTGTTATTAAAATAGGCAAAACAATACAATAAAAACTTGTGGTGTACGCAGCCTGTATTAACACTACGACGGCCGCGTTTTCAATATACCTAGAACGGCCATGAACGGTAATTTTGACCACTCTTTCGAAAAAACTAAGAAAATGTAATTTTAACTAAAATATTATTAAAAACTCCTTTCTAGGAAACAAATTTAATGACAAACTACAAAAAAGACTTACATTTAAAAAAAAATTTCAAGAAAATAAAACATTTTACATTATTTTACTCTTCCTGGGCAATCTTAATGATATAGAATCCTGAAATCAGATAGTGTAAGTGTCATATTTTTTTTATAATTATAAACATAATATATGTTTTCAAATTTTTTTTCAAAGTCAGCAATTTTACTAATAGATTAGAAAAAATATTATACTGAAAAGTGTAACATACCTCAGTTTATTCCACAAGCAAAGCAGACGGATACTATCCTTTCCTCTAACATGTATGGTCCGCAAACGTGTTTCTGGCATCCCCAGATCTCCGTACTGCTTCAATTTCTGTGCAATATTGTATGTGTTTCAAAATCTTTTCAGTTAGAAAAAGGCGCCAAGCACTGCTTGCATTATAAAAGCTAATTTTTCTTTTAGCGTAAGATGAAAGGCCAGCGTTTTCACGCAAAACATTATGCATTGGCTGTCTTCCAGAAGTAATTTGCGATATGTTCTTCCATATGGTTCCATCTGCGGCTATTACTTCTGCAGAATTATTTTCATCACTATTAGTTTGTTGATTTTTTCTTCTTCCACGACTATTTTTCCGTTCACGACTACGTCCTTGAATAACTTCTTCACCTGTTTTATTATCAGAACTAGAGGATAAAACATGCGGATTTCCTATTCGATGTATTTTGAAATCAAAACTCGAATCAGACTCAATATCATCGCACTCGATATCACTTTCGATATCGTTTTCATCTTCATTTTCAGACGCAGAATTTTCGGATGATAAATCTTGCATTGACTGCACATTTGCTTCTGCAGTCAGAAAGTTCTTCGTGACAATTTTATGAGACATTATTAGAATAATAATAATTATTATTATTTAACTGAAAATATCTGTTCATATCATTTTCAAACAGAAGTAACAAATCGAGTATTGCTTCACTAATAAAGCGATCACTTATTCAGATATTTTTCTGTGTATCTCTGCCGTCGGAGCATGCACGGAAGCAACAGAGACAGGTGGCTTTCATAAACCAGCTGTTTAGCACCCTTCTCCGCCCACATCTATACGTTCTTTGTATAAAAACCTCTTTTACAAGATGAAAATAATGATTTTATCTGACAAGTGTTGAATTCAGGGGATGAAAATAGTGATTGATCCGGGAGGGGCATTTCTCTCGGGAGATGAGAAATGTTCCCATGGAAGATTTGAGATTTTGTGTTTTCAATGGTCAAAAAGTGCCATTTACACACCCGGAACTCTATAATGTACCCCTCAGAGCCACAGAAACCCCTCCAGGGAAAAAAATGCTTTAATTCAACACTGTATCAGGCGCCGGTCATTTTGACCGTTTTTGGCCGTTCTAGGTATATAAGTTTTTTTTCAAAAACTAACTACAATATTTGAATGAAATTGTTTTTTGTATATTTCCAATGAATATTTAGGATAAGTCAAAAATTATCGCAGCAATAGGTGAAAGCAAAACAGAGATATACGAGGTTAAAATGTGTTTACGGTCAAAATGACCGCCTTGGCCGTTGTAGTGTTAACCCATTAACCGCCAAAACTATAAAGTAGATATTTACAAATTTCTCATTGAAAGCCGTTTTCTACCACAAATTCAGTAAGGTAATTTTCGTTTTACTAAAATAACAAAATTTATGTCAATAAATAAGACACTTTTTTTTGTCTAAATTAGTGGTGCCAAAGTAATTACTTTAAGTATGAGCAATTATTTTGAGTGTTGCGTCAACGCAACGTCAGCGGTTAGTGGGTTAAACTATGAATGGACTGTAAAATTTTATTTACCTTGATGAAGTAAAAAAAAAAAAGAAAACGAACGAAAAGTAGATGTAGGAAAAAAGCATCAGTAGTCTGCAATTCAAATTTTAGTAATCGCCATTTATACCAGAAGAAACTGGCTAGTAACTAATGCAAGAAAATACTCACAATTCTTTGTTGTTATCTGATGGTTTGTGAAAGGACGCTGCGAATTGGGAAAATACAATATTTCATTTGAATTCAAAAATATAAGATTTAAAATAACTTTATCTAATTTTGCCTGATTATTGAAAGGTTTTGTAACTGTTGGAGTCCTTATCAGTCTGTCAAAATTTTATTTATTTGAATAAATATCAATTCATTTGAGACTTCTAAGCATTTAGAAGAAATAATAAAGAATACATTTTATAAAATAATATCTCCAACAAATTTATTACGATAAATTCGGCTATGTAAATTTTCGTAATCGGCCACTTATACAAGAAAAATAATGGCTGATAACAAATGGAAATAAAATCCCACAATTCTTTGCTATTAAATGATGATTGCTGGAAGGATTCTGAGCATTGGAAAAATATAATATTTCATTTGAAACCTAAACTATACTATTTTTAAAGCATTTATTTCATTATGGTCAACTAATGAGGGGTGACCGAGTATTGGAGTACTTGCCCCATATGTCAAATATTGCATTTATTTGAATAAATATTAATTCATTCCAGACTTTTAAGCACTTAGAAGAAGCGTTAGAGAACACGTTTTAGAAAATAATATCTACTACAAATTTTACAATTACGTCCAAGAATAAATTCGCTTGCTTAAAAAACTTCAAAATATACTTAAAATATTTCCACTAAAATCATACAAATTAGTATAATAATTATACATTTTAACATGAAAGGTCAAATTTACAATTTATTTAAAAATAAGAATAAATGTACTTTGAATATTTTCCCCGACGAAAGGAACAATCTTGCATGGCTAAATTAAATAATTAAGCTAAACAAATATCCATTTACATGAGTTTAAACGAAAATCCTTGCAACTCAAGAACTGTTTTTGAAAGTGACTTTTTCAGAAGCTGGTAAGACATAGGTGCAATCGGAACCGCGAAGTTTGAAACTGTTTTCACAGCTATTTGTAACACTCTAGTGCACATGGGAAGAATAAAAACAAAGAAGTAATACACTCTCCATAATCTCTTCCCTACTTCTGTTTTTTGGTTTTTATATTAGTGTTGCAAAAGTTATACGAGATTAAAATTGTGAAAAAATTCATCTATAGCTTCTCATAGCTGACAAATATTACGTGTTTTTTTCTACCAATGTTTTTCAAATGTAAAATTTGCTTTTTTAATCGCAGACAATATAAAATAAATAAGACAAATTTTACTGTTAAAATATATTGCTAGCACAAAATCCGCAGTAATGGTTAATTCATAGCTGCCAACATTTTACACTTTTTTGTACCACAAAAATCTAATAGTAAATTTTACCTTTTTTAACCCCTTAACTGTTTTTTTTTACACAATAAATTAAAAATAAGGACCCGGCGGCACTTTTTTTTTCTAAAATATTTGGCTTCGTACGATTGAAACAGGTTATGCCGTTTAACAAACTCAAGATTACAGTTAAAATTAAGTGGTATCAAAAGCTGTTAGTTTCTAAGATAGCAAACTCTTTTTTCCGCGCGACACTCGGGCAGAACAGTTAAGGGGTTAATCGTCGTAATCTGCCGATTAACACGTTCACGCCGGCGCCGATATTCATGTTTTTCACTCTCAGGTGGCGCTCGAATTCATCTTTCTCTTCATCTTGCGGTGCGGCACTGTCGCTTATTCAGACACTGTATGTAATGACCCACCCCTCTCATATTTATTGAATTGAACTCGAATATAACAAGCAAAGTTTATTGTGAATGTCTGAAAGTTTGTAAGAAGTAAGCAAATTAAGTAGTAGCATGATTTTATTGACTTTTAGTAAGTATGATTTTATTGACTACATATGTGCGAGTTTTATATAAGATCTCTTACAATCTGAAGAAATAGGGGCAACATGATATAATGCATTTCTGTAAGGTAGAAGCCACGCCCTTAGTCAATGATATATTTGGAATGAAAACGAGAATTCTCGTTTCCCGTCGTGAATGTATTAAATTTATAATAATGAATTGTTTTTACTACTGAATTTTTGAATATTGAAGTGTGACCCACCTGTAGTGCACGCCGTCTACAGCGCAGTCGAGCGTGACCCACTTGTAGCACACGCCTTCTATGAAACAGTCGAGTGTGACCCATCGGTGACGCACGCCGCCTGATGCCACAGTCAAGCGTGACCCACCGGTGATGCACGCCGCTGATGGAACATTCAAGCGTGACCCACCGGTGATGCACCCCGGTGTGAACGTGTTAAATAAGGCAAAAATGTCTATTATATTTTTCTGGTACAAAACAGTGGAAGAGTTGGCAGCTTTTTTTTACTTTTACTGTCCGAGAGAGACTGCTCAGACTAGGAAGTAAGTCTGTAGAGCATAGATTGTCCCTCCCGGTCCCCTTTATTGAGGTCTAAAAAATAGTAACTGCGTCTTTTATGGAATCTCGATCTGAAATTATCATATTGCGCTGAGGAGAGCCGGGATTTAAGTCGGCGGCTGCGACGTGGCGAATTTACTCAGCAGCCGAGAAGATCTCTGCTCCGCGGTATTCACGTTTTAAATGCACAAAGAATACTGGTATTATGTTATGTAAGAGAAATGTAGAGTCATATTTTGAACATACAATGTATGCAAACCTCCACCAATATATCAGAATGGTAATGTTTGCCTTCTTTATCTTTGCATTTATCTGCAATTAAAGAATGTAAAAATCATTATTTCGAAATACTGGTGATGTTTGAACATGTTGCGATTGTTCAAATTACGGTCTTGTTGTGGCGTGTGAATCATAACAGTAAGTTAAGAAAAACCAAATTTCCTTCAGTGAACAGAAAGGGATGAATAATTTATGCCAGGAACTCTTACAATTCGGTTTGGTGTGTTTCAGACATTTGTATTGTTCACTGTTGGTGATGAATTTTTATTTTAAATAAAGGGGCATGTGTTTCATGCTTTGTTGATTGAAAACCCCTTGTGCTCTGAAACAGTTCTTGATCAATAATTTTCGTTGATCTATTATACTTCACTCTCTTGCTCCTGCCAGTTTTTCTGAATGCTAAGCGCACTTAAGTGTGCAATTTAAGGGGGTCCGGGGCTAAAAATTCTCAAAAAAATGCGCATTTTTTTATTGGCTTAAAAAAATATTGAGCTTTTAGTGTTAAATACCGCAAACCGCATGCTTTTATCTGCATTAGATCCAGAGATATAACACCTTTTGCCTTGAGAAGCGATGCACCAGCTGCTCGCTGACGAAAACCTTAACTCCGTTTATCTCAAAATGAATTTTTTCACGATTTGTCAACTTTAAAATAATATATCTAAAGTTCCTTGCAAGATATATGTATAAAATTTTTAACAGAGATTTTGAGTGATAATTGTGAAAATGTGCTAATTAACGCAAAACTCACTCATAAAATAACTTCATTTTTTTACTTAATTTTTTTTTTATATAAAATTCATAATCAATGTTTTAACCCCTTGAGGGGCGCCGTTTGCAGTCTGCAAACGGCTAATTTTAACACCTAAATGGCAAAGTGGCACCAGTAATTTTTTAGTACAATTCCGATCTCATAATATACGTGAAAAAAGCTTTTAATTATTTTCAAATACATTTGTTCGTTAATTGCGGTGTGAATTAATTATTTGAACATTTTTGGAGCAGAAATGCCTTGCCCCTGAAAGGGTTAAGAAATCCTGAAGACAAATTAAAATGGTACATTTTCTGTACAAAAAAGTATAAAAATTTTGTAAATCTAGTAAGTACTTCCAGAGTTATATGAAAAAATATATATGTTTAAAATTTTACAATTTAAATTTTTTTTAAATATTTAAAATTTTTCAGAATTTTTTACATGCAATATTCTTATTATATTAAGAATATTTCAGAAAAAAAATTCATAACAAAATCTCTATAAATTAAAAAAAATAGAATTTTGAGCCCCGGACCCCCTTAATTACGAAAAACTCATCTTTTTCTTTATTAAGCATAAATATATTTGTATAAATTATCTATTGTAACCCCTTGCGCTCTA
Source organism: Maratus speciosus (assembly GCA_963932465.1). Classification (NCBI taxonomy): domain Eukaryota; kingdom Metazoa; phylum Arthropoda; class Arachnida; order Araneae; family Salticidae; genus Maratus; species Maratus speciosus. The sequence goes on from OZ010787.1 coordinate 438,671,032, forward strand.
GCGCTGTATGTCAATAGCCATCATCAGTGTTGCTGCACTTGGCAGATATATGTTTTTAGAAATTTTGAATTTACACGACAAAAATTTAAATGGTAACTTTCCGGAAATTTATTTAGGGAAAATCCATCATCTTGTAATGCAAAAATAAGATATAGAATTTTCTGGTGAGAATTTGAAATTACTAATAAAAAAAATCATTCAGATATCATGACTTACGCTACAGACGCGATTGTCGGAATTGACCAAAATAGTATGATGTACGCTGCGTAAGTCATAGAGCTCAACAGGTTAATAAAAGAAAGATGTTTGTGCGTCTGCCTGAGCGATGGCAAATAAAATCTACCGAGCGTATTGATCTGAAAATTTGTATGAGAATAGTCCAGGGAAGGTTTTGGTGCACCTTAGACTCGGAATTTTTATTTTTTGTTACCAAATTGAGATATGATTCAAAAATGACTACCGCAAAATTTCGCGGAAGCACCCACTGCGATAGCTAGAATGCTATTCCTATAGCTGCCAACTTTTACGCTTTCTTCTCACCACTAAAATTTTATAGTAAATATTGCCATATTTAATCATCGAAATATCAAGATTAAAGAAGGCAAAAATCTCTCTTAAATTGCAGTGGTAGAAGAAAAGCGTAAAAGTTGGCAGCTATGTAGTCCGGAGATTCCGAAGGAAGGAAGATCCAAACGTGCGAAAGCGGTTTCTTTTTGTTCAGTCTTTCTAAACTCCCATCGGTCGACCAGATCAAAATACTGAACACTATAAACGTATTCCTAAATTACATCCATTTTAGTTCGAAACGCCAAAACCCGAAAAATCCATGCAATTTTTAACCCTTTCAAAATAATTTTTGAAAAAAGTTCGATTTTTCATTTTCCGTTTATTTCGAAGCATCGGGCTAAATTTTAGAGATACTGAAGAACAAAAAAAAAAAAAAAAGAAAAAAAAGAAAAAAAACCACTTAATACTACTGAAAATTTCTTCTCTCCGACAGTGTAATTCATAAAAAAAATAAGAATAATAAACTTTTCAAAAAAATTCGTATATTTAAGTCACTTCTAAGCCACCATTCCATTTTCTTCCACGCTAAACGCAAATAAATATCTGTATTTTAACACAAACTTTCTGCACATTCATTGTATACTCAATTTATATCACGCATAAAAATCTCAAAACTTTTGTATGATTAGAAGTACTTTTACAAAAATAAAATCTACAAATTTTTCTCTCAGAACTTGAATGTGCAGTGGCAATTGGTCATGGTTTTACTATACATATTCACATTTTTGCAGAAAAACTGTACGCAGGCTTTCGAAATATGATATTTAAAACTCATAAAATGTTCGGATGATAAGAACTACTTTGTTTTTAGTATTAAACGACCCTACGCGAAAAGAAAAGTGAGAAGATAACGCAGCCCTTTTACAAATAAATAAATATCGATATTTTTTCACAAGCTTCAGAATTATTATAATTAAAACTGATAACAATTTTAAAAAACTCTGTACAATATTTTTATGTATTATAGGATTCGATTTGAGAAAAAAGTCTGCTCAAAAACGTCTTAATCACTAAATATCAATATTTTTTTTCATGCATTTTTTATAAAGGCTTTGAAACCATTATATTTATGACTCATAAAAAATTCAAACAGTTTCGACGGTAAGAACTTTTTTTAATATTAAATGAGCCGATGTTAAAAAAAAAAAAAAAAAAAAAAAAAAAAAAAAAAAAAATCCGCAGACTTTAGAATTCTTAAACTGCTATTTTTGCCGAAATATGGAAAAGCATATAAAACTCACTAAACCCTTTAGCGGGCGGTGTCCACAAAAAAGGACATCTAATTTTATTTCCAAAACTGGCAAAATGCACCAAGAATATTTAACTAAAATTTTCCTTTTATAAAATACGGAAAAACAAGCAAGTTTTTGTTTTCTAATAAATTCTTTTATAAATTCTGGCATCAGTCCATCATTTCATCATTTTACAAACAGACATACTCCGCGCCGGAAAGGGTTAAAGAGCATACATTTTACTTGCACCCTCTCGCTGCGTAATTGTTTTATCGAAATAGCTTCGCGACTAGCGCCTTTTAAGAATTTTTATTCTTTTGTCACCGGTTTTTCAAAAGAATTTTTTTTATGTAATTTAAATGTGAAAATGCTTCGATTAAATAAGGCAAAACTTACAAACGAAAAATAACTGGTGAGAATTATCAAGAAGGGTTAATTAGACGAAAAAATGCATCCCCAAGAAAATCTCGGGTTGCGCAGCGAGAAGGTTAACACTAGAACGACTGGAAATACTCAAGTGTTAAAAAAATATTTTACACCAGAATTTTTTTTTTCAAAACTATTTAACTTATTTATTTAACTTATTTCTCTGTGGAACAAATTTAACTTATTTTATAAAAAAAATTTCTAGTTTGAATCGCAGTAGTATCAAATGGTAGCGATGAAAATGACCGTTCTGGTCGTTCTAGTGTTAACGCTTTGAGGATCAAAGCACTTCTGTTGCTAAAATGTTAAAATAACTGATTGACACCGGGATTTATGAACAAATTTATTTATAAGTAAGTAAAAGCTTTTCTTTGCTTACATTATAAAAAGCAAAATTTTATTTCGAAATTCTGATGCCAATGTGGAATTTGGGAATTAAAATTAAGTGGTACATATATTGAGGGTTCCGAAAACTTCTGTCGCATAATGTTCTTTCACGCTTACTTTTTTAAAATTCAGATTTCTTCATTGGCACCACTTTTTTGAAATGGTGAAATTCCCATTGTTTTCACCTTAGTGTGAAATGCAAAAACTTTGCGAATTTCATCGTTTAAAAAAAGGGGTGCTAATGAAGAAATCAGAATTTAACCCCTTAACGGTCGAATTAAATTACGGTTTAAAAATTCAAATTGCTTATTGACACCACTTTTATGAAAAAGAAATATTCACCTTATTTAATGACAGGTAAAACGATACTAAAATATAACCAATTTCACTATTTTATGAAACTGGTGGGAATCTAACAACTTGAGTAAAAGACACAGCCCGTGAATATGACGGGGGCGAGAATTAAGGGGTTAAAAAAAGTAGGCGTGAAAGAACATTATGCGACAGAATTTTCCTGTACAACTAATATTATACCGGTGCCCTTCAAGGGGTTAAAACGATGCATTCGGTTTTGTAAAATACAGCCATTGTGAGGACTCCGATACGATGTTCGTTTGAAAATATTTACGTTTAACCCTTTCAAGTCATTTCTTTTAGTAAAATAGTGAAACGAATGATTGACACCGGAATTTACAAACGAATTTATTTGTAAATAAGTAAAAGCTTTTAATCGTGTACTTGATCAGGGACTTGATCACCCAGCCGGAGCGCCCACCAAATTTGGTATAGGCTATATGCTCCGGAGGAGAATCCCCTCCACCACCAAACGAAACCACCGCCAAGCCAACAGGCCCGGAAGAACCAGAAAACGGCAGTTATTCAAAGAAAAGATCAACATACCAATCTCAAGTGAAGTCACTTGAGATAGATACAGAAAATAAACAATGAAAAAGAAATTACAATACAAGTTAACAGACAAACTTCACAAACGAAGTTTTGGCTTGACGACATTCTATATATAACAGATAAAAATGTTCTTGATTCTAGTAAAGTCCACTAGTTCATAAAAAGTAATAACGAATTAAAAAAGTCAGTTACTTTAACTGGGAACTAACACATACATTGCAAAACAGCAAATGTGCACCACCGGAGACAGAAAAGAGTCATCTTTTAGAAGCATCTACCACCGTATGTCAGGGCTACAAACTATAAATGTATATTTTAAGAAACAGAATCCTAGTCTATTTAATCCAAACTGTTAATCCAGTTGTCTAACCAAAATAAATATTAAAATTCTCTACCAGCACCAATAATCTGTAGAACATCAATCCAGAAAACTTGAAGAAACTTGATGAGGATTAAAAACACGAGTCCATAAGAGAGAAATGTCCTTGAATGAGAAATGTCCATAGAAAAAGAAATGTCCCGTAAAAACAAAAGTTTATTAAAAATGTGTTTAAAATTGATTGTCCATTAAAAGTGAAATGTCCAGTTTTAAGATTGTTCATGACAGGATTCAATAGTTTTGATAAACACAGTAGTTTAGAGATTACTAAACTTAAGCACCAAAGCTTGAACACTAATTTAAAAAAAAAAACATAGCCACAAATCAAGCTGTAACCAGAAGAGCAACAATTTAAAAATGTATAAAAAATAAATGAGCTGTAAATCAAAAAGAATACTTTATGAATGAAAATGCCATGTTTAAGCTATTGTAAATCTTTTTAAGTTTATCATAATTGAAGAGCTAAGTGGAAGAACATGTTAAGTAACAAAAATTACATTTGAAGAAATTTGATGGGAAAGTTTTTGTTGTCAATTTTAATGATTTATTTTCTGTTTGATACCATGTGTTTAAAATATCAACAGGTGTGGTACTGAACTCTATCAAAAAAACTTATTCATATTTAATTTTTAAATATTAAAAAATATTAATATTATTTACACTATTAAATAATAAAATATTAAATATTAATGAATAATGTCTTAAATCTTCAAGGCTAAGTAGAATTTTGGTATTTTAGTTTTACCATGTGATAGAATACCTGATAACGCCTTCGTACAAAATATAAAATAATTTTTTAAAAAATGTAGCATAACATGTTCTTCCACTCAGCTCTTCAAGTGGATCTCGAATTGAGGATGTTGTAAATGCTCCATTCCACCGATCTATTACGATGGAAATAAAAATGAGTATCTGAGACCTGGCAACTATCAAAAAGATAATGGCGTACATCACCCCTTCTATGACAAAGACATCTGTCTGTATCCCTACGTCCTATCTTATATAAATAGGTTGGGAATGCACCGTGAGAAGAATAAAAGTATGCACAGATTTGTGAATAACAAAGATAATCTGTATTTACATGTCTTAATAAACTGAAGGTGTCCCTACCCTTGTCACTATTATCCCAATGATGCTGCCAGTCAGAAATAATCTTCCTTATCAAAGCCGAATTAAGATAACTTATAGGTATAGGTATGTCTTCTTCTTTATCAAAAATTCCATCCATAATCACAGATTTTGCCAGGTAGTCTGCTCTTTTATTCCCCTGCACACCAACATGGGCCTTCACCCAGCCTATATGGATAACTTTTTTATTCAATAAACGTAAGTTAGTAAAAATTTTCAACAACTTGGAATCTGTAGGAAATAATCTCTGAAGAGCGCTGTAAGATGATAAGCTATCAGTGTATAGATGGAAAACTTTAAAAGCTGTAGATCTGCACCAGTCAACTGCTTCTGAAATTGCCACCAATTCGGCTTGATAAACTGAATTAAATGACCGAAGTTTAACTCTGAAATCAAATATAAAAGCTTCATGATAATAAAGCTGTAAAGGCAGCCGCAACACCTTCATTCATCTTTGATCCATCAGTGAAAATTACTGGATGGTTATAGACAAGAACCGAGTCAACCACTGGTCTTACAAAGTTGATATTATGTGAATAACAAAAATACGGATAATCATATGACTTAATGTTGTTCATCAACCTACTAGAATTCACCAAGATATCATTAATTTCCATGGAAGAATTACCATGTATCACATTATATTTTAGTGAGGAAGCCGAGAGTTCCAGATGCAAAGGAGGCGTGCCTGCTAACACACAATGTGCATCCGTTGATGTTGTACGGTAAGATTTTATTATTGAAAGTAAACACATTCGTTGGCAAGATGATAGCCTTTGTAGACCATGATACTTCAAATCATTATACCAGACTTCGTGGCCATAACTAATTTGTTTCTTAAGAACGTTCAAATACCAAATCTTGATAAATTCAATAGAAAGACCTTGATCCCTTATCCGAGTCTTTCTTACATTACATGTAAATCCTGTAATTTTTGTTCTGACTATGTTCTAATGTTCTAACCAGTTAAATGTGCTGTCTAACATAAAACCGAGATACATAATGTTATCTTTTACAGGAATTCTTCTATTAATTAGTTTAAAAATCGGTCTTCTTTTCTTTAGTGTCTTTGTACCAAAAAGCATGGCCACAGTCTTATCTTGATTAATTGATAGATTCAAACGAGCACAGGCAGTAACAAAATTTGCCACATGGTTATTCATCTTGTACTCCAATGACGCTCTTGTATTTGGACCATCTGTAACAATTGTATCGTCTGCGTATGAAAGCATCCATTAAATATGCATCCATAAATTCATATCCATTAAATTATATCTACTCTGCTTCAATATTTCATCTGCTACAACTGACCAGATCAATGGCCCCAAGCAAGAGCCCTGCGGGCAGCCAAAGAAAATCCTGAACCAGCGGACACCCCGGAGAAATCGAAACCCAATCTGTATTGAAGAAATATAATTTTTAAAAATGCTCTTCAAATAAACAACTATTGGTAAGTTATCAATCATCTCCGAGGCGATCGACCAGTCCAGGACATCAAAGGCCATCGAGATATCGAAGGAAACGGAAGCGCAGTACTTGTATGTTGTCAACTTTTCCCTTATCAAATTCCTTAAAGAAGCCATTGCTGTCAATGTACTCTTTGCTTCGCGAAACCCATGTTGGTTATCATCAAGATAGTTTGTATTTTCCAGCATCGAAATTATTCTAGTTTTCAACAGTCTTTCATAAACCTTTCCCAACACAGGTAGCAATGTTATAGGCCTATAGTAGCGTGGTAAAGCAGGAGGCCTGTTTCTCTTCCTGAAGAATACTATCAGACTCCTTTTACAACATGTTGGAAAATGAGCGAACCTTAGGCAGGTATTAAATATGCTGAGCATCAAAAATCTAAAATTTTTGCAGAGATTTTTCACAACTAAGGCATCTATATTGTCCTCCCCTGGAGCCTTATTATTTCTTTGCTTTTTTAAAGCAAAATTTAATTCACTTGTTGTAAACAACCCCAAATCTGAAGGATCTGTATAATCAACATCATTTATAAAATTATGAATGGAAGGCGGTATACCATTAATCTTAAAATGCTCTTGCATCAATGTAGCTGCAACCTCATCATAACTATCAAAAACTGAAAATTTTTCAAGAGTTTTAAAAGGCAAATCAGCATATTTAATAGATTTTCCAGAGACATATTTTTATAGGTTGCCGTAAGCATCCTCCGTTCTTCTACAGAAATCTGTCCAACCAACCCTCTTCGCACATCGGAGATTCCTCTTGTACTGCCGACGAGCCAAGACATATGTATCCCTGTATTCTTCCATATCCAGATTTTTCCGATCTCTTTTGTAAAGTGCATTCACTCTATTTCTCTCAACCTTCAACTGTTTTGTATACCAACTCGTTCTTGGCTTATGAGATAATTTACCTAATTTAAAGCTTCTTTGCATGATATGTTTAATATAATCATTAAAACTAATTAACCAATCTTCCAAAGCAGCAACATTATGAACTCTTTCTAGTGTATCATGCAGTAGATCAGTCTTCTGTCTAAAAAGTCTATTGAACTTTGCAAAAGATTTATTTTTAGTTTTATATGTCGTTATGTGACTATAAAGAACTTCCGGTTTAAGATCAAAGTTAATATACCTATGATCGGAGAATGAGAAAACTCTATGAATAACCTGCCAGTTATCCAAGAGCGGAACAATATCAGAACCAGCCAGCGTTAGGTCCGGACGTATAATATAGTCGTAAAATGTCTCTGTTCGATCATTTTCTCTAGTGTATCCCAGATAATTCAAGGGAACATTAAAGTCACCACCAATTAACAGTCGTGAACAGTTCGTATAATAATTAATCCAGGGAGACATGTCTCTACCAATATTACCAGATGGAGCACTGTATACTTATCCAATTATCATAGGACCTTGTAGCAATGTTATCGAAATAAAAATACTATTTTCAGATCTAAAACTTACAACACATGACATGGCTTTGTTAGTACACAAGATTGCAGCAGAGTTAGAAAAAGAAGAGAAACACAACCAATCTGACGAGATTCCAGAAACTGCTCCCCCATACACATAAGGATCTTGAAAGAGAAAAAAATTACATCATTGCTCTCCGCATAGCGAGCCAAAGCATCGTTAGCATCGAAGCAATGATGTAAATTTATCTGAATGAATAGCACAGAATCGGAATAGGTAGAACTTAAAGGGACCAGTGTTATAAACGTCTGGAAAATAAGGCCTCTCTGTATTTCTTAAAACAGGGACAGTCGGGACTGTTGGCACGATGTTCTGAGTCCACTGTCTCATCATCATCTTTTTCCTTTAGACAATTAACACAGGCCTCTATTACAGATTTACAGTCTATCTGACCATGTTCCCCCGCACATTTCGTACATTTTAAGCCACCTGAACAACGCGACGCCATATTACAATACTCCTGACACTTATAACATCTCATAATCTGATATACTCCACCACTCTAAACCTATCGAAATCAATGCATAATCTGCGTCGCTCTATCAAGCTGGCAAAACTCTCATCATCTACGTCCACTACCCAGTTTACCTTACCAGCCCTTTTTGGAATCTTTCTCACCAGCTCCAATTCCTTATCATCATCCAAACCCGAATCCTGAAAGACACTCCTTATAGAATCCATAACAGAATCCTCCGAAGTATCCCGCTCCAAACAAAGTAAAAGAACCCTCTGTCTACGTCGTCTTGGTGTAACAATTTTGACCTTGTCTCCCCATGGTTCTAATGTCCTTTTGATATTATGCGTGTCTTGTCTTGACGTCACTTTAAGAACAAGTTGACACGCCTTGGTCAAAACTACATCTGTCAGTTTGGGAAAATCCTGTGTCTCCTTTGAAACCTTCCTCAGATCCTCTCTGATATCCTCGACCGTACCTTCTGTAGGCGTCACCACAACAGAAAAACCAGTTTCTTTCCTTGGAGACTTCTTCTTCACACCCAAACGTTCTGAGATGGAGTCCGATGTTCCCGATCGTCTTTTCAGCAGGGCATCATATGCCATACTGTCCGTCACCATGGTCTTTAATTTTACCTCGCTTGCCACATATTCCCTATGAGCCTTTACTAATCGCAGGTTGACATAGTCCATGCATTTCTTTACAACATTTAAAATCTCTCTCGTCACTTTTCCAGCCCCGCTTTTAGCCTGCCAAGCTTGAAAAGCTTCATACATGTGTGAATTGACTTGTTGAATGGCAGACGGAAATTCGGCATCATCCAACTCCTTGAAAAAATCCTTCAACTTACTCATAATTATCCACAGAACACAAAAAATCAGAAAGAGAAACACCAAAAATACAAAAAACAACAATCACCGGCAGTGCTCAACTAGCTGGATACAGACAAAATTTCAGCATAAGTAAGAGAGCTCCACTGACCTGAAGACAAAAAATAAAAGCGAAAACAAGACAAAAGCTAAGCCTCTATAAACAAAAATGACCTAGGCAACTCGCCGCTTAAAAGGAATCACCAAATAAATGAATCAACGGATAAATGAATCACCGGAAAACGAGTACAAACACTAAATTTTAGATATACACTTGACATGTGACCAGCCCTCCCTTGACATGTGACCCAGAAAAAAGTCAAATGTCAGAGTAACAATATACAAAAAAAAAATACCGACCACTCCACCAGAAAAAACACCAATGACTTAATAAACTAACAGAAATTTCAAAACTTCAGCACTCCATCATAATAAAACTCCATAGAAACAAAAGAAACAGAAAAACAACTCAACTCCAAAACACAGCAGAAAAACAACTCAACACAACTCAAAATACAATATGGCGATAAAAAAAAGGACACCGAAACGCCCACCAAAAAATGATAAACGGTCAAGTGCGAGCATTACTCGCGCACAGAGGGTTCCATAGAATAAATATATGAATTTGTAATTGTATTATTAAAAAAAAAAAGTTTCTAAAAGAATACTAAGACTTTGTAAAAAAAATATACAACGTAGGGTTGGGTATAACTGCATATATTAGAAAAGTGTAATCGGGTATACCATGAAAGTTCAAAGAGTTATGTAACCTAAATAATATCAAATATAGCTATTCGTATGACTCTTTTTTTAATATTATCCTAATCTGTTTATGATGAACTTAATTCGGTACTGACAATAAAAGCAGTGCGCAGTTAAACTTCATTTGGCATTTCATGAAACTAAATTCAGCGTAGTAATAACCTTTATTTCTAAAGTGTAGCTAAAACAAAACCTTTGTTCAAAGTTTAAATTTGGCATTGTGCTAAGCGCGCTTCGAATTCAGGCCTCAAAGTTGCAACGCCGCCTTGGTCAGTGCCCCGTTTTGACACATAGGTGTTTAATTAACTTTTAAAGTCACTCGAGGCGTATTGAGACATACAATTAATGCAAACTATCGCGAATCCCACAGTATTTATGAATTCATTCTAATTAAATCTTTCGAGGGCGATGCCCTTAAAAAACGGACACCTAATTTTAATTCCAAAACAGACAAACGGCACCAAGAATATTTAATTAAAATTTTCCTTTTATCGTGTGCATGAAAATAAGCAAGTTCGCATTTTCTAATAAATTCGTTTATAAATTCTGGTAACAGTTCATTATTTCATAAGATTATAAATAGAATTACTCCGTGCTGGAAAGGATTAAGTGGTCGAAGGCCTCTTAAAGCTTCAAAATTTAAGAAATTTTAATTTTTTTAGATGTTAAACTCTTATCTTTTCTGAATATTTTGATATAATTGTTTCCTTGATATTCCCATTAGAACAGAAGTTTTGGTTTTTAAAATTATACCCACTCAATAGCTGAAGCGGCGTTTCCGAAACTTTAAAGTCATTATTTTCCAAATGGCGTTTTTGGGGCATAACGCACAGGATACCCCAAAAACTTCTGAATAATTTTTCATGAAATTTTCAAAACATATATTTCGTGTTAGTCTGTATAAACTGAACCTAAAATTTCCTTTTTATTGTTCCAAAAAAAAAAAAATTAGGTGATTTTACTGTTGCAATTTTCAAAATTTTGTATTAGCTGAATGCAACATTGCATTAAAAATATAAAAATGCTTTAAATACAAATTTATTTAAGTTCAGGGAAATTATTACAATCTGAAGTATAAGAAGGCACCAAAATTTTCATTCTAGATGCAAGATTTATTTTGTAATCCTGCGCGTAAACTGTTGTGCCAATTTTTTGTTCGACAAATGTCTAACAGTTTCGAGCATCCTGTTAATACTAATTCTGTATCTTGCAATTTTTTAAATACATGTAACGAAAGAACGTACTTATATCTTTCATCCCAATTAAAATTGTGTTTTAAAATCATAAGCATTTTAAGATATTAAATGTTGAAAATGGTCTTTTTTTCATTTTTTCCACTTTTTAGAGTCCCGAGACCCCTTAAATTAGTATGTTTTTAACAATTTGACGTTTATTGCTTTTATACTGTTACTGGACATTACATTACACATATATATAATTAAAAGTCATTAAGTAGGCATAGAGTACGCCGCCCCTGTCCTTGTGTATGTCCAAACTGAACGTACATTTAAAGGTTAATATCTCAGCTAATTACCGATGATTTTTTTCAAAAATCATTATCAACAATGCTTTTATTCTTCTGCAACGATAGGTATATTCAGCGATGCTCAGCAAATTTTCTGAATGCCCGTAAATCGAAATTTGTGTATAACAGAAAAAGGCTAATTACTCAAAAACTATGTGACCTAGGGTAATCGCTATAATTTTCCTGCAATGTTTATATTAACGTCTATTACCTCTAATTTTTTCATAATTTTAGTTTCAGTAGATTCAGAATTAGATGGAGGGGAACATATTTTTGCGCTACATTTTCAACAATATCTTTGAAAATATAATACCGAAAATTAAAAGGAATGCATTTTTGAGTTCAGCGTTACAAAAGCTTTCACAGGATACCCCACATGATATACAAAGAAAAGATTTTTTTTTTTCAAGTAGCATAATTAGCCTCTCTACTTTTTTACTAAATACATTTATGAATGTTTATTAATCTGAAAATATGTGGGTCAATGGTCTTTATTGCTACCCCGAATTTGAACTTTCCACGTTCCATAGTTTACGAGTAAAATGTCTGTGACAGTCAGACAGACGGACGGACAGACACAGGAGTGATCTTATAATGGTTCCGTTTTTACTTTTTAAGTACGGAACCCTAAAAATGACTAAAAGTACAGAAATAAATGGAGAAGTGAAGCAAGACTGGCATGAAAAGAAAGCTATTAAAGGTATTTATACATGGGAATCAAAAATTAAATAAAATAAATGTTAATTATTAAGATATAAGTTAGAAAGAATAAACTTTGGCACTTTGCATACGCGCGTGGCACGAAAAAATAAACTAAGTGCTCTAAGAGCTTAAATAATAAATTTAAAAAAGAAATAAAAACTTAAATACAATCGCTAAATATTAGAGAAGCCATGCATATGTAAATAAGTTTAGAAAAAAGAATATTTACCACTATTATGGACTTTGAAATCAGAGCTCAGAAAAACACGTCATTTAATTTTGATGGCGGCAGGGTTTTTCTTTATTCGAGTACTAAATAAAACGAAAATTTTCAAGCCAAAATTCTGGTGTCAATGTTCCATTTAGGAATTAAAATTAGGTGGCCTAAAAATGACCCACCGCCCTTGAAGGGGTTAAAAATATAAATTCTTGAAAATTCAGGTTACATATAGATCATATTCAAAATATTAGAATAAATGAGAAAAAGTAGTAAGGAAACAATATTTTTCATTTTTTTTTTATACTAAGTAAATACAATTAAATTTCTTATAAATTAACCCTTTGTGCTCGGCATCTCTTACACAAATTTTATTCGACCGGCATCACTTTTTTAAAAGAAGTTTCGTTCAAGTACACAATTTCAAATATGCTCTGATTGAATAATGTACAATTTATTTTCCTTTATTACTGGTGCCGAAAACAAATTTTGCAAAGAGAGATTATGTCTCCGCAGCGAAGCCCTCGAGTGCGAAGAATTAAATATAGAGTGTTTAGATAAGATTTTAACATTTACAAACTATAAAATACAGTACAATAAATTAGGTATTCAGCTTTCTGAAACAAATGAAAATATTAGAATAAAATTTAGATTGGTTCAAAATATTAGAATATTTTATTTTGCGCAACAATATTGCCTTATGAATATGAAGTAAATGGTTGTTAATATTTTGGAGCATCCCCTTTAGCTTCCATAACTGCGTATAATCGATCTTGCATACTATAGGGGAGACTAGGAACCCACTTTTTACAAAATGATTTTTAATTTTTTTAAATATTGAACGTAGAATAAAGTTTTATATATCATTTTATTCGTTATACAATCAGTTATCAAAATAAAATTGCTACATATGTGTAATATATAGCAAATATGAAAAATGCTCGATTTTAAATATGAGATAATAATAGGACAAGTCTCCCCACATATGGGAAGCTTGACGCACTATATGGGAGGGTTGACCCACTTTGTTTTATATTGAAATATTGTGAAGGGAAATAAAATCTGTTTAAAAAAAGGCAATATAACTTTATGCTACACGCTTTAATTATTATAAAAAAATTTTTAAATATGATGCTTAAACAAACCTGTTTAGACGCAATCGCAAGTCAGAGGAGAAAAATTTTGTTTTAAACAGAATTTCGCCTGAGCATGTGTAATTGCACATCCGGGAAAATGAAATTTTAATATTTAAGACAGTTAGAGACAGGTTCCGTTTTCATAGGGTTTCATGTATTATTAAGCCCGGAATTGATAGCCACTCCTCCGCTTTTTTTTGTCTCCTTTTTCTACTTTTTGTGACCTGATAACTCTGTCACATAGTTTGGCTTCATCTCACAGTATTCATGCTGATGAAATTTGTCTACATAACTTCCAAAAGTTTTTCGATCAATGCTATGTTCTTTTGCAGCCGCATGCACACTTAACTGATCTTTATCTTCTGTATCTCTCTCAGTGGCAAAGTACTTTCAGTACTAAAATGTTGAAATAAATGACTGGCACCGGAATTTACGAACAAATTTATTTAGAAATAAGAAAAAGGGTATATTTCACATACATGTTAAATGGAAAAAATTTTAGCAAAATTCTGGTGCAATTGTGGCCTTTGGGAATTAAAATTAAGAGGTTTCATAAGCATACAGCTGCACCTGATAGGTTTAAATCTGCTGCTTTCATACTTTCTAGACCTTTACACTGTTTTTATCTACATATTGTAGTAATATTTAAATGGAAAAAGTTCCTATCAACTTTCCCACTTATATTTTATTTTTTTCTTGCAGTGAATACTATAGCAAATTTTCACATCTTTCTTTAAACTAAATATTTTCTTTTCCATCACCCTATTTTACCGTGGCTTTACAGAATAAATATACATTCTTTTTTATATATAACCATTCACCTTTCATTATGCATAGTGTATAATAAAAAGATTTCATCTGGTCAACCCTCCCTCACATTGACTGGGCTAAGCCTCCCCACATAGCCCTTTTCTAAAGAATAGCACATTGTTATGTTAAGCCTAACTTACGGTACAATCTGCCTGCCATGAAAGCTCTATATTTCTGTATTATTTAAAACCTACTTACTTAAATTTCTATGATATATTTTATCTAAAAAAATCTTACAAAATATTTCTAAAAAACACAACTTTTAGGTTCAAAAAGCCTCACAATTGATTTTTCCACACGTATTTCGATTATCTTTTTGAAACAAAGAACTGTTGTTTGAGCATTCCGGTAGCTTTGGTTGACGCCTAATGATAAAACTCTGAAATTCTTTTAAATATGAAAACTGATGATTGGGTCAAACCTCCAGTATGGTCAACCTTCCCTAGTCTCCCCTATACAATATGTTTAAAAAGCTATTCAGTCATTTCATTCTTTTAAAATTCCATTTATTTAGAAACAGTTTTTAATGAGCATTGATATCTTATAAGTAACCACCATGCCATATTTAAGAATTCTATCCCGAACTTTACCACAAAAATCGAAAATTTAAGAATTTTTTTGCTCCTGCGAACATTTCTATCAATATTAGCCCAAATAGACTTTATGCGTACCACTCACTCAGTTTTACTTGAAGAAGGATTTTCTTGGAGTTTTCTCCTCATTATACACCATAAGTTTTCGATGGGATTAACCCTCTCGCTGCGTAAGTAATTCTTCGCGATGAGCGTCTTTTAAAGAATTTTTAATATTTTATCACCGGTTCTTTAAAGCAGAAAGTTTTGACTATCGTAATCGGGGAAAATGTCCTGCTTAAATCAGACAAAGTTAATAAAGTGTCTAATTAATACAAAACCAAATAGTATTAATTAGACAGGAAAATGCAAGCCCAATTATTTCTCGGGTTGAGCAGCGAGAGGATTAAGGTCTGGTGAGTTTGGTGGCCAAGGAAGTACCTTAATGTTGCGTTGGAAGAATCAATTCTTAGTTGACACCGACGTATGCGGTGACCTAAATCTTGTTGAAAGATGAAATAAATCTTCTGATGATGGAATCATGTGATATTCGTAAATTTCTTGATATATCTGAGAGTTAACCTTTTCGCAAACGATGTATAACTTTCCAGGTCCTTCTGCACTCATGCAACCCAAACCATGACTCTAGCAGTATATTTTACGGAACGTTAAAGGCATTCTTTATCAAATGCTTCTTGCTTCATTCTAAAAACTCGAATACCTTGATTACCATATGAAACACAAAACATACTTTCATCACTAAATAATATATTTATCCAAACTTCTTCGCTCCATCAATGTCTTGATTTACACCAATTCAATCTTATACGCTTTTGTTTTGCAGTCATGAGGGGTTTTGTTTTCGGTACACGAGAATCAAACTTAAATTTATGGAGACGTCATAATGTTGTCGATGTCTCCTCTTCTTTCCATTTTCGGTGCAAGAATCGCACACTTTTAAAACGGTTTTTCTTAACTATACGCTTCAGTTTCCTGTCATCTCTAGCACATGTATTTTGGTTTTCGGCCGCCATTTCGGCGATTATTTTGAAATTTTCCATTTTTTGAATATTGTGGTAGTATTTTACTAACGGTTGATTGCGAACAATGTAAATAATCCGCTATATAACATTGATTTTTACCGTCCCTATACAAATCAATCAAACGAAGTTTAATAGATTCAGGAATATCACTCACAGGACCCATTTTAAGATGAAAAAGCAAATAAACTGCAAAAAGAATACTGATTTTAAATAAAATCGTATGAATTTAATCAATTATGCCATCAGTCATGAAATGGTGATAATTAAAGGAGAATTAATGTGAAAAACTCTAATATTTTGACTTTTCAAAATATTTTTTTTCAATTGGTCTTTTCAAAAATGATATTAATTTTAAGATAAAAAATAAATTTAATCAACAATAAGTTTTTAATAAAAATGTCGTTTGCATATTTGCATTAATAGATATTAAATTACCAAACGATACTTTCAATTTGTAAAAGAAAATTATTATTCTAATATTTTGTAGATGAGCTGTACATAAAGTCATACAAATTATTGTTTATTTAAATTATTAATACGCAGGACCCATGCAACGCCGGACGGGTAAGTTATTTCATTATATGCTGATGTACTTCGATGCCTGTAAATGGCACTAAATGACAGTAGTTCTTACATAATTTTATAATTTCTGTTAGTGATTTCATTAAATTAAATCCGAATTGAATTGTAAGAGCTTACTGCCTGTTCGTCTGACTTAATCAATAAATCGATTCTCAAAATCAGTGGATTAAGTGGCTTAAAATAGCTTCAAAACTACGTTCCTCATAATATTTTCAACGTTCGACTCTAATTCAATTATAAATATATTCCGAGAGTTCAATTTACTTGCAGGTTACTCAATTACCATTGTTTCGAAAATGTAGAATTTAACTACGAGTTAATTTGACTTGTTCTATAAACACTTTATAGCGAATAGCTAAGAAAAATGAAGATAACCACGACTTCAAAAATTCCACGGTAACTCGGAAGCGCATTAACTTTTCTCATAAATTTCATGTGCCGAAATTTATAGTCTGAATTATCGAATACACAAGATTACTAAAGCCCCAGTGTTCAGTTTCAAGAAAGGAATCTTAGGGCACTTTTACTACTCAAAACAAGATGAAATTTAGACAACATAAATTTCATCTGTATTTGACATTTATAGCATAAAAAACTATTCAATCCATCAGATAACGCTGTAGCACGAATCATATTTATTTGCATAAATCCAACAATATTATTTCATAATAATACCATTCATGTAACAGCGCAAAACCAAGGCCATTAAAATTAATCGTAGAATTTAGAGAAAGCAGTTTGTGCACGTGGTTAGTAGGGAATTGCTATTTTGGCCTTATTTTAAATTAAAGAAATCCGTATTCATACCGGAAATTGCGGGAGAAAAATTTTCACTTTAACCCTCTCGCTGCGCAGCTGTTTTATCAAAATAGCTTCAAAAATTGCGTACTTAATTCCTTCGCGATGAGCGTCTTTTAAGAATTTTTAATTTTTTGCCTCCGGTTTTTCAAAACAAAAATTTTCGTCTGATTTAATCGGGAAAATGCTCCGATTAGATAAGGCAAAATTTACAATAAAAAGTAACTGCTGGGAATGATCAAGGCGGGTTAATTAGACTGAGAAAATGCATCCCCGATGAAATCTCGGGTTGTGCAAATTTTGCTACTTTTACGTTGCCCGAGAAACTCTCGGGTTGCGCAGCGAGAGGGTTAAGTAATCACAAAACCCCTTTCATTAAATAAAGAAAGAAATTCTGAATAAAAGAAATCCAAACTGGCAACCCTAATGGTTAATCATTTATTAGTAAACCATGCCTCTGTAAAAAAAAACACACAATAAAATGGTTCTGCATATTCAAGAGACAGTGCAATAGTACCAGCGATGTCAATTGGAAAGGGTTTTATTTAATTCAGGAATCGTTCACTATTTAATCTGCTGTTAACTCTTTCAGGGGAAAAGTTCTTCTATTCGTAAAATGCTGAAATGATTGAATGACACCAGAATTGATTTCTTAGAAATCAAGTAAAAAATTTTCTTTCACGTGCGTAACGAAAAGAAATTTTTCATTCCAAAATTCTAGTACCAATTTTGCATTTAGGGTTTGAAATTAAGTAGTCCAAAAATGAACCGCCATCGTTCAAGGGGTTAAATAAGGCAGATATTAGCAATCGGAAATAATGACAGATTCCTGATTAAAAAAACCGCACAACTGGAAGCTCTGATTGTCAAAAAAAGGGAAAAAACTAGACTTAAAAGAATCCTAAAACGTTACAGAAATAAGTAGCCATTTGAATGTGAATTCAGTTGTTTATAGCAAAAATATAACAGGGTTCGTACGGGTCATTGAATTTCCAGACTAAGAAATTCTTCTGTACCATTATTTTCTTATAGGAACTCTCCCTTTAAATAAGGCGAAATTTCGCACGTTTAACTAGATTTATTTTTATATAAAAAAAAAAAAAACTGATATTTCGCCTTGAAAATAACGGTACTCGTACGAACCTTTTATAACATGGTTTGAATTTACGTGTTCTAGTTCACACGAGTTTCACAACTATAGGTTACAAGGTATAGTGAAGTAAATATGTGTTATTTAACCCTAGAACTACCGGAAATTTTATTCAAGTTTTATAAAAACATTCTACACCAGAATTTTTACTTAAAACTATTTAATTTGTTTATTTAACTTATTATTGTCTGATTTATACATTTAGTTTGTTTTGAAGAAATTTCTGGTTTGAATAAATATTTTGAATGTACATGTCGGGTCCAATGGACCCGTCTGGTAGACGGAAGGTTAATGAGAATACTTATAACGTCTCTTACCGGTAAAATTAAAAGTTAGAATGTGGTTCTCGAAAACAATTCAAGACATAGAAAAATAGTTATTTACAAAGTTAAAGAGCAGCATAGACAGACATGTAAATATGTGAAAAGAAGTAGAACGTATGGAAACACCAGGAGTGAATCTTCCTATTCAAACCCTTTGTCATCAATAATTTCTAGTAATTTCTTCTAATAAAGTATCTCGGAAGTTTTAAAGATTAAATCTCGTGATGTAAACTATACGGAAAATCTTATGGGGGGGGGGGGGGGAAAGTATGCCTAAACAGGGTATTTACTAGAAAAATTCTTTAACAGAGATCATATTGCCATTTCTTGGCACACACAGTTGACATTTTTTTCGGAGCATTACAAAAATGACAGCAAAATAATTGCACTGTCATATTAATTCAAAATTCAGGGTTGAAGTCTGCATATTTCAAAGAGATTCATATATTTTCTCGGAAAATTTTACAAATAAGACAATGAAAACTATATAGAAAAAACCTGTAAAAAAAAGCATGCTTAGAATAAGTAGAAGGATTATCCACTGGTAAAGAGTTCGATAGTTTTATGAGCGCTTTATATAAAAAACCGTGTAATTGATATAACTGAAACGCATTAAAATGTGATTTAACCCTTAAATGCATGGTGATGCATGTATGCATAACTTTTTATTTAACTCTTAGTAACCACTATATTGATATAGAAATATTAATCTTGTAAATAGTAAAAAATTTGCTACTAAATAGAGTAAAAAATCTATCTTAAAATTTATGGTGTCAAATCTTTAATATAAGAATAAAAAACACAAATGTAAAAGAATAATTCATGCATTTAAGGGTTAAGTTTTATAAAATAAGAAAATATATAAAATAAGGTATTTAGATTCATACTTATTATATTTACTAATTTGCAATATTTTAGTTTTTACTTGTATTTCAGATGTGCAACATAAGAAAAGGTTGGCGTATTATAAGAAAAATGTATGTCTGATTTTTTCATTATTTTTCCTGTGTAATAAACCTTTCTGAGAATTATATAATCTTTTTCAAAACAAACTAAAAAATCATGCATTTAACCCCTTAACCCTCTCGCTGCACAACCCGAGAGTCTCTCGGGGAACGTAAAAGTAGCAAAATTTGCGCAACCCGAGATTTCATCGGGGATGCATTTTTTCCGTTTAATTAACCCTCCTTGATCTTTCCCACCAGTTACTTTTTATTGTAAATTTTGCCTTGTCTAATCGGAGAATTTTCCTGATTAAATCAGACGAAAATTTTTGTTTTGAACAACCGGTGACAAAAGAATAAAAATTCTTAAAAGACGCTCGTCGCGAAGGGTTTAAATGCGCAATTTTTGAAGCTACTTTGATAAAACAATTATGCAGCGAGAGGGTTAACGGTCATAATGAACTACGGTTTAAACATTCAAATTGCTCATTGGCACCACTTTTTTGAAACAGAAGTATTCACTTTATTTAATGACAAGTAAAATGATAC
Source organism: Maratus speciosus (assembly GCA_963932465.1). Classification (NCBI taxonomy): domain Eukaryota; kingdom Metazoa; phylum Arthropoda; class Arachnida; order Araneae; family Salticidae; genus Maratus; species Maratus speciosus. Next base: position 438,691,438 of record OZ010787.1, read on the forward strand.
CATGATAAAGCTAATTACACTATTTTATAAAACTGGTGGGAATAAAAAAATTTGAGTAAAAGACACAGTCCGTGAATATCACCGGAGCAAGGGTTAAAGGTTAAAAAAGCAGTAAATATATATCCTATATCCAGTGATGGAACAGTGGCCCACCAGAGAATCAATTGACACCACTAAATTTTAATAGTATTCTTCGCCTTATTTGGGAACAGCCTTTCGGAGATTTTCTAAAGAGAAGATTGCTATTAAAGTTTATTGGTGACAATCGACCAACACCTGCGCTACTGTTCCATCAGTGTAAATCATATTAAAACAATCCAAACATCTTCCAAAAAATTGCCCTATTGGGGGAGAAAAAAACCAATGCTTATATACCATCTCCTTTAACATATAAAGCTTTTAATATAAATCGATAGCACATTTTTAAGAATATCTTTTACAAAACTGCTACATTTAACCTGAAAACACCGATTCTCTAAATCTATTAAATTATGCGAAAACATACATTTTCAGAATTTCAATATAAACTATGGTTACTTTACTAATCACGTAAATAAATGACAAACTTAGTTTATTATGACAATGGTGACTAAATAAATGACTGTACTTTGGAAAGCGAATAATTTTTCCGATATAATATTTTGTAAACAAACGAGTGTAACAATAAATTATTTCTTGTTCACTTGTTTCCCTTAACATCCGAACATTTATGAATGGAATGAACAGTTGTTTTCTAAAAGTAAATTATGGAAAATCATTTAGAAATTCACGCCTCTCACAATGGACTATTCATTAATTTCAAAATCAAAGTTGTTGAATGTAATTTATGCCCTCCAAACGTTTGTCGTTACATAAATTAAGAAACATATTTTTCAGTTAAATTTTGTAGGAATAAATAATAAATTGATAGTATTATTCTAAACGTTGTAATCTATATTCAACACAAACTTAACACTACTGAAAAAAATCACGGTTGTTCAACCTTTTTACTTCTTCATGATACATTTTCAGTGAAAAATTAGTCGAGTGTGTGATTATTAACAATAATTGTTAATTGAAAAAATGTAATATTTGACACCTTTTGTAACAGAAATTCCATTAAAATTATTCAACCGATGAGTCATAACATTACGATTAGTCACAATATATTGTGTTGATTCGCCCCAACGCTGCCATCGAAATACTCAAGGCCAGAGGACACCAGTTGTGACTATCATGGCCGGTTCGAGTTCGATGATATGGATGAAGAAAGAGCACAAGATCTGATTAAAGCAGTTAGGTCTAAGCAGTGATATTATTAACTAAGTTTAATATGTACATTGGACGAATACATTAGCAACACACCCACATATAATATAACTTAATAATAATCTTCAGGATTACATATTTCACTCGTGTCTGTTCGAACACATCCAAGAATATCTCGTCTCTCTCCCTGGCTGTTGCCATACCGAGTTTTCTAAAAAGTCTTCGGACTACGGAGTATAGGCGACTTTCATACCTTCCCTCCAGTTTCTACATGTTGGACGTGTCCCACACTGTGAAACTACTCTTAAAAGTCCTATCACAAGTCTTACTTAAAAAGTCCTATCAAAAGTCCTAATTAAAAAGTCCTTTACCTGTCCCATCGAGAGCCTTTACTTAAACTACTGATATATATAACTTCTTATACACTATATACTAAAAATATACATATTACCAATACACATTATACAACATATAATTATGAAATAATACAAAATATATACATATATATTTTTTTTACTCATAAATGCGAGATAAAGCATCTGCCACTACATTAGAACTTCCTGATTTATGAGCAATAGAAAACTGATAGCGAGATAGTGCCAACGACCATCTCTGTAATCGAGCGTTCTTAGAAGTTCCCTCTGTTAAGTATTTTAGGGGATTATGATCAGTATGCAATATTATGGTGGTTTCATAAGTCCACATTCGGAATCTCCGAAGAGCCCAGATTACAGGATATGCTTCTCTTTCAATTGGGCTCCACTTTGATTGAGCTGGAGTAAGCTTTTCGTTGGCAAAGGTTATGGGCTTTAACATGTCGTCTTCGTCCCTTTGCATTAAACAGGCACCAATACCCGCTATGGGAGCATCGGTGTTTATTTCGAAAGGTTTGGACATGTCTGGGGTATAAAGGTTTGTAACTTCACATAAGCTTTCCTTTAACTTATTGAACGACTTTTCAGCATCTTCTGACCATGGAATATCATTTGGAACAGTTTTTCTGGTCAGATCTGTCAAGGGTTTTGCAAGGTTAGCATAATGCGGAACATATTCTCTGTAGTAGTTACATAGACCTAATATGGATCTCAGTCCTTTCTTCGTTTTGGGAGCTTTGAGATGTTTTATTACTTTTAGCTTCTCGGGGAATAGGTCCATGTTTGTCTAAAACCACAATATGTCCTAAATATCTGACTTCAGATGCTGCAAATGAGCATTTCATCAAGTTAGCTGAAAAATTCAGAGATTTTAATGTTTCCAAAATTTCTCTTATACGATGCAAATGATCTTCCCAGTTAGAAGAAAAAATTATAATGTCATCAAGAAAACTTTCTGCATAATCACTATGCGGTCTCAAGGTCTGATTCATTGTTCTTTGAAAAGTAGCCGGAGCTCCAGACAATCCAAAAGGCATTACTTTCCATTGGTATTGGTCTTTTGGTGACACAAAACTGGTCAATTTTCGACTACTCTCTTCTAGAGGGATTTCCCAGTATCCCTTTAAAATATCTAGCGAGGTCAAATATTTCGCTGAACCAGCTTTAAATTTTAGGTGTCGGAATTCTGCATAGGAAAATAGGAGATCTTGGTGGCGGCATTTAACTCTCTATAATCTACACATAGTCTGATTGTTCCGTCCTTTTTAGCTACGCACACCAATGGATACACTATTTCCGCAGAAGAAGGTTCTATAAGATCTTTCATTAGTAATTCCTATATTTGGTTTTCTACATTAGCTTTTAAAGTTTCTGGTGCTTCATAAAAATGTGGTTGTTTTCTTACAACACCAGGTTTTTAATTTATGCTATGTGAGTCAACTTTGGCTCTCTTCAGTTCGCCATCAAAACCCACTCTATATTCTTGGATAAGTGCTACTAGTTCCTTTTGTTGTTCTGGTGATAAATTGCTTGAACTAATATTTTTCTGCAGTTCTTCGTCAACAACACTGTGTTGTTCTATCGGAGCATGTTGTACTTCTCCGAACTCTTCATCCACTTCATAAATAACACCAATAGCCCTAATCGGTTGAATATACTTTCTTAATTTGTTCTGATGTAGATGTCAAATACTTCCGTCAGGTAGTTTGACTGCATAGGAATGCACTGATATTTGTTGAACTATCTCTCCTGGTCACTTCCATTTTGAACACAGTTTATTAGTGGAATCAAGGATTAGTACTACTACTTCATCTCCGACGGAGAATGTTGCATTTTTCGACCTTAAATTGTGATGATGATCGTATCGCTGTTGTTGGGTTTCAGCCACGGTCTTTGAGTATTTTGCCGCATCTTTTAAACGTTCCCGGAGTTTCTGCATATAATCTGCTACAGACTCTCCAATTCCTTGGGGAAGTACCACTTCATCTTCCCAACTTGATTTCAATATAGCTAATGGTCCTACAGGTGGACGACCGTACGCCAATAAGAATGGTGAACACCAGTTGTGGCATTGGGGACTTCTCGGTATGCCCATAACAGAAATGCTAGTTGTGTGTCCCAACCTCTACCATGAGAATTTATGGGATGATGTATCATTGATTTCATTGTTTCCACCCATCGTTCAACCAATCCATTTGATTGTGGGTAACCTTGAATAGAAAACTTAGGGACACACCCCAATCGTTTCAAAAGTTCTTTTATCAATTTTGAAGCAAAATTTCCTCCATTGTCCATGGCAATCATTCTAGGAATTCCAGTTCTAACAAAAATTTCAATAAACGCTTCACAAGCTACTTTTGCTGTCAACGATTTAATAGGAATTGCTTCAGGCCAACGACTTTGTTGATCCATAACAGCCAGAACATACCAATGGCCCCCAGAGAACTTCGGCTCAACTGGTCCCAAAATATCTGCATTTACTACTTGAAATGGGAGTTTTGGTCTTCCGATCGCTTCGATAAGTGTTCTGTCCGTTACCTTTGTTTTTCTGCGCATTTGACAATCATGACAAGCAGCGCATAATTGTTTTACTTCTTTTTGTATTCCTCTACAGGCAGGTACAACAAGTTGAACATAAATTTGTCCTCCAACATTGCCTATATGATACAATAAACCGGATTCTACCCAATAATTATTTTTCTGCCTCTTTGCATCTTCAAAGCATTTTTCTAATGTAGAACAAGCCAATTTCTCTTTTTTTCAACAGTTGCGCTTGTGAAACTGAAGAACTTTCCTTCTGGTCCTCGCTACAAACTTTTTCGGGCAAAACAGCTGCCTCGACCGGAGTAGGAATCAGTTCCAAATCTGAAGCTTCTTCGTTTTCATCTTCATTATTTAGATATGTTTCCAGTTATCCTTCTGGACACCTTCCCTCCCCATTTAACACAGGTTTTTCTTTGTTTTCTTCAACCGGGGGGATATCTACCTCATCCCCTAAATACAACTTCTGCTGCTTTTTTAACAGAGCGAAAACCTTGGGAGTGATCAAAGCTTCTTCGTGTAATCCTTCCACTACCGTAACCTGTACTCGTACATACGGAATAACCTCGTCTTCTGTCCGAAGAGTGAGCGGGACGGAAACGAAATTTTCTTCTACAGGACTCCCTATTGCGGGTCTCAAGAATACTTTTCCACATTACTGTAAATACCCTTCCAGCACCACCGACTTCCGCAGCACTGTAATCTCCCCACCACTATCGATGATTCTCTGAAACTTCTGGTTAACGATTCCTAGATCTACCTTAAGGAGTCTCCCATCTGTTTCTTCAACCGGAATATTCACATTCAGACAAATTGCATTTAGGCCTTTTTTTTCAAGATCGCTTTTCGAAGTCTTTCCTCCATCTTGTCTTACTGTATTCAATTTGGGACAATACTTCTTCACATGCCCTGCCTTACCACATGCGAAACAGTCATATTTTGTGCGAAATTATCTTTTATCTCGTTGCACTCCGAGAGATGCTTCAGTCTTGGGTTCAGATTTCGGTTTACCATATTCATCATATCTTTTTTTATTCCGAACTGTAATTATTCCAACTTTGATTTCGAGAGTTAGATAATTTTTCTTTGGAAATACTTTTCTTTTAAAACTGTCTGTAATGCTTTCGTAATCATCAAGTTTTTCTTCTAATTCTAACGGAGTGGTAAATGCGAGCCAATTTTCCAAGAAATGTTCGCTTATTTTCTTATTTCCACAGGCACACGAAATTTTAATTGTTCGGCTCACAATTAAATATGACGTATTAAGTCTTTTAATTGCTGAAAAGTGTTAATATTTAATTCTGTGGGCTTCAGTAAAATAACTTAAAAGCTCTTGTGTATAATTCCTCCTTGATTTTTCATGCGTTTTGTGATATCTGTAAAACATTGTTTCAATTTTTCACTGTTTAACTTGTATCGCTTTAAGATAAGAGTTTTCACAAAAACGTAATTAATTGCAGCTTCCGGGGGTTCTCTAGCTAGCACATTTGCAAAATACACCGGTAAAACTGCCAACAGCTAAGCTACCCAGTCTTTTTTTGGTACTTGTGCCATTTCCGCTCTTCTTTCAAAATTTATCAAAAATAATCCCATCTCATCACGTTTTTCATCAAACTTCGGGACAATCTGTGCTAATTGAATTTTTGGAGCCATCTCAACTTTTGATTCATCTCTTTGTTCCGTAAATTTCTGTAATTGTTCCAGTTTTTTCAATTCCAGTTCATGTTCTCTCGCTTCCCTGGCCATTCTCTCTTTCCTTTCTTCTTGACAAATTTTTAATCTCTCACTTACTGAAGTATTTGATCTTCCCTCTCTACTTTCTTTTTCCTATCCTCAATTACAGAACTCAAAAAGTCCTTAACAAAATCTTCATCATATACTTTCACTTCTAGTATAGCCTTTTTCAGCTCTGCAATTTTTAAATTTTCGACATCCTGAACACCAAGTTCAATCGGCACTTGCTGTAAATCTTCTTTTCTACTACCCCGGCTTAAGTAAACAATACTTCATAAACAAAATTTCAAAAATCGAAAAAAAAATTCAACGATACTCAAACTGTATCTACCCTAATTGGAACCTTCCCTAAGAACGCCTTAAACCAAATTTAATTTAAACCTGAACATTCTTTTGTACATAACCCCCTCAAATTGAATGAAATTTATTTTGTTTAAATACTTATATTATCATTACTGACTAAATTCAAACACATCTGCACAATAATAAAAAAATATATCCCGAAAACAATTTTTGCAATAATTAAAATATACTTTTACCAATATTCCAAGTTAAAAAAAATAAATAAAACATTTGTGTTCTAACAAAATAAGAATTTGTCAATGCTTTGCTTATTAATTTTTAAATACATCCTTCAAAAATACATAATATATATTATCATGTTTTGCTTTTAACACTTTAATTTCTTATTGAATTATATTTCAAAAGGAACCAAATATTTATAAATCACAATCTTAAATTAACACCTTTTAGTTAAATTAAATTCTATCCAAGATATGAAAATCTTTCTTTTATCTTGATTTGAAACTCAAATCAAATCTCTATATTTCCTTTCAATTTGTAAATCGAAAATAAGCAACAACAACGTAAAACAAACAAATGCTACAAATTTATACATTGCCATTTTCACTGAAGAGATTACTGAACTTTTATTTCATAATTCAATCTGAATAAGTCATAATATAAGCATTTCTGAATAATACGAAAAAAAAAAACACTTCCTCTACATACTTTGAAATAGCACCTTTTTATCTTAATCACAAAGATAAAAGAATAAATAAAAACATTTGAAAATAAATCTGTTTCATTCTCTTTTTCCCTACAAACGATAATTCCCTTAGTTAACACTTTTTTTTTCAAAAAAGTTTATTCTTAACGAATTAATAACTTCACTAAACTGTTGTGAAATTTTTCTACAAATGAAACTCATTTTTATGCTTCTTTTTCTTTCTTTCTTTCTTTTTCTTTTTTTTTTTAACACAATAACTAGAGTATATTTATTAAATAACAAACTTTAAACTTTCACGCTAAACATAATTATTTATAAACACAGTTCTACCTGAACATTCTATCTATTTATTCAGTAATTAATAACCATAATAAATACCATAATAAATAACTCTGCTTTCATATTACTAGCAAGTCAGATAAACAATAAAAATGTAAGTCAAATTCCTAAGCCTTACGACACAGTGCAACATCAATAATTATTTGCTTTTCAAACTTAATTACTGAATAAAATACCATATTTATTCTATTAAATGAATAAACATTAGCCCGTTGTTTCGAAACATAATATAAAACATATACACATTAAATAACCATTTTAATAATATACATTTAAACTAAGCTCTCGATGGATTATAAAAAAAAAATACCTTTATGATAGCCAGACCAGCCATCGAACTCTTCTTGCTCTCAATCAAATACTATCGAAACAACTTTATTGCTGTTCACAACACCATTCCACGATGCCATTTAATACGGCAATAACACTGCTTATAATTTTTAAAAGTTGAAGACCATCATCCTAGTCGACTGCGACATTATCATGGCCGGTTCGAGTTCGATGATATTGATGAAGAAAGAGCACAAGATCTGATTAAAGCAGTGAGGTCTAAGCAGTGATATGATTAACTAAGTTTAATATGTACATTGGGCGAATACATTAACAACACACCCACACATAATATAACTTAATCATACTCTTCAGGATTACATATTTCACCCGTGCCTATTCGAATACATCCAAGATTATCTCGTCTCTCTCCTTGGCTGTTGCCATTCCGAGTTTCCTAAAAAGTCTTCGGACAACGGAGTATAGGCGACATTCACAGTGACGTCATCACTAATCAACCGACTTCTCATTAGTGTTGGAATTCACATCGAAACATTTTGAATAGCAAGTTTATTTTATTATATTTATGGAATATCTATCATTTTATAAAACAATAATAACTATTTAAACTTACTGGTGAGAATTTGGAATCCCCCAATAAAAAATCAGGCAGATGCGGTAACACTGTGGCATTACGCATCTGGATGAATTTTTATTTAGGGGGATTCCGAATTCACACCAGTAAGTTTAAATAGTTATTATTGTTTTGATAAACATTCCACCAATAAAATAAAATAAAATTTCTATTCAAAATTTTCCGGTGTAAATTCCAACACCAATAAAAAGTCGGTCGATTACTGCTGACGTCACAATTTGTGTCCTCAGGCCTTGAGTATTACAATGGCAGCTGCCCCAGCCATGCAAATAATTTGCATTTCTTCTTAGGAGAGGAAACTGAAATTCCTGATAAGTGCCTGAAGGTACAGTTCGTATATCAGACAATACATCTGCATTTATTCGCAGCCAAGTTTGCCAGTTTGATTTTTTAAATTCTGAAATTTCACTTTCGCACCAGAAATTACATATAATATTCTTTTATTGTATTTAATGACAACCAATTCGTGTTTGCTTAAATTAAATTTTTTTCTTTCGGAATTTCTAGTGTGAATTTTAAATTTTTAAATAAAAAAACTGCCAATCCGGCAACCCTGTTCGCAGCAGGGTTGCTAGGGTGGCCTCCATTATTATTCAAAAATTTGAGGTTCATACCAGATATTAAGTATTGTATGTTTTGCTTTATTTAATGACAAACATTTTGTGACGGCATAAATTAAATATTCTTTTTTCGGAACTTCCGTTGTGAAGTTGAAATTTCGGAATAAAAATGGAGATAAAACTGGCATCCCTGGTTCGTAACAGTAACGGCTCGTCAAGGGTTCACAATCAGTTCACTACTAGAATTTTAGCATATAAAATTCATTGAACTATGAATAAAGATTAATTCTTATATCCTCAAAATAGTGAAGCTTCAACTATAACCGGTCTTACAGTGGGTCGTTACCACCGGGCAAGCTGCCACCAGTAAATTTGAATAGAAATTTTCTCCTTATTTTAATGCCTTATTAATTCAGGATTTCAGTCATAATTATAGCCGAAAAGAGATGTTTACTTTTACTGGCGGAAGTTTATTTCGGAAGTAGTCAGGAGCTGTTTTTTCGCCGTATATTGACAACCTAATCAACCTCCTGTGAGTGTCAATGAAATTCATTATAATACACAGGCCAACTTCCACCAGTAAAAATATATAGAAATTTTTACCATATTTGTGAGAGAAATTTTGCTATAATAAGCACCTAAAATAAGGTGAAATTTTCTATTGAAAATTTACTGGTGGAAGTTTGCATAGGTGGTAATCAAAAACTGCTTATACGGCGTAAAAAATCAGAGCTATTGTGTGGCAACCTCCTCATTTGATTCACTCGAAACTGGTAGACTCTACACTATTTGTCTCCTCCTCTCTATTCATAACTCCATTATAAAATTTGACATTTATTTAGTCGCGGAGTGCTCTACAATTAGACAAGGAGAAATTTAGTATACGAAATTATTGGTAGTAAAATTATTGTGAACTCCTCGCGAACTACTACTGCTTCGTAGACCGTTCGCAATAAAATCACATCAAATGTGCATAAGACTGGAATAACGTCTTCTTTCTGAATATGAATACAGCTTTTGGAACAGCGGTCAACTAAAATTTAAAAATTGCATCAGATTCAATTTTTTTAAATTATAACGCTTCTTTTGGCATTTTATTTTTATTCTTTGAATCAAATCTGGCTTGAAAAATGTAGTATTTTAGTATTTTTGTTAAATCTCCGTGGATTTAGAAGAAGTCATAAATTTGAGGATGCTAATGTTAAATTCACGTGACAAATTTTGATCTATATCTTACACAAAAAATCCGATAAGTAAATGTCTTTAAAGTGATATGCACTCTGAATAGACCCAAATATATATTATGGGCACTTTTTTTTTATTCAAAAGCATAATTTTAAGCGTCAAATTCATAATCACAAAATTTATCACTTATGACCCACATCATTTTTTTTCATTAAAAAGTGAGCATCTACTAAAACATGGCTTTCTAAGCTTACAGTTCCTGCCATTGATTATTTTTCGAGATCTACGAATTTTATGTTTCGAAGTCGTTAAAAGACCGTATTCTGCTGCCGTTAAAGCACATAGATAAAAAATCAACAATAGCAATTAGAAAATTTATGTAAAATATTGCTATAAATAAAATTTTGGAGATGAAAGTTCCTCGTACTTTATTTCTGTACCTTGGAACAAAAAGGGCCAATGTCCAAAATTGAGAAATTTGAGTTAAATGCACGAATGAATTCAGGATGCGATATAAAGTAATTGTTAAAATAGCCAAAGTCCTCCAAATATTAGATCATTGAAAACAAAATATTTTCTCGAGGCCAATGTTACTTACTCCTGTTAATTCCTCAAACTTAAATTGGGTTTTCTGCCATTTGAGAACACCAGTATAATTACGGAGAAAAAATTCTTGGTAGGTTTCGGTAACAATTGGAAGAAAAACGCATTTCCAGGTAAGTTTGTACGAAATTTATAAAGGAGATTTTTCTTTTAAAAATAGTGGTATTCGAAAACGGGACCAAGTGGGAGCCCTGTTTATGCCAGTGTTGCCAGCGGGCTACTTTTTTGTAAATTCACATTTCTTGTTTGGCACCACTTTTTGGAAATATTAAATTTCCCATTGTTTTCGCCTTAATTAATATGTCATTAAATAAGGCAAATTAAAAAGATTGATGCCTATCAAGAAATCTGAATTTCAAAGAAGTAGCACACTGGCTACACTGCTTTATACATAGACAGTGGTGGAAAATTGGCGCAGAGGAGGAGCCTATTGACACCACTAAATCTTAGTGGTATTTTTCGCCTTATCTAATGACAGAATTTCTGCGTTTTTATTAAGGTGAAGAATACTATAATATTTTAGTGGTGTCAATAGGCTCCTCCTCTGCGCCAATTTTCCACCACTGCATAGATTCCCTACAATTTTACTGATGTCAAGGTGAAAATAATTTTTTGCTGTAATATGTTATTTAACTTTTATAAAATTTCAAAAATTGCATTTTTATTATGAAAAAACACGTTATTCCTATTCTAATGGCACCTTTGGTGTGATTTTATCGTAAATGGCTGGAAATGAAGGCAAGTGCATAAATTTTAAATACCAACCGTACATTAAGGTTGCCACTTTGGCTTCCGTTGTTGTTCAGAAATTCCGAATTCATAACAAAAATTCCAAATAGTGATTTTTCCTTTATTTAATTACAGACATTTCGTGATTACTTAAAGTAAAAATTCCTCTTTTGGAACTTCTCGTATAAATTGAGAGTTTTTAAATAAAAATAATTCCAAACTGTCAAATCTAATGTGCATTGTACGAAACATAGAAGATTCAACATATTCAACAGACTCTGTTGAAATTGCTCTGTTGGAATTATTCAGTGAAGTATCAATACAATTTCTATACTTTACTTTTTTTATGAATCCTCAATTCATCAGCTTAAAATATGCTGATTCTGAACAATCCGATATCTATAAATTTATCCTTATCAAACCAAACTCCCCTTCGAAATTCCATAACTTCCTCATTAGACCTACAATGATTCAACAAAATGGCAGCTTTCATGCCCATCGTCTCTTACAAGCCTTTCTAATTCGTCATGAAGAATAAAATTTCAGGTAGGTGCACTCATTTGGTCACGCATGAATTGTCATAAAGTTTAAACCCTTAACAGTTTCATTTTTTGACACAATAAACTAAAAATAGGAACGGAACATCATTTTTTCCAAACTGGCCTCCAAAATTTACGGAACATGGACTAGATATATTGATTGTACACGGTTTGTCGAATATCTACCAAAATTATTGGAGAATTTTTCTTGAACTTCTAGGATGTAAAAACATGTTTGATTTCATATTTCTCGGTGAAGACTTATTCGGGGTAGGGGGGGGGGACATTTAGGGCGTTAATAATAAATTTAATAATAAAATAATATTTGCGTTCACCTATTTAACAAAAAATGCTGAAAATGGTTTGTCACTGTATAAATGAATGTTTGGATCTTGTTCAGCGTTTGTGTGCATTTGCGTAAGCATAGCTCTCATATTCGTGTAGATGTTATTGTGTCTGTGAAAAATTCAGAAGTTTTTGTTTATAGCATACACAGTTTTCAACCAAATTTGACACAACTTTTCGAAAACCTGACAAAGAACAGTAGCAACAGTATACTGCAATTAAAACATGAACATACTGAACATTTGATGGGATATGGGCATTTGTATGAAATAATTTTTAACTGCAGATGCGTGGAAGATTATAAAATTTTTATTTTATAATTTTGTAGCCAGGTATTTAACCCAATAACTCCCGAATTGTTTTCTTCGTTAAAATTTCAATTTTGGATTTCCCACCACTTTTAAAAGAAGAGTATTTTTTATAGTATTTTATCACGGAATTTCTCTCATGAAAGAAAGTACATATTTATCTTCATATTTACTGGTGTGGAAAGCGCTTTCTTGCCATTAAGTCTAGCGATCTAAAAATATCCCACTGGGCGTTAATGAGTTAAGGCTACTTATATTAAAATACCAGTCAAATATCGCGAAAATTCACAAAGATGGGGGCTGATATGATGAGTTGCTTTCTAAAAATAGCTTTATTATAACACAATTCGTACGGGTACCGTTATTTTCAAGGCATTGTATCAGTATTTTTTAACTAGAAAAATAAATCTAGTTTAATCGCGCGAAATTTCGCCTTATTTAAGGAGAGATTATCTATAAGAAATTACTGGTACCGAAGAATTTCTTAGTCTGGAAATTCTCTTTCAGAATTTTTATAATATTTGACTGGATTTTTAACAGAAGTTTCCCAAAATAGCAGACTACGAAATTATGGAATAAAAATTTTAAAATCTTCCACGCATGCGCAGTTAAATATTATCTCATACAAATGCCCATATCTCATCAAATATTCAATATATTCATATTATAATTGCAATATACTGTTGCTACTGTTCTTTGTCAGTTGAGTAAAATTTGGTTGAAAACCCTGTATGCTATAAACTTAAAACTTTTGAATTTTTCACAGACACAATAATATCTTCACAACGTTGAACAGGTTTCAGTATTTTCTGTTACATTACATAGGTGATCGCAAATATTATTTTATTACTAAATTTATTATTAGCCCCCGACTTGTCCTCCCGACTAAATCTTCACCAGGAAATATGAAATCAAACATGTACTTTACATCCCAGAAGTTCAAGAAAAGTTCGCCAACGATGTTGGTAGATATTCGACACACCGTGTACAATCGAAAGCATTCAGTAAATGTTCCTTAACTTTTGGAGGCTAGTAAGTCTGCCTTGTATATTAAAAAAAATGTCTGAAATTAATAAAGCAATAAATACAGTTAGAAATTAATGGTGTCAAAGCTTTTAATAACGAAATATGCAAACTCTTCTTGACCGAGTGGCGTTCGGGCAAACTGTTAAGCCTTTCGAGGGAAAGCAATTACGTCTCTGTAACCTTGAAATCACAACAGAATTTTTAATTTTTTTATTTGAAAGAAGGAAAGCCATCTTTCAATTTTTTTCACTAAAGTTAGCATAGCTCCCAACTCTTCTGCTATTTTGTACCACAAAAATTTAATAGAAATTTTTGCATTATTTAATTGGCAGATTATGGCGATTTAAAATATGTTCAAATTTACATCAAACTAAGTTATATTTACTTAAAGTGATAAAATACTTTTAACAAGGCAAAAAATTACCTTTATTTATTAGTATTAGACATATGTTTCATTGCTCCGATGGCAACATTCTCAATAATAAATATGATACAAATATTTTCGCTAAAATTATTTTAATTTAAAACAGGTAAATAAAAATCACGTGAACTCAAGCATAATGAAATTAACTGCAATATTAAAAATTTATATTTGTGAACGTGAATTATTTAATACTATTTTTTCATTTTTCTGTAGAGCATCTCTTTCCAAATTTTAGGAAGTTCCGTGGAGGCTGAATCATTGCATATATTCTCACTGCGTAAGAAGGTTTCTATTGATTCACGGATAATGGATTGCAAGTAAAATCTTTATAGATAAATTGCTCTACTATTTTTAAAATTAATCTGTAAAGACTTCGTTTTCTTGTAGTTTTCTTGTTGTATTTGTTGCAAATGAAGGTAAAAATAAGAAATAAATATAAAATATCCATTTTTAATATTGCAGTTAATTTCATTTTGCTTGAGTCCGCGTGATTTTTGTTTACCTGTTTTAAGTAAAAATAAATTTTGCGCAAATATTTGTATCATATTTATTATTGAGAAAAAATTGAGTTGCCATCGGAGCAATAAAAATGTCTAATATAAATAAATGACGGTAATTTTTTGCCTTATTAAAAGTATTTTATCACTTTAAGCCAGTGTTGCCAGATGGGCTACTTTTTAAAAATCAGATTCTTGATTGGCACCACTTTTTTGAAATGGTAAAATGTGCCTTATTTAATGGCATATTAATTAAGGCTAAAACAAAGGGAATCTTACCGTTTCAAAAAAGTGGTGCCAATCAAGAAATCTGAATTTAAAAAAAAGTGGCCCACTGGCAACACTGCACTGGGGTTGCGCAGCGAGAGGGTTAAGCAACTGAGGAGGTTGTCACAAAATGGCAATTAGTTATTAATTTAGTTTCACGCATTCAAGTGATTTTCATATAGTTAAAATTTACTACAAGATTTTTGTGGTCCTAAAAAGCGTAAGATGTTGGCAGCTATAAGGGAGGAAAATTTATTGAAAAATGCAAAATTAAATCTATTTCAAAATTAATTGGGATATAAAATATCTCATCAGCCCTCGAAGGAATAAGGGATTAACAACCGAAAAGTGTAGTACAGAAAAAAGCATTGAATCCATTCTTTAAAAAATAAAAAAGAAAAGTGCCCAGCTAAACTGATGGCATTGAGCTCACAGACTATTCACACTAATTGTATATTATACTCTTATTTTAAAGAATAATGCCACTCACAAAAATAAGTGAAGGGGAATTAGCCCCCGTTTCCCCCTTTATACTTAACCAGTGAACCTCCAAATCTAATCAGGAAAGCTCCTTATCATAATAAACCGGTATACCAAATTTGGAGCAAATCGAATAATCTTGCAAAAAAAAAAAAAAAAATTATCTAAATTAAGGTGGTGGACTAACCCTTTATCCTTAACCAATGAATCGCCAAAACGAATCAGGGAAGCTCCTTAACATAATAAACCGGTATACCAACTTCGGAGCAAATCGAATCATTCTGCATGAAAAACCCATTTATCTAAATTAAGAGGGGCGGGCTAACCTCCCTTTTCCCCCTTTACCCTTAACCAATGAACCCCAAAACTAATCAGGGAAGTTCCTTAACATAATAAACCGGTATACCGAATTCGGAGCAAATCGAATCATTCTGCATGAAAAACACATTTATCTGAATTAAGGCGGGTGGACTAACCCTGTTTTTCACCCCTTTATCCTTAACCAATGAACCCCCAAAACTAATCAGGGAAGTTCCTTAACATAATAAACCGGTATAACAAATTCGGAGCAAATCGAATCATTCTGCATGAAAAACACATTTATCTGAATAAAGGGGGTGGACTAACCCCGTTTTTCCCCTTTTATCCTTAACCAATGAACCCCCAAAACTAATCAGGGAAGTTCCTTAACTTAATAAACCGGTATACCAAATTCGGAGCAAATCGAATCATTCTGCATGAAAAACACAATTATCTGAATTAAGGGGGGTGGATTAACCCCGTTTTTTCCCCTTTATCCTTAACCAATGAACTCCCAAAACTAATCAGGGAAGTTCCTTAACGTAATAAACCGGTATACCAAATTCGGGGCAAATCGAATCATTCTGCATGAAAAACCCATTTATCTGAATTAAGGGGGAGTGGACTAACCCCGTTTTTCCCCCTTTATCCTTAACCAATGAACTCCCAAAACTAATCAGGGAAGTTCCTTAACATAATAAACCGGTATACCAAATTCGGAGCAAATTGAATGATTCTGAATGAAAAACCCATTTATCTGAATTAAGGGGGTGGACTAACCCCCCTTTTCCTCCTTTATCCTTAACCAATGAACCCCCAAAACTAATCAGGGAAGTTCCTTAACATAATAAACCGGTATACCAAATTCGGAGCAAATTGAATGATTCTGCATGAAAAACCCATTTATCTGAATTAAGGGGGGTGGACTAACCCCGTTTTTCCCCCTTTACCCTTAACCAATGAACTGCCAAAACTAATCAGGGAAGTTCCTTAACATAATAAACCGGTATACCAAATTCGGAGGAAATTGAATGATTCTGCATGAAAAACCCATTTATCTGAATTAAGGGGGTGGACTAACCCCCCTTTTCCCCCTTTATCCTTAACCAATGAACCCCCAAAACTAATCAGGGAAGTTCCTTAACATAATAAACCGCTATACCAAATTCGGGACAAATCGAATCATTCTGCATGAAAAACACATTTATCTGAATTAAGGGGGGTGGTCTAGCCCCGTTTTTCCCTCTTTATCCTTAACCAATGAACTCCCAAAACTAATCAGGGAAGTTCCTTAACATAATAAACCGGTATACCAAATTCGGAGCAAATCGAATCATTCTGCATGAAAAACCCATTTAACTGAATTAAGGGGGTGGGGTGTGGACTAACCCCGTTTTTCCCCCTTTATCCTTAACCAATGAACCCCCAAAACTAATCAGGGAAGTTCCTTAACATAATAAACCGGTATACCAAATTCGGAGCAAATCGAATGATTCTGCATGAAAAACCCATTTATCTGAATTAAGGGGGTAGTGTGTGGACTAACCCCGTTTTTCCCCCTTTATCCTTAACCAATGAACTCTCAAAACTAATCAGGGAAGCGCCTTATCACAGTGAACCTAGGTAAAAATTTTGAAGCAAATCGGATGTTTCTATCAAGAGTTATCGCGTTACGTACATACGTACGTACGTACATACATACATACATACATACATACATACATACATACATACATACAGAACGGGCGGGCACATTAGCTCTCAGGCTTTGATAGCCTGTGAGCTAAAAATGGGTCTAGCCGGATAAGCCTAGTGAAACATGGAACTATTAATAATAAGGAACTGACATATCCTTAACCCTAGAACTACCGAAAATTTTACTCAAGTTTTATAAAAATATTGCACATCAGAATTCTTATTTAAAACTATGGAACTTATTTACTTAACTCATTATTGTCTGGTTTACACATTTAGTTTATTTTAAAGAAATTTCTGGTTAGAATAAATATTTCGAATGTACCCATCGGGCCCATTGGACCCGTCTGGTAGACGGAGGGTTAAAATAGTGAAGCTTCAACTGTAACCGCTTTTGCAAGGGTTTGATTACGACCGCGAGAATCTCCCACCACTAAATTTCTATAAAAATGTTCTCCTTAATTAAACGCCTTATTAATCAAAAATTTCAGTCATAAATAATGGCAGAAACAGATATTTATTTTTACTGGTGGTAGTTTACTTTAGCGGTAGTCAGGACCTGAGTTTCTGCCACAGTGTGACAACCTCCTGTCGGTGTCTGTGAAAAGGATTTTAATACCTGGGCAAACTGACACCAGTAAAATCAAATATAAATGTTTACCATCTTAGTAAGAAAATATTTCCATGAATAAGGCGCTTAAATAAGACAAATTTTACTAGATACTATTTTATTCAAATTTAATCAAGAACTGTTATCCGACGTAAAATATCAGCCGCCATCTTGTGACAACCTCCTCAGTTACTTCATTCGCAACTGGTAGACAGTACACTACTCTTTATTCATACGGTACAGTACTCTTTATTCATAACTCCATTTACTGAAATGGCCCCCGCGGCCACGGCCGATGTTTACAATAACTCCTGGGTAAATAAGGCTCACCATGAGAATATAATACAGGGTATTTTTATCTCCGGTCCTTGAGATAATCGGGGAAGTATGCGCCGGTGCAACTATTTTTCAAATGCGTTTTTCCCAAAAAGTACAAAAGTTTAAAAAATGAAACCAACACCAATTATTGAAGAATATATTAGTTCACATTATGTATTTTTTCACGTTTTTACACAAAAATAAACGAAAATATATTTTTTAAATATAATTAATGTAGCAATTTTACATTTACACCAGCCAAAAAATTACTGAATAATGCTCAAATTATGTACTTTTAATTAAAAAAAAAATCATTAAAATCGGAGATGCGCTTTTTGTCTTATAACAAAAACATTTCTAGCAACTTGGTAAAATATTTCTAATTTTTCCTGCTTGTATTTGCAGGAATACGCTGCTATCAATGCATTGGTCAATCCGTGACATTTCTACTCGGGCAGGATGCGCAGTACGCCAAAATAAGAGAATGTTTCCATACATACCACTTCCCTGTCATGGAACTATTAATAAAGAGGAACTGGCATATCCTTAAAATAGTGAAGTTTCAACTGTAACCGCTATCTCAGGCGTTGCTTACCGTCGATGAAAACTTCCACCATTAGATTTATGTAGAAATTTTCAAGATATTTAAACGCTTTATTATCGCAAAATTTCAGTCATAAATAATGGTAGAAAGATTATTTTCATTTTTACTGGTAGGAGTTTACATTGGCGGTAGATAGGCCCAGAGTTTCCGCCATATTGTGACAACCAGGGAAACAAACTGACAGTTTTACAAGGCATACTGACACCAGTAAAAACAAATAGAAAATTTTACGTCATTTTTTAGTACAAATTCCATGAATAAGACGCTTAGATAAGACGATATTTTCTATTAACTTTTACTGGTGTGAAGTTTGCCTTTGCGGCAATCAGAAACTGAAGATCCGATTTTAAAAAAAGCAGCGGCCATCTTGTGACAACCTCCTCAGTTACTTCACTTGCAACTGGTAGACAGTGCACTAAATGTCTCCTCCTCTTTATTCATAGCTCCATTTTCCCTGTAGGTTTGTTTCTTGTTTTTAAATATTCTGTTTTATTGGCGTGTTGTGCATCCTTCACCAGTAGTAATATCAAGAGCTAACAAACAAAATTGCCTATCATGATTTTTATATAGAAGAAGGCTATGGCACTGTGCAGTGTGCATATATAACATATCAATTTAGAGGGTAGGGTTCAGTCTGGCACCATGGAATTATTATTAAACAGAAACTGGCATATCCTTAAAATAGTGAAGCTTCAACTGTAACCGCTTTCGCTGGTGTTGATTGTCGCCGGGACAAACTGCTACCAGTAAATTTAAATAGAAATTTTCTCTGTATTTAAACTCCTTATTGATGCAAAATTTCAGTTTTAATTAATAGCAAAAACAGATATTCATTTTTACCGGTGGAAACTTATTTCTGCGGTAGTCAGGCCCTACATTTCCGCCTTTTCCTGAGAACCTAGGCAACTCCTCTGAGTGTCAATGAAAAAGATTATAATACTTAGGCAGACTGCCACCAGTAAAAACAAATAGAAAATTTAATCCCATTTATGTGATAAAATAAGGTAAAATTTTCTATTCAAAATTTACTGGTGGAAATTTGCTCCTACGGTAATCCGAAACTGTTGTTCCGGTTTAAAAAATCAGCCGCCATCTTGTGACAACCTCATCAGTTACTTCACTTGAAACTAGTAGACAATTAGCTATATGTCTACTTCTCTTTATTCATAACTCCATTTCGGGAACTTCGTATCGGAAGATATTTGTAGGGGGGAGGGAGGTTTGTCATTTGATATTGTTATCATTTTTGATCCAACCAAAATTTACTTTTTTGGTAATTTTTTCTTCACATGTATTATCTTATTTTTTTTCGTTTGTTTTTGTATTTTTATGAAAATACAAAGTTGTTATTAAAATCATTTCATTCCAAAATCCCAACGAACGCAACGTTCGCCATTAATACTCTCCTGTCATATGCATATATATTTCGTCGTTAGTGAAATCGGATTCGAAATTATAATTGTTATATTTACTAGTAAAAAATGTAAAAGAATGTTGCCCACATGTTTTGTTTACAAGAAGTTCTGTTTTGCCCCGTCAAAGGGAGAAATGCAAGAAGGCAATATTACTGTTCAATGCATTATGTAACAAAGAGCTATTATTAAATACTTTTAAATAATATTTCTTTGAAATGTTATTTGATATAAAGTTATTTCTTTTATAAGAGCGATATTTTATGAATTTTTTCCCTTCATTTAAATCAGTAAAGTATGCGAATAAAAAAATGTACAATCAAATCTGTATTGACATTCTCTTATTTTGGTGCACTTATTTGGCATCCTGCCCGAGTGGAAATGTCACGAATTGACCAATGTATTGATAGCAGCGTATTCCTGCAAATGCAAACTGGGAAAATTAGAAATATTTTAGCAAGTTGCAGAAATAGTTTTGTTATAACACAAAAAGCGCATCTCCGATTTTAACGAAATTATTTTGTTAAAAGTACATCCTCTGAACATTATTCTATAATTTTTTGGTTGGCGCAAATGTAAAATTACTACATTAATAATTTTTTTAAATATTTTTGTTTATTTTTGTATGTTAAAATTTGTGTAAAAATGCAAAAAATATAATGTAAGTAAGTAAGTAAGTAAGCACCCACCCTGGGAACGCGCTTTTGGCTTATAGTTAGGTGTAACCCCCAAGCCCAGGGCAGGGAAAGTTTTACTACCTGCGAAACTCCTTGAATGATTTTTTTTTTTTTTACAGTTTAGGAGAAATAACAATGTTAGATATATGACAATTATTGACAGTGTTTGCAATAAATATTTACAGATGACCCCTATAATTACATTTGAGAGAAATATTCATTATTATAACATATAAATATGCATAGTTTTTAGAATTTGATATTAAACTTTTTTTTTACACAATTACCTACATATTTGCAACACTTTTATGTTATTTTCAGGATTCACAATGCTAACATCAATTTAAACCATGTACAAATGTGATATTTGCAACACTTAAAGCTATTTTCAAGATATATGATGCAAAATTATTTTTAACTCTATACTAAAAATAAGTATTAAGGTACAAGATGCGAACAATAATTAATATTATGCACTATTATGAAAGTATAAGTAATTGTAGATAATAATTACCGACAAATTTACAATACAATGATACTATGTTTGAGATATTATGTAAGATACATGATGCAAGAATTATTTTTAAATCTACGCTAAAAATTTAGTATTAAGGTACAATATGCGAACAATAATTAATATTATGCACTATTACAAATTCTTTTGAGTTATTTAATATTTGACAATATGACCATAAATGGTCCTATTGAACACATCTTCTATTTGCCAAGTGTGATTGATAAACCGGACACGCAGTGGAATCCGCTGAATGTTTCCTATAATTAGGTAAGTGGAAACAATTTGTGCATCTATATTGCGAGGGAACTCCCGCAAAAGGGCACTCCGAAGTGTAGTGACCTCTCGAACATTTGGCGCAAATTGACTGTCTCCTGCACAAGATTTCTGATGTCCATACAGCTGGCAATTGCCGCATCTAATTATGGGGTGAAAAGAACGAATATAGCACTTGTTGAGACCCACCTGTATAAATTTTTTATCCAATAGTTCTTGTGATGCTTTTGTTTCTAATTGCAATATGATGTGATGTAGTGTAGAATTATCCCTCTTTAGAATTTTCAATAAGGTGATGTTTTTATCAGATAAATATTTTTCAAGATATGATATTATTTCATTTGTAGGTACTGAGGATGGAATACCGGTGATTATTACTCTTTTGTAATTAGTCAACTTATATGTGATTTCTGTTAACTT
The DNA here is from genome assembly GCA_963932465.1 of Maratus speciosus. Lineage (NCBI taxonomy): Eukaryota > Metazoa > Arthropoda > Arachnida > Araneae > Salticidae > Maratus > Maratus speciosus. The sequence continues at coordinate 438,713,397 of OZ010787.1, forward strand.
TGTAATGTCAGGAGTGTTTTCTATCATTTTTAACAAATGTTCTGTATTGTCATCTGTATTAGATTGTACAATTATTGTATCTGGATTTCTGGCATTTCTGCAGTATATTATTGGAACTTCCTTCACTTTGTTAAAGTGTTCGTTAAGTAATGCTTTGAGTTTTGGAATCCTTATGTGTTTAGCGGTTGTTCTAATTAATATTGCAGAATTAGACTTCGACAAAGCAGGGGGAACGCCCGTTTTTGGGCCATCACCGCATTTCACTCCTTGACAGCCCCCACTAGAGTACTCCAGGTTTCGTGTCACCAACTCCTCAATTTTCTGTAGTCTGTTGGATAATTGAATGAACCCTCCTTCACCATTTTCTTCTATTCTGCCATTATTGTTTGAGTTGCTATTGTTTTTAACTTAACTTCTGTTTGTATCATTTTTTCTCTAGTTTGTGATTTTAATTGCTTCTGTTGTCGTTTTAATTTATTAATATCTTCTTGAAGGGTTACAATATTTGCATTAATCTGTTCTTTATTTTGTTCTTCCTTGACCAAAGTGTCTTTTAATTGTTTATTTTCTTGTTTCAATTCTTCCAATTTATTTTCAATCTTTACTTCTGCATTCGATCTTTTTTTCCATTATTGTTTGAGTTGTTGTTGTTTTTAATTTATTTACTGTTTGTGAAAATTTGTCTATAGTTTGTTTCTTAAGTTGCCTCTGTTGACTTTTTATTTTATCTATTTCTTCTTTAAAACTTTCTTTTATTTGTTCTTTACTATGTTCTACCTCAGTTAACCCTAGAACTACCGGAAATTTTACTCAAGTTTTATAAAAACATTCTACACCAGAATTTTTACTTAAAACTATTTAATTTGTTTATTTAACTTATTATTGTCTGATTTATACATTTAGTTTGTTTTGAAGAAATTTCTGGTTTGAATAAATATTTTGAATGTACATGTCGGGTCCAATGGACCCGTCTGGTAGACGGAAGGTTAAGGATATTTTTAATTGTTTATTCTCTTGCTTCAGTTCTTCCAAATATTTCTCAAGTTTAATTTCCACTTTTGTACTTTCTTTGAGCTTTAATGACAATTCACCATTCTGTGTTTGCAGGAAATTCAATTTATGTTGTAATTTTTTCATCTTTTCAGGAGAATCCTTATTTATTTCGTTGGAGAGTTGTATAAGAAGTTTGTCATCTCTTCTTGCTTTAGAAAAGATTGTTTCGAGATATTTTTTAGCTTCTTCTGAGCTACTATTAGATCTGTTATTTAATAGTATATTGTACTTCTGAATGAGCTGTTGGATGGATAGTGACTCTAGCTGGTTTATGGATGGTGGTATTTTTAATGAAAGGGGTGATCCATTTAATGCATTTTGTATAATTTTTTCTTTGTTTTTTAATCGAGTCTCATTAATTTCTTCTGCTAGTGATATTGCAGTTTCCAAATTAGAGTGCTTTCTTTGTTGGGTATTCTTGGTACTGGTAGTTTTTGATTTTAGTTTTTCTGGTTGTGGCATGGGATCATTCTCTTCCTTTAGTAGGATCAGAAGCTGCAGATGATTGAAGAACGGACAACTAGCCACACATGGTCTTATGTTTTCTTTATGATTTAGTTCTATAATTCTGTTTCTTATGCTAATTATTTCTTCACTTTTCATTTCCTGATGCAAGTTTATTAGTTCAGTATTATTTGCTTGATAATATGGTATTTTGTTGTATTCTTTATAATGTATTGCTCTGATGTGTTGTAACTCAAATTCCAAAAATAGTACATTTTTTCTTAATTGGGCAGCTCTATCACCCTTTGCTGTCTTCATACGATATTTTTCTGGTTGATATATATTATTTACAACATTATAACTGTGTATGTTGTATATGCCATAGTATGGGCTATTTGAAAATTCTCCCTTCTCCACAGCCTTGATATGCTCTAATTGATTTGTTAATAGGACCTTAAATTCTTCATAACATTGTGGATAAACCGCCTTGACCTTATTTATCAACTGTTGAACAACATGACTCGTAATTAGGGCTGGTTCTGTCGCCGAAATAACTCCAGATGATTGGACGCCAGCCAATTCATTATTAGATGCCTCTCTATTTATTGTACTTGTTTTCACTACTGTGTCCATATCCAATCTTGTCAAGTTGACTGTTGGATTGATTCCTTTTTGATTCATTACGTATCTTGACATTACTTTAAGTCCACTTTAACAAGACTGCTTATCAATACTTGGGATTAATTTAGTTAACTAATTTCAATTAGTAATTGCCGAAACGTCAGTGAAGGCTTACTGTGGAGACACGAAAAGTTTTGATTTCCGTTTGTCTGTCTGTCCGTCTGTCTGTCTGTTCCGCGATAACTGCCGCAAAAAGCACCCGATCAGCTTGAAATTAATTGGGCATATTCGTGAGATACCCGGACGTAGCTGTATAGTTTTTGGTTAAATTTGGTTCATTCGTTCGGAAAATATGGAAGATTTTATTTTTCTTTATAATGCTTTTCTACGGCAAGTCAGACGATTTTCAAATTTCCATTTGTTGAAAGAAAATGGCACGTTTGATTAATGGATTTAAATGTCAAATTATGGATACTAACATTCCAAATAAGGGTTTCAAATTATTCCTATTATATTGAAGTTTTATCAATGTATCTATCAGATTTTTTTATTTACGTGTATAATGTTTTGAGGACATTTATACATGTATTCCAATAATATAAAGAATTTTTAAATTAATTTTCTTGTTTTACATGATACATATTTCTTTTTTCTTCTCCTTTTCTTCGTTGCCTAGCGACTGTTATTCGTAGCCTATCATTGCTTCAAATATGAATGAAGTTAGTAAATTACGTTAATTTGTTGCATGTACTATTAAAAGGCTATCACAAAAAATATTTTATCGCGCCAAATCGATGCAATTTATGCAATTAACAGTGGGCACGATAATGAATTATTTTCCAGTAGATTTATAGATCTCCAGATATGCATATTTTGGGGGGCTTTTAATATGTTATTGCTATCGCATGGATTAGGATGTTTAAACTAATGTTTAACCATGCTATTAGTGAAAAAAAAAGTACAGTTAAAGGCATGTAAATCCTTTTTAACACTTTCCAACATGGATGAAAAGTATTTATGACTTCAGTTTTTCTATCTGTCGCCTGCCGTGTTTCTCTACGTGCTCTAACTCGCGTAAATATAGTCGGGATTGCATGTAATTGATATACGTTATTGAGGTTTGACAAAGTATGTTTGGTATTAAAAATGAAGAGTGTAGCATTCATAGCTTAATTACAGGGGCCCTCAAAACTATTCCGTTACATTATAGTCTTTGGGAAAAATCGTCTGCGGTGTATTTTAATAATGTTACACAATTTTAAACGTAATGAAATTTATATACTTTATTAAGGTGCACTAGAACCTGGTTACTATAAAATATGTTATGTGTAGCACTTACAGCATGCGTACAGGGAACTCAAAAGTATTCATAATATTACAATCTTTGAAGAAAATCCTTTTGTGGCGTTTTTTAATGATGTTACTCTGTTACAAAATAATAAAATTTATATGTATTTTTGAAACATTTTTGTAGTATATGGGGTGCAAAGCATATTTTTTTTTTCAGGGTCACACAAAAGTGGTCGATTAAAATGTGGTCTACGGGGGGTAAAAAACTCTTCACAGCTTATTTTAATACATTAGCGACGGGAAACGAGAATTCTCGTTTTTATTCAGAATACGTCATTGGCTAAGGGAGTGACTTCTACCTTACAGAAAAGACATTTATATTGTGTTGTCCATATTTTTTATAGATTGTAAGACATTATATATTACATCCGTACATTGAAAGATATTTACTGCTGCATAAACATGAAAAACATATTTCAGAAACCAATTTCCGAGACACTTTCAGAAGAGGGAGGATCTTCTACTGTTTTTAAACCCAGATTTAATTAAATTGCCTGTCGTCAGTGTGTTAATTGTGTTGCACTAATTCAAACATTATGAAATTACATTACATTACTGTGGTTGACTACAAGAAGCTTGAATATGATTTGTATCGTATTTATCGTTCATTTATAGGGTCACATAAAAAATTTCGGATACAGTTCTGGTCTATTAGGGATGATTGCTGAAGAGCATTTTCGATTATGGTGTGCGTTTTAACGTTAAGTAAATTTGTGCTTAATAAGTAGTGCTTAAATATTGTATAGACCATGTACAGGGATACACAAATGAATTCGTAAGTATAAATGAAAATGAGCGCGCGCGAATCATTTAGTATACTAACAAATGTTTGCAGAATTTAAATAGAACCATATACAGGACTCCACAGAAACTGGATATATGGTGCACACTATGCATACTAATCCCCGGAAATGTGATATGAGCAGTTTTAAGAGGGTTTTTTGTCTGCATTAAATTTAAATGTTATAGACGACGTGTAAAAATCTTCACGTAATATGCAGGGCTGTAGAAAATAATTCATGTACGTTTCCGTCTATTGGTAGAATTTACTAAAGGACATTAACACAATTAATTGATAATTACAAATGTAAATTAAATTACACTACGAAGGGGTTCAGGGGGGCAGAGCCCCCCTGAAGAAATCTACTTTATTATCTAAAAATTACCAGAATAAGTAGCTCATGAGATTTTCAGAATACCATTACATAACAAGGGGTTTAATTTAACGCTTCTAATGTCAGAAACCTTCGAAATATTTTTTCGTTTTATAAATGTTTATGTAATTTCAAAACTTTAAATTTCGTTTTTTGTAGAAAGATTAATATTACTCAAAGGGCGCTAAACACAATGAATTGTAGAGCTGACGTTGAGGCTCCTGATCTGCAGATTTACTAGTTATGCAATACTTTAAGAGAGATATTATTAAGAATGATCGAAGATACTATTATAATGATTTTAGATACTACGTTCTATCATCATATGCCAGCCAAGCAATTTAAAGATATAATATGTTTGAGTTATATTAACAGTTGAAGATAAACACATAAATGGGGGTCCACTAGACCCGCACCACATATCTTTGAAAGAAAGGTATGTAGATAGAAAACAGCAAAAACCGGTGGTCGTAACCACCGAAAATGACTAAGATAAAAATTAAGAGCCTAATAAGAGGAAAATTTTGAATAATAAATGAAATAAAAATAAAATAAAAAAATAACTCTTCAATAATTGGCACTAGTTTCCTTTTTTTTTAAGTGTTCTACTTTTTGAGAAAATCGCATTTGAAAAATAGTAGCGCCGGTACATACTTTCCCGATTATCTCAACAGTTCAAGATCAGGTTCAAGATCAGGTTCAGGTTCAACAGTTCAAGAACAGTTTAAGATCAGGAGCTAAAAACGCTCTACATTACATTCTCATGGTGAGCCTTTTTAGCACACGTGTTCTTTCAAATATCGGCCGTGGTGGCCGTTTCGCTATGCTTATCCCTCTATACCCTTTATATCTTGAAGCAACATTTTCAAGAAATGTATAATGAAACCGAAAATTTTCCAATACACCATCTCAGTATAATACAGAAAGTTTTGAAACCTAATAGACTGATACTCCTGTTGTACAACTTCCTTTTTTAAATGTTCCAGTTTATGATACACGCAAAGCACACGAACTTTTCAACAGATTTTCAACGGTAACTTAGTCAGAGAAAAGCTAGAAAAATTTGGAGCTTTTAATTTTGAATTTTGGCAATTTAAGATAATGGAGTTATGAATAAAGAGGAGGAGACATATAGTGTACTCTCTATCAGTTGCGAGTGAAGTAACTGAGGAGGCTGTCATAATATGGCGGCTGCTTTTTTTTTAAACATATCTTCAGTCTCTGATTACCGCCGGGGCAAACATCCACCAGTAAAATTGAATAGAAAATTTCGTCCTATCGAGGGAATTTTTTTTCTCACAAATTTGGCCAAATTTCTATAATGGAGTTATGAATAAAGAGGAGGAGACATATAGTGTACTGTCTACCAGTTGCGAGTGAAGTAACTGAAGAGGTTGTCACAATATGGCTTTTTTAAAAATCGTATCTTGAGTTTCCGATAACCGCCGGGGCAAGCGTCCCACCAGTAAAATTGAATAAAAAAATTCGTCTTATTTAAGCGTCTTATTCATGGAATTTTTTTCTCACAAACGTGGTCAAAATTTCTATTTCTTCTTACTTGTGTCAGTTTTCCTTGTAAAACTGTCAGTTTGTTTCCCTGGTTGTCACAATATGGCGGAAACGCAGGGCGTGACTACCGCCAAAGTAAACTTCTACCAGTAAAAATTAAAATCTGTTTATACCATTATTTATGACAGAAATTTTGGAATAAGGCGGCGTTTAAATAAGCAGAAAAATTCTATATAAATTTACTGGTGGAAGTTTCCACCGGCGGTAAACAACCCCTGCGATAGCGGTTACAGTTGAAACTTCACTAGTTTAAGGATATGTCAGTTCCTCTTTATTAATAGTTCCAAGATTTCTATTTGTTCTTACTGGTGTCACTTTGCCTTGTAAAACTGTCAGTTTGATTCCCTGGTTGTCACAATATTGCGGAAACGCAGAGCGTGACTACCGACAAAAGAAACCTCTACCAGTAAAAATGAAAATCGGTTTCTACCATTATTTATGACTGAAATTTTGCAATAATAAGGCGTTTAAATAAACAGAAAATTTCTATATAAATTTACTGGTGGAAGTTTCCACAGTTGGTAAACAACCCCTGCGATAGCGGTTACAGTTGAAGCTTCACTAGTTTAAGGATATGTCAGTTCATCTTTATTAATAGTTCCATGTTCAAAATAGACAATTTTCTGTTTAACTCTTTAACCCGTGAGAACGCGCGCATACACAGGGAATGAATGGTTTTCACTTTGTCACCAATAAATACAAATAATAATCGTCACCTTATTTAGTCGGAGGCAATTGTTAAAAATTTTGCGATAAAATAAGTCGAAGATTTCTTTTAAAATTTTAGTGGTGACAATTGTAAAAACCATACGCATTCCGGGTCTATCAAGCTCGGCGTGCGCCCTCCCGGGTTAACCCTTTGAGGGGCAAGCAATTGTGTTTCTTTAATGTTGAATTCCCACCGGAAATTTAAAAAAAAATTATTTTAAAATAAGCAAAAGCAATTTTTCAGCGCTTTCTCACTAAAGATATAAAAGGGAAACTTAATTACAAGCGTCTAGCGATCACACTTTTTCATTTTGATCCTGTGATCCTGCGGGATCAGCGTGATCCGCGCATATCGTTCCGCGCATGACGTAGCGATGTTTGTGTAGAATAATATTCTAAGCAAGTTTCTTTAAGGAACGTTATGGTGTAGTGGTATGACGTCCAACTTCAAATTAGATGGCATGGGTTCGATTCCTTACGGAGCCGAATGAAAATGGATGTCAAGAGTGCTTTTAAAAGCTAATTTTTTTTGAAGAGAAAAACTGAAAATTTATATTTTTTAATATTTGTACCACTATTCACAATTTTTTTTATATTGAATTTTTTCAAACATTTAATATGGTTATCGTAGTTTTCAGATTTAATGCCTTTAGTATCGCCATCTAGTGGTGTAAAGGTTAGCAAATCATAAAGAATGTTTTAAATTTAATAATAATTAAATATTTTTTCATAATTTTAAATTTAATAATTTTAATTTTTATCATCATTTTAAAAGAACTTTTAATTTTGAATAAATAATAATTATTAATATTTTTTCATAATTTTAAATTTTATAATGATTTAGTAATTTAATTTTTTTAATCATATAAAGGCACTTTAAATTCTGAATATAATAAATTTTATAATGATTTAGTAATTGATTTTTTTTTTATCATTTAAAGCCACTTTAAATTCTGAATGTAATAAATTTTTATATGTTTCTAGTATGTTTCTAGTAGCAAAATATGTCATGCGCGGAACGATATGCGCGGAGCGTGCTGATCCCGCAGGATCACAGGATCAAAATGGAAAAGTGTGATCGCTAGACTCTTGTAACTTAATTAAAAGTTTCTGGTCCAAATCTTATTTAAAATTAGGTGGGATATAATATATTCTGCCCTTCCTGGTTAACTCCTTCCGGCATGGTGGGTTGAATTCTGTCCCACTTAATTTTAATTCCCAAATCTCACATCGGCATCAGTATTTTTAAAAAAATTACCTTTTGGACACGCGTGAAGAAAAGGTTTTACTTATTTCCAAATAAATTTGTTTGCCAGTCCCGGTGTCACTCAATTATTTCAACATTTTAGCAACAAACTGCTGCAACACTGTGGCATTCCGCATCTGGCTGAAAATTTATTTAGGGATTCCGAATTCTCACCGGTAAGTTTAAATAGTTATTATGGTTTTAAACGTTGATCGATATTCTAAAAATAAAATAAAATTGCTATTCAAAAATTTCCGGTGTGAATTCCAACACTAGTGAGAAGTCGGTCGATCAGTGATGACGTCACACTCCTGTCCTCTGGCCTTGAGTATTTCGCTGTCAGCGGCATAGCCCATAAAAATCAATTCATGATTATAATCGATAAAGGAATTACATGTTTGATAGAAAATTCCAGGTAAACATTAAAGAAGAAAAAACTAATGAATAAACAGCTAGAACAAGTAAACTGAATAGTCTAATAAGTTAAAAGTTCCTCCAAGAAGAGCAATTATCTTGAAATGCATTTTCATCGTATAATGGCATCTTCAACGACATAGTAAAGAGGGCGTGCTTAACATTTCATTTAAAAAGAGCTATACATTTTTTTTGTCAGTATGTATAACTATTCACGTCTTCTAGGTTTATAATAACACAATAATTGATAAATTCAATTGACACGGAAGATATCAATATACGTTAAGGTCTGTGTAAATAAAATATTGGGTTTTATGGTAAAAAATTTAACATTCAATATTCAATGAATTGATCTGTCTACTATTATTTTTTAACGAAAACGAAATTGCGGAAAAGAAAAAAATTCATAAATTTTTTTAAGGTAATGAATTTCGGACATGTTTATTGGACACATCAGTGCGGATTTTGTATAGTAGCACGCTTTAAACAAAAAGAGGTAATATCTCTTTTTATTTATGTACAGTTTTGTTATGCTAGTAATGATTACCATTATGTTTAACACTTCTCTCCAAATTAATTCAAGCTTGATTCTCCAATATTATTTAGGAAAGTACCTCAAAACCTTTTAATCATAATCATTTTAGCTTTATGCACCAAACGCTTATTTCTCTACATAGAAAAACTGTAATGAAGTAAGCCTAACATGATACAAAATAATTTTTACATGCTGAAGAAACATTAGAAAATACCTATCAAAATGATTGGTGAACAGTTATTGAAAATTTCGTCGTTATATCCTCTATCAAAAGTAGTAAATACTAAATCTTCTTTGCGAAAATTTTGGTGGATGCTCGTTCTTATTATTGGTATTTCTGGAAGTGCTTGTCAAGTTACAAAGTTTTTTTGGCATTACTTGACATATCCGGTAGTGGTCGATTTAAAAGTTGAAAGCAAACATTTTTTAGATTTTCCAGCTGTAACCGTTTGTAATCTTAATAGAATGAGATGTAATTTCGTAAAATGCATGGAACAGAATTTACCTTTCGTTGAATGTATTACCACTTATGGGGGATATGGAGGATTCGTGGGTATCGAACCTCCCCTTGTAATATCAGAAAGACGGAGTTCAGCATCGTTTTCAAAACAATTTAGCGGTCAGAAAGATAAGAATGTGAAAGACGTGGCCAAATTTTTAACGAAATATATCACACTAAAAGCTGAAGACCGAAATCTTTCTGGGGATGATTTCCAGCAATTAACTGCTCATTGTTTATTTGACCGAAAACTTTGTAAAATAGAGGAGTTTACATATTTCCAAAGCTTACAGTACGGCAACTGTTTCACGTTTAATAAGAAAATAAATAATCCCACTTTAAAAGTATCTACTAACACTAAAACAGCAGAATTAGAAATAATCTTTAACTTCAATAAATTCAAATATTTTAATATAACAGCATGTCATGGAGCTCGAATAGATATCCATGATCCAAACGAACATCCTAATCCAGAAGAAAGAGGCATAATATAAGTCCGGGATTCGAGACATCTGTAAAGGTAAAGCAGGTACGTTACAGAAGACTTAAGGCTCCATATACTGATACATGCATTGATTATGAAAATATTACAGCTGTTCCAGGAAAATTTCAAGAGAATGCGTACAGATCTGTATTCAGGAGCTAAAGTTAGCTAACTGTTCATGTGTTGATCCTACAGTCGCCTCTTTAAATGGAAAGAGACAATATATCAAATTCGTCGGATTCTTGATGTTATGATATTGGTAATATTTCTGTTAGTGGAATAACTTGTAAATGTCCATCAGCTTGTCTTACAACTAGCTATAAAAAGAGTTTGTTAGTATCTAAATGGCCTTATGAAGGGTATAAATGTAGATTCTGTAAAGGAACGACACTAAATCACGACAATATGGCTTGTCTAAAAGTTCTGCATTCTACTTTTGAACAGATAACATATGCTCAAATCCCCATGTTTCAGGATTCTCAGCTTTATAGCAATGTAGGAAGCCTTGTGAGTTTGTGGCTAGGTTTGTCTTTACTTATAGTGTTTGAAGTAAGTGAAATAGTGTCTTACACAATTCTTTATTACTATAAAAGAAATAAATGATAGAAAAAATTTGAAAATTCACATGGTATTTTACACGCCAGTTTAATTTTATTAACACTTTAGTGCGCAGGTTTGCATATATGCAAAGAACAGTGTTTTGAATTTAATAGATTTGTTTTATTCGTATTATCTAATTCACACCAGAAAATTAAAATAGCAATATTTGCTTTAATTAATAACAGACATTTTGTATTTAAATAAAGCTAAATAAACCATTGAAACTTTCTGGTGTAGCGTCAGATTCTCTGAACTACGTTATTTCTAGAACGTATTCTATCATGGGAATTAAAAGGTTAAAAGTTAAGTTTTATAAAATAAATAATTAAGTAAATAAAGGTATTTGGAGAAATACTTATTAAAATATTTACTAATTTGCAATATTTTAGCATAAAACAGTTACACGACATTTGTTTTTACTGGTATCGCAGATGTGCAACAGAAGAAAAGATTGATGTATTATAAGAAAAATGTATCTCTGATTTTTTTCATTATTTTTCCTGTGTAATACACCTTTCAGAGAATCATATATAATTTTTTCGAAACAAAATAAAAAATCGTGCATTCAAGTGTTAAATTAGCTGAATAAATATCTCTACATTCCGTTGGTAGATATTTTGACTAAAAGAGGACACTTGTGAGGCTAATGAAATATATTTTCACGTTGTTTTTGTCTTGGTTTTGGAATCTAATTTTATATGTACTCAAGGCTCGCAGAGTTCCTAAAATTTTCTACTTCTGCTACCACAATTATAAACAGTAAACTTTGTGCTATATATCTATTGCACATATTAAGGTAACAATGGACTTTCATAATCAGGAAATTCGACGAAAAGTCGGTTTTTTTCATTTGGAGATGTATAAAAATAGATTCTCAAATTTATCTGGTGCAAAAAGGTTTTCTCAATTCTGGCGCGTCTTCGCAGCTATCGTCTGCGCCATGTCAAACTCTCCAATATGGAAAAAATGTTACCAGTGGGATACTATTTTTAAATTCAGATTTCTTGATTGGCCCCACTTTTTTGAAATAGTAAAATTCGCCTTATTTAACGACAAATTAAGTAAGGTGAAAACAAGGGGGATTTTACCATTTCAGAAAAGTGGTGTCAATCAAAAAATCTGAATTTTAAAGAAGTAGCCCATTGGAACACTGTTTCCATGTTCGATAATTTGACATGGTACCGATTATACACTGGTGTCCAAATTTAAGGACCAGTCACAAAATGCTAATTTTTAAGTTAGCGAAGACTCAAAAGGAAATAATATAATTCAAATAATTATTATTCCTACAGCACAGCTAATCCATATAGCATCTCATTCATGTCACACATGGTCACAAGTGTCACAGTCACTACGGTGAAACAAAAAATAGGAAATTCCACACGTCTTATTACGAGTCTCAAATGATCACTATATGTGACTCCAATGAGACGTCAATGTGACTGCTGCTTTGTGATGAGTCACCAGGTGACCTTACAATGTAGTTACATTGTGACTCTCATGTGACTGTCATTTTTAGACTCAATTTCAAAGTCATCATGAACGTTACATTATGATAAGTCACCAAATAATATCCCATTATTATCACATGGTGACTTTTCTCAAAAGAGCACAATGGTGATTTCACAGTAGTCTCTCTGCCACCTGAAAATCATCATGTGACTTTAATGTTACATTATTTGGTAACTTATCACAATGCAGCGTTCACGATGACCTTGAAATTGAGTCTACAGATGTCAGTTACATGAGAGTCACAATGTAACTACATTGTAAAGTCACATGGTGACTCGTCACAAAGCAGCAGTCACGGTGACGTCTCAGTGGAGTCACATATAGTGATCATTTGAGACTCATAATGAGATGTATGGAATTTCCTATTTTTTTTGCTTCACCGGAGTGACTGTGACACTTGTGACCATGTGTGACATGAATGAGATGTTATATGGACTAGCTGTGAAGTAGAGATAGTAATTATTCGAATTATATTATTTCCTTTTGAGTATTTGCGTACTTGAAAATTAGTATTTTGTGATTGGTCCTTAATTTTGGACACCAGTGTATATAAGATTTTATATTTGGCTATTTCCATGAGTACTTGTAGTGTAAGTCACATACTGCGATTTTTGGATACCAGTATTTTAGAACGAAAAAATTGGACTTAATTTATGGGAGTATCTCATTAATTCAATAAGGCCAAGCAAACTTTTCGAAAATAAAGGTGGCCAACAAGCATAGCAGTTAAAATCTGAGTGACTTACACTACAAAAATCCATGGAATTAGCCATTTGTAAAAACTGTATATATTCATACAGTAGTGCTGTACAAACTTTTTGCCAGAAATTTGTTTGTCACCACAATATTTGAAAGGTATGTTTCACTTATTGATTAGCAAAATTTCTGTACTTATATTTATTTATAGGAAAATTATTCTGTATGAAAATATTGGTATTTCGGTGGCCCCCGGGCCACCGCTTGTGCACCCCTACATTCAATTTTATTTACTTAATTGGATGATTTCTCAAAATAGGAAATTTGCACATTTCTAACATTTGAAACGATCCCTGCGTATTCGTAATCATCATATTCTTTTAAAATTTGCACTGTATATCCTCTATACAATGCTAAATAAATGTTAGCATAAAAAGTTGCATTTCAGGTGTAGTTCAGTGTTGAAATTTACATGCATATGAAAATACATAGCAACGGTTTTAAAAAGATAATGCATATAAATAAAAATATATATTATAAAAATATTGTTTTTTCCGCTTATACATTCAACGAACTTTTACAATTCATGCCCACTTCTATTGTAATATATAATATGTATCTCATAAATAAGTATTTTAACATTCTATGCAAAAAAAAAAAAAAAAATGCAAATGGGACCAGGGCCTGATTATCCACGTGGCAAACAGTGGAGGGCAGTAAACCTTAATAGAAAATTTTGCATTATTTATCACAGAAAATACAGAGTTTAAATAAGAAGAAAATGTCTATTAAAATTTACTGGTCGAATTTTGCACCGTTAGTAATCAGGTTTTATGTGGGACATTTTGAAATACTACAATTATCCGTTACTTTAAAATTTTAAATATTCAATAATTTAAAAACTTTTTATTATTTTCAGACCAATTTAAGCTTGCCATTGAAAATTCTTCCAATTTTTAAAAGCATCCATTGAAAATTGAAGGATTTGATTTTTAACACTAGAGCACCCGGAAATTTTACCCAAGCTTCACAAAAATATTTCACACCAGAATTTTTATTTAAAATTATCTAACTGATTTACTTAACATATTTCAGCGTTATTTAAATATAACTTATTTCATGGAAAAATTTCTGGCTCCAGTTCACATGTAATCATTTTGTCGGAGTCTATTCAACTGCTTTTCGGACGTTCTAGTGTAAAACCCTTAACACTTTAGTGCGCAGCTTTGCATATATGTAAACAACAGCAAAGCGATATAAGAAAGCGTCCTATCTTAAATGGGAGAGGTAACCGCAAGATAAAAGGCGAGGTCACATCAATCAAGGTCGCATACCACGTAGCGGACGGGTGAAACTACAGGAAGATGCCTAACTGTTTTCTTACTTCTCAACACTAAAATTGTACAGTTTTATTTCACCTTGATTAATAGCTGAAATGTTTCTCACAAGGCTAAGAAAACATCGTGGTGTCAAATGCATCTGGACGCCCCTCTCGCTACGCCATTATTTTGCAATAAATATGGCAAACAAAATTCAGTTCCATGAGTGGCTAAAGATTTAGAAAATATGCGCAGATGGTAGGTATCCTGCCATATATGACGTCACACTAAAAGTCCGGGTATGTGGATTATCACCCCGTCCACAAGATGGCGGAACTGTGTTAATTTAAACCCGATTCCAGTATTAAGTTTGTACAGCCGTTGAAAAAAAAAAACGTAAACACTCCCTACTAGCTCCTCAACAAATTATCGTAAAAGAAAGTTACTGGTACCGAACGATTGGAAAAATAGTCTACTTTTAAATGATGTATATGTCGTAGGCTAATTGAGAAATCCGGCTCTTTGCAAACAGCCTAGGCTCTTTGCAAAGCGCCGGGCTAATTGGAGAATCCATCTCTCTTGTTCCAATTAGCCTGATATTTTTCAGGCTTATTGCAAAGAGCCTAGAAAGCGTTAGGCTAATTGAAAAATGACCACTTATTATCCGATCAGGGTGATATTTTTAGCTCACAGGCTATCAAAGCCTGACAGCTTACGTGCCCGCCGATTCTGTATGTACGTGTGTACGTACGTACTTACGCATGTACGTAACGCGGTAACTCTTGATAGAAATATCCGATTTATGACCACTTATTATCCGATCAGCGTGATATTTTTAGCTTACAAGCTATCAAATCCTGAGAGCTTATGTGCCCGCCGATTATGCATGTACGTGTGTACGTACGTACGTACGTATGTACGTAACGCGATAACTCTTTATAGAAAAATCCAATTTGCTTCAATTTTTTTTCTAGGTTTGTTATGATAAGGTGCTTCCCTAATTAGTTTTTGGGGTTCATTGGTTAAGGATAAACGGGGAAAATGGAGGCTAGTCCCCCCCTTAATTATATAATTAGGTTTTTCATGCAGAAATATTCGATTTGCTCCAAATTTGGTATACCGGTTTTTTGTGATAAGGAGCGTCCCTGATTAGATTTGGAAGCTCATTATTTAAGTATAAAGGGGGAAAGGGGCTACCCCCCTTAATTTAGATAAATCCATTTTTCATGATGAATTATTCGATTTGCTCCAAATTTGGTATACCGGTTTATTAAGTTAAGGAGCTGCCTTGATTAGATTTGGAGGTTCATTAGTTACATATAAAGGGAGGAAAGGGGGGGGCTACCCCCCCCCCCCCCCGTAATTTAGAAAAATGGGTTTTTCATGCAGAAATATGCGATTTGCTATAAATTTTGTATACAGGTTAATTATGTTAAGCAGGTACCCTGATTACATTTGGAAGATCATTATTATGTATAAAGGGGGAAAGGGGGGCAATTGCCTCTTCCCTTAATTTAGATAAATGGGTTTTTCATGTTTCATGTAGAATTATTCGATTAGCTCAAATTTGGTATACTGGTTTATTATGTTAAGGAGATGGCTCGATTAGATTTGGAGGTTCATTAGTTAAGTATAAAGGGAGGAAAAGGGGGTGTGTTACTCCCCCTTAATTTAGGTAGATGGGTTTTTAATGCAAAACTATTCGATTTGCACCAAATTTCGTATACCGGTTTATTATGTTAAGGAGCTCCCCTGATTATATTTGGAGGCCATTAGTTAAGTATAAAGGGAGGAATGTGGGGCTAACCCCCCCCCCCCTTAATTTAGATAAATGGGTTTTTCGTGCAGAGTTACTCGATTTGCTCCAAATTTCGTATACCGGTTTATTAAGATAAGGAGCTGTCTTGATTAGATTTGAAGGTTCATTAGTTACATATAAAGGGAGGGAGGGGGGGGGCTATCCCCCCCCCGTAATTTAGAAAAATGGGTTTTTCATGCAGAAATATGCGATTTGCTATAAATTTTGTATACCGGTTAATTATGTTAAGCAGGTACCCTGATTACATTTGGAAGATCGTTATTATGTATAAAGGGGGGAAAAGGGGGCAATTGCCTCTTCCCTTAATTTAGATAAATGGGTTTTTCATGTAGAATTATTCGATTAGCTCAAATTTGGTATACTGGTTTATTATGTTAAGGAGATGGCTCGATTAGATTTGGAGGTTCATTAGGTAAGGATAAAGGGAGGAAAAAGGGGTCTACTCCCCCTTAATTTAGGTAAATGGGTTTTTAATGCAAAATTATTCGATTTGCACCAAATTTCGTATACCGGTTTATTATGTTAAGGAGCTTCCCTGATTAGATTTGGAGGTCCATTAGTTAAGTACAAAGGGAGGAATGGGGGGCTAAACCCCCCCCCCCCTTAATTTAGATAAATGGGTTTTTCGTGCAGAGTTACTCGATTTGCTCCAAATTTCGTATACCGGTTTATTAAGATAAGGAGCTGTCTTGATTAGATTTGGAGGTTCATTAGTTACATATAAAGGGAGGAAAGGGGGGGAGGCTATCCCCCCCCCGTAATTTAGAAAAATGGGTTTTTCATGCAGAAATATGCGATTTGCTAAAAATTTTGTATACCGGTTAATTATGTTAAGAAGGTATCCTGATTACATTTGGAAGATCATTATTATGTATAAAGGGGGGAAAGGGGGGCAATTGCCTCTTCCCTTAATTTAGATAAATGGGTTTTTCATGTAGAGTTATTCGATTAGCTCAAATTTGGTATACTGGTTTACTATGTTAAGGAGATGGCTCGATTAGATTTGGAGGTTCATTAGGTAAGTATAAAGGGAGGAAAAGGGGGTCTACTCCCCCTTAATTTAGGTAAATGGGTTTTTAATGCAAAATTATTCGATTTGCACCAAATTTCGTATACCGGTTTATTATGTTAAGGAGCTTCCCTGATTAGATTTGGAGGTCGATTAGTTAAGTATAAAGGGAGGAATGGGGGGCTAACCCCCCCCCCCTTAATTTAGATAAATGGGTTTTTCGTGCAGAGTTACTCGATTTGCTCCAAATTTCGTATACCGGTTTATTAAGTTAAGGAGCTGCCTTGATAAGATTTGGAGATTTATTGGTTAAGTATAAAGGAGGGACAGGGGCTAATGTCCCCTTAATTTAGATAAATGGGTTTTTCATACAGAATTATTCGATTTGCTTCGAATTTGATATACCAGTTTATTACGATATGGCTTCCTTCATTTTATTTGGAGGTTCATTGGTTAAGTATAAAAGGGGGGAAAGGGGGGCAACTGTCCATCCCCTTAATTTAGATAAATGTGTTTTCATGCAGAATTATCTAATTTAGTTTAAGTTTTTTTCTAGGTTCATTCTAATAAGGAGCTTTTCTGATTAGATTTGAGAGCTCATTGGTTCAGCATAAAGGGAGAAATGGGGGAGCTAATACCCCCCACCCCTTAATTTAGTGAAATGGTTTTTCATGCAGAATTATCTGATTTGCTTCAAATTTGGTATACCAGTTTATTATGTTAAGTAGCTTCCCTGATTAGATTTGGAGGTTCTTTGGTTAGGAAGAAAGGGGGGCAACGGGGGCTATTACCTTCATTTATTTTTCGAGGGGCATTATTCTTTGAAATAAGAGTAGCTAGTACAATTAGTGTGAATAGCCTGTGAGCTCAATGCCATCAGTTTAACTGGGCAATTTTCTTTTTATTATGTTTATTAACGCATAACCCTACCCAAACCCGAAAAATAAATTACAACAGATCGTACCCAGATTCGAGCAAGACAAAATAATTTGAGTCTACATGCAACCCTACCCGAACCTGTGAATATCATTTGAAAAAACCCGAAATCCCGAACCAAATCTGATAACCGACAAAAATATTCCAAAGATCCATTAACGGATCCGAACAAGACAAATTAGTTTCCGTGGACACACAACGCTGCCAGAACCTAAATATTCCATTCGAAGTCAACCTGAAACCTGTCCTGAACCAAATCTTAACCGACAAAAATATTCCAAAGAACTATAATCTGATGCAAGCCAGACAAACTCATCTCCGTCCACCGGCAACCCGTTCCGAACCTGAAAGTTCTAATTGAACTCAATCCGAAACCTGGTTGTGGTCGGTTTTCGGGTTGACTTCAAACGGAACCTTCAAGTTCGGATTCGGTTGAAAAAAAAATTCAACTAAATCAGATAATTCTGCATGAAAACCGATTTATCTAAATTAAGGGGAGGGGCAATTGCCCCCCTTTCCCCCCTTTTATACTTAACCAATGAACCTCCAAATCAAATGAAGGAAGCCATATCGTAATAAACTGGTATATCAAATTTGAAGCAAATCGAATAATTCTGTATGAAAAACCCATTTATCTAAATTAAAGGGACACTAGCCCTGTCCCTCCTTTATACTTAACCAATAAATCTCCAAATCTAATCAAGGCAGCTCCTTAACATAATAAACCGGTATACGAAATTTGGAGTAAATCGAATAAATCTGCATGAAAAACCCATTTATCTAAATTAAGGGGGGGGGGGGGTTCTAGCACACATTTCCTCCCTTTATATTTAACTAATGAACCTCCAAATCTAATCAGGGAAGCTCCTTAACATAATATACCGGTATACCAAATTTGGAGCAAATCGAATAATTTTGCATTAAAAACCCATTTATCTAAATTAAGGGGGGGGGGGGTCTAGCCCCCGTTTCCTCTCTTTATACTTAACTAATGAACTTCGAAATCGAATCAGGGAAGGTCCTTAACATAATAAACCGGTATACCAAATTTGGAGCAAATCGAATAATTTTGCATTAAAAACCCATTTATCTAAATTATGGGGGGTAGCCCCCCCCCTCTTTCCTCCCTTTATGTTTAACTAAGGAACCTCCAAATCTAATCAAGCCATCTACTTAACGTAATAAACCCGTATACCAAATTTGAGCTAATCGAATAAATCTACATGAAAAACGCATTTATCTAAATTTAGGGGAGAGGCAATTGCCCCCTTCCCCCCTTCATACATAATAATGATCTTCCAAATGTAATCAGGGAAGCTGCTTAACATAATTAACCGGTATACCAAATTTATTGCAAATCGCATATTTCTGCATGCAAAACCCATTTATCTAAATTACGGGGGGGGGATAGCCCCCCTTTCCTCCCTTTATATGTAACTAATGAACCTCCAAATCTAATCAAGGCAGCTCCTTAACTTAATAAACCGGTATACCAAATTTGGAGCAAATCGAATATCTGCATGAAAAACGCATTTATATAAATTAAGGGGGGGGGGGGATTAGCCCCACTTTTCCTATTTATCCTTAACCAATGAACCCCAAAAACTAATCAGGGAAGCACCTTATCAGAATGAACCTAGAAAAAAAATTGAAGCAAATTGGATATTTCTATCAAGAGTTATCGTGTTACGTATATACGTACGTACGTACGTACACACGTACATACAGAATCGGCGGGCACATAAGCTCTCAGTCTTTGATAGCCTGTGAGCTAAAAATGTCACCCTGATCGAATAATAAGTGGTCATTTTTCAATTAGCCTAACGCTTTCTAGGCTCTTTGCAATAAGCCTGAAAAATATCAGGCTAATTGAAAAAAGGGAGATGGATTCTCCAATTAGCCCGGCTCTTTGCAAAGAGTCTAGGGTGTTTGCAAAGAGCCGGATTTCTCAATTAGCCTACGACATATATAAAATTTGCTTAGGGAGCCATCTACATATTAAAACGAACCATAACTTTGTTTTTGTCAATAGCAGTACACAATTCTGACATCATAAATGAACTCTACACCCTTCAATTAGCCTAAAAACAAAGTTTTATGCAATACGTACCATAAGTTTCCGAGAAATTAATTATTTTAAAACGAGCGTATTTTGTTTTGAATTGAAGTTCGGTACTCGATTGTTATCCGAGAGAGCACCCTTCTTGATCAAGCTACTTTAAGCACCACTCAAGCATTCAATGAAGCCGGTTAGATTACAGGACAGCAGAAGAAATTTCAAAATATCTACTCACTTCTGTCACAGACGGCCCCTTAACACTAGAACCACCGTAGCGATCATTTTGACCGCTACCAAATAAAAATATGTCGATTATCATCAGAAATTTCTTTCTAAAATAAGTTTAAAATGTACCACGGAGAACTAAGTTAAATAAATAAGTTAAGTAGTTTCAATTATAATTTCCGGTGTGAAATATTTTTATAACACTTCAGTAAAATTTCCGGTGGTTCTAGTGTTAAACCATCATTTTGCCGTTTTTTAAGCATAATTTGAAAACTACTTGGAAGAAAAATGTGAAATTTTGGATTTCCACAAAGCAGGACTTAATAAATCTAAATCCATGAAAAAAAGTGTAGGTTGCAATTCCTTATTTTTTCGAATATTAATTTCATAATTCATATCATAAAATTATATAAAATGCAAATTCAGCGTATTTATGTTTGTGTACATTAGAATTATTGCGAGACAAAAAATTAGCACATTAGGAGCATAATTTCAGGAGATATAAATAAACATGAAAATGTAATTTAACATTAGAAGCACTAAATTTTGAATGTTTATAATTCAAAAACTTATCATTCAAATGACTTGAAATTTGGTGTCTAGGCATAGTGTTAACCGAAGATTTGAAATATCTCGTTAAAATTGGGTATTGCTATTGAAAAAAATAAAGTTTGGATTCGTTTTACTATGTAGATGGCCCCCTAAACAAATTTTATATACATCATTTAAAAGTAGACTTTATTTCCAATCGTTCGGTACCAGTAACTTTCGTTTAAGATAATTTTTTGAGGAGTTAGTAGGGGGTGTTTACTTTTTTTTATTTCCACGACTGTACACTTACTTATATCGCTTTGGACAACAGTGTTTTGAATTTGACAGATATTTTTTATTCGTTATTCACAACAGAAAATTATAATAACAATATTTGCTTTAATTACGAACCGACATCCCGTTTTTAAATAAAGCGAAATTAACCATTGAAACTTTCTGGTGTAAAGTCAGCTTCTCTGAACTACGTAATTTCTAGAGCGTATTCTATCATGGGAATAAAAGGGTTAAAGGTTAAGGTTTATAAAATAAATAATAACATAAAATAAGATATTTTGACACATACATATTAAAATATTTACTAATTTGCATTATTTTAGCGTAAAACAGCTACACGACAGTAGTTTTTACTTGTATTGCAGATGTGCAACAGAAGAAAAGATTGATGTATTATAGGGAAAATGTATCTCTGATTTTTTCATTTTTTTTCCTGTGTAATAAACCTTTCATAAAATCATGTATAATTTTTTGAAACAAAATAAAAAATCGCGTATTTAAGGGTTAGTTAACGTGCCCGTGACCTTTCACGGGTAGTGTAGGCTATCTTTTTTTTCAGAATGTTTGATTTCAAACATTTTTTTTTTTTTTTAGAATAGTGTATTTGACTTGATTCTCGCATTATTCTATCTGACAATAACCATCTAATGCTCATGGTAGCATATATGCAATCACCAGTGTTTCTTATTTCGTGTTTTTATTTTTTCGGATATTCCAAATTAATACAAGAAACTTAAAATAGGAAAATTGGCGCGGAGGTGGAGCCTATTGACACCACTAAATTTTAGTATTATTTTTCGCCTTATCTAATGATAGAATTTCTGAGTTTTCAATAAGGTGAAGAATACAATGAAAAATTAGTGGTGGTAATAGGTTCCTCCTCGGCGCCAATTTTCTACCACTGCAATATTTACTTTATTTAATAAGAGACATTCCGTTTCTAAAAAAGGCTAGATTTATTATTGAAATTTTCTGATACGATTCAGATTCCCTGAATTACCGGATGTCTAGAACGTATTCTACCATGGGAATTAGAGTGATAACTCTTTCAAGGGCTAAAAAAGGGACCCTTTCAAGGGGTGCCCTTAAAAAAGGACACCAAATTTTAATTCCAAAACTGACAAAAGGTACCAAGTATATTTAATTAAAATTTTCTTTTTATAAAGTACATGAAAATAAGTAATTTCATATATTTTAATAAATTCGTTTATGAATTCTGGTGTCAGTCCATTATATAATGAGTTTATAAACATAATTACTCTACGTCGGAAAGGGTTAAATAAGGTAAATATTTCTACTTGCAAATTATATAAGGTTATATATCTAAATGCAAATTATATAAGGTTCAAACATTAAAAAAACATTTTATTTTTTAAATGTTTCTTCCAGATCTTAACAAAAAAAACTTGAAAATTTCATTCACATGTACATAATTTTAATATCTGAAAAATATCTGAAACTTTCATACACCTATGCATGTTACTAAAAACAATTTAGTAACATATAGATAGTTCATGTATGTATAATTATTTTTTATGAGTACTTTAAACTTAAGTGAAACTCCCTGTAAATATCATGCATTCATACATTTTTTTATTTAAACACAACTCCAAACGATAAATTATAATTTTTAGTACATTTTCAAATACCTAAAATGAGAAATCTTAGATAATAAGGTGTTTCTATTTTTTATGTGATAGATTATACATATAATTTAATCATAAAATTGAGTATAAGTAATACATTTTAAACTTGAAATGTGTTGAATTGCTTAAATATGGTAACGCCATTAATTTCCAAAAGATTAAAAAAATTCATTTTTTTAAAGCGTATTATAAAACTTGTTTAATACATCTACTTTAAAACAGGCATGTTCATCTGAAAAAACAATAAATAATTGATTACGTAGCGCTGGGCATGATCTGTGATCAGTGGCGTATCGTAACCAGTGCTTGCCAGTGGGCTACTTTTTTAAAATTCAGATTTTGTGATTGGCATCACTTTTCTAAGACTGTAAAATTCCCTTTGTTTTCGCATTAATTAATATGTCTTTAAATAAGGTGAATTTTGCTATTTCAAAAAAGTAGTGCCAATCAAGAAATCTGAATTTTAAAAAAATAGCCAGCTGGCAACACTGATCGTGACTGGCTTTTGGGGATGTGGGCACTAAATGCATAGCTGCCAAATTTATTCTTCTGTTACCACTATTTTATTAAAAGGAATCTTTGCCTTATTTTTTGGCTGAATGTTCTACCATTAGACAAGGCAAAAACTTGTCCTTCTTGATGTCCGATCCATGCAGGTTGAGTTCTTATTCTGCCGAAATAGCTAGTTCATGAACATGTTTTTGCATCCAAAAAAGTCGCTTCTGATCAGTGTAGCCAATGGGCTGTTTCTTTACTACCCCTTCAATGACAAACTCCCTCCCTATGAGGCAGGATCATTCCATATTTTTAGCAGGTGGGGAAAGGTAGGGAGTGATCGCGTCGTGCGGTTCGAAGGGAATGAATGTAGTAGGACCCGATAGGATCCTTATTTGCCTCGTTTTGATATTTTGATTAAGCCTGCGCTATGTCTAATGATTTTATAACCAAAAGGCCTTTTTCAAGGCCAACTTCGACTAATTTTGATGAAGACTCGGAACAGATTTTGGCTAACGATTATAGGAATAAAATATTGACCTCAAAAATTAATGAGAGGGGAGAGAAGGCACAAATGACACAATTTTAAGATAGTTTAAAGTTAAAGAATTATGAAATCTAATACAAAAAAAAATTCAGTAATATGGCTTTAGATAGGTTACTTACTTTTATTTTTCACCAATTTTAAGATAGTTTAAAGTTAAAGAATTATGAAATCGAATACGAAAAAATTTTAGTAACCTGCTTTAGATACTTTACTTACTTTTATTTTTCGCCAAAAAAGCAAAATTTAGCTAAATCTTGCTCCAATTGCATTTTTGTAGTTACATAATTATAGCAAGGAGACGCTGTCACTGCAGCTAAACTAGATAACATTAGTCATATTTGAATTTTAAAAATCCGATTTCAATAATAAAAAAAAAGATTTCCTCTTATTGTATTTAATAACCAAATAATAAATAAAACAAAACAAAAATGATATCTTCAATGTTCCGCTATTGTATTTTAATCTGAAATTGATAGATGGAGCCACCATTTCAATTGACTGCTCTACCTTTCCCCACCTGCCAAAAAAAGGGAATGATCGTGTCTCATAGGGAGGGAGTTTGTCATTGAAGGGCTAGTTGTTTCTTTTAATTCAGATTTCTTGATTGGCACCACTTTTCTGAAATGGTAAAATTATCCTTGTTTAATTAATTCGCTTTAATTAGCATGTCATTAAGTAAGGCGAACTTTACTATTTCAGAAAAGTGGTGCCAATCAAGAAATCTACATTATTAAAACCTAAACAAGAAATCTGAATTTTTAATTTTTTTAAATTTTAAACTGGCAACTCTGCACCGTACAGCTTTGTTGCCAGTAGGTCACTTTTTATAAATTCAGATTTCTTGGTTGGCAACACTTTTTTGAAATAGTAATATTCGCCTTATTTAATGACATATTAATTAAGAAGAAAAGAAGGGGAAATTTATCATCTTAGAAAAGTGGTGCCAATCACGAAATCTGAATTAAAAAAAAATAGTCCACTGGCAACACTGACTGGCAACGCTGCTTCTGAATATTATTTTTGTAAGCAAAGGCATTTTTGGTGCATGTAGGCCACATTACGTATGCCATCATTGAACAGTTAATACACTTATATTAACACCGCAGGCTTTTTAAAAATGCATTTTTAAATCAAGAGTACATGCATGACGATTACAGGGATATATTTGGTTCAGATATAGATTTTCCAGATGTTGTAGTTACCCTCATTTGGTCAGATTAGTCAATTTATTCTCTCATTATCACCAGCTTCAAGCTTCAATTTAATCACTCTGGCAGATGTAGACTGATGGCATCCTATCATATCTGCAAACATCTTACGCTTTTTTGCACCACGCAAATTTTATCGTGAATTTTTCCTTTTTAAATTGCCGTAATCTTCATATTAAATAAGGAAAATATTTCTATTGAGTTTTTGTGGTATACAAAAGCGGAAGAGTAGGTAGCTATGCATCCTATTATTTTGGTGATCACACTTGTGGAATTCCCTTCTTCACTTAACACTCGAACGCCCGGAAGGAGTCGATTCCACTCCAACCATATGATTAAATGTCAACTGGAAACAGAATTTCCAATTCAAACCACGCATATTTACGTTAAATAAATCAGTCAAATAATTTTAAATACAAATTTTGGTGTCAAATATTTTTATGAAACTGGAGTAAAATTTCCGGGCCTTCTAGTGTTAAATAAACTGACATAGTTTTTCCTGATGTGTCAATTCAAAGTACATAACCATGCTTTCACAGCATAAAAAATCAAGACAAAGATCCGATCTATCATTATTGCACACTATTTATGAAAACTGGTTGATTGGCGGCTTCGTAATTGTTGTTTGATGAAATACTGACATGCAATGATACTATAAATTGCTTTGAAGCAGCTAAATTAATTTTAGACAAACAAAATAATGAGTAAAATTGCAAAAAGTTTATTTTTCTAGGTGATGCATTCTTTTGTCCGCCAACGCATGTATTAAAAACATCTTTGCATCATCATAAGGGTTCACACTTGGTGCGTTTTTTGAATACCACTTTTTTTCAAAGAAAATATTCTTTGGAAATTTCATAGAACGTTACCGGGAAGGGCGTTTTTCTTTCCATTGTTCCAAAAATCTACCACGAATTATTACCTTAAAAATTACTGTTTTTAAAATGACAGACCAGTGGGAGCCTTGTTAACAAAAGCATAAATACAGTGCTGCCAAGTCTCCGACTTATTGGATACCAGTATTTTAATATACAGAATGTTCTTTTATTTAACCCTTTATCTACTGGCGGTACTTATATGTACCATTAAAATAACTTGTAATAAAAGTTATTTAATACATCAGTTAGTAGTAATACAGTTTAGAATGAGTTACAGATGCATTACATTATCTTGTTACAAAAGCATTATTGGTTACACAAAACAAAAATATTTCTTAAAGGATGATTTCTTTTGCCTTTGCATCTTTTCAATTTTCTTGGCGTTGGAGGAGAGGTGAGGGATTTTTTAATTCAGAAATATTTTTCTATTTCTATTCTAAGAACACTATATTTGTACATTTCCTAATTCTACAAATTACTAAGAAAAAGATTTAAAATAAAAGATTTCAGCGGGGTTATAAATATTACAGAAAATCCCTATGCATTCAAATGTAATTAATACTTCTAAATCCTTCAATCTTTCTAAACTCCTTCTAAAATTTATTAAATGATTATGTAAATCTTCTAATGTAGTTTCAAAAATTTACGAAAAATGCTTTAGAAGATAAAATTTTCATGAATTCATAATTCAGTACATAAAGGGTTAATTGGCACATTTGGAAGATTTAAAAGAACAACATTCTCTCTAAGATAATAACAGTGACAACCGCAGAAATAAACTTCCACCAGTAAAAAAATATACCTGTTTTCGGCTTTAATTATGTCTGAATTTCACCACGGTTATAAGGCGTTTATATTAAATAAGGAGAAAATTTCTATTATAAATTTACAAGTGGAAGTATGTCCTGTCGGTAATGAGCCATTGCGAAACCGGTTACATTTGAAGCTTCACCATTTTGAGGATACATCAATACCTCCTTATTCACAGTTCCGTGTTTTCTGTTGCTCTTTTGAATATCGTTCGTTCGTCTTATTTAATATGTCACTAAATAAGGCGAATATTACAATTTCAATAAAAGTTGTAGAAATCAGTCAATCAGCTTTTAATAAAAACGCCCAGCTGTTAACCAATGTTGCCAGTGGGCTACTTTTATTTTACTCAGATTTCTTGACTGCTGCCAGTTTTTTTAAATAGTGAAATTTGGCTTATTTAATGACATATTAAATAAGCCGAAAAGAAGGTTTATTATACCATTTAAAAATACCATTTTATTGTTGTTGGTTTTTTTAATAAACTTCTTCATAGGGTGACGAGGTTTATTTGCCTCGTCACCCTATTTGCGAGGTCTCACATATTTGCCCAACAACACACAGAGATTCTTCCATGAGAATGGATAAGAATTTTCTTCCAGAGTACCGACTATTGGTCTCAACAATGGAGTTATGAATAAAAAGGAGGAGTCATATAGTGTATTGTCTACCAGTTGCGAGTGAAGTAACTGAGGAGGTTGTCACAATATGGCGGCTGCTTTTTTGAAATCGGTTCTTCAGTTTCTGACTACCGATAGGTCAAGCATCCCACCAGTAAAATTGAATAGAAGATTTCGTCTTAAAGAAGCGTCTTATTCATGGAATTTTTTTTTCAAAAATGTCATAAAAATTTCTATTTGTTTTTACCGGTGTCAGTATGCCTTATAAAACTGTCGGTTTGTATCCATGGTTGTCACAATATGGCGGAAACTCACGGCCTAACTACCACCAAAGAAAACTCCTACCAGTAAAAATGGAAAATTGTTTCTTCCACTATTTATGACTGAAATTTTGTAAAAATAAGGCGTTTAAATAAGTTTAAAATATCTATATAAACCTACTGGTGGGAGATTCTACCGTCGATAAACAACCCCTTTGCTAGCGGTTACAGTTGAAGCTTCACTATTTTAAGGATATGTCAGTTCCTCTTTATTAATAGTTCCATGGTCTCAACTTGAACAACTTATCTTACTCATTACACAATGTATTATCGTTCATATGGAAAAATGCCGTAGACTTTTAAATGTATTCAAGGTCATGGTGCGACTAACTAGTGGTACACCAATGACGTAGTTTCTTAACAATCTTATGTTTTTAAAGTTTGCCACGCTACGCAAGATACAAATTCTTATACTTTATCTATATCGGTCGAACATATGTTGAGTGGCTTCTCAATATGTTTTAGAGCCCTATACAGGGTTGTTTGTTTAGAGATATGCTCGAAAAGTTCTGGGAGGAAAAATACGAAAAAAAATGATATTGGTTTTTTTTTTTAACGATAAAACACTTTCAGGCAAAGAAACATCTGTAATAAACTTTATCGAAGAAGGATATGGTTGAAGAGCTTTCCCAGCAACTTTTTTTTTTGTTTACGTTTAAATGGCTCCTTTTGTTTGGCTGTACATGAAAGATTCACTAGCCCAATTTTTGCATTTGTATTCTAGTCAATTTCAGTTGATTCAACTTCTTGTGAGTCACAATCAGTCTCAACATAAGTGTCTGAACCGTTTTTGACCAGAAGGTTTAGATCAAAAGTTGGATAACCATCGCTATCATTGTCAGAAATGTCACTTTCACTTGACAATTCAATCCATATGCCTTCGGTTAATAATTTTTTGGCATCTTTCCTTTAATATACAGGGTGTCCATAATTAAACGACCCTACCTTAAAGTTGTCTACAGACAAAACTATTGTTCATAAAGTTGTGAAATTTTGTGAAAGACATAATAAAGGGAATTTGTTTAGGCTAAAATAATTGTAAATAAAAGTAATTCAAAATTTTGCCACCAGAGGGAGTTATTTAAATAAATTTTCATTTAACATTTATCATTTATTTAATCAATTAGCATAACGATAGTTTAAAAATTTTATTTATTTATTTAACCTTACTCTACAGACAGCTTTTCACGACATTATTCTAGCTTTTCCCTGAACATACTGTGGCCAACTGTGGAACATGCTATCTTACGATTCCAGATGGTATCTGAAAATGATGAAAATCATGCAGAACATGTTTGGTTATAACAAAATTTATTAAACTATCGTAAATGTATGATTAATGTGTAATTCGTTAAAAATGGCCTCCTAATTGTTCTTTTTTTCGCTCACACATATTCTTATACTTTTATTATGTCCTCCAAAAAATTTTACAACATTCTGAACAACAGTTTCGTCTGTAGACAACTTTAAAATAGGGTCGATTAATTATGAACATCCTGTAAATAAAATTTCTAAACTATCTTAATGCTAAATATGTAATTTATTCAAAATCACCCTCTAGTGGCGAAATTTTAAACCATTTTTATTTATATTTTTTTAGCGTAAACAAATTTCCATCCCTTTATCATGCGTTTCCCAAAATTTCACAACTTTATAAACAATAATTTTGTCTGTAGACAACTTTAAAGTAGGGTCGTTTAATTATGGACACCCGGTATATGTTGAACATGATGAGACTCTATCGGAACAAATATTTTGATGAAAAAATAGGCAAAAACCAAGATGAAACAATCTACAAACTCATTGAACAGAATACTAAAATTTTAAACGAAAGTGGAACTCAATTCATGGTGTTACCAAATGGCAACAAATGTATATTCGTATGCATAGAATAATTGTTGCAAAAAAACCTTACTAAAAATTATTATAAATAACTTTGAAAAGTATATTCATTTGAAAAAGAAATTTTTCATTTTAAATATTTTTTTATTTTTGTTAGAAATCTATCTATGGCTAACAAAATGGAAGGCTTCAAAAGTTTCTTTTAATTTGTAACTAGCAGATCCGCCCGGCGTTGCCCGGGGCTTGTAAATAATAACCTTAAACAAAACTTAAGTTTGTATGATTTATATCTTTGGAAATTCTTTTAAAGGAACCTAATTTCGGAGGCTGCAATGCCTTCCGCAGTGTCTAATGTCTTCGCATCAAACTTCTTTCCGAACGAAACTATAATCTAGATCCCCACTACATATGGCAGCATTTACCGGAAGTGGTCGCACGTGCCGGAGAGAATCGAAAACCAAGTTGAGTGAGCCAAACCTCGTAGGAATCAAGCCCACAGAAACAAAAAAAATGAAAGAATGCGCCATTAATGTTAGAAAATATTGGTAACTAAAGTCTAAGATAAAATTTCACAATACAGAAAGTAGCTGAATTGTAATCTAAGTTGAAGGAAGCAAATCCCGTTGAAATTGTGCCCTTAAACCCGAGGAAATAATGCGCCACGAAGCGGTGGAAGATGCCTCCTCACCTTGTAAATTTTATGAATCAATGTTAGCATTAACACAATATTTAATAAATGGATGAAATCCCTTCTCTAAAGTAATCTTTTAAGTAACGCGATTTTTAATTTACGGCTGTAGTGAGTAGACGTAAGTTGATGCTGAAAAAGGAGATTAATGTTCAAAAAAGGTGGTAGCTGAGGTATAAAGAAAGACCGGGCCCTGGGGGCCAGGGTCTTATCTGGAATGTAGTTGGGTATAAGAAAATTTTTAGGGGTTTTAAAGTAGCTGGAAGACGCTAAAACTATGTTAAAGAAAATTGCAATAGAATAGGATAGTTTTTAAAGAAGCCGCAACAAAGGCCCCCATGAAGACGATTAATATTCAAAATTGGTGGTAGCTGAAGTCTGCAATTTCTTTTTTTTTTTTCGTCTTTCATGTAATAGCTGAAGAACCGAAGATGTTGTTAGGAAAAAAAGTTCGTTATTCGGACCATTTTAAGGGAGCTATAAGAATGGGCCGAAAAGGGCCCAACTGTAAGTTGAGAGCAGGGCCCTACCATGAAAACACGTTTAACCCTAGAACTACCGAAAATTTTACTCAAGTTTTATAAAAATATTACACATCAGAATTCTTATTTAAAACTATTGAAATTATTTACTTAACTCATTATTGTCTGGTTTAAAAATTTAGTTTATTTTAAAGAAATTTCTGGTTAGAATAAATATTTCGAATGTACCCATCGGGCCCATTGGACCCGTCTGGTAGACGGAGGGTTAAATGTTTCAGTGCTTAGCGTTTTAGATCTTCAATTACTCAAAATTAATCATAGGGTATGAAATAATCATTACAATAATATTTTAAAGAAATGCGAAAAATTGGGGGTAAATGCTTAAAAAGGGGCCCTACAGCTCCAATAAAAATATGAGGGTGTTGGTCTAGTGGGAAGAGTCCAAGACTCACTTTTAAAATCATGCAATGAGAAAGTGAGAAAATTAGGGTGTAAAAAACGCATAGCACACAAAAAGTTTAAGGGGCCCCGGATCGGGCCCTACAGGACCCTAAGGTGCTCCGGGATTTTAACTGGAATATAGAAACTGGAGAATAACTAAATGGAAAAATGGTTCCAAAAATCAAGATCGGATTAAGAGAGGCAGTTTATTAATAATTTCTGGTGCAAAAGCTTCAAGGAGCTTTGTACCGGGCCCCAAGGGGGAAGGGACTTAAGTGGCATATAGTTTGGTATATATACACTTTTTAGTAGTTTTTAATGTAATCTGAGTACGCTAGAACTATGGCAAAGAAAATTTCAAGGAATTCGGATCATTTTTAAAGAAGATGCACGAAGGGCCCTAAGAAGACGATTTATATTCAAAATTAGTGGTATTTGAAGACTGATTTTTTTTTTGTTTTTTGTTTTTTTTTTTTTTTGTTTTTTTTTTTTCTTTATGTAATAGCTGGAGAACCTAAGTTGTTGTTAGAAAAAAGAGCTATTGATTCGGACTATTTTAAGGGAGTTATAATAGGGGCCCAAAAGGGGCCAACTGATAGTTGAGAAAAGGCCCTAACATTAAAACATGTTACAACGTTTTAATGTTAGGCCAATAAATATATGTGAGTGTTGGTCTAAGGAGAAGAGTTCAAGATTCAACTTTAAAATTACGCATTGCGAAGGCGAGAAAATTAGGGAGAACCTAAGATATTGTTAGAAAAAAAAGCTATTATTAAGGGAGATTAAAGGGATTAAAGGGAGATTAAGGGAGATTAAAGGGAGCTATTAAAGGGATTATTTTTAAGTGAGTTATAATAGGGGGCCCAAAGAGGTCCAACTGATAGCTGAGAAAAGGGCCTAACATAAAAACATGTTATAACGTTTTAGTACTTAGCGTTTTAGATCTTCGATTAGTTGAGATTAAGCATAGGGTGCAAATTAATCATTAGAATATAATTTAAAAGAAATGTGCAAAAAATTGGGGAAATGCTTAAAAAAGGGCCCTAGGGCCCCAATAAATATATGTGAGTGTTGATCTAAGGAGAAGAGTTCAAGACTCAACTTTAAAACTACGCATTGCAAAGGTGAGAAAATTAGGGTGTGAAAAATGCATGGCACAAAAAAAAATTAAGGGGCCCTGGACCGGGCCCTACAGGACCCTAGACGAGCCCATCTGGAATGTAGCGAGCCCAACTGGAATGTAGATACGGGAGTATAACTAAATGTAGAAAGTATCCCAAAAATGAAGATCGGATAAAAAGGAAGCAATTTATTAACAATTTAGTGCACTAAAACTTCAAGGGGGCCAGGGTTTTAACTGAAATATAGAAATGGGGTAGAAACTGAAAGGGGAATTCACCCCAAAAACGAAAAAGATCGGATAGAAAAGACGCATGTTATTAACAATTTAGTGCACAAAAGTTCAAGGGGCCCTGTACCGGGCCCCTTGCAAGGGTGCCAGGGTCTTAAGTGAAATGTAGAAATGGGGCAGAAACTAGAAGGATAATTCACCCCAAAAACGAAGAAGATCGGATAGAAAAGAGGCATGTCATTAACGTTTTAATGCATAAATTCTTAAAGGGGCCCGGGGGCCCCGGCCCTTAAAAAATTAAAAATCCGAGCCTCGGGTGTATCAGGACCTGTCTTGGACTAATCACATCTGAATTTTCAGATTTCTACGTGCGTTAGTTTTCGCTAGCCATCGCACACAGACACACACACTCACAGAGCGATTTATTCTTTTATTAGTATAGATTGATAAACAACTATTGTCACCTATAATATTTTTTATAAACTAAACGTAAATATATGGTCAAAATAGATATGGAAACATAAAGCTGCCAAGAGGCAACGGTAAATAAATGATAAGGAGAGAAAATTTAATTTGTTGCCAAATGGCAACAGTATGGCACTGTAGGGTTAATATGAATTTATTAATATTTTTTATTTAAAAATATATTTTTGAATCGAAAAAATGCTTGTAATACGTTTGGGCCTATTCATTGTACCGTAATTTCCTGCGTATACGCCGCGGCTAGTTAACCACTTGAAGGGCACCGGTATATGTTATATACCACATTCAGAGCAGAATTTAGAAACTGAATTTTGTTTCATATAATATACGCGAAGAAAAGCTTTTGCTTAGTTTCATATAAAGTTGTTCATAAATACCGGTGTCAATCAATTATTTTAAGATTTTAGCAACAAAAGTGCTTTGCCCCTGAAGGGGTTGAGTTATTTTCAAACCGGAAATTTTATTGAAAAAATGAAGTCAAATAAATGCTGAGTAGAAAGAAATCCCATTTTATTTAAAATAAATTCTAGTAGGAAATCCAGTTACCTGAGGTAAGGCGTATACGCGCGAAATTACTGTATTTCATTTAACCCTTTCAGGGGCACAGTACTTCTACTCGTAAAATGCTGAAAGGATTGACTGACACCAAAATTTACAACCAAATATATTTGAAAAAAAAAGGGGGGGGCGGAGCTTTCCGTCGTGTACTTAATAAAAGGAAAATTTTGATTATATAATTCTGGTGTCAATGTGGCATTTAGGGATTAAAAGTAAGTGGTCCAAAACTGATACCACCACTTTTTAAAGGTTTAAAAAGAAACGTGTCATTGCCAAGCGTGGCAACCGGCTATTCCAGTAATACTTCAAAAAATGCTAAAAACTGAATCCTGTAATTGTTGAACAGTTCTGAATGACAAATGTACATCGCAGAGACATCTAGCTCTTCACTGGCCGAAAGGCTTTCTTAACTCTAGAACTACCGGAAATTTTACTCAAGTTTTATAAAAACATTCTACACCAGAATTTTTACTTAAAACTATTTAATTTGTTTATTTAACTTATTATTGTCTGATTTATACATTTAGTTTGTTTTGAAGAAATTTTCTGGTTTGAATAGATATTTTGAATATACATGTCGGGTCCATTGGACCCTTCTGGTAGACAGAGGGTTAATTGAATCTTTATACAATATTTACGTTTGAACTAACAGATGTCGCTGCGATCGACATTTATGGCATGCAATTTTTTAGCACTCTTTGGTTGGCCGATTACCTTACTATATCTCATAGATACTGCACCAAGACCCTTTCCATCTCACACGAAGTTAGTTAGTTATTTAAGCTATGAGGTATTCGCTACGGCTTTTGCCGGCATGACCTCAAATGATCACAAAAATGGCGTTATTTCCTTGGGACAAGCACAAATTCAACCTTCCTCCACGAGGAAAAAAGGCAGAACCCTCACACGAAAGCTCTGTAAACATAGCTTTCTGTAAACAAAGCTGATGTCTTATAAACACAATGGAGTTACGAATAAAGAGGAGGAGACATATAGTGTTGTCTGCCTGTTGCGAATGAAGTAACTGAGGTGGTTGTCACAAGATGGCGGGTGTTTTTTTTAATCGGATTAGCAGTTTCGATTACTGCCGGGAAAAACTTCCCACCAGTAAATTTGGATAGAAAATTTCGTCTTATTTAAGGGGCTTATTCATAGAAAAAAATTTCTCACAAATATGGTAAAAATTTCTATTTGTTTTTACTTGTGTTAGATTGCCCAGATATCTTTTAAACTGACACTGACAGGAGGTTGTCTAGGTTGTTACAGTAATGGAGTTATAAATAAAGAGGAGGGGACATATAGCATACTGACTACCATTTATGAGTGAAGTAACTGAGGAGGGTGTCACAAGATGGCGGCTGTGTCTGTTAAGCCTAATCAACAGTTTCTGATTACCACCGTAACAAACTTTCCCACCAGTAAATTTAAATAGAGAATTTCGTCTTGTTTCAGCGCCTTATTCATGGAAATATTTTCTCACAAATATTGTAAAAATTTCTATTTCATTCTACTGGTGTCATAATTCTCAGATATTGTAATATTTTTCCTGATATAGACGGGAGCTTGCGTAAGTTGTCATAATATGGCGGAAACGCAGAGCCTGATTACCGCCAATGTAAAATTCTACCTGTAAAAATAAATATCTCTTTCTTGCATTATTCGTGGCTGCAATTTTGCATTAATAAAGCTATTAAATAAGGGGAAATTTTCTGTTTAAATTTACTGGTGGAAGTTTTTCCCGGCGGTAATCAAGTCCCGTGATAGCGGTTACAGTTGAAGCTTCAGTATTTTAACCCCTTGAAGGGCACCGGTATATTATATATACCAGTTACTTTTAATTTCCAAATGCCACATTGGCGTCAGAATTTATGAATTATTTTTTTCCCTTATATAATGTACGCGAAGAAAAGCTTTTACTTACTTTCGTATAAATTTGCTCATAAATACCGGTGTCATTCAATCATTTTAACGTTTTTGGAACAGAAATACTTTGCCCCGAAAGGGGTTAAGGATCTGTCATTTCCTCTTTATTAATAGTTCCATGGTCACAATATGGAAGAAACGCAGGGTCTGACAATCTCTGAAGTAAATTGCCACCAGTAAAAATGAATATATGATTCTGTCATTATTTATGTTTGAAATTTTGCATTAATAAGTGGTTTAAATAAGGAGAAAATTTCTATTTAAATTTACTTTGCAAGTCCCCCCCCCCCCCCGAAGGAATTAACATCTACAAAAGTGGTTACAGCAGAAGCTTAACTTTTTAAAGGATATGGCATTCCCCCTTTAGTAATGGTTCTATGATAAACACTGACGCACAGTAAGGTATTTGTGACAAAAACTTGGCCAAAAATGCAAAAATTTAAATTTTCTCTACAACTGTAAAACGCATATCTTATAATAGCTGACTGACTGGTGCATCGACCTATGTCTATTTCAGGAGCCTGAGGCGTATGCGGTTGTTCCAAGACTCAGTTAAATAGGAGGTTTCTTTTAGAGAAGACGTGCTTTATTGTTATGTTTGACTTTTGTTATCATGTTTAATTAAGTTTAAATGTATATTTTTGTGGCTTCATAAACCGTTAAACTCAATATCTTTACTTTTAATATAATAAAAAAATTAAATTAAAAATGTTTTCTTTTTAAGTCTTTTGATCTCTAATTTTTAAATATTGATTTAGATATATTTGTTTTTAAAGTTGTGCTGTAGTTAAACGGACCATTTTTGAAATATAGTCCTATTGCCATAGCTGTCAACATCTTACGCGTTTTGTACCACAAAACTATTGTAGTAAATTTTACCTTTTTAAATCGCCATAATCAGCCGATTAAATAATGCAAAAGTATCTAATAATTTTTTTTACTTTCTTCTATCTTTACAAGAAGAAAGTATTGGATTCGTGAAAAATTTCGACTTCCGGTTTTCGACGGATTTATACGAATGCCCAGAACACGATTTGATGGTATTTAGTAAATGTCTGTCTGTGAGTCTGTCTGTCACTCTGTCACTCTGTCACTTTGTGAGTCTGTATGTGATGCCCAGAACACGATTTGATGGTTTTTGGAAAATGTCTGTCTGTGAGTCTGTCTGTCACTCTGTCACTCTGTCACTCTGTCACTTTGTGAGTCTGTATGTGACAAAAATTTTGTGGGCGCTCTATCTCAAGAACTAATGCACGGAATTTCACAAAACGTCACATTTTGTTAGACCTTGATATAAACTGGACCTGATTAGTTTTTGGTGAAAATCGCCCAACAGGTGGCGCTGATATGCGGCATTTTTCACGATTTCTGCAATAGCTATATCTCAAGAAATACTGCACGGATTTTTATAAAACTTCAGATTCAGTTAGTCCAGGATATAGTTTGGTGCTGATTACTTTTTTGTGAAAATCGACCAACAGGTGGCGCTGCTATGCTGCATTATTCATGATTATCGAATAGCTCTAACTCAAGAAAAAATGAACGAATTTTCATCAAACTTCAGATTTAGTTAGTCCCTGATATAAATTAGTGCTGTTTAGTTTTTGGTGTAAATCGCCCAACAGGTGGCGCTGCTGTGCTGCATTTTCACGATTTTCGCAAGAGCTGTATCTCAAGAACTATTGCACGGATTTTCATCAAACTTCAGATTTAGTTAGTCCTTGACATAAATTGACATATAAATTAGTGCTGTTTAATTTTGGGTGTAAATCGCTTATCAGGTGGTGCTGCTATGCTGTATTTTTTGCGATTTCCTCAATAGCTTTATCTCAAGAACTGAAGCTTAGATTTTCAACAAACTTCAGATTCAGGCCCGTAAGGCATGGTGACGTCACGGCGACGTCGTTGTGAAGTCACACTGTGATTTTGTGACCGTCGATGTGACGTCACGTGACGTGGATGTGACGTCACAGTGACTAGAATGTGAGGTCGTTATGGCCGTTTTAGAGGTCGTTTGTGACGTCACATTGTGACCACTTTGTGAAGTCACGGTGTGACTAATTTGTGAAAAGTGTGTCATTTGTGACTATTTTGGCATTAACTTTGTGACGAACCTGTGACGAAAGTGACAATGTTTTGAAGTCACACTGTGACCAATTTGTGAAATATGTGTCATTTGTGACGAACTTGTCATAAACTCTGTGATGATTTCAAATGAAAATCAAATTTCAAATTAATTGCTTGAAAGGCGCAAAGGCGAACTAGTGAAAAAGATTCCATGCTGGAACTCGAACCCGGGCCATCAGTATAGCGCACTTACGTTCTACCGACTAAACCACATGGAACGATACCCAGCCTGGAAAATTTCTCACTATTACATGTTAGCAAAGCTACAAACGCAGCACGAGATGCAATATTTATCGTCAGCCACCGACATGGCGCAAGCACGAAACTTAAATCCAGCATCGATTGAAACTATATTAATACTTGGAAATGTTTTCAGAGAGAACCATTCGCCTTGCATACAATATTTAAAATGAAAATCAAATTTCAAATTAATAGCTTAAAAGGCAATTTTAATTTGAAATTTGATTTTCATTTGAAATACTGTATGCAAGGCGAATGTTTCTCTCTGGAAAAATTTCCAAGTGTTAATATAGATTTAATCGATGCTGGTTTAATTAAGTTTCGTGTTTGCCCCATGACGGTGGCTCACGATAAATATTCCATCTTGTGTGGCGTTTGTAGCCTTGCCAACATGTAATAAGGAGAAAATTTCCAGGCTGGGTATCGTTCCATGTGGTTTAGTCGGTAGAATGTCAGTGCGCTATACTGATGACCCGGGATCGAGACCCGGCGTGGATATTTTTCACTATGTTGGCCTTTGCGCCTTTTAAGCAATTTATTTGAAATTTGATTTTCATTTGAAATATTGTATGCAAGGCGAATGTTTCTCTCTGGAAAAATGTCCAAGTATTAATACTCTGATGATTCTTGTCATAAAAACTACGATAATTTTAAAGTAAAGTTTTGTTTGAAATATAAAATTTTATCTTTTTACCGTACTTTTTAGCAAGATATCGCTATTTTGGAGTCCTATTCTTCTAAAATATTTTTAATTTTCCATTTAAAAAACAATGCTTATTAACTGACATCTTTTTTTATTAAGTTAGCTTGATCTTGAATTCAAGCTTAATATTAAGAATGTGTAAGCTTTTTAATGTGTTATGATTTGTCATTGCTTTTTTAAATACGAACATGGAGTCTAACGGACATTAATACAACTGTTACTTATAGAACTACATGATAAGCCCTATTTATTTAAATTTTTTTTTCCCGTATATATTGTATTTTGTGAATATGAGCTAATTACATTTGGTATGTTTTATATGAAAAGACTGATCTGGGAAATAGAAACAACAAGTAAGATCTATCATGCGTTAGGCATAGATTATAAAACACTTTCCAACTCTTCCTAAATGTTTTATCAAGACATCGGGGGAAATAACGTAAATAAGATAACTAAGTAAACATGAAAACGCGTAAAACATTTAAAAACTGATTTACGCAGTTACCATCCACTAAGGTGTAAAAAAATCATAATTTAAAAAAAAAAATTAAAAAAATCGTTTTTTTTTAAATTTAAATCAGATTTTTTTTTATTTAAATCAGATTTGTATGATTTTTTCCCCAGCGTTCAAATACTGAATAGCTATCATGAGTTTTAGGTTTCCAAAACAATTACACCACTAATTGCTAACATAATCTATGTTTTTACACTTTAATTGATAAAATTATAATTGTTAGTTTGTAATTACAGAAATAAAAACTGCAAATTAGTAGTTTCATTAGGTAGTAATATACAATAATGTTATATACATTAATATTGTAATAATTATGTAAAACTTTATAAATACTAGAGATACTTAACATTTATGAAAATTATTAACTGCATTTTATACTAAATAGCTAACATTACTTCAAATTAATTATTAAACAATCAACTCTCTAATTAGGAACATATTATACATTTTTAAGCCTTAATTATTAAAATGATAATAATTCATTTTAGAAAGATTAAGGGACAGGATGCTAGTTCAAAAAACGGGCACTATTTCATGAGGAAATATATTAGTAATGTGTTTAGTAATGATGTAAGAAAAAAAAAAGAATATTTTTTAGCATTATAAGTAAAGTGTCCTTAATTTTTAATAATTTTATGAATAACAAATTGAAAAATACAATTAAATAACATATTTTAATAATATCCTGTTTTTTCTAAAGAAATAAAGTTCTATATTTTTGCAAGATTTTTTCCACATGAATTTAGAATACTGTTGAATGGGGAAGTTTTTTACAAGAAATTTCTGGCTACAACTACAGGTAAATTTCAACTTTTTTTTTCTTTTTTTAAGGCAGGGTGCATTTTGCCAATTTCAAAAGGGGCATGGTGTGGCACCATTAAACAAAATGTCCTAGAAGAAGCAGTATAAGTAATTACAGAATTAATAAAAACTGCAAATAAGTAAAATTCATTAGTTAGTAGCACAAATAACAAAACTAACAAATATTATTTGCAGCTCATTTTGCATTTGTATTTAGGAAAATTTCTGTAAACCACCAAAATCTATACTTACACACATGTACGTGTATGCTAACCAAAAAGAAAAAAATGAAAATGAGTTAAACCCATTCATATAGAATAAATATAAGTTAGCCACTAATATCTGAAATCCTCAAAATATTTAAGTAACAGCATTATTACCTCTATTAGTTTTCAATGGTTCAATTTTTTAATATATATGAGTTACAAAAAAAATAAAATAAAATAATAATAATAATAATAATAAACATTTATTCAACCTATACCAAAGAAGCTCTTGCTGTGCTTAGCATTTTTATACCAATTATTTCTTTTTCTCTTATGCATTCATTTACAATTTAGCTGCTGAGCAGATGTCATTCTTTCATTCTTCTTTAACTTGAGATTGCTATTAATTACTATTTATTATTTTACTTGTAGAAATGTAATTATACTTGCTATGCGTATTTTATATAAAATAATGCATAAATTGATTACCTAAAGGAAATTATGACATTGCAAATTATGTTAGATTTAAATATCATTTTTAAATGAAACTGTTTTAATTTGGATAAAAACTTAAAAACAATGCTTTTAATTTTTTTACAATACTAATGAATTAAGCTTAGAAACAATTATTTAAAGCTCTTTTTTTGTTTATTAATAAGTCAAAATACCTGTAGAAACTTTCAAATTATGTTCATGTTAGATTTTAATACTTTTTTTGACATTTTAAACATTTAGAAAATTTTTGATTTTAATCAATGATTTTTTTTTAAAAATCGGTTGATTAAAATCATGATTTAATCGCTGATTTAAATCAACCGATTAAAATCGTTGACACCCTACCATCCACAGCCAAATATGTTTTCTAATTCTTTTAAACAGTCCTGTATTTGATCTGTAGATTGATATATATATACTATATAATGGAAAAATTTAGTTTATCAAGGAAACGCATAACAGGTTGAAATTCTCTTTCAGCAATTTATACTAATATATGGAAACATACTTAAATAATTTTGTACAACCCTGTAGTTTACCTAGAGCCTTTATTACACGCCACTATTTAGTTAAAATTTTATTCAAGCTAAAACACTCTTAAAACTGCTGAAATTACATTTCCAGAAATTATAATTCATAGATGGCAACGTATCCAATTCTTTGCGTGACCCTTTATATCATTTTATCTATATACTACAAACATTTCTTAGTAAATTAAATACAGTGCAGCGTTAAAATGCATAACTTATTTAAAAACCTCCTTTAAGCAATACCCAGTAACCCTTTCGAATACTTTTGTATATTCCTGTATATGAATTATAGCATATATATATACACCATATACTATGCATAAATGTAGTGAATCATAAAAGTGTATATCATAATTAAAAATGTATTTCCAGCAATCATCGCTAATGAACAGTACTTCGGATACAATATAGTATCTGAAATATTTTGTGTGTCCCTGTAAATGCTATATACACTTCGTATTATACATGAAATAATTCATAGTATGTAAACCTCACCGACGTATATCAATTTCATTACATATCAAGTAGATTAACATAAATAAAGTACGCCGCAAACAATTCCCTCCACCCCTATATCATTATGTATTGGAATTCCTTTTTTAGCCCTGTAAATGAACAATAACTATTCTTTGCATCGCATATTCTATGGAATGCACATTTTAGTGCGCTTCATAAATGCATATCAATTTTATTCTGTTTGAAAGCGTGTAAAATCATTAAAAATCATTTGAAACGATTTTTTTCCCACAAGCCGTAATGTAATGGAATACAATTGACTGTCCCTGTAAATGAAATAACATGCTACAAACTTCATTACAAATAGGGGTCTTGCTATGGTAAACGTTAATAACATCCAAAAATTTTAAATAATTTAATTATCTTTAAATGTCTATTAATTATGTTAATGATTGATGATAATACTTGTCCATATACTTTTATATTTATGCCACCATGTGGTTTTAACCCAATATTTAAATAAGAAAATAAACCAGATTAAAATGCAATTTAAATCACTAATTTTAATAATCTGATCAAAGCTGTTGAAAAGGAAGTTAGATATTTTAACAAAATAAAAAATAAATGTAATGAAATATTTGTGTTCTATAACATGTTTATTAGAAGATAACTGAAATCATTGTAATTAAAAAAAAAAAAAAAAAGCAAACAAGGAAAATAATATTTTAGATATT
Source organism: Maratus speciosus (assembly GCA_963932465.1). NCBI lineage: Eukaryota > Metazoa > Arthropoda > Arachnida > Araneae > Salticidae > Maratus > Maratus speciosus. The sequence continues at coordinate 438,755,572 of OZ010787.1, forward strand.
TCAGCAAAATAAAAAATAAATGTAATGAAATATTTATGTTCTACAGCATGTTAATGAGAAACTAACTAAAATTGTTGTAATAAAATAAAAAAAAAAGCAAACAGGGAAAATAATATTTTTACATACCTAATTTCATTGACGTTGTATGTGATACTTTGATTTTGGGGAACCAATTAAATCCGATTATAAGTACGATAGCAATGACTTGAATCATCTTCAACAAGTCAAAGCTACCGTAATTTTCTCGGGTTTATATTTTGTTAGCTGAACTAACTTGGATCCTGAGAACGTTCTTGTTTCAGTTTTTAAATCCGTGTCAACACATCTATGCTGTCCAGTGTCCACAGAACTTCAGTGTCCACAGTGTCCACAGAACTGTCCAGTGTCCCGCGTTTATTCTAAAAAGTTTCACTGTTACTTTCATCCGTTATTCTGCGGTCGAGTGGTAACAACTGAAATAGTGCAGATGCAGACGATTTGTAAGTTTCGAAGTTCGAAGCAGATGTTTTTTGGTTTTATTTGTTTTTCTATACCACAGTTTCGGAAGGAAATTAAATGCGTAATAATTTTGTCAAATCGTCTCTAATTCAATTTCCTGTTTGAAAATGTTTTATTGTATTTCATCTTTTATTTTTATCAGTTTTATTGAATTGTAAAGTTTCATTTACGTAAATTATAATAATAATATTATCCATAATTAGAGTTTACTAGATAAAACATTGCTTAAATTTTCAAAATGTATACAAATTAATTTAATGGTAATAATGATGACTCCCTCCTTTTTTTAAAAAGTAAAATTTGTATCACAGGTAATATATACAAAATATCTTCTTAAAAAATACAACAAGATTATCGAGAAGTTTGTTTGTTTGTTTGTGTTTATGACGGCCAATTATCAACACGAGGGATATAGGCCCTAAGGGGGGGAGTGCCCTTCGTGGGGGTCTTTCTAAGGGAACCTAACCCGTATTAACGCTTGGAAATCCAAGGTTCGAAGAAAACCACGAAAACTCCGAACGATTAGGCCGACGGGCGCGATTGGGTTCGAACCCAGCACTTCCCGTCTACCAGCTTCGAGAGCAGAACCTCTCGGCCACTGGTGGGGCCTAGATTATCGAGAAGAGATGAGTTTTTCTTTGTCAATCTGTCATTCTCTTAATATTAATTTTCTGTAGAATAAAACTTGTAAAACAATTTTTAAAGATATATTTTGAAAACAAAAAATAAAACATGAATAATTAATTATGTCGTGGGCTTTGCCTAAATTTTGTACATTAATTTTATATTCGGAAAATGTCATTCTATTTTAAACGTTTGAAAGATGTAGAATAATAATAAAAAAAATACTTAAAATAGTGAAACACTAAGAGGAAAAAAAATGACTTGAATGCAAATTATAAAGCAAGAAATGCATATATGACTGAACTTTGAAGACGCTTTCTGCGTGCTCATTAAAAGCTGCAGACTTAACTGTAATAGAAAGTTTTTAGTTTGAAACGACAGAAATGTTTCGACTACTCTTTGAGAAACTTCTAGTATAACAGATGATCATTTACAAAAATCTTTATAAAAGATAAGTCGAGGTCTGCTTACCTAAAACATTTTTTTAATAATATGAAATTCTCATAATTAGGAAATCGTTTTGTGTTGCTGATGAATTAATTACATTTTATGTTATATGAAAATAAAAAGTTTTTGTTAGAGGCACAGATGCAACTTGGACCACGGTTTAAAAAATTTGTTAATCCGGCAGAAAAATATATTTTACAGTAAATAACATGTTTTTAATAATTTTTGTAATTTTTTAAAGTTTTCTAAGAAGTTCACATCTCAGTCACAATGTGACATCACTGAGTGGTGGCATTTTGGTCACAGATGTGACGTGACCACAGTGACTTACAGTGACGTCACAATGACGTCACTGTGACCATGCATGCTATGAGGGGGTATACCTTGATATCATTTAGTGCTGTTTATTTTTGGTGTAAATCGCTCAACAGGTGGCGTTGCTCTGCTACATTTTTCAGAATTTCCGCTATAGCTCTATCTCAAAAACTAATGCACGAATTTTCATCAAATTTTAAATTCAGATATATTTTGATACGAATGGGTGCTAAATGGATGCAATTTCTTGTGCTATTTAAATGATTTAATGGACGTGATTTGTATAGAAGAAAGTTTTGTGATGGCCACAACATACTAGTTTTTTTTTTTTTTTTTTTTTTTTTTTTTTTTTTTTTTTTTGTACAACAAAAACAGAGGAGTTTGCAGCTATGAGTATTGCATATAGTTTTGAAGGCAAATTTAAACAAAAAATCTTCTGCATATTGTTGCATTTTTAAATATAAATTGTTTTGGTAATCTATTAATAACACTCAAAAACCAAAATCTCTATACTACAACTCAACTTTAGAGACTCAACATTTCTAAATAATAAACGCAAATAATATATATAATAATATATATTGGTTTATATAAATAATTAATTAAATGATTACGTATAGTAAAATTAACCACATTTAAGTAAACATTAATTGTAAGTAAAACAACTATATCGACAATTACTTTCCTCTTATAAACAGTAAAAAGTTAAGTAAACTTTGTATTTTATATTTATTTTTTTAATAAATGCATACCTCTGAGTTGCCAAGTCTCCGACTTTTTTGCGCACCAGTATTATTTTAGAGAAAATATTGTTCTTTTAAATCCGTAGAATGGTCAATTTAAATAAAACCGCATTTTATATTTTGTATTAAAATACCGGTGGCTAAAAAGCCGGAGACTTGGCAGATTTAATACCTTTATTTGTATATGGGTCATTCTCTGAAAAGTGGCTGTTTAAAAAAAAAAAATGCGGTCCAATAAAATTGCCTCAAAAATCTCAAACTTTAGTCTACAAGTACCTTATTGCTATATTTATCAAAAAATAATATGAACCAAGCTGTACCTGATAGCTCTTTTGATATTTTAATTCCAAATCACTTTTATTGCTAAAATGTCAAATAAATGATTGGTACCGGAATTTAAGAATAAATATATTTGTAAATATGAAAAATACTATATTTCACATACATGTTAAATAGAAAAAAGTTTATAAAAAATCTGGTGCAATTGTGGCGCTTGGGAATTAAAATTAAGTGGTTTCATATACACACCACCGTCCTTAAAGGATTAAAAAAGGAAAGAAATTATAATTAGAAGTCATACTGCCAATAAATGATATTTTTTTTACTCTATGTCAATTGAAAAAATAAAGATAAAGCATTACCATTTAGCAGAGTTAAAAAAATTTTTAATTAGTACAAAAAAAAATTATTTATTTTTAACTTCTTCCAGTAAAATAATAAAAATTAAAAATGTATTATCTTTACTTATGCTAATTAAAAGTCTTGTGAGTTTTTTAATGTGTATTTTATTGCATTGGATTTTCCTATTTTACTGTTTAACACATATATAAAAGGATTTACATCACTCCCTCATATATTAAAATTATGAGGGAATGATTGTGAGGGAATGATGAAATACTTCTTAAAACCATTTTATACATTTATACATTTTATACATTATATTTTAGTCTAATGTATATTTTCAGTTACTAAATATCTTTTGAAACACATTTCTAATAATATAACAACATAAAAAAGATATTTAATTAGTTTTTATTAAATTTATAATAGATGAGGGAATGATGGATAATAAAAATACTTACTTTGATCTAGTACTTGAAAGCCATGTGCTAGTTATTCAGGAATGTTTTTGAGCAAACAACAAGATAGCTGCTATATTTTACTCATGTACAAACTGTCCTAGACATATATAAAGCATGTGCTGCTTTCTACTAAGTATATAGGGACAAATTTATAATTATGTGAGGGAATGATGACAAATACTAGGGACATCATTAAAAAGTGCCCTAATTCTTTCATTATATAAAACATAAAATATAATTAAATGTCTAAATATTCATTTAACTATGTTTAATGGATTGTGAAAAAAATAATTATAAACATACGTGCTGCAATGGCAAAGAAAGCATTTCCTTTCTTACAAGTGTGAAAGGGGACATAGTAAGGTAATGATATTTGCATTAAAAAATACATTTAATATATCATATTTCAATTTCAATAAGCAAGTAATTAGAGTTAGTATGTATAACTGGTTAAAATTGACAGTTTAAATAACTTTTTCCCTTTGTAATTTTATAAATATGTCTTCAAGACACCTGGGACATAAAATTGCCACTTTTCAGAGAATGACTCATATAACATTAGTTAAGTATATACGATGATTTTAACTGTGAAGCATATGAAAAATAATTTATGACAGAATTTTTCTTCAAATACTCGACTGCAAGGCGTAGCGTCAATGGGCGTTAGATCATTTTACTACCATATTACTACCATTTTACTTACTGATTATATACAGGTTGTCCATAATTAAAGACCCTACTTTAAAGTTATCTACAGACAAAACTGTTGTTCATGAAGTTGTGAAATTTTGCGAAAGACATAATAAAGGGAAGGGAATATGTTTAAGCTAAAAAATGTATAAATAAAAACAGTTCAAAATTTCGTTACCAGAGGGCGATTTTTAATAAATTAGACATGTAGCATCACGATAGGTTAGAAATTTTATTTACAGGATGTTCATAATTAATCGACCCTATTTTAAAGTTGTCTGCAGACGAAACTATTATTCAGAATGTTGTGAAATTTTTTGGAGGAAATAATAAAAGTATGGGAATTTGTTTGAGCAAAAAAAAAATTGGAGGCCTTTTTTTAACGAATTACACATTTAGCATAGATTTACAATTGTTTAACAAATTTTGTTATAACCAAATATGTTCCGCAGGACTTTCATCATAACAGATACCATCTGAAATCGTAAGATAGCATGTTCCACAGTTGATCGCAGTGTTTTCTGGGAAATGCTGGGAACAAGTCGTGAAATGCTGTCTTTAGAAGAAAGTTAACTTAATAATTAAAATTTCTAAACAATCGTAAAGCTAAATGTGTAATTTATTAAAAGTCGCCCTCTGGTTGCGAAATTTTGAACTATTTTTATTTATATTTTCTTTTAGCTTAAACAAATTCCCATCCCTTTACTATGTCTTTCAGAAAGTTTCACATATTTATCTTTATGAACAATAGTTTTGCCTGTAGGCAACTTTAACCTTTAAAGCTCTGGCGTCTCTTACACAAATTTTATTCGATCGGCACCACTTTTTAAAAAGCAGTTTCCTTCAAGTACACAATTTCAAATATGCTCTGATTAAATAAGGTGAATTTTATTTTCATTTATTACTGGTATCAAAAACAAATTTTGCAAAGACTGTCTCCGCAGCTGAGGCAACGGAGTGGAAAGGGTTAAAATAGGGTCGTTTAATTATAGACACCATGTACTAAATTTGTTCTTCTTTAATCGTTGAATGTTGCATGTCTAAATAACGCCAAATTTACTATATAATAATACTGGTAGTAAAATGATGCCGCACTCCCTGACACCGCGTCACCAGTGTTGCCAGATGGGCTGCTTTTTTTAAAATCAGACTCTTGATTGGCACCACTTTTTTGAAATGGTAAAATGCGCCTTGTTTAATAACATATTAATTAAGGCTGAAACAAGGCGATTTTTACCGTTTCAAAAAAAGTGGTGCCAATCAAGAAATCTGAATTTTTAAAAAGTAGCCCACTGACAACACTGTGCGTCACTGCTTATAACTAAACGGATGAATGGATTTCAAAACAAATAGCACAAAATATTTGTCTTTCGACAGTGGAGTACTAAAAGTGCCTACTGGAGAGGTAGGAAAGAATCCGGAGTACTAGTGTACCAAGAGGCCGGAATACGTTTTCAAATAGTTTCCTTATTTAATTTCCTTATTACATCGCCTTAGTTAGTCGCTGAAATTCTGCCATTATATAAAACGAAAATTACTATTCGGAAATAGTGGTATTGGATCCCCGAATCATATCATCTGGACATGCTACTTACTTTCGAGGTGACAACGTCCTGCTGCAGAAATATTGAATATAGAGATTAAATTAAATAATCTACCAAGAACTTATACAGAGATCAAAAATAAAACAACAACTAGAAAATTTTCTTAGGAAAAAATCTGAAATGGGTTATCTTATGAATGAACGTAGGATCTGTGTGCTTCTTTTTCTGTTGGTGTCGCAATCTAGGAACGTACACTACTTAGAATTTTCAAGGCACCACCTTTTGTATGACCAACTATTTAACCCTTAAATGCGCGATTTCGCGATTTTTTATTTTGTTTCGAAAAAATTATATATGACTCTCCGAAAGGTTTATTACACACGAAAAATAATGAAAAAAATCAGACATACATTTTTCATATAATACATCAATCTTTTCTTCTGTTGCACATCTGCAATACAAGTAAAAACTACTGTCGTGTGGCTGTTTTACGATAACATATTGCAAATTAGTAAATATTTTAATAAGTATGTCTCCAAATACTTTATTTTATATAATTATTTATTTTATTAACTTTAACTTTAACCCTTTAATCCCCATAATAAAATACGTTCTAGAAATTACGTAGTTCAGAGAATCTGACTTTGCACCAGAAAGTTTCAATGGTTAATTTCGCTTTATTTAAATACGGAATGTCTATTATTAAATAACAAATATTGCTATTTTAGTTTTCTGGTGTGAGTTAGATATATATGAATAAAAAATAGACATTAAATTCAAAACACTGTTGTTTGCATATATGAAAGCTGCGCACTAAAGGGTTAAGATTAGAAATAGTCTATTTCATTTTTAAATTACAGAATTTCTATTTTTCTGCGATTTAATAAGATAAAAATCTCTATTCAAAAGCTATTTAAAACTGCACACTGCATAATTTAGATATTTTATTTAGTTCTATTCGCGGGTTTTATTAAAAAAAAGCTTCGTACCTAATCATAGTCTATTATTTTTACAGCATCTTACGCTTGCTGATATAAATTATAATATCATTTCTATTTATTTTATTTCACCTCTTAGAGCCTGCCTCTTTCAATCACATTTTACTGTTGTTTTATATTTCGTCTACTATTCTAATACAAGCCTTGTGTCCATTTCATTTTGGTATAAGTATTTGGTATAAGTATCATATTTGGTATACCAAAGTTATCCGTTAATAATTATCTGAAAATTCTTACATCGTCAAAAAACAGTAAAATAATTTCTTATTAATGGCTAAATAATTATATGAAAATATTTTTTTTTACTACAGATGTTTTTTTATTCCGGGTTCTTACGGGTCCTTGAATTTCCAGACTAAGAACTTCTTCGGTACCAGTATTTTCTTATGAAATATCTCTCCTTAAATAATGCGAAATTTTGCCCGTTTAAACTAGATTTATTTTCCTATTAAAAAAAATTCTGATACATTGCCTTGAAAATAACGGTACCCGTACAAACCTTGTTATTTGAAAAAAAAAATAACGATAACAGGCCTTAAGATGGAAATTTTCCTTAAGGAAAGTATTTCTATATTAATCTTTTCTTGTAGAAAGAGTTTCCTTTCTTATACCGTTAGGATTTTCTCAGGAACTTCCGATTGAAACGAAAAAGAAAATTAATCTTGTAAAATAGAATCACTTTGTAAGAAACTTTTCTTTAGAAAAATGTTATACTTTGATTCTTATAATCAAAAAACGGAAGACGTATTTAAAAAAATAGATTTCCCATCTTATGTACCCAATGCGAAATTCAAGATTATTTTCTCTTATAAAAAAGTATGAAGTTGAAAGATATCTCTCGAGTCTTCATACTTTTTTCATAAGAATTCCTTGTTATCTAAGTTTAAGAAAAGCGTAAAATAACGCATAAGAAATATGTGCTATTAGCACTTTTACTTAACCAGACATATTTTTTTTCAAAATTTGGCATTTTGACCAATATTTGAGTAATTTTTGAAGCACTCAGTTTTTTTGTTTAAAAAAAAAAAATCCAGATCCAGGAGGATTGGATTCTTCCAAAAATAGAGATTCACAATAATCAGAATCCAAATTAATTACATGATCTACTGCAAAAAAAAGCGTTGACTCCACACAAGATTTCATAATAATTGGACTCTGAAACACAGATCCACAATAATCAGAACCCACAATAAATGCGCTCACAAATTGCCTCACACGCAGCTGATACGTTCCTACACATTTCCCATTGCAGATAAAAGAACGTACAGAAATAATCATTGGAAAATATCACCTAAATTTGATGACGGTCAGGTCTCGTATCTGTCGTAGAAAAGATTATAGGGCAATATTCTCAATATAAGTTGTAAAACACATAATTAATTCCTTAATTCTCGCTCCCGTGATATTCACGGGCTGTGTCTTTTATTCTTTTTATTCTTTTTTGTTTGATTCCCACCAGTTTTATAAAAAAGTGTAACTGGCTCTATTATGGTATCATTTTACCCGTCATTAAATAAGATGTATATTTCTTTTTCGAAAAAGTTGTGCCAATAAGCAGTTTGAATTTCTAAACTGTAATTTGATGCGACCGTTAAGGGGTTAATAGTCATTGCATGTTTACTGCGTTTGCTGTTCAGAAGCAACAAAGTTTTGTTGGACATGGGGGTTATCATGGAACTATTAATAAAGAGGAACTGACCTATCCTTAAAATAGTGAAGCTTCAACTGCAACCGCTAACGCTGACGTTGTTTACCGCCGGTGGAAACTTCCACCAGTAGATTTATATAGAAATCTTCAACTTATTTAAATGCCTTATTACCAAAAAATTTCAGTTAAAAATAATGGTAGAAACAGACCTTTATTTTTACTAGTAGGAGTTTACTTTGGCGGTAGTTAGGTCTTGCGTTTCCGCCATATTATGACAACCATGGAAGCAAACTCTTAGTTTTACAAGGTATACTTACACCAGTAAAAACATATAGAAAATTTTACGATATTTTTGAGAAAATTTTCTATGAAAAAAACGCTTAAATAAGACGGAATTTTCTATTCAATTTTACTGGTGGGATGTTTGTCCTGGCTGCAATCCTAAACTGAAGATCCCATTTTTAAAAAATAAACCACCATCTTGTGACAACCTCCTCAGTTACTTCACTCGAAACTGGTAGACAGTACACTATATGTCTCCTCCTCTTTATTCGTAACTCCATTGGGGTTATGTCCCAAACGCCCTACTCTTAACCGTTAAATTCGGTCCGTTAACACTAGAACTAGCGGAAATTTGAGTCAAGTTTCATAAAAATATTTCACACCAGAATTTTCATTTAGAACAGTTTAACTTTATTATTTAACGTTTTTCTTCTTTTGTACCTTTTAACCCTTTATTTACTGACGGTAATTATAAGTTCCACTCACTTATTGAAGCTATAATTGATTCTTGGCATCATATGATTAACACTAGAACGCCCGGAAGGAGTCGATTCGACTCCAACCATATGATTAAATGTCCACAAGAACCAGAAATTCTTTCATAAAATAAGTTAAATTTAAACTGCTCAGATTAACGTTAAATAAATCAGTCAATTAATTTTAAATAAAAATTCTGGTGTCAAATATTTTTATGAAACTTTAGTAAAACCGCCGGGCGTTCTAGTGTTAACACGTTCACGCCGGCGCGGTGGGTCACACTCGACTGACTCAGAGTTGTCAAGTCTCCGGCTTTTTGCACACCACTATTATTTTAGAGAAAATGTTGCGCCTTTAAATCGCCCGATTATTCTAATTAAATAAAACAAAATTTTCTGTATTAAAATACTGGTATGCAAAAAGCCGGAGACTTAGCAGCTCCGAGACAGCCGAGTGTGGCCCACCGCGCCTGCGTGAAAGTGTTAAACTCTCACCCTATAGTGAATATTACTAATACTCTAATGGTACTTTTCAAAAACACTCTTTTAACTCCACTTTATCGAGATATATGACAGCAGTAGTTCTAGGTTTCTTACTTTAGCGAGGAAGGAGGCTATCTTTGAAACAGTCGATGTGTTTTTTGCTGACATTTTGTACAGATTGCCACGCTCGATTTTTATTGCTGCAAGCACAGTAAAGTATATGAGATAAGTGTTGGATTTTTTTTATGTGTTCATTATGATCTTGGAATACAATTTGACTAGCTATTTTAGGTGAACGGTGTGTTTATTTGATTTGACAGTTGAATTACTCGGTGGTATTTATAAGTACTGTCAGTACACTTTGTGTTGGAGAAAAACTTCTTGTTTACTTTTCGTCTGTGTAGTTATCCATCGTTTTCATCTGCTTTAAAATGTAATTACTAAAATGTAGTGTATTAATAATTTTCCTAGTATTTCTTTTCTGTTTCATTGTTATTTTTCATGGGAAATCGAAAAAGTTGTGGCACCGGCTATTTTTTGCTATGCTAGAAATGGCATATGAAAATTCATATGTTGAATATGTGGAGATGCGAGAGAACATGTTGTACCTGGGATATATACGTCGCATAACTAACGGACTGCTAGCAAGATCGAAACCTTAAAAAAGTAGTTTTTTTAACCCTTTCAGGGGCAAATCATTTTCAATGTTAAAGTGTTGAAATAAATTGTTGGCACCGGAATTTGCCAAAAAAATTATTTTTAAATATGAAAAAGGCTACATTTCTCGTACTTATCAAATCGGAAATATTTTATCAAAATTATAGTGTCGCTTCAAATACCTTGTGGGTTTTCTGTTACGATATTTTAGTCGCAGAGTACTGACGGTATTTAAAAGTACCACTTTAATTAACTACATCTAATTAGTTAAATTTCTCACGGGTCTGATGATAAATGTTACATTTATTTATTAATGGTGCCAAAAACAAAATCCGCATGCACCTTTTGACGATGCATATATGCATCACCCGTCCTGAAAGGGTTAAAGCCGGCTGGCAAGAAAACTTGGCATGTAAGGAGAACAAAACTTTGAAATTTTAATACCAGTATTTTAGCTTGAAAATTTTCACATTATCTAATCTCAAGTTTTGAGCGATTAAATAATTCAAAATTACAATGCGGAAAAAACTGGTGTCGAAGAATTAAAAGAAGTGTAAAAGAGGCTTGTCGTTAATGGGTTAAAATCATTGGAGAATTTATGTTTTTCATGACCAAAAAATTGGAACATAATCTTAAAGTTTTTGCTACTGTGAGCGGGTACTTAACCCGTGTTTCTCAAAAAGGGAGATTTCAAGTCAGTCGTAGTTTTTACAAGACTTTTACACGAAACATCTATCTTAGATTATTTAATACTTATAGACTTTACTACTACTACTACTACTACTACTACTACTACTACTACTACTACTACTACTACTACTACAACTACTATTTCTATTATTACTACTATTACTACTACTACGACTACTCAGGAGATGTTATTTCAAGACTCATAGCGATAGTTCTCAGTCAGAATTCGCTAAAACTGAAATAGGGAGAGGCATGGCCCACGGGTCTTAATAATGGGACAATCATGATTGACCATATGCAGGGGGATCACTACCCCGATATACCCACGAAAGTACTTCCCGTTGGACAAACCTGGGAAATGACTTTTAGTGAAATTCCACGTCCTAGCCGATCCCCTCACATCTTGTCCGCTCCAAGTGCTGTTTTGAACCCTATACCACAATAAATATCATAATACTATAACGTCTTACCTTTTCTTCACTCGTCAAATGAGTATATCTGAGATCTGATCTGACTGATAAGGTCGTACAATCTTCAGTATGAGTCATAAAAAGTCGCTCATACGCAATCTACTCCCTTGGAAAACAAATGTATAAAAATAACAATAAATCTTTTTCAAAACGTAAACATGTAGAAGTATACACCATAAAAATATCGAAAAAATTAAAAATATATATAAAATCTATCAGAGAGCAATTAAAAATACATCTAAATATATATTTTTTTATATATGTCATATAAGCAACAGATTGGAGAGGATGTAAGATGTGTTGTGGAAATCACCACCAATTAGTGTTAGAAGTTTTCTGCGGAATAAAATTGGGTTGATTACTTTTTTAATTTTAAAAGTACTATCGAATCGGATGGTACATCTTTGACGATTTTCTTTACGCATGAATTCGCACAAGAAGCGACATACAATTAACCACTATACTTAGAACATCGTGCTTATGAATTAAGTTCAAATTGAAAGAGATTACCTGCATTTAATCCTTAATCAGCATTTTAAAATGTAATTTATAAAATCAATTAGAGAAATTTGATACTATTACATATATAAATGCAGATGCATGCTGCCCAATATGTAGATGACATTTTTTCCGTCATTAAATTCTTTTAAAATATAATTACTTTTATTGCGATTTAAAATATTCTTTTAAATAATTTCATTTATAAATGTATTTAAAAAGATACCGTTTTAATTAAGAACACTTTCAAATAAAAGCTATTTTTTAACAAACGTAATTCTGAATCCGAATGTTATCTAATTTTTATTATTTGAACTTCAATTTAAAAGAAACTGGTCAGGAGAATTAATTTTCTGACGTCCGTTAAATAATGATTTAAACAACTGTCAAATAAAAGCTATCCTTTAACAAATTTAGTTCTGGATCCTCATATTGTTTAATTTTCATTATTTCAATTTCAATTTAAAAGACATTCTCCGGTAAAAAAGTACTTTTCTGACATTCTTTAAATGTCAATTTAAATTAAGTGCTTTCTGCAACAAATATCTTTTCATGAAAAAACTTTTAAATGTTATAAAGAAAACTGTTGTAATAAATAACAAAAAAAAATAATAATAATAACCCTCTAATGCTTCTAGTTTAAATATATGCTACCATTTGCCCTTTGGCATAGCTGCCAACTTGTACGGATTTTTATTACCACTAATATTTAATATAAATTTTTGACTTATTTAAACGTTAAAATTGCTTGAATTTCGGTGATTCGATTTGCTAAAAATTTCTATTAAATTTTAGTGGTATGAAAAATCCGTACAAGTTGGCAGCTATGCCTTTAGGTACGATCATTTTTATTCGGATTTTTTAATTTCTAACACTTTTTTTAAAGAAATTTTCACCTATGTATTAATAATTTACTGACAGATTAAATGAAGCTAACATTACTATTTTAAAATGTGATAGCTATCGATCATTCTGAATTAAATAAAAAAGGCAATTCGTACGGCAACGCAAAGGCATCAGAGTGTTAACTCATCAAATCTGTAGAACTTCCAAATAAATAATCATTCAAAACAAAATTTCAAATTTTGGATACGTAACTTCAATTTAAAGTAGAATTTGTGTCAGCGCGTTTTATTGATAAACTAACTGGCCTTCTCCGATATACACGGTCAGTTTATGAACACCACCGCTTTCGTCAGTGTATATTTTGACCACCGCTCTAGATACTCGGCCTACAGGATATCATAGGAGGATTTTCATTATTATTATTATTATTTTATTTACTTATTTATTTATTTATTATTTGCGTTTGTATGGTCCTTTGAATGTATACACCAGTATTTTATAAAAGTTTTCTTTGACTTATTTAATATAAGGCGGAGGAAATTTTTAGAAAATATTGGCATTCAAACTCAAAAGACCGTACAAACGCTGAAAGAAGATCGGCCATTTTTGTGTCAGCGCGCAAGCCTAGTATTCAGCGGGGGTTGACTCTGACAGTGCGCCTCGTAGTTTCATAGAAAATAAACATTGGGTAGATGTTTGAGACTGGTTCTAAGACAATCCAAGGATTACACACTCCTTGGAATTTCCAAAGAGTCTGGCCGCTGCCATCGAAAACTCAAGGGCAGAGGAGACGAGTGTGACGTCATCACTAATCGACCGAGTTCTCACTAGTGTTGGAATTCACACCGGAAAATTTTGAATAGCAATTTTACTTTATTATATTATGGAATATCTGTCATCTTAAAGAACAATAATAACTATTTAAACTTACTGGTCAGAATTTGGAATCCCAAAATAAAAGTCGGCCAGATTTGGCAAGATTGTTGCATTCTGCATCTGGCTGAATTTTTCTTTAGGGATACCGAATTGTCAGCAGTATTTTTAAATAGTTATTATTCTTATATAATATGATACATAATCCACAAACAAAATAAAAGAAAAATGCTAATCAAAATTTTCCGGTGTGAATTCCAACACTAGTTAGAAGTCGGTTGATTAGTGATGACATCACACTCGTGTCCTCTGGCCTTGAGTATTTCGATGGTAGCGTCTTAGCTTGTCGTACCAGAATACACTTTCAGATCCTGCATGGAATGTTACCTCGTGTTTTAACGCCTTCCCCACAAGAAGTGATAATACAGTTGCGCTCAAAAGTATTTTGACAACCTTATATTATCTCTTATTGTATTTAATATAAAAATGTAAACGAAAATATATTCCCTATAATTGAGAACACTATGACTGCCGTTATTCAGACGCATCAAGTTTCAACTTGTTTGTTTACATTCGGCGCCACCGAAGAAATATGACTCCTCCTTAGCTCAAAAGTATTTTTACAGTTAGTTTGCATTTAATTATTGAAGGTGTCAGTGGCGCTATAGCTTCGATTAGTGTTTATAGTGACTTATTGTGATTAATTTTAAGGATGAGGAATGCCGAAATGTAAAAAATATTGAAGTGATTCTAGAAAAGCCGCTGTAAATGCACTTAAGAAACGTAGACTGCAAGCAGAATTAGTTCGTTCTTTTAACGTGTCTCGGCAACTTGTAATTACATGGAATAAAGTTTTTAATAAACAGAAATATATCGAAAATAAGCCTCAAAGCGGCCATCCGAAAAAAACAACTTGCAATGTTGACTGTACTATAAAAATGATATCTACAAGTGATTGTCGTAAGTCCGCTGTAATAATAAAAAATGAATTGAAAGAAAATTACGGCATAGACATACACGTTAAATCAGTCAATTGACGCCTAAACCTCTATGGTTTACATGGCAGAAGACCAACAAAAACACGTTTCTAATCTACTAAGAATAGGAAGACTAGAGTTGCATTTGTAAAACAGCATTGAAGTATTGAAATTAATGACTGCCACCAGAATTTTGGTTAAAATAAAATTGGTTCATTATGTGTGTGAAATATAGCTTTTTCTTATTTAAAAATAAATTTGTTTTCAAATTCCGGTGTCAATCATTAATTTCAACACTCTTGCTATGCTTTGCCCCTGAAAGCGTTATGCCGTTTTACAAATGCAACTATAGCCTTCCTATTCTTAGTAGATAACAAACGTGTTTTTGCTGGTCTTCTACCCTGTAAACCATAGAGGTCTAGGCGTCGTTTGACTGATGAAACTGTATGTCTATGCCGTAATTTCCTTTCAATTCATTGTTTATTATCACAGCGGACATACGATAATCACTTGTAGATATCATTTTTATAACTTAGTCAACATTGCAAGTTGTTTTTTTTCGGATGGCCACTTTGAGGCTTATTTTCGATGTATTTCTGTTTATTAAAAACTTTATTCCATGTAATAACAAGTTGCCGAGACACGTTAAAAGAACGGACTAATTCTGCTTGCAGTCTACCTTTCTTAAGTGCATTTACAGCGACTTTTCTAGAATCACTTCAATATTTTTTAAATTTCGGCATTCCTGATACTTAAAATTAATCACAGTAAGTCACTATAAACACTAATCGAAGCTATAGCGCCACTGACACCTTCAATAATTAAATGCAAACTAATTGTCAAAATACTTTTGAGCTAAGGAGGAGTAATATTTCTTCGGTGGCGCCGAATGTAAACAAACAAGTTGAAACTTGATGCATTTGAATAACTGCAGTCATAGTGTTCTCAATTATAGGGAATATATTTTCTTTTACGTTTTTATATTAATTAAAATAAGAGAGAATATAAGGTTGTCAAAATACTTTTGAGCGCTACTGTATATCGGTCGATTAAATTTCGCTGCTGCATCACAGTTAGTGACGACCTCACAACTCGTGCCCTCTGGCCTTGAGTATTTCGGTGGCAGTGGTCTGTCATCATTAATAATGATAAGACAATTTCTATTTAAATTTTAATACTAGAATTTATAACCACCTCGTTTGTTTACAGAATTTTCAATATTTTTCTGTAGTTAAATGGTTGCTTAGGTTAGTTTTAGGTTACTAGTTTTTAAAAAAGTTCGCTACTTTTTTTAAATTCAGATTTCTTGATTGCCACTACTTTTTAAAACTAGTATAATTCGTCTTGTTTTCGCATTATTTAATATGGCCTTAATCCAGGAGTGTAAAAATCTAGGCGCCAGCGGGCAGTCTCTCACAATAAATTTTAATAGATTTCATCGCTTAAATTTTCTTAGGATTCTTACAAAAAATTTAGACGAAATATTAGACGAAAAATAACAAATAAAATTTAGTGGTGAGAGACTGCCCGCTGGTGCCTAGATTTTTACACCACTGTAAATCTTAAACACATGATTTTTCATTTTGTTTCGAAAAAATTATATATGATTCTCCGAAAGGTTTATAACACAGGAAAAATGATGAAAAAAAAGATCAGAGATATATTTTTCGTATAATACGTCAACCTTTCCTTATGTTGCATATCTACAATATAAGTAAAGACTAAAATATTGCAAATTAGTAAATATTTTAATATAGTCCAGGCAATAGGGGATTTTACCTGGCAAAATTAATGACAGTTCTGGAAATCGGCTTAATTTATGTTTTTTGGCTCGCTGAATCTGAATTTGTAACTTCCCACCAAAATTTCCCCGGGCAACCCCCCCCCCCCCACCCAAGTTTTGGCAGAATGCCCCCCAAAAAGGTTTTTATTAAAAAAATGAATTTTTTTAATTGTTTTAGGGGAAAAGTATCTATAAATTCAAAAAGTAGACAAAATTTGCAACAAATAAGATATATGACATTATGACGTAGGATGAATGGGAAAGGGGGATCTGCCTCCGAACATGCGCCGCGGTGCTGCGTGGACTAAGTTGCGTAATTCCACTTAACCACTCACATCGTTTACGTTCGCCCTCCCGTCTCCCCTCCGAACTTTCCCTATAAGGATTACTTTAAGTTTTTTGGGTCGCTGAATCCGAATTTAAAACTCCCCCCCCCAATTTCCCCCCCACCCGCAAACCCCCCAAAATAGTTGTTTTTAAATTAATTTTTTACTGTTTTAGGCGAAAAGTATGTAGAAATTCAGAAAGTATACAAAATTTCCAACAAATAGGATATATGACATTATCACGTAGAATAAACTGGGAGAAGGGGGGGGGGGGCTGCCTCGAAAGATTGCCCGCGCGCTGTTCTCAAAAAACAATTTCTTTCAAAAAATCAATTTTTTGGAGGAGTTGCCGGGTGATATTTTGGTGAGAAGTTACAAATTCGCATTTAGCGACCCAAAAAACATAAAGGGAGTCGAAATCCAATTTTAGCATTATTTTTGCCAGGTAAAATCCCCGATTTCCTGGACTTGCATAACTTAGTGCACGTAGCGCCTCAGTGCATCTTCAGAGGCAGCCCTCCCTCTCCCCGTTCATCCTACGTCATAATGTCATACATCCTATTTGTTGCAAATTTTGTCTACTTTCTGAATTTCTACATACTTTTCGCCTAAAACAATAAAAAATTTAATTTAAAAACAACTATTTTGGGGGGTTTGCGGGTTGGTAATTTTGGGGGGAAGTTAAAAATTCGGATTCAGCGACACATAAAACTTAAAGTAAACCTTATACTGAAAGTTCGGAGGGGAGATGGGAGGGCGAATGTAAACGATGTGAGTGGTTAAGTGGAATTGCGCAACATTGTCCACGCAGCACCGCGGCGCATGTTCCGAGGCAGATCCCCCCCCCCCCCCATTCATCCTACGTCATAATGTCATATATCTTATTTGTTACAAATTTTGTCTGCTTTCTTAATTTCTAGACACTTTTTCCCTAAAACAATAAAAAAATTGATTTTTTTAATAAAAAACTTTTGTGGGGGCATTTTACCAAAATTTGGGGGGGGGGGGTTGCCGGGGAAAATTTTGGTGGGAAGTTACAAATTCGGATTCAGCGACACAAAAAACATATTGTAGGCCTTTTCCCAGAACTACCATAAATTTTGCTAGGAACGCCTATACGGTCTCTATTGCCTGGACTATAATAAGTATGAATCTAAATTCCTTATTTATATATATATATATATTTTTTTTTTTTTTTTGTAAAACTTAACACTTAAATGCATGAATTATTTTTTATAATTATGTTTTTTACTCTTATATTAAAGTTTAGACACCAGAAATTTTAAGATAGATTTTTAACTTTATATTTTCGTAATTTTTTCAGGATTAATATTTCTATGTAAATATACTGGTTGATAAAAAATAAATAAAAAGTGATTAAGACATGCATCACTATGCATTTAAGAGTTAAATAAGACGGATATTCCTAATTCAAAAAAGTGGGGGCCGTGAAGCAATCTGATTTTTTAAAAAGTTGAAAATCCTGCGAACCGGCAACGCTGGTTAAATAAGGCAAAACAACTGTTAAACGTTTGTGGTAGAGATGTGCGAACCCTAATTATCATATTTAGTTTTATGCAGGCTTTCGTTATAAGCATGTTTAACCCTTAAATGTTCATGGTATCATTTATGATACCATTAGTTTTCCCGATTTATTCGATTTTTTTATTCACATATTCCATTTTTTTATTCACATATTCCTTATTCCCACCAGAAATTTAAAAGAGAAATTTTCACTTCATTTAATAACAGACATTTCGCTATTAATTAAACCGAAATTTACTATTTAGATTTTCTGGTATCAATTCTGATTGTCTGAATTACGCAAATTCTGGAACGCATTTGGGCATTAAAGGGTTGACCTTAATTGAATCTTTGGACAGATGGTTCTGTACCGTTCAAAAGAATAATAAACGAACAATTTATCCTATTTGATTAAAAAGGCTTTAAAAAAATAATCATGTCATTTAAAAATAATAATAAATACACGAAATTATAAATATTTTTCTCTAATATTCAACTAAAAGTCACTTTTTTGTATTAAAAAACTATTGCCTCCTTTTTTTTTAATACTAAATATATCATGGCTAATAGACTACAAAAAGTATTTTTTCCAAAATAAATTTCAAATTTATTCTGAAAGATCCTTGGAATAAAAGTGCATGAGATCACACTCACAGAATTTACAAAAAAATGACACTTGGATTTTATTGGATAATTAGACTATTTTACTTGGATAATTAGAAAGTGATTTTTCCCCCCTTAACCCTCTAATGCCCATGACAGCAAATATTCTACTAATATTTTTTCAAATTTTGTGGATTTTTTAATTCGGATATTCCAAATTCTCACCAGAAATTTAAAATAGCAAAATTTCCTTTATATAATAATAGACATTCCTTATTTAAATAAAGCAAAATTTATTATAGAAATTTTCTGGTGAGAATTCTGTTTCTCTGAACTATGGAATTCCTAGAACGTATTCTACCCTGGGAATTAGAGGATTAACCATTTATGTACTGAGTTATGAATTCATGTAAATGTTATCTTCTAAAATACTTTTCGTGAATTGTTTAAACTACATTAGAAGATTTACATAATCATTTAATAAATTTTAGAAGTATTTTAGAAGGATTGGAGGATTTAAAAGGATTAATTAAATTTGAATTTAAAGGGATTTTGTGCAATATTTATAACCCCACTCAAATCTTTTATTTTAAATCTTTTTCTTAGTATTTTGTAGAATTAGGAAATGCACAAATATAATGTTCTTACAATAGAAATATAGAAATATTCCCGAATTGAAAAATCCCCCCCCCCCCTAACGCCAAGAAAGCTGAAAGATGCAAAGGCAAAAGAAATCATCCTTTAAAAAATATTTTTGTTTTGAGTAACCAATAATGCTTTTCGAACACGATAAAATAATGTATCTATAACTCATTCTAAACTGTATTACAACTAATCGATGTATTAAATGAATTTTATAACAAGTTAATTTAATGGTACTTATAAGCACCGACAGTAGATAAAGAGTTAAGTAGAAACTATTCAAAAATGCAAAAATTATCTGATAAAAAAGTGTTGACAATATTTAACATCAAATAAAGAAAAGACTTCATTTCTGCATGGTCAAAAAATTCCGATATCTACTACATAGTATGCTTAAATGCAGTTGTTAGGAAATTCATAACACAGCTGTAATCTTACCTTTGGTAGTTTCCGTCAATAAAAGGAAATGCGCTCATTTTTTTTTTTTTCTGCCATGCATATTATCTATAGTATTTATACATGCCAAGCGATATGCAAAAAACTAGTTAAAATGGATACAACAACTGAAAGTGCAATTTGAAGAATTATCGCACATAGGCAGTACTGTAACGGAATTATTTTGTGTGCCCCTCTAAATGAGCGATAATCGCTCTACACACCATATTCTACAATAAGCATTTTGTATTACACTGTATCAATTTCCTTACGTTTTAAATAGTGTAGCATCATCAAATGCATTGCAAGTGATTTTTCGCCATCGACCCCATAGACCATAACTTAACGGAAGCCGTTTAAATATCTTTGTAAACGAACTATAAACGTTACACATTTGATTTTCAATACCGAATATGCCAATTTAAATCTCAATGACATATATCAGATACATGACATTACGAGTATATATATATATATATATATATATACGCAAGTTAAAGCACGGAAAGACATACCGAATTTAAGAACATTTTTCTTCTGTGTTAGAAGGTGTTAAAACAATGGAGTTATGAATAACCCCTTGTGGGGCGGAGGGATATATTTCATCCCACCTAATTTTAATTAAGATTTCCACTAGAAAAATTTAATAAGAGACTTACTTTTATAACTTTGGTGAAAAAAAAAAAAGCTGAAAAGTTGTTTTTCCTTATTTTGAAATAAAATGTTATAAAATTTCCGGTGGGAATTCAACATTAGAGAAACACAATTGCTTTCCCCTTAAAGGGATAAAGTGGAGGAGACATATAGTGTACTGTCTACAAGTTGCGAGTGAAGTAACTGGTGGGGGGGGGGGGGGGGGTTGTCGGAAGATGGCGGCTGCTTTTTTTAAAAATGGGAGCTACAATTTCTGATTACAGCCGGGGCAAACTTCCCACCAGTAAAATTGAATAGAATATTTCGTTTTATTTAAGCGTCCTATTCATATAAATATTTTCTCACAAATATGGTAGAATTTTCTACTTGTTTCTACTGGTGTCAGTTTGCATGGTAAAACAGTCAGTTTGTTTCAGTAGTTGTCATATTATGGCGGAAACGCAGGCCCTGACTACCGCCAAAGTAAACTTCTATCGGTAAAAATGAAAATCTGTTTCGGCCATTATTTATGACTGAAATTTTGCATTATTAAGGAGTTCAAATAAGAAGAAAATTTCTATATAAAGTTACTAATGGAAGTTTTCACCGGCGGTGATCAACCTTTGCGAAAGCAGTTACAGTTTAAGCTTCACTATTTTAAGTCTATGTCAGCTCCTCTTTACAGTCAGTTCCACACACACGTCCCATGGTTAAAACGCCCTTACAAATATACGTCCATTCATCATTACCAGCTCTGTATTGATTATCACAAGAAATATTCACTATCAACTCTCCATCTGTTGCAACTCTGGGATTCTCGAGTTCGGGCGCAATGAGCCTGACAGTCTCCTGTTAGAAAATCGTCAGTAGCAATAATTTGACGCAGTTTTAACGCTCTTAAATTTGTCACTGACCTTCATTAGGATGTACAAAGAGGGAATATTTGAAATTTGGCTGAAAAAAACCTGTTTATTTCATTCAAAGTAAGTAACCCTGCGCGTTCTAGTGGCGGGGAGGACAACGGAAATAATTGTGCAGTGTCTGTCAGGCCTATTTCGACCATCGGAGCGTTAAAGGGTCATACTGCAAAGTAACTGACTATTCAACACCAGTAGGAAAATAATCGCATGTCAATGATTACGGGTACTTGTGTTCTTCTACAATAACATACAAATTTAGGTCCCATAGCAATTCAGGCTCTGAGATACGTTATTTTATACGAATTTCTTTATAAATGGAAGTACGCTTTAGGTTTTAACATAGTTAGGCTTACTATAGTAAGGTTTACTATAGTTGTTTTCAACCTGTTGTTTACAGGCCGCCAAACTATTTTAGAATTGAAAAAGTTGTCTTATGGAATGATAGAAATTTTGTTATTAAATAAGGTGAATTTTATTTGTAGATTTTTTAGTGTCAAATGGCTTTCAAGAAAAAAGGTTGAAAACTGTTATTTTACCTCCTACGCTAAAGGTGAGAGAATCACTCGATTTCAGGTTAATAATTGATCTCAAAGTGCGCAAGTCCAACTCTCATATCTATCCCAAAGTCTTCTATGGTATATCATTCTAAGTAACTTTCTATTTTTATCCGCAATATTTGATGCCTGAGTTCACATCTAGTCTGAAGCTACCTACGTACCCGCAGAATTTACATTTTATTGGGTCGTTCGGAATGTCGTGTCCGTTTGGGAAAATCAATTCGAGCCAGAAAATTTTGCCCGGTAATTATTAGATATTAGATATCGGAATCCATGTCTAATAATTAAATGATAGAATTTTCCAGTACGAATTGATTTTCCCAGGGACACGACTTTACGAACGACCCAACAGAAAGATCAGCAGATCTCAAGATAAATCTTATAACACGTGCATACCACACTTTTGATTTCTATCGCCCTCTGAAACATATTTTTCTACCAAAAGAGAGAATGATTTTTTTCATCAGACACAAAGGTGTGCGTTATTTTTTCTAATTTTGCCAGTATACCCATTACCGTCTCAATACTCAAGGCCTCCGGACTGATTTCGAGACGTACCAAATGAAGATTAACCCCTTGAAGGGCAAGCAATTGCGTTTGTGTAATGCTTAATTCCCATCGGAAATTTAGAAAAATTTTATTTCAAAATAAGGAACAGCCATTTTACGACTTTTCTCCACTATAGTCAGAAAACTAAAATTTCCTACTATTTTTCTAATGCAAATCCTGATTAATCGTAGGTGGTATATAATATATCCCACCGCCCCTCAAGGGGTTAAGGAGCGGCGGTATATATTATATACCACCTACGATTAATCAGGATTCGCACCAGAAAAATAGTAGGAAATTTTAGTTTTCTGACTTTAGTGGAGAAAAGTCGTAAAATTGCTTTTCCTTATTTTGAAATAAAATTTTTCTAAATTTCCGGTGAGAATTAAGCATTACACAAACGCAATTGCTTCTCCTTCAAGAGTATGTCCTTGTCCTTACTTGTCCTTAATCTTCATTTGGTACGTCACGAAATCAGTCCGGAGGCCTTGAGTATTGAGACGGTAATGGTATAGCCCAACACACACACCATTACCGTCTCTGTTGTAAAGGCCCAACTGGTGAGAAAGTTTATTCCTTTTGACGGCACTAAGAAGTTGACTCGCTGGCTTATACTGTAGCAGCTGGTCCATCCAGTTCTCAGTCAAATTTTGTATCGCTAACTTCGTGGTTTATCTCTGGATAATTTTGCGACATTTTATGTAGTTTTATTTACATATTTTAGTGTTTATTTATTTTCTAAATTTGAATGATAAGGTCAAGTGATAGTCTAGAAATATAATAAACAGAAATACCTTTTGCGATATGTTTAATCCTTTGTTGCTGAAATAAAGTTTTTTTCATATTTCATCATTAGTAAATTTGTTCGTAAATTCCGGTGTAGGTCATTCAGGTAATCATTATAGCAATGGAATAAGTGATTTGCGCCTGAAAGGACGCAGCACGTGCGGAAAAAAAATATTTATCTTTGTATATCGGAAGAAGTTGTATCCAAAATGGCTGCATAATAATTTAAAAATTTAGTCTAACTGGGAATTCTATGACTGCTTGGTTAATTTTAATAAAAATATAAATTTTATCAGTTAACAAAAACATCCTTTTTGGACATAAAAAGTTTTCCCTTGTCTATTGGATTATAAATTAAAATGAAACGATATTCGCAAAAGAGTAAGTGGCTATAAAATATAAGATTCAATATTGCTTTGTTAATGTTTTACATATACTTTATTATTTTTAAAACTAATTATGTTTTACTGACTATGTGTCTTAAAGTTATTTATGTTTTTATGAGTATCCATTTATGAACTATAAATTTATGCCTAAGACATTTAAATGAATATTAATCTATATGTATATACGCTATGTTTTTTTTTGTTGTTGTTGTTTTGCTATATTTATATAATCATCAGTTTTAAGTACGGTTTTGTTTTAGCTCAATCAGCTCCTTTTTTTAATGCAATTTATATGCATACAAACCGTATAAACTTATATGTATATACATAATCAAATTTCGTAAATTTTCATGTGTTTAAATGATTTAATTGTACAAAAAGTTTATGTATATATATATTTGTAGGATTTGAATTTAAACATACTTTATTTTCTTTATGAGGTGCATGATCAGCGAATTAACTGACGCTCTGGTATTTCTGATTTGAAAGCAGGGATTAAAAAAATTCACGATCACGAGATCAAGGTTTGGACATATTTCAGAATCAGAAAAGAGTCAGTCTATAAAATAATATTGTTCATGAAGCATCGGCTTATGAGATGCCAAGGAAGGCACTGTAAGGCCTAATGAAATTGTTCAAAAGAAGTATGTTATAGGTTTTAAGTGAGAAATGAACTGTATTTAAAAAAGGTATCAACGAAGTGGTGTAAAATTATCTTTATAGAATTGTATTAAAGTGTATGTGTTGTTTTTCTAACGACTAGTTATTCAATCCATCTATAAATTAACATTTCACATATAATTTTCCTACATATATATATATATATATATATATATATATATATTGCGAATAAATAAAGGCCTTGTGTTTAGATGTAAATTTATTTTTAAATAAGAACTTCATAGTTGCAAAAGTCGTCAATATCTATTTCATTATTAAAACATACATATTATGATTTTTTATGTTGTTAATTTTTTTATTAATCTTCGCAGGTCTCAAGATAAATCCTATAAGACGCGTATACTACACTTTTGATCTTTATCTCCCTCTCAAACTCATCTTGCAACCAAGCGAGATAATGCATTTAGTTTTGTTAATTCGACAAGATACTCCAATTGCTCAATTTAACATTCACTAGCAGCTATTTATGAAAATATGTCTAGACGGAGTCTTTTATTTTTTATTTTCACTCCCCTCTCACCTCTTATGCATTACAAGTAAATGATATTTTACTGATTCCAGCGTAATCCTAAGTAATTAGACCAGTTTTCTTAGCCAATAAATTCCCACAATTAACCCTTTGTATTTCAGTGTTCCATTACATGGAACAACCAACACATGATTTCCAAATACCAAAGTGGCGCCAGAATTTTGGTACAAGTATTTTCCATTTATTATGGATATGAAATAAAGTTTTTCCTTATTTCCAAATAACTTTATTCGTAAATACCGGTGTCATTCATTCATGTAATCATTTTAGCAATGGAAGTGCTCTGCGCCGGAAAGGTTTAAGAGAAAAAACCAAATGGATTTTATTCGGGTATACAGTAATTTCATACCAAAGTTAATTCCCCACGGAAGTGAGGTTTATAAATATCATATAAATAGAATTTTGACAAGCAACATTATTTATTAACAAGAAATTTTCTTTGATTTAATTTAAATAACTTTTTCAGATAAAATTGTGGGTTCCGACAATTTTATTTGATCTAATCTAGTAATTAATTGACTGTTTCAAAACGTGTTTATCTAAATTACTGGGCTCCCACTAATTTCGTTTTTTGAACACTACTTTTTTTCAAAGGAAAATCTCAGTTGTTATTGCTTATCAAATATTATTTTTTTTTTAGAATTTAAATATTTATTGAATTAGGTATCTGTTCACGCGACCGTTTCACTTACGTACCTATAAGCAGGCCTCGAAGCAGTTTCTTTTTTGGTCAACACTAGATTTTTCTAATTCTTTCTATGATAGATTACAACAACGAGTGCAAGAAACCATGGAACTAAGAATAAAGAAGAATTGGCATATCCTCAAAACAGTGAAGCTGCATTTGTAACCGGTTTCAGAGTAGCTTATTTACGCCGGAAAGTTCCAACAGTAATTTTAATTAGAAATTTCATTTCATTTCATTTCATTTCATTTCATCTTATATAAATGCGTTATTAATACAGAATTTCAGTTATAATTACAGACAAAAACATATATTTATTTTTACTGGTGGGAGTTTACTTCGTCAGTAGTAAGTACTGCAATTTTGTCACACTGTGACAATCTAAACAACCTCCTGTCTCTGTTAGTGAAAGATATTATAAAGTCCGGGCTAACTTCCACCAGTAAAAACAAATAGAAATTTTTACCATATTTGTGAGAAAAGTTTTATATTAATAAACCGCTAAAATAAGGCGAAATTTTCTATTTAAAATTTACTGGTGGAAGTTTGCTTCGGTGATAATCAGAAACGTTTATCCGATGTAAAATATCAGCCACCATCTTGTGAAAACCTTCTCAATTACTTACCTCGCAACTGGTAGACTGATATGTACCCTCCTCTTTATTGATAACTCCATTATTACAAATAACAGACCAATTAGTGAAAAAATCTGGAAAGATCTGGTGAAATATCTATAAACTTCCTGTGTCTCCACCTCTTTACTCATAACTCCATTCAAGAAACAGATTGTATCGAAACGGTTTTCTACGACATTTGCAAGATAAATTTAACACTAGAACGCCCGGAAATTTTGCTCAAGTTTCATAAAAATATTTCACTCCAGAATTTTTATTTAAAATTATTTAACTGATTTATTTAACGTAATCCTGCGTCGCTGAAATTAAACTTACTTTGTGAAAAAAATTCTGGCTCCAATTGACATTTAATCATGTGGTCGGAGTCGATTCGACTCCTTCCGGGCGTTCTAGTGATAAAACGAAAATTTTTGTAAGGAAATACTGGTAGTAAATATTTTGATTTAGTCTCTTTTAAAAGAGACTACTCCGAAGCTGGCTGTTGGGTATTTCCATGAGTACGTGTAGTGTAATTCAAATGCTACGATTTTTGGCTACCAGTATTTTCGAACAGAAAATATGACTTATATTATCGGAAATATCTCATTAATTGAATAAGGCGAAGCAAACTTTTCGAAAATAACGGTGGCCAATAAGCATAGCAGTTATCCACAATGTGACTTACACTACGAAAACCCATGGAACTAATGGAGTTATAAATAATGATTAGGAGAAATATAATGTACTATCTATCAGTTGCGAGTGAAGTAACTGAGGAGGTAGTCACAAGATGGCGGCTGCTTTTTATAAATTGGATCTACAGTTTCTGATTACCGCCGGAGCAAACTTCCCACCAGTAAAATTGAATAGAAAATTTCGTCTTACTTAAGCGTCTGATTCATGGAAATATTTTCTCACACATATGGTAAAAATTTTCTATTTGATTTTACTTGTGTCAGTTTGCCTGATACGACAGACAGTTTGTTTCACTGGTTGTCACAACATCCGTGAAAGTAAACTTCCACCAGTAAAAATGAAAATCTGTTTCTGCTACTATTTATGATTGAAATTTTACATTAATAAGGCTTTTAAATAAGGAGAATATTTCTATATAAATTTACTGGTGGAAGTTTCCCCCGGCGGTAATAAACTCCTGGGAAAGCTTTCACAGTTAAAGGTTCACAATTGAAAGGATACGCCAGTTCCTCTTTTTTAATAGTTCCATGATGGAATTAGCCTGTAAGGAATGGTCTAAGATCATTCATTCGTAAAATTTTCGCGAAAAAAATCATGAAAAACTTTTACTCGAAATTTGCACTTTAGTGGAAAATGACCCGATTAATGATTTAAATGTGTTTTTTTAGACCTGTACTTTTTGATACACATGCAAATAATCTTGAAAGTAACTGGAAGATTCATTTGAAATTAGATATTCTTTATACCACCATGGTCAAATTTATAGCCTACATGGCGAGGCCTGATTACTAACAGGCAAACTTCCACCAGTAAATTTTAATAGAAATTTTCAACTTATTTAAACGCCTTATTAGCGCAGAATTTCTGTCGTTAATGAAGCAAAAACTTCTATCCATTTTTATTGGTGGAAGTTTGTTCTATTGGTAATCATGACCTTAAGAGCCCTACTTAAGGATTTTTACCTTTTTTACTCGCATAAATTCTGCGATTGAATAACGCAAAGACTACCTTTTAAAAATAGTGGTACAAACAAGAATGTTACGAACCCTGGTACCGCAAGCAACAAGTTAGAATGCTAAAATTAAGGATGTACAAGTTGATAAACATTCCAATTTTTTATTACCGCTATTTGCGAATAGAAATTTTCATCTTATTTAATCGCAAGTTTCAGTAAAACTAATGTTACTATTCGGAAATAATGGTTCTCAAGATTTGAAAAGTTCAGCAGCTATGTATTTTCATAAGATTTTTTAAATGAATATTATTGTAGTTTAAAATTAAAAAATGATTTCATTTAAAAAAAATATTACATTTTATTAAAAATATTTAGCATAGTACAGCAAAATAGTTAGAAAGCTGCTACGTGTCAGTGTATTTAAAAACCAATTATCCGGAATAATAATCTTCGCCTTGTATAATCGCAGAATTATTTTATTATGTAATGCAAATATTACTGTTCAGAAACTGTTGTAATTAAATTCTTTTGCCCGTAGCAATACTGTTATTATTACATAAATATTAATAATCTCGGGTTTAATTTATTTAGTTTAATATTCCAAACTATTACATCAACCAAAAAAAAAATGAGGAAAAACATGTCTCAGTTTCTTTTTTCAAGAGAAGGATAACCTTAAAAAGTAAAATTCTATTGGAAAGAGGTTTTTTAATCGTGTTCTTTGAAGTTTTTATGAAAGTTTCTGATTATATATATTTTTTACCGACCACTTATACGAACTTTTTATTTTTAAGAAGCCAGGTAATTCAGTTTACTTTTTAATCCACCGAAAAAAGTTTCAATTAATAAAAAAAATTTAAGGATTTTATGTTTTTAATATTTTATTTCATTAATTTCGTACTGCATATTTTTCATTTCAGCTAAATTGAATATTTAATGTGTTTTCATTTGCAAAAAAAAAAAAAAAAAAATATTTCTATTATTTTCTTTTGTTTTTGTTGTTGTTTCATAAGGTTATAAAAAATCAAATCCACATTTTGATAACACATTTCTTAAATCATTTTTTATTGTTAACAAAAGTAGACTAGAAAAAAAATGTACATTGGTACTATTTCCTAAAACGATGTACAATCCACTCACGATGTACAATTATTCTTTCAGTCGTGTTTTTTTTTTTTTTTTTTTTTTTTTTTTTTTTTTTTTTTATTGATAAAAAATCGTTTTAGATACCGTTTTTGTTGATATTCAAATTAATATACAGGATGCAATATGTTATCTATCGCCGACCTTTAATTTCTCAACAGTTGGTCGTAAACATATAGTTCCAATTACAAAAACGTTTCAAATGAGGTAAATATTCATGTTGTGGCATTACTTATTGTAAAAAACCAATTTTATAAAAATTACGAAATCTAACTTTTATACGGTCCCCCAATCCCTAAAATTATATTTAGTAAAAGTTTGCACATATCATAACAGATAAAACACAAAAAGTTTGAAATATTTACTACAAAGGTTGACACAGTTATTAAATTTCAAAGTTTGAGATTTTTGCACTTTTTTTGTTTTTCATTGTGAGATCAGTTAAAAGATGAATTAAAGTAATTCGAAATAAAAATCAGGGTGCTAAGAACTTTGTACGCCGAAACCACCTTTAGCCGGTATCGCCAAATCGGAGTATCACCAAAGAGGGTTATTTCATCTAAAAATCAGAGCTGACTTTTAGGGGTCGTATACAAAGGTAAGAATGAAATATTGAAAGTAAACAAAAAATAAATATCGATTTATTACAATAACAGAAAACAGTCTGCTATAAAAAAATAAATAATTAAAACGCCAGAATCTTCTGATTCTGGCGGTATCTCTTCCGGTAGATATCTCTAGTAGATACTGCTCAAAGTGTTCTCCATTGGTGACAATGCACAATTGAATGCGTGACAGTACTGATTCCTGGACACGTTAGAGCATAGCAGGTAAGCAAACTGTGCGACAATAAAGGATGACGCACTGCTTCAGATAAAACAGAGAAGTTGTCTCAGACACATAGACCTATGCCTTGATGTAACCCTAGGAGTAGAAGTCCATGGGAGCGCGAAGTCCGGCGAACGCGGCGACCACTCTACCGGACCACCATATCCAAGGATCATTTCATCGAATTCGGTGGCCAGATGCGCCTAGACGTTTGATGTTTTATGCGGAGAGGGCACCATCATGTTGAAACCACACCCATCATGCATGTCGGAGAGGCAGCTCTTCATGCCAGTTACGTACCGTGTTTTGTAGCAGATGCAGGTAACGATAGCCCGTTAAGGTCCCATCGTAGAATATGGGACCAAAAATCTGTGTTCACCTTATACCGCGCAAAACGCGTCGTATTGTGCGGGCGATGTGAAGGTTTTCCAAAGACCAGTAATGCGTATTGTGCACGTTCACAATGCCACCCCGTGTAAACATTGACTCATCTGTCCACAGAATATCACAAAGGAACGACGGATTGTCCTCTAAGGTATTCAGCATGAAATTACAATAATCAAGTCATCGTGCGTGGTCACCCAGCACCAATGCTTGCACCAGTGTCGGATGGTATGGATGCGCATCATATGCATGTAAAAAAATGCCAGACATGCTGACCAGATGCCTCGCTTATTTCCGCCGTGCTCAGTTGTGGAATTAAACGGGCGAACGCCAGCACCTCCTCCGGTGTGTCTCGAATATTACACTTTGCCTGTCTACTTGTTCTGGGTCTTGGTGAAACAGAGCCGGTCTCTCTAAGATGGTTCAAAGCATTAGTCATAGTTTCATGCGTTGGATGTAGGTCCTTAGGCAAATATTCTGAATAAACACTCGCATCCCCTCTCGCATTCCTTTGACATTCACCATAAATAAGTATCATTTCGGAATATTGCATGTATGCGTAGCTAGCCATCACGATCTCAGAGCTGACTAGCATGTCCACTGCTAGATGGCTTGTGTTTTATCCGGAACGTGTGGCGCTGCGGTCTATTGTAATTTGCATAATCCCAATTTTCCTGCTCGTTATAGCTCGGCTGGTCATTTGCATTCCACTGCCATTTATTTAGTCCTTAGTGAGCATGTTTTATTTTCCGGTAGTCGATTCTAGCTACTTTGACGTTTGAATGTTGCTCGACCCATAAATTTAGCTCAATTTTTTGCTCAAATTTAGTTCCTTGGTGATTCCCCGATTTGGCGATACCGGCTAAAAGTGGTTTCGCCGTAAAAGGACATTGCACCCTGATTTGATCTCGAATTACTTTAATTCATCTTTTAACTGATCCCTCAATAAAAGACAAAATCATGTGCAAAAATCTTAAACTTTGAAATTCAATTTTTGTAGTACAGATATCAAACTTTTTGTGTTATATCTGTTATGATATGTGTAAACTTTTACTAAATATAACTATAAGGACAGGAGGGCCATATAAAAAGTTAGAATTCGTAATTTTTATAAAATTGATTTTTTACTTTAAATAATGCCACAGCATGAATATTTACCTGATTTGAAGCGTTTTTGGAATTGGAACTATATGTCTACGACCAACGGCCGAGAAATTAAAGGTCGGCAATAGATAACATATTGCACCCTGTATGTATATGAGAGAAACAGGAGGAAGAGAGAAATCGATAGCTAGATAGATATATATGGATATTGATATCATAGCTGCCAACATTTACGCTTTTTTTCTACCACTATTTTTATGCAGAAAAAAAATTCTTATTTAATCATCGAAAACTTCGGATTAGATATGGTAAATTTTTCTGTATAAACTTAGTGGTAGGAAAAAAGCGTAAAAGTTAAAAGCGATGAGATATATACAGTATGCCCACTAAAGTCCCTTGCAACCCTCTCAACTTCGGAACGGCTGCTGAAACATCACGAAACTTGAACGGAAGGAGAAATGGTTATATTTCAGCCAAATGTGGATTGCAGTTGACGGTGAGAAGTTTGAACATCTCAAATAAAGGTATATTGTTGTTATATGTTGTTAAATAAAGGTGTATTGTAAAGGTATAACTAGTTTTCGTTTTCATTCTAAAGATCGTTTTGTCACGTCACAGTGTAGGCTATCACGAAAAAACAAATGCGCGTTTTAACCGTTCTATTTTTGCATTAATGTCCACAAGGTGTCTTTTTGTACTAAATTGACGATGCTCTACAACATTGTAAATCACTCGCATGGCTACTTTATTATACCTAGACACCACTTTTATGAATATAGCAGCAGCCGTTCCGAAGTTAAGAGGGTGGCAAGGGGCTTTAATGGGCATGCTGTATATACAAAAAAGGAAATAAATTTCCTTTATTATGATTTTATTCAATTTTCCTAGCTATATTTCCTATTCAAAAAAGAAAGACAGCACCTGAGCGGGCATAAATTACAGGAAAACAAGAAATGAAAATGTTACAAGCATTACTCATTCAGTTTTGAATATTCTTCGTCATTTTAAGCAAGAAACTTTTCAGAACTAAACAAGACTTATTCTCTTGTTTACATTATTATTACTTGTCTGTTTCCGTTCTAATGTTAAATAGTACTACAGTTTGTTTTCTTCTAAAGTAGATATTTGGAATCTATGTTCTTGTATCTTTACGTTTTGTTATAAATCTACATTGTAACTAAAGTAACATTTTATATTTGTTTGGTAACATAAAATTCGCCATTATTAGATTAAAATGTATTTTTTTTTAAATAGCGGTTTATGAAAAAAAAATATTTGTCTATATTGAAGATATTAATCATGATAAATTTGACTAAAATTTTCAAGTTCTATTAATCCCTTTATGACGAACGTCACGAATGCGTGCCATGTAGGGTGTGTGATGGAATTATTTTTTAGTATAAGTATTTCCGAATAGGCTTCGTCTTACATAATCACATAATATCTGTGATAATATAAAGAAAAGGTTACTAATAAGAAAATTTGCTGCTAAAGATTAAAATGTATTATACGTGACGCTCATCTTCAAGGGGTTAATCACATACTGAAAAATGTATTAACTCATACTTAACTCCTCGACGGGTGGTGGGATGTAATACGTGGTGTTTTCGAAAAGTAAAGATGCACCTCAGACAGCAGCAAGAAAAATTATTAACCTATTAGTGGCCCGTGGCATATTTTTAGATCACTAGTGGCAAGAAAGCGCTTCCCACACCAGTAAATATGAAGATAAATAAATATTTGCTTTCAGGAGACAAATTCCTTGATAAAATACTATAAAAAATACTCTTCTTTTTAAAAGTGGTTAGAAATCCAAAATTGAAATTTTAATGAAGAAAATAATTTGGGCGTTAATGGATTAATGAGCGCGATGGGAACCCATATTGTAACCTTGAATATCTGTCCTTTCTCTCGCAGTCATTAGTTACTTGTACGGCGAGTCATCTTCGTGTAGTACGTGTTTGTAATGGCTGCATCAATTCAGAGTCGAACCAAATGTGAAGTATCTTCTGCAAGGCTCCCACTCGGTCCGTATTTCAACACCTCTTTTATTTAAAGGAAAATCTTGTATATAAATTTCGCAGAAATGCACAGGGAAAAGCGTTTTCCTTGCAATTGTTGCAGAAACCTTCCACGAATTTCTTTCTAAAATATTACTGGATTTCAAAAAGCAGACCAGTGGGAGCCCTGTGTTCTGTCATACGTTTTTTTTTTTTTCATGCACACGGTTAGAGTCCAGCAGATATTCACAAAAAATTGTTTCCGTCTATGAGAATATTATGAATCGACAAAATGTAACGAAATGGCGCCATGCTTTCTCTGGCGGTATGACAAATTGAGTTAGAACACAGAACAGGTAGGCCATCTGAGATCTCTGATGTAGTAGACCTTGCACCCAGCGACTGCCACTTATTCTTTTATCTGAATAAACATTTTGCTGGGCAAAATTCCACGACAATGATGAGATCAAAATCCAAATTAAAATCTAGTTTCGACAAGAGGCGGTAAACTTCTATAACTGTGGGATACAAAAGATTGTACCCAGACTTAACAAGTGCTTAGACAATGACGACAACCATGTCCAAAAATAAGGCATATACCAATTGTAATGGACATTTTATCAATTAAAAAATGAGTATGCGGCATTGTATATTTACTTTTCGACAACCCCTTGCACATCCCACTTAATTTTTATATCAAAAAGCTACATTCACACCAAAATTTTGAAATAAAATATACGTGAAGAAAAGCTTTTACTTTATCCAAATAAATTTGTTTGTAAACCATGATGACAATCAATCATTTCAATATTTTAGTAACTGAAGTACTTTGCCACAGAAAGGGTTAATTTTCCAAGGGTGGTGTTTCCATGCTGCGAACATTTAACAGGATTCGTACGCATCAAGGTATTCAGTGGACTTTGTATATTTCAGTACCAGAAATGTCGTAAAGTACTGGTCGCTATATCTGAATATAGAATTTTTTCATTAAATAAGGAAAATATTTCTTTACGAAAATTCTGGTAAAAAGTACTTTAAAGTCCTTGAAGCGTAAGAACCTGTTTAAACTTAATTCCAAGCTGTCAAATGGCCACTAGAATTTTTTAATAAAATTTTGTTCGAAAAATATGCGCGAAGCAAACCTTTTAATTGCGTTTAATTGCACAAATGAATTTGTTCGTAAATCTTGTTGTAAACCAATTTTTTCAATATTTAAGCAACAGTCGTACCGTAATTTCCGGCGTGTAATCCGCGGATCAAAAA
Organism: Maratus speciosus; assembly: GCA_963932465.1. Taxonomy (NCBI): domain Eukaryota; kingdom Metazoa; phylum Arthropoda; class Arachnida; order Araneae; family Salticidae; genus Maratus; species Maratus speciosus. The sequence continues at coordinate 438,790,439 of OZ010787.1, forward strand.
ATTCTGATTGGACCCAGAAATTTTATTTTGTAATTCAAGACAAATATTTAGCACGATCTGATAAGTTACATTTTATTTTTTAAAAATTCTGAGTCGAAAAATGATTGTTTGATCCGCGGATTATACGCCGAAAATTACGGTACTTAACACTAGAACGGCGGGAAATTTTACTCAAGTTTTATAAAAATATTTCACATCAGAATTTTTACTTAAAACTATTTAACTTATTTATTTAAGTTATTTTTGTGTAGCGTATATTACTCTTATATTATAAAAAGTTTTCTGGTTTGAATCGACATGTATTCATTTGGCAAGGGTCAAAATGACCCCTCGCCGCCGTTCTAGTGTTAATTCTGAAAAGGTAAATGTAGACAAAATTCCCAGAGTAAGGTTAGTTGGGGCAACTGAGCCATGATTTTACAATGTGACTCTGAAGCTTTTGACAATTCAGCTTCAAAGAGCTAATGTTCATTTGAATTAAAGTCTGAACTTCTGTAAATGTGTTCAGTTAGGTTCCCTCTATCAGACAGAAATGCTCAAACTTATATTTTAATATCTAAAAATATATCTATATATATATATATATTTCATCTTCCTTTCCTCATGGGTCAAGTTGCCCCGTAAAAATGGGGTAAGTGGACCAGGAGGGTCTATGTTCCACACGCGTTTATTTTTTTTCATATGGGATATCAGGTCCTGTTTGAAAAAGTCTAAACAACTAAAAAAATTTAAACCAGGCAGATCATGTAAATTACATATCAACTAAAGAGCGTTGTAAGGGAAACCTTGGGTGTCAATGTGTCTAAAAAAGCACTAAAAGTGAAAATATTAGATTTATTTATACCAAACACATAAAAATTAATTAAGTACTTATATACTTTAGTATAGGTAATAAGTATAAAAGTCACATGGGTATTTTAAAGAAAAAATAACAAGGTAAATCTATGAAAGGTAAAGCTACGCAAGTACTTAAGTACTTTATCTGTAGGGGAGATGGGGGATGAATGGGACATTTTCAACAAAATATTTTTTTTCTATTTAAGTTATTATCAATACTATATATCACATTTCATACATTAGGTATTTGACAACATATATGAACAATATTTATTCTAGATTATGATTTATTCAGAAAAATATTATGAAATCAAAAAAACGTTCCTCCCTGTCCAAATCATCCCCAGAGCAGGGATGAATGGGACACTAATAGATATGAATGGGACACCTCCCTGTATTCAATTTTACCAAACTAAAATTTATAATTATAACCTTATATGTAATTATATTTGTAAAATATGATTTTACAGCACGAATCGATATATATTTCTTTTTTCAATAACATCTTTTATTGCAGTTTTAACTTTTAATGCAGACTTCGGCTATCAATCTGTTCTTTTTTCCCACTTTTGAGGCATTTTAGATTTGAAATGAAAGTGCAAAATTCCTTTTAAATATGGCATAGCTAATAATTTTCAATTATAACTCATTAATTAATATTAATTAAATGTATATTAGAAACATGCAGGACGGAAATTATTGGGTCGATCGGAAAGGCGTGTCGTGTTCGGAAAATCAATTCATACCGGAAAATTCTGCCCGGTAATTAATAGACATTAGATATCGGAATCAATGCCTAATAATTAAATGATAGAATTTTCCTAACAGAAAACGACATCCCGATCGACCCAATATGTTAGGGTTGGGGATTTATATGTGCAACATTTCAAAATTCAATATAATTTCCCCTCATTTGATCAATAAACATATGCTATTTTTAACAATTTTATCTATTTTGTTTAAGTTTTAGTACCAATTTTTTAATAATCCATTAATAATTATTACAATACAATAAATAACACTCAGAAATTTTAATAACAACTCATACAATACTGTTTAATACTATTAATTAACGTAAATTATTAATTTATCAACTTATATAATATTATTTAGTTAATAAATGAAATTTTCAACATCTCTAGGGATGAATGAGAATGTCCCATTCATCCCCATTTGAAATGTCCCAATCATCCCCATGATGCATATATTCCCTTCTCAGCCATTTTGCCTGAAAAATTATTTTGTCACAATGGTTACCATTCATTCATTTTAATTATCGATATTGAACCAATAAATAACTACAACATACCTTAATTTTTTATATTGTATAAGATATTTCACATCTTCAAATGTAAAAAAAAACTTACTTTTAAGCAGAGATTTCAGAAAATGCAACTTTGAAGGAAAATGAAAAGAGCAATGTGGTCCTACTTTTAGTTCTGAAGCACACTGTAGTAGAACCTTATATGGGGATAGAAAGCAATTTAAAATAAATGTTTATTGTCTGAAAAATTGAGAATGTCCCATCCATCCCTTGTCCCATTCATCCCCTAGCTCCCCTATATCGTACAATTTCAAGGTTTGGCTATCTCGCTTTCAGGGGCAAGGTACTTGCATTCGTAAAAAATGTTGAAATAATTTAATAACACCAGTATTTACAAGAGAATCTATTTGTAAACACTTAAAAATATATTCTTGCGTACTTAATAAAGGTGAAATTTTCCTTATAAAATTCCGGTGCCAATGTGGCTATTAGGGATTAAAATTATGTGATGCCGTAACGGCATCACCGCCTGTCAAGGGGTCAAAAAATTTGGTTTGATACCACCCAATATGCTTTTTTTAAATTTTATTACGTAATTTTAATAAAATATTCTATAATTTTCTTTCGAGCAAAAAACAATGGAAAAATTTATTTCTCGTAGTAAGAGAAACTCAAAAAAATTATTTATAACTATTGGGGTAACTGGATACAGCATGGTCCCGTTCCCCCGGATACATGTCCCAGTTACCCTATTCTGGAAAAATTTATGGGGTAACCTGAACACCAAGCTTGCATTTGAAACATGAAGTAAATATGTATAGATACCTAATAATATTAATGTAGTTATATGCCTAATCTTAAAAAAAAAAAATTGTTTAATAAAAGCACTTATAGTATTTTAATAAAAAGCCGAGGAAGTTCAACCATATTGACCATATTGCAAAACTTATTGAACAACCTTCGTATAATATAAATAAACTTTTATTTCATCTCCTTACTTCATATCTAATTAGATAATTCCCATGTAATTAAAAATAATGACATAAACTACTTTTGATGAAATTTAGTACATCTGGTATTCAGCATACTACCACTAAATTGGATACGGTGCTTAAGGGGTAAATTTTACAAGAATACTAATACTCACATAAAACCATTTGCAACGGACGAACCTTGCTACATTAGTTTAAGCATTCATCTTTATTCTTTATTTTTCCACTTTCATTTTTGTATTTTTGTATTTCCGATTATCGATGTTCTTTCAGGGAAATCTAAATATTATCTCGTATATGAATAACAGGAAGTTTTTTTCATAACGAATACATATGCATCACAATACAAAATAGCAGCAAATAAAACAACAAAACTATGTGATCGCTTCTTTCTACGTACAGGGAATCCTCAGGTTTTTTAGCAGACGAAGAAGAAAGGTTCCTTTTTTTTTCATTCTGAAATCGCAATCACCTGGTCGCCTAAGGCGATACAAAAAAGCGAACGTTTAAGCAATATCTTTGAAATATATATTATGTTACGTAAATTAGTTTTGTAATAAATATGTTAAAAAGATCTTCCGACGATGTGGTTTCTACTTCAAAGTATCAAAGTTTTGAGAGACTTAGAGTGAATCCAAAAAAATATTATTGTGTCGATGGGAAAGTCGGGTCGTGTTGGGAAAATCAATTCGTACCAGAAACTTTTGCCTGGTAATTATTAGGCATTAAATATCGAAATCAATGTCTAATAATTAAATGATAGAATTTTCCGGTACGACTTAATTTTCCCAAGGCGACACGACTTTCCGATCGACCCAGTAATATTGACTATTTATAAAATAATTTCTGAAGGTTAAATTCATATTCGTTTTCATGTTTTCCGTTGTTTGTGCGAGTTGAAACTGCCATCCCCGTTTTCTGTATGGGCATACAATCGGCATTGTAATGGGCATACAATCGAATCAAATGTGTATATATATAGATATATATATACACCCACTATCTATCTATCTACATATATATACACCCACTAGATATATATATATACACATATATTCAGTGTACATTCCATATTGTAACTGTATCTTCGGTTTGAAAAAATATTAACCCGGGAGAACGCGCGCCTACCCAGGGTATTAATGGTTTTTACTTTGTCGCCTATAAATACAAATAATAATCGTCACCTTATTTAAACGGGGAGGATTTTGCGATAAAAGAAGTTGAAGATTACTTTTAAAAAGATAGTGGTGACAATCGTAAGAACCATACGCACTCTGGGCCTGTCAGGCCCGGCGCGCGTCCTCCCGGGTTAATATTTACTACTTCAAAAAACTATTTTCGGAAGTCATTTATCGCAATCGCCGCGGACTTTCATTTTTCTCAATGCCTTAGATGATATCATTTCGTGTTTTAAGATATTTGCGACATGATTTTTCAATAATTTTCGTTTTTCCCTTTTTTTAACTCTCAGTAATATCATTTAGCATATAAAAAAGCAAAATTCTGAGCGGTGTTTTTTTCCCTTTTTTATGATAAAAATGTCAAATCATACAAATCCATTCGTTTTAATATATTTTCGTTTTAAAATGTAATATCATACAAATTTGGGGGTGTACGTGCCTGAAGTAAAAGATTCCCAACACTATCCTCCCAGAGAAAAACTTCTGATTTCAAAACCGACTTTTGGCATATTTAAGGTTATTATCCTGGGACCTGGACCGGGCAAAGCTTGGAAGCAGTTGGTTTTTAATAACATAAAATAATTAAGTTTCTTTGGTACAAAGTTTGTTTATTATATTTACGATCTGACTGGTAATTTAAAAACATCATTGGATATACAAAACATTATTTTGAGGTAATACATTACGTCACAAAATATCGATAACTTTCCAAATAATGAATTTGTCACTAAATTTTCAACGTCGCAATATATTATTTTAGAAGAAATTCTTTTTAAAATCTGTACAACAACATCAATAGTACATTTAACAATTCATTTACCACAGTAATTGTTAGTTAAAAAATGAGACTGAACGTGAAATAACAATAATCACATTCAATCACAAAATAAAGATAAGGTAATTTTCTTACCTTTTGTTTCTTGATCGTCTACGTCGAAACCGGTAATTTTCTTCAGAATATCCATTGAAGAGCTATATCTATATCCACTGATTATTTAAATATCTTTGAGATTAATCCTGTAAAAATAAACTTGGTTTTTCTCTTATTCTTATGTGTACCTTTTTATGCATAATGTATCCCATGGATTCTTCAGAATTTTAGTTTAATATACTATATTTTATATATCTTTAAAATTACAAACTGGAGCATACATTTTTGCTCCTTCCTGATTACATTTCAAAATACACACTGAAGAAAATTATAACTTACAAAAAAATATTATTGATATATGATTAAAAATTACCTAAACAAAAAACTTGATTAAATATATTAATAAACAATCAATATTATTTAGAGTCTATAAATTATTAATATACTTCTTTCATCTGTCACAATTTCAGTCATTTAATATAAATGTTTATCAGTTTTTGATTGGCATATTACACAAACAAGGAAGTAATTTTGTGAAGTAATAATCAAGTCTTATTTATGACAAACAAAGTGTTTTTGAAAGACAGGAAAAACAGTTTATCTTGATTAATGATGAGTTTGTATAATTCTGAAAAAGATTAGTTTTTCTAACAGTAATTTTCTATAACCTTCTTGACAATGTGCTTATGTTTGAAGGTTCGCTTATTGCGATCTTATTTCTCCACCGAAAATAAATCTAATAAACTGCAGAATAACAAATACAGGGTGTTCGTTCATACAAAATAATGCTATAGTACATATAAATTTAGTATAAGAAACTATGTTCGCAAACGATTTGTCCTATAAATTTACAGGATATCTCGCTCCTAGCCAAATTCGGATGTCCGTTGACAACTGTACCAATAATTAAAACCTAATTTCAGCAATTATAATCTATAGCTGAATTCTTTTGTGTTCAGTGGCGTAGCGTTAATGAGCGGGGGATCGATCATTTTATTACCAGCACTATTATATAGAAAAATTGGTTTATTTAAACATTAAACGACATACGGTTAAAGAAAGAAAATGTAACATATAACAGTGTTGAAACAGTGTAGCACCAAAGAATCAATTGACACCGCAAAATTTTAATAGTCTTCATCTCACTTCAGGTTCGAATTTCTGAGACTTTTAACACGTTTACGCCGGCGCGGTGGGTCATACTCTACTGTATCAGAGCTGGCAAGACCCCGGCCTTTTGGATACCAGTATTTTAATACAGAAAATGTTGTTTTATTTAATTAGAGCAATTGGGCGATTTAAAGGAACAATATTTTCTCTGAATTAACAGTGGTGTGCAAAAAGCCACTCTCTTGACAACTCTGAGACAGTCGAGTGTGACCCACCGCGCCGGCGTGAACGTGCTAAAGGCGAAGAATAGTATAAAAATTTAGTGGTGATAATAGCTCAACTGTTGCGCCACAGTTCCATCACTGATATAATAATACTGGTAGTAACATGATTGAGCTCCCCCTAACTCTACGTCACTGCTCGTGTTGCCAGTGTTTCCAGATTGGAGACATTTTTAATTCAGATTATTTGATTGTCACCACATTTTAAAAATAGTATAATTCGCCTTATCTTTCAGGATTTTTAATCTATTTTTAAATAGGCCAAATAGCTCTATTTCGAAAAAGCGGTGACAATCAACAACCCGGGGACAAAAAAGTTCCCAATCTGGCAACACAGCGTGTTGCCCTGAATATCAATAGATTTGTATATTTAGCATAGGCTATTTCCATGAGTACTTGTAGTGTAAGTCACATGCTACGATTTTTGGCTACCAGCATTTTAGAACGGAAAAATCTGATTTATTTTTTGGGAGATATCTCATTAATTGAATAAGACCAAGCAAACTTTTCAAAAATTACGATGGCCAACAAGCATAGTAGATATCAGCTATTTTACTTACACTACAAAAACCCATGGAACTAGCCTAGACAGTATGCAAAATTTAACTGTTAGGATACACATAACACAGTTGAAAATTCTTTTTCCACTATTTCCGTCAATAATCGGAAATGCACCAAAATTATTTTGCACAGCCATATATATGATATATAGAATTTATACACACCAACTAACATGCAAAAATTTATACTTAAATTTAAAGACGAATATCACAATTTAAAATTCACTTCCAGCAATTATTGCTAATAGACAGTATCGTAAAGGAATTATTTTGCGTATCCCTGTAAATGAACAATAAATGTATGCACACCAGATTCAAAAGTAAGCATCTTGCAGTTCAAATCTGTGATGTATATTAATTTCAATATGTTTGAAATAGTGTAACATCATTAAAATACACTGAAAACAATTTTCTCCTTCAAACCATAATGAAACTGATTTCTTTGTATTGCCCCTATAAAAGAGCTATAAATGCATCACACTTCATTTTAAATACCGACCGTGATATTGTACACTTAATACCATATTTGAATTACATGGCAATCCAAGTATATATACCTGACAGTTTTCAAATAACTTTATAATACTATGCGCAAAATAATGCTATATATAAAACTTTATAGATAACTCTTTTCTGCAGTACTTTATACAGTTCATTGGTTTACAATATTTAACAAGTTTATAAAATAATGATTCCGATTTTTCTCATTTTAAAATAGAAATACATTTTAAAATGTGTTCAACAATACACTTTTGCATAAAATTTTACTGCGTACTTAATAAGAGCTTCAACATTTTCGATACAACATACTATGAAATCTAATTGTTTTTCGTATTCAATACGTTTTCTATTCATTTCGTTTATTTTTGTACAAGTTTTATATCTAAAGAAAATACTGGGAAACATTTAACTTTCAATTAAATGCATTTTTATTCTTATAAAATCTGTTACTTAAAGTATTAAATTGTCAACAAGAACTTTAATTTAAAAATATTTCATTGCTCTAAGTTTAAATACTGAAGCATATTACTTTCAGATGGAAAAAGTATAAATTCCAACATTAATGCCATGTAATTATACAGCGATAAACATTTTAAAATATTCAAAATATAGATGCGGATTCTTATATCACGTTTTACATCTTTTAATTAAAAATGATGTATTTATTTGTTCAATATTTCTTGTTAGTTCACGCGTATCAATTAATGCGAAATCTTAACTTGAAAACTTCAATGATAATATTGGTTTATTTTTCAAATATTAAAAATGTTCATTTATGCAACATGATAATGCTTTATTATAGTTTTAAAACATATTTCGCTTTAAAATATTTACATATCGTTTGAGTTAATTAAAAGTTACTGCTATCGAATTTTTGTATAGAGAATTTTTTTTTTTTTTTTTTTTTTTTTTTTTTTTTTTTTTTTTTTTAACATTTATAATAATAATATGACATAAGACTTTAATTTTACTTCATAAAACTCTGTCTGAATATGTAATACATATTTAGTATTTATTCTTTATAATGGGACATATTTTATTATATTTCGAAATATACGGAAAATATGCCCATACTACTGTTTAATCTATACAATAAATATGAAAATGGGAATATAACTTTCTTCTCTATATAATTCTATTGTCTGCAATCTATTCGCTCTACCATACCGTAACTGGAGTAAATCGTTCCAACAGGGATAATATTTGAATATGAAATTGGATATTAACCCTTTTATAAATAACAGTGGTAGGTTACAAAAGGAATTCAATATTTTAACCAGTAAACAGAGAAGCTGCTTCAAATTTCTTTTATATTCACATGTGTTGGTGTCATCAATTTTGACTACCACAGTTTCCAAACAATAATTTCCTTGGAAGATTTCTACAATATTTGCGAAAAACAAAAATGCCACAAAGATCATTTTTTGAACATAAAATTAGCCAAAAAAGTGATAATCAGTGATCATCATCAAATATAAAACATTAACACTCGAACCATCGAAAATTTTATTCAAGTTTTATAAAAAAATATTTTACGCCAGAGTTTTTATTTAAAACTGTTTAACACAATTATTAACGTGACATTACCATGGAACAATTAAGAAAGAGGAACTGACACATCCTTAAAATAGTGAAGCTTCAACTGTAACCACTTTCGCAGGATTTCATTACCGCCGTGGAAAACTTCCACCAGCAAATTTAAGTAGAAATTTTCTCCTTAGTCAAACTCCTTATTAATGGAAAATTTCAGTCAAAAATAATAGCAAAAACTGATATCTATTTTTACTGGTGGAAGTTTACTTCAGCAGTAGTAGTTGCGCCCTATCGTCGGTACCATGTCAAACTATCCAATGTGAAAACAGTGGGCTACTTTTCTTAAATGCAGAGTTCTTGATTGGCACCACTTTTCTGAAATGGTAAAGTTTCCCTTGTTTTCTTCTTAAATAATAAGTCATTAAATAAGATTAAATAAAGCAAATTTTACTATTTCAAAAAAGTGGTGCCAATCAAGAAATATTAATTTAAGAAAAGTAACCCATAGTTTTCACATTGGATAGTTTGACATGGTACCGGCGATATTGTGGCAACCAAGACAACCTCTTGTCAGTATCAGTGAAAATATATACCTGGTAAACTGACACCAAAAAAAAGGAATAGAAATCTTTTTATCATATTTGTGAGGGAAATTTTTTTCCTGAATAAGGCGCTTAAATAAGACGAACTTTTCTATACAAGTTTACTGGTGGAAGTTTTCACCGGCGGTATTCAAAAACAGTGCATCTGATTTAAAAAGGTAGCAGCCATCTTGCGACAATCTCCTCAGTTACTTCACTCGCAACTACTAAACAACACACTATATGTCTCCTCCTGTTTATTCCTAACTCGATTTTTATTACAGGGTTGCCTGTATGTACTCCAATTCTGTTTAAAAAAAACTCAGGTTCACACAAGAAAATGCAAAAAGTATTTTCAAATTTATTTAATGTCAGAGTTTTCTTGATTACGTAAAGTAAAAATTCTTCTTCAAAAAGATCCGGTCTGAAGTCGAAATGTTCGGGATAAAAATGGAAGCCAAACTGGCAGTCCTGTATTATTACTATTATTATTGTCTGGTTCATATATTTGGTTTATTTTAAAACAATTTCTTGTTTGAATAAATGCTTTAAAATGTACTGGGATTCTTTGTACCAAATGGTTGCTTCTCACCAAAAATTTTATTAGTGTTGCTTGGTTTAATAAATCTGAGAATTTTTGTCATTATATAAAGCGGGAAATACCATTAAAATTTAGTGGTAGCAAATAGTAATTTGGGACGGGGAATTCTCCTCCCTGAATGTACCTGTCGAGTCCACAGAAACTTTCTGGTAGACAGAGGGTTAAATAAGTTATTTAATCATAGAATTTTGTGATTAAATATAGCACAGATTATAATTCTGCTCAATCCAATTCTCACTTTTCCGCATAACTTAGATTTTTATTTAATTGGTTGAAAGCCAAAATTTTAAAAATAAATGTTTTTATATGAAACCGAATTTAACTAACTTAATAGAGCAGTATCGATTTTCTAGAACATCATTATCATTTTTTAAAAAAATGTACGTAGCGAAGATGGCATTCATGTCACATCGCAACAAATAAATACTATTATTTTTAAACCCTTCCCAGATAGCATGAACATTAGCAGCAAGTTTGATTTTTTCCGATATTATCCGTTACAAATTTGAATTGAGAAATTCACAGCAAATGTCCTGCAAGGAATACCATCCCCCACTTGCATGAGTTGTTTGTTGAGAAATGATGGCAAGACTGTCTTTAATTCACGAAAGTGACGAAAGCAAAAAATCCCTCTGCTGAGAGAATAGACAATCAACACATACGCAGAAATTGCAGAATTTTATTCGGTTGGCACCGCTTTTTCTAAACGCTACACTTCTCAAATACCAAAAAAGGTTTTTGTTTACAAGTACAAGTATTGCTTTAACTTTTGTATGGTGGTAGAAATGTTGCATGTACCGTCTGATGGTGTGTTCGCATCAATGGGGCGATCAGGTCTATGGACTCCTCCGAGAGGGTTAAACGTATAATGTAGAAGTTGTAAACAGAAAGTGAACGTGGAAAGATTACTACTTTGCAGTATTTTTGGTTATATGTTTGCCGTTAATTTGCAATAAATTTTATACAGCATGAGTTTAACTAGCACGACAAGTTAGCTGCAAGTTTAAAGTGTGATGATTTTGGGGTTTGCGTTATCTTGTTGCAGTCTTGTTATGAACTTTCAGTCTTGTCATGCTGAGCTTGCTGCAACTTTGAAAGTTTTCAAAGCAAGACTGCTGCAAATTTTCTGCGAATTAAAAAGTCTATCTGGGTTAACCCCTTGGGTACATTTCACGACTGAGACTCGTCATGCATTTAGCCACTGGCGCTTATTTTTATATTCTATTCATACCACTATTTAAAGGAAAATAATTTAGTACATTCTCTCTTGTATATGTTATCAAAGTATTTATGAAAGATTTTTGTTTAGAGAAAGTGGCAGGAGATGTAATTAAAAAAGAAAAAATGCCAGTGGCAGCCCTGAAATAAATCCGTACCCAAGGGGTTAATGGGCTGTGAGCTATATTTTATACTACTTAATTTTAACCCTTTGAAGATCAGTGGTTCATTTTTTAACCACTTATTTTTAATCCCTAAATGCCTGCCACATTGGCACTAGAATTCTGAAAATAAAATTTTCCTTTTATTAAGTACGCGGATAAAAGTTTTTACTTATTTTCAAATAAATACCTCTGTAAATTCTGATGTCAATCAACCATTTCAGCATTTTACAAATAGAAGTACTTTGCCCCTGAAATGGTTAAACAAGATTTCTACCAGAATCATTGCGCTCTCACATTCCTAGTACGTAAATAACTACACTTCCATTTTTAAATGGAAATATTTGGCTTATACAGTTGTAGAAATTTGTTACTAACGATTATTATTCTGAAATAGCTGTGCTGGAAATGTAGGAGTGTAGAAACCATGTTAAATTTATCGCTTATTTTTTCTAGGAGCATTGGGCTTACAACAGTGTACGTCCGGATCCTTGAATTTCCAGACTAAAAAATTCTTCTGTGCCAGTATTTTCTTATGGAAAATCCCGCCTGAAATAAGGCGAAATTTCGTCCGTTTAAACTATATTTATTTTTTTATAAAAACAATTCTGATATATGGCCTTAAAAATAACGGTACCCGAACGAACCCTGTTATAAGAACTAATAAAATTTATGTATTACATAATTTCTTTCCCGAGAGTTGAAGATTATCCTTGACTCTATTACAAAGTTCATACGCGTCAAGGGATTCAGGGGATTTTAGGTGTTTTAGTATCTGAAATTTACTAAAGTACTGGTCGCTATATCCAGGATTGCCAGTTTGGCCTTTTTTTATTCAAAAATTTCGGATTCATACCAGAAAATCGGAAAGAAAAATTTTTACTCTTTGCAATCTGAAATGTATGTCATTAAATAAAGTAAAGAATATGATTAAAAATTTCTGGTGTTAATGAGAAAATTCTGAATTTAATAAAGGCCAAACAGGCAACCCTGGCTATATCGTCAAACTATCCAATGTGGCCGCTAATTTTAAATTCATATTTCTTGATTGGCACCACTTTTCTAAAATGGTAAAATTTGCCTTGTTATTGCCTTAATTAATATGTCATTAAATAAGATTAAATAAGGTGAACTTTACTATTTCAAAAACGTGGTGCCAATCAAGAAATCTGAATTTAAAAAAAGTAGCCCACTGTTTTCACACTGGATAGTGTGACATGGTACTGACTATAACTGAAGATAAAATAATTTTCATTAAATAATGCAAATATTTCTTTATGAAAATTGTGATAAAATGTGCTTGAAAGTCCTTGAAGCGTACGAACCTTGTATTATGTCTATTAGTTAGTCCATTTCTTCAGATTTCTTTTTTGTAAAATTCTTCAAATGACGAAATACCATATTTATATTCAGATTGCTCCTTTTTCAAAAATACCACTCCCATAATATTTTAAATGCGAGTTCATATAAAATAGTATTTATAAATTACCTTTTAACGACTCTGTTTACATATAGTTTATTTTCGCCAAAGTAAGATTTCAGTTCTATCCATTTTTTTAAAGTAAAAATGTTTATGAACGATTATGTACAAAGTGTTTATCGTGACATTTATTAGATACATATATTTCTACCTTTTATTGCGAAATAAAATATATGTACAAGAATTACTACAAAATAATCAATATCTGAAATACAATAAAGTCGATAACGATAATATATCGAAATAAATTTTCCCTCTGTTTCTAATAGTATATTCAAATACAATATAAACTAGATAGTGCCCGTCAAGATTTGACGGTAAATAACTTAAATGTTTCATTAGAAAAATTCTTGAATTTGTAAGTAGTTTCTTTTAAAATACAGTAATTTCTGGCGTAAAATCCGTGGATCAAACAATCCTGTTTCGCCCCAGAATTTTTATTTAATTAATTGAAGTCAAATGTTTACCGCGATTTAATAAGTTACATTTTATGAAATAATATTTCTGGGTCCAAACATGATTGTTTTATCCGCAAATTATACGCCGGAAATTAAGGTAATTATTGAAATCGTGACAAATTCCTATGTTGCATAAATGATTCCTATTTCTTTAAGGCGATAGAGGGCGCTGTAAGTCTAACCTATTCAATGAAGTGTAAGAATTTTTAAAATTTACAATCCATTACGCTCGCTTTTTATCAGAAATTTACCTAAAAATACCGGGTAAAGCATTTATTTTTACTTACTACGGTATTTATTTTTTTGAAAAAATAACAATATTTACTTTTTATTTATTTATTTATTTTAAGCTGCACAATCATTAAAAGCTACCATGAATTTTATTTTTATCAGTCTCATTCTCCAAAACGTAAATTTGAAACTTTATACACCTAACGATTTATAATATAATTTTTTTTGCTTGAATTTTATTTCACATTTTTATTTATTTTTTAAATATTAAACCAAGGATATCAAGATAATTTCTTTTATAATTTTTATATGATTATTATTTTTCGTTCTTTCAGTTTTCTTTTTTATTGAAAAGAAAGGCAAACTTTTCTTTCTACCACACATATGTATATATTCTTGATAATGGTCAGAAAATATAACAAAAATTGTAGATCAGCTCAATTTATTTAATTGATAATTACATGCAAAATATTTTAAATAAAAAAATTATTATATTTAAAAACATTGTTGCGTATTAAATTTTATTTAATTATAAAGCATTCAAATAATAATAATAACAAAATAAAAATCCCACAACTTCTCCTGCTAATAAAACATGTCATTATTGAAGTGAATCATCGTGAACAATATTGCAGAAATTAATTTGCCGGGCGTTGGGCTCGAACCCACGTCCTCTAAAAAAATTCATAATTTTAAACTGCTGCTTTTGACCGCTGAGCTAGCAGGGACTCGCTCAATGTTCCCCTAAGTTAACCCTTTATCTACTGACGGTACTTATAAGTACCACTCACTTTAAACTTTTATACCATAGTGAATATTACTAATATTCTAATGGTACTTTGCAAAAAACGCTCTTTTAACTCCACTTTATCCGAATACATGGCAGCAGAAGTTCTAGGTTTGTTAGAGAGGAATGTTTAGAGAGGAATGAGGCTATCTTTGAAGCAGTCGATGTAATTTCTGTCGACATATTCTACAGATTGCCACGCTCGTCTTTTCATTGTTGCAAACACAGTAAAGGATATAAGATAAGTGTTGGATTTTTTTATGTGTTCATTATGATCTTAGAATACAATTTGATAAGCTATTTTAGATGAACGGTGTATGTATTTGATTTAACAGTTGAATTACTCGGTGGTACTTATAAGTACCGTCAGTACATTGCGTGTTGTCGAAAAACTTCTTGTTTACTTTTCGTCTGTGTAGTTATCCATCGTTTTCATCTGATTTAAAATGTAATTACTAAAATGTAGTGTAGTAATGATTTCCCTGGTATTTCTTTTCTGTTTCATTGTTATTTTCTATAGGAAATAGTAAAAGTTGTGGCACCGGCTCGTTTTTGCTATGGTAAAAATGGCATATGTAAATTCATATATTGCATATGTGGAGATGCCAGAGAACGTGTTGTTCCTGGAATATAGACGTCGCATAGCTAAAGGACTGCTAACAAGATAGAAACTTAAAGAAAAATAGTTTTTTAACCCTTTCAGGGGCAAAACATTTTCAATTCTAAAGTGTTGAAATAAATGATTGGCACCGGAATTTGCCAAACGATTTATTTGTAAATAAGAAAAAGCCGATATTTCATACACTTACTTATTAAATTTTGCTTCTCTAACTTTGGTGGAAAAAAGACGTAAAATTGCTGTTACTTATTTTTAAATAGAATTTTTCAAAGATTCCGGTGTGAGTTCAACATTACAGGAACACAATCACTTGCCCCTCTAGGGGTTAAAGCACTGGAACAAGACAGAAAATATGAGCTCCGAAGTCACGACATCTGAGTTTTGTTAGCACTCGCGTAGGAAGGCAGATTTCGACGTAATACAGAAACGAACCAATCGGTGAAAGGCGCACTTCGAGCAACGGGATTTAAACTAACGTTGTGAGAGAGGACGTGATTTAGGAGAAGGAATCCCGGACCTGGTAATGCCAACAAATCCAAACAACTACATGAATTTGTTGGTCATAGTTGAGATTGGCTAAGTCCAATCGAAACACAAGTATTCGTTTAGCAGTCGTATTATCTTCTGATGGTCAGGGCATACGTGTAGCAAAGCAAGGGATTTAGAAATCTGGCAGTTCTCCGGAAAAACAGAGCCAATTGTCATTCTAAAACGTTTATTCATCCAGCATGGAGACGTAAACAATTCCAAAATTATGAGAACATTGTAGAGCCCTCAGGATGGAGCATGAATCGCTACTTCATGCTCCAAGATACTTCATGCTTCTAGCGCTCACGTAGGGAGGCAAATTTTGGCGTAATACAGAAAAGAACCACTCGGTGAAAGGCGCACTTCGAGCACTGGGAATTTAATTAATGGTGTGAGAGAAAGCGTGGTTTAGGAGAATGAATCCCGAAGCTGGTAATGTAAGAATTTCGATGTAAAAAGTCTAGCGTCTCCAAGGCGCGGGAAAATAAATTCGTTGAATTAACCCTAGAATACACCCGCAGGGTATGACATATCCAGAGTACGTACGGTATTTACATTTGTCACCACTATTTTTCGAAAATTAACCTTGGAATTATATTATTGCAGAATTCGTAACAAATGCCTCCAATCAAATAATATGACGGTTTTTATTTGAATTTATCGGTGGCAAAGTACAAACCGTACATACCAAAGAGCTTCTCTGCCTTACGCAGTACGCAGCGCGTGTATTTGAGGGTTAATATTAGAAATAAAATATCAAAATGGCTTTTAAAAACATTCGAAGATAAAATTTTACTTCTCACGGAATTTCATAGTTTGGGTAGCTGAAAAAAAATTTATGAAGGGATTAAAAGTTGTAGATTTCAAATAAGATAATTATTAATATACGCGTTTTAAATTTAAAGAAAATTAGCTACGAATAAATAACAAATATTGTTAAGAAATGGGGAAATAATGAATGTGCTGTAAACTTAGAATAATTTAAATGAGTATTGCAAAGTAAAATTTTTATATAACATATATAATTTAGATATCTAATTTAAGTTAAGCGGATTGGCAGCATGTGGATTTTTTTTCGTAACATTTTTACAAAGAATTTGCATTCGCTTCATTTTTAAATTAACTCTAGCATCCTTTCAAATATTTAAATATTTGTAAAGTTACTTTAGTTACACCATTAATTTTCATTAATTACATTAAATTGTAAAATTACAATAATTCTAGGCATAACAAATTAATTATATGAAATGTTTTGTATTGAGTAAAGTTTCAAAACAATCGTTATATGTTTTTAAAAGAGGTTTTCATTAAAATAATTCTTTTATTTTATAAAATTAAAAAATCTCAACAATTATTTTTTTAAATGTTTGAAATAAAACTTTTTTAATTATATTTAAATTTTCTACTAAGATAAATAATAAAATATTTTGATGACATAAATGCATTAATATGTATTATAGGACAAAATTTTGCTATTTCTTAAACTTTCATATAATTTTAAGTTTGCATTTATTTTTCTATAATGTGTGATTTAAATTATACTATTCTATGTTTACTATACACAGTCACTTTTATGTCTCATGAGCAGATTTACCAAGTCTCCGGCTTTTTGCACACCACTATTTTCTTAGAGAAAATTTTGTTCTTGTAAATCGCCAAAATGTTCCAATTAAATAAAAGAACATTTTCTATATAAAAAATACTGGTATCCAAAAAGCCGGAGACTTGACAGCTCTGCATGAGTTATTTTTTATTTGAATCCGTTTATTCCTATTTCTTAAAAGATATGCACTAACGTGGGGTCGAGGGTCGTAAGGTGGAAAGCATACGTTTCGAAGATTTTTCCTTAACTCAGTAAGAATGCAAAAACTGAAATTGATATCAGCAGGTTTTACTGTCATTTTCACGAGCAGAAAACTATGTCAATTCTTTTAATCTGCCTCCAAAAGGTAAAAAAAAAATAGATTTTCCACAGAAACGTAATTTTCGTAATCTTGAGTCATATAGGCGGTAAGAAGACGAATAGATAAAAATATTTGTCAAGGATAATAACATTTATCAATTTAAAGCTAAATCTTACATTCAACATAATTTAGAACATCGGATATACATCCATAATTTATTCAAAACAGAATTATTGAAAATTCAAAAGTAAAAACAACATCACGGAGTCTTTGAATGGCTTGGTCGGCATTCGAAAAAGAACATTCATCATGAGCCCAAGATTTTCACATGAAATATTGGAACCCGAGTTCGTCCTTGTGCTTTTTTCCACAGATTAATAATGTCTCTACTTTCATAAACATTGATATGATTCTCATCCTCATCACATTGCCCCATCACAGCCATAATTGATTGAACTGTGTTTAAAAGTATATAGTTCATTGTAAACAACATACATTTCGTAAAGCGTTTTACGTTTTGAATTGTACTTTTAGTAGGAGAGCTGTTGAACATTTTTGAGTAGGTATTTGAGGCACCCTGAAAATTTGTGCAACACTTCTTTTGTAATGCCTGAATACAAAATCGAATGTCTGGCTGAAGGATCGTGGCCCCAAAACTGTGCCAGACACGTGTCAAGTGCCATTTGGCACTTGACACGTGTCTGGCACAGTTTTTGTGCCGACTAAAGTGTCTGTCATTTTCAAAATATTTTTTTCTAAGCATAAATATTATTCTGCCTCAATCTCAGCGTGCCTCAAATACCTTTTTTGGGTAGTCAAAAAATGGCACTTGACACATATCTGGCACAGTTTTTGGGCCAACTAAAGTGTCTGTCGTTTTCAAAATATTTTTTTCTAAGTATAAATATTATTCTGTCTGAATCTCAGCGTTCCTCAAATACCTTTTTTTTGGGTTGTCAAAAAATGGCACTTGACACGTGTCTGGCAGAGTTTTTGGGCCGCGATCCTTCAGCCAGACATTCGATTTTGTATTCAGCCATTACAAAAGAAGTGTTGCACAAATTTTCAGGGTGCCTCAAATACCTTCCCTAAAATGTTTAACAGCTCTTGGACTATTTAGCGTATTAGTGGAAGATTAAAATAACATAATATAGAGTAGCAATTTTTGCGTTGTAACGTCTAAAAATTACCACAACATACTTCAAAATCGCACTTCCGCTCAGAACTATTCACAGCTAATTCTGAAAGGAATTGCAGATAGCGAGTTACATAAATCTCCAGCAAGTGTCTCTGGTTCAACAGACCAGGTACTGAATGCTGCGTTCGAATGTTAAGAAAACTGAGTTCGTCGACTTATTTTCCTTTCCCCTACAGTGTGATCATAATTAAAGTTTCTGTTTGAAATCCTCATTAAATGAAAACTCTTGAACCAAAAGTTTCAAACTTGGCAATGTTATTAGATAAAATATCTTGCAAAATAATAATAATAACAATAATAATGAAATATCACTTGAAGAGGAAAATCAATGTTTATTTCTTCTATTGATATCGTAACATATGTTACAAGAAGCAGGTGTATTCAGTGTGCTATCCACTATTTTATGCAACAACTTCAAATATAATACGGTTTCCTCTCTACAGTATTTGAAAGAAAAGCCATTGATGTTCCCAAAATGGGTGATTTTATGTATATCACAATTTCTGAATAGTGGATGCTGCCTTACTTAATCTCAAAATCAAAGATATCTGTTCGAAAATAAGGGTTCCCCACCTCACCTCTGGGTGTGTCAAAGAAAAGTATCAGAAGTAAAGTTACAAATATGTTGGTGAATCACCTTTCAACTCTTGTAAATTTCCGATGTTATTACAATAAACGCGGTTTTAAGTTAATCTTATACTAAAAAACACATGATTTTAAACTGGAAATTCTCGACCAATAAACTTGTGTCGGTAAAATGCTGCATATGTATGCGTTTCACACATGTTCCAATATGAAATGAAGACCATTGTATGTAAAATTAATTATATATATTATTAGACTCAGATTAGTGTATGGTAAACTTCCACTAATATTTCTGAATAACAATCGTTTGCCCATTCTGAAAAATTGTGGAAATTTCTCCATGCTGTATTGAGGCTTTACTTATGATATCATGTTGCTGCAAATTTGTTATTAAGAAACTCTTTGATATGTTTTCTTATTGCACAGCCATTTACAGAGCATTGTGATGGGTATTACCACAGATTCTTCTTCCTATATAAATTTACGAGTTAAAATAGCGGCGGTAAAACAACTCAATACCATGTCTTTAAATGAATACAGTAGACAGGGTGAGGTTCCAGAGACTCTGGATACCACTATTTTAAAGAAATATTTATCGCCTAATCAAATTTCAGAAATCTTTTAGATTAAAAAAGGCGAATATAACTTTTCGAAATCCCTGGTATCCAGAACACCTGGTGTCTCACTATAAAAACCCACTCTAAGATGCATTTGATGAGCAACACCAGAAATTTCTTTCGTTCATCCTTCATTTATGCGGGCTGACGGCATCATTTAACCTCATGTAGGGCGGTGAAATATTTTTATACCAATTAATTTTAATTCCTAATTCCCGCATTGGCAATAGAATTTTTGAATGAAATTTTCTTTTAATTATGTTATGGAGAAAAATCTCACATCAACATCTGAGCATCTGAAGTACTTTGCTCCTGAACGGGTTAAGTTGCTGCCATCGAAATACTCAAGGCCAGAGGACACGAGTGTGGCGTCATCACTAATCAACCGACTTCTCACTAGTATTGGAATTCACACTGGAAAATTTTGAATAGCAATTTTATTTTATTTTATTTGTGGAATATCTATCATCTTATAAAACAATAATAACTATTTAAACTTACTGGTGAGAATTTAATCCTCCAATAAAAAATCAGCCAGATGCGTCAACACTGTGGCATTCCGCATCTGGCTAAATGTTTATTTAGGGATTCCGAATTCTCACTTTAAAATTCACATTTTAAATAGTTATTATTGTTTTATAAGATGAT
This sequence comes from Maratus speciosus, assembly GCA_963932465.1. NCBI lineage: Eukaryota > Metazoa > Arthropoda > Arachnida > Araneae > Salticidae > Maratus > Maratus speciosus. Next base: position 438,811,185 of record OZ010787.1, read on the forward strand.
AGATATTTCATAAATAAAATAAATGAAAATTGCTATTCAAAATTTTCTTGTATGAGTTCCAACACGAGTGAGAAATCGGTCGATTAGTGACGACGCCACACTCGTGTCCTCTGTCCTTGAGTATTTCGATGGTAGCGGTTAACTCAAAGTATGTCTCATCCGTCCAAAAGATGATTTAGGGCAGTAATACTCACTACGCGGCTTACGCGCAGCATAGTTACCACTTTTTCTATAATAGCATTCTTCACCTTAATTTATCAAATAATTTCAGTCAGTCAATAAAGGGAATATCACTTTATGCAAATAGCCGTATGACAATATTTTTCAACAAAAGAAGTGAGTACCACTGATCTCGATAAAAATACTGCCAATTTTATTTGTGATAGGAACAGTAACTTTTTGAGCAGTAATCGTAAATGTAACTTACTTATTACATCTGATTTTGTTAGCGTAGTAATTGAGCGCTTTATGAACGATTGTGTTTGAATTTTTAATGTTTATTTGGCGTACAACATAATAAATGCTACTGCTTTCGTGTGACCGTTCCATGATTAGTCCTGCATCTATAAACGCAACAGATTTCTGTGTATCTGAAAACGAGTTTCCTTACCCGTCCTAGTACGATTAACAACATATGTGTGCCGTGGAATTTCTATATTATTTCTATATTCTGCGATTAAATAAGGCGTAGATTAATATTCGAAAATAACGATAACCCACGTGAACAAGATTGAACACCCTTGTTGGTTAGAAATTAGATTAACACTTTCAGGGTCAAAGCCCTTCCATTGCTAAAATTTTGAAATGAATGATTGACACCGGAATTTATGAACAAATTTTCTTGAAAATAAGAAAAAAAAAGCTAACTTTCACTTACATAGTAAACGGAAAATTTTTGTTCTAAAACTCTGGCGCATTGGGGCATTTTGGTATTAAAAATAAGTGGTTACGTAGACCTACCACGGCCCTTGAAAAAGTTAAACAATTACATTTGTATGTGTATTTGAATGTCTATATTTCAAATTAAATTATATTAAACATTCAAATAAAATGTATCAGCAGGATTGCCAGCTTGGCTTTTATTTTAATTCAACAATTTCAAATTTGCAACGGAAATTTTTAAAGAAGAATTTTTACCTTAAACATTCACGAAATATCTGTTATTAAATAAAGATAAGAAAACTAGGTAATTTCTGGTGTGAATGTGAAATTTCGGAATAAAAAAAAGACCTTACTGACAACCCTTTGTGCAAGACAGTTCAAGTTTTATTCTTTCCTTGAGCGTCTTTATATTCATATATTTTAATTCTTTAAATCCTCCTTTTAAGAAAAAAGTACGAAAAACGAACAGAAATAATACTCCCAATCGTATTAAAGTTTAGACGCTTTCACAGACATAAATGACTACGGTTTAACCTAAACCCGTATTAAATATATTTCTAAAATATCCAAACCAAACAGGCAGTAATAAAATAGAAAGCTTTCATAAATGTATAGAAAGTGACACCAAAAGTCTAGAGTTAAAAATTTAAAAATAATCCTGAAACTTTTACAAAACTGGACGTAAAGAATGCTTGACCTATTGATTCCATTTAGCGTCTTTCATAGGCATAAATGATTATGATTCAAACACAACTATATTTAATATATCCTTTAAAGCTTTCCTAAGTAATATAAATCAAATATTTTACCATAAAATATACAGTTTATATTACTGCATGACTAAATTCAGTATATAAGATGAAACTAAAACTTTAAATATATAAATATACAAATAAGCCCAAAACTTTATTTGAAAATAATGCTAAAGAATCTCATAAAGGAATACGAAGCAGATTTGAAATGATATCATTATTCAGTTATATTATATGCTTGTGCTCTCATTCCCTATCTTAATTCAGATTTTATTTAGCATTAATGCTCACAAACTGAAATTTTGTGAATTTCAGTTTAAAACATGACAAAATAAATTTCTATGCTATTTAGTCTAGTGAGAATAAGATATTAAAAAATAGGAATAATTTAAATAAAAAATACTGAGTATTTGATTTTAAAAAATCAGAATATCAGTTGCATGTATGTATTTATTCATTTTAACTTTATCGCTTTCGTTTTCTTTTAGGTAGCTTTCATTACATAAAGCTACCTATTGCAGCCGTTCGGAGGAAAGCGATTTCAAAAAATTTTGCTATATTTTCTTCGATCATGACCCCCAGACCCCGAAACCATTCTCGGTTCAAAAGTTGATACAATTTAAAATTTGAATTTAAAATTTGAAATGTGGTACCAAAAAACTGAAAATTGAAAAATATTTTTTCTTATGTGTTTGACCATGATACAAAGATTCCGGAGCATTTTTTGTTTCGCCTATATCTTGCAAAATAGCTGAGTTATAGCACTTTTAATTTCTAGCTTGGCTGACATTTTGAAACGACCTGATATTTGTCACGCGATAACAGGCGTATTTATGAATCGATTTGGATGTACCTTGGTGTATACATAATACGTACCAATTTCTCGACCGAGTTCGTTGGCCAGCTTCATCCGCCATCTTGTTTCAAAATGGCAGCCATTTAATTAAAAAAAATTAAAATTTGAAATGTGGTACCAAAAAATTTAAAATTTAAAAATATTTTTTTCTTATGTGTTTGACCATGATACAAAGATTCCGGAGCAGTTTTTGTTTCGTTTATATCTTAAAAAATGGCTGAGTTATAGCACTTGGAATTTCTAGCGTGGCTGACATTTTGAAACGACCTGATTTCTATCACGCAATAACAGGCGTATTTATGAACCGATTTGGATGTACCTTGGTGTATACATAATACGTACCAATGTCTCGACCGAGTTCGTTGGCCAGCTTCATCCGCCATTTTGAAACAAAAGGACTGCCATTTAAAAAAAATTAATTTTAAATTTTAAATGAGTTATCAAATAATTGAAAAATGAAAAAGATTTTTTTATGTGTTTGACCTTGATACAAAGATTCCGGAGCAGTTTTTGTTTCGTATATATCTTAAAAAATTGTTGAGTTATAGCACTTTGAATTTCTAGCATGGCTGACATTTTGAAACGATCTGATATTTGCCACATGATATCACGCGTATTTATTAACCTATTTCGATGTAAGAAGACATCTGGATAGTATATTGTAAAGTCTCGCCCGAGTTCGCTGGCCAGCTTCATCAACCATCTTGTTTCAAAATGGAGGTCATTAAATTAAATAAAAAATTATATTTAAAGCGAGGTGCAAAAAAATTAGAAATTTGAAAAGGTTTCTTTCTTAAATATTTGACCATGATATAAGGATTCCGGGGCATTTTTTATTTTGTCTTTATCTTAAAAAATGGCTCAGATATAGCAGTTTGAATTTCTAATGTGGGTGACATATTGAAAATTTTGATTTTTTGCCTGCGACAGCACTTGTATATATCAACCGATTCCGATGTGAGTGAGCATATGCACCGGAACCACTAAGATCTCTCCCAAGTTCACTCGTTAGCCTCATCCACCATGTTGTCTTAAAATGGCAGGCACTTCAAGATATCGCCGAATATGGCAACCGAATATAAGTTACTTTAAATAAAAGCAGCTTGAATAAAGCTGACTAATTTCGCGAAATTCTCATTCATAATGATTTAGTATTGATAAAAATTAGTATTAAATCTCCTATAATCGGTTTCCACTAAATTGAGCTTCGTGTGTTTGAATAATATAAGCTTGCTTTTTAAAAATAAGGAATATGAAAGCTACCTCTTCCTCCCGGCACTGGCCGGAAGGACTTTTTCAAGTAACTCAGGGTACTGTCATTTCCGTAGTTTCTGTCGTTTAATCCTCGGATCAATAAAACGTATTTATAACACAAAATATCATTTATTAAATATAACTTTCTTTTACAATGTATGCATTTGATTTCATTTAAGAGGGCATACTACAATTAAACCTTCAAAATTTTCAGGAGCGTTTACATGAAAGAACAACATTATCTGTGCCTTAAAAAAAAAAAAAAAAAAAAAAAAAAAAAAAAAAAAAAAAACATGACAAAATTCCTAAAATTACGTCAGTTCTGACTAAGTACATATGAGGCATTCTCAGCATGAAACTATTAACCCTAGAACTACCGGAAATTTTACTCAAGTTTTATAAAAACATTCTACACCAGAATTTTTACTTAAAATTATTTAATTTGTTTATTTAACTTATTATTGTCTGATTTATACATTTAGTTTGTTTTGAAGAAATTTCTGGTTTGAATAAATATTTTGAATGTACATGTCGGGTCCAATGGACCCGTCTGGTAGACGGAAGGTTAATAAAGAGGAACTGACATGTCCATTATTGAAGCTTCAACTGTACAGTGTTGCCAGACAGGCTACTTTTTTATAATTCAGATTCTCGATTGGCACCACTTTATCGAAATGGTAAAATGAGCCTTATGTAATGACATATTAATTAAGGCGAAAACAAAGGTAATTTTACCGTTTCAAATAAGTGGTGGCAATCACGAAATCTGAATTAATAAAAGGTAGCCCACTGGCAACACTGCAACTGTATCGCTTTCGCAGGAGTTGATTACCGCCGGTGGAATCTTCTACCAGTAAATTTATATAGAAATTTTCTCCTTATTTAAACGCATTATTAATTCAAATTTTCAGTCAGAAATAACGGCAGAAACAGATTTTCATTTTTACTGGTTGAAGGTTACTTTGGCGATAGCTTTCGCCAAATTGTGACAACCAGTGAAACTAACTGACTGTTTTACCAGGCACAGTGACACCAGTAGAAGCAAATAGAAAATTTTTCCATATTTGTGAGAAAACATTTACATCAATAAGACGCTTAAATAAGCAGAAATTCTCTATTCAATTTTACTGGTGGGAAGTTTGCCCGGCTGTAATCAGAAATTATAGATCCGATATAAAAAAAAAGCAGCCGCCATCTTGTGACACCTCCTAAGTTACTTCACTTGCAACTGATAGGCAGTACACTATATGTACCCTCCTCTTTATTCATAACTCCATTATTCTCAGTAAAAGTCAAAGCTGTTATATATTAAGCCTGTATAGATGAATAGAAGAAATTTAGATAGTTCAAAATTGCACCCTATAGCAGCAAAAAACCTCTAGATTCAGTGTTGCCAGAGAGCTACTTTTTTTTAAATTCTGATATCTTGATAGGCACCACTTCTCTGAAATAGTAAAATTCCCCTTAACTAATATGTTACTAAACAAAGCGAATTTTGCCATTTCCAAAGAGTGGTGCCAACCAAGAAATCTGAATTTTAAAAAACGTAGCCCACTGACAACACTGTCTAGATTTACAAAAAAAGTAAATAAAACACGAAAAATGTCGCCATAGGCTTTTTTCAGAGGACACGAGTGTGACGTCATAAATAATCGACCGACTTCTCACTAGTGTTGAAATTCACACCAAAAATTTTTGAATAACAATTTTCTTTTATTTTATTTGTGGGATGTCTATCATCTTGTAAAACAATAATAACTATTTAAAATTGCTGGCGAGAATTCGGAATCCCTAAATAAATATTCAGCCAGATGCAGAATGCCGCAGTGTTGCTACATCTGGCTGATTTTGTTATTGGGGGATTCCAAATTCTCACCAATAATTAAAAATTTTTATAAGATGATAGATATTCCACAAATAAAATAAAATAAAATTGTCATTCAAAGTTTTCCAGTGTGAATTCCAATTCCCGTGAGAAGTCGGTCGATTAGTAATGACGCCACATTCGTATCCTCTGGCCTTGAGTATTTCGATGGCAGCGAACTAGCCAATACCTTCTCGGATCCTTTCCGGCATGGTAGGTCAATTTCTGTCCCACTTAATTTTAATCCTCGATTTCCACTTTGGCACCAAAGTTTTGAAACAAACTTTTTCCGCTTTTAATATATGAGAAGAGTAGCTTTCAATTATATACATAAAATTGCCTCCGTAAATCCTGGTGCAGAGCAGGTAAGTCAACAGTTTAGTAACAGAAGTAATTTGTGCTGGAATGGATTAAGAAACATTTTTACTGAAGCTCGATTACGCGTCAGTTTTCAAGTTCTCCGCGCTGATTATTTTATTTATTTCGCTAGGTTCGTTTGGATTGGTATTAGTCTTAAAATATAAAATTATATAAACTTAAGGGTTTACGTTGCCGATGGCAGTGGGTTCCCCAAGTTTATGTTCGTTTAAAAAGATAAAATTTATTATATTTAAAAATTATATTTAAATATATTTAAAAATATAAAATTATTCAACACTGTATTTTGTTATATTTAAAGTTATTATCACGGGTCTATGCCAGACGGGTTAGACAGTGTGTTAGTAAATAGAAACAAGAAAAGTCACGTGCGTTTTTATGTTGCCTTGCGTTTGGACAGGGATGTTCAAACTATTGCCCGCGAGCCGCATTGCTGCTACTATTTTAGAACAGAATAATTTGCCTTATTTAATGAAAGAAGTTTTGAGATATAATAAGGTAAAGTTTTTTTTCTGAGAAATGCTCATAACAAAAGGTTTTCTAGCAAAAAGGTGGGAAACCCCTTCGTGATAAAACTTTAGCTTTCTTCTTTCTTCTTCTTGGAGAAATCGCACAGAAGGTGCTGATTAACGTTAAATAGTTAACAGGGAGCAAGTTTCAGGCGGATAAATTTACAGTTGACAAGAGGAAATACTGTGGGCATATGATCACAAAAGAATAGAAAACACAAAAATTACGATTTAAGTTAATGAATATATTCTGTGAATTAGGTTGGTTGATTGTCTGTCTGAGTAAGACCAAAAACACCTAGAAGTGTGTAGACCGTTAACATCTCCCCCGGATAATGCTTGACACGCAAGAGCTCATTAGGTGAAACCAGCAGCTCAGTCTGCAGGAAAGACACATACCCAGTGGCATAGCGTATTATTGTCTGCTAAATTTTGCTTTGTTTAATCGTATAAATTTCAATAATTAAATAAAGCGAAATTTTCTGCACAATAGTGCTGGTAGTGAAATGATCGACCCTCCCCCCCCCCCTTCAGCTTCTAACACTACGCCACTGCACACGCCGATGCTCCCAGGGCTCACAGTATGTTTTTAGCAAAAATTAGTAGATTACAGCTCTTGAGCCGACAAAAACATGACAGGGGGCAAAGTTTTTCTTCATTTTATTAATATGCAGCTGGATCTGCGGTTAAGCAGGACAACGTTAAAAAATAATGGTATTTCGCAACCCGGAGATTAAACCTCTTGTTATACAATTATGAATAATATTACGATATAGTGTTTCTTTGCATGCAACAGAATTGAGTGTCAGTTAACGAACACTAACTTCATTTCATACATTAACCATCCTAGTACCATCGGAATCTTTATTGCCCCATTTATTTTTGTTTTTGTTTGTTGGTTTTGAGGTTTTTAATGTTTCGAACCAGGAGAAAATATTAATTTAATCTTAGTAAATAAAATCGAATATATAACTAATAGGAAGTAGCTGACTGTAATTAAATTTAATTGTGGTTCAAATGATACAAAACTAAGAAAGCTTATCAGAATTAAAACCTAGTACGAGGGTTAAACTGCATTGAGCCGTTTAGGGACGTTACAATCATCATCTGCACATAAGAACTAAATAGTCCAGAGCCTCCGTTTAAAGAGGAATCCAACACACTATAAACATCTAAGCCTGAACCAGGATTCAAGCATTTCCAACTTTGACTAGTATCTTTACAGAATATTAGTACTACTAGTACTAGTATTACTATCATACAGCAGATAACTAGTAAGCTAGCGAGCATTGTGTCTCTTTAAAATCTAGCCATGTTCGAAGAAAACGTACTCCCAAAAATACGATGTTCGTCGTTTTGGCGGTCAGTAGTTAATGCACTGCACAGCTAAACAACAAGTCCGACGTTCACTCCGGATTCGGGAAAGTTTCACTCAACCTTTCATCCCTTCGAGGTCTATACAGTAAGTACCAAGCTTGCTTGGGGAACTAAACAATGTAAGTACATCTTCAGGATGGCCATTTGTCTAGGACAGATGCGATAGTGTCTCAAACAGCTGCCATCGAATACTCAAGGCCAGAGGACTCGAGTATGACGTCATCACTAATCGACCAACTTCTCACTAGTGTGGAATTCACTGAAAATTTTGAATAGCAGTTTTCTTTTATTTATTTGTGGAGTATTTATCATCTTATAAAACAATAATAACTATTTAAATTTACTGGTGAGAATTCGGAATCCCTAAACAAAAATTCAGCCAGATGCTGAATACCACAGTGTTGCCGCATCTGTCTGATTTTTTATTGGGGGATTTCAAATTTTCTCCAGTAAGTTTAAATAGTTATTATTGTTTTGTAAAATGATAGATATTCCACAAATACAGCAAAAATAATTGCTATTCAAATATTTCCGGTGTGAATTCCAACACTAGTGAGAAGTCGGTCGTATAGTGATGACGTCACACTCGTGTCCCCTGACCTTGAGTATATCGATGGCAACGCCCAAACCCATTCTAATGAAAGTGTATTCTGGTACGACAAGCTAAGACGTTGCCATCGAAATACGCAAGGCCAGAGGACACGAGTGTGACGTCATCACTAATCGACCGACTTTTCACTTTTGTTGGAATTCACGCGGGAAAATTTTGAATAGCAATTTTCTTTTCTTTTATTTGTGGAAGATATAATCTGACACAAACCTACATTTCAACTTACTGATGAGCATTTGGAATCCCGAAATAAAAATTCAGCCGGATACAGAATGCCACAGTGTTGCCGCATCTGGCTGATTTTTTATTGAGGGATTCCAAATTCTCACCAGTAAGTTTAAATAGTTATTATTGTTTTATAAGATTTTATATATTCTACAAATAAAATAAAAGAAAGTTTCTATTCAGAATTTTCCGGTGTGAATTCCAACACTAGTGAGAAGTCGGTTGATTAGTGATGACATCACGCTTGTGTCCTCTGGACTTGAGTATTTCGATGGCTGCGTCTTAGCTTGTCGTACCAGAATACACTCTCACATCGTGCATGGAAAGTTACCTCGTGTTTTGGCGCCTTCTCCACAAGAAGTGATAATAAATCAGTCGATTAAATTTCGCTGCTACATCATCCAGAGGTTTTTTTTTTAATTATTGGAAAGAATCAAATAAATATATTGCTAAACAAACAGAACAATTAAATTTTTAGAAGAAATTTTTATTTTTATTGTGTAACTTTTTTTACAGATTAATTTTAAACGTCCTTTAGTTTATTATTATTATTATTTATTTTGTTTTTGTTTTTCTCCACATCACAGTCTTGTACTTTTACGTATAAAGAAAAAGTCACTTGAAATGTGTCTATTTTCATTTCTAAAGGCAATAGTTATTTATTTTCTAGGAAAAAAGAATTTTAATTATTGACAATCAAACAATTTATATGTTGCTGTTTCAAGTAATATAGTTAATACATTGAAGAGTGATGGGCTATTATAAATCACACTTAATTTTTATCCCTCAATGCCTGAATATTGGAATAAAATTTTGCTTTTATAACGCATGTGACGAAAAGCTTTTATTTATTGGGTAGTTCGGAAAGTCGTGCCCGTTTGGGAAAATCAATGCCACCGGAAAATTCTGCCCGGCAATTATAAGACATCAGATATGGAACCAACGTCTAATAATTAAATGATGGAATTTCCCGGTGCAAACCGGTTTTCCCAAACATATACGACTTTCCGAACGACTCAATATTTTTATCGTAATTTCCGGTGTCAAACAAAATTTTAGCTACAGATGTGCTTTCCCCTGAAAGGGTTAATGCATCCTGTTGCGCTTCTTCTTCATATTTTTAATTTCATCATTTTAATAATGTGTTAATTTGTTTTTAAATTTGTGTTATGCTTTCGTTTCAAGTTGACGAGTCCCAGAAGTAAATAATTTTGTTGCACACTGTTTTCATGGGTTGCATGAGAGAGGTAGAATATAGTTGTTCCCTAACCAGTTAATTCACAGCCAACTTTCAACTCGCGGTTCAAATTCCAGTTGAGAAACTTTAGGTTGGTAAACCTAACCGCCGGTTAATATTTGGATTTCATTGATAACTTCCGAGCCGGGATTATTTGACCTTGGGTTATTGAACCTGCAGTTGAAAAGTACAAAACTGATGGCCAAAGGAATGACATGACCTAGTAATTGCATCCGCGAGTTCTATCCTGGCTTGGCACCATCTTTGTCTATTTCTTTCCAATAACGAAAGTAAATGCAGTATTGAAAATGCATACTTATATTTAATTTTTAAAGAAAAAATCCTTGCAAATAAATTTGAAATTACCATTTTGATTAGATGGTTTTGTTCGGTCACAAAACAAAATTTTGAGTTACAGTAACATTCTTAAAAATCAGTTATTTATTAAAACAAACAACATTGTTTTCTTTCATCTAAGCTTAACCTTTTATCGGGCATGTCAAATCTGTGGCTGAAATGTTGAAAAGATTCACTGCCAGCAGAATCTACAAGCAAATTTATTTGGAAATAAAAAGCGGCTTTTCAATCACGTGCACTATAAACACAAAATATTTTACAAAAATACCGGTGAAGATACCATGAGTTTTCAATAAAAATCAAGTGGCAAGTATATTACCACTACCCGATAAATGGTTAATATACAATTATCTGATCAAACTAGCAGTATTAAGTACAATAAACGTAAATAACGCTATAGGTTTATTTATTTTTTGAAATGAATATTATATATGAAGACATTTTCATATTTATTTATAATGCATATATTTTTATTTAACAAATGTTTTTGATTACAGATTCAATTAAAATATCTTGGATAAAATAGTACGCGGGTAGCAAAAAATGAGAGACAAGAGGTCTTAAAAAAGTCATGTGTAGATTATTATAGAAGATTTCTTTTAGAGATCTTGTTTAGTAATTTTAGAAGAAGGCCAAAAACATTATTTATGTAGTGCGAAATTTAAAAAAAATATGTCTTCTGAAAACTGTCTCTTTAAAAGAAAAATAATTATTTCAAACTTACCAAATATACAAAAAAATATATTATTTATTTATTATTAATAATTGACCACATATACGCAATACTTAAAAGAAAATTCTTTCTTTAAACAAATATGAACTGTAAAGCGAGGGAACTGAATTCTTATTTTCCTTTTTCATTATTATTTTTTTAACCCCTTGAGGGGCAAGTAATTGCGTTTCTGTAATGTCAAATTCACACCGGAATCTGCAAAAAGATTTATTGCAAAATAAGGAAAAGCAATTTTAAGACTTTTCTTCCACCGAAATTAGAAAAGTAAGATTTAATAATTTTTTTCTGGTGCGAATTTTTATTAATCGTAGGAAACAGAAAGAGAGAGATTTGAGTCATATTACTAAATTGGAATTGAAAGAACATTATTTCTATTTTGATTCGGTAGATGGCCCCACTAAAAAACACTCAGTTAATCAGTAATGCTGAAAGATCCTCTTCCTCACAAATTAATATAATTTTGCGTTCATAAAGCTAAAATATCTAAAAAAAAAATCGAAAAATTTAAGTGACATATCCTTTTATAATTAACGCTTCGTTTAATTAATAAATCATAAACAGCTTTGTCTAAAAAAAGGAGCATCAAGGCAGTTTTTAAAACGACAGCCATCTTTCTTTCAACTGGGCATGCGCGGTTCACTAACCTACAATTTGAAGCTTGTTTGAGTTTCTCAACTCCAAGTTTTTTTTTTTTTTTTTTTTTTTTTTTTTTTTTTTTTTTTTTTTTTATCAGTCCGTCGAGTCATGGCCAAACTCGAATCGAGTTTGCTTTCTTATACCGTTAGGATTTTCTCCGGAACTTCCGATTGTAACGAAAAAGAAAATTAATATCGTGAAATAGAATCACTTTGTAAGGAACTTTTCCATAGAAAAATATTATACTTTAATTCTTATGATCAAAAAACGGAAGGTGTATTTAAAAAATGGATTTCCCATCCTATGTATATAATGCAAAATTCAACTTTTTTTTCTCTTGCAAGAAAAGTATAAAGTTAAAAGAAATATCTTGAGTCTTCATGCTTTTTTTATAAGAATTCTTTGTTATCTAAGTTTAAGAAAAGCGTAAAATAACGCATAAATATTTATGAAATTAGCTCTTTTCCTTCACCAGATATATTGTTTCAAAATTCGGCATTTTGAGTAATATTTCAGTGATTTTTGAAGAACTCAGTTTTTTTTTTTTTTTTTTTTTTTTTTTTTTGTAAAAAAAGTACAGATTTTTGAGAATTAGAATCTACAATAAATACAGATTCACAATAATCAGAAACCAAAATAATTACGTGATATAATGCAAAAAAAAAAAGCGGTGATTTCATATAAGACTTCATAATAACTTGAATATGAATCACAAATCCCAATAATCAGAATCCGCAATAATTATATGGATATAATATAAAGCTTCATCATTTTTTTGCTTCTAAGTCGTGTACAAACACATTTTCTAAAATGTAACCTTTTTTTTTAACCACAAAGTTTCTGTCATTAAATAAGATATATTCTCATTTACTAAAATATTGGTAGGTTGTTGGCCCTTTGGGCAGTACATCATTAATCTAAACAAACAAATTGTACAGGACAACTCTTTTACTATATATTGGTGCTTTAATTAGACAATTGACTTTTTTGTGATTTTGCGAGCGATCCTGTTGTCCTGATTCGCTAACATTTGTCTTGAATGAGATATCTATTCTGTCTTTCTTTGAGTTTCATAAAGTGCGTATAGATGTCCGGAATTGGTCGTCATGGTTGTTCTGTGGAGATATGTTCAAGGGTCGCATTATATAGGGAAAATTTGTATTGTTCCGACGAGAACCTTTAAGCAGTAATCTTCATGATTATTTTATTTAACATATGCTATAGAAAGATAGGATGAAGATATTATTTTCAAAATAGTGGTAGGAACATTAAAAATTTCCCTATATAATGCGACCCCTGTACGTTAATCAAGTTACTTTGGTTGTGTAGCGACTATATATAGAGATGCATGTATTAGCAAGAAACTTCGGTTTTCACATTGGATCTCGCAGGTAAGATATTATCTGATCAACGAGTAACTGCAATCAACTCGTGTACTCGTCCATGAGCTCCATGTAGTGAAGACTTGCATGGCACGTCGTCAGTGCATTTACTGTAAGGCTGCTCATATTAGTAAGGAGACGTGTTTTCATCTACTTTTAATAAAGTGGTTTTTAAGCTCACGGAGTCTACTTAGTTATATAACATTAAGTAAAGAATATATTTCTAATAAAAGAGAAATATTTTAGGACATTGTGAATTTAGTGTAGTAATTTAAACGAATTCGGAAGGAATATTATTACATTTGCTTGGAGTCGGCTAAAATTAAACATGTTACTCCACTGTTCTTGCTCTCTTTTTAAGTAAATTAATAAATTATTTTTTTCTTGTTAACCCTCTAATTCCCAAGGTAGAATACGTTCAATAAATTCCGTAAAACATAACATCTGAATTCATACTAGGAAATTTCATTAATAAATTTCAGGTTATTTAAATCATGGAACTATTAATAAAGAGGAACTGACATATCATTGGAGTTATGAATAAAGAGGAGGGGACATATAGTGTACTGTCTACCAGTTGCGACTGAAGTAACTGAGGAGATTGTCACAAGATGGTGGCTGACTTTTTAAAATCGGATCTTCAGTTTCTGATTACCGGAAAGGCAAATTTCCCACCAGTAAAATTTAATAGAAAATTTTGTCTTACTTAACCGTCTTATTCATAGAATTTTTTTCTCAAAAATGACATAAAAATTTCTATTTGTTTTTACTGGTGTCAGCATGCCTTCTAAAACTGTCAGTTTGTTGACTGGTTGTCACAATATGGCGGAAACGCAGAACCTAACTGTCGCCAAAGTCAACTCCTACCAGTAAAAATGAAAATCTCTTTCTACCATTATTTATGACTGAAATTTTGCAATAATAAGGTGTTTAAATAAGAGGTAAATTCCTATATAAATCTACTGGTGGAAGTTTCCGCCGGCGGTAAGCAACGCCTGCGATAGCGGTTACAGTTGAAGCTTCACTATTCTATGGATATGTCAGCTCCTCTTTATTAATAGTTCCATGGACATATCCTTAAAATAGTGAAGCTTCAACTGTAACCGCTATCGCAGGGGTTGATTACCACCGGGGGAAATTTCCACCAGTAAATTTTTATAGAAAATTTTTGCTTATTTAAGCGCCTTATTATTGAGAAATTTTCAGTCAAAAATAATGGTAGAAACAGATTCTCATTTTTACTGGTAGAAGTTTACTTTGGCGGTAGTCACGCCTTGAGTTTACGCCATATTGTGACAACCAGGGTAACAAACTGGCAGTTTTACAAATCAAACTGACACCAGTAAGAGCAAATAGAAATTTTTGCGAGATTTGTGAGTAAAAATTTACATGAATAAGACGCTTAAATAAGATGAAATTTTCTGTTTAATTTTTCTGGTGGGACGTTTGACCCGTCTGTAATCAGAAACTGAAGATAAGATTTTAAAAAAAGCAGCCGCCATCTTGTGACAACCTCCTCAGTTACTTCACTCGCAACTGGTATACAGTACGCTGTATGTCTCCTCCTCTTTATTCCTAACTCCATTATTTAAATACGGAATGTCTGTTATTAAACAAAGCAAATATTTTTTTTTTTTTCTGGTGTGAATTTGGAATATCTGAATTTAAAAATCCACTAAATTCGAAACACTGGTGGTAGCATATATGCTACCATGGGCGTTAGAGGGTTAATATAGTATCATGTCCTCATTTGAATCTAGCAGCCCTGAGAGTGTTGTTGCAAATGTTGGGGATTTCAGATGTTTCTGAAGTTTTGGTTAGATTTCCTTCAGTTCGTAAACAATGCATGTTTTTATAAATATACTAATTTTATAAAAACGAGTAGAATTGGAGTTTTAAATCCCTCTGGATAAATAGATTTTTATGATTTTTTTTTTTTGAAAATGTTTACTTCTTTTGTATATGGGTATCTAGTACATACAATGGAGTTATGAATAAAGTGGAGGAGACTATAGTCTATTATCTTCCAGTTTCGAGTGAAGTAACTGAGGAGGATGTCAAAAGATGACGGCTGATGTTTTACATCGGATAAAAAGTTTATGATTACCTCCAAAGCAATTTTCCACCAGTAAATTTTGAATAGAAAATTTTACCTTATTTTAGCGGCTTTTCCATGAAAAAATTTCCATGAAATTACACAAATTAAAGACACCGAAAAGCGGGAAGGGTTGGGCTCTGGGCAATGAAGCTACCGAACGACTCCTAGCTACTTCTAGCTTATTATTAGTCAACCGCCGCGGGCCGCGGCGAGCGGCCCATCTTCGTCCGCAACCCTTTATTCTTCTACTCTACTCCGACTCTTTTGCGGAAGCAAGATTCCCAGGTGCCCAGTCACGTCCCGAATGAAAGACTCTCTAGCGAAAGCCAGATTGAAAAAAAAAATCAAAAATTGAAACCGGACAAATTAAAAGGGAAATTACACAAATTAAAGACACCGAAAAGCAGGTAAGGGGTGGGGTCGTGGCGATGAAGCTTCCGAGCTACTTCTAGCTTATTACTAGTCTCGGTTGGCGGTTGGGAGAGGGCGGTTCTACTATATTTTTAGTAGTGGAAATTTTCTCAGGTATTATAAACTTTTTCACTGACACCGACAGGAGGTTATGTAAGTTGTCACAACATGGCGGAAATGCAGACCCTAACTACCGCTAATGTAAGCTTCCACCAGTAAAAAGGAATATCTGTTTGCCATTATTTACGATTGAAATTTAATACTAATAAGGCGTTTAAATAAGGAGAGAATTTCTACTTAACTTTACTGGTGGAAGTTTGCCCCGGCGGTAATCAACTCCTGCAAAGGTGGTTAAAGTTGAACAGAGATGAGATTTCCGACTTTTTTGCATACCGGTATAATCTTAGAGAAAATATTTTTTTATTTAGTCAGAACATTGTTGTGATTTAAGAAAACAACATTTTCTCTAGGATTATACTGGTGTGCAAAAAGTCGGAAATCTCATCCCTGAGTTGAAGCTTCACAAAGTATGGAATAAATCAAAAATGGTGTGCAATCATGTTTATAAAAATTTTGTGTAATAACCCAATGGTAATTTTTGCTTTATTTAATCGTAAATTTATTGCTCAGATAAAATCCAAATTCTACTCAAAATTGTGGTGACAAAAATCGTAGCATTTGGCAGCTATGAGAAAGGTTTTCATGTTTTATGTCTGTAAACAGGATGAAAAGTAGCAATATTTCGAAAGCACTTTTAACCCTGTCGCGACGATTGTCCAATATACTTGCTTTAATTTTTAGGCAGCACTTTTTAAAATTAGAATTTTTCACCATATTTAATTTTTGAAATGCTGCGATTAAATCATGTAAAAAAATAGGTTAAAGAAAAGCGGTTTTCAAATTCAAGGATTTTAAGCATCCTCTACGGCCCCGTATTCAAGATTTTCCTTTAAAGAAATCTTTATCTTATCTTTTTGGTAGACTGTTCTATATTAAAAAAGGCAAAGATTTCTTTAAAAAAATAATTGTTACGCGAGAAGAAAGTTGCCCGCCATATATTTAGTGCGCCAAAATATGACAGTAACCAGCCGCCATTGGAAAAGTTAGGCATTTTTTATTAATATATTTAAATAAATCAGATGAATAAAAATTCCCAGTTTGGGAGGACTAGATTTTCAACGTTTTGTATAAACAGTACAAATTATTTAAGTTATAACTATGAGGAAGTAAATACATAAATATCATAGGGGAAATATTACTAATAAAATTAGAATCACTCCTCGCACCGCTAGTTCTCAGTCAGAATTCGCTAAAATTGATGTAGTGAGAGGTGTGGCTGATAGAGCCTAATAGTAGGACATTCGAGATTGGCTGTATAAAGGGGGATCGTTCACCCGGCATGACTATGTAAAGACTTTCAGTTGGACAAACTTCGCAAATGACTGTTACGAAAAATCCACGCCCTAGCTGATCCCTTCCCAAAGTCTTCCGATCGTGTCCGCTGCAGGTGCTGTTTTGAACCCTATACATAAATAAATCTCATGCTACTATAAAGTCCGACTTTTTCTTCACTCGTCGTCTCAACGTCTCTGAGAGCCATAAAATAAGGTCGTAAAATCTTCAGTCTGTATCATAAAAAGTCACTCATGGGCGCCTACTTCCTTGGAAAACAAATGTATAAAATTAATATTATAAGCTTTTTTTCTAAACGTAAACATGTAGAGGTATACACCATAAAAATATTGAAAGAGGTAAAAATATATAGAAAAATTATCAGAGAGCAATTAAAAATAAATCTAAATGCTGTTTTCATATTACTTAAATTACAGATTCGGAAGAACTGAGATGTGGTGTACAAACCACCACCAGTTTGTGTTAGAAGTTTTCTTTAAAATGGAATTGGGGTGGTTGCTTGTAAAATTTTAAAATTACTATAAATCGGATCGTACATGTCTGACGATTTTCTATATTCATGAATTTGTACAAGAAACAACATACAATTAACCGCTATTCTTAGAACCTCGTGTCTATGAAATTAAGTTCAAATTGAAAGAGATTACCTGCCATCTATCTTTAATCAGCATTTTAAAATGTAATTTATAAAATAAATTAGACAAATTTATAGTATTAGATAGATAAATGCATGTGCATGCCTATAAAGTACATGACATTTTTTCAGATATTAATTTCCTTTAAAAAGAATTACTTTTCTTGCGATTTAAAATACACTTTCAAATAATTTCATTTGAAAATGTTTTAATAAAATGCCTTTTTAATTAAAACAACTTTCGAATAAAATCTATCCTTTAACAAACTTAATTCTGTATCTGCATATTATTTAATATTTATTATTTGAACTTCAATTTAAAAGAAACTCCTCAGTAAAAAAGTAATTCTTTGACGTTCGTTAAATGATGATTTAAACAACTGCCAAATAAAAGATTTCCTTTAACAAATTTAGTTCGGGAGAATCATATTACTTAATTTTCATTATTTGAATTTCAATTTAAAAGACATTTCCCGTAAAAAATAATTCTCTGATGTTCTTTAAATGACAATTAAATGCTTTCTGTATTAAATTAATTAAGTGCTTTCTGTAACAAATATCTTCTCATGAAAAAAAATTTATTGTGTTATAAAGAATACTGTTGCAATAAATAACAAAAAAAAAAAAAAAAAAAAACCTTTAACGTTTCTGGTAGAATATATGCTACCATCAGAGTTGCCATTTGGGAGGGGGGAGGGTATTTTTATTCGGATTTCTTAATTTCTAACACTTAAAAAAAAAACAGTACTATTCGCCTTGTTTACTTTCAGATTAAATAAAGTTAACCCTTAAATGCGCAATTTTTTATTTTGTTTCGAAAAAATTATACATGATACACTGAAAGTTTTAAAACACAGGAAAAAAATGAAAAAAATCAGAGATATATTTTTCATATAATACGTCAACCTTTTCTTCTGTTGCATATCTGCAGTACAAGTAAAATCTACTGTCGTGTGGCTGTTTTATGCTAAAATAATGCAAATTAGTAAATACTTTAATAAGGAGGGCTCTAAATACCTTATTTTATATAATTATTTATTTTATAAAATTTAAACTTTAACCCTTTAATTCCCACAATAGAATACGTTCTAGAATTTACGTAGTTCGGAGAATCTTACTTTACACCAGAAAGTTTCAATGGTTAATTCCGCTTTATTTATGTACGGAATGTCTGTTTTCAATTAAAGCAAATATTGCTATTTTAATTTTCTGGTGTCAATTAGGTATATGCGAATAAAAAATATATATAAAATACAAAACAGTGTTGTTTGCATATATGCAAAACTGCGCACTAAAGGGTTAACTTGCAACAAAATTTTGTGTAAAAGAAAAAAGAAACCGATGAAAGTTATTGATACTGGAATATGATATATTGATACTAGGTTAATATTACTATTTAAAAATGTGTTAGCTATCGGGCATTCTGAATTTAAGAAAAAAACCAACAGGCAAATCTTACGGCAACACAAGGGTACAAAAGTATTAAAACATCAATTATGTAGAAATTCCAAACAAAGAATTATTCAAATCATAATTTCAAATTTTAGAAGTGTAACTTCAATTTAACTTAGAATTTATGCCCGTACGTCTTATTGATAAATTAGCTGCTTTTCTCTGGTCTAGATGGTCCGTTTTGGGACACTACCGCCTTCGTCTGTGTATACTCTGACCAGCGCCCCTTAAATACTATGCTTACGCGGTACGGTAGGCAGATTTTTCTTTTTCTTTTGAGCGTTTGTACGGTTCCTCTGATTTTTACACCAGTATTTTATAAAAGATTTCTTTAACTTATATAATCTCACAAAAATAAGGCGTAGAAAGCTTTTAGAAATTATTGGTATTCAAACTCAAAGGACCGTGCAGACGCTGAAAAAATTCCGACTACGACAGCCAACATTTTTTTGTTAGCACTCAGGCCTAGTATTCAGAGAGCGGTGACTCTCGGGTATATCTCATATCATAGCTGCAAATTTTAAGCTTTTTCATTACCACAGTTTCATTTAAAAATTAAATTTTGATAGATGTTCGAATAACGGTTCTACGGTAATCAAAGGTTCGCACACTCCTTGGAATTTCCAACGAGTCTTGCGCTGCAATCGAAATAATCAATGCCAGAGGACACGAGTGTGACGTCATCACTAATCGACCGACTTCTCACTACTGTTGGAATTCACACCGGAAAATTTTGAATAGTAATTTTATTTAATCAGTGGAATATCTATCCTCTTATAAAACAACAATAACTATTTAAATTTACTGGTGATAATTCGGAATCCCTAAATAAAAATTCAGTCAGATGCAGGATGCCACAGTCTTGTCGCATCTGGTTCATTTTTTATTGTGGTATTCCGAATTCTCACCAGTAAGTTTAAATAGTTATTATTGTTTTATAAGATGATAGATATTCCACACAAAAATTAAAAATAATTGCTATTCAAAATTTCCCGGTATGAATTCCATTGTTTGTGAGAAGTCGGTCGATTAGTGATGACGTCACACCCGTGTCCACTGGCCTTGAGTATATCGATGGCAGCTGTCTGGCACCACTATTAATGATGAGAAAATTTCTATTTAATTTTTAAAACATGGAGTTTATAACCGTCCCGTTTGTTAACAAAATGTGCAATATATTTATGTGGTTTAAGTACAGTGGTGACAGTTCTCTACTTTTTTTAAAATTCAGATTTCTTGATTGCCGCCACTTTTTTAACCCCTTCAGGGGCGGTGAGATATATTATATCCCACTTAATTTAAACAAGATTCGCACCAGAAACTATTAACTAAATTTTATATTTTTAACTTTGGGGGCGAAATGTTGAAAAATTGTTTTTCCTTCTTTTCAAATAATTTTTTTCGATTATTCCGGTGATAATTCAATAGATAATTCAAGAGACATTATTGCTTGCCCCTCAAAGGGTTAAACTAGTTTAATTTTTCTTGTTTTCGCATTATTCAATCTGGCATTATATAAGGCGAATATTTCTAGTTCAAAAAAGTGGAGGCAGAGAAACAATCTGAATTTTTTAAAAGAAAAAAAAAATAGCAAACTGTAAACACTGGTCAACCCATTAACCGCCAAAACTATTACGATAGAAATTTTCAAATTTTTTGTTGAAAGTAGTTTCCCACCACAAATTCAGTAAGGTAAATTTCGCTTTACTAAAATAGCAAAATTCCTGCCAATAAATAAGACATTTTTTTTTAAATTCTAAAATAGTGATGCCAATGTAATTAATTCATTGCATGAGCAATTATTTTGACTGTTGCGTGAACGCAACGTCAGTGGTTAATGGGTTAAATAAGACAAAAAAAGCTGTTAAACATTTGTGGCAGAGATGTGCGAAACCTGATAGTCATATTTATTTTTATGTTGGTTTACGTTAAAAGCATCTTTAACCTTAACTGATCAGTTGGACACACGGTTCTATGCTGGTCAAAAGTATAATAAACAAAAACATTATCCCCCTTTGATTAAAAAAGCCCTAAAAAATAATCATGTCATTTTAAAATAATAATAAATACACGAAACTATAATATTTTTCTCTAATAGTTAACTAATAGTCCATTTTTACTATTAAAAAACTATTGCCTCAGTAAATAAATAAATAGAAATGCTTAATTCATCTTTAAAAAGTTAAACTTAAACTTACACTATGTGCAAAACTTCTTAAAAGATGAGACAATATTAGAAAGATGTTAAATTATTTTAATACCTTAGTACTTTCAACTATAAAAATATAGTCTTCGTCGGAGAAATATAAGAAATACAATTGTATTTCTGTCAATATAATTGTCAATAACAATTGTATTTCTTATATTTCTCTGACGAAGACTATGTTTTTATAGTTGAAAGTACTAAGGTATTAAAATAATTTAACATTTTTTTTTAATATTGTCCCATCTTTTAAGTAGTTTTGCACATAGTGTAAGTTTTAGTTAAGCTATTGTCTCCTTTATTTTTACATACTAAAAATATCATGGTTGATAGACGACGAAAAGATATTTTTCAAAAATAAATTTCAATCTTTATTCTGCAAATCCTGAGAATAAAGGTAGATTAGGCGCAGCATTTTTAAAAGAATGACACTCTAATTTCTGGTCAAAAAGTAAATAATCAAAAATATGGCGTTTCCCTCTCCTTAAATACGAAATATGCAAAGCATGCATTATTAATTCATTCGACATAATCCATATAATTCGCGACTAGCAAAGAATATGGAAACTTATTTAATGCAAACACTTTGTAAAAGCAGAATAGAAAAAAATCAATGGAAAATATTTACTCCTTATCCAACATTCTAATAAACAGAGTTCACAACACCGCGAAGGATTATTGGTTTACAAGTGAATGGCGACAAACTTGAAAAAAGTATATTCAGAAATACAAACACATTCTGATAAAGAAACTGTTGACAATATCTAACTTCAAATAAAGAAAAAAAACGACATTTCTGCATGGTCAAAAATTCCCTATATCTACCGTAATTTCCGACGTATAATCCGCGGATCAAACAATTCTGTTTGGATCCAGAGATTTTATTTAGTTATTGAAGCCACATATTTACCTCGATTTAAAAAGTTACATTTTATTTATTTTTTTAATTCTAGGTCGAAAAATGATTGTTTGATCCGCGAATTATATACCGGAAATTACGGTACTGAATAGTATGCTAAAATGTAGATGTATGAAATGCATAGCACGGCTGAAATCTCATTTTGAGCAATTTCCGTCAATAAAAGGAAATGCACTCAAAGTCTTTTATGCAGCACTGTATATGATCTATAGTATTTATAAATACCAAGTGATATGCAAAATATTAGTTAAATTTAAAACGCAAACAACAACTGAAACTGCACTTTAAACAATTATCGCTCATAGACAGTTATGTAACGGAATTATTTTGTGTGTCCCTGTAAATGAACTGTAGACGCTGCACAGACATTATTCAACAGTAAGCATTTTGTATTATATCTCAGTGATGTGTATCAATTTCAATATGTTTGAAATAGTGTAACGTCGTCAAATACGTTGCAAGTAAATTTTCTCAAAAGACCATAATGTAACGTAATTCGTTCAAATATCCTTGTAAACCAACTATAAATGTTACACAATTCATTTTCAATATCGAACATGCCATAGTGAAGCTTCTATTTATAACGTACATGAAAATAAGCAAGCTCTTTATTTCTAATAAATTCGTTTATAAACTCTGGTGTCAGTCCATCATTTCATCACCGCGCTGGAAAGGGTTAACATGAAATTTCCTTAGAATTAATTTAAAAAACTTTTTTAGATAAAATTTCTGCTGCCGACAATGTTTATTTGATCTAATCTAGCAATTAATCAACTAGTTCGCAATATGTTTATTTCAAATATTTTATTTTATTTTATTTTATTTTTAGAATTTATTCAGTGAATTTTTTCATATTATTTTAAGAAGCCTGTTTAATATTATATAGAGTACTTTTTAAGAAAATTTTAAATATTTATTGAACTACGCATCTAGTCACTTGCATGCCTATAAGCAAGCCTCGAAGCAGTTTCTTTTTTGGTCATCAAAAAATTTTATTTCTGTGGTGGACAACGATTGCAAAGCAGGTACGAGTATCTACGATAATTGCAAGATATACGAGGGCTTTTCTGAAAGTAAAGATACAATGCCGCATACACATTCAAAATTTTTTTATTTGATAAAATGTTTATTACGAATTATTTACAGCTATATAGGGGAGAGTGGGGATGAAAGGGACATTTTGTCTTTATAAGCTTATAAAATAACGACATTAAAAGATATCTGTCTCATGTTTGCGTCTAATTCTTGTTAAAACCTTTGCTTTTATACTAGTAAAACCTCTTATCCTCAAGTACAGTAATTTAAAATCTGTACGCATTTTTATAAATTGGGAAAAATGTCCCTTTCAACCTTATTGTAGAGGATGAAAGGGACACTGTGCGGGATTGAAAGAGACACACATAAATAAAACACTTTTATGAATATTTTTTCTTTTTATTTGCGATTACTTTATTCAAAAATAAAAAATAATAATACACAAATAAAAATAAAATATTTTGAAACACATTATAAAACAAAAACAAGGAAAATAACTTGTTTAGGCCTACTTGATATAAAACAACTAAAAAAAAATTTTATTTAAATTTTATTTTTAAAAATTTCAGTTACAAATTTTAAGAACGATTTAGCTCTACCTGGCCACCACCAATTACGGATTTAGGTAAATTCATCACAATATCATTAATATTCACTTCATTCATGCCAATAGTATCAGTAAATACAAAGTGGATACTTTTTTTTTCTCAAAAAATGTAATTTGCATTCATTCCGAGTGCTTTTCTGGAGTTTATGGATAAAGTGCGACAGGAATACCACCATAATTATTCCATTATATTTCCAAAATTTTATTGTCTTATTATTTATATCGCTTTCATGATTATCAAATAAGAGAAGCGTAAGATCAGTTTTGGAACAACTAGAATTTTTAGCTAATGCTCAGTTACTTCAAAAAAATACTGCGGTCATCCACCAACTTTGATGAGCAAGTCCAAGCCTTTGAGATAAGGCAGCTTCGAGCATGAACTCTTTGTAATTCTTCCTTGGGAAAACGAATACTGTTGAACAGAGTTACCTGATGCAGAAACAAAAGTGTGACAAGTTTACCACATTCAGCTGATGTCACGTGAGAAAACTGCTTTCACCAAGTTTTGCTACTATATTAGGTGGCTTGGACTCTGTCATTAAACTCCTGCTTCATCACATTTATATATTATATTCCGTGCGAATTTATAGCGATTCATAACTGACTGCAGGTTTAAAAAATATATCAACTATTTGTTCAGACTTGTACTTCTTGTTAAACTAAGGGCTATTGTAGCCTTTCTTAAGATAAAGTAATGAATTTCGTTGATTAAAATCTTAGAACCAATCAATTCAGCTTGCTTGTTTATTTGCCAAAACAGGGACATATTTGGAGAATTCAAAGAAATTGATATTTATATACACAGTTGTCAAACCATAATTCATATTAGATGCTTGGATCAAATATGAAGGTCACTCTTTTTATTGAGCTTCACTAAAAACTTTTCTATTACCAAATGGGCGTATTGAAATTAATCTGCTTGTGCATTCTTAAATCTTGGAACAATTCTTTCTAAATAGGACTTTTCAATGCCGTAGGCTTTAGCTGTTAATCTTACATACACTCCTTTTTCATCTTCTTCAGATACAGCACCCATCATTCTTCTTCAGTAATTCGATTTTTCTCAATTTTTCTTTTATATTTTCAAAGCATATTGACTTTTTGATGATTTTTGGAAAAGTAAAAAATACCTAAAATGTAGGTATATATTATTGTAATATTTGCACACTTTTGTTCTACATAATAATGCCTTCATTCTTTCTACATAAAAAACTAAAAACCATAACATAAATTTTACGAAACGTAAACAATATTTTCTTGAAATAATTATAAACAACGAGGGGTTGAAAGGGACATGTCCCTTTCAACCCCTCAGTTAGTGTCCCTTTTAACCCCATACCCACCTAGCGAAATGAAAAATGTATTAATGCATGACAGTATTTTAGATAACGAAATATACTGGTATTCACATAAAGTGCATACTTTAGAGTGTTAAAAAACATAAATTCAGGTAAAGGAATAAGTGGAAGTCACTGGGTGCAAGGTTCGGATTGTATGGCGGATGACTTAAAACTTCCCACTTTAATTTCATCAGCCGCTTTTGCGTAGCGCGTGAGGAAGTCGAGTATGTAGCCCAACCTCTTTTTTTGTGTTTTTCCATTAACATTTTCGGAACCCCGCGTACTCACATTTTACGGTACCCTAAAGTCACAGTCACAGCTTCATATAGAATTGTCATAGACACTTCGGGTATGATTTTATGCAACTCTTTCATTGTGAGATGCCTATTTACTCGAATAGCTTCCTCCGTTCTTTGAAGTAAGGCATCAACATCACATATGGTCTACCTGTTCTGGGTTCTTCATGAACATTGGTCCTACCACTAGAGGAAGTACAACACCATTTCGTTACATTTTGTCGATTCATAATGTTCCCATAGACAGAAACAATTTCTTTGTGAATTTCAGCTGGACGCTTCCCTTTTGCATGAAGAAAATGTATGACGGATCGAACTTCACCTTTAGTGGGATTTTTAATGGACGCAACCATTCTAAGCATTTGCTACACGAAGCAAGATCACCATAGAATTAACAAATGACCAAGAGGGAAACGTTAAACTTCCGAGGCTACAATCTGTGTTGCCATAGCGCTCATTAAAACTCCCCCCCCTCCTCTATCGTCTGCGTTGTATCTTTACTTTTCGAAAAGCCCTCGTATTTGAAACGAAAATTTTTGCAAGGAAATATTGGTAGTGAAAATTTTGATTTAGTCTCTTTTAATGGGAATCACTCCGAAGCCTGCTGAAACAAACATTCTAATATTATGAAATCCTAAAATTTCCCAAAATAATTTTTGAAAATATTTACACGAAATTTTCCCTTTAGTGAAGAATGACGCAAATAAAGCTATTATGTTTAACCAAAATTCGCACTAGAAATTCTTTATTAAATTTTACTTTTATAACTTTGTTAGAAAAAAAAACTTGTAAAACTGCTTTTCCTTATTTAGAAATAAAATTTTTCAGAAATTCCAGTGTCAATTCAACACTAAAGAAACGCAATTACTTGCCCCTTACCTTTTCGTTGCGCAACCCGAGATTTCATCGGGCAACGTAAAAGTAGCAAATTTACGCTTCCCGAGATTTTCTCGGGCATGCATTATAACGAAGCTTTCTTGAATAGGATGGTTCCTTTTTGTTGATACTTCAGGCACATAAGGAGGCTGCAAATTAAATATTGATTATTTTGAGTAACAAGACCAGAAGCATTCGAAATAAGTGGATTCAGTGGTATGATGACTGAAGGTCTTTATTACGCCCCGGGATTCCTTCGAACACACCGAGATTATCCGGCGAAAGCCGATGTTGAGTATTGGCAAGAGTACATATACATTTTTCGCCAATTACATATGCTATATGGCGAGAATAAAGAGAGTGAAGACATCGGTCAAAGATCGCTAATTGTATTTGAATGGGGGCGTAAAAGGGTAATATGAGTTATTTACCGCCAATTGATTGCGTAGGAATTATGATTCAGAGACCGCGAAGTAATATTCTATAGGGGTTGCCAAAAATCTCACGGTATTGAAGCGGCAGAAAGCGAACATTAATAAACTAAAACAAATTAAAGACAGAGTACCAATAATGAAATGACTAATATATTGCATCTGGACTAACGGTTAAAAATGTAGAAGTAACATGTCTGACTAATTTCTGCATATTATCAAAAGTAAGACAGAAGGATGAAAATTAGAACGCGGTTGTTAGGAGGGAAAAGGGTATTATTTCTTTTCTTTTAAATGCAGTGCGCTGCGGTTAAAATATTAAAGAGACTGAGTATTGACTGCTTAATTTATGACAGGGAAAAGAGCGATAAAAATAGATTGAATCCAAATGCAGACAGATAATTAAATTTTAAAATTAAAAAAGCATAATTTAAAAAAGGGGAAAAGGGAAACTATTGATATGTGAAGGTAGACGCCTTCACATCCATTTTTTACGTCTAATTAACCTTCCTTGATTATTCCCACCAGTTATTTTTTTATAGTAAATTTTGCCTTATTTATTTGGAGCCTTTTCCCGATTAAGTTAAACATTTTTTTTTTTTTTTTTTTTTTGATAAACTGGTGACAAATGAATAAAAATTCTTAAAAGACGCTCGTCGCGAAGGAGTTAAATACGCAATTTTTGAAGCTATTTTGATAAAACAATTACGCAGCGAGAGGATTAAAGTGTTAAATGAGATTTTGTAGGCGTATATTTTGTGATATGTATTCAAATGATCTCGAAATAAATGGGAAGATTCATTTGAAATTAGGCATTCTTGATACCAGCATGGTCCAGTTTGTAGATTACGGACGAGGCCTTTCACCAACAGGAAAACTTCCACCAGTAAATTTTAAATATTCAGCTTATTTAAATGCTTTTTATTCATGCAGATTTTCTGTCGTGCCACAGTGTTACCGCATCTGGCTTAATTTTTATTGGGGGATTTTGAATCCTCACCAGTAAGTTTAAATAGTTATTATTGTTTTATAAGATGATAGATATTCCACAAATAAAATAAAATTACTATTCAAAATTTCCGGTATGAATTCCAACACTAGTGAGAAGTCGGTCGATTAATGATGGCGTCACACTCGTGTACTCAATGGAGTTATAAATAAAGAGGAGAGACATATAGTGTACTGTCTACCAGTTGCGAATGAAGTAACTGAGGGGGTTGTCACAAGATGGCGGCTGACTTTTTTTTAAATAGGATCTTCAGTTTCTGATTACCGCCAGGTCAAACATCTTACCAGTAAAATTGAATAGAAAATTTCGTCTTATTTAAGTGTCATATTTATGGAATTATTTTCTCAAAAGTGTCGTAAATAATTCTATTTGTTTTTAGTGGTGTCAGTATGCCTTGTAAAACTGCCAGTTTGTTTCCCTGGTTGTCACAATATGGCGGAAAGCAGGGCCTAACTACTGCCAAAGTAAACTCCTACCAGTAAAAATGAAAATCTGTTTCTACCATTGTTTATGACTGTAATTTTGTAATAATAATGCATTTAAATAAGTTGAAAATTTCTATATAAATCTACTGGCGGTAGTTTCCACCGGTGGTAAAGAACGCCTGCGATAGCGGTTACAGTCTAAGCTTCACTATTTTAAGGATATGTCAGTTCCTCTTTATTAGTAGTTCCATTGTGTACTCTGGCTTTGAATATTTCAATGGCAGCAGCTCAGGTTATTTAAGATCCCAACTTAAACTTTAAATGCATGATTTTGTATTTCGTTTCGAAAAAAATATATATGATTCTCAGAAAGTTTTATTACACAGGAAAAATAATGAAAAATATCAGAGATATATTTTTCGTATAATAAGTCAACCTTTTCTTATGTAGCACATCTGCAGTATAAGTAAAAACTAAAATATTGCAAATTAGTAAATATTTTAATACGTATGAATCTAAATACCTTATTTTATATAATTTTTTTATTTTGTAAAACTTACCCCTTAAATGCATGAATTATTCTTTTAGAATTGTGTTTTTTATTCTTATATTAAAGATCAAACACCAGAAATTTTAAGATAGATTTTTAAGTTTATTTAGTAGCATATTTTTGTAATTTTTATAGGATTAATATTTCTATATAAATACAGTGGTTTCTAAGAGTTAAATAAAAAGTGATGCAGATATGCATCATTATGTACTTGAGGGTTAAGCGAGTTTGACGTATATATACGTCATGCAAAAATTTGAATGTTCTGGATGTGGCGTATACCTACGGCCTTAGACAAAAATTACTATTTGCAATGAAACTTCGAAATTTTAGCAAAAACTCAAAACATTCTTATGTAATTGTATATTTTACATAAATTTTATGAGAATTGCAATATGCAATAATCTCATTAAATTTTTATGAAACACTGTTGTGAACGTTTCGTACGGGACAGGGAATGTCCCTGACTTTATGTCAAATAAGCACTAGTATTTTGTTAGAAAAAAAACGCGTCTTTTGCAATCGCGCGATTATATAAGTCGAGATTTTCTGTATAAAAATACTGGTATTTCAGCTGCAACCGTAGGAGCCCTGGTTAAATGATTTCAATTGCGTACAATGTAATAAATTTTTGAAATAAATTACTCGCTTAACACATTGAGGACGAGCCTTTTTTCGCCAACAAGCACAAAATTTACGTTCCGAAATGTCGTGAGGAACTAAAATCTGCTCACAACAATGGAGTTATGAATAAAAAGGAGGAGACATATATTGTATTGTCTACCAGTTGCGAGTGAAGTAACTGAGGAGGTTGTCACAAGATGGCTGCTACTTTTTTAAGATCGGTTCTTCAGTTTCTGATTACCGATAGGTCAAACATCCCACCAGTAAAATTGAACAGAAGATTTCGTCTTAAATAAGCGTCTTATTCATGGAATTTTTTTTTTTTCAAAAATGTCGTAAAAAATTCTATTTGTTTTTACAGGTGTCAGTATGCCTTATAAAACTGTCAGTTTGTTTCCATGGTTGTCACAATATGGCGGAAACGCAGGGCCTAACTACCACCAAAGAAAACTCCTACCAGTAAAAATGAAAATCTGTTCTACCATTACTTATGACTGAAATTTTTTAATAATAAGGCATTTAAGTAAGTTGAAAATATCTGTATAAACCTACTGGTGGGAGTTTCCACCGTCGACAAACAACTCCTGTGATATCGGTTACAGTTGAAGCTTCACTATTTTAAGGATATGTCAGTTCCTCTTTATTAATAGTTCCACGCTCACAACCAATCAACGGAAGCCATGCCTGGATTACACCTTCTTTGCTCATCCTCACAAAGTTTCCGGTACCAGTAATATTTTCTTCCATCAATCTCCGAAAACGTCATTTCACGTGACCCCGAGGCTAATGAGAAAGACAGGCTACCGCGGTGGGTCTGATTCTTCTTTTTTTACAGACCGCTGGAGTCACGTGATGTTCTTTTCGCACACCTTCATTGGTGCATTCGAGTATCACGTGACTCCAGCGGTCTGTAAAAAAAGAAGAATCGGACCCACCGCGGTAGCCTGTCTTTTTCGTTAGCCTCGACGTGACCCGTCCTCAATGTGTTAACAGGTTAAGGGGACCGGGTAAGCTCTATATCGACCATGTTAAAATACACCAACTTTATGTACCTTTTTCTTAGAAATAGTGAAAGATAGATGTCTAGATTTTTTAGAGTAGTTTGAACAACACGCATTACGTATTTTAACAGACCATTTTCTTTCTAAGTGAAACTGAAAAATAATTATTAATTATTTATTGAAAGACATTTTTAAATTAGCATTTTTGGAAAGATTTCACTGCCTAAAATAAATAATTCTCAACAAATCATTAAATACCTGTGTTAAAGTGTGCACTGTAACATAATACAAGTATTTAGAAAAATCTAAGTTTTTAAGTTTAATAGATATGGAAAGAAAGGAACACAAACCTGAAAAGTCGAAGTTTTGAGAAAAATTCAATTAAAGCTGTGAAGCAGTGTTGCCAGTGTGCTATTTCTTTTAAAGTCTGATTTCTTGATTGGCACCACTTTTTTGAAATAGTAAAATTCGCCTTGTTGAATTACATATTAATTAAGGCAAAAGCAATGGGAATTTTACCACTTCAGAAAAGTGGTGCCAATCAAAAAATCTGAATTTAAAAAAAGTAGCCCAATGCTGTGAAGTGCTCCTAGAAAAATGAAAAAATCCAACACTTTTTTTATATATAAGCATGTGTAATACAACGTTGAAAAGATAAAAGTTTAAACTATTTAATGGTATAAAAAAGTAAAAATCGATTGTTTGGTTGAATTTCGCTTAATCGGTCCCCTTATGGAATTTTTTCTTTTTTTACTCGCATAAATTCTACGATTATATAAGGCAAATATTGCGTTTCAAAAATAGTAGTACAAAAAAGAATGTTACGAACTCTGGGCTATTTTTCATTTCCACTATTTGCGAATAGTAATTTTTATCTTATTTAATCACAATTTTCAGTCATCAATAAAGCTAATGACTCTATTGGGAAATAATGGTACTCAGAATTTGTAAAGATTGGCAGGTATGCATTTTCCTAAGGTTTTCTTAAAAAAATAAATGTTACTATAGTAGCTTAAAATTAAAAAATGATTGCATTTTAATTAAAAAGTAGAGCATGTAGAGTACAGAAAAGTAGTTAGATAGCTACTACGCGTAAGTTTGAAACCACTTTTACGGAAAAACAATCTTCGTCTTCTTTCATCGCAGAGTTATGTTATCATATCAGACAAACATTGCTGTTCAGAAACAGTGGTAGTACTTAAATTATTTTACCCATAGCAATACTGTCATTATTTGATAAATATCAATAATCCCTGCTTTAATTTATTTTGTTTAATATTCCAAACTAATACATCAACACAAAAAAATGAGGAAAAGTATGTTTCAGTTTTTTATTTCATTTTTTTGTAACCTTAAAAAGTATAATTCTATTGGAAAGAAGTTTTTCCAATCATGTTCTTTGAAGTTTTTATGAAAGTTTCTAATTATGAATATATATTTTTTTTCTCTCACGCGAACTTTTTATGTGTAAACTTTATGTGTGTACTTTTTATGTGTGTCAGCTAATTCAGCTCACTTCTTAATCCACCGAAAAAATTTCAATTAATCAAAAAACTTAAATATTTTATGTTTCTAATGCTTTTTTTCGTTAATTTCGTACTGCATATACTTTACTTGAGCTAAATTGAATAATTAATGTATTTTCATTTGCAGAAAGCGGAAAAAAATAAACGTTTTATTATTTTCATTTGCTGTTCTTTTTGTTTCAGATTGTTATAAAAAATCAAATCCCCATTTTGTTAACTCATTTTTTATTGTTAGCAACACTAGAATAGAAAAACAAATTACAGGGTGCCTGTTTTCATAGTTATCAAGCTACTTCCTAAAATGATGTACAATTATTCTTTCAGTTATGTTTTTTTTATGAAAAAAATTCATTTTAGATACACTTTTTTTTTTCAATATTCAAATTAACCCCTTAACGGTCGCATTAAATTACGATTTAAAAATTCAAATTGCTTATTGGCGCCACTTTTTTGAAAAAGAAATATTCATCTTATTTAATGGCGGGTAAAATGATACCATAATGAAGCCAATTACACTAATTTATAAAAGTGGTGGGAATCATACAAAAAAGAATAAAATGAATAAAAGACACAGCTCGTGAATATCACGGAAGCTAGAATTAAGGGGTTAACCCCATGCGGCAAGCAATTGCGTTTGTGAAATGTTGAATTCCCACCGGAATCTTTGAAAAATTCTATTTCAAAATATGTAAAAGCAATTTTACGGCTTTTTTCCACCATGTTAGAAAAGTAAAATTTAATAAAATTTTTCTGGTGTAAAACTTCATTAATCGTAGGTGGTATATAATACATACCGGTGCCCCTCAAGGGGTTAATACACAGGACAGGGGTGTAAAAATCTAGGCACTAGCGGGCCACCACTAAATTTTATTAGTTTTCTTCGCTTAAATTTTATTAGTATTCTTGAAAAAAATTTAGACGAAATATTATAGGAAAAATAAGAACTAAAATTTAGTGTTGAGAGACTGCCCGCTGGCGTCTAGATTTTTACACCCCTGCCACAGGGTGTCCCAAAAGTCCCTGACACATTTTAAAAGTCAACATAAAATCAAGTAATTGTCGTACAGGAGTGCGGTTTGGACTAAAATGCTTCTCACGATGAAACGTTTTCTCCAAGCGAATAAAAAAATCAGTTCCAAACTTCGATCATAGTTAGCGCCACTTGTCCGTATGTTTGGTTTCAAACACGGGTTTTTTCTGATTTTCTGATTAGTTTCGATTTGCTTTCGAAGTACCAACCGACACAATTAGCTTTTTTGCTGGGTGTCGTCATACCCGTGTCACAAGGTCAAAACTAATCTAAAAATCAGATAAAAAAGCATTTCGGAAACCAAACATAGGGACAAGTGGCGACATCTATGGTCTAAGTTTGGAGCTAATTATTTTCATTCTCTTGAAGAAAATTTTGCATCGTGAGAAGCATTTTATTCCAAACCGCACACCTGTACGACAGTTAATTGATTCTATATTGAATTTTAAAATGTGTCAGAGAACACACCCTCTCTCTCTATATATATATATATATATACATATATATATATATATTATATATATATAGAGAGAGAGGTAGACAGATGAATGGATAAAAAGATAGATATTGATATAGTTATATATATACATAGCTGCCAACTTTTACGCTTTTTCCTTACCATTAATATTTAAAAGAAATATTTGACTTATTTAATTGGGGATTTCTCCGATTAAATAAGGAAGAACGTTCGTTAAAATTTTCGTGGTAAGAAAAAGGCGTAAAAGTTGGCAGCTATGTATATATATATATAAAAGGAAATAAATTTCACTGATTATGATTTTACAAAATTTTCAATAATATATTTCCTATTCAAAAAACGAAAGACTGCACATCGATGGACATAAATTACACGAAGATAAGAAATGAAAATGTTAGAAATGTTAGAAATTCATTCAGTTCTGAATATTCTTTATCATTTTAAACGAGAAACTTTTCAGAACTTTGTGACTTACTGTCTTGTTTATATTATTCTTACTTGTCTATTTTCATTCTACTGTAAAATATTTCTGTTTATTTTTCATCTGGAGTAGATATTTGGTATATATGTTCTTGTATTTTTATGTTTTGTTACAAATCTGCATTGTCACTAAAGTGACATTTTAGATTTATTAGGTAACATAAAATCCGCCATTATTAAATTAAAATGCATTTTATTAAAAAAAAGCGGAAAAATACCATTCCAATTTGAAGACGTTAATGATGATATTTTTTACTAAAATTTTCAGATTCTATTAAGGCTTTCGCCACGAACGTCACGAATGTGTGTCATGGAGGGTGTGTAAGGGAATTATTTTTTAATATTACTATTTCCGAATAGTAATCTTCGTCTTACCAAAAACAGAATTTCTGCGATTATATAAAACAGAGATTACTAAGAATAAATACCCTACTAAAAATTAAATTGTCTTAAGCGTGACGCTCGTCCTGATGATGTTATTCACACATCCTTAACCCCTAAAAAGCCGTAGGGATATAACATGAAAATAGGAATAAAGAGGTATTGACCACGGAACTTTGAATAAAGAGGAATTGACATATCCTCAAAATGGTGAAGCTTCAACTGTAATCGATTTAGCAATTGCTCGTTAACACTGGGGAAAACTTCCACCAGTAAATATGGATAGAAATTTTCTCTTTGTTTAATTTAAACGCATTATAAATGCAGTATTTCAGTCATAATAATTTACAAAAATAGATATTTACTGGAAATTAAACATATATTTACTGGAGGAAGTTTACTTCGACGGTAGGCCCTGTGTTTCCGCGATATTGTGACAACCTAAACAACCTCCTGTCAGTGTCGGTGAAAAAGATAGAATATCCGAGTCAACTTCCACCAGTAAAAATAAATAAACGTTTTTGCCATATTTGTGAGTAAATTTGAATGAATAAAATGCTAAAATAATGCAAAATTTTCTATTCAAAATTTACTGGTGGAAGTTTGCTTCGGTGGTAATCAGAAACTGTTGATCTGATGAAAAATATCAGCTGCCATCTTGTGTCAACCTCCTCAGTTGCTTAACCGTTAAATGCATATGGTATTGTTTTTGATACAATAATTGTTCCCTATTTATTGGATTTTTTATTCACATATTCCGTATTTCCACCCGAAAAATAAAAAAGAAAATTTCACTCCATTTAATAACAGCCATTTCGTTATTAAATAAACCGAAATTTACCATTTATATTTTCTGGTACGAATTCCGATTCTCTGAATTATGAAATTTCGGGAACGCATTCTACCCTATGCATTTAAGGGTTAACCCTCTCGCTGCGCAACCCCAGTGCAGTGTTGCCAGTGGGCTACTTTTTTTTAATTCAGATTTCTTGATTGGCACCACTTTTTTTGAAATGGTAAAATTTCGTATGTTTTCGCCTTAATTAATATGTCAATTAATAAGGCGAATTTTACCATTTCCAAAAAGTGGTACCAATCAAGAAATCTGAATTTTTAAAAAGTAGCCCACTGGCAACACTGCCCCAGTTTTGCCAGTGGGCTACTTTTAGTAAATTCAGATTTCTTGATTGGCACCACTCTTTTGAAACGGTAAAATTTCCTTTGTTTTTGCCTTAATTAATATGTCATTAAATAAGGCGCATTTTAAAAAAGTGGTGCCAATCAAGAAATCTGAAGTTAAAAAAGTAGCCCATCTGGCAACACTTAAATTTTTATAAAACTTAAACTTTAACCCTCTCGCTGCGCAACCCGTGAGTTTCTCGGGCGACGTAAAAGTAGCAAACTTTGCGCAACCCGAGATTTCATCGGGGATGCATTTTCTCCGTCTGATTAACCCGCCTTGATCATTCCCACCAGATACTTTTTATTGTAAATTTTGCCTTATCTAAACGACCATTTTCCCGATTATATCAGACGAAAATTTTTTGTTTTCAAAAACCGGTGGCAAAAGAATAAAAAATTTTAAAAGACGCTCGTCACGAAGGAATTAAGTACGCAATTTTTGAAGCTATTTTGATAAAACAATTACGTAGCGAGAGGGTTAAAACGCAACTGATAGACGCTACACTATATCTCCTCCTAATTATTCTTAACTCCATGGTATTTACATATCCTCATAAAGATGAAGCTTTAACAGTAACTGGTTCACAGAGCCTGATTACAGCTGATGCAAGCTTCTACCAGTAAAATTGAATAGAAATCTCCTCCTTTTTTAAACGACTTATTCACCCGAAATCATTCTTTCATAATCAAGACAGAAATATATGTTCATTTTTACTGGTCGAATTTTGCTCATGCGGTAGTCAAGTGCTGTCGTTCCGCCTCATTGTGCAACCCAAACAATCCTTTGTCAATGTCAGTGAATTTGATTAACAACAAGGAAAACTTCCACCAGTAAATTTTTATAAAATTTTTCGCTTTATTTAAACGCCATATTTTTGCAGAATTTCTGTTATAAGTAAAGCAATAATTTCTATTATTTTTTACTGGTGGAAGTTTGATCCGCCGTTAATCAAGCCCTGATCAAATCTAAAAAACAACAGCTGCCATGATGTGATTACCTCCTCGGTTATATCACTTGTAGCCGGTAGATACTACACTATCGATCACCTCCTCTTTTTCCATAGCTTCTTTCTATGCACTATGAATAAAGAGAAAATGACAAATCATAATGCTTTCACGCACCAGTAAATATCAATAGAAATTTTCTCCTTATTTAAACGCCTTAGGAATGCCAAATTTAAGTCATAATTATGACCGAAAACATATATTTATTTTTACTGGTTGATTTTTTTTAACGGTAGTTAGTCCCTGCGTTTTCACCACACTATGACCACCTAAGGAACCTCCAGTGAGTGCTAGTGAAAGAGATTATTATACCAGTGCCAACTTTATCCACCAAATACAAATAAAATTTTTTACCATATTTGTGGGAGAAATTTTGCTGCAATAAGCAACTAAAATAAGGCAAAATGTTCTATTCAAATTTAATTGGTGGAAGTTTTCTTCGGTGGTAATCAGAAACTATTGATCCGATGTACAAAATTGGGTGCCAGCTTGTGACAACCTCCACAATTACTTCACTCGCAACTGGTAGACTCCACTCTATATGTCTCTTCCTCGTTAACGCCTTAATTCTCGCTCCCGTGATATTCACGGGCTATGTCTTTTATTCATATTGTTTGATTCCAACCGGTTTTATAAAATAGCGTAATTGGCTTTAATATGGTAACATTTTACCTGTCATTAAGTAAGGTGACTATTTCTTTTTCAAAAAAGTGGTGCCAATAAGCAATTTAAATTTTTAAACCGTAATTTAATGCGACCATTAAGGGGTTAATCATAACTCCATTGCTTGGAACTATTAATAAAAAGGAACTGGCATATCATTAAAATAGTGAAGCTTCAACTGTAACCGCTTTCGCAAGGGGTTGATTCAGGCCGGAAGAAACTTCCACCAGTAAATTTCAAAAAATATTTCCTGCTTTATTAAACTCCTTACTAATGAAAAATTTCAGTCATAAATAATGGCGGAAACATATATTTATTTTTACTGGTGGTTGTTTACTTTGGCGGTAGGCAGGACCTGCGTTTCCGCCATATTGTGACAACCTAGACAACCTCCCTTCAGTGTCAGTGAGAAATAGTTTAATACCTGGGCAAACTGACACCAGTAAAATCAAATAGAGCTTTTTACCATGCTAGTAAAAAAATATATCCATGGGCAAGGCGCTTAATCCAAAGCGTTAAAAGTAAGCGAACGAACGAACTTGTAGCTGGAATGAGGCGTAAATTCACATAGTTGCGCCACCTTGTGGACGGAGTGATAATTCACATACGCGGGCTTTTTGTGTGGCGCGTATTTTCTAAATCTTTAGTCACTCATAGAAACGAATTTTGTGTGCCACACTTATTGCAATACAATGGCGTAGCGAGATGAGCATTCAGATGCACCTGACACTACGAAGTTTTCCGCGCCTAATCAAAAATACTTCAGTTATTAATCAAGGTGAAAAAAACTTTACAATTTTAGTGGTGTGAGTATGAAAACAGTTAGGTATCTACCTGTAGTTCACACTCCATCCGCTACGTGGCGCATGACCTTGATTGATGTGACCTCGCTTTTAATCTTGCGGTTACTTCTCTCATTTAAGATAGGACGCTTACTTATATCGCTTTGCGCTTAATCTTTAATTGCGCGATTTTTTTTTATTTTGCTTTGTAAAAATTATATGATTCTCTGAAAGGTTTATTACACAGAAAAATAATGAAAACATCGGAAATACGTTTTT
Source organism: Maratus speciosus (assembly GCA_963932465.1). Lineage (NCBI taxonomy): Eukaryota > Metazoa > Arthropoda > Arachnida > Araneae > Salticidae > Maratus > Maratus speciosus. The sequence continues at coordinate 438,849,367 of OZ010787.1, forward strand.
CATATAATACGTCAATCTTTTCTTCTGTTGCACATCTGCAATACAAGTAAAAACTACTGTCGTGTGGCTGTTTTACGCTAAAAAATTGCAAATTAGTAAATACTTTAATAAGTATGTCTCCAAATACCTTATTTTTCGTAATTATTTATTTTAATAAACTTAACATTTAACCCTTTAATTCCCATGATAGAATACGTTCTAGAAATTACGCAGTTATGAGAATCTGTCTTTACACCGGAAAGCTTAAATGGTTAATTTCGCTTCATTTTAAAACGGAATATTTGTTATTAATTAAAACAAATAAGGCTATTTAAATTTTCTGGTGTGAATTAGATATATTTTAATAAAAAAATCTAGTAAATTCAAAACACTGCTGTTTGCATATATGCAAAAGTGCGCACTAAAGGGTTAAATAAGACGACATTTTCTGTTTAAATGTACTGGTGGGAAGTTTGACCCGGCGGCAATCCAAAGCTGTTGATCCGGTGTAAAAAATCATCAGTCGTCATCTTGTGACAACCTCCTCAGTTACTTCACTCGCAAGTGGTAGACAGTACACTGTACGTTTCCTCCTCTTTATTAACTCCATTCTCCATTGCATATAATGTATCCTACCAGGGTTGCGAGCTTGGCCTCCATTTTTGTCAGAAATTTCAAATTCACCCCAAAAAATACGAACATTATTTTCAGATTTATTTAATGACAGACGTTTTGTGATTACATAAAGTAAAAATTCTGCTTTAGGGAGTTCCGGTCTAAAGTCTTAATAATAATGGAGGCCAAACTGGCAACTCTATTCCCCACATAATTTATCTTACATAAAGCCACATTCACACCAAAATTGTTTACTTTAAAAAGCCTTTACTTATTTATAAAGAAAAAAAATTGAAAATCCTGGTGCCAATCAATAATTTCAATATTTTAATAACTGAAGTACTTTGCCATTGAAACGGTTAACTTTCCAAAGGCGGGCTAATTCCAGTGTTGCCAGATTGGGCATTTTTTTAATTCAGATTATTTGACTGGCACAACTTTTTAAAAATACTATAATTCGTCTTATTTTAAGAATTTTTAATCTACTTTTAAATGGGCCGAATATTTGTATTTCAGAAAAGCGATGACAATCAATATTCTGGGGATAAAAGAATCCCCAATCTGGCAACACTGGCTAATTCCATGAAAACTTGTCATGTCTGTCACACAGCTGAAAATTGCCATGCTTGTTGGCCACAGTGTTGCCAGGTGGGCTATTTTTTTTTAAATTCAGATTCTTGATTGGCACCACTTTTTTGAAATGGAAAAATGCGACTTATTTAATGACATATTAATTAAGTCGAAAACAAAGGGAATTTTATCGTTTCAAAAAAGTGGTGCCAGTCAAGAAATCTGAATTTAAAAAAAGTAGTCCCCTGGCAACACTGGTTGGCCACCGTTATTTTCGAAAAGTTTGCTTCGCCTTCCTCAATTGGTGAGATATTTCCGATAAAATAAGTCACATTTTTCCGTTCTAAAATACTGTTAGCCAACAAGCATAAAGATTTTCAGCTGTGTGACAGACATGACAAGTTTTCATGGAATTAGCCAGGCGGTGTTTCATGGCGCAAACACTTAAATTTAATTCCAAACTGCCAAATGACATCCTCAATTTTTTTTAATAAAATTTTCCCGTCATAATATGCGCGATGACAAGTTTTTAATTATTTGCATACAAATGTGTTCGTAAATACTGGTGTAAATAAGTTATTTCAATATTTTAGCAACAGAAGTACTTAGTTCTTCCGAAAGGGTTAATACTGACGAAATTCTCAGATTACTTACGAAAAGTGCTGGAAAATTTTTATTTTCTATTTCCTTCAACTAAAGTTTTAGGTAAAACTATGGCATTAAACTCTTGAATGATATAGGTGAAAAATAACTTAATCATTCATTTTTTCTTATGCTTCTTAAAGTTACAAAATACTACTATGCGTACTAGAATGCGTTACTAATAATCACGTAAAAATATTTTGTAAAGGACAAACATTGCTACATTAGTTTCAGAATTCATCTATATTCTTTTTTCCCACTTCCATTTTTGTATTTCCGATTTTCGGTGTTTTTTACAGTAAATATTATTTCTATAGTATCTATACGAATAAAGATTTTTTTTATGTGTGGATGTCTCTGTGAATGTTTTTTATCGCACGTAGAGATTAGAAAATTTGGATAAGGATATATGTTGCAGTTTCGAATGCAGCTGAGATTCATATTTTTCATTTTTTTAGTGTCGAGACCGTAATTAAGAAGCCTCACTGAACGCTAATGAACGAGCTTTCATTGTCCCAATGTTCCCTTCTGCCCACGTATAGGGAATTCTCGGGTTTTCCAGCAGACGAAATACGCGAAAAGTTCCGTTTTTTCTACATTCTGAAATCCGAATCGTCTCGTCACCTAAGATGTTACAAAGAAAACAGCTAACGTTTTCGCAGTATCTTCTGTTAAAAAATATTAATATTTACTATATTAAAAAATGTTTTCTGAAGTTCAAATTCATCATCGTTTTCATGTTTTCCGTTTTCTCTGCAATGTGAAACTGCCATCCCCGTTTTCCGGATGGGTATACAAAAAAAAAAAAAAAAAAAAAAAAAAAAACAGAAGAAGAAATTACACATTTATTCAGTGCACATTTCAGGTTGTAGCTGTATCTTTGGTTTAGAAACTATTAATATTTACTATTTTTATAAAATATTTTATGTAAGTCGCTTATCGCCATCTCCGAGGACTTTCTTTTTTCTCAGTGCCTTAGAAGATATCATGTCGTGTTTTAAACCCTTGAAGGGCGGTGATGCCGTCACGGCATCACATAATTTTAATCCCAAATTGCCACATTGGCACCGAAATTTTATGATGAAAATGTCATCTTTATTAAGTACGCGAAAAATTACTCTTACTTGTTTACAAATAAAATCTCTTCTTAATACTGGTGTCACTAAATTATTTGAACATTTTACGAATAAAGTACCTTGCCTCTGAAATGGATAAGCTGTTTGCCGCAGGATTTTGTGAATAATTTTCAATTTTCCATTTTTCAATTCTCAGAGATATCCTTTCGCGTATTAAAAGATAGCAACAGAAGGAGCGGTGGTTGTTATTTTTTTCTATGTTAAAATTTTCGAATCATACAAATCCGAAATTCGTTTGAGTATATTTTCGTTTAACACTACAACCGCTGGCAAAAACGTATACCTATAACCGCCAAAGCGGTCATTTTGACCCATGTGGATTACCATGCTCAACTATTGTTTACTTGCCATTTTTTACTCTTAGTATCGTTTATTACTATTATTACCATCATTGCCCATATAATAATATATATTTCATAATTTTTATTATATATTTTTATATTTTATTATGTTATAATTATATTATAGTGAGATATATATATATATATATATATAATTTATATTTTTTTATTTTAAGAATATTTTTATAGTAAAAAATATTTTTCATGAGAAATCAAAATTGCTAAAAACAAGAATATACTTAGTGAAAACAAAATATTTATATTTATCCCCTGAGCAATACGATATTCAGGGTGGCGAGTGATCAGGGATAAACACAGTCAAAAAAAGAGGAAACTACCGCTATTTTCTTCTAGAAAATAGTACGAATAATATAAAGGGGTTAAAGAAAGCGGATTTCTCTTTAAAAAGTACTGGTATTTAACACCTTTTTTGACTGTGTTTTTCACAATTGATGCCCGCCAGATAAAGATAATTATAAAACACTTGTAGAGGTCATCGTCTATAGCAGGGGTGGCCAACTGTGGCACGCCGCGCACCACTAATTTTTTAAAGTAATAGTAGACTTCTTGAATCGCAAAGATTCGATGATTAAATGAGGTAATGATTACTATAAAATTTTAGTCGTGTCTAGCGTGCCACAGTTGGACACCCCTGGTCTAGATCTAGCTTTTTTAGAATACTTCCGTGCCTTTCGGTCGAGCACGTCGACGCCAAATTTTGTAGAATTATAGAACTTTACAGTTTCTGGTAAGTGTTTATCACCAGTTTCAAATGCAACTGATGGATGTTGGAAACTTAGAATTAAAACATATTTATTTTTCTTCTGTTGATAAACTCAACGTAATATCATCTTTGGCAAGAATTTTGCTACTGTACAAAGACTTTTTTCAGATTTTATGACCTGTGGAATTTTTTTTTCCGTCCCCGATTGACTGTGCCAACAATGCATGTCTTTAGTGACTTCAGCTTTTCTGCAAGAGGCAGTGAAGTAAAGAAGTTATCTGTGGTAATTTTGTAACCTTTGTTGAAGTATGGTTGTATAAAGTATGGACTGTTGTGACATCTACTAGATAAAATATGCATTAAAATTGACGGCGGTCATTTTGACCGTTTCGGCGGTTCTAGGTATACCACTGCAATACTTCATAAATTTTGGCTGATTGGAAAATTTATCACTGACATACTATAGCTTTTTGAATTATAGGAAACGCCACGGAAAATGAAAAGTATACTCTAAATAGAAACAAACTGGTACGGAGTGAAAGTTTTGAAACGGTCAAAGTGACCGCCCTGGCGGTTCTAGTGTTTAAAATATTGGGTTGTCCCGAAAGTTCGTGTCGATTTGTGCCCACTGGTAACTTTTTTTTTATATTCTAATCATTCTAATATTTAAAAAAAATACGTTTTATCGTATGCTTCTTTTGCAGATGTTGTCAAACAATAAATGAAAGATTTTTATTTTCAAAAAGTGGTGCGATGTGAATTTAAAAATATCGTGTAAGTTGAGAAACAAACTTTTGGGACAAACTATGACTATCCAAAACAAATTCCTTGCATTCGTTTGAGACATTTTGACCCTCCCTCCGTACTCTCCCGACATTGCTCCACCCGACTGCTCTTTGTTTCTTTTTCTCAAAAATTATCTTCGCCAGAAAAACTGACGCTTTGAATGACGCTTTGAAATAAGGTTCTCATTAATTATTAATAATTGTTAATAATATTTCGCCATCAAATCACAAATGTTTTGGAAATAATATATTATGAGACATCTGGACAGATGGAAGAAGGTTGTAGAAAAGAAGGGTACTTACATAATTTAATAAATGTATAATGAAATTTAAATTGTCTGCGTTTCAATTTTCCTTCAAAATCCGCTCGAACTTTCCGGACAACTCAGTATAATATCATACAAATTTGAGGGTTTGCACATACCGGAAGTACAGGGATTCCCGACACTATCACTTCACGAGAAAAAGTCTGAATTCAAAGCTGATTTTTTTTTATTTAAGATTATTCTGGTGCCGGGACCGGGTAAAACCTGGAATCAGCTGGTTTTTAATAAGATAAAATAAATAAGTTTCTTTGGTAAAAAGTTTACTTATTCTATTTACGATCTGACTGACAATTTAAAAGTATCATTGGATATACAAAAGATTAAGTGTGGTAACCCATTACATCACCACATTTCAATAACTAGCCAAATAATGAATTTGTCACGAATTTTTTAAAGTCGCAATACATTATTTCAACAAAAACTTTTTTAAATACCTTCATCTATATCAATAGAATGTTCAATAATTTTCTCTAAATTTCTTGAAAATGTTCTTACGTTTATATGTTTGCTTATTGCGTTTTTCTTCCTCTGCAGAAAATAATTCTAGTAAAATGTAGAATATCAAATACAGGGTGTTCGTACATACAAAATAAGATCGGCAATAGTACTTATAAATTTAGTATGGAAAACTGTGTTCTCAAACCACTTATTCTATCAAAAATTGCAGGGTATCTGACTCCCAGTTCAATTCGAATTTTCCTTAACATTTTTACCAATAATGAAGAGACTGTAACGGTATTTCCAACAGAATAAACTTGTTATATAATAAATGCAGGGCTCGCACCGTTCCTAAAATTTTCACACATTACTACCACAATTTTAAAATGATAATATTTATTCTAGAATTTCTATTGTAGATGTTAAAGCAATCTGACACGAAGATTTTCGATTTAAAATACTGGTAGCAAAGTGCGAAAATTTTGTGCGAAAATTTTAGGAACGCTGCGAGCCTTGTAAATGTGGTGACATCAAGGAAACAGCCAGAAATTATCCCCATTCGTGCACAAGCAAATCTGAAATAGCCGCTCCTTAACACTAGAACCGCAGTAGCGGTCATTTTGACCGTTACCAAATAAAAAGACATCGACTCGAACCAGAAATTTCTGCCCAAAATAAGTTAAATATGTACCACAGAGAAATAAGTTAAATAAATACGTTATATAGTTTTTAATAAAAATTCTGGTGTAAAATATTTTTATAACACTTGAGTCAAATTTCCGGCGGTTCTAGTGTTAATATCGAATGTAGCTGATTGTACACTGACTTACTTACAATGCACTTCCCTATCACTACTTTAAAAAACTAACCTTTGTTTTATTTAATTGAAGAAAATTATTTCAAATTTTGTGATCAAATCAGACAAAGATTACAAATTGGAAATAACAGTGCTCAATTACAAGAACAGTACGAACCCTGCACGTATTCCCAATCATACGAAAGACAAGAAAGAAAAATCATGCCTCAGCATAGATTATGAAACACATTCAACACATACAGAAAAATGTAGCAAAGCTTCACAGTTATTTAAGGTGTAACAGAGTTTGCACTAAAACTGCAAACATATTAAGCGTCCTATCTTAAATGGGAGAGGTAACCGCAAGATTAAAGTGTAGGTCACATCAATCAAGGTCACGCGCCACGTAGAAGATGGGATTGAACTATAGGAAGATGTCTAACTGTTTTTTAGTTTACACCACTAAAATTATAAAGTTTTTTCACCTTGATTAATAGCTGAAAAGTCTAGCTAGAGCGATGAGAACTTCGTGGTGTCAAATGCATCTGGATCCCATACTCTTCTCGCTACGCCAGTATTTTGTAATAAACCTGGTAAACAAGATTCATGTTCCACGAGTGACTAAAGATTTAGAAAATATATGTAGGATGGTAGATATTCTGTCACATATGACGTTACACTAAAAGCCCGCGTATGTTAATTATCAACCCCGTCCACAATATGGCGCAGCTCTGTTAACCCCTTGAGGGGCAAGCAATTACGTTCGTGAAATGCTGAATTCTCACCGGATTCTTTGAAAAATTCTTTTTCAAAATAAGTAAACGCAATTTTACGGCCTTTTTTCCACCAAAGTTAGAAAAGTAAAATTTTATAAATTTTTTCTGGTGTAAAACTTTATTAATCGTAGGTGGTATATAATATATACCGGTGCCCCTCAAGGGGTTAATTTACGCCTGATTCCAGCATTAAGTTTGTACGCTTAACCCTCTGTCTACCAGAAGGGTCCAATGGACCCGACATGTACATTCAAAATATTTATTCAAACCAGAAATTTCTTCAAAACAAACTAAATGTATAAATCAGACAATAATAAGTAAAATAAACAAATTAAATAGTTTTAAGTAAAAATTCTGGTGTAGAATGTTTTTATAAAACTTGAGTAAAATTTCCGGTAGTTCTAGGGTTAATATGTATGCAGTTTCGGTTCGCACGCTATTAAGCCACGCCCTCTTTTATAAGGACTATATCTCCAGTATTATTATAAAGATCATTTTCTTCACGATTCATTAGCTTGAAAATAGTTTTATGCGATTACTGGTGGTAGAGACCTTAATAATGGGGCGTGGCTTAATAGCGTGCGAACCCAGTGTAAGATGAAGTCTAAGTAAACGATTTCGGAAACACATAACACATTTGAAACCCAATTTTAGACATTATAATCTATAGTCAAATTCTTTTGTGCTGTACTGTGCCACAGTTGAAAATTCTTTTCCACAATTTTCGATAATAATCGGAAATGTACCCAAATTCCTTTGCTCAACCCTAAATATGATTTACAGAATTTATACACACCAACTAATATGCAAAAAAATATACTTACATTTAAAATAGCAAACCACAATTGAAAACTCACTTCCAGCAATTATTGGTCATAGACAGTACCGTAATTCAATGATTTTGTGTGTCCCTGTAAATAAACCATAAACGTTATGCACACCACATTCTAAAGTAAGCATCTTGAAGTGCACATCAGTGATGTGTATTAATTTCAATATGATTGAAATGGTGCAACATCATTAAAAAACACTGCAAACGACTTTCCCCTATAGACAATAATATACTAGATCAGGGGTGTCCAACTGTGGCACGCTAGACACCACTAAAATTTTATAGTAATCATTACCTCATCTAATCATCGAATCTTTGCGATTCAAGAAGTCTACTATTACTTTAAAAAATTAGTGGTGTGCGGCGTGCCACAGTTGGCCACCCCTGTACTAGATTTTTTTGAGTTCCTCATTAATTTGAGAGTCCAATTACAGAGCATTGTGATTGGTATTACCACAGAAAAATTATCTTGCTGAATTGAAATAGTGACGGTAAACAAATCCAGACCATGCCTTTAAGTGAATACAGAAAGCAAGGTGGAGGTCCAGCGGTTCTGTATACCACTATTTTTAAGGAATGTTTATCGCCTAATAGAAATGAATAATTCTCTTCGATTAAATAAGGCGAATATAACTTTACGAAATTAGTGGCATCCAGAACACCTGGACGATGACCCTAAATACCCACTGGCAGAAGTTTTTCATGAGAAACTATAGAAATTTCTATCGTTTCAGTTATGAATGCTGACGGCAACATTTAACCCCTTGAAGAGCGGTGGAATGTTTTTATACCACTTAATAGTAATCCCAAATTGAAACATTTGCACTAGAATTTTGGAATAACGTTTTATTTTATTATGTAATCGAGAAATGATTTTACTTATTTTCAAATAAATTTGTTCGTAAATTCTGGTGTCCTTCAATTACATCAATATCTCAGCAATAGAAGTATTTTGCCTCTGAAAGGGTTAAGCCAAAGTGGGTCTCATCCGTCCTAAAGATGGTTTAGGGCAGTAATAATAACTATGCGGCTTACGGGCAGATTATTCCCATTTTTCTATAATAGCATGGGTCGGAGCGTATAGGACAAATTTTATTGTTCTTACCAGTATATTTTATCAATAATCTTCAAAAGGCATTTGTATATGATAAGCAATATACTATATCCTGAAGATTATTGATAAAATATACTGGTAAGAACAATAAAATTTGTCCTATATGCTCCGACCCTGTAATAGCAATCTGAACCTTGACCCCTTGAGGTATGGTAAATTTCTTCAAAATGCCCAAATGTTACATTGGCACCAGTATTTCGTAAGCAAAAGATTCGACTTAAAATATACAAGAAAAAATGCATTAATCTATTTTCAAATAAATTTGGTTGAATATTCCGGTGCCAATGTGACATTTGGAGATTAAAATTATGTGGGGAGAAATTCACCCATCAAAGCTCAAAGGGTTTTAATCGTTTCACCACGGGTTGGTGCAAATATGTACCAGTGGATTATTTTTATTCTACTCGTACCAGTTTTTGATATCTAATCTCTAATATACACTTATATTAAAATATTTTAAGAAATTTCTACCACAAAGATTTTTTTTTTAAATGTGGTACAAATAAATACAAAAATAGCTGCAAGTCTTGGATCGTACTCAAAGGGTTTATTTATCGAAGAATTTTAGTCAATCAATAAAGAGAATATCACTTTATAGAAATAGCTATATGTGAAATATTTTCAGAAAATGTAGTGAGTACCACTGGGCTAGGGAAAATGCTACAAATTTTTATTCGTGCTAAGAAGAGTAACGCAAAACACTTTGAGCAGTAACCGTAAAATAAAGTTACTGAGTACATCTGATAATGTTAGTGTGGTAATTGAGTGCTTTATAAAGTATTGTGTGCGCATTTCTTAAAATATGTTTGTCGTACAAAAAAATAGATGCTACCACTTTCCTTGGTTATTTCTGCCTCTATGAATGCAACAGATTTTTTGTGTCTCCAGACTAGTTGCCCAACCAGTTCAAGTACTTTGAACATCACACATGTGACTTTGAATTTCTACGTTATTTTTACATTCCGCGATTAAATAAGGCGCAGATTACTATTCGAAAATAATGGTTATCCACGTGAACTAAATTGAATACCCTCTTGTATAGAAATTACAATAAAATAACACATTTGTATATTAATTTTAATGTCTACATTTCAGTTTGGAGTAAACTATATAGTCAAATTCAATGTTTAAGCCCGTACAATTTTTATTCTTTACTTAAGCTTCTTTTCATGTATATAAACTTACTTCTTTGAATCCTCTTGTAAGAAAAAAATACAAAAATCAAACAGAAACAATACTTGCCAGCGTTTTTCATTTTAGACGTTTTCAAAGATATAAAAAACTACGGTTAAACCTAAAATCACATTCAATACCTTTCTAAATATGTCCGAAACAAAAAGGCAGTTTAAAATAAACATCTTCTATAAATGTACAATAATAAAAATTAAATTTAAAAAATCAAAAAACCCGATTACGTAAAAAGCGAACTAATTAATTATTTCTCATCAATGTGAAACTATTTTGTATATTATTTACCTATTTTTTTTTTATTTACTTGGATTGATGACTTTTAATATGTATTTAATTGTTAGTTCCTGTCTATAAACACTTATTTGATGAGGCCTATAGATGTCTATGAAGGTTAGAGTTGCAGTAAAGCTAGAGATCCTACCCTACACAACTTCCAGGTTAGGTAATATTTAAACGGAGCTTCTGACTGTAAAATAGTCAATGAAACATCTTTTTCATTTTGAAAGACCTGTCAATGATATGCCACTCAATATGGTGCGTAACGAAAAATGTCCGTCTCTGCCGCCATTTTGAATTTATAAAAACAAAATCTAGCCTATAACCATCGGATGGTTAAGACGAATTGATAGAGACCTCATTCATTAAAATCCATCCAGCCGTTGGGATGTTTCGATGGTATAAAGTAATCCACATACCCTGATACGCGTGAAACACATAACCCTTGTTGGCAGTCGGATAAAAAGCAACACCAAAACTCTAAAGTTACAAATGTAAAAATACTACGAGTCAGGGATCTTTAAAACCAATTATACACAATAATAATATTTCTCTTATTTAACACTAGAAATTTAACACGGAAATTTTAATAAAGTTTTATAAAAATATTTCACGCCAGAATTTCAAACAGTTCAACTTTTTAATTTAACGTTTTTCTTACTTGTGTCTTTTAAACATATTTTATAATGAAATTTATTCATACAGTAGCGGTCAAAATGACCGCTCACGGCAGTTCTATTGTAAATCGCCTAATTATGTCATAATATATCACAAATATCACTGTTCAGAAACAATGGTATTTAAATTATTTACCAGTAACAATATTGTTATTATTACATAAATAATAATAATCCCTGCTTTAATTTATATATTTTAATATTCCAAACTAATACATCAAACTAAAAAAATGGGGAAAATATATTTCAGATTTCTTTTTTTTTAAGATAGCATAATCTTAAAAAGCGAAGTTCTATTGGAAAGAGGTTTTTTTAATCGTGTTCTTTCAAGTTTTTATCGAAATTTCAGATTATGTATATTTTTTTCTCAAGCGAACTTTTTCTTTGTAAGGAAGCCAGCTAATTCAGTTCCCTTCTTAATCCACCGAAAAAAAGTTTCAATTATTCAAAAAAAGTTAAGGATTTTATGTTTCTATGTTTTTTCATTAATTTCATACTGCACTTTTTTAATTCAGCTAAATTGAATAATTAATGAGTTTTTATTTGCAAAAAGGCGAAAAAAAAATGTTTTATTATTTTCTTTTGTTGTTGTTGTTGATTCAGAAAGTTATAAAAAATCAAATCCCCATTTTGATAACTCATTTTTTATTGTTAGCTACACTACAATAGAAAAATGTACAGGGTGTCTCTTTTCATAGTTATCAAGCTACTTCGTAAAACGATGTACAATCCACTCATCATGTACAACAATTATTCTTTCAGTCGTGTTTTTTTAATGATTAAAAATCGTTTTAGATGCCGTTTTTATCACTATTCAATTTAACATATATATATATATATATATATATATATATATATATATATATATATACAGAGAGAGAGGGGGAGAAAGAGGATAGAGAGAGACAGAGAGAGAGTGTGTGAGAGAGATCTGATTAGGTAGAAAGGTATTGCAGGGCTCCTACTGGTCCGTTTCCTGAAAACCAGTATTATTTAAGAAAAATATTTGAGGTAAGTTTTCGCAACGATTCCAAGAAAAACGTGGTGCTTGGTAAGATTCAATGAAATTTATAAAGCACATTTTTCATTCAAAAATAGTGGTGTTCAAAAAGCGGACCGAGTGGGAGCCCTGATATTGATATAGATAGATATATAAAAAAGGGAATAACTTTCATTTATTATAATTTTACCAAATTTTCCATGATATATATCCTATTTAAAAAGGATAGACAGCACATGAACAGACCTAAACTACAGGAAAACAAGAAATAAAAATGGTACAAGCATTATTTATTCAGTTCTGAATATTCTGCATCATTTTAAGCAAGAAACTTTTCAGTACATTGTGACTTATTCTCTTCTTCACATTAGTCTTACTTGTTTATTTCTTTTCTACTATCAAATATTTCAGTTTCGTTTTCTTCTGAATATGATATTTCGTATTTTCTTGTATTTTTATATTTTGTAACTACAAATCTACATTGTCACTAGAAAGCAACAATATTATTATTTATTTGGTATCATAAAATTCGTCATTATTAGACTAAAATGCATTTTCTAAAAGAACAGCTGTCTATGAATATAAAATCTTAGTCTATGTTCAAGACGTTAATCATTATAATTTTGTCTAAAGTTTTCAAATTCTATTAACCATATCGTGAGGAGCGTGACAAGTGCGTGCCATGTAAGGTATGTATCCTAAGTACTTTTTGGTATTAGTATTTCCGAATAGTAAACTTCGTCTTACCTAATTAGAGAATTTCTGTGATTATACAAAGCATATAGCTACTAATAAGAAAAATTGCTACTAAAAATTAAAATTTCTGATACGTGACGCTCATCCTGAATGGGTTAAACCTCTAATTCCCATGGTAGAATACGTTCTAGAAAGTTTTTGATACGGAGAATCTGAATTCATACCAGAAAATTTTGATAATAAATATTGCTTTACTTAACGACAGAATGTCTGTTATTAAGTAAAGCAAATAATTGCTATTTTAAATTTCTGGTGTTAATTTGGAATATCTGAATTAAAAAATCCATTTAATTGGAAACAGTTGTGGTAGCATATATGCTACCATGGGCATTAGACGATTAATCACATACTGAAAAAACTTTATCCACTCATCGTTAACCCTGAACGCTGACACAAAATGGCGGCGGCTGAAGACGGATTTTTTTTAACGTATGTACGGTCCCCTAAATTTAGACAACGGGATTTTATAAATGATTTCTTTATCTTGTTTAATCTCAGAAAATTAAAGTGGGAAAAACTTAAAAAAAGTTATTGGTACCAAAATATAAGGGACCATACGGACGCTGAAAAAAATCCGCCTTCAGCAGCCATCATTTATGTGTCAGCTGCTCAGGCATACTATTCAGGGGGCGGTGGTAAACCCCTTGAATGCATGGAACTATAAATAGAGAGGAATTGGGATAATGGAGTTATAAATAAAGAGGAGAAGACATATAGTGTATAGTCTACCAGTTGCCAGTGAATTAACTGAGGAGGTTGCCACAAGATGGCGGCTGATTTTTTACATCGGAATAACAGTTTCTGGTTACCGACGAAATAAACTTCCACCAGAAATTTTTGAAAAGAAAATTTTGCCTTATTTTTGCGGCTTATTCATGACAATTTTCTTTCACACATATGATTAAAATTTCTATTCATTTTTACTGATGGGAGTTGGCCTGGGTGTTTTAATCTCTTTCACTGACACTGACAGGAGGTACTATAGGATGTCACAATATGGCGAAGTTATAGTGCCTGACTACTAGGGTGGTGCGAAAAAAGTCAAGTTGATATTTCCGAGTCGCTATAGTGCGGAAAAGTTGCGATTGGTAAATACAAGAAAAGCAGAAAAGAAATTTTTCAAATCGGACTTTATCTTCCGATCCCGCAAAGCGGCTAAAAATTCAAAAAAATTGAAAATTTTCGATTTTTACAGAATTTTTTTTATTTTTTACGTTTATATATTTTTTATCGCTATAGTGAAAAATATCTGTAGACTGTACTGTTTAATAATAATAATTAAAAAAATTGTGTTTAGAGAATATCTTCCGATCGCGCAAGTTCAATCCAAAATTTAGTTTTGAGTGATTTTCATTCATTAAGAATATAATCAACTGAGGTCAGTTTGCGGTCTCAGATTAAGATTTAAATCTTAATTGATACTATTGAGCATATTAGGTCATTCTTAAACAACCTAGAGCTTACCACGAAGAGTTCGTTCCAGGCCTGAAAAGATTAGTAGTTCACCCAACTGCCGCTAGCCACGTTGCAAACTAGCGCTGTAGTCGGCCTACGCGCTCCCATCTAATCTCAGTTAACTCCATAAAAAATTTACAGCAAAGTCAACTGAATTCTGATGAACTGTTCATGGCATATATTTTGACGGAAGAAAGGATGTTATAAGGATGTCCCTAGTTATAGAAAGGATTGGATCAAAACAGGTTCGTCGAACTATTAAAGAGGAATACTATTCTATCATAAAAGAACGTGGCTCAGTTTATTTAGTCTCCAAACTCTGGATCTGCTAAGGACATTGTAGCTTTCATAGTACCATGTGTTACTGAACAAGGACTTTCACTAGAATACGTAGATTCTGTAGGCTGTGATGGTAGAAATACAAATAATGGATGGAAAGATGGTGCTAACAGACAGCTTGAAGTGCATCTCGGAAGACCAATGCAGTGGGTTTTTTGTTTATTCCATTTTGTTGAATTATATTTCTGCCATCTTTTTCAACATTTGGATGGTTAAACAACTGGTTCAAGATCATTTATTAGACCAATTGGGCAGAATCTCATTGTTGTGAAAAGCTCTCGGTGATAAATTTTCAATTGACTGATTGTGAAATTCCAGAAGTGGACAGACAACTGTTGAGCAAGGACCAAAAATATCTTTTTGGTGTAAGTCAAGCAATTAAAAGTGGCAACTTTCCAAATGACTTATCAAAGTGTGACCCCTGCCCAATTTTACATGCCAGATGGCGCATTTGTGCAAATAGAGTTCTTCGACTTTACGCGAGCATGGAAAACCCATCGAATGCCTTAAAAGCCATATTGACATTTATTTTAAAATCTTACATGCCAGTTTCGTTTGAAATAAAATGCAGCAAGTATACTACAGACAGGCCTATTTATCTGTACAAAGCAATAGAAACATCTCGATACTAGCGTGACTACCTGAAAAAGTATAGTCACTGAAACTGAACGAAAATCGTTCTTTGCTCAGCCGGAAAACCTTCTGATTGCAATTGTCTTTGAAAAGTTGTGGCACATAAGAGGGCAACGGCTAAGAAGAGTGTTAAAAGCCAGGGAGACTGTTTCAAAAGGTAAAGGCATCAGGATCTTTATCATTCCTACTTTAAACTTCGATGCCGCAGACTATACAGAATTAATTGATTGGAATGTAGCAAAATTATCATCTGCACCTCTTTTTCGCAGAATAACCAATGAAGAAATACATTTCTTCGTTCAATCAGGTGATATATCAGACTGGGATGACAAAAAGTTTCCCTACCATACCCAAGCTTTCAAGCGGTGCGTCAAATTGGTAACGGAAGCATCGTTTAAAGTATGTGGGCATGATTCCCAATCAAGAGATGGATTCATTAAGACCACATTGAAATCAATGTCCATGATACCAGGCATTACCACCAAATCGCAGTACAAAGTTGCATCTAAAGGTCAGACTTAAACAGATGAAATAACAAATTGTATATCTTATACTGTCACGACACTAATTTTCTAATACAGTGTTTTGACTCCATTATAACAAATTGTGTTTTTAAGTAATGTAAATAGCAAACACACTCATTGGTTGGATGAAGGGAAGGGTGTGGGTTGAACTCGAAGTTCAGATACCTTCCCGTGGTGAGTTTTGGGTTGTTTAAATATTATCAAATATCTAAACAAGCAAAGAGCTATACAATTTATATGTAAATGTTAATATTGGAACGCAAACTGGATTCAGGTGAATATTTTCTTTAACCATCAAAATCGCTGAAAATTGAATTTTTCCCGATTTTTATTGAGCTTGCGCGATCGGAAGATATTCTTTAAACGCAATTGTTTATTATTATTATTATTAAACATTACAATCTGCAAATATTTTTCACTATAGTGATAAAATATATATATACGTAAATTTTTTTTTAATCCTTAAAAAATCTGAAATTTTCAAATTTTTTGAATTTTTAGGCGGCTTGCGGGATCGGAAGATAAAGTCCAATTTGAAGAATTTTTTTTTTGTTTTTCTTGTATTGACCAATCGCAACTTTTCCCCACTATAGCGACTCGGAAATATCAACTTCACTTTTTTCGCACCACCCTACTGACTACTGCCAAAATAAACTTCCACCAGTAAAATTAAATTTATGTTTTTGGCCATAATTATGTCTGAAATTCTGTGTTATTAAGGCGTTTAGGTAAGGAGGAAATTTCTGCTCCAATTTAATAGTGGAACTCCTTTCTGGCGGAAATGTGCACTGCGAAACCGGTTACAGTTGAAGCTTCACCATTTAGAGGGTATGTCAATTCCTTTATATTCATAGTTCCATAATTGGCATAGCCATCAAATGGTGAAGCTTCAACTGTAACCGAATTTGCAGTGGCTCAATTCCGCCGAAGCAAACTTACACGACTAAATTTGAATAGAAAATTTCTCCTAATATATATATATATTACTTTTAAAATTAGTTTGCTTCGGCGGTACTCAGGCTCTTCGTTTCCGCCATATTTTGACAACCTAAATAACCTCCTGTAATTGTCAGTGAAAGAGATTATAATCCCCGGGCCAACTTCCAGCAGTAAAAACGAATAGAAATTTTTAGAATATTTCAAAGAGAAATTTTCCATGAATAAGCCGCTTAACACTAGAACAACTATAGCGGCCATTATCACCATTACCAAATAAAACTATTTCGATTCGAACCAGAAATTTCTTTATAAAATAAATTAAGTCTGTTCCAGAGAGAAATAAATTAAATAAATAAGTTAAATAGTTTTACATAAACATTCTGGTATAAAATATTCTTATAATACTTGGGTAATAGTTCCGGTCGTTCTAGTGTTAAAGATGCCGAAATTTCTATTCAAAATTTACTGATGGAAGTTTGCTCCGGCGGTAATCGGAAACTGTTGATCCAATGTAAAATATCCACCTCCATCTTGTGACTACCTCCTCCGTTACTTCACCCGCAACTGGTAGACTTGTCCAAATTGGCGATATGGAAATATTACTAAAGAGGAATTCACGTTTCCTCAAAATTTCAAGCTACAACTGTAACCGGTTTCGCAGTGGCTCATTACTGCCATTGCAAACTTCCACCAGTAAATTTGAAAAGAAATTTTCGCTTTATTTAAACGCCATATTATTCAAGAATTTCAGTTAAATAGAAATTTTCTTCTTCGTTAAACGCCTTATTAATGCAGAATTTCAGTCATAATTATGGCCAAAAACAGATATGTATTTTTTTTTTTTTTTTGGCGGAAGTTTACTTCAGTTGCAGTCAGGCCCTGCGTTTGCGCCATATTGTGACAACCTGAACAACCTCCTGTCAGTGTCAGTGAAAGAGATTATAATACTCAGGCCAAATCCCACCAGTAAAAACGAATAGAAAATTTTATCTTATTTCTTAGAGAAAATTTGCATGTATAAGACGCTAAAATAAGGCGACATATTCTATTGAAAACATGGAACTATTAATAAAGAGGAAATGACATATCCTTAAAATTGTGAAGCTTCAACTGTAACCGCTTTTGCTTTGGTTGATTACCGCCGGTGGAAATTTCCACCAGTAAATTTATATAGAAATTTCCTTCTTATTTAAACGCCTTAATAATGTAAAATTTCAGTCGCAAATAATGGCAGAAACAGATTTTAGTTTTTAGTGGTGGCAGATTACTTTCGCTGTAGTCAGGCCCTGCGTTTCCGCCATATTGTGACAACCAATCAAACAAACTGAGTGTTTTACTAGGCAAACTGACACCAATAAAAACACAGGGAAAATGCACCACATTTTTAAGAAAATATTCCCATGAATAAGACGCTTAAATAAGAGGAAATTTTCTATTCAATTTTACTGGTGGAAAAATTGTCTCGGCTGTAATCCGAACTGTCGATCAAATTTTTAAGAAAGCAGCCGCCATCTTGTGACAACCTCCTCAGTTACTTCATTCGTATCTGGTAGCCAGTACACTATATGTCTCCTCCTCTTTATTCATAACTCCATTATTGAAAATTTACTTGTGGAAGTTGGCTTCGGCTGTAATCAGAAACTGTTGATCCGAAGTAAAAATTCAACCATAAACATCTTATTACCCCTTCAGTTACTTCACTCGCAACTGGTGGAATCTACACTATACGTTTCCTCCTCTTTATTTATAACTCCATTCCTGGCGCAAGCAAAACATCGAAAAATTTATACAGTTGATCATTCAAATATATCAAATATTTCTGAAAGAGCAAGGTCTAGTTAATTTTTGAATTTTTGTTATTAAACTAGTCACAGATTTCTGTAAGAAATTTCCGGTATATCGCGCACCAGGTTGGACACCCTGCTCTACTTTATATGTCTGCTCCTCCTTATTAACGACCCCGTTCTTGAATGGCGGTGGGATATAATGTATACCACTTAATGTTTATTTCAAAATGCCACATTCACACCAAAATTTTGAAATAAAATGTACGTGAAGAAAAGCTTTATTTATTTCCAAATAAATTTGTTTGTAAGTTTAAGGATCCCACTCTGTCCGTTTTTTGAACACCACTTTTATTTAAAGAAAAACCTTCTTTATAAATTACGTTGAAACATCCCACGGACAGCGTTTTTCTCGCAATAGTTCCATAAACCTAGCACGAATTTCTTTCTAAAAAATTAATGGCTTTCAAAAGATAGGCCAGTGGAAGCCCTGTAAGTCGTTGTGCCAATCAATCATTTCAATATTTTAGTAACTGAAGTAGTTTGCCACTGAAAATGTTAACTTTCCAAAGGCGGTGTTTTCATGGCGTGAACATTTAAATTTAATTCCAAACTGACAAATGGCACCCAAAAATTTTCCATAAAATTTTGCAGTCATTATATGCCCAAAGAAAAGCTTTTAATTATTTTCAAATGAATTTGTTCGTAAATCCTGCTGTACTACAATTTTTTCAATATTTTTGGAGCAGGCGCTCTTAGACAGAATTTCCAGATTGTTAGTGAAAATTGCTGGAAAAATTTTGTTTATATTTCCTTGTCCTAAAGTTTTAGGAATGACTATGTGATCAAACTCTTGATTAAAAAATGTTAAAAATAACTTATTCATTCATACATACCGGGTGATCCAGAAGTTCCAGGAATTTTGAAATGGTAATAATTAGTAAAATGTATACTATACAAAGTTGCGGTTTTCACAGAAACGCTTAGAAACGTCTGAGATTTGTTTTTTTAACGAAAAAAAAAACATAGGTTATATTAGTTACATTTTTTGCCAACAGGTAGCATTGAAATTGATAATATAGTTTAGCTATGGTATAACATAGCTCACTGAAAAGAAGGAATCAGTGTCCATGGGCTACAATTTTCCAGTATGACGCCCATCACTAATAAGTACCGCCGCACAGTGGAGTATTTGACCCAAAAACCTGACCAAAAATGCAAAAATTTAAATTTCGTCAACAATAGTAAAAATGATATTTTTAAATAGCTATCTAATTGGTGCATCGATCTATGTCTATTTTAGGAACCTGAGTTATATCCGGTGGCTCCTAGCATCAGCTGAAGAGGAAGTTTCTTTCTGAGAAGACGTGGTTTTTTGTTGTTTTTTGGCATTGTTCTTATGTTTAAATATAATTTTTCTGTGGCTCAATGAATTGTTGAATTGAAACTAAACAGGGCTTACGTGTTTAACAAAGGTCAGAGCTCAGTGTTAAACTATGTGTTAATTTAAATAGTTTCGTTTTTAATGTAATAAAAAAACATTAAATGTGTAAAAGGGTTATTTTTAAAGCTCTAATTTATACATATCGAAAGTTTTGTAAATATGTGCCGAGCTTTGCCCAGCCATGTTTAATTATAACCGTATTATTTATAGTCTTGAGTGTCAATTTCTGCAAAAGAAATTTCTGCATATTGTTGCCATTTTTTTTCATAAAACAAATTTCGGGGTGATTATTTAAATGCTCTGTTTTGCGGCCACGGAATTGAAGAGATAAGAACTATATATTTACTTTCGTATTGCAGGTTTTTAGCTCACAGGATATTACCGAAGAGCTTCTGCATCTACATATTCTGTCTGTCTGTATGTACGTATGCAGGTACGTACTTACGCACGCAACTCGATATCTTTTGATAGAAATATCCGATCGCCTTCCAATTGTATATACTTATTTATTAAAAAAGGTCCCCTAATTAGTTCTTGGGGCTCATGTGTGTAACATAAGGAGAGAAAGGAGGGAATTAATCCTTTCTAGGGCTGTGTCCTTAAAAAGGGACACCTAATTTTAATTCCAAAACTGAGAAACGGCACCAAGAAAATTTAATTAAAATTTTCCTTTTATAATGTACGTGAAAATAAGCAACTTCATATTTTCTGATAACTCCGTTTATCAACTAAAAAGAGCAAGCCATACAGTAGCGAGACCCTACAACTTCTTCTCCCAGCAAGGTCTGATAGTAGTCCCGATAAAAGCCAAGAATAGAGTGATGAAGAGGATGAAGAAGAGTTCTGAAATATCATTTTGAAACTGGTAATACATTAAATGCATTCAAAAACTAGCAACCTATACTGTATAGACTCCACTTTACTGAACATACTATTAAATATAACACTATTAAACATACATTAAATGCAATTATTATTATTAAATGTAATTTAAATGTAATAAGCATTATTAAATGTAAATAATAAATTATATATATAGTAAAATTAAATGCATTTAATTAAACATTAATAGTGAATAAAACAAACCTATCAACAATTACTTCCCTCTTAAAAACAGTAAATAGTTAAGGTTACAAGTCGCTCAACTTCCAAACTCCCTCAGGTAATCTTAAGTCAATGGACATGTGATTTATTCTTCTTTTTAAAATATCCACTTAGTAAATTAATATTTTAACTTCTTTTTTCTTTGTGCTCTTCTTAAATGATCACTCATTTTTTTTCTTAATTGTCAAAATATTTATAAAATGTATATTTATTATTATGTGAAGTATTAAAATCTTACTTACACTTCATCAGCTTTTAAGACATAAAATATTAAACTAAGCTATGGATTTGTATGTATACTTCATAGTATGCTAAAAGTTAGTTCAGTGAAAGCATAGCACAGTTTAAAATGTCCATTCAGCCATTTCCGTGAATAAACGGAAATGTACTTGAGAACTTGTGCAGCCCTGTATATGATCTATAGAATGTATCCACACCAAGTAATATTTTTAAAAAATTGTTCTATTTTAAAACGCCTATCACAACTACAAACGCACTTCCAGCAATTATTGATCATAGACTTCAATAGTTAAATTTATTCTTCAGCCATATTCTTTTGTGTGTCCCTGTAAATGAACGATATATTCTATGCACACCATATTCTACAATAAGTGCCTTAGTATACCTTAGTGAGAAATATAAATTTCAGCACGTTTAAAAGTGTGATATCATTAAAATACAGATCAAACGATTTTTCCCCATAGACCATAATGTAAGGGAATTCTTTTGGGTGTCTCTGTAAATGAACCGTAAAGGCTATAGACTTCATTTACAATACCAAGCATGCCATAGTGATACCCAATAACATCTAAGAAATTCAAGCCAATCGGACTATATTTACATCGAAAAATATTTTTGACCAGGATTTCGGGTCAAATACTCCACTGTGCGCCGTGAGAATATGTAAAACAGCCTACACAGCATTGAAGAGCAGTTCAAGGGGTGTCTCTGAAACGTGATGATGTATAGCATCTTTGAACTGGGTAAACGATACAGGGCGATTTTTTTGCACATGTGACATCGGCATCGTGTTCTACCTCGTTTACGACTGCAACAGACGTTTGGGGTCTACCGCTTCTTTGACGATGTTCCAATGAGCCCGTTTCTCAAAACTTTTTATCCTAGCTTTTAGATTTGTGACCGTCTTCGGTCCTTTTCCAGTTCTAACTCCACCCATTGTACGATAAAAACGCGAAACTAAACTTGCCATTCACCCTTTATGTAAAACAGCATAACTAACAAAGCTTTGTCACGCAAAGAAAATATGTCTAAACATAGCAGTTACACGTCAAATTTTATATCAAAATTCCTTTTAAATGCGATTTCTTTAACCTTCGAAAAAGCGTTTAATCATATATGGCCTTTAAAGCTAAATCTGAGGAAAGGTGTTGCGCAATGAACTCATCTGCTTATATAACGCAAGGTATAAGTACTTTCAATGGTGTACGGCAGCGCCACCTCTTGATAAAATTTTTAACTATTTATTTTTTAAAAGATCACTATAAATGAAAATCCCACACGTTTCTGAGCATGTATATGAAAACCGTACGTTTCAATTTTACATAGTTTTCTAATTATTAACATTTCAAAACTCCCGAAAATTCTGGATCACCCGGTATATATAATTCTTACTTATACTTATTAACCCCTTAACGATCGCATTAAATTACGGTTTAAAAATTCAAATTGCCTTTTGCCACCACTTTTTTGAAAAAAAATATTCTTCTTATTTAATGACAGGTAAAATGACACCATAATAAAGCCAATTACACTATTTTATAAAACTGATGGGAATCAAACAACCTGAATAAAAAACACAGCCCGTGAATATCACGGGATCGAGAATTAACACTAGAACCTCCAAGGCGGCCATTTTGACTATTTTGAAACTTTCATGCCGTACCAATTTATTTCTATTTACATTATAACTTTCAGTCTCCGTGACTTTTCCTATAATTCGAAAATCTATGATATGTCAGTGATAAATTTTCCAGTCAGCCAAAATTTACGAAGTATTGCAGTAGTATACCTAGGACCGCCGAAAAGGTCAAAATGACCGCCGTCAATTTTAATGCACATTTTATCGAGTGAATGTCGCAACAGCCTATACTTTATGCAACCATACTTCAACAAAGGTTACAACATTACCACAGATAACTTCTTTACTTCACTGCCCCTTGCAGAAAAGCTAAAGTCACTAAAAACAAGCATTGTTGGCACAGTCAATCTCGGACGAAAAACAAAATTCCACAGGCCATAAAACCTGAGAAAAAGTCTTTGTACAGTAGCCAAATTCTTGCCAAAGATGATATTACGTTGAGTTTATCAAGGGAAATAAAATAAATATGTTTTAATTCTAAGTTTCCGACATCCATCAGCTACATTTGAAACTGGTGATAAACACTTACCAGAAACTGTAAAGTTCTATAATTGTACAAAGTTTGGCATCGACGTGCTCGACCAAATGGAGCAGAAGTATTCTACAAAAGCTAGTTTTTGACGGTGACTTCTACAAGATCTTTATAATTTTCTTGATCTAGCGGGGATCAATTCTAAAAAATACAGTTAAAAAAGGTATTAAATAACAGTATTTTGTTAAAGAGAAATCCGCTTTCCTTAATCCCTTTATATTATTGGTAGTATTTTTTAAAAGAAAATTCTGGTAGATACCTCTTTTTTTGACTGTGTTTTACCCTGACCACTCGCCACCCTGAATATTGTATTGCTCAGGGAAAAAATATAAATGTTTGTTTTCATCAAGTTTATTCTTGTTTTAAGCAATTTTGATTTCTCATGAAAAAATATTTTTTACTATAAAAATATTCTTAAAATAAAAAAATATAAATAATATATATATATCAATATAATATAATTGTAACAGAATAAAATATAAAAATATATAATAAAAATTATGAAATACATATTATGAAATACATATTATCATATGTGCAATGATGGTAATAATAGTAATGAATGATAGTAATAGTAAATATATGGCAAGTAAACAATAGTTGTGCAAGATAATCCACATCGGTCAAAATGACCGCTTTGGCAGTTATAGGTATTCGTTTTTGCCGGCGGTTCTAGTGTTAAGGGATTAATGTTGCAAGAATACAAATCCAGACTTGCCAAGTCTCTGGCTTTTTTCACACCGGTATTATCTTAAAGGAAATGTTGTTCTTTTAAACCGGAGGATTTTCTAATTATATAAAACAACATTTTCTGTATTACAGTACTGGTATCTAAAAAGCCGAAGATTTAGCAGCTTTGAAATATTCCCAGAAAAACATTTGCAACGGGCAAACATTGCTGTATTAGTTTCAGAATTCATCCTTATTTTTATTTTTATTTTTATTTTATTTTTTTTCACTTTTTTTTGTTTTTGTATTTGTCTATTTCTTATTCTCGACTTAATTTTTTATAGTGAATCTAAACAATTAATCTAATCAATATGAATGAAAGTTTTTTTTTCATATGTGCGTGTGTTTCTGAATGTTTTTTGTCGCACATGGAGATTAAAAAAATTGGATTAGCATAGGTAAGGATAGCCGAATGCACCTGAGACAGAGATTTTAATTTTGGATAATTAGTCGAGACGTTAATTAACCCTTTATCTACTGCATTATGATCTACTGCATTTTTTTTCCTATAATATCTTTTTTCGGTTACTAGAAGTTCCACATAAATGAATTATAACATATTTCATTTTCAATACCGACCATGATATTGTACTCTTAATAACGTATTTGAATTACATGGCATTGCGGTATATTTATGTGCTTTAGTGCATGCACAAACAGACGGCTAGACACATGGAATCCATAACCATTTTAAAACTATGTTAGACAGTATTAAAAAGAATATTTTTGGTCAGCTTTAACGAGTAGCACACAATATTTAAAATTTAACAATTAACCCCTTTTCTAGCATTAGTTTTCAAATAACTTTATATGATAATACTATACGCAAAATAAACCTATATATAGTAATACATTATAGGTTACTTTATTTTGCAGAACTTTATACATTTCACTAGTTTCCCATTTAACATGTTTATGAAATAATGATTCCGATTTTTGTCATTTTAAAAGTAAGTACTTTGTAGAATATGCTCCACATAACATAATACACTTTTGCATAAAACTTTACTGTCTACTTAATAAGAGCTTAAACATTTTCGATACAACATATTATGAAATCTATTTGTTTTTCCTATTTAACCCTAGAACTACCGAAAATTTTACTCAAGTTTTATAAAAACATTTTACACCAGAATTTTTACTTAAAACTATTTAATTTGTTTATTTAACTTATTATTGTCTGATTTATAAATTTAGTTTGTTTTAAAGAAATTTCTGGTTTGAATAAATATTTTGAATGTACATGTCGGGTCCATTGGACCCTTCTGGTAGACAGAGGGTTAATACGTTTTCTATTCATTTAGTTTATTTCTGTAAAAATTTTAGATTTAAGGAAAATACTTAAAAACATTTCAGTTTCAATTAAATGTATTTTTATTCTTATAGAATCTGTTACTTAAAGGATTAAATTGTCAACAGGAACATTTAATTTTAAAATATTTCGTTCCTCTACGTTTAAATACTGAAGTATATTACTTTCAGATGGTAAAAATATAAATTGTAACATTGATGCTTTGTAATTATACAAGGTTAAACACTTTAAAATATTCAAACTATAGATACAGATTCTTATATTATTTTTTTTCTTTTAATTAAAAAAGATGTATTTATTTCTTCAATAAGTGTTGTTAGTTCGCGCTGATCAATTAATGAGAAATCTTAACTTGAAAACTTTAATGACAATATTTGTTTATCTTTCAAATATTAAAAAGTTGATTTATGCAACATCATAATACTTTATTATGGTTTTAAACATATTTCTCTTAGAAATATTTACATATCTTTTGAATTAAACAAAAGTTACTGTTATGTAATTTTACAACAGAAATATATTTACAATAATAATAGACATGACTTAAATTTTGTTTCATAAAACTATTTCTAAAAATAAAAATTGTTTATTCTTTATAATGTGACATATTTTATGATATTTCGCCATCTAAGGAAAGTATAATCATACTACTGTTTAATCTTTACAATACATATTAAAATGGAAACAAAACTTTCTCCATAATTCTTTTGTCTGGGATCTATTCGTTATGCCATAATGTATATACAGAAAATACAGATGCTTCTTCAAATGTGTCTTTAAATCACAGGCGTAGGCGCAATCCCTTTTTTGACTAGCTCAGTTTCCAAACAGTAAGCTCCGTGAAAGATTTCTGCAATATTTGCGAGAAAAAAAAATACCACGAAGATCATTTTATCAAAATGATAGTACACAAAAGTGATCATCAGTAATATCATCAAATATAAACGGTAAATAAGTTATTTGGTCACAGGATTCTTCGATTTAATAAAGCGAAGATAACTATTTCGCTTAATCCATGTGAGGGTTTTTCACATTTTTCCACATAACTTAGCTTTGTACTTAATTAGATGAAAGCCTAAACTTTTAAAAATAATAGTTCTTAAAATAATAGTTATTATGCCAACGTTTAACTACATGAACCCATTAAAGACTGGCGCAACATTATATTTGTGATTTTTTAATTTTTTTTTTATACCAGTAAAATATAAAAGTAACATTTACCTTATTTAATTAACACATTTCAGTGATACATAACGTAAAATTAAGTGCTTAACAAAAACCGGTGTGAACTAAATAAAATTCCTGTAAAACATACTGGTCCTTGATGGATTAATAGAGCAGTGTCGATTTTCTAGAACATCGTTATCGTACTTAAAAAATTAGTTTTTGCGTGTGACGGAGGTGACATTCATGTCACATCGCAGCAAATAAAATCTATTATTTTAACCCCTTGAAGGTCGGTGGGATATGTTTCATATCACTTAATTTTAAACAAGATTTGTACCAGAATCTTTACGCTCTCACATTTCCAGTACAGTGCGTCTCATAAGTATAAAGACACTGATATTTTCGAAATACTATTTTAATAATTCAGTATTCAAAATTATATTTTTGCAAATAACAAAAAGCATGTACTAAAAAAGCATTTTACAATAAATTAAATTAGAATTAAATAATTTCAACCCGAAAATTGATAAATGTAAGCAAATTTGCTATCTCATAAATATAAAAATATTTTACATATTTTTGAATTATCGTCCAAAAAAAGATCCATTCTTATTAATGACAGCAAATATTTTAGATGGCATGCTGTTTATTAAGTTCTGTAAGTATGTTGGCTTTATATCAAACCAACTTCGTTCGATTTTTTTTTCAACTCAAGGACGTTTGAAAATTGTCTTACAGATGCATATACACTGCGAACGAGAATGTCACAAAGATTCCCAGCTGGATTTATATCAGGGTTACGTGCAGGCCACACCCTGACATAAAAATTGTTATCAGCAAAAAAAATTTGTGAGTCTTGATGTGTAAATCGGTGCATTATCCTGTTGGTACAAATAAATCCGACCACCAAGAGTTTCACCAATAAGCAAAAAGTGATTATCAATCAGTTCTATATCCTCTTTATATGTCTGTTTACCTTCCAGAAAAGCAATATGTACAGTTCATTTAACCCCTTGAAGGGCGGTGATTCCGTGATGGCATCACATAATTTTTAATCCCTAATTGCCACATTGCACCGGAATTTTATAATGAAAATTTCACCTTTTGTTAACTACGCGAAAATATACTTTCACTTGTTTACAAATAAATTCTCTTGTAAATACTGGTGTCATTAAATTATTTCAACATTTTGCGGATACAAGTACCTTGCCCCTGAAAGGGTTAAAAGAGAAGGCACCCCAAACCATTAACAAGACCGCCCTCTTTCTGCCTACTGAAGTGGGTTCCAGGTTCACGTCTTAACCGTGCGAGTGGGAATTCCAACCATCTGGGCCATCCAAGTTTAAATCTCTTTTCATCTGAAAAAAAAATGTCTTGCATCCATTCGTCCTTCCAATGCATATGATCTTTAGCCCGGAGTAGCTCCGTTCTCTGTGTTTTATTTTCAGTAAAGGAAATCTGCACATGAAATATGCGAAAAACAACATTTTTGCTTTCTTTTATATGACGAAGTACTGTGTCCTTTCAGACCATACCTTAACCTCGTTGAGAAACGTATCGGAATGACATTTTTGGCGACGATACATGTCACATGGTCTTGCGATCGAGTCTTTCACTAGTCTTTCTCGGTCTGCCAGATCGTTTTCTCGAATATAAATTGTAAGTTGTAATTGTAAGTTTTTGATAAAATTTTACAAAGTGCAGCCCTGCTTCTCCTAGTTTTTTTACATATTTCAGAAACTGTTAAGCCATGAGCTTTAAATCCACGTATTTTGCAAATCTCATCTTTAGAAATTTTAATGTTCCGCAGCATCTTTTCAATTGAAACAGGTCAAACAACTTTGCTCGTTTGGGTAAAGTAGTTTTAGATAAAGTGGAGGAGACATCTAGTGTACTGCAGGGGTCGTACTCTTAATGGTTTTTTCAGGGCAAATATCACTATTGTTTACAGGAAAATTAATCTAGGTTAAACGCGCGAAATTTCACCTTATTTAAGAAGAGATTTAGAAAATACTTGGTACCGAAGAATTTCCTGGTCGTGAAATTTCAGGACAACTACGACCCCTGGTGTATTGTCTACGAGTTGGGAGTGAAGTAACTGAGGAGATTGTCACAAGATGGCGGCTGCTTTTTTATTTAAATCGGATCTACAGTTTCTGAAAACCGCTGGGGCAAACTTATCAGCAGTAAAATTGAATAGAAATTTTTGTCTTATTTTAAGCGTCTTATTCATGGAAATATTTTCTCACAAATATGGTAAAAACTTCTTTTTGTTTTTAATGTGTCAGTTTGCCTGGTAAAACAGTCAGTTTGTTTCACCGGTTGTCACAATATGGTGGAACGCAGGTCCTGACTACCACAAAAGTAAACTACCACCAGTAAGAAAGAAAATCTGTTTCTGCCATTACTTATGACTGAAAATTTGCAATGATAAGGCCTTTAAATATGGAAAAAAATTCTGTATAAATTTTAGTGGTGGACGTTTCCATCGGAGATACTCAACCATTGTGAAAGCGGTTTTAGTTGAAGCTTCACTACAAAGCGATATAAGTAAGCGTACAAACTTAATACTGGAATCGGGCGTAAATTAACACAGTTGCGCCATCTTGTGGACGGGGTGATAATCCACGTACGCGGGCTTTTAGTGTGACGTCATATATGACAGGGTATCTACCATCCGCGCATACTCTATAAATCTTTAGTCACTCAGGGAACTGAATTTTGTTTACCACATTTATTGCAAAATAACGGCGTAGTGAGAGTAGCGTACAGAAGCACTTGACACCACTAAGTTATCATCGCCTTGTCAGATACATTTCAGCTATTAATCAAGGTGAAAAAACTTTCAATTTTAGTGGTGTGAAGTAAGAAAACAGGTTAGGCATCTTCCTGTAGTTTAACCTCGTCCGCTATGTGGCGTGCGACCTTGATTGATGTGACCTCGCCTTTGATCTTGCGGTTACCTCTCCCATTTAAGATAGGACGCTTACTTATATCACTTTGCTTCACTATTTTAAGGATATGTCAGTTCTTTCATTAATAGTTCCATGGTTTGGGTAACCTAAAGTGTATTTCTGCGCCTGCGCATTATTTCTGTATGCGCGCATTCGAAAAAAAAATTGCATATTAAGCAGTTTCAAATTCGTCTTAATATTTATGAGACAGCGCAATTTTTTTTTATTATTATTCTAGTCTAAATTATTTTATTTAAATTAAAACGTTATAAAAGATACATTTCATTGTTCTTAATATGAGGTATAAAATTTAATTTCATATAACTGAATCAATAAAATGTAATTTCACAAACATCTGCGTCTTTATATTTATGAGACGCACTATAAGTAAATTATTACACATCTTTTTTTGAAATGTGATATTCGGGTTTTATAATCGTAGAAATTTGCTACTTATGATTATTATTCGGAAACAGCTGTGCTGGAAATGTAGGAGAGTAAAAACCCTGTTTAAAATTATCACTTTAATTTTAC